>JASJET010000004.1:150000-2550000 GCA_034092305.1 Diaprepes abbreviatus
TTGTGCCCAACTATTAACCAAGATTATTAAAATTAATAAGACATATAGGAAATAATATTAATTGTTTATATAACATGGGAATATATAAGGTATAAAATTTGCGAGGGCAATAAATTTTTAATATACAAGAGTACGAGTAATATTGTATGCTCTAGGATGTAAAAATGATACCAATTTTGAGGATAAGTTATTTTACTGTTTGGAAAGGAAAGTAATAACAGGCATTATCAAATAAGATATGAACTTTCTTTTCTAAATGTTATAAAATTGAAATTCTCAATACAATGATATGACATCTTAGAATTTTGGCTAAATAGTTCATGAAATGACTTCATATAGCACAGATTTTTCTACTGAAATGGTTGATTAAGAACATCAAACAAAATCTTTTGTTACTGAAAAAATTTCTAAGTACCACTTCATAAAAAAATTATCTGAACAAGATGCAAGCAAATTAAATGAAATAACTCTTCCCAAACCTAACAATTAGAACTTATATCCGTAAGAAATTATAGACAAAATATAAACAAAAGAAAAAAGAAAAGAGCACTCTTAGTATGGAGTACCCTTATGGCAATGAGCGAACGTAGCAAAATTTCTTGAAGTTATTATGGATTGCATGGGTAAAACCTATTATTATATTCTGTAAAAAGCTTAGTTCAGCCAATTTTGTTCTTAGAACAATTAAAGAAATAATATCTGAAAATACCCTTCTGACTGAATATTACCAAGTCATCTAACAGATGATATGATGTTCTGAAGCTTCACAAGCTATGTTATAAAAATTATGGTATGACAAAGGAAGATTCTACGTCTTATATTGAGCATTGCAAATGCCAAACTAGCCGCCTTTTATTTATCACTATCAAAGTTCTTACAATTATATCCATATTAGCAAGATATATTAATACAATCTGGAGTCAACACCATCCTTATTCGAAAATAATAGCCTCTTAGTATTTTCATATATATATCTGGGCACAGATATTTTTATTTTCCTTCTGAGAACTTTTTTAGCGTTAAAAACAAGCTCTTAAATGCACAATTCTAATTCTATATTGTGACATTTTTAATTTTATGTGACCGACGTGAAATTTTCATATAATTGTAAACTTTAATAATGAACAAAGTTTTAAAGAAACAAGTTAGTATGGAATGTATCTATCTAAATAGCACATTACATGTTCATACTTATGGAAAACGTTGGACTTAAATACGAAAAACATTCTCTTTTAGCAATTTGTTTATTCATCAAAAAAATTTCTAACAGTATCAGTTTCCATTCCAATACCAAATATGAAAAATAACAATTGCAATGCAAATTGTTAAAATAAATTGTACAGTTTTGGCTTACTTGGCAGATTTTAGTCAAGAAAAAACACCCAAAACAAATAAAATATACTTTGGACTATAATTGTCTTTTTTAAAACAATTAATATATGTACTCCAACAGGCCATAACACAAAGATTATTGTTAAGCTCGTACTCCTTATATAAATTATAATGGTTTTTCTAATCGTTAAAAAATTAAAAAAAAAAAACTACTTATTTTAATATTTTTCAATATACCTACTCAAGATAGGCAGCTTCGTTTAACAATCTTCGAATATAATCACATATGTTACCTAAAAGTAATTCACAATTAGGCAATCCGTAAACTCCTTGGTGTTGGCCACCGACCGATATAAAATTCTTCACCGATGGTTTTGGGCACCTTTGCACTAAACCACGCCTAAAAAATTCGTGTTAGGTAAGAGAGAAGTAACGATAATAAGGGAAATTTTGCCTTTTAACTTGGCAAAAACTTCTTTATATAAGATTTTATGCAACACTACTCTTTTAGCATTCCAACTCATATTTCTCAATCTGAGATGAGAGCGAAATAAGAATAAGGGGAAGTTTCTTGCATCGCCAAACAAGATATGTTCCTCCACAAGGAATGACAAAGATATTTGACCGAAATTTGTCGCAAATAGAAATATTATATATTTAGAATCTTTCTTAAAAACATCGTTAATATACTTCAGAAGCTTTTTTGTTGAGTAAAAGGTAAAATATATATAAAATTTGATAAAAGTCGTACTGGTTTTATTATACAATATAAAAGGAAAATAAGGTTCCCCTGGATCAATGTGAAGATCTCACATAATTTTAAAATTATTCAGGGGGACAAGAAAAATCGAAAATCACATGAAACAACCAACAACACAAAATATTGTCTTCATTCTCTTTAGCCTCGTATTTTGTACTATTTTTTACGTACGTATGATTTGAATGAAATTTTTTATTATGTTCAGGAAGATGCAGGTCCCATATTATTTTGGCCGAAATTAGTTGAGTAAAATCCAAGATGGCACTAATAATATGACGGAGAAAAAATTATTTTATCTTATTAGCGGATCCAATAGGACCGAATAAAAATTTCACATCCCTCCATTTTGCCCAAAATTGCTATAGTGGATTCTTGAGGGTGTAGTTAACGAACTTAAAATTATTCTTTAAAAATTCATTATGGCAGATCCAATATTGCGAATTAAAAATTTTACATCTCTCGATTTTATCCAGAATTGGTATAGGGGGAGTTTTAAGGATGTAAATTATGAATTTAATATTATTCTTAAAAAATTCAACATGGCAGATACAATATAGCGAACTAAATAATTGACCATCTCCCGATTTTGTTCAAAATTAGTAAGTACTAGGGAGTGACTAAGAGTATAAGTAACGAATTTAAAATTGTTTTAAAAAAAAATCAATATGCAGATGCAATATGGCGGTTTAAAATTTTGTATTTCCGGAATACGTCCAAAATTGTTACGGAGGAGTTTCTGAAAGTGTAGATTAAGAGAGATTAAAAGTTTGGCGCCCACTTAAGAATTTCAATTTCATATAAAAATTTATAGTTGTTTTTCACTTTTTAGCGCACTTTTAGAAGTCGGTTCAATTTTTTTTTATAAAAATTTTATTGTAAATGAAAATAACGAATTTAATGGTATTTAAAATAATTTAATATGGCTCGTTTATGTTCAAAATTGGTATTCGGGGATTACATTAAAAGTTTAAAGTTATTTTTTTGAAATCCGATATGGTCGAAAATTTTAAGTTTTTCAGATTTTTTCAGAATTGATATCAAGGAGTTTTCGGGATCTTAGGTTACGTATCTGGACTTAAATCTTTAAAATTAAATATGGCAGATACAATACGAGAGACTAATTTTTTTTTCTATTTTGTTCAAAATTAGTATTGGAGATTCTTGGAGGATATACATATAATGGATTTTGAATTAATTTCTTCAAACTCAATCCGCTGGATAAAATATATTGGACTAAAGACATTGATGTCTTAAGTGCTTTTGTTATCGGTACTGGAGATTTTTTGGGGCCTAGATTATGAATTTAAAATTAATTCCTATAGTTCAAGGTAGCGGAATGATTATGGCGTTTGGTACAAATCCATTCAAAATTTGTAGAATTCTCAGATTCAAAAAATATTTTGCTCTTCAATTTGGTGTGGTTTACAACTTTGGATAGAATGGATACTTTATGGTAATCTTGAAAACATTGTGAGATAGACAAAACATCTCGCCTAGGACTTAGTTCAATCATTTATAGACATCAAAAAGTTTTTAAAAATAAAAATCGAAAAACAACATTTTTATAGAAAAATTAAACATGGTACTAAATTGTGCTAAAAAGCGAAAAAAGTAATACAATTTTTTTTATGAAATAAATTTTAAAAAATCAAGGCTAAGATATTCCTAAATGAAACAAATAACTACTAAACGAAATACAAACTACCGTAAGAAAGCAATTACAAATAAAGTATTTCTCAATCCTATTATTTGTCAAGTATTAATTTGGCGCCAACTTCAAAAATTTAATTTTTCTATAAAAATTATTATTTTTTACATTTTAGCGCTTTTTTAGAAGTAGGTTCAATTTTTTATAAAACTTTATTGTTTATCTGATCGGGTAGAGTGCCATTAAATAGATTAAATATCTTATATATTATTTTTCTATTTAGTCATCTCATTCGGCTAATCTTAGCCTCGAATGTTGCTTACCGTTGTCGTCCTGCTTTAAGAGTATGCCTTTTGGTGAATGAATCGAATAAGGCTTCGAGTAAATCAGATATAAATTTTATTCCTTCTAAAACGGATACACGCCATATGGGGCTGCTTGATATGGAAACCCGGGATTTTAGCTGATTTTTGCCTGTACTTCTGTTAACTTTATTTGAGCACTAAATAAACATTTCCTTATTTGTTAGACCAGTTTATATCAATATTTGATATCTGATTCGTCAGTTTGTTATACCGATTTATATTTAACCTTTGAATTTCTTTTATTAAAATTGTTTTAAGAATGAATCCGAAATTTTACTTGGGCCCCCTTTGGGTCAGGTTAGATGGTAAAAATCTCAAAAAATTCGATACATAGCACATAATAAATCAGTTCAACGAAAGTTGAAACGATTAAGTTACATTGAGTTATGAATGAAATACATATTATTGTCATGTATAATATTCTATTTTTCCGTAACAAAAAATACGATTACGAACTTATTTCATAGTTTTTGATAAATTATTCGAAACGAATCTCATAATCAATATCATTCCGGCTTTAGTAATAAGTATCTTAAAAAACATTTAACTTTTCAATTGTACAAACCTCCCACATTAAGGAAGCAAATTAAAACACTGATATCAAAAAATACTTCTACTTACAAAAATTGAGCTCCTTGTGAAAATCCAATTGCATTGTATCCATTTGCTAGCTGTGGATCATTCTGAACAATATCACAAACCAATTCAATTTGTTTGTCAGGATGTAACAAAAAGCTGAAAATATCAGTTACTAGATTAGTATTATTATTATTAGTTAAAATTTCATTATAAAATGAAGATATATCTTTCATAAATTAGGTATATGGAAAAAACTTCTATGTTCCAATTAATATGTCTACATAATTTGGATGGTTACATGCAGAACATTAAGATATTATGTTATTATTTTTTTTCCAAGTTTGATCCTCAATTAGATTCATCGTGTACGACTTCTCAGTTAATTTGTTTAAGAAGCTCCTAATTACCAAGCTATTTAAAAAACCATCATAAACTCAACATGTTAAAACATGTTAAAAGCAAAAATATTTAATTTACGCAAAACAGAGTCAGTACACTCGTATTAAAAATGGTACTACATTTTGACTTAAGTATACGCGAAATGAATCAAAATACGAGGTTTGTCCCAAAAGTATCGAGCCTACCTTCATATCTCCGCATTGGTGTTATTCTTTATTATCCCGTGAGTGGCATCCTTCAAAGTAGTTCCCATTTAATTACATAGCATGTTCCCAGCGGTGTTTCCACTTCCTGCAGCAGTCCTGGAAGTCATTTTTCGGAATTGCCTTCAGTACATTCGTCGCATTAGCTTCAACCATCTTTTTGTCATCGAACCGGTGTCCTTTGAGCAGCATTTTTAATCTGGGAAAGAGCCAAAAGTCGCAGGAAGCTACGTCGGGATTTTACGGAGCCTGGCGAAGCTGTACGACTTGGTGCTTTGTTAAATATTGCTGCACAAGGTTCGATGAATCCTCTGGCGCATTGTCGTGATGAAGCAGCCAATCACCGCTTGTCCAAAGCTGTGGCCGTTTTCTTCTGACTGCGTCACGCAATGTTTTCAATACTTCAACGTATCATTCTTTAGTGATCGTGTGACTTCTCGAAGCATATTCGTGGTGTACAACACCTTCATAAACAAAGAAAATAGTCAACATTGTCTTCACTTTGCTACGACTTTGACGTGCTTTTTTTTGGTCTTGGCGATTCAGAATGTTTCCACTATGAAGACTGCCACTTTATTTCTCTAAATGCCTTATTCATAATATTAATTGTTTCCGAGCAAGTTTTTCCAAGATTAAAGCAAAACTTGATACAAATCCGTTGATCTAATTTTTCCGTCATTTTTTACAATAGCAAAATGCGACGAACGAAAAAAAGACACTGGAAACAAAGGCACACCGTTCACGAACTAACACGCCCAGTCGGTAACTGCGCACGCCAACGAGTTCGTGAAAACTTATTGGTGACGCCCATGCCCCACAGAAGTCGCTCGAAAGTTTTGACGCGGAGATATGAATGCAGGCTCGATACTTTTGGGACAAACCTCGTATGTAACGCAAAAATAGGTCAATTTTTCGCATATATGAAGATTAAAATATTCAATTTAAGCTTATGTATTTTTAAACCAAATTTGTCACCAAAATATTTCAATTAATTTACCCGTTTGCGAAATCGTGTATAATTGTTTCGCCAATCTGTAGAGAATTAACGTAAACTCCTGGTATGGATTCATTGAGCTTCTGTTTAATAATTCCAAGACTGGACGGAAAACAACAGGTATCACCTAAATATAAAAAGTTATTATCAGTCATATAACGGAAAGTTGAATTCACCAGGGATAAGTTATTCTCAAATTAGAGCCTCTGCTTATTCAAAACCTATGCTAATGATAAAGAACCAGAGATATCAAAATCCAAGAAGAACCAAATGACTACACCAATAAGAACGACTCTTAACTTCGCTGATTATATCCATCGAAATTAGTAAAATCAGATTTAAATATGATAGAACTCACCCATTACACTACTAACAGTTAACAAATTTATATATATATATATATATATATATATATAGGGAGGTCAGCGAAGCCGCGTTCAGTGATGCATGCTTCCATCCGATCAGTCTTTTGCACTGACAGGTACATGTCGATACCCTGATAAGTCTAGTATCACTGTAGCTGAATGGGTAAGTTTTTTACTTTCTTCTCGGTGTGGTGGTACAGGTAGACCACCATCTCGATGGTGGTGGAATAGGATGAATTGTCTTTTGTAGCAATTCATCCAAACTGTGCAACCTCTAACACGGAAAGGATATGATGGAGCGAAGTTTGCAATCACTGTTCGCATTTTACTTCATTTACATACGGAGATGCTTATAGTTGTACGTTTACTGAATGTGATTTCAGCACTACAACGGCATAATGTGGATATAACCACTGCTATTGCATCTCACACGGATATATATATATATATATATATATATATATATATATATATATATATATATATATAAGGTTTATTGAATTCTTGCGCCAGGCACAAATAACTATACCAAAGTATAATCAATTTGTACCACCAAATTTTTATTTTTATTTATATTACTCAATTATACATGTGGTGTTTTTCTGAATATACGCCGTTTTTTAGTGATTTGAAATTTGAAACATTGATGTCAAATTTCTCTCGCTCAGGCGAGTTCAGATGAAAACATAATAATTGTCTGTATTCTATTTGTTATTATGTCCTTATATTAATATGTCGTATGTTGTAAAAATGTTCAGAAAAGAAGTATAAGAAATAATAGCCTACTTTAAATTTTTAAAAATTTACATCACTGCATAATGTAATATTTTATTAAGATGTGAGTAATTCTGGTAATTAAACAGATCAATTTTTGCAACCTTTTACGTAACTTCAAATGTATATAGGTCTGTAACGAGCAGATATTTCATACAACTCAAAAAGTCTGATGGAGCAAATATTTTACACATTACATGGAATCGGAAGGTTGCAGGAATATTTCAATGGAGAACAGAACTTTCACCTTGTTGGGGCTCATTTAAGTGGTCGTGATTAGCACAGAGAACGTCTTGGTTCAGATAATAAAACTAGACGCTGATTAACGGATTTTTTTAAGTACTGGCGAGAGACTTATCCTGTTTTGATTCATGTTGATCTCAAAGAGACTTTTGATGAGAGGCCATGTTCATATTCTTACAATGAAGTGGAAAATAATAACATGGATAGCCTCGTATTTCCTGACATTGATAAAATCGGAGATATTTAAAATGATTTGGAAATATATATCAGGGATTAGAAAAGGGCATGTCAATGGTGCAATCGATTACTTAAGCATCAATTACTTAATCGAAATCATGTAACCTATGTACAATTAAACTCTTAAATTTGGAGACCCCTAGATACATAGTGCGTCCTCCGCTTGCTGAACTGTACAAAAAACTGCTTTAAAAGAAAAAAACGTTTATACAATACTATATTACCACCGAAAAATCAAATTTAATAATAACAATAACAACAGTAAAAGTGATAAACGTGTCTCGAGCACTATAAATTGTCATACTTTCCACACTTTTAGGTTATTTTAATTATGAAAAAGTAAAATTATCTAAATTATATATTTTTCAGCAGTATAATTTTAAATGAAACCGTATTCTTTAAAAGTTTTTTTCTGAATCTATTTATCAGAAAATTTCAGTTTAAAAGACCGATAATGATTCAAACTATGACATTTTTCCTATTACAGGCCAACAAAATTTGACTGATTTTTAATAATAGAAACTCTATTACACTTTCCCGTGGGACTTTGGTGCGCTGAATCCGAATCTTCAGAATTGCTCCATCACGTCAGGTTTTTGAGCTATCCTAAACTAAATATACAGGGTGAGCCAACGATTGGATGAAGTAGGTTTGTGCCTTTTCGGTAAAATTAACAAAGAAACTATATTTATTGTTTGATACAGTTTATTTTTACGCAGATTTTAAAAATATTTAGGACTCTACAGGGTGAGCCAAAAAACTAGGACAGCATAAAGTTGTATTTTTTTAAATAGAACACCCTATATACGAATCGTATTTTCGATTTAACTTATAATTTTAAATCTTTTTTATTAAGGGTTTACTATAACAAAACTTTATAGTTTCTGAGATAATTAAGTTTAAAGAAAAAAAGTCACATTTTCAAGCATCAATTCAATCCTAAATAACGTTTTCAATTTTGTGACAAATATATTCAAATTTGGAATTTGGCAAGGCCAAGGACAAGTTAACATAATTTTTACCTAATATTTGCAATAAAAGCTACAGGGTGTTGAACACATCGGCTCAAATTTGAACAAGTTTAAATGAATAAATATCTTTTTTTTTAAATGGTACACCCTGTATATTTTCATGTTATTTAATAGAGTAATAAAAACCCTAAAAGTTTTGTTCAATATATCCTATACCTATTTATAATAGTTTTTGAGATATTTCAGTTTTTCTTATTTTCCATACTTTTTTACAGAAATAGTCTTCATTATCATAGTAGCCAAGTAAAATAATAAAAAGAAACTACAGAAACAAACAGAATGTGGTTAAATATGATGAAATACATTATTTGTTATATTACAATGGCAATAGTTTAATTAAACATAATGTGAAAAAATTAACACAACAATAACGACAAGGCAAATACATATTTACTTTTATACTAAATTGAAACAAAAAAATTACCTATTAAATACTGAGATTAATTATTTCTTTTTAATAAGTGGTCCAATAAACGACCCTCTTGTGCAATGCACAAATTTAGTCTTTTTTGCAGATTTTCTCGGACCCTGGACAAAATTAGTGGCGTTATTGTTCTACAGGTATCCCTAATCCTGTTTCGCATATCTTCTATTGTTGTTGGTGGATTAACATACACCTTATTTTTAATATAACCCAATAGGAAGAAATCTAATGGGGTGATGTCGCAAGACCTTGGTGGCCACTCAATGAAACCCCCACGTCCAATCCATTTTTGCGGATATCGTTGGTCCAAAAACGCACGAACTTCACGATGGTAATGCAGAGGCGCACCATCGTGCTGGAACCATATACTGTCGAGCTCATCCCTATCAAGACCTTGAAGCAGTTGGGGTAGTTCTTCTTGTAGAAAGTTCAGGTAACTATGGCCATTTAGTGGTTCATTAAAAAAGTGGGGTCCAATAATTCGATTATGATGAATACCACACCAAACATTTAATGACCGGTGGTTTTGATGCTGCACCTCTCTAATCCAAAATGGGTTTTCTGTGGCATAATAATGCATGTTGCGTCTATTTACGGCACCGTTACTTCTAAAAGTAGCTTCATCACTAAACATTACCTTGCATAATAAATTTGGATCTAATTGAATCTCCGCATTTATTGTACGACAAAAGTTTACACGACTTTCCAAATCCTGTCCATGCAATTCTTGGTGTAATTCCATGTGATATGGATGATACCTATATTTCTTGGTAGTACGATTAGCGGTGGATTGTGATGTTTCACATAATGCTGATAACTGACGGCTACCAATATAAGTATTTTCCTGAACATTTAACAATACTTGTAGTTCTTTTTCTTCATTAGTTACTGGTTTGTTGACCACTTTACGTTTTGGATAATCAACAGTACCAGAAGAACCAAATCTTTGCATTAAGTTTTGAAAAGTATGGGTATTAGGCTGGCGTCGATCAGGATGCTTCATTTTGTAAATTCTTTGAGCAAGAAGGCAATTTTTTTCAGCCTCTCCTATTGTATAAATCATATCTATTAACTCATTCTTTGGAAAATTCATTTTACAATATAAGATGAATGCAAAAAAAACCAAACTACACTACATAAAAACCAAAAGAAGCGATTGCGGTTATAAATTTGACACACAGAAAAATGTTCTTTTACATTGTTTTTGCCATGGCTACTATGATAATGAAGACTATTTCTGTAAAAAAGTATGGAAAATAAGAAAAACTGAAATATCTCAAAAACTATTATAAATAGGTATAGGATAGATTGAACAAAACTTTTAGGGTTTTTATTACTCTATTAAATAACATGAAAATATACAGGGTGTACCATTTAAAAAAAAAGATATTTATTCATTTAAACTTGTTCAAATTTGAGCCGATGTGTTCAACACCCTGTAGCTTTTATTGCAAATATTAGGTAAAAATTATGTTAACTTGTCCTTGGCCTTGCTAAATTCCAAATTTGAATATATTTGTCACAAAATTGAAAACGTTATTTAGGATTGAATTGATGCTTGAAAATGTGACTTTTTTTCTTTAAACTTAATTATCTCAGAAACTATAAAGTTTTGTTATAGTAAACCCTTAATAAAAAAGATTTAAAATTATAAGCTAAATCGAAAATACGATTCGTATATAAGGTGTTCTATTTAAAAAAATACAACTTTATGCTGTCCTAGTTTTTTGGCTCACCCTGTAGAGTCCTAAATATTTTTAAAATCTGCGTAAAAATAAACTATATCAAAAAATAAATATAGTTTCTTTGTTAATTTCACCGAAAAGGCACAAACCTACTTCATCCAATCGTTGACTCACCCTGTACAAAAAATACTGTTTTTCGACATTCAGATCATGTAAAATAACAAGATAATTTTTTTCACAAAACTAATAAAAGCGCCCAAAAGTACGATCCTTTCCTTTAAAATCATTTTTTAAATGTCTAAATATCTTCTTTTTTTTTCACCGTGATATGTTAATTTGAATTTCGTGTCTCACCAATCTACTCGAATGGATGCCAAAAATATGGAACCTACCTGTTTGAGTTTATTTTCCTAAATTCTGTTATTTTGATGAAAATAACTGTATAACTGATTACAAATCCATTGTGGAATTTTAAAAATTCAAAATAGCTGATCCAATATGGCGGTCGAAAATTTCAAAAAGTTTTCAATATTATTGAAAATTTATGTAAATAGGTATTCTCGAGAGTGATGAATGCCAATTCATGGTCAAATTTTGAAAATATAAACAGTCGAGAAACTTATCAGCTATATTGCATGTGTTGTTTCAGTCTTTTAGAATTTTCTGTTCTATCGGTTACGAACGTCAAAAATAAAATGTTTTTATTAAAAATAAAACAATGACCTTAAATTAACTATAAAGATCATTGCCAGGTTAAAGTTAACGTCATCATTCACTGACTATTTTTAAAATCGAATCTTGGTTTCATAATCAGCAACCTCTAGAATAACCCCAGAAACTTATACATAAATTTTCTTTAAAGTTTAACTTTTTGAAATTTTTGTCCACCATATTAGATCCGCCATTTTGAATTTTCAAAATCTAACGGTGGATTTATAACCAAGATACTTATATAGTAAGTTTTATTAAAATAACAGAATTTAGAAAAATACTGTGTTTTTGGCTTACATTCGAATAAATCGGTGAAACGGAAATTTCAAATTACGAAGGCGAATCAAATATTAACAAGACTTTTCTTTTTAACGCTCTTTAGGTGAAGTGAGTAACGTGACGTCTTGGTATATGTTGGATGGAGATGTAAAGTGGAGGGGAGTAAATCCGTTCGGCTCGCCAGAGCAGATTGGCTGTTAGTAACATCATGTCTGAGTAAAAGGTGAACAGGTCTGTTGAGCAACGCATTATTATTAAATTCGTGTCACGGTGTGGTGTAAAACCTGCCGAAATTTTGCATCAACTAACTTCACAGTTCGCTGAAAAAACGCTTTCAAGGATCCAAGCATACGACTGGCACAAAAAATTTTCCGATGGCCGAGAGTCAGTGCAAAATGAGACCCATGCACGCTGACCACGGACAAGCGCCAGTGAGACGAATATTCCCGCAATCCGTGAGATGACTGAGGGAGATCGCCGCCTTACAATATGGGAAATTGCTGCACATGTCGGAAATTCGTATGGGAGTGTCCAATCAATCATTTCAGATAATTTGGGTTGCAGAAAAGTGTCGGCAAGATGGGTTTCTCGCCTCTTGACGGGCGATCAGAAAGCAAACCATCCTACTGTGTGTGAAAGACTTTTGGCACTATATCGAATATAAGGGGATAATTTCTTGAGGCACATTGTCCTCTGTGATGAGACGTGGGTGCATCATTATATCCTGGAGCCTAAGCAGGAAAGCATAGAGTGATGAAAACCTGAAGTAACAGCACCGCGGAAAGCCAAGATCCGTCTTTCTGCTGGGAAAGTTCTTGCAACAATTTTTTAGGATTTTAGAGGTATACGGCTCGTTGATATTCTCCATGAACGACGTACAGTTAATGCTGCGTACTACTTCCAACTGCTTGATGAAGTGAAACTGGCCTATTTCGGCGAAAAAGGCGAGAGATGCCTATTCGAAGTGCGATTCTGTTCCATGACAACGCTCGGCCAAACACAGCTGGATTAACCCAAAAAAATTGGACAAAATTCATTGGAAAACACTGCAATCTCCATCTTACAGACACGATTTCTTGCCGTGTGATTACCACGTGTTTAGGCCACTCAAAGAAGAACTGGAAGGTCATCACTTTGGCGACGACGAATGTGTAGAAATGTTCGTGCGCAATTGGTTACAGACGCGACCAGATTCATTTTTTGATGACGGAATTAAAACACTTCCGATTCGGTGGGAAAAATGTGTGAATAAAAGAGAAGATTATACAGAAAAATAAGATGTATTCAAAATTTTATTTACTGTACCAATAAATGTTCTAAAACAAAAGTCCGGTTCATATTTGATTCGCCCTCGTAACATTATCTCGGTAAAAAAAAGGATATGAAAAATTTTTAAAATTAATTTTAGTGGGAAAGTATCATACTGTCAGGTGCTCCTGTTTTGTGAAAAAAAAAATACCTTGTAATTTAAAATAACTTCCAAAATGGCGTAAAATAGTGTTTTTTGAACTTTTAGGTTAAGATATCTGAAAAACCTGATGTGAGGGAGCAATTTCGGATTCAGCGCACCAAAAACCTTCAGAAAAGCATACAATAGTTTCTGTTTCTTGACCTTTTTTAGCCTGTGTTATTTTTCTTTTTGTTAACTTGAAATCCCAATATTAGATAAAATCTTAATTATAAAAGCCGAAATTATAGAAACGTAATTTTTTATGTACTGTATGTCTTTTAATAAATTTGTATTATTTTTAAAACAGATAAATAATGTAAATGTCTTGGAGGAAATACCTTCATAAAGTGATTCATCACAACGAGAAAATGCCTTATTTTCATTTTTTTTGTAACTAAGTATTACCACCAATGGTTAACTATTAGAATTTTCTGAAGTTTAGACACAAAAACAAAAAGAATTTATATTATATAAAAAATATTATACACATACATACTTGCTTTCACTGATATTTTTTTAGTTCATAGTGTTTTATTGACAACAGATCATTTAAAGGCAACGTCAGACTCCAATAATACAAAACATTATTAAGTGCCATACTTCAAATTGTAAAACCGTTTCAGTTTTTTTATTATGTTGTCAGCTACCTAAGCAAAACTAACATTTTCAACTCCACAACTTTAAAACAGGATTAACTACACTTCGTATTTAGTTGTATGATTCTGTTCTTTCTTACATTGTTAGTTCTCTACTGTGAAGTTACATATGTTAACAAAAAATAGTTAGAAATTAAATTAAAAATTTATGTTAAATATTGAAGCTTTTCTAAAAATTCATAAACAATCGCCTTACTATCTGTTCGCAAAGCTTAAAATAATTATTTTTCCATAGCTTATTCATATAGGTACTCAGCAGTCACCAATGTCACATTCCTGTAACTAATTCTTAACCTTGAACAAATTTACTTTTAAAACTATCACAATAACACAACAACAACTCACCCATTCCGTGCCACATAACAATGGGTGTAGGAGTATCAACACTCTCCACATTATTACCAAGTATTGCAAAAACTAAAGCTATAATAAACAAATAAATCAAACTAAATGCAGACATTTTGCTGCTTTGTTATTCTATATTACAATTCTGCGGAGAAAATTTACTTAATTATACAACGCGTTGAAGTAGCATAGCTGCGGTACTTACGGTGGTACTTGATCAGTTTATCTCCAGGTGGTGATACGGCTAAAAATTTTTTATCTTTTTGTTTATTCGAATAGTTATTGTTAAATAACTAAACGATGCGTCGAGCTTAATGACTAAAAATATAAAAAAAGTTAGAAAATGTCATCAACCATTGTATACCTGTACTGGGTAATCCAGAAATGATCAATCTGTCATGAATGGTTTACAGATTCAACGTCAGGATAATAAATGAATGAATTAATTAAAAAGAGTGATACTTGATCTACAATACTTAGGTGTCGTTAGGCCCTTTACACCCATCCTGAAGGCAAGTTATTCGAAGCCGATCGCCATTGGGAATCCAAGCAACCTTTTTAATTAAACTTGCCTGATAGCTCCAGGTAATAATATTATATCTCCGAAAAATCTCTCCCTCAGTCCGTTGAGTGCTGAGCACTCTTTGAGGACGTGGTCAATAGTTTCATCCTCCTGTAAACACCATCTGGACACCCTAATACCATTCTTATGAAAATGTTCTGTCAGTAATTCCACCAAAATTTATAGTTTCTTCCTCTCCAGGGAGAGGCTCTCTAGTAAGAGGCGCGGTAAGTCCAATTATCTATTCCTTGACTCATTTCATTCCAGAAGTCACTCTCCGGATTTAATAAATTTGCTTTCCAAGCACAGTTCCAAATCTCTCTCACAAACGATAATTAAAAAAGCCACCGGCTTTATCTTTGTCAAAGGAGTACACGGGTACCGATTAGTTCCAGATCTGAGATGTTCTAGGCAACTGAGGCTTTCAAGGCCTCATTCTCTATGAATAAATGGAATGAGGCTAGGTTCATTGGGACCTCCAGTGTCCTAGTGAAAGTAATCTTCATCACATTCATTCTTTGAACTTTGTCAAGTTGAAGAGAAGATTAGGCCACTTTACACTACCGGCATATGCGAGCACATGGTGGATTATCATAGGGTATGTACTTTCTTGATCAGGCTGTCCACTACAAAACTTCACAGCAACTCCTTCCTGCGGACAGCCCCTGCTTGACAACACTTTAACCGTTTTGTTGTTAAGCTCAGCATATATTAGCTTGCTCTATCCAACTACTGTCGGTTAAGAGCTTCGCCTTTTTAGAATATTGCATATCGAATCGTTAAATATATTATCAGAGGCCCCTCATTGTCGATAAGGCAAATTAACCATACAACATCACGTTTCCAACTCTTGTTACGAGCCGATATAGCGCCGTGTCTGTCGATTTTCCTTCCTCAAAGACATATTCTAAGAGATGTCAACAACTGTGCACCATTACTCACAACCTTTCCAATGTCATTATTAAGCAATTTGTGAAGCTAAATAGGACGAACAACCTAGGGTTTGTGTATCCGTAGTCTGTTTTTCCTACCTTATGAATAGGGACGACGTTTAGTTCGTTCTACGCCATTGGCATGTATCCTAAGCTCAAGTATGAGAGGAATAACCTTACCAGATATCTAACTCTTATTTCTATAAAAAAAACTTTTGCAGGAATTGTGAATTTTTCCATGGCTGTTGAGTTCCACCGTCGACGGAAATTTTCGCAAACATTCACAGTTACTATGTAAGTTGCCGTAGGCCAGTAGGCTGCAGTGTCAAATTAAATTATTTATTTTAAAAGTAAGCAGTTGAATTGTTAGGATAAATAGAAGTAATAATAAAGTGGTCTTAGTACTGAAAGTAGTGATACAGAGTGTTATGATTTACGAACACAGAACAGATACCATTACATTTTAACGGTTACAATATCTATTTAAACTTATCTACACGAGCAGATCGATTGTTTTGTTGTATTGTGCCGTTTTGTGTTTTCGTAGCAAGAAAATAACAAAATGGAAAGGATTATATTAAATAAGCAAGTCGATAGCTCAGTCAGAGTGATGAAGCCTCGACAAGTGGCGGGGGCTTTAATCAGTAGAACTAAATAATGGAGAAAGACCGTCGTGTGCGCTCTGTTTGAAAATTCTAGAGCCCGAGAGTAAGCTCCTAAATAAGCTAAAACGACATCACTAGACCATTCACCCTACCATGGTTGAAAAATCGCCCGAATCTTTTAATAGGAAATTGTAAAATTTACAAAAATGAAAAAACGTATTAACTCAATTAGCTTCAGTACCTGATAATACACTGCTAGAATCTTTCAAGGTAGCATAAAGGGTGGCGAAGTGCAAAAAACCTCAAACCATTGCACAAGAATTTATTTTACCTGCTGCTCGCCACATGGTTATAGTAGAAGAATCGGCGGGATAACTAATTACAAAGATACCTTTATCTAACAATACTATTAGTCGAAGAATCTATCATACAGCCGAGGATGTCAATGGCCAATTAACAGAAAAAAGGGAAGCCAAGGAATTTGGTCTGCAACTTAATGAGGATATTAACAGTATTTGTTATGTACCATTTCTGAATGATAATATTATTGTTGAAGACCTTCTTTTCTGCGAAAGCATTATTGAAGGCGCAGAAGCTTAAGACATGTTTGAAATTCCTGACAAGTTTATAGCAAAAAATAATTTAGATTGGGAAAAGTATATCGGTGCATGTACTGGTGGTGCTCAATCAATGTCTGGCCATTATGAAGGATTGCAAGCCTTATTGCATTATCCATAGGGAAGCACTTGCATCAAAATCGATGAGCTGTGAATAGAATTTGGTGTTGGAACGTATTATAGACTTAGTAAACAATATAAAAACTAGGCCGCTGAAAACCAGACTATTCAAAAAAGTTAGCATGGATATGAGAGCTGAACACACCGCCCTACTATATTACTACAGTTCACGATGGCCTTCACGTGAAAATGTCTTATCCCGCGCATTCGAGTTACATCAAGAAATTCACACTTTTCTGACAGGGAACGGTCATGCCATCTCCAGATACTTTGCCAAACCAGACTTTTTGCTAAAACTGGTATAATTGTATAATATATTTGATAAACTGAATTCCTTGAAACTACTGGAGAAAGTTGCGGCATTTAGGAGAAAACTGTAGTTGTGGATAAGAAAAATTAATGAGGATAGTAGTCGAGATTGTTTCCCACATTTGCATAAATGCGTGTCCTCTAATGGGCTCGTTGTCTCTCAAAACTTGCAGTCTCTTTGCCCGGAACATCTTTCGAAGCTATCTAAATGGTTTACAAAATACTTTGCAGAAGAAAATATTGAGAAATTTTTGTGAATCAAAGATCCTTTCCATAGTCAAACTCCACCAGAATTCACTTCACAAGAAGAAGAGAGTCTGATTGAACTCTCTTGCGACGACAATCTTAAAACAAAATTCTCTTCTTCAGATTTAGTGGAGTTTTAGATAACCATCAAAAATGAATATTTAACTCTAAGTTATAAGGATTCTCATTTTCTTTGCAACATTTTATTTATACGAAACCGGATTTTCAACTGCTGCTGTAATAAAAAGCAAATATCAGTCAAAGATTAACGTGGAGCAAGAAATGAGAGTGGAAGAGTCAAGCCTTATCCCTCGCTTTGAAAAAATGTGTGGAGATCACCAAGCTCCCTAGTTTCATTAACTTTTTTCCTATTTTTCTTTAACAAAAATACATTCTTGTGTATCAGTTTAATATATATCTATATATATATATATATATATATATATATATATATATATATATATATATATGAGCCTCAACTTGTGGTTGCTTGGTCGTTAGTATCAGTGAAGTGTTGTGGTTTGCTACTATGAAGTAGGCAGGTTGTAAAGCACAAACCTTGTACGACACTTTGTTCAACACGACTGTATACATTTTTCGACTAGGGCGCTGTGACAAAATACTAACTCTGAAAGTGCACCGCTAACTGAAAAAGTTTGGGACCTCTGCCTTAAAACATGCTGAAAACCGAATCAAAAATTATGCGCAGAAAAATTTGCTCGTTAATTATTTTTGGCAATTTTCAGTTTAAAAATTCCTTGCTTAAATCTACGAAGGAAATATTTTAAATACTCTGTCCAATATACTGAATCATCCTATGAAAAGTTACATGCGAATGAAGTCAATTAAACATTCGCTAACCAACATTTTTTTATCACGATTAATAAATAAAATGTGCAATGAAATATAAAAATTGGTCAAATCATCTAAAAAATGTTTTATCAGAAAATATGAAAACGCCTAGACTGTAAAGAAAAATATAGGTATGATTTGTTTCATTTCAAAATCCGCGAAACAAAAAGTCACACGGTTCCCTCAAAAAGTGGCTTGTCACTAGTTTATAACTTATACTAATTATAAGTGAAACTAAAATAAAGAAACAACCTTTTTTCATAAAACATAACTACTTGTCTTATCAGTCTTTTTTGTCCATATTTTTATATTATACCTCTTTGAAAATTCAGAAAACTTCAAATAAATTTTTGACCTGTTATTTATGTGTCAAACACCTCATTATTCAAGAATGTATTTAAAAATATAACTATTTTATGACTTTGGTAAAGTAGGAAGTTTTCTTAAAAAATATACATAATAACTTCTAGTTACAATTTATTATTAGGTTACATTTTAATTTCGTAAATATGGAGTGACCACATTTTCTTCAAACCAGTCCCAGTGGAATTTAAGGTGATTACCGGGAGTTGAGAGGAATTTCAGTTTGTTGTCTTGTTTCATTTGCTTTAAACCAAGTCTATCCTAAAAAATATAGAACCACATTTAGCAAATACAGCGAAAAGTGTAAAGAATTTTGTATGCGAAAAGCTAGCTGATAAAGTAAATAACATGCGTCAATGATCTCTGGTTTGCCATTTCATCACTGTAAGAAGCTGCTCTGTGCTAGTAGGTTTTTTATCACATTAATCTAAAGGGCAACGTTCGAAGTATTGAATCTCTTAACTAATAGGTAACTTACATATACATAGAAATGTAGATACCGAAGCAATATTGCTGAATTCTTCTTCTCGATCGAAAGGCGTTACAGGAAGCAGCAATAGAAGAATATCTAGGGGAATTTAGGAAAGCACAGTCAATCAAATGTGTACAATGGGGTAAGTGTTAAACAGTACATATGAACAACAAATTGGGCTACACTTATAATTTGTAGATTTCAAACCAGCATATGAATCGTCAGAAGTAAATCATATGAATGCATAAACTGGATATACTACAAGAAACTATTAATTTGCCCATTAGAATGAGAAACAAAGATAGAAAATTTTCTGTCTTGGAGCTCCGAAGTAAAGAAAGGGCTGTAAAATGAAAATCCCCTATATACTACTCCATTTAACATAATTTAAACGTTTAAGTAATTTTTAAAAAATCAATATGAAGGTGAATACGCAAAAGAACAGCAATTACTTTTAGTACATCGAAACTACAATATATCCAAAACAATTGTCACGTATGATAAGGTCAAATGACCAATAGAAACCGTTGTCTCCTTTAAGTCTCCTAATAAGAAATTTGAGCCTTACTAAAGAATTTCTTTGATATTACGACAAGTCCTGTGCGTTAGTACATAACAGTGACGTGGACGGGGCCAAAAGTTGTCTTTATTTCTACGGTAAGGGGAACAGACTACACAAATCCTAAATCATTCCGTCATATCAGCCTTAGTTTGGAAATCTTGGGGGATCGACATATCAAGGAGGGAGTAATGGTACATAATCCCTTACATTCCTTACAATTTGCCTCTCAGATAGGAAAATCCACAGGCACGGCGCTACATCGACTCATCACAAGGGTCAAAAACGCTCTGTCGGATGGACGATCTGCTCTAGACACCTTTACCGACATCGAACGGGTTTTCGACAACACGTCCCTCGATTCAATATACAATGCTCTTCAATGGTGAGACTCTCAACAGACAGTGGTCTGTTGGATAAGGTCTATGTCGAAGATCTGGTCATCCTGTGCCCTGATTGCGGAATTCGGGACATGGAGGAACCGATAATATGGGCCCTCTCTGTAGAAAGATGCCGATCGCTCCAGATGCAAACAGACTGAGACGATTGGGAGGAAGCGCAAACGCTTCCTACAAATGGTTCCTAATGGTATATGAACGGATTTTGACAGAATGAAAGAACAGAAGCTAGCGTGCATAGGAACATATAAGTTGACCTAATGCACGTCTCACTAGAAAGCTTCATTTCCTGGAAAGGAAAGAACTGCGAATCGTGGTGTAATTGTTGACGGGACATAATCACCTGCGAGGCCACCTTTATAGGATTGGCGTCGCGGATGATCCGTTTTGCATATGGTGCCTGGGAGAGAATGAAAGCGTCGATCATGTTCTCAGAGAGTGCCCAGCACTCAACGGACTGAGGCAGATAATATTACCCGAAGCAGTTAGGCATAGTAAGGTAACGAGGCTGCTTGGATTCAAAGGGGATCGGTAGCGAATCACCTACAGCCATAGCATGATATAATGGACCCAACGAGGCTTAAGCATTACGTATCGAATATCACCACATCATTCACAATATGTTTAACCACAAACAACCTGTATAGCCTGTATTGGTGATAAAGCTTTAATAGCAGAAACGCCAAATGGAACTGATAAAACATTTACATAATTACAAGGCGGAATAAGACAGTACGGATTAAAAATAAATAAGAGGAAGACAAAATGCATAAAAATGGAGAAACTAGCGGAGAAAAAATCAGAACAGTTATCCAGAATAGTGAAATAAATATTTTGTCGAAGTAATAACAGAATTTGAGTACTTAAAAGTGTTATTGGAAAAACGTGTTAAGAAGAAAAAGTGATGAACAAGAGGGTGTCAACTGATAGTAATGTAGGAAACTTTGCAAATATACTAAAATATAAAAATGTTAAAATAGCGGCAAAATTAAAAATATATGAAATATTAATGAGATCACCTGCATCCAAAACAGGTTATTAATTAGAAATGTGGATAGGAAATTCTTACGGAAAATATTTGTAGAATTAAAAATGGAAAGAGCAAATTAGAGGAGGAGAACAGATCAAGAAATTACGAATCTCTACAATTAGAAATGGGATTTCAGTAACAAATGACGTAAAACACAGGATTCAGGAGCACGCTGCGCATGCGTACGACGTGTACTATAATCAAAATGGAAAAAAATTTCTGTTCCGATCAAGCCAAATGATATTTGACAGACTATTTAGGTAAAAAATTGGCAGAAATATACTACTAAACTATAACGAAGCACTATATTGAGAGTGGAACTAAATTATCAGCAATTTTTAACATGCATTTCTCAAAAACCAAATTTTTTATAACATTTTATTGAAAATATTTCTCTTTCGTCCCTGGATTCAATTATTAAAATCTGGTCCCTATCTATGAAGAGGCTAAAATTACAGAGCAGTTTAATATCTATCTGCAATAAACAAAAAATTACTCAGTAAAGCATGGTTAGGGCATGTATGTAACACCTGATTACAGAAACGCGGAGCGAACTTTCATCGTACACGAAGGTGCCAAATGGAGGAGAAAAGAGTAAAAAGTAGAGGATAGTGGTGAAAGAGGATATAAAACGTTAGAGAATTGAGAACCAACGGAAAAACCATAGGACAGAAATAGTTGGAAACAACTTTTGAAAGATATAAATCCATGAGGTAATAAGTACTATTGGGTGATTTAAATATATAAAGCATATTGTGAATCCTACTTTATATGAAAAAGTCGGCCATAAAGACTAAATATTTCTACTATATATGATTCTTAATAGATTTGACAGAAATCTGTTAAATAGGTTTTTATACTTACTTCTATATATAGAGCAGATTCTTCTAAAGTTTCAGTTTCGTCTGACTGGCCTGGTTTATAAAAGCCAAACCATTCTGTGTCGACAGGTTCTACAACTGTGTCATTATCGAATTTTATTAAAACGAAGTTTTCTAATGACTAAAATTTAAAAAAGAAGGTTTAAATAATAACATAATAATTACTATAAATATACATCTATAAATGTAAATAAAATTGAAGTGTCAAAACGGTTGAACTGATTTCGATGAAACTTTACAGACATGAAGAAGAGATTACCAGAAGTGATATAGGCTGTCTTTTTATTGATTTATCAGTAAAATGGACGGAAAATGATTACAAACAGTTTATCACTAGTTTGACAATTAAATACTGTTTATAACAATTAAATTTATTATCACAATTAGTTTCTACCGATTAGATGGAAAATATGATCACTAGATATGATTAACATTTTCGGAATCTGATTGTAAACGGTTGTACATTAGTTTTGACAAATAAATAATGTTAATGAAAATTGAATTTGTTATAAACAATTAAAAATAGTTTCTACCGCTTACACTGAAAAGATTATCACTAGATGCGATCAATATTGTCGTAACATAATTGAGAACGATTCTGTATTGGGTTTAATAATTAAATACTGTTTATAACAATTTAATTTGTCATAAACAATTAACAATAGTTCCGATGAAATAGAAAAGATCTCCACTAGATATAATTAAGATCGTAGAAGTTTAATTTTAACGACTAAATATTGTTCACTACAATTCAATTTGTTATAAACAATAGAAGAGTTTGTACTTATTAAATATAAATAGAGAACACTCACAACAAACAACAAAGACGAAATAAAGTGTGGTGACATTTGAGCACAACGGCAAATAATGAGTTCAAACTAAACAAGGACTTACTTAAAAAAAAAAAGAAGAGAAGTTACAGGACGACAGCTCACCCTTACAAAATCTTAAAATCTAGCGTTAATTGCAACTTCAAAATAACTCGGTCAAGTAAATTTATTGGAATATATTAAGTAAGAATGCTTTAAGCCAAATTTTTACTGTGGAACATAGATAAATAGGTCGTTTCTTAGTATTCAATGTATGGGATTTTGTCTTTTTGAACTTAAAGTTTTGTAACTCATTTAAATTAGTTTAGTACTACTAATTTAAAAAATGAATTCGAATGTAATTAAATTTGTTTTCATATAACGTTTAGCTTGATTGATATGAGGATTACAAATTTACCATGATGTTTAATATTCAAATAAAACGTGAAAAATGAAAGTGAAAGTGTAGCTATAAACAGCTGAACGTGTTGTTCTTTAATATATATATATATATATATATATATATATATATATATATATATATATATATATATATATATATAAAGAGAGTGAGAGAGGGAGGAATCTATCTTTAAGTTGCCAGTTGAATCAAAAAACATGTTAGCAAACTGCAGGCCTCTTGGATTTGAATTATATTAGTGATTTTTTCCAATACATATATCGATTTTTGTGCTAAATTATATAAAAAATAAAGTTAAAACAGAATAACATTATTGTTGAAAAATTGATTACAATCACATGCAGATGTTTTTAAAAATAATTGCATAGAATAACTAAAAGATCTGTACAGAATGCCCAAAAGGTTTTTTATTACTCACCTGTAAATTCTGGATATAGGTTTGATTTATTTGCCTCTCATTATTTATTTCTGACAAAAAGGTACTGTTGTTTTTATACTCGGTTTCATTTAAGGGATCATGCCAGTATGTTGCTTGTACTAATACGTTTTGTACCCAACTATTAACCAAGATTATTAAAATTAATAAGACATATAGGAAATAATATTAATTGTTTATATAACATGGGAATATATAAGGTATAAAATTTGTGAGGGCAATAAATTTTTAATATACAAGAGTACGAGTTATATTGTACGCTCTAGGATGTAAAAATGATACCAATTTTGAGGATAAGTCCTCAAAATGCAATCAAAAAATTAATTTAAAGCCTATTCGTACAGGAAATACTCGTATTTGAGTAATAATATTCACAGTATATTCTAGTATAATTATCCATCTTAGAAAGGGCATTTAAAGAATTATAATAAAAGTGTAAATAAAAATGTTATCCAGCTTTTCCTTAATCAATAAAAAATATTACCTGCAAAACAAGGGGTATATGAAAATGGAACACAAAAACTTTTTAATATAGATAGTGAAAAAATATGTTATTTTACAGTTTGGAAAGGAAAGTAATAACAGGCATTATCAAATAAGATATGAACTTTCTTTTCTAAACGTTATAAAATTGAAATTCTCAATATAATGATATGGCACCTTAAAATTTTGGCTAAATAATTCATGAAATCACTTCATATGGTACAGATTTTTCTACTGAAATGGTTAATTAAGAACATCAAACAAAATCTTTTGATACTGCAAAAATTTCAAAGTACCACTTCATAAAAAATTTATCTGAACAAGATGCAAGCAAATTAAATGAAATAACTCTTCCCAAACCTAACAATCAGAATTTATATCCGTAAGAAATTATAGACAAAATATAAACAAAGGAATAAAGAAAATTGCACTCTTAGTATGGAGTACCCTTATGGCTATGAGCGAACGTAGCAAAATTTCTTGAAGTTATTATGGATTACATGGGTAAAACATATTATTATAATCTGTAAAAAGCTTTGTTCGGCCAATTTTGTTATTAGAACAATTAAAGAAATAATATCTGAAAATACCCTTCTGACTGAATATTACCAAGTCATCTAACAGATGATATGATGTTCTGAGGCTTCACAAGCTATGTTACAAAAATTCTGGTATGACAAAGGAAGATTCTACGTCTTATATTGAACATTGCAAATGCCAAACTAGCCGCCCTTTATTTATCACTATCAAATTTCCTACAGTTATATCCATATTAGCAAGATATATTAATACAATCTGGAGTCAACACCATCCTTATTCGAAAATAATATTCTCTTAGTATTGTCATATATATCAGGGCATAGATATATTTATTTTCCTTCTAAGAACTCTTTCAGCATTAAAGACAAGCTCTTAAATGCACAATTCTAATTCTATATTGTGACATTTTTAATTTTATGTGACCAACGTGAAATTTTCATATAATTGTAAACTTTAATAATGAATAAAATAAAAAGAAACAAGTTAGTATGGAATGTATCTATCTAAATAGCACATTAATGTTCAAACTTATGAAAAACGTTGGACTTAAATACGAAAAACAATCTCTTTTACCAGTTTGTTTATTCATCAAAAAAATTTCTAACAGTATTAGTTTCCATTTCAATACCAAATATGAAAAATAACAATTGCAATGCAAATTGTTAAAATAAATTGTACAGTTTTGGCTTACTTGACAGATTTTAGTCAAGAAAAAACACCTAAACCAAATAAAATATGCTTTGGACCATAATTGTCTTTTTTAAAACAATTAATATATGTACTCCAACAGGCCATAACACAAAGATTATTGTTAAGCTCGTACTCCCTATATAAATTATAATGGTTTTTCTAATCGTTAAAAAATAAAAAAAAACTACTCGCAATATTAGATGTAAAAATTATAACATACTTATTTTAATATTTTTCAATATACCTACTCAAGATAGGCAGCTTCGTTTAACAATCTTCGAATATAATCACATATGTTACCTAACAGTGATTCACAATTAGGCAATCCGTAAACTCCTTGGTGTTGGCCACCGATCGATATAAGATTCTTCACCGGTGGTTTTGGGCACCTTTGCACTAAACCACGCCTAAAAAATTCGTGTTAGGTAAGAGAGAAGTAACGATAATAAGGAAAATATTGCCTTTTAACTTGGCAATAAACTTCTTTATATAAGATTTTATGCAACACTACTCTTTTAGCATTCCAACTCATATTTCTCAATCTGAGATGAGAGCGAAATAAGAATAAGGGGAAGTTTCTTGCATCGCGAAACAAGATATGTTCCTCCACAAGGAATGACAAAGATATTTGACCGAAATTTGTTGCAAATAGAAATATTATATGTTTAAAATCTTTCTTAGAAACATTGTTGATATACTTCAGAAGTTTTTTTGTTGAGTAAAAGGTAAAATATATATAACGTTTGATAAAAGTCATACTGGTTTTATTATACAATACAAAAGGAAAATAAGGTTCCCCTGGATCAACGTGAAGATCTCACATAATTTTGAAATCATTCAGGGGGACCAGAAAAATCGAAAATCACATGAAACAACCAACAACACAAAATATTGTCTTCATTCTCTTTAGTCTCGTATTTTGTTCTATTTTTTTACGTACGTATGATTTGAATGAAATTTTTTATTATGTTCAGGAAGATGCAGGTCGCATATTATTTTGGCCGAAATTAGTTGAGTAAAATCCAAGATGGCACTAATAATATGGCGGCCAAAAAATTATTTTATCTTATTAGCGGACCCAATAGGACCGAATAAAAATTTCACATCCCTCCATTTTGCCCAAAATTGCTATAGTGGATTCTTGAGGGTGTAGTTAATGAACTTAAAATTATTCTTTAAAAATTTATTATGGCAGATCCAATATGGCGAATTCAAAATTTTACATCTCTCGATTTTATCCAGAATTGGTATAGGGGGAATTTTAAGGATGTAAATTACGAATTTAATATTATTCTTAAAAAATTCAATATGGCGGATACAATATAGCGGACTAAATAATTGACCATCTCCCGATTTTGTTCAAAATTAGTACTAGGGAGTGACTAAGAGTATAAGTAACGAATTTAAAATTGTTTTAAAAAAAATCAATATGCAGATGGTTTAAAAATTTTGTATTTCCGGAATACGTCCAAAATTGTAACGGAGGAGTTTCTGAAAGTGTAGATTAAGAGAGATTAAAAGTTTGGCGCCCACTTCTAGAATTTAAATTTTATATAAAAATTTATAGTTGTTTTTCACTTTTTAGCGCACTTTTAGAAGTCGGTTCAATTTTTTTTATAAAAATTTTATTGTAAATGTAAATAACGAATTTAATGTTATTTAAAATAACTTAATATGGTACATACAAAATGGAATTTTAAAAATTTTATCTGTCTCATTTATGTTCAAAATTGGTATTCGGGGATTACATTAAGAGTTTAAAGTTATTTTTTTGAAATTCGATATGGTCGAAAATTTTAAGTTGTTCAGATTTTTTCAAAACTGATATCAAGGAGTTTTCGGGATCGAAGGTTGCGTATCTGGACTTAAATCCTTAAAATTAGATACAACAGATACAATACGAGAGATTAATATTTTTTTTCTATTTTGTTCAAAATTTGTATTGAAGATTCTTGGAGGATATACATATAACGGATTTTGAATTAATTTCTTCAAGCTCAATCCGCTGGATAAAATACATTGGACTAAAGATATTGATGTCTTAGGTGCTTTTGTTATCGGTACTGGAGACTTTTTGGGGCCTAGATTATGAATTTAAAATTAATTCCTATAGTTCAAGGTAGCGGAATGATTATGGCGTTTGGTACAAATCCATTCAAAACGTATTTGTAGAATTCTCAGATTCAAAAAATATTTTGCTGTTCAATTTAGTGTGGTTTACAACTTTGGATAGAATGGATACTTTATGGTAATCTTGAAAACATTGCGAGATAGACAAAACATCTCGCCTAGTACTTAGTTCAATCATTTATAGACATCAAAAGTTTTTAAAAATAAAAATCGAAAAACAACATTTTTATAGAAAAATTAAACAGGGTATTAAAAAGTGCTGAAAAGCGAAAAATAGTAATATAATTTTTTTTTATGAAATTAAATTTTTTTTAAATCAGCGCTAAGATATTCCTAAATGAAACAAATAACTACTGACACGAAATACAAACTACCGTACGAAAGCAATTACAAATAAAGTATTTCTCAATCCGATTATGTGAATTATATTTTGTCAAGTATTAATTTGGCGCCACCTTCAAAAATTTAATTTTTCTATAAAAATTATTATTTTTTACATTTTAGCGCTTTTTTAGAAGTTGGTTCAATTTTTTATAAAACTTTATTGTTTATCTGATCGGGTAGAGTACCATTGAATAGATTAAATATTTTATATATTATTTTTCTATTTAGTCATCTCATTTAGCTAATCTTAGCCTCGAATGTTGCTTACCGTTGTCGCTCTGCTTTAAGAGTATGCCTTTTGGTGACTGAATCGAATAAGGCTTCGAGTAAATCAGATATAAATTTTATTCCTTCTAAAACGGATACACGCCATATGGGGCTGCTTGATATGGAAACGCGGGATTTTAGCTGATTTTTGCCGGTACTTCTATTAACTTCGTTTGAGCACTAAATAAACATTTCCTTATTTGTTAGACTAGTTTATATCAATATTTGATATCTGATTTGTCAGTTTGTTATACCGATTTATATTTAACCTTTGAATTTCTTATATTAAAATTGTTTTAAGAATGAATCCGAAATTTTACTTGGGCCCCCTTTGGGTCAGGTTAGATGGTAAAAATTTAAAAAAATTCGATACATAAATCAGTTCAAAGAAAGTTGAAACGATTAAGTTACATTGAGTTACGAATGAAATACATATTATTGTCATGTATAATATTCTATTTTTCCGTAACAAAAAATACGATTACAAACTTATTTCATAATTTTTGGATAAATTATTCGAAACGAATCTCATAATCAATATCATCCCGGCTTTAGTAATAAGTATCTTAAAAAACATTTAACTTTTCAATTGTACAAACCACCCACATTAAGGAAGCAAATTAAAACACTGATATCAAAAAATACTTCTACTTACAAAAATTGAGCTCCTTGTGAAAATCCAATTGCATTGTATCCATTTGCTAGCTGTGGATCATTCTGAACAATATCACAAACCATTTCAATTTGTTTGTCAGGATGTAACAAATAGCTGAAAATATCAGTTACTAGATTAGTATTATCATTATTAGTTAAAAATTCATTATAAAATGAAGATATATTTTTCATAAATTAGGTATATGAAAAAAACTTCTATGTTCCAATTAATATGTCTACCAGAATTACTATTATTATCATGAAAATAAGAAATTTGTAAATATTTTTTTTCTTTTTGGATGGTTACATGCAGAACATTAGGATATTATGTTATTATTTTTTTCCAAGTTTCGTCCTCGATTAGATTCATCGTGTACGACTTCTCAGTTTATTTGATTAAGAAGCTCCTAATTACCAAGCTATTTAAAAAACCGCCATAAACTCAACATGTTAAAACATGTTACAAGCAAAAATATTTAATTTACGCAAAGCAGAGTCAGTACACTCGTATTAAAAATGGTACTACATTTTGACTTAAGTATACGCGAAATGAATCAAAATACGAGGTTTGTCCCAAAAGTGTCGAGCTTACCTTCATATCTCCGCATTGGTATTATTCTTTATCATCCCGTGAGTGACATCCTTCAAAGTAGTTCCCATTTAATTACATAGCATGTTCCCAGCGGTGTTTCTACTTCCTGAAGCAGTCCTGGAAGTCAGTTTTCGAAATTACCTTCACTGCATTTGTCGCATTAGTTTCAACGATCCTTGTGTCATCTAATCGGTGTACTTTGAGCGCCATTTTTAATCTGGGAAAGAGCCAAAAGTCGCAGGGAGCTACGTCGCGACTGTACGGAGGCTGACGAAGCTATACGACTTGGTGCTTTGTTAAATATTGCTGCACAAGGTTCGATGAATGCACTGGCGCATTATCGTGGTGAAGCAGCCAATCACCGCTTATCCAAAGCTGTGGTTGTTTTCTTCTGACTGCGTCACGCAGTTTTCAATACTTCAACGTAGTATTATTTAGTGATCGTGTGACCTCTCGGAGCATATTCGTGGTATACAACACCTTCATTATCAAAGAAAACAGTCAACATTGTCTTCACTTTGCTCCAACTTTGACGTGCTTTTTCTGGTCTTGGCGATTCAGAATGCTTCCACTGTGAAGACTGTCGCTAAATGCCTTATTCATCATATTAATTGTTTCCGAGCAAGTTTTTCCAAGATTAAAGTAAAACTTGATACAAATTCGTTGATCTAATTTTTCCTTCATTTTTTACAATAACAAAATGCGATGAACGAAAAAATACACTGGAAACAAACGCACACCGTTCACGAACTAACACGTCCAATCGGTAACTGCGCACGCCAACGAGTTCGTGAAGACTTACTGGTGACGCTTATGCCCCACAGAGGTCACTCGAAAGTTTTGACGCGGAGATATGAATGCAGACTCGATACTTTTGGGACAAACCTCGTATGTACAGCAAAAATAGTTAAATTCTTCGCATATATGAAGATTAAAATTTTCAAGTTAAGCTTATGTATTTTTATAACCAAATTTGTCACCAAAATATTTTAATTAATTTACCCATTTGCGAAATCGTGTATAATTGTTTCGCCAATCTGTAGAGAATTAACGTAAACTCCTGGTATGGATTCATTGAGCTTCTCTTTAATATTTCCAAGACTGAATGGAAAGCAACAGGTATCACCTAAATATAAAAATTTAATTTTGATTTTTGTTCAAATAATTTTATTCTAATAATATCAAAAATAATAAATATAATTATCAGTCATGTAACGGAAGGTTGAATTCACCAGGGATAAATTATTCTCAAATTAGAGCCTCTGCTTATTCAAGACCCATGTGAATGATAAAGAACCAGAGATATCAAAATCCAAGAAGAACCAAATAACTACACCAATATGAACAACTCTGAACTTCGCTGATTATATTCATCGAAATGAGTAAGATAATGTTTAAATATAATAGAACTAACCCATTACACTGCTAGCATATATATATATATATATATATATATATATATATATATATATATGTATATATATAAATTTCAGGGATATGCAAACATTGTGTCTCTATTGAAAATGCAAGACGTGACAGGAGAAGCTGTAAATGTATTAGGAAAATCTCTCATGGATATGACTTGTGGATGCTTTTTGTGTGTCTTAGTTTTTTTTTCATTCAACTATCATTAATTTGTGCATCTCCTACTTCCACTTATTTAAAAATATAATCGAAATATTATGTACAAAATGAGGGAATCCTTAAATTTTCCTTTAATTTACAACAAAAAAATTAAAATTGTATCTCCAAAAATTCCTGAACGAACACAACACGTACTGATAAGAGTCAAATTTAAAATTTTTATTTCAATAAAAATAATTGAATTATTATGTATTACTGATTTTAGGATTTGTTATTGTTATTAACATTCTGCTAGAATATTACAATTTTATGGAAATTATTTTTATTATTAAAACAATGCTTCTGATAGGTGCATCATTCAAGTGTGTAATTGGTCCTTGGAAATGCTTAAGAAATCTCAATAATATATCAAGTTTGTCGTTTAGTACTGTTAAAATAACATTCATTTTAAAAATATGGCTAATCACAATTATCAAAATATAATAGAATATAAAATATAAAGTATTTTATAACTTGAGCAAATTTATGACAACTCAGGTAAAATAAGCAAGTCATTATTAAGTTATAAATATCAGATAGGTGCGAATCATTTCCACATAATGAGTGCTCCTATAAAAAATATGTTATATAATGAATAAATAATAAATAAATATATAAATATAATTTTTATATAAAACGGCATAAACATCGATCTTACTCAGCAAGGCGTTACCTACTCGGTAGCAGTTCCCAATTAAATCCTATATATAATAAAAATAATTAAATTCTCCAAAGTACCAAAGTAGAATGTTAAAAATTTAGTTTTTATATTTATATAAAAATAGAAATATCCACTATAAATAAATAGTAACCGAATAAATACGTATAACTAAAGTTTTTAGTAACCGAAATATCCAAACATACCTAAATAATTTTGATTCATCTTTTGACTATAATTAAATTCAAAAGAAAACAAGAGACATGATAACCTAATTAAATTTCAAATCAATAAGCCTGCCGATGTCAGCTCGTCCATTACCAAACCTATAGTTTTTTATTCTACGTTTAAAAGTTGTCATAGATTCAATACTATTTAAATCAATAGGAATTGCATTATGTCTAGAAACATGCAAAGAGCAACATTGTCATCATCAAGTATTTCAAATATTTTCAGTCGAAGTGCCAACAGCATCCCAAGTATTCTTTGCCTCCCTAACTCAAAATTAATTTTAATGAAAACTTCAAATATGGTGAAAAATGGTATTTTTTGCACTTTTAGATTAGGGTACCTCAAAAACCTGACATGATGGAGCAATTCTGAAGCCAGATTGACCGCTCCAAAAACCTTCAAAAAAGTATACAACAGTTTTTGTTAATTGACCTTTTTCGGCCTGTGTTATTTTTCTTTTTGTTAACTTGAAATCTCAATGTTAGATAAAATCTTAATTATAAAAGCCGAAATTATAGAGACGTAATTTTAATGTACTGTATGTTTTTTAATAAATTTGTATTATTTTTGAAACAAATAAATAATGTAAATGTGTCGAAGGAAATACCTTCATAAAGTGATTCATCACAACGAGAAAATACCTTATTTTAATTTTTTGTTGTAACTAAGTATTACCAAAAATGGTTAACTATTAGAATTTTCTAAAGTTTAAACATAAACAAAAAGAATTTATATTATATAAAAAATATTATACACATAAAGCTCTTGCTTTCACTGATATTTTTTTAGTTCATAGTGTTTTATTGACAACAGAACATTTAAAGATGATGTCAGAGTCCAATAATACAAAACATTATTAAGTGCCATACTTCAAATTGTAAAACTGTTTCAGTTTTTTTATTATGTTTTCAGCTACCTAAACAAAACTAACATCTTCAATTCCACAGCTTTAAAACAGGATTAACTACACTTCGTATTTAGTTGTGTGATTCTGTTCTTTCTTACATTGTTAGTTCTCTACTGTAAAGACGTACGTCACATATGTTAACAAAAAAGTAATGAGAAATTTGATTAAAAAATTATGTTAAATATTGAAGCTTCTCTAAACGTTCATAAACAATCCATTGTTCCTGTAACTAATTCTTAACCTTGAATAAATTTACTTTTAAAACTATCACAATAACACAACAACAACTCACCCATTCCGTGCCACATAACAATGGGTGTAGGACTATCAGCACTCTCTACATTATTACCAAGTATTACCAAAACTAAAACTGTAATAAACAAATAAATCAAACTAAATGCAGACATTTTGCTGCTTTATTATTCAATATTACACTAATAAATTCTGCGGAGAAAATTTACTTAATTATATAACGCGGTGAAGTGGCATAGCTACGGTACTTACTGTGGTACTTGATCAGTTTATCTCCAGCTGGTGATAGGGCTAAAATTTTTTTATCTTTTTGTTTATTCGAATTCAAATTGTTATTGTTAAATAACTAAACGACACGTCTAGCTTAATGTCTAAAAATATAAAAAAAGTAAAAAAATTTCATAAACCATTGTATACCTGTACTGGGTAATCCAGAAATGATCAATCTGTAATGAATGGTTTACAGATTCAACATCAGGATAATTCAATGAATGAGTGAATAAAAAGGAATGATACTTGATCTACGATGCTTAGATGTCGTTGGGTCCTTTACACCCATCCTGAAGACAAGTTATTCGAAGCCGATCGCCATTAGGAATCCAAGCAACCTCTTTAATTGGACTTACCTGATAGCTCCAGGTAATAATATAATCTCTAAAATATTTCTCCCTCAATCCGTTGAGTGCTGTAAACACCATTTGGACACCCTGACGCCATTCTTATGAAAATGGCCTGTCAGTAATTCCATCAAAATTCAAAGTTTCTTCCTCTTCAGAGAGAGGCTCTATAGTAAGAAGCGCGGTAAGTCCAATTATCTATTCCTTGACACATTTCATTCCAGAAGTCATTCTCCGGATTTAATAAATTTGCTTTCCAGGCACAGTTCCAAATCCCTCTCACAAACAGTAATTAAAAAAGCCACCAGCTTCATGTTTGTCAAAGGAGTACACGGGTACCGATTAGTTCTAGATCTGAGATGTTCTAGGCAACTGAGGTTTTGAAGACCTCATTCTCTATGAATAAGTGGAAAGAGGCTAGGTTCATTGGGACCTCCAGTGTCCTAGTGGAAGCAATCTTCATCACATTCATTATTTTCAAACAAGACATTCTTTGAACTTTGTCGAGTTGAAGTGAAATATTAGGTCACTTTACACTACCGGAATATGCGAGCACATGTCGAATTATCATAGGATATATCCAATATAGCACTTTCGGTATAAGCTTCCATATGCTCTGACAGACTCGCTTACACGCTCAAAATGAATATTACAGCTAAGTCGTGAATCCAGAACTATTCCCAGGTAATTGATCATTCTCTTGTATTGAAGAGTCTTTCCTAGCACCAAAATTGTGGGGTCTCCTCATTTTTTTCTATTCTCTAAGGGTACGAGCCTCGTTTACTTTCTTTAACAGGCTGTCCACTACAAGAATCCAGAGCAACTCCTTTCTGCGGACAGCCCCTGCTTGACAACACTTTAACCGTTTTATTGTTAAGCTCAGCATATATTAGCTTGCTCCATCCAACTACTGTCAGTTAAGAGCTTCGCCTTTTTAGAATATTGCATATGTTTTCAGAGGCCCCTCATTGTCGACAAAACAAATTAACCATACGACATCACGTTTCTAACTCTTGTTACGAGTCGATATAGCGCCGGGTCTGTCGATTTTTCTTCCTCATAGACAAATCATAAGAGATGTAACCAACTGTGCAACATTACTCCCAATCTTTCCAATATCATTAATAAGCAATTTGGAAAGTTAAATAGACCGAATAACCTAGGGTTTGTGTAGCCGTAGTCTGTTTTTCCTACCTTACGAATAGGGACGACGTTTAGTTCGTTCTACGTCATCGGCATGTATCCTAAGCTCAGGTATAATCTTACCAGATGTCTAACTCTTTTTTCTATGGAAAAACTTTTGCAGGAATTGTGAATTTTTACCCTGGCTGTTGAGTTGTTGTTGATTTTTTATATTAGACAGATATATCTGTAAGATAGAGTTTGTTTTGATAATGTCAAAGGCTTTGTGAAAACAAGAGCAAGCAACAGGGATCTATTATACTCAGTGTCTTTTCTATAAATAGTTTTAAGGTATTATTTTTTCCCCGTTTGGAAGCCTACCTGATACACCATTTAATAGAAATTCATCTTTATTTCTAAACCTTTAATAATAATTCTTGTAAAAAGCTAATATGGACTGGAAACTATGCTTAGAGATCCGTAGTCTTCTGAATTATTCAGTTGTTTCGCTTTTTTTATATGTAATGACAATTATTAAATTAACTACAGCATAAAACAGTTGTTTGTTTATTTTTTATTTGGTTATTAATCCCCATGCAATAAACCTACGGCAGAAATATTTTTAGGGAACTGAATTGTCATTACCCCTTAAAACAGGTGTTCCCAAAATATGGGCCGTGGCGCCCTGAGGCGCCGTGAAGAGTAAACAGGGACGCCGCAAGGCGTTTCTGTTTTTCTTTTACGAAATCTAAATTTACTTATATTTGCCAGTACAAAATAAACAATTCAAATCACATGCACTGCATAAACCTTTCGTAACGTCGACCTTCATTCACTCAATATAGTTACGAGGGACCAATTCCCCGTAACACGAAGTTTGGGTTAGGTTTGACAAAGCCGAATTCGCTACTGGCCGGACGCAAGAGAGAACAAAGTATGTTCCAGAAGTCCGCATTCCACCACCGACGGAAATTCTCGCGAACGTTCACAGTTACTATGTAAGTTTCCGTAGGGCAGTAAGCTGCATTGTCAAGTTAAATTATTTATTGTAAGAGTAAGCAGTTGAGCTGTTAAGAAAAATAGAAGTAATAATAAAGTGTTCTTAGTACTGACAGTAGTGATACAGAGTGTTATGATTTACGAACACAGGATAGATACCATTACATTTTAACGGTTACAATATCTATTTAAACTTATCTACACGAGTCGGTCGATTATTTTGCTTTATTGTGCCGTTTTGTGTTTTCATAGAAAGCTAATAACAAAATGGAAAGAATTATATTAAATAAGCAAGCCAATAGCTCAGTCAGAGTGATGAAGCTTCGACAAGTGGCGGCAGCTTTAATCAGTAGAACTAAATAATGGATAATGACCATCGTGTTCGCTCTGTTTGAAAATTCTAGAGCCCGAGAGTAAGCTCCCAAATAAGCTAAAATGACATCTCGAGACTATTCCTCCCTACCATGGTTGAAAAATCGCGCGAATTTTTTAATAGGAAATTGTAAAATTTACAAAAATGAAAAAACGTGTTAACTCAATTAGCTTCAGTACCTGGTAATACACCACTAGAATCTTTCAAGGTAGCATATAGGGTGGCGAAGTGCAAAAAACCTCACACCATTGCACAAGAATTTATTTTACCTGCTGCTTGCGACATGGTTATAATAGAAGAATCGGCGGGAAAACTAATTACAAAGATACCTTTATCTAACAATACTATTAGAAGAATCATATAGCCGAGGATGTCAATGACCAATTAACAGAAAAAGGGAATGCAAGGAATTTGGTCTGCAACTTGATGAGGCTACTAACAGTATTTGTTATGTACGATTTCTGGATGATAATATTATTGTTGAAAACCTTCTTTTCTGCAAAAGGATTATTGAAGGCGCAGAAGCTTAAGACATGTTTGAAATTCTTGACAAGTTTATAGCAAAAAATAATTTAGATTGGGAAAAGTATATCGGTGCATGTACTGATGGCACCCAATCAATGTCTGGCCGTTATGAAGGATTGCAAGCCTTATTGCATTGTCCATAGGGAAGCACTTGCATCAAAAGCGATGAGCTGTGAATTGAATTTGGTATTGGAACGTATTATAGACGTAGTAAACAACATAAAAACTAGGCCGCTGAAAACCAGATTATTCAAAAAAGTTTGCATGGATATGAGAGCTGAACACACCGCCCTACTATATTACTACAGTTCACAATGGCTTTCACGTGAAGATGTCTTATCCCGCGCATTCGAGTTACATCAAGAAATTCACTCTTTTCTGACAGGGAACGGTCATGCCATCTCCAGATACTTTGCCAAACCAGACTTTTTGCTAAAACTGGTATATTTGTATGATATATTTGACAAACTGAATTCCTTGAAACTATTGGAGAAAGTTGCGGCATTTAGGAGAAAACTGTAGTTGTGGATAAGAAAAATTAATGAGGATGATAGTCGAGATTGTTTCCCACATTTGCATAAATGCGTGTCCTCTAATGGACTCATTGTCTCTCAAATCTTGCAGTCTCTTTTCCCGGAACATCTTTCGAAGCTATCTGAATGGTTTGCAAAATACTTTGCGGAAGAAAATATTGAGAAATTTTTGTGACTCAAAGATCCTTTCCATAGTCAAACTCCACCAGAATTAACTTCACAAGAAGAAGAGAGTCTCATTGAACTCTCTTGCGACAACAATCTTAAAACAAAATTCTCTTCTTCAGATTTAGTGGAGTTTTAGATAACCATCAAAAATGAATATCTAACTCTAAGTTGTAAGGATTTTCATTTCCTTTGCAACATTTTATTTATACGAAACCGGATTTTCAACTGCTGATGTAATAAAAAGCAAATATCAGTCAAAGATCAACCTGGAGCAAGAAATGAGAGTGGAAGAGTCAAGCCTTATCCCTCGCTTTGAAAAAATGTGTGGAGATCACCAAGCTCCCCAGTTTCATTAACTTTTTTTCCTATTTTTCTTTAACAAAAATACATTCTTGTGTATCAGTTTAATATATATATATATATATATATATATATATATATATATATATATATATATATATATATGTATGTATATATATATATATATATATGAGTCCCAACTTGTGGTTGTTTTTATTTCTGTACTCGGTCATTAGTGTCAATGAAGTGTTGTGGTTTACTAGTATGTAGTAGGCAGGTTGTAAAGCACAAACCTTATACGACACTTTGTTCAATGCGACTGTATACATATTTCGACTAGGGCGCTGTGACAAAATACTAACCCTGAAAGTGCACCGCTAATTGAAAAAGTTTGGGACCTCTGCCCTAAAACATGCTGAAAACCAAATCAAAAATTATGCGCAAAAAAATTTGCTCGTTAATGATTTTTAGCAGTTTTCAGTTTAAAACCTCCTTGCTTAAATCTACTAAGGAAATATTTTAAATACTCTGTCCAATATACTGAATCAGATCAAAACATATTTCTCCAATGAAAAGTTACATGCGAAAGAAGTAAAAAGATATTTTTTTATCACGATTAATAAATAAAATGTGCAATGAAATATGGAAATTGGTCAAATCATCTAAAAAATGGCGAAGAAAACAAGTAGACGAAGCAATCATACGCACAATATACGAACTGAATTCCAAAAACACCATGGTAATTAAAACAAATAACAATCTCACAGAGGAAATCCGTCTATCCATAGGAATAAGACAAGGTGATAGCCTAAGTCCAACACTTTTCAATGTAGTCATGGACGAAATCATTGATGAGGTAAAGAGCACAAATATTGGATACCCAATGGGACACAACACCGTTCAGATTATATGCTTTGCAGACGATGTTGCCTTGACAGCAGATAGCGAGGACAACTTACAAAGAGTGCTTTTCCATCTCAATCGAACAGCCAAACAGTATAATATGAAGATATCTGTGGAGAAAACCAAAGCAATGGTAATAGCAAAAGAACCGGTAAGATGCAAACTAATGGTTGATGACAAACATATCGAACAGGTTGGGAAGTTTAAATACTTAGGAGCACATATAACAAGTAATAGGGCAGTAACGGAAGAAGTACGCACACAGGCCAACAAAGCGGCCATGATATCAGGCCAACTAAGAGACATAATCTGGAACAATAAACATATGACGGTTGAGAGCAAAGCAAGAATTTACAAGGTCTGTGTAAGACCGATACTGACCTACGGCGCAGAAACAAGAAATGAAACCACAAAGACAAAACAAATTATGAGAACCACAGAAATGAAAACGCTGAGAATGATCACGGGAACAAGTTTAAGAGATAGAATAAGAAACGCAAAAATATGCGAGGACAACGGAGTGGGGGATGTTGTGAAGTGGGTTCGAAACCGTCGTAGGCAGTGGAGAGATCACGTGGAACGAATGGACGATAACAGACTAGCAAAAACCATGATGAGAGAGAAACCAAACACCAAACGGCCGCCTGGACGGCCCCCCAAAAGATGGAGAGACAGCTGGATTTCGACCTCAAACGAGGATCGATGAGGCATTGTATAGATAACAGAACTTGGTTCTACCTAGAAGAAGAAGAAGAAGAAGAAGAAGAAGAAGAAGAAGAAGAAGAAGATCTAAAAAATGTTATATCAGAAAATATAAAAACGCCAAGACTCTAAGAAAAAGTATAGGTATAATTTGCTTCATTTCAAAATCCGTGAAACAGAAAGTCACATGGTTCCCTCAAAAAGTGGCTTGTCACTAGTTTATAACTTATACTAATTATAAGTTAAACTAAAATGAAGAAACAACCTTTCATGAAATATAACTACTTGTCTTATCAGTCTTTTTTGTCCATATTTTTATGTTATACCTCTTTGAAAATTCGGAAAACTTCAAATAAATTTTTTACCTGTAATTTATGTGTCAAACACCTCATTATTCAAGAATGTATTTAAAAATATAACTATTTTATGACTTTGGTAAAGTAGGAAGTTTTCTTAAAAAATATACATAATAACTTCTAGTTACCATTTATTATTAAGTTACATTTTAATTTCGTAAATATGGAGTGACCACATTTTCTTCAAACCAGTCCCAGTGGAATTTAAGGTGATTACCGGGAGTTGCGAGGAATTTCAGTTTGTTGTCTTGTTTCATTTGCTTTAAACCAAGTCTATCCTAAAAATATAGAATCACATTTAACAAATACAGAGAAAGGTGTAAAGACTTTTGTATGCGAAAAGCTAGCTGAAAAAGTAACTAACATGCATAGATTATCCCTGGTTTGCCATTTCATCACTGTAAGAAGCTGTTCTGTGCTACTAGGCTTTTTATCACATTTAATCTAAAGGGTGACGTTCGAACTATTCAATCTCTAACTAATAGGTAACTTACATATACATAGAAATGTAGATACCGATGCAATATCGCTGAATTATGCGGAGGTACAAAAATTCCTCTTCTTAATAGGAAGGCACGGTCAATAACAGATCAAATATTTACAATGTAGCAAATATTAAACAGTACATATTGAACCACACTTATTATTTATAGATTTCAAACCAGCATATGATTGAATCATCAAAAGTAAATTATCTGAATGCAAAAACTGGGTGTACTACAAAAAAACTTTGGCCCTATAAAATGAAAAATAAGTTAGCTATAAAAAATTTTCTGTCTTATAGCTGAGAAGTGAAGAAAGAGCTGCAAAATGGAGATTCCATGACTACTACTCCATGTAACATAATTTAAAATTTTAAATAATTTTTAAAAAATCCAATATAATATATTTAGCTCAAATCAAACAAATCGATATGAAGGTGAATACGCAAAAGAACAGCAATTCTCTTCAGTATATCGAAACTACAAGATATCCAAAACAATAGTCATGTATGATAGGGTAAAATGACCAACAGAAACCTTTGTCCCCTTTAAGTCTCTTAATAAAGAATTCCAGCCTTACTACAAAATTCCTTCGATATTATGACAGGTAATGTGCCTTAGCATATACCAGTGACGTAGAGGGAGCCAAAAGTAGTCTTTATTCCTAAGGTAAGGGGAACAAACTACACAAATCATAAATCATTCCGTCCTATCAGCCTGACTAGTTTCTTAATAAAAACATTAGAACTATTGGGTGATCGACATATCAAGGAAGGAGTAATGGTACATATTCCCTTACATCCCTTACAATTTGCCTCTCAGACAGGAAAATCTACAGGCACGTCGCTACATCAACTTATCACAAGGCTTAAAAATGCTCTGTCGGATGGACGATCTGCTCTAGGCACCTTTATCGACATGGAACGGGCTTTCGACAACACGTGCCTCGATTCGATATGCAAGGCTCTTCAACAGACGATCTGCTCTAGGCATCTTTATCGACATGAAACGAGCTTTCAATAACACGTCCCTCGATTCGATATGCAATGCTCTTCAATAGTAAGATTCTCAACAAACAGTGGTCTGCTGGATCAGGCCTATGCGAAGATCTAGTCCTGTGTCCTGGTCGCGGAGTCCGGGACATGGAGGAATCGATAATGCGGGCCCTTCGGATGGTGAAATGTTGGTGCCGGGCGGCTTGGAAGAAATCCAGAAAAGGCCGAAGTTGTATTCTTCTCAAAAAAATTTAAAATGGGGACTACCCACAATTATGCTACCAGGAAGGGCTCTTTAATATAAGGGAACTGTTGAATACTTTATGGTAATTCTTGACTCACAACTGAGCTGGAATGATCATAATGAGGCTCGAATTAGGGCCATATGTGCTTTTTAAACTTTTAAGCAAGCCTTTGGGTGCACATGGGGAATGACAGCGAAAGAGATATTCTGGATATGGACACGGTGATCGGTCCTATGATTACGTATGCCTCCTGTATGATGGTCCTGACAAAGTTCAAAGAAAGGCTTGTGTAGGAATGATGAGTATGATGAGGTTTTCCCCCACCAGGACGCTGGAGGTTCTAATGAATATCCCTCCTCTTCATTTATTTATAGAATATGATGCCTTGAAGGCAGTTTACCATTTTAGTTGCTTGGGGTATCTCGAGGCAGGAACTGGCAACTACCCGTGTAGCTGGAGAGCGTTGTGAAAAGATGCTGATCGCTCCCGATGCAAACAGACTACATAGCACCTGTTTTGAAATCAAACCACTCTCCTGAGATACTTTTGCCAAGCTGAGACGATTGGGAGAAAGCGCAAACGCTTCCTACAAATGGTTCCTGATTGTTTATGAACGGATCTTGACAGAATGAAAGAACCGAAGCTAGCGTGCATAGGAACATATAAGTTGACCTAATGCATGTCTCACTAGAAAGCTTCTTTTCCTGGAAAGGAAAGAACTGCGAATCGTGGTGAAATTGCTGGCGGGATATTGTCACCTGCGGGACCACCTTTATAGGATTGGCGTCGCGGATGATCCGTTTTGCACATGGTGCCTCAAAGAGAATAAAAGCCTCGACCATATTCTCAGAGAGTGCCAGCACTCAACAGACTGAGGCAGATTCATTTTAGGGAAACAATAATATTACCCGAAGCAGTTAGGCAAGGTAAGGTAACGAAGCTGCTTGGATTCACAAAGGCGGTCGACCTCGAATGACTTGTAGCCATAACAGGATGTAATGGACCCAACGAGGCCTAAGCATTACGGATCAAAAATCACCACATCATTCACAATATGTTTAGCCACAAACAACCTGTATAGCCTGTGTTAGTGATAAAGCTTTAATAGCAGAACTGAGAAAACATTTACGGAATTACAAGGCGCAATAAGACAGTACGGATTAAAAATAAATAAGAGGAAGACAAAATACATGGAAATGGAGAAAGTAGCAACTAGAGGAGAAAACATCAGAACAGTTATCCAGAATAATAAAATAAAAATTGTGTCGAAGTATTAACAGAATTTGAATACTTAAACGTGTTATTGGAAAAAACGTGTTAAGAAGAAAAAGTGATAAACCAAAGGGTGTCAACTGATAGTAATGTTGTAGGAAACTGCAAATATATTAAAATATAAAAATGTTTCAATAGCGGCAAAATTGAAAATATATGAAATATTAATGAGATCACCTGCATTTAAAACAAGTTATTAATTAGAAATGTGGATAGAAAATTTTAAGGGGAAATATTTGTAGAATTAAAAATGGGAAGAGCAAATTAGAGGAGGAGAATAGATCAAGAAATTACGAATCTCCACAATTAGAAATGGGATTTCAATAACAAATCACGTAAAACACAGGATTCAGGAGCACCATGCGCATGCATACGACGTGTACCATAATCAAAATTTAAAAAAAAAATGCAGTTTCAATCAAGCTAAATGATATAATATATAATGACTATTTAGGTAAAAAATTGGGAAAAATACACTACTAAACTATAACGAAGCATTATATTGAGAGTGGAAATAAATTATCAGCAATTTTTAACATACAGCGTTTATGATTTTTAATATATTTAACAAAATTCTGTTAAATGGGTTATTTTTACTTACTTCTATATACAAAGCAGATTCTTCTAAAGTTTCAGTCTGTTCAGATTGGCCTGGTTTGTAAAATCCAAACCATTCAGTATCGACGGGTTGTACCACTGTGTCATTCTCAAATTTTATGAAAATTAAGTTTTTTAATGACTGAAAATGAACAAAAAATTTTTTAAATAATTCTCTTACAATTATTAGGAAGAGATTTTTATTTGGAATAAAATTGTTCTCGCTGTCGGTTAAGTATTTAAACATTTTAATTGTATTCTTTTATAGCTTGATATAAAAAGTTTGTTCTTCAAATACAAGATCAAATATATTATGGGAAAATTTGAGCCTAATGGAAAAAAAAATGGGCTTAAAACCAAACTTTAACTTACTAAAATAAAGAAAATTTGTAGGTGTGCAGCTCAATCTTGCAAAATCTTAAAAAACAAAAATAAGAGCATATTCAAATTCAATTGGTTAAGTAAATTTGTTGAAATTATATTATGTAGATTTTCTCAAAATTATAACTACGGAACATGGTAAAATACTGTTTTTGAAGCTGTGTGATCCAATTTTATTTATAGTAATGAAATTACAACTTTTAGAACTTGCAGGTTTTTTTAGTCATTTACCAAAAAATCCTCTAAATAATTTTAAGAAATGCATTGTAGTGCAAAAGGCAGAACTTCAAACAAAACAATTGTTTCATATAATATTTAACAATTTTCGAACGCGATAAATTGGTATTCCAATGACGTGTACGATAAAAATATGAAGCTATAATCTGCTCCAATCACAAATATATTATTGAAAAATTTCTAAACTTGTTGGCTGTTTGAATTCAAATTCAGACGATTTATATCTGCAATTTAAGACTTACAATGGTCATAGCTATAATTGATCAAAATGGCCTGTCTATAAAATATTACAAGGTATTAAAAATAAAATCAATATCACTATGGGATTGAGTTAATGATAAAGACTAGTCACGGTTCATAAAGATCGTAGATGCAATCATCTTCAAGTTATGTTAAAGTTGACTGTTGAGTCAAAAGAAATAAAAGTGAGCCACAGGCCAATGGAATTTAAATTCTATTTCTGATTATCTTTAATATTTATACGTGGAAAACCCCTTAAAACCTGTTTTTGTGTTAAATTATAAAATTAACAAACACAAAATAAAATAATATTATCATTGACAAATTAATTAAAATCACATGCAGGTCTTTTTGAAATGAAAAATGAATGCCAAAATTATTTCTTTCTTTCTATAATTATATCAAAAACTTCCCTTTCTGTGTCATAAAAAAAATAAAAAATCTTTATAGAATACTCAAAATGTTCTTGCTACTCACCTGTAAATTCTTGATATAGGTTTGATTAATTTTCTTCTCATTATTTATTTCTGACAAAAAGGTACTGTGGTTTTTATATTCAGTTTCGTTTAAGGGATCATGCCAGTACGTTGCTTGTACTAATGCCTTTTGTACCCAACTAATAACCAAGATTATTAAAATTAATAAAACATATAGAACATATCCAGTTTTAATATTATTTATATGCCCAGGAATCATAATTATATGAAATGTACGAAAACAATAGCTTTTTTTTATTTAACTGACGTTATTTTAACAGAAAATATTGTAGGTACAAAGAGAAAACCAATTGTGAGCCCTCAAAAAGAATCAGAAATTTAATTTTAAGCCTATTTGAACAAAGAATACTCTTAGTTGAATAATAATGTTTACAAGATATCCTAGTATATTTATCCATCTTCCCCGAAGTGCGTTTAAAGAGTTATAAAAAAATGTAAATAAAAAAATCCTTCGGCTTCTCCCTTAACCATGAAATAATCTTAACTCAAAAAGCATTTTAATTTTGTGGAATGTTGTCTTACTTTTTATTTATAATTTGCTATATATATTTATGCGGCTTTCATGGATTCCTCGATGTGAGATTCAATAGCAGTGGTACAACGTACAACTAGATGCATCTCCATATGTAAATGATCCTAGGATAGATTGTGTTTTATAGCAATTCATCCAAACTGTGCAACCTCTAACACGGAAAGGATAAGATGGAGCGAAATTTGAATTCACTGTTCGCATTTTACTTTCATATATATATATATATATATATATATATATATATATATATATATATATATATATATATATATATATATATCATCAAATCTCTATCTTTCTTCGGCTGACTCTTTCAGCGTTAAAATCCAATCTCTATATTTAATTATTATTATTATAGTATATTTTTTTAATTTCATTTTAATTCAAAGTGACTAGTTTGATTTGTTTAAATTGTTATATAGTTTTAATAAGTTTAAGAATGGAAATTGTAAAGAGATTAAGAAAATTAGAGTATTCTTTACAAAATGTAGAAAAAGTTTCAAATTGAATAAGAGACAAGTTTTCTTTTACTAGTTTGTTCTCTAAATAAGATCAATTTTGTTTCCAACATTCAACGCGAAAAATGATAATTGAACTAGAGATTGTAAAATAAATTTAGCACAGTTTGGAAAAATAAAATAAAATCATGAAACCATTTGACACATAGTCTAGTTTACATTTTTTTCTTTTTAGACATATAACAGGTTACTTAGGGTCAGGGGCGGATCCAGCCTTTCTCTTTGGGGGGGGGGGGGACGGTGATATAGCAAGCGAAAATAAGTTGTCGACGGGGGAAGGGGGGTAGACACCAGCAACAGTCCTATTTTTAGTGTAAAAAGCATGGTCGGATCTATTTTTCTATATTTGAGGCTCTTGAAGAGGGGGGAGGGGGGCGATCACAAGTAAAAACAAGTTGGCGACAAGGGGGATGCCAGCAGCATAAGTATAAGAGCAGAATCGGGTCTATTCTCCTGAACAAAAAGCTCTTAGGGGAGGTTATCGCAAGAAAAACAAGTTGTCAACGATGGGGAGTGCAAGCAGCATACACATTCCTAATATAAAAGGCAGAATCGGTTCTATTTTCCTGAACTCAAAGCTCTAAGGGAGGGACGATCGCAAGCATACACATTCCTATACTCTATTCAAGAACTAGAGAGACAAATAAAACTGTAAAACCTCCAACTATCAGTGAGCAAAATACACCTTACAGTGTATCCTTAGTGATTTTTCTTGTTTGCGCTTGTTTTTATATATTATTTGAGATTAGTGAGATATCCAAAAAATATGGTTTCCACCTCTATATTTATTTCAAAATCGTTAAATTTATTACGACGAATAATAATGTTAAAAGCTCTTTTGAGATGTGTTCCAACATGACAACTGAAGAAGAAAAAAAATACTGGAATTGTTAGTCCCAAGCCACATTTGATCACAGGCAGAAGAAAAACCTCGTTGGAAGAAGAGATGAAAACTGCAATAAAAGGAGTTGTCCATACATTTTATTATGAGAAGCAGAACCCAACCGTCAACAAAATTCTAACTAAAATCAATGAAGATCGCGATTTACCTGAAATTAAAATAACTGTACTCTGGAAATTGCTCAGAGAACTTAATTTTTGCTGGGAAAAACCAGATAGAAAATCTGTGCTTATAGATTGTCCGGAAACTGTTCGTTGGAGAAGGAAATATCTCTCTCATGTAAAAGGTAGAGTTACTAGAAATAACACAACTTACAAAATTAGTAATGTAACTGAACTTTTGAAAGATTTTTTTGCATAAAGGTAGTGCGGAAAATTGGGAAAAGTCCATATAATAAAAGAATAAAACAAAATGTGGAAACTTAATCTCATGATCTGTGACATAGAGGAACCAATTATAATTAATTTGAGCGAAGATAGCTTCACTGACTTTGATTAGGAATTAGATACGTAATGTTTACCAGTGTAAACACAATTTATTATTTAAATTTTTGGTTTTGTTGTATTTCATTGTTTAGTGCTGTTTATATATTTTTTTATTTTTTATATATTTTTCTTTAATTTTATATATATTTAATTCCAATTAGCCGTAAGTTTTTTATTATTTTATTATTGTATTTGTGTCTTTTTCTTAAGCGTGTAGAATTAGCATTTTTTGGGGGGCTATCGGATTTCCATATAATAAAGTAAATTAAATTAAGATATCAGTACAATAGAAATAAAAATAAGTAGGTCTATTTTTAACTGTAACATATAAAAACTAATTATATTCGAATCTCTTTTTGGTGTTTAATTGTAATTCTGCAGATAGTTTAAGAGATAAATAAACTGAAACGTCAAATGTCCTAAAAATGTTTTGAATTAATAATAAAATGACCGAAGCCTCAAAAAAATTTTGATATTATATGGACTAATTTATTTTTTATATATGCTTAATTTTTTGTATTTTTGACAATAGATATTTTGTAAATATTTAAATTATAACTTAGAATTTTTTGAGAGAATAAAGCTACGTTTTTGTCTGAAGGTGCCTAAAACGGCTTCTATGACAAAATTAAAAATAATGAAAATACAGTTGTGATTTGTGTGTGTGTGTGTGTGTGTGTGTGTGTGTGTGTGTGTGTGTGTATGAAATAGTAAGAAATAAAATAATATTATAAAAGTTTTTATTTTAAGTTTATTACCGAAATACTATTCTATGCCATAAATACTTAGGGATAAAATAAACCTCCTTCCGACGGTTTGACAAGGATTAAAATCCATTTTAATACTTCACACTTCCAAATATCTATTGTTATCCAACTCAAATAGTCCATTATTATAGACCGGTATTTTTGATTATAAAATTTCAAACCCATTTCTACGAAAAATATATGTGTCTAACAGATTTTGCCAAAGACACCGGAATAAAGAACACAGTTTGCGAAGAAAAAAATGGTTAAAAATGATTTATTACTTTCTCTAGTTCTTGAATAAACTGTAGTATAAGAGGCAAAATCGGGTCTATTTTCCTGAACTCAGAGCTCTTGGGGGGGGAGGCGATCGCCCCCACTGCCCCCCCCCCTTAGATCCGCACCTGCTTAGGGTGATAATTCAAAGATCTCCATATAAAGTATAATTGTTTTTCGATGCAATTTTGTGCTAATAAAAAAAACATAAACTTTTTCTAGTATTTTCCAATATACGTACTCAATATAAGCAGCTTTGTTTAGCAGTCTTCTAATATAATCACAGGCATTATTTGAAAGTGATCCACAATTAGGCAATCCATAGACTCCTTGGTGTTGTCCACCAACCGAAATAAGATTCTTTACAGGAGGTTTTGGGCACCTTTGCACTAAAGCACGCCTAAAAAATTGTGTTAGATAAGAGTTAGGAGTAAGGAAAATAAATGTCATTTTACCATTTAACTTAACAAGAAATTATTTTTATACCATATTATGTAACACCTCTCATTCAGCATTTGACTCTTGTCTTACATATTTCTCAGTCTGAGACAAAAGCGAAATGGGAACAAGAGAATTTTCTCTCATTGCAAAATTATACGACATTTTTTTAAATATTTCCAACTAATATAAAAATTTGTGACCTTAAAGTGTCGCAAATAGAAACAATTTATATTCAGGTAAACTGTAAAGAACATTTGATAAAATTCATCCTGTGCTTCAATGTGTTCATTTAAAAGTTACCTAAAATACTGGTTTTGCAATATAAGAAAACAATAAAGTTTCCCTGGATTGATGCAATAATTTCACACCAGAAAAATTGAAATAACCAGGAGATGAGAACAAGAGTTTAAAAATCTCGTCTCTTTTTGTAAGTCAAGATCAAGCTTCTTTCAAATTCGAGATATTTTTCGTCTGATAAAATGAAATATCTCTTCAAGTCCCAATTTCTAGTAATTTTTTTACCCTTCTTATTTTTTCTAAACTTGTTAACTATATCGAGCGACAATACAACATTCTATGAAATGTCTCTCATCGCACCCTTCAACTTTGATTTCGCACTCAAAATTTTGAATTTTTTAATACAAAGAAAAGTCAATTTATCTGTGCCTGCATCCCACTTTGCATTCATCTGCATCGCGCGTGCAAATTCATCATCATTCCATGTCTCCGCAACGGAGTAATAAGAGTACGAAAGATAGCGATTGTACCGTCTGATCAAAAAGTACCCAGAAATTCCCATTCAAACAAACCGCGCTTGAGATATTGTAAACATATTTTTTTTCTGGGTTTGTACATCTGTCATCTGGTGCTCAAAAATCTATTTGAGCACCATCTGTTGGGAATTTGTGCATGATAGCTTTGTGTATAAGTCAGTGTTCCGCGAATTTCGCAATGTCGAATTTAGTTGAGCAAAGAGTTTGTCTGAAATTTTGTGTTTCTAACAAAATATCATGTGCGAAAGCATTGAAAATATTAACTGTAACCTACGGGGACTCGAAAATGTTGAAACAAAAAGCGTACGAGTGATACAAAGAGTTTAAATCAGGCCTTGCTGTGGTTGATGATTTGCCTCGTTCCGGTCGTCTCTGCACCAGTGTGATTGACGTGCAGTCATGTGGTCCACTCCCAATTTTTTCCGCCAGGCCAGACAGTAAATGAGGAGTTTTACGTGAGCGCATTGAAGCGGCTCACATTTCTCATCTTGTACACGACTATTTGACAAAAAACAACGTTCATGCCGTTCCACGACTCAAGTTACCACTTCACGAATAACGTTTTGAGATAAATGAGGCGATAAAGGAGAATCCGCAGAAGGAGGTGAAGGTGGTTCCAAAATCGACCTATGAAAAATATTTTCAAGATTAGAGGAAGCGTTAGAATATTTGTATTCCTTGCAATTAAGATTACTTTGAGGGAAATAAAATGAATATCGATAAATAATTGAACCATTTTCATTTTATTGAAGAATTCCGGGTATTTTTTAATCAGAAGGTCGGCTGGACATGAGGGCAGACTAAAATTAAACGCTTACAATATTTGTTCAACAGTATTTTAACCAATTTAGGTAACCTCAAACTAAATTGTTGACTTTGCTGATTTAATTCTAACCAACCAATACTTTCATTTGCACTTTCGTTGCACTCTAAAAATTTAATTACAACTAACTACATAAATATATTTTACAACCATTGTCTCAGACATGTTTCGGAAACAAAGAGTCGGATCCCTTCAATGCATCAAATAACCATGTTTTTAATTTACGAAATTCCTCTAAAAAGCAAATGGTTCTCGTTTTTTCCTGTTATTTGCATATGCAGGATTGTGATAAAGAAACGAATTAGCCTTTGATATGGAACACCGCTTATTTGATGAAAAATCGCTCGGATTCGTCAATTTCATTTTTTTTGTTTGCATTTTTTTAGAAAACAAATTATTACATAGGATGGAGCAGAAAAGTGCTACGTGTATCAATTCAAGATTTTTTAATAAAATATACCATACTTATCTTCAACCGTTTTTGAAATATTTACTCTTATAATTTTGAACTTACTGGCTTACCTATATTTATTGTAGTCTAAGGATATAAAATTTTTTAATTATCAACCAACTAATATCAAATCAATGTTATTAAATTGTTACTGAAATCTGACTTTTTTTAAACTGATACTACATTCAAAATGCACCTGGCTGGTGCCAAGATCAACGCATAGAAACTCCGATTATATTGGTTTGTAAAGATAAAATTAGAAATCATAGTGAATTTCGTAATACGTTCAATAATAAATACCAAAATCGCCCGCCTATGAGCCAAGAGACAGTGTATGTAGTCAAAATAGACATTGAAGGTTACATTAATTCGCACCTTGCTAAAAATTGGCATGAATGTTGGGAACCCTATTATACACAATTTGTCAATTATCCACATCAATCCGAAGTGTGGAAAAAAATTTATTCAAGGTCAAATGTTGCAAAAATCGGTTTTTTGAGTTTTCCAGCTAAACGGTAAGTTTTATAATAAAAATAGGTGAGACAAAAATTATTCATCATGCAATTATCTATAAAAATTGTTCATACACTTTTTTTCCTAAGAATCACCATTTCGGAGATACAGCGATGCAAAATGTTGAAAAAGTTGTATTCTTCATAATATGCATGTCAATTACCGTAATATACGTTACAGAACGATAATGTAAGTAAAAATATTAATTTTCGTAGCGTATACATACATATTATACAGTTTTAAAAATATAAACTCCAAAAAAAACCCAGTCCCTCATTTTATATGACCGTACGGCCTTGAGCAACATCTGTCTGCTATTCAATTGTCCACGTGGCGACGCTCGTATACCTGCTCCTTTTTGAAGGGCCTCCCTAGATAGAATAGTATTAGTCTCAAGCATTCTTTCGTAGTAAGAACACGTAGTTATTGCTTATATTTTCAAACAAAATTTGTGCAGTTTTGTGTTTGTAATAGAAATGTCGCAGTTGTGCTTTATTTGTAATAAACATTTGACCGAAAGCGAAACAGTTACTGTTGATCGTGGCCTAAAGACATTAATTAATGCAAGTATTGAAAGAGGTGATGAATTTTCGGAATACCTGAAAGACCAGACTTCTGTGACAGTTCATGTGCAGTGTCGAAAAAACTATACTCGGAAGGGTACAATCGCTGCATTGAAAAGAAAACAGGATGAAGTACATCAAAAATAAGTCCACCTCGTACTAGAGCACGCGTAAGTGAACCATTTTTTTGTTTTAAAAAGTGTTGCTTATTTTGTGGCAATGAATTGAATGAAGAGCTAGAAAACAGAAAAGCACTGAAGTATCGGCGTAAAATTTTTCATGTAACAACACTTTCATTCAAAGAAACAATCCTGAATATAGCCCAGACTCGTTCTGATCATGTAGCAAAAGCTGTTATTACTCGAATTGAGTTCGAACACGATTTAGTTGCTGCCGAAGCTACGTATCATAAAGACTGTCATAATGCCTTCTTGAGACCGACTACGGGGGGTCAAGCCGCTCGTCCTCAATCTGAAAGTACGAATCTTTTAATGGAAGAAATATTTGCACACATCGAAAATAGTGATGATTGTCAATTTTCATTAGACGAATTACAAAATATTTGCAACAATTCGTTAGATAGAAGAACCATTAAGTTACGATTAAAGTTGAAGTATGGCGATAAAATTATTATAACAGAAAAGTCAGGAGCATCAACATTAATATGTTTTGTTGATAATCACTATGACATTTTAAATCGAGCTAGCTACGAAAAAAAAACGACAAATGAAAAAGAAGAGCGATTTAGAATCGTGAAGGCTGCGGCAGCAATCATTCGAGAAGATATTCAATCTGCAGTTTTTGATAATTCTCATTACCCCCCGCCAGGTCGTATGTTTGAAGATATTAACAGTCAAATTCCAGAGTCACTGACTTATTTTTTGGAGAAAGTTATTTTGAAAAAAAAGCGATTTAATTTACAACATTTGAAATTAGTATGCACAAATATTAGCCATAGTATTATGACTGCTGTTCGACCAAGGTCTTTCAAATCAAAGTTACAATTGGGTCTCTCTATTTTTTTTCATCGGCGATTTGGGTCAAAACGTCTTATACAAATTTTTTCGTCTTTCGGTTTGTGCGCATCTTATAATGATACTATATTGTACGAAGCAGCAGCAGTTTTTCACCGTCCACCTCACATTTTACCACCAGAAACTGGCACATTCATTCAGTATGTTGCAGACAATGCTGATATAAATGTAAATACGCTGGACGGTCATAACACACTTCACATAATGGGTATCATTCAAGTTGTTACTCCAAAAAGTTCAGTTTTACTAGAAGAGCCGATACAACGGATAAAAGAAGCTCCTTCAGCAACAGATTTCGCGACAATAGCTCATGTGCCACTGCAGATATACCAAAATGATGGTGTAGTAGGTTATAGAAAAATAATTGTCCATGATTTTGCTTATAATAGTGAAGTAATAGAATCTGTACTTAAAAAAGTCGATGCGATATGGTTCTATAGTAAATGGAAGAATTTTTCAATACCCGGTTGGAATGGTTTCATTGAACAATTAACAAATAATGTTACGAATTTTTCAACATCCAAAATTTTATTTTTACCATTTATTCACCAACCGGCTAGTAATTACAATACTATATACACGACTTTACTTTGTGCATTACAAAATGCAAAACGCTATGGTCATGATGTATGTATTGTTACTTTTGACCAGCCTCTGTATGCAAAAGCTCGAGAAATCGTATCAGCCGCACCTGAAGGGTCTGAATTATCGAAGATCATCATTAGACTCGGAGGATTTAATCTTCTCATGTCGTTTCTTGGTGCAATTGGTTACATTATGCAAGGAAGCGGCATAAAAGACATATTTTCTTTGATTTATGCACCTGGGTCATTAGAAAAAATGCTCAATGGTCATGCTTATGCGAGAGCTGTTCGAGCTCATACAATACTTCAGTTAACATTAGCAATAATAATATTGAAAGAGCTTGATATTGATGACGTCATGGACGCAAATCTTATCATTACTGCTGAAAACATAATAAACAACACTATTTCATATAATGATGTTGAAAATGACCACGAAATATCTGGAGCATTACTCGATCAGTTCAATGAAAAACTAAGAGAATATGAAGAACGTGGACCTACCGCAAAACTTTGGATTCAATATTTTTATATGGTATCAATTATGAAAAAGTTTATAAGGGCTGAGCGCATGGGAGATTGGCAAGCTCATTTGAACTGCGTTAAAGAAATGCTTCCTTACTTCCACGCTTCGGGACATTTTCCGTATGCTAAGTCTGCACACTTATATTTACAAGATATGTTACAATTAGAGTACTGTATGAATCCTAGTACTTACAAACAGTTTACAGAAGGATGTTTCACTGTTCGACGTTCAGATAAATTAAGTTGCGGAACTTCAACAGATATGGTGATCGAGCAGTCAATGATGAAAGCTATGAAGACAGATGGAGGTATTGCTCGAGGGAGAAGTACAAAAGACAGTGTAATAAGTAAATGGGTTTATGGTATGCATGCAATGAATATTGTTTGTGAAGGATTGGAAGATCTCGCTAATGTTAGAATGGATACAACGGATCAGCATGTAGATGCAAGTGATTCACGAGTAAAGAAAGATTCGAAAGACATACAAAACCTTCTGCAGTGGTTTTCATTGCATGATCCGTTTCCGGAAGTTAACAAAATTGTATCTATTGCTAATGGAGTCGTTGGTGATGATAAAATTAACTGTCACAAAGCTCGTGAAGTTGGAATTGCCGTCATGTCCAAAATGACAGGAATGACGTTTAATAACATAAAATTAAAACGCGCTGATAAAGTAGTACCTCTCTTAGCTATGAGTAGCACCGTAAAAGTTCACGATAAGAAAGTTCCTGTCGACCCTGTATTATTATTTCAACGCATGAGTATTACTAGCGCTTTCGAAGATGAAATTGAGAAATATTTCGAATATGAATTGGCTCCGTATCCGTTGTCACTGTTCGATGATGCTGGAATGCGTAAATCACAAAAGTCAGCTATTTACGATTGTTTTGAAACAGTAAACATAGATATTGACGACATAAATGCTACGTACATAATCGACGGAGGATATCTATTACACCGTGTAGTGTGGGATCACGAAGAAACATTTAAACATATTTTAGATAAATACGTGCGGTATGTACATAGACATTTTGACCATAGAGTGACTGTAGTATTTGATGGCTATGCTGATTGTACAAAAAATATTAAAGCTGCAGAACAACGTCGTCGAGCTACAACATCTTCACCTTCGGACGTCATTTTTGATGAATTTATGACAGTTACCACAAGCCAACAGAAATTTCTCGCAAATACACACAACAGGTCTCGGTTCATTACAATGTTGAAAGAAAAATTTACGTCTGAAAATATCTCTGTAAAGCAAGCTGATAATGATGCTGATGTCCTGAGAGTTGAAACAGCAATAGAACAATTTAACTCGACAAATCCAACTATTCTTGTTGGTGAAGATGTTGATTTGTTGGTATTACTTACTGCTCGAACGCCAACTGAAAAAATTATTTATTTTTTAAAACCTGGGAAGGCTCAACAACAATCAAAAATATATTCATCCAAGAGTTTATCTGCTTTTTCAAAATGCCAAAATCATATCTTATTTCTACATGCACTAACTGGTTGCGACACGACATCAGCATTTTTCAGGAGAGGTAAAAGATCGGTTTTGAAATTGTTTGAGAGACAAGATTTAGTTGATTGTGCTGATGTTTTCAAAGAAAGTACCTCTACTCCACAAGCTGTAATCACCAACGGAATTCGCTTTCTTCTTTCAATTTACGGAGCTCCAAAAAAATTACGTGCTTAGATAAGTTTCGATACTTATCTTTTGCAAAAAATACGTATAAAAAGAAACAAGTACAATTAGCTTGTCTTCCTCCAACCTCTGCTTCTGCTCATCAACATCTATTTCGAGTATATTATCAAGTTCAAGTATGGCTTGATAATAAACTAAACCCAGAAGACTGGGGTTGGAAGTTAACTGACAATATATTGGAACCAATTCAGACTTTACTCCCTCCTGCACCGGAAAAACTCCTCAATTCAATTTTTTGCAATTGCAAAACGGGGTGTAATGCTAAATGCGGCTGTAAAAAAGCTGGTTTGTTTTGTTCATTAGCATGTATCAGTTGTCGAGGCCAATCGTGCTCCAATGTTGAATCGTCAGTAGAAGAGGATTCTTACGATATAGGCGAGGAGACATCTGATGCATTGCTCTTTGAACAATTTATTTGTACTCAGCAGGAAGAAGAAGAAGAAGAAAAAGAAGAAGAAGAAGAAGAAGAAGAAGAAGAAGAAGAAGAGCAAGACAGTATGGATTATGTTCCATTAGAAGAGTATCAATCAGACGAATAATTTTCTCAATTTACGCATTACTTACACCGCTCTTGTTATTTACAATAGTACCATTTTCAATTTAATACAATAGCTTTTTAACTCAACAGAAGCACAATAGATCGTGGAATAGGCCTACCGGGGAAACCACGTAAAAAAAAAACGCGCCATGTACACTACCTCACGGGTGGCGCGGAAACGTGTGCATATTATGAAGAACACAACTTTTTCAACATTTTGCATCGCTGTATCTCCGAAATGGTGATTCTTAGGAAAAAAAGTGTATGAACAATTTTTATAGATAATTGCATGATGAATAATTTTTGTCTCACCCATTTTTATTATAAAACTTACCGTTTAGCTGGAAAACTCAAAAAACCTATTTTTGCAACATTTGACCTTGAATAAATTTTTTTCCACACTTCGGATTGATGTGGATAATTGACAAATTGTGTATAATAGGGTTCCCAACATTCATGCCAATTTTTAGCAAGGTGCGAATTAATGTAACCTTACCCCTATTTTTGATGCTAACTTGACCGGACTAATGGGATAGCAATGAAGTGGAGAATTTCCCGTTATGCTAAGTATAGTATTAAAAATTGGCATTATGGTGTGTCCGTTAAAAAAAACACATCATTGTCATCACAACAAGATGTTAGTCGTTCTAATATCTAAGTTAGGCGTGACAACAATATTCACAGTACCATTGTTCATAACTTATATTAAATAGGATAGTAACATCTCTATTAATCAGTCACACTCAGTATAATGAAAAGGTTATTGTCCGGACACGCATTGTTTTTTATATTGAAAGTCTATCTGGGATTATCTATATTTTCTTCAAAAGGATCTGGTTACAGCTCTAGCATCTTTATTTTCAGGTGGTAGTGATCCTGATTTACCAAGTTTAAAAATGAACCATTTTAGTAAAAAATAAAGACATCTTTACTGGCGTCGAATTATTTTAACAAGTTACCGTTTTTCCACTTCAGGAAGTTAAAGGAAATATATACAAATAGTTTATTTCCAGCAAATACTACTCGAGTCCCATCTCCTTATGCTTTTGACTACTTAATGGTCTTATCAGTGGAGCTGTAAGAAACCAAGAATAACATTATTTATATAGACTGTTGTTTCCTACGAATGTTGCTCTTGTTTCGTCGCAGCTGATGAGACTGTTACGTGGTCGAAACGTGTATAGGGAGAAGGTTATAGTTGCATTTGCAGGAGATAAACTGTCTATATATTTTTAACTGCCTGAATAGGGAAAACAATAACTTGTTATAAACCAAGTTTAACCTATTGGTGTTAACAGGACGATGATCCACCACATTATGTTGCGTATGCAAAGGAGTACTTAAATACAATATATTCATGTACTGGATAAATAGACGAAGGGCAATAGGGTTGTCACCGAGATCGCCCGATCTTAAGCCGCTGGACTTTTTTTATGGTACCACATCAAAAATTTGGTTTATAAATATAAAATCGACTCAGTAGATACGCTTAAGGAATTAATTCTAAATGTAATGCAGGAAATTTCCTCACAAGTAGTACAAAATGTACAAAAGCGATTTTTAGACCGACTGATCTAATGCAGGACAGTTGCTGGGAGGTATTATTCAATCTAAATAATCTTTTTTATAGTCTGTTATATAAAAAGCTAATCTGTTTCTTTATTCAAACAATGTATAATATTTTTTATTCATTCTTTAATAAAAAATAATGTTCGAAAACTTGTCATTTGATTCGAAGAATTAGTTGATAACAAAGCCACACATTAACGTAATGTCCCGGCTTTAATAATAAGTATTTTAAAAAATAATTTAACTTTTCAAGTTTTAAAATAACCTCTATTAAAGAAACAAATTAATGTATTGATAAAAAAAAAATAATTTATAAGTATTCTACTTACAAAAATTGAGCTCCTTGTGAAAATCCAATTGCATTGTATCCATTTGCTAGTAATGGATCATTCTGAACAATGTCACAAGCCAGTTCAATTTGTTTGTCGGGATGGAGAAAATAGCTATATACGTAGAAAAATTACCTTTATTATAATGAAAATAAAATTTGTTTATAATGATGTATCTACATAAGATTTGTACAATACGATATTAACATTTTTTTCTTTTGAATTTCATCCTTGATTAAATTGGTCACTTACAATAACGTACTCAATTTTCTTTAAAATGTGTCTAATTTCACAACTATTTAAAATTCATTATATAACTCTAAAAAACATTTAAAAACGTTTCAAGCAAGAATATTTAATTAATATAAAACATAGTCAAATAAAAATACTATTTTTGCATTTTAACTTTAGACTAAATGAATCATAAACATACAAAATAGTTTTTATAATAAATGAAGATAAAAATTTTCAATTTAAGCTACATACTAAAAGTTATAAAAACACTTTTAATTAATTTACCCGTTTTCCATATCTTTTAAAATTGAATCTCCAATCCGTAAAGAATTAACGTAAACTCCTGGTATGGATTCATTGAGTTTCTGTTTAATAGATCCAAGGCTGAATGAAAAGCAGCAGGTATCACCTAAATAAAAAAAAAAGTTAATCTTTATTCAGTAATAAATTAATTAAAGTAATATTAAAAATAATAAAGATTATAAACAGAAATACGGTAGCGAGATGAATTCACTAAGAGCTGATTATCAAAGAATACCCCATAATAAAGCAAGATAAGATGGAACAAAAATCAGCAGGCTATGTCAATGACAGGATATTGAGGAGGCGGACCTCTTTCTTACAAGAAACTACAGCCCAATAACGACAACCACATTAGCACAAGAGACAAACATCAAGTGCTCCGCCTACTGCAGGTGCTACACAGGGACTTTAACCAGCCCTCACTTAACCGAAACAGAACATAAAATTGACTGGGTTTATGAATGAATCAATAATGCGTATCTTTATAGACTAACATAACTAGAACAGGGAACGATCAGCCACAACAGCAATTAAATATCGATCTCTGCAGGGAGTACTTACATATATAACAAAAAACGGCAGAACAATACCAGGTTATTCTTTGAAATAGCCTAATTCCCGAGATACACTTAAAACCATTAGAAACGAAATTTGGTCATGAGATTGGAGGCACCAACAATAACAAGGCGCAGGTTTATGATTACGAGCTACAACCACAGCCAGATCCGGAGATCCACGAACAACCAAATGGCAAAATTTAAGAGAACAATACTACAATCTACCAGAAACGATCAGCAGAAATCAAGGAAGAGCTGGAGTATAATGGAATCAACTCATTAGACAGGTCACTATTGCTAAGAGTAATTTGATCCAAAAGAATCAGTCAAATATTATATTCAATAGAATTTTACATGTTTATTTTTCAGAAGCACGCTGGAGCCATTATAAATGCTAATCTACCACAGCTCAACTGCAGCAGTTAGATGTTGGAAGCAACACGTGGCAAGATACAGACTACTCAAGCACAGAACATATGAACAACACTGTTCAACAATGCTTCTAAAACAAAAATTCTTCGTGATTGGCAGGATGAAAGAGAGAGAGAGAGAGAGAGAGAGAGAGAGAGAGAGAGAGAGAGAGAGAGAGAGAGAGAGAGATAGCAACCACCGAAACCGAAACAACGTTCTTTTCGAGAAATCAAGACCTTCTATCGGAAGGTAAACTTTTCACCAAACATGGTAGATAATAGATAACAGAATAAAGAATAGGTAGAAGAGTTTTCGAAAAGTCAACTAGCCACATCCGCCCACGGCAACATCAACGCTAACTGGATCAAATTTGCCAAGAGTACAGTTAAATGCAATTCGAGCTGTCCACTTCCCAGGAAATCTTCAATCTTGTCAATGGAATCCTTAATTGTAAAACTCCGGATCAGAATCAGAACTACTGGCTTAGAAGGTTTTTGGATATGCACCATCGACCGACCGTTCCAATTAATGACTTTCTGCTTAATACCACTGTTTTTAACACAAAAAGTTACGTATATTTTGCCTAAAGATCGAAATGATACGCAGAATCCAGCTAAATTCCTGCCAATCACCTGCTTCCCTGCTGACACAACGTATATATGTGTATGCACCAGTCGTGGATCCAAGGGGCGGTGGGGGCGATCGCCCATCCTCAAGAGCTTAGATTTCACGAAAATGCAACCGATTGTGCCTCTTACAATATTAATATGTATGCTGTTGGCTCTCCCCCCCCCCCCGTCTTCAACTTGTTTTTTCTTGCAATCGCCCCCCTAGGAGCTTTATGTTTAGGAAAATAGACCCGATTCTAGCTCTTATACTAGAAATGTGTATGCTGTTAACTGCCACTCTCCCGTCGACAACTCGTTTTTTATGGCGATCGCCCTCTCCAAGACCTCTGAATGTAGGGAGACAAACCCGATTCTGGCTCTTATACTAGGAATAGGTATGCTGCTGGCTTCCCCCCCCCCCTCGTCAACAACTTGTTTATTCCTGCGATCACACCCCTCAAGAACTTTGAATTCAGAGAAATAGTCCAGACCTTGACTTTTTTACTAAAAATGGGAATGTTGCTGGCATCTCTCCCCCTTGTCGACAACTTGCTTTCGCTTACCATACTGTAGTTTTGTGATATTACCGCCCCCCAAAGAGAGAGGCTGGATCCGGCTCTGGTATGTACACTGCAAGCAAAACAACATGATTGCCATTCAGCAAAAAGGATATGCTGGTAGCGCAATAGGTTGAAAGGAGCAACTAATTATCGATTCTGTTATCTGCAATCAGATTTATACCAAGCAGACGAACCTTGTCACCGCCTACGTTGACTACCAAAAGACCATATGACTCGATAGCAGCTATAATGAGAATATAAAAAGTTAATGTAAATATTATGTTCTTTTTAGAACACCTCATATTAATCTAGAGAACTAAGATCCAAATGCATCCACTTTCTAGCAACAACATCGAATCAGATACAATTCCAATACAAAGGAGGATATTTTCAGGCATTTCATTAGGCTTGTTACGGTTTTCTCTTGCAATAATCTCACCATTAAGCTGTAGTTTCGGTTTAAGGAACAATCGTAAAAAGATGGCTCCACTGGAAATCTCGAACAAATGTTCAAGATTATGGGAAATCTCTCTAGGGATAAAGGAATGCTGTTCTGTCTTGAACAGAACTAAGAGAAAAAACCAACCGAGAATATTTGAGATATAGAACCATCAAGCCATTGAGACAATGGAGGCAGAACAAACGTATAAGTACTTAGACATTCAACTAGAACAAAATATTGGCCAACGAACTAGGAAAACCATATTACCAATCTAGATCAAAAGACGGATAAAACTTAAAGTGTTATCCAAAAGACAATGCTATCAAGATACCACGGAGACAGAGGGCTAGATAAGAAATTATACTAACAATTACAGAATTTCGTTCATATTTCCTTAGGTTAGCAGATTATTATGACAGGGCAATATGCGAGATAAGCAACTCAACACATCTTTAGTTCAGAGAAAATGGCTTTTCATCACCAACCAGACTGAGAGAATTTTCAATCCTGGCTACAGAAGTATTTTCATGGACAACACCCAAATGAGGTCATCTAGGAAAATGTGGGCAGATTACTGGTTAACATCAGAGAAAATGTTACCAGAAACCAAACGCTCCCTATTAGCTATTCAAAACCTGGTTATATCAATGAACCACTATCTGAAATACAGCATCAGGGATTCCTTAATCCAGAATAATCAATGCCGATATAGATGTCGTTCATCAGAGACAACCCAGCACATAACAGGAGGATGCCAAGCATTTGCCGCATCAAAGTACAAGAAGAGACACGATTCAATAACTAAGACCTTCTACGAAAGAGATTGAACTGCGCTTACAGATCAGACAATTGCGGACTAGACTCTGCTTTAGAAGATAAAACATCTAAGCTAATAACACTAATCAAAGTCGACATTTTTAACAACAATCTAAAGGATAAACATAATGAGATCACGGCAGAGACCTAAAACGAAAAATACACAGACGGTCGGGAATGATGAACATCCAGACGATTTTCATAATTCCATCAACAACTGGCATAAAAGCAAAGACTCTTATGAGATTAATATAAGAGATCGGACCTTACCAAGAACCTGTATAAAGCTATACAGAAAGCAGTACTGCTATAAATTGTTAGAACTGTCCGGAAGTTTATGAGAAATACAACACATCGTAGCATCATCTAGAGTTCGATAATATGGAAATGGCTTACACATAGCTCAATCCTTTTGATATTATAATATATCTGGGAGGACTAAATGTTCCCTGTAGAGAGTTCAAAGCCGCTACTATGTTGATAATATTCAAAGATACTAAATTGAAATAAAATGTATTTCATTGATATCCTAATAAGAAATTAACGTAACGTATTTTTCAACGGACTAAGTATCTTTTTACAATTTGTTTTACAATCTAAGCATTGATAACTTGTCCACTTCCATTATTTTCAACACGTCGACGGTAAATCACCACAGCCTATTAAAACCCTTATTAATGCTTATTATTAACCTGAAAATTAACTGGAATAATCCAGACGATGTTCTGTGCTCTAAGTTTGATTAAAAATCAGAAATAAAAATATTATAGTCGGCTATAGGCATTACTTATGGAAAATAACTAAGGTACGAGTTACTAGCTGATTTAGAGAAAGAAAAACTCAAAACTTAAAAAATATTCATGTTTCAAAAATAAACGAAAAAAATGTAAAAGTGATTTTAAATAGACAATTGCTTTCTGTGAATTTTCTTTTTGTATCAGTGGCCTTAACGAAAAAAAAACAAACATGAGTTTTATTGTTCCCTTCCTAAAGGATACGTTCTCCATAACACACAAAATACTTTGTCTTAACTTTGAAAAACTGTCATACCAATTATATTTTTCTTACTGTTTAGTTTTTGTCTTTACTAATAAAATACTTCACTAGAGATTTATGATTAACACTCGCTACTTCTACTCCTTTACCTATTCTGCCCTACTTGCAATTAATACTATTAGCACTACCATACTTTGGTTAATTTGTTTTCATAAGGAAATGCATCGATTGAGCCTGCTGCTGCTTATTTTCATGCTGTTCAACTTCATTTCTCAAAACATCAGTATTGCTGCAGGTAACATAAGATGTTTTGGCCACTGAAAGACCTACATTGCTTACATCATATTATTATTTCTTATTCGCAGAATCTGTAAGCTTGTGTGTGCTGGAAATACTTCATTCGATAATAGCTCAACTTTAGAGCTAGACAAATCATCTTTAGATTTCTGTAGCACCGCAATATTTTATTTTAAATTCTAATACTCATAGTGCCTTTCTGTTTGATAATTATATTTTATATGATCTATTATTTGATTCTTAGCTCGCCATTTGATTTACCTGCCTCTTAAAATATTTTCATCTGTTTTCTTGTCTACCGATTACACATCGACACTCCACACGGGCAAGGCTTGCACGTTTTCCTTGAAATATATGTTTTATTCAACTAACTGCGGTTTATATCTATGTGTTCTAGACATTTCTTCAAATCTTCCATTACTGTAAACTTTATCTTTTAAATATTTTATTTCTCCAAATAACATTTTTACTTAAACAATAAAGTTCTTTGTTATAAATGAGATTACTGCACAACCAGAAAATAATGTTTTAAAAATGTTTCTAAAAACTAATTTTAAATAACACTTTTGGAGTCCACAAACAAATAATTAGAAAAAATTTTAATCTTTCACCTTTTTTCTTCCTGGAGAATTTTAACTATTAAGGCAATTTCTGCTTTAGTAAAATAAAGTAATTTAAATAAAATGTAAAGCTTTGTGTATATAGAGTTTACTATATCCACTCTCATATACTTGTAATATTTAGTAAAAATTAAAAGTTGGCAATTTTAAAAAAGGTTCCAATAAACATTTAATCGCATTTTCTAATGAAATTAATGACTATCATTAATCCAATTTTTAGTTGCTGTAATCAGTATAAAATAATTATCTTTAATGAATATTAAATTACTAACAGTATGAGAAAATAAAACAACATATATTTATTAGTCTATTAAGCCTTAAAATTCTTATTATAAGCGTGAACACATGTTCAACCTACAATTTGTTTGGTGCATGTAACCAAAAAATTTTCCTTCTTTTGTTAACCTCTAATTCATCGCTGAGAAGTTTAGAGAGTTTATGAAACATTCCTAAGAAATAAAAAGGACATTATATTTTCCTTAAAGTTCGTCAATGTGCTTCCTAGAACCTACCCATGTTCTTTGAATAGGATGTGAAAGAATAAGCTAGACAGAATTTCAAATGGAACATATCTTATATTTTGTGAGTTCGAAGCGTTCTACTGATCTTTTGAACTCAGTTTTATTAAATTCAAAATGGAGTTAAAACAGGTAATAAAAATAAAGTTCTAATCCTCAAAATTACCTAGATCTCCAACATTGATTTCAATAAATACATGAAGATACTTTATTTACCGTTTTGTCTTCTTCATTGTTTTGATAAAATTATAAAAATTAGCAGCTTCTTTCTATTTCGAAATCATTCATAATTTTCGAAAACTATTTTAATAGGTGTGCAACTTTTGTTTTTAAATCTGTGAATAAAATAAGTGGTGAGGTATTCTAGATATTTAAGTCTCTTGCAGACTAGTGCTGTATTCGTATAGCTGGTGTTCTGCTCTTTCGACTGCAGTGTTGCAGAGATGGCAAATCTCGTCGTCAGCTAAGCCCATTTTTTGAGACGGTATCTAAACTTCACCAATTGTATCTAAATTTAGTGTATCTAAACTTCACTAATTGGAATTACAATTTGAAAAAATTTAAATTACATTAAAATTTAAAAAATGCTTCATGTGCGATGCATTTAAAAACAATAATCACACTTTAAAAATCTAACAGAAGGAAAAGAAGGAAAAATTACAAATAAATGATTGACAACCTAACCACCTAAATAAAAAAAAAATATGAAACTTAAATTTTCTCCCAATTTGCTTCAAAGAAACTCGAAATTATATTTCCAATATTTCCCCAACAAATACTGCCAAGAATAAGTGTAAAGTGCTGAAACGATATTTCTCGATGGTGTTACGGCCCGAAGACTGAGCCGATTACTTAAGTTTCCTTTGGTATTGTAACAATTGATGTAATACGATCTAGCAACAAGTCCTATAATACGACATTATTACGTAGTGTGTGGATGTTACTTTACAAAAGAGTATGTTATCTCACAGATGTTCTAATGGAACTCCAAAACGGGTAAGATCATTTCTTTAAAATTAAATATACCAAGGTTATGTTAGCATTGTTAACACACAATTTAGTTAAATATAATGGTCTAATAATAATAAGTAAATTTAAAAATAGACAAACACATACATCCAAAAAGAAGCCATAAACAATGCGTAGATTTCAAGCCTCCGGATCATGAGGTCACAAATCAGCGCTGTGTCCTTGTATTGTAGGAGTTGTTAATACTGCGTGAACTAATATAAGTCGAATTGTAAATTCTTATTTCTATAATATTCTAAAAAAACTTAGTTTTTTTGTGCCACGGATACGCAATGATAATTCTTTTAGCAACGGCGGTAAACTACTAATTTTAAATTTTGTTATTTTTATTACCGTTACAATTTTAATGAAAATATTTTTATGGTTAAAACTATACACATAGTATGTGTTTCATTTAAGGGTGTAATTGGTCCTTAAAAATATTTAAGAAAAGCTCATTAATAGACCAAATTCGTCGCGTATTAATACTAATATTACATTTATTTTAAAAATGTGGCTAACCACAACTACTGAAAAAAAGCAGGAAATACGATGTTTTAATAATCGTAGCAACTTTATGGCAACACAGATAAAATAAGCAAATCATTGTTTTTTTATGAAACAGTTTCAAATATCACTCAAGTGCGAGTCAAACGCACATGATAAGCGTTCCTAAAATTTGTTATGCAAAGCACCATTTTTCTTTTTATAAATTATTACATCACGTATTTTGACCACGAAAATTTGTTACAGTTTAGAACCTACTAAAAGCACTAATGTTAATTATATTTTATTTAAACTTGATTATACCAAAGATTATTATTGCTAACACTTTAGATATCCTACGCCGTGTTAGATTTTTGATATCCTCTATGGAGCCAGGCGATTTAGGACGGGGCTCCAGCGGGCAGAACATAGCCTAATAGAGCTTTACCGCGACCGAAGATAGCGCGTAGTTACCGATTTGAGCCTTGCTATTTCGATGCCGCAAGGATTCTCTATTCTTGGTCAATCCGGAAGAAATAGAATCGATTTGCATTCTGAATGTCCTACTTGTTTGTTGTAAATTGTTCTAGCATTTATTTTGTTTTATTTTAAATAATTTGCCGAAATTGGAAAAATTTGAATAGGCATCGCCACAGGTGTTCCGATTTAAAATAATATTATTGGCTTTAATAGTATTTTGGAAAAACTAAAATAAATAAGATATTTTTTACAGTAAAAATGCGTATATATATTTTTGTTATTGTTTGAATTGCGAGACAATTTCACATTTTTTTAAACCAACCAAAAAAAGTTTTTAAATCAATATATATATATATATATATATATATATATATATATATATATATATATATATATATATATATATAAATATGTAGATAAGTTTTTGTCCGTGTAATTTAAAATAAAATAAAATAAAATATTGGCGAAGCGGACGTGAAAATTTGTCAATCTACATGATTCTCGTATTAAAAAGTGCGGAGCACTCCAAAATATGGAAAAACTCCGGGTCCGACAGATGGCGACAGCGCTGTTTCGTCCTAATATGGGACTCGTCAGGCCACCGCAGTCGGTACAAACCATCATCTCGCCTTTGCATCGTATAAAGCCGAATTTATAATCAAAATACGGCAAATAAGACGACAAAGGCGACATCTCGATGGTCCACTTGATAATACAAGAACCACACAGATTAACAAAGTTTGTAAAAGAACCATCATATGGTGGCGCGACGGTGAATTAAAACAGAAATATGTAAAATCGAGTACACGAAACGCGCTGCTCAAAGGATAGGGGTCGCATTTTTCGGTACTGACAATTAATACGAGAATCATGTAGATTGACAAATTTTCACGTCCGCTTCGCCAATATTTTATTCTATTTTATTTTAAATTACACGGACAAAAACTTATCTACATATTTATTTACTTGTTTGGCTTTGAAACACGCTAAACGATGCTCTCATGGTGGGATCGTTTGGTGCGGCACGTGGCTTTGGCTGCTTAAATAGCGGTAGGCTTGCTTGCCAGTACCGAAAAATGCGACCCCTATCCTTTGGGCAGCGCGTTTCGTGTACTCGATTTTATATATTTCTGTTTTAATTCACCGTCGCGCCACCATGTGACGGTTCTTTTACAAACTTTGTTAATCTGTGTGGTTCTTGTATTAGCAAGTGGACCATCGAGATGTCGCCTTTGTCGTCTTATTTGCCGTATTTTGATTATAAATTCGGCTTTATACGATGCAAAGGCGAGATGATGGTTTGTACCGACTGCGGTGGCCTGACGAGTCCCATATTAGGACGAAACAGCGCTGTCGCCATCTGTCGGACCCGGAGTTTTTCCATATTTTGGAGTGCTCCGCACTTTTTAATACGAGAATCATGTAGATTGACAAATTTTCACGTCCGCTTCGCCAATATTTTATTCTATTTTATTTTAAATTACACGGACAAAAACTTATCTACATATTTATTTACTTGTTTGGCTTTGAAACACGCTAAACGATGCTCTCATGGTAGGATCGTTTGGTGCGGCACGTGGCTTTGGCTGCTTAAATAGCGGTAGGCTTGCTTGTCAGTACCGAAAAAATGAGACCCCTATCCTTTGGGCAGCGCGTTTCGTGTGCTCGATTTTACATATTTCTGTTTTAATTCACCGTCGCGCCACCATATGACGGTTCTTTTACAAACTTTGTTAATCTGTGTGGTTCTTGTATTATCAAGTGGACCATCGAGATGTCGCCTTTATCGTCTTGTTTGCTATTTTTTGATTTTTAACTCAGCTTTATACGATGTAAAGGCGAGATGATGGTTTGTACCGGCTGCGGTGGCCTGACGAGTCCCATATTAGAACGAAACAGCGCTGTCGCCATCTGTCGGACCCGGAGTTTTTCCATATTTTGGAGTGCTCCGCACTTTTTAATACGAGAATCATGTAGATTGACAAATTTTCACGTCCGGTTCGCCAATATTTTATTCTATTTTATTATATATATATATATATATATATATATATATATATATATATATATATATATATATATATATATATATATATACATATGGCTACACGGAAGATCCAACCTAGATATATTTTTAGAGGAACTACACAGTATTCGTCATCGCATACAGTTCACATTGGAGGTCGAAGTCAATAAGCAGCTACCTTTCCTTGATATTCTTATCACCAGAAAAGAAGACCTAAGCATCGATTGTATGGTTTACAAAAAACCCACACACACAAACAGATACCTAAATGCCGAACCTCACCACTATCTATTACAGTTACAATCAATCGTCAACACATTGATCTCCAGATCGTTGCGACTAACTAAATCCACGAACCGCTAAGAAGAACTCAACAACATTACAACAATTCTAAAACAAAACAACTACAAAGAACACAATATCAAAAAGGCCATAAAACAGAATGCAAATGCAATAGAAAAAAAAAAAGAAGAAAATGGGAAATCCAAACCAAAAACCACACTGCCATACAGACGTAATTGAAGGAATTCTTAGGAAGCATGACATATGCACAATTTACAAGCCACAAACAACAATACACAAATTATTGGGCAATCCCAAAAAAAAATATTGGAAAACCAGGGAGTGTACAGTATTCCATGTAGAGACTGTGAAAAAGAATACATCGGCCAAACAAACAGAAGAATCTCTACCAGAGTCCAAGAACATAAAAATAGTATAAAGAATAAGCAAACCACATCAGATTTATTTCAACATCGTCAGGAGATAGGACACACTATACATTTCCAGGAAACCAACCAAATCGCACCCATAAAGCATAATAGAAAGCGCATCTTCGGAGAAGCTATCAAAGTAGAAAAAGACTGAAAACCTTAACAAGAGAGATGATGCACAAAACATCTCAAATACATGGAAAACTCTAATTAAAATCCAACCAAAAACAACACAGTAGAGAAATAGGACAGCGAAACGAGAGGAGGCCTAGACCCAGGGAAGCAAGGAAACTAACCAAGCAGAACCAAGGTATAACCTGCACAAGCGCCAAACTATAAAAAGGCAAATAGAGGACCATCACGCTCATTCCAAGCCGAGCAATCGTCGATTAAGCATCACTTGAAAATGCCAGCTAAGATATTGACGAAACGTCGTGACAATTTTTGTACCGACGAACGGATTGAAAACCGAAAAAATATTAGTGTACATTCCATCATCCGTGAAAACCTACGTTACAACATGTTTTTAAATAAATTAAAGTTCACCATTTTGAATCCGTCATCTTGGATATTGAAAGATTGAAATTCTCATTACAGATTCAGTGACCTCAAAAATCCCCGAATACGTATTTTCAGAGCAAAATATTAGCTTTAAAAAATGATGTTCCGCATTTTGAATCGCCATCTTGGATTAAAATTCTCATTACATATTCGTACTCTGCGACCTCAAAAACGCTCGAGTGAGTAATTTTAAGCAAAAATAGCGAATAGAAAAATGACAGCTGCAAGTGGATTTAACTAATAATAACTGTTTCAACATTTATTTTCAGTTTTTCGAAATTTTCGAGATGATCTGATTTAATAAAATAATTTTGCCATGAACCATTTGAAAGCTTGTACTTTCCTGATAATTTTGATATTTTTTTAAAAACTTTTTAATCAAATAGAAAATTAGCATGAAATCGTTTAGATTTCGTAATGTACCTATTTTATAATTAGTATAATAATATTATTATGAAATAATAATAAGGTTAATAAATATGTAATAAATTATAACCCAAATGGTGAATAAAAAAATGGTAGATCGCTTGTGAAAACGGATAGAACGGTAGCTCTCATTGAAAATCAGTAGATCTACCGTTAAAACGATAGGGTTGGCAACACTGCTGGCCTATCCTACTGGACTGGCTTACTGTCCTGGCTTCGTGTGCAACCGGCATAATGCTGATTCACATATTCTCATCAACATAACAACAACTATGCTACTTCAAATTTAAAAGTTATAAAAAATAGCTGCAAACTGCACAAACACTCTTAACTAAGACACAAAGAAATAAAACATAAATCAAAAGCTATGTAAACAATTTCCTACCATGATGGAAAAAAAATACCAACTCGCCCATAATTAATTTAAAAATAGCTAATTCGACTAATACAAAACCGACTTTAAAATCATTCTAGGTAAATAAGTAAATCTACATTAAATTAATAGCAATATGGAATAGTTGGTTTATATTTTACTCTTTAGTGGCTTTCTTGTGGTCGGTTTATTTTTTCCTTTTGGTATATATATTTCATATTTAGGCATACTTGATTAGGTAGCAATGATATTAATAAGTCAACAGTATTAACCATTCCTGCATTTAATTGAAAAGAAAAACCGAGCAGTTAAAATTTCCTGCTTAAGAAAAGTAACTGTTTCAAAACAATCAAAATTACATGGAAGATTTTGGATGAACAGTATTTAAATTTTTAATTAGATAATCCATATATAATATTTAATACAAGTGTCACTATACATGTTTTCTTGTAGCGTCACTAGGCTCAGGATAATGTTGGTATATGGATTAAAAATATACAGCTCGACCCAATATTAATAAATCTACCAAAGAAACATTTTCACCCCCTACGTCGGCTACCAAAAGACCTTAACTAAGTAAAACACATTAATGTGAAAAAGAAAAAATCTCACCATAAAGCCACTCAAATTTTTTTTCTTAAAGTTTAATTATTTATGTGGACAACAATTTAATTGAAACAATAATAAAACATCACTTTCTTTAATAAGATTTAAAATCAAAAATATTTAGGCTTACATTTATATTAGAGAAATTAGTTTAGTTCTCACATAATTGAAAAAACCTTATTCTAATTATAAAGGCATTCTCTGTTCTAACACGGTAAGAGACAAAACACTATCTCGGATTGCAAAAGAATGCCAATGATTTAATACTTTCATTACTATTTCGTTTGTTTTTCTTTTCAAAAATATAAAATTTTCAAATTTTTAGTTTTAATAAAATGTACAATATAAACCCTTACTCTAAATTAACCCTATCATAAGAATTGGCTATGTAAAATAGATTTCCATCTTATATTGACAACTCAGTTTCCAATATTTGTCTCCCTTTGAAGGGGTCAGTTAAACTACATTACTTTTAAATAAATTGATTCATCTATAGCTGTAACTAATAGGTATAAAATAGAGTATCTAACAACATCGCTAGCCCTCGTCGAAGTTCGTGGACCGTCAATTTCAATTTATTCTTATTTTGGCCGATTTTGCTGCGAAAAAATAATAACAAGGCATACCATAAACGTGAGATATCTAGAGCGTTAGTTATTATAATATTTCATTATACTTATCCCTTTTTTTTGCTTTTATTTCCATCTGTTTCTTCAATTGATAGAGAAAACAAAACAAAGAAGTCAAGGAGTGATGTACTTATATTTTTAAATAATTTGACTGAAGTATAAGATATTTAAACAAATAACGTCATAACTACTTAAGATAAAGGATGTAAACTTTCAAATTACATTTTAAAGAATATAAATTCTGTTTATTAAATACTACTAAATAGAGGTATTTGTTGTGTCCAATAACTGAAATATAAAATTTACAGTAGCAAAATATTATTAAATGTTACCGTTATAAATAACAAATTGAGAAGACTATTTTTCGAATAATTACAGTACAAAGAAACATCTGTTGATAATAAAAAATCTGATAAGAAATAAGTAGAGTAAACAAGTTAACCCGAAGTTTCAATTAACGGTCAAGCATTTGATAAGTTAAACCTGGTAGCGTTGCCAAATCGTTGCAAAATGTATAAGACAACGAAGGCACTTCTTGTTAAATGCAAATATAGCACAAAATAGCGTCCGGTGTCATGATGAATGTGAAGAATGATATATGTATGAATCTAACTAGTAAGGAGTACGACACATTTAATAAAAACCAAGCTAAATGAATTTGCTTTGTAAAGGTTCTCAAAAACGACTCTCAATTTCAAGAGAGAGGTGACAGTGAAATATCCGTAGCCCAAAGCACAATAGAAGAAGATCGTTTGGCTCTAGTTATAAAAATAGTGATTTTGAAGCTATATGACAAAAGTCAAATCATTTGAACGGGGAAGTCTTGCAAATATTATATAAGAAGTTCAATAATTTAGAAAAATCAATAAAGTTTAACAGTAGCTTAATCGATGACTTGCAGAAAACCTTAATAGATATTAAAAATGAAAATAAGGAACATAAGAAGGAGTAAAAGTTGCTTTAAACGAAAATAAATTATTTGGAAAGTAAACTAACTTGAACTAAGCTGAAGGATAAAGTAGAAAAAAATATAACAACATTATTGGGGTTGGTTTGAATGGTGGAGAAAGGGCCGAAACTAATATTAAAAAAGTTTTTTGCAAGTTAAACTTCGATGCAAAAGATGAGGATTACTCTGTAGAAGTATTATCGACTCAGTCACAGTAAAAGTCAATTTTGGTCAAATTTAAAAGAACTGAGCATAGTAAGAACATTATAGGGTGAAGAAAACAGAGGACGAAATTAGAAACAACCATATGCATGTATACAAGGAGAAAAAAGAAATATCTATATAAATGAAGATTTGCCGAAATCTGTTAGAGAATATTTTAAGGAAACACATGAATCGAAAAGCCATTGTTTTCGTTATATCCAGTGTAAGATTAGTAAAATCTATGCCCGAAAGGATGAAGAAAAAGTTAAATTTTTTAGCAAAAAAACAAGTAGATAATATCATAATCGTTTATAAATGATATTGAATTTATTTACACATATATATGTCATAGTTAAAAATTAGTATTATAAGATAGACAAGATGGGTTCTACAAAATATATTGTCATTGAAAATATCATTTTTCGCTCTTTGCTTCAGTCTTATGATAAAATTAAATTATTAATTCAAAAAAGAGAATAGATAAATACATTTCTGATTATCATTTTTTTTCGTAATGATATACCTAATAGTCGCAGAGGGGGGTGTTGTTTTTATATCAGAATGTGTTTGTAATCGCTGTTACTGTAGGAGCTTTCACATCTATAAACAATTATGGAACGACTCTAGGCAAAAATAAAATTGGGCAGCGTCTCTTTGGCAGCTCGGCCAATTTATCGACCGCCGAATTAAAATGCCCGACAAGCTTTTACCAGAGGTGAATGAAATATTTTTATTGAGGAATAATAATCTTATTCTTATATATCCAACCTCAACAACTTATTTGTTTACTCAGTTTCTTAATATTCTTGATTTTAAACCGATAGTGAAAAATACCATCCGAATTACTGATCATAGATGTTCTATGCTGAATATAATAACAATTTCAAATCGTGACAAACTTGCCGGAGGGGTGCACTATATTGATGTGCATGAGACATCATCAGCTGGTGTATTGTTCAATAAAAACAGAAGTATCCAAGCAGAGAAATTTTTGATTTCTGTCTTAATTGGAAACATATATTTTTTTAAATGATATTGATCAAAAAGTCAATGCCTTAACAGATAGTATTTTTTTCTCTTTTCGATAGATATGCGTAATGGAGAACAATTCAAACTACTAAGCCTAAATCAAGATGGTTTACAGAAACTCCAAAAAGAATAAAAAATGAAACAAATTACAAAAAACGAAGAAATATGGTGATTTGATTATGTATAAAACAATGAAGAATTTTCTTACCTCAGCCATAAGAGATGCCAAACGTGCTTATTTACACCATACCAACACTATGGAAAACAGCAGATGAACTTGGAATGTTTTTAAATATCTTAATGTTTATATTTAAAAAGTAAACCTCCATCCCTGTAGATGTATGTAGACCTGATGACATAAACTTCTACTTCCTTGAATTCCTCGACTCTTAGGATTGTAATATAGTTCTCGATACTCTAAATTATTATTTACATAATAAGGCCGTTGAAAACATTAGCTCATTCAGTATTGTTGTTCATACTGATGATGTAAAGCATACCATAACATTGTACTTTATTTTCCCAACACTTGAAAAAGTGCATGAGGGCGAGCTTTACCCAAAATCTCCAATCCTGAACAGTTATCCGACCTTCGTTCCATTAGATTCTTGCCTATAATGTCTATGATCTTCGATAGAATTATTTATGTTAAAATGGTTTCATTTATCTAACAATGACTTATTTTCAAAATGTCATACTGGGCATAGCAAGACTACAGTTCTTGCGAGTGTTTTGGATGATATATTGCAAGAGATTGCCAGTGGTAAGTCAACAACTTTGATCCGATTTGACTTCAGTAAGGCCTTTGATACTATCGGATATCAATTATTCGCCAAATTTCATTACTGTCGTTTTTTTTTACATAGGTACGTGATGATGATCTCGGAGGGTCTTACTAATTTCTCAATGAAAATCAGTAAATCTACTTTGTAGGCACTTATATAATTGATTTTAATGAATCCTTGAGTCACAAAACGTGTCTAAGGATATAATAATGGAGCTGAAAGGTGATAAAAGAAGCTTTTCCAAGGCTAATATCGTATTTTGACTCGTCGAATTTTTGTTGAAAAATCATGTTCATAATCTAATGATAAAATGGCAAATTGATTGACTAAAGCAAAAGAACAGATAATATTTACATGGATAGTCTCATACCGTTCGATACCGATAAAAACGATGATAGGAATATAAAGACATATTTATAGAGGCCTAAGCAATGTCACGATCCAATATCGAGAGCTTGTGAATGGTGCCACCGATTACATAACCAAGATAATAAGAACCTACTTTAGGCACGCTCAATACAAATAAATAATACGACCGACTGCCAGTTCGAGTATGTCGCATCACGCAAACATAATGCAACCAAAATCAACCATGTTTCAAGTTCAATTACAACACTGCTTTAAGAAAAATTCTTCCAATTTTTTTATTCTAGGCTTCCACTGTGCATAAGATCAACACAAATGGTCATTTATCTTGACCTTTACTTTTTTGCTGCAAACATCACATTAAGTCAGTTAGGTCTTGATGGATGGGACGCTGGCGTGTGAAAATGTTGTAGCACTAAAAAGCGAGGACATCAAACCTTCAGAACTTGTGATAAACCTTGATACTTAACGTAACCTTTCCTTAATGAGCCTTATAAGAAACTGCTATAAAAATACTTTTTTAGGAAAAATCTTTTATTTGGTATTATATTGCTACCAAAAAACATAAACAGACAAGCTAACTCCTTCAGAAATAACAATAAAACAGAGTTAAGTGCCTTCGGTGCTATGAATAAGTCATATCTCCTCAATTCTATCAAAGAGAATTTGTCTGAACAATTATATACTTTTTAACCGACTTCTAAAAGAAGGAGGTTCTCAATTCGTCGACTATGTATGTTTTTTTATGTATGTACACCGATTTGAATGAAATTTCTAACGTTATGTAAAGGTTGTTGCTGCGGTGGTCCCATGTTTTTTTTGGACGAAATTGGTACAGTAAATCCTAGATGGCGCTGACAATATGGCAGCCAAAGAAATTAATTTTGGCTGATTTTCTCCAAAATTGGTATGGGCAAATTTTCAAGGTCGTGCACAACGAATACGAAATTATTTTTAAAAAATTCAATATAGCTGATCCAATATGGCGGACAAAAAAAATTAATTTTTTCCGATTTTCTCCAAAATGGGTATAGGGGAGTTTTCGGCATCGCACATAACAATTCCAAAATATTTTTAAAAAATTTAATATGGCGGAACCGATATAGCGGATAAAAAAATCAATTTTGTCTGATTTTCTCCAAAATTGGTACAGGGAAGTTTTCGGGGTCGCACATAACGAATCTAAAATTATTTTTAAAAAAATTCAATGTGGCAGATCAAATATGGCGGGAAAGAAAATCAATTTTGTCCGATTTTTTTTCAAAATTGATATGGGGGAGTTTTTGGGATCGCACATTATCAATCTGAAGTTATTTTAAAGGAATTAAATATGGCGGATCTAAGATGGCGAATTACAGATTCTACATCTCTCTACATTTTGTCTAAAATCAATATTGGGGGATTTTTGTTAGTGGTAATTGTGAATTTAAAGTATTTTTTGAAAAACTCAATCTGGCGTCCTAAAAACTTTACATTTTTCGATTTTCTCCAAAACTGATATAGGGGGTCTTGAAGGTATAAATTATGAATTTAAAAGTATTTTTTCAAGATTCAATATGGCGAATTCAATATAGCGGACTAAAAATTTTACATGTATCGATTTTGTTCAAAGGTGGAACTGAATCGTTTTTGAGGATATAAATAGCGAATATAAAATTATTTTAAGAAAATCTAATATGTCAGATGGAATATGATGGTCAAGAAATTTTATATTTCCTGATTTCATCCAAAATTGGTACTAAGGGGCTTTGAAAGGTTTAGATTTAGATTAGATTAAGATGTTAAATTTACTTTTTTGAAATTCAATATGGCGGATCCAATATAGTGGGTTGAAAATTTTACCTTAATCGCATTTTTTCAGATTTGGTATTATGGTGTTTACGTCTCAAGTTCTTTAAATATCGATATTGGAAGGTTTTAGGGCCTATATTACCAATCTAAAATTAACTTCAAATTTAAGATAATAGATTGACTATGACGGACTAATTATTTGTTTGACATAATTTCGCTGGTATTTGGAGAACTCTAAGAAACAAAGAATTTTTAGGGGTTCATTTTAGGGTGATTTAAAATTCTGGGTAAAATGGGTACTTTGTTGCCACCTTGGAGTCACTGCGAGGTACACTAATCTCGATCAGCACTTAGTTCAAATAATTTTTGAATATCATAATGAATTCAAAACTAAAAATCAGAAAATAAAATTTTTATAAAAAAATTGAATCGACTTCTAAAAGTGCGCTAAAAAGTGAAAAATAACAATAAATTTTTATATGAAATTGAAATTTTTGAAGTCGGAGCCAAATTATTTCTAAATCAAATAAATAACTACTAATATATACAGATTATAGAAAGCAATTACAAATAAAGCGTTTTTAATCTGTTTATGCGAATCACATTTTATCAGGTATTACTTTGGCGCCGACTTCAAAAATTTCAATTTCGTATAAAAATTTATAGTTATTTTTCACTTTTTAGCGCACTTTTAGAAGTCGGTTCAATTTTTTTATAAAAATTATATTAGTAGTATAATAATAAATAAATTTTTATAACCTAAAAATTTTTTGTCAATATATTTATTAGAAGATTTTGGCTTAGAAGAACAAAGACTTTTTTCTATTTCGATAATTATTTTTCTTTGGATAAAAACCTCTAAATAAAAGGCAAAACTATAGAAACGTAATTTTGTTCTACTAGAAGTTTTTAAATATATTTTTTATTGTTTTTGAAAAAGATAAATAATATGTATGTCTTGAAAGAAGAGCGTCCCTGCAATGATTCATCTTCACGAAAAAAAAATTATATATTTCTTTGTTTTAATCCAAAAAGTCATATAAATATTTAACTAATATTTTTTTTAGTTTTTAGTATTTATTGACAATAGATCATTTAATGGTGACGTCAGAATAGACAACCAACAATACGAAATATTAATAAATAAGATAAGCGCTATACTTAAAGTTGTCAATTTATTTCAAATTTTTTTGTTATTTTGTCAGTTACCGAAGCAAAATAAACATTTTCTATTGCACAGTTCTAGTTATCTACATTTATTCCTACATTAACATTAAAATGTTCTTAAATGTTTACAAACAATAGTATTGCTATCATTCAACCTCTCCCACCTACCCTGTTCGTAATGCATAAATGTTTTCAATAGTGGTTCATAATTTTTACACTCCTTGAACGAGACTATAGTAATTATTCCCAAATATCATGTCAATTCTTCAAAAAGCAACATTTAGCAACGATTTAATTATTTTAAAATTCAATCACGATAAATATACACAACCTCTTATATATGTACTTAGCCGCAACCATTGTAATTATATACATATAAATGATTCATAACCATCAACAAATTCACTTTTAAAACTAATACTTTAACACAACTGCAACTCACCCATTCCGTGCCACATAACAATGGGTGTCGGACCATCGGCACTCTCTACATTATCACCAAATATCACCGAAACTAAACATATAACAAAGAAATATTTCAAACTAAATGCAGACATTTTGCTGCTTTATTATTCTGTGTTGCACTAATAAATTCTGCGGAGAAAATTTATTTAATTATTTAGCCCGAATAAGTGGCTTAGCTACGATTCTTATGGTGGTACTTGATTAGTTTATCGCCGACTGGTGATAGGTCAACAATTTCTTGTCTCTTTTTGTTTATTCGGATTGTTTTTGATGTAGATAACTAAACGATACATCTAATTTAACAACTAAAAATATAAATAAAGTAAGGAAAAATCCTTAGAGCATTGTAATTCTATACTGGGTGATCCAGAAACCGTCAGTCTGTCCACAATTGCGTTGCATGTCCGGATATAAATTTGATATTCTGTTATTTTTAAAATAAATTTTTATATATAGTAAAATTATAAAAATAATTACTTGTTTTAAATATATTACATAATGGTATTTGTTCTCAAAATGACTGTTCACAAATTCATCATTAAATACTTAGGTTCAGAACAATCTACATAAAATTATCTCTTTCATGACATACCTTGAAACAAGTTATTTATTAGTAAAGTAGAAATAATGAAGAGTTAGGTGTCATATAAAGAAACGTAGTTAGAGAAGGCTGTGATTAAATGACATATGGTGTTTCTATTCGAACACGCCCCTTTTATAGGCTATTGATTATGTCAACCGTTCAATTAGTCATTTAAAATGAGAAAATCGCGGAGTGCTATTGAATTAGAGGGTGCAATGTAACGATAGTGGTGAATAAAAAATCAAAAATCCAATTTTTTGTTTTTTTTTCCTCTTTTGTCTGTAACTTTCTTTAAAACAGAGATTGGTATAGGCATTGCTTCACAGAAAAAAAAGATAAAATTTTCTTTAAAATGGTTTATTGGAAAAGTAATTTCGATTAAAATTGACTGAGATATGGTCATTCAAAGTAAGCCATTTTTTTAAATTTTTATCACGTTTGCCTTAGTATTGTTTTAATTCTTATTTTTTACAACAAAATTAATTTTTATTTAATAAAAAAAATGTATTCCAAGTATATTTTTTAAATAATGGGACTGTCAATTATACTAAAATATTGCTTTTTTCTATCTGAAATATGAAGATTTGTATAAAGATATTTAAAATGAATGTAATTGAAAATCTGTTTCATTTATATTTCATTATTTCTTAAATCTACAAGGTTGCCTTTTACCGTTACCAGAGATGACTAGAGAGATGCGCGACGTCTATGTATGCCGTGAAAATAAATTTTGAACGATTCGAAGTCAAAAAATTCTTCGCATCGAACAGATAGTGCACTTTAAGCTGTAATAATCCCTTAGTCCTCTAATCGCACTGTCATAAAAACGTATTACCGAGTTAAACTCAACAAAGTGTATTTCAACTATTCGGAGATCTGCCAATGAGAAGAGAGTGCGAGCACCTTTTACCATTTACGTCCTTGGAGAAGTGGATGAAGATATTGAAATTCAATATAAAAATCTTATAGAAAGAAATGTTATAAAATGTTAATATATATAATTAGTAGAGAACATAACCCGATCCTCATCATCCCCCCACTCCTCGACCTTGACCGTGACCTTGCCCCACCCCTCTTTGGCCCCGCCCACGTGTCCTTGTGATTGACCTTGAAAGTGCACGCGCGCGTTGCCCTTGGCCTTAACCTTTGTGTTCAAGGCCGTGTGTGACCTTGACCTTGACCGTATTCGAGGCGACCTTGACTTTGTTGGCGGCTATATTGCGTGTGTGACCTTGAAGTTATGTTACGTGGTTTGGGGTGACCTTGAATGGTTTTATATAAGGTATGGGGCAGTTTCATTCATCAGTTGGCTCTGACTTGTATAGGTAGTACATGTGTTAATATTTGACAAATCATGGCATATGTTTGTGAAAATTTCGGTTCTAAGTTTACCAATAGTTATAATATGAGACGTCATAAAAGAAAATCGTGTGCGGCGAGATTTAGTGAAGTGCCTGGAGGAAAACGGCTCCGAATTGAAGGGTATATATCGACGATTCCGGTAATTAATTGCGCTACATGTAATGTAGATGTTCCAATAAATCATATGTCAGCGCATAAACGAACACAACAACATAAAAATAATTCATGTTTGTCGGTATGTCATGGTGTGCAACTCGTTGAATGTGCCTTCAAAAGGAGAATTGCAACCTATCGGGTTAGCAGTGATATGGAGCATTCCGATTACGTAATGTTCTTTGCAGACATTAAATCCCAGGTGGTGGAACTTGTTAATAATTTATTACGTGTGTATTATGCTTTAAAAGTTAACATGACAGCTGTTGGCGAGTACATGCTTCCATCACAAGAAATATTTAGTGAAAAATCCTTCAACACTGCTAATCAAATTATTAGTGTAGAAAGTGATTTGGATGCCGTTTACCATTCTTTCAACGAATTAATAAAAACGCAGGCGACAGAGTTCCAGGAGAAAGATTCAGGTATGGAAAAATCAAAACCCGATATATTAAACTGATTTTTATATATTATTTTTCTTGTTATAGGATGGACCCTTGTGCGAATTTTATACTTGGAAGTTAGTATTAACAAGTATATGCCTATGGGTGGTTCATCATACATCAAGTTGCCGTGTTTTATTGAAAAGAAAGAAGCTGTCGTCAATGTGATTAACCAGGACGAATTTTGCTTTGCATGGGCTGTAACATCAGCATTATTTCCTCCAGCAGCAGCGCCTTCACAGAAGACATCCAACCCCCATTTTTCTAGGTGTGCTAAATTTAACAGGTATGGATTTTCCAGTAAAATTACGTGACATTAAAAAATTTGAGGAAATGAACAACATATCAATTAATTCATACGGTCTGGAATCTAAATATGAAAATAATGAAGTAATACATGAAGTTATTGGTCCACTGAGGTATGCGTCAAAAAAGTTGGATAAACATGTAAATTTATTGTTAATTACAAAAGACTGTAGTAGTAAAGATGGAGGTGAACAATTTTGTGATACGACTTGTTCAAAAAGTCATTATTGTTGGAATCGGGATTTATCACGTTTAGTTTCAAGTGAAATTAGTTGTCAACAACCTAAAATATATTTTTGTGATGGTTGTCTCATGTATTTTAGTACACCGTCAGCTTTAACTTTACATCAAAGCTACGATTGTTAACCACATTTTCACGCAAATACCCTCAGTGGATTTAAAAATCGATAAATTTGGAAAGAGTGTGCCGGAAAATATTTTAAAATCCGAGGATATAGAAAAGCAAATGCGCGTTCCATTCGTGGTTTATGCAGATTTCGAATTTGTTTTAAAACCCGTTGAAACGGTTCAACCAAACCCACAAAATTCTTACACTGTAAAAAGTTTTAAACATGAACCATATTCTTTTGCTTATTTAATTAAATGCTCTTTTGACGACTCACTTTCGAAATTTGAGCTATTTCGGGGGAATCATGCAGCTCAAGTCTTTGTGGATCGTATCGATTGTGATTTAACATATTAAAAAGACATTGAGCCTATGAAACCGTTAACGCCTGAAGAAAAAAGGGAGTTTAATGATGCTAAAATATGTGGTATATGTGAAGGCCCTTTTGAAGACGGCGAGATTGGTGCTGCACATTCCGTTTGTAATTTAAATTATAAATTACCCTCTTTTATCCCTATCATATTTCATAACTTAAGCGGCTACGACAGCCATTTATTTATAAAAGAGTTATGTAAATATGGGGATAAAATTGATGTTTTGCTTAAAGTAAGGAAAAGTACATATCTTTTACCAAAAGCATTTATGTGCACGATTATTTTGATAGTAAATGTGGAAAAGTCAAGAGGAAATATTTAAAGTTGCGATTCATTGACAGTTTTAAATTTCTCTCAACTTCTTTGGAAAATTTAGGCAGCGGTTTAATCGACGACGATTTTATTGAAACGCGGAAACATTTTTCAAATATCGACCAATTTAATTTAATTCCTCAAACGGGTGTTTTTCCCTATAGCTTTATTGACTCTATAGAAAAAATGGAAAATACATGTCTTCCAAGTAAAGATCAATTTTATGATAATTTACGGGAAGAATATATTAGCGATGAAAGCTATAGAAGAGCAAAAGAAGTATGGCGCTTGTTTGGGTGTAAAACTTTGGGGGGCTATTCGGACGTGTATTTAAAATCAGATGTATTGCTATTGTGTGATGTTTTTGAGCAGTTTCGGAATAATTGTTTAAAATTCAATAAATTGGATCCAGCACACTACTATACCCTTCCAAGTTTATCATTTGATTGTATGCTGCGTATGACTAAGGTAGAGCTACAGCTCTTAACTGATATAGACATGATACATTTTTTTAAGAAAGGTATACGCGGCGGCATAAGCCAGTGTACAGAAAGGAAGCACATCGCTAATAATATTTTTTTACCAGACTATGACCCAACAAAACCTTCTTCATTTATAACATACCTTGATGCTACAAATCTGTATGGTCATAGTATGTCACAAGCATTACCATATGGTGGTTTTCGATGGTTAACGGAGCGCGAAATTCTCGATTTAAATATTATGGCTGTTGGTGATGATAGTTTACATGGCTACGTTTTGGAAGTGGATGTGCATTATCCGACTGAGTTGCATGATGCACATTCTGATCTTCCATTTCTAGTAGAAAATATCATACCGCCAACAGAAAACTTCAAATTTCCGAAATTAATTCCTAATGTACAAGATAAAAGAAAATACATTGTACACTATAGAACTTTAACACAAGCCATCGCCAACGGCTTAGTGGTAATGCAAACCCATCGAGTATTACAGTTTAAGCAATCAAAATGGCTAAAATCGTATATTGATTTAAAACCAATTTACGTAACAAGGCCACCACAAAATTTGCGAAGGACACTTTTAAATTAAAAAATAACGCGATATTTGGTAAAACTATGGAAAATGTGGATAATCGAAAGAATATAAAATTAGTAACACATTGGGGTAACAGTATAGGCAGAAATGGAGCTAGAGCACTAATATCCCGCCCCAATTTCAATAGTAGCTCGATATTTACCGAGAACTTTGTTGCTATACATATGAATAAAGTTAAAATATTGTACAATAAACCAATTTATATCGAATTTTCCATATTAGATATATCAAAGACTGTAATATACGATTTTTATTATAATTTTATTAAATCCAAATTTGGCGATGATGCTTCGTTACTTTACACCGATACTGACTGGTTTATATTAAAAGTGTATACGGAAAACTTTTATCAAACTCTATCAGAAAACCCCGAAAAATTTGATACATCAAATTACACCGAAATTAATAATTTCAACATAATTAAAAATAATTGTGTAGTTGGTAGAATGAAATATGAGTTTCCTGGTGATCCGATAATAAGTTTTTATGGTACCGGCGCGAAGGCTTATTATGTAAAGTCCATTAATAATAAATTTAAGAAGCCAAAGGTATCAAAAAATTTGTTATTGAGAAAGACCTTCATCAGGAAGACTACCAAAGAATTGTTGAAGGGGGTGGTTTGATATTAAGAAAGATGAAGATATTTAGAAGTGAATTACATAACATTTATACCAACATAATAAATAAAGTAGCATTGTCACATAGCGATGATAAACGTTATGTAATTCCCAATTCAACCAAAACTCTACCTTGGGGGCATGCAGATATAGATTTTTACAAAACAGACCCGGAAGAAAACTTTAGCAAATTTAGTCACCGTGTTGGAACCATTTCTAAGTCAGGACAGCACGTAATCTGGAAAAACCATATTTCATTTTTGTATTGTTTTTATTATTTCTATTGAACAGCTATACAACATTAATATGTAACGGTAGTATTGTAATTTTTTTTTAAATAAAAAACATGTATTCATTACTTGATTGCTTTTTATTGAACCTTTATTTTAAAATTATAAATATAATGAAGTGTCGACAAATAACAAACTGTAAAAGTTATTGTTGAAAAATTTGTCTAACAGTAAATTAAACGCACAGGTCTACGAGCAAATGTTTAATGTGAAACAGGTTTGTTGACAAGATCCTCCATAGTCTTTTCAATTTTCAACATTCTAGAGTTAAGTTCATCACGCAGTTCGTCTTGTCTAAGTTCATATATTGCAATAACAGTATCATCAATGTATCCTCTAAGTTCTTGACCGGTTTCAATTAATTTCTTGCGTACGTAACCTTCAAGTTGGTTTCTGAATATATCTTTAATAACAGTTGTTGAGTCATGTAAAGCTTTCTGCGTATCTTGCACACACTGAGCAAGGTTATTATCAACATAATTTCGTGTGGTCGCATCGTCTCCTTCAAGAGGTTCTGCTAAATAGCACAATCTTTTGCTTCCCATGTCATAATCTCCATTAAGCGTAAGTTTAAAACCTATTCCTGAAGGACCTCGCATAAAGTTAAAATCCTTAAATTTTCTTTTGCGACCAAACTTATCAATAGTGTTTACTTCTGACATTGTTATGTGAGACTGATTTGAAACCAATACATTTTACCCTAATATATGGTTCTATTTCATTAATAAACGGACTCTGCAGAAAAATATGGATTGCAAAACGTATTTTAGGTGATGTTTAATAAATACACATACAGATTCATTTTAATATTGTTTTATTGAAAAAAAAAATTAAAATATAACAAAAGATTGAGTTTACTTTTTATTATTAAAAAGTAAAAAAATATAACAAACACAAAAAAAAATTAAAAAATAAAGAAATAAAATACATGTTAATTTCTTCTGTACAGGTAAGCTTCTTCTATGACCCAATTTCTTCTCTGGATGGCACGTTCAATAATGTCCTTGAACTGGTAGTAAACTAGTCCACAAAAGCCGCATTATACAAATTTAACTCTGAAATGGTCAATGTAGTTGAAGTCGTACGTAAAATCATTCCGCGAGCAGATACCTAGTCTTTTACAATGATGACAAGTTAAACAAAAAGCTTTTGGTATATGACTGTATGTTTTGGCTGCTTCACTAGGTTGTTCATCAGTTGGCAACATGATGTTTGAATATGTTGTACTTTTCAATCGCTGTACTCTATTTATGTGTTACTTTTTAAAATAACCTTGACAGGACCAAAAAAAAATCCTTGAAAATGACAACCTCGAAAACGACCCTGGCATTAACGGGTACTTTGACCTTGGCCTTGGCCTTGCATCTGACAAGTTTAGTACTATATTTTTATGTTTCTTTAAAATAACCTTGACAGGGACAAAAAAAAATCCATGAAAATTACAACCTTGAAAACGACCCTGGTATTGCCGGTTACGTCGGCCTTGGTCTTGGCCTTGCATCTGACAAGTTTAAATATTATACTTAATGCATCGAACAAAAGGAATAAAGGTGGTGTAGTGGGGGAAATGGGCATAAAAGCAGACTTGCTGGCTCGCGCTCTTCACAGTTCGTCAGAACACCAAACAGTGCAGTAGTAAGTTAAAGTTATAGTGAGAGTTGTTGTATCGAAGATGTCATCAAGTGCACGAAGTGTAAGGTCTCTTTTGGATGCTCTTGACGTGAGCTGCGGATCCCAACAAGGCATGTTGGAAAACATCAGTGGCTTGGAAGTGTTGAGTCCAGGGGTTTTCGGAAATTGGAACAGCAGGGAGCAAGAGGATGCCGAAGACAAAGCCCTGAATGATGGTCGCGACTAAAAGTTGGTGCAGTCGGCTGCGCAATTCCTTGAATGTTGCACAGAGGAGAAGGAGCCGAAATCCCTGTCTTCAGGTTTATTTCGGTAAAAATTACTGAATAAATACCAAAACAGATAACAGATAAGATAACTAAATAACTAAACTCAGTTATCGAAATAATTTAAATGATTTTCCGTCGCAAAATCTCAAAGGATGGACCATATCAATTCATATTGAAAAATCTACAGTTTCTTCAATTGTTGCAAACAAGAAAAATGAAATCAAGGCGAAATAACAGCTCAATAATTTCTATGGGCAACAACAGTCAACTGAAATAAATAAGCCGGTTAATTAATCATTACATTTTAAATAAGTAACCCATTAGTTACTGTTAAATTAAAGAAATATATTTTCCGCTAGCCATTACCAATGCATTATTTGCCCAAATTTCCCTCTCAAAAAAATCGATTTCCTGAAAGTTTGGGGACACAGCAGAGTAGATGTCGTTAAGGCAAATTACAAAAATTTACAAATAATTTATAAAACCCCAAAAATAAAAATATCTTAAAAGAATATTCGATGGGTGGTGTATTAGGGAACTTTATATCAACAGTAACACAAAAAAAAATATTGATAGGGATGAAAATTAAACTACAATATAGAAAAACTAATTAAGATACAAAAATTACCTCACAATTGATTCAAATAATAAGATCAAAACAGCCCAAAATGAGATAAAACAAAAAAACAACGCTTACAAAAATAACTTGTCAATGCAGATTCGACAGTGGCAGAACTCTAACCTGAAAATAAAAAACCAAAACAAAATCCACGGATCTAATCAAAATGATTCAAGAAAACTACCATATGAAAGGATAAAAGGAAGAATTTCACTCAAATAGTCGGCAGGAAACCGAAATTCATGTAAAAAATAAATAATAGTAAATTCAACATCAATAGAAATAAATAATTAATAAGGAAGTAGAACTAAGGCGGTTCGCAGTAAATCCTAAAATACAACTAAGAAACGAATGGCATGCCTTTATTCAAAGAATTTATGAGCGATACTTAAATTAAAGGATACTGTATTTGCCCATAACGTGAACATTTAAAAAAATAAGGCAAACTTAACTGATCAAACTAACAGATTACTATTAACCTTAAATTGAAATTAAAACCATGACAGTGTTCATTTATGGGATAAAATAATGGCTCATGAAATAGCTAAGTAGTTTCAAATGAATAATGTTTCTGGCTTTTTTATGCTTGGTAAGATAAACATAGAACACAGATAAATTCTTCTTACCGTGATTATAAGTAAATGAATTACTATTTTGCAGACGTTGCGGAAAGAGAATCTAAAGCACTTGGAAACACTATTTACACGGCTAAAAGACTTCAGGATTATAGTCAATCCAAGTGCGTATTTTTTTTTTGCCCTGAAATTATGTTTCTAAATTACCTGGTTTCAAGCGCCGATTCCCGATCCCTTTCGTTGAAGCCCCTCTCCAGCACTCTCCAGGTAAATATTAAAAGAATAACCACCAGTTGATTGAAGAAAAATGATCGACTGCTTACGAAGCCTCCAAGCAAGCCTTGTCACAAGCAACGTTTCTTACCCAACTTTAACGCACCACTTGTAATGTTCTGAGACGCCTTAAATTTTTCCGTGACAATGACAGTTCTTATGGTCTTTTTCCAAAGAGCTCAGCTCAACCGAATGCAAATATGTCGCTTAACGCAATGAACTTCTAGTTATATGTCGCATTTCCAGTTATGAGTTGGATTCGATACAGCTTAAATTCTTGCACTTTTTGGCTCTTAAGGCGGGTATTAACTTACTTGACAAACAACTATTATATTAATTATTATCTAGTCTTAATGGATATGAATTAAAATTACTGAAAAAGCTTAAGGGTTCGGAGGATGCCGGTGTTTGTTGTTTATTTTTGTATGCGTATTGCGATACCAAAAAATCATACGTTTTTTATTGTTCTTTATTATTGTAAAAATGATTTTGTTGGTTGACATGAATAAATTAATTTTTGAGCCTTAAATATTTTAGGCACTTATTTGAACCGAGGAATTATATTTTATTTACTGACCATAAACCTTCGATGAATGTTTTCCTTCAAAAAACTGAACGGATTTCATCTCGTCAATTTGCCACTGACGTCCATATGACAACCTAGTCGCTGACCCATTATCACTTATTGGCGAACTTCAAGCCACAATTAACTACGAGGAACTGACAATATCGCAAATCACTAAGAGCTTGCAAAGCTACAACGCAAAGGAACATCATTGCAACTTAGGCAAGTTCACTTATCTGAGACCAACTTCATGATAAGGTGTGATACACATAAACTCTGCTATCTTGAAATCAAGACAATACTTAAGTTAATGACACAACGATAGGTTTGTCCGTCCATAATGGCAAATTATAGCCCCATTGCCCAAGTGGGGGTCTCTTTGTATGCCGCTTAGCTTTGTCATTGGTTGTCACACCATCTTCCGTGTTTTCCCACATAATCTTCTGATGATCATAAGGGTTTTTTCCGATTTTTTTAATTATATTTTCCAGGTGTTTGTTCCTGACCAGCCTGGAGTCCAAAATAACTCTCAGATATTTTACTTTTCTGCCAAGTAGTATTGTGTTTCCTTGTAGGATGATGGGATCGAGGTCCTCTAGCTTTCTCCGTGTTGTGAAGGGTATAAGGACAGTCTTTTGGGGATTAAGTCCTTCCTGTTCTGCCTATCTTTCTACAACCCTGAGAGCCCGCTGCTTTTACAGTCGTATTAAATTTACCTTGGGTAAGAGCCCATCCATCCTTGGGTTCCAAAGCAGTGAAGAGAAAACTCCCCCCTGTAGGCAACCCCCAGTCATTCGTTCCATCAGCGTTTCTCCAAGCAGTTCTGTGTAGACAACACTGTCTTTTAACATGTTTTCGATCTACCTGCCACAGATCTCTTCTAAATGTACGTTCCTTATTGCAGTGAGAGTTAAAAAAAGAAACGTATTATAGAACGCCCCTTCTACGTCTAGAAATACTCCTAGAAGCACTTCTCTATTTTCCAACGTATTTTCTATTTTGCTGACCAATTCGTGGAGCGCTGTCTCTGTTGAACTCTCGGTCCTGTACCCGTGCTGGTTCTGGTGAAACGGACTGTTTGCCATTGAATTATCCCTAACGTGCCTGTCTAATAGCTTCTCGAGAGTTTTAAGGATAAATGACAATAGGCTTATCGGTCTAAATGCCTTTGATATTGAATAGTCTGGTTTCTCAGGTTTCTGAATAAATACTATCCTAGTTAGCCTCTATATTGATGGAATATATCCTAGGGCTAAAGTGGCCCTTAATATGCAACAAAATTTGCTAAATACCATGTCGGGTCCTTGCTGTAGCATTGCTGGATAAATCCCGCCCAGTCCCGCCGATTTATATGGTTCAAATAAGTTTATAGTCAACTTTATTTTTTCATGTCGCATTACTTACCGCTCCACTGAGTTTTCAAGTCTCCGGTGATTTCTCTATTACTGTTGACCCAAGGAAGTATACCCGGAATAGTTCAGTCATCGTTTCCCTCCCGGTATAAGTAAGCTCCCCAGTATTTGTTTTTAAAGAGTTTATTGCTCATTGCATATCTTTCGAGAGTGTCCTTCGAATTCTGGCACATTGTGGGGTCTTGTCAATCCTCTTACAGTGCTTCCTCCATGTTTCTTAGCCTTATACAAGGTCTTATTGTACTCAGTCAGAGATGTTCTGTATTCGTTTCAGTTTCCTGATATTCTTGCCTTATTCCAGAATTTACTAACTTGCCCTATTTTCGCCACTAGTTCTGCATTCCACCATAGTACATTCCGGGTAGAAGTTTGAGTAATCTGTGGACAGTTAGTTTCTTAGGCTAAAACTGTGGCCTCTGTAACTTGTTCTGCCATTAGTTCTATGTCTGGTGTGTTATTTATAGAACTTTTGATTTCCGCTAGTTTCCGTTCCAAGTCTACGCAATAGTTTGGATAGTTCATTTTTCCTGTACTGTACACGTTATCTCGAACCAGATGGTGTGATCTGAGCAGCTCTTTTCCTTAGATATATGCCAGTTGTTCATAAAACTTCCGACGTAGGTCGTACTCAATACTACATGTATAACCTCCTACGTTTGCCTGGTAACAAAGGTAGATTCATTATTTTTATTCATTATGTCTAAGTTATTTGTCATTATGAATTGAAAATCTGATTTGCTTCTTTGATTGTTGTAAGAACTTCTCAAGTTTCATGATGGGCATTGACATCACACCCAATGAGCAGCTGTAATCCATTTCCTCAATAGTCTCTCACCAGGTCTGCCACTACGCTTGGTGGTGGTTCTTCCAGGTCATCGTAAAGGAAGTACGCTGAACCAATTGTTATGTTCCTTGGTCCTGCTCCCTCTGTTATCATCTTCGCAATAATACGATCCCTGAAAACATGATTATTTAGTACAAGTTCTTTCATGTAGTTTTTATATACTTTACAGGTCCTTGGTCCGTCGGATGTTCTGTAATATATAAGCTCAGATCCCCGATTCCAGTGATCCCTTTTATCTTCCCCTGGTATATCCAGGGTCCTTGAATGAGGGCGTTGCCCCAGTTTTTCAACTCACCCTCGCTTTTTTCTCGGCTCCAGACGAAAATTCTTCTCCCCGAATTTATAAAATGCCTTAAACTGAGTATTTTCAAGACATTTGAAAAATGTTGAGTCTCCTGAGAACGCCAAAGTTTGTCCTTTGTCGTCAGTTTTTCGGCTTAGATTTGTCCAGTCGCTCACTTTTAGCCCTGGATTTTGAGTTCCCAGCGAGTCCTGGATTTTTGTACCTCTTCTATCCCTCGTAACCAGACGAGAACTTCAGGTCTTTTTGAAAGGCACTTTGTCTCAATCATTGTCAGGTTTGCCCCTTCCCATACGTTCCCCAAATTTGCAAAAGATTGTTGCAGCCAAGCTTTTGTGACAGAGTTTGCCAACTTGATCCACAGTATGCCTCCTGTGTACCTATTGTCATCGAATTGAGAAGGACTGCCACTGCCGAAGAGTGTCTCGTCCATTACGTCAGGGTGACGACTGTGAACAATCGCCATCCTGAGACCACTTAAGGTTCTACTATATGAGGCTCCAACCTGTCCTACTTGACTTCTGGTCCTCTTGGCAGGTCACTTTTTTCCTGGGGAGATACTTGAGTCTGAATGCAGCTATTTATTTGTTGGTCTGATTTTTCTGTTGTCCAAGTCCCAGCTGTCATTTTCTATGCTTTCGGGATCTTCCTTTTTTGGGCTTTGGAAAGATTCTTTCCCTGAGAGTCAGCTTGCGTCTTCCCTACAGGATCCAATTTTCGAGTGACAAATTTTTCTATGAAACTTGTGCCCTTCCTACTAGAGTCAGCCATTAAGGAATTATCAGTGGGATCACTCCCAGCAAGATCCATCTCTTATTGCATGGTTGAGTCGCTCGTCTCCGAGTCCAGTTTTAATAAAATATTTTCTTCTTCGTCAGTCATCTTGGTCCCACGAGGACGGGAGAAGGGTTATCCATGCCGATAGCGCTTTAGGATTTTACTCAATTTCCCAAAGGCTCCGTTAATGGCGCCTGATAGGTCCAGTCGTCATCCATCCCCTCAGCACGGTTGCTCGCACCTTGAGATTGAACCTTTGTAACGTGTTGTATTAGAGTGCGCCCATCTGCAGTCAACGGATTGATACCGTCCACCAGCAGATGGCCTTGAGTAAACTGATGTTTAAGTGTAGACACCATTATGCGGTTGTATACCTCCTACCCACGGTGACTTTTCCAGCATGGTTACGGGGCTGCCGCTTGCTTAATTCACTGTGACATTGAAACTCACAGCCCCACCGCTACGTCAACCCATGGATACTTCGGGGAGTATTGGTGTAATTCGTTTTTTCTAAAATTTCTTGGAGTATCTGTATTTGATTTTGATAATTGAAAGCACTAGTCCATAGAATTTTATCACAAAGAAAATATTTTATCGGAAAGAACATTGAAACAGTTTAAACGAAATTTTAAACAATATTTTTTTCCACAAATTTGCAAACGTATTTTAGTCGAATCAGTCTTCATTATGTTTACTAATTCTAAAGGCTATTATGTAGATTTTTTCATATTTTTCAAATACGCCATCGAAATACTAAAAGGAAGCAGAGTAATATTTCAGATTTACGTCTAAAACAAATAAGAACAGAATTTTATAACAAAAATCTATAGTCAAATATCTGACAGATACTGTAGTAAATTTTAAACTGACAAATCAAATACAAAATACTACAAAAAATTGGATAAAAAAATAATGAGAGACATAATTAGTGCGCAATGAAATGAATCATGACGCAAGAGTAACAAAAAGTGAAACAACATTTAAACAAAAACTAATTTATTTTATTACCTTTGAGCCACCTCATACAAGTGTGGAAATAAACTCGTTTAAACTCCGCCCTTCGATATTAAAGTATCTCTTACGATGTGCTTTCCTTACAGAAGCAACAAAATCTATATTTGATTTATCCACTCTCTCGCTCGGCGCATTCGCCAAAGTCGCACTCCTAGAATGGGAGCGAAAATTGTAAGCAACTTTAGAGCAGTGGCGGCTGGTGCATTGAAAAAACTAGGGGTTGCAGTGTATTTTAAATAACAAAACGTAAAGAAGGTGGTAAATTTTAAAAATATAGCAGTTAAAACAAAATGCACGTATAATTTACTGTGTGAATTATTTATAAAGAAAATCCATACGCCAATCTTTGGCACTAGCAAACATATCAATAGCCCGCTGATTGAAATCAGGTATGCTTTCGATAAGATCCCTTTCTTGAGAAAACATTGCCAAAGCAGAGAGTTCTTCGTGACTCACAGTAATCTCTTCAGGTGAGCATATATTTAAATATTAAATTATAAGAAAAAAAATAAATATATAAGATGTTGAATTTTAACTTCATCCTGGCTCACACTATGCTTGTTTCGCTGTTTGATTACTTTCTTGATTTCGGCCCTAGGTACCAGGAAGGCTGTTTTGCTGAATATTGTGATAAATCCTCTGCGTTGTTGACTTTACATCTATGTATTTCTTGGCTGAGCATATAGATAATTTCGATGAACACAAAGTGACAGTTTGGAAAATTAGACACGATTGCATAGAATTTTGAATCAAAATTTACAAACTATTTCAGAATTTTATAGCAATTAATAGTGAATTTGTGAGAACCACTGTAAATGCATTAAAAATTGTTTTCAAATAATAAGAATCGACCATAAACAAGGCGCCATTGCTTGTCAGGAGCCCTCGTAATTAATCGACTACCGGCTGACGTGGTAATCCCGTGCCCATGTGTCACAACTAGACTTTCTTATTGGTTAGAACTCAAATTTATCAAAGAAATAACCACGAAAAACAGAACACGATCTATAGCAGAAATCATGCACAGGCCCACGAACCAGTCGAGTAGCAAAACAAAAGTCATGTATGTTTGAAGGTTGTAGACAATGTTGAAGATTGACTAAAATGTAGTTGTCGGACTTGCATTGCCTTTTTTTTTTGTTCATTTTTACGACATTTTGATTAGGTTGTATCTGTAATCGTTATCAAGTATAAACTGAATGTTTTGTCTTAAGACTACGAGCTTATATAGGGACTCTGTCCATTGAAGCGCAAATTTTAACTTCACTGTATAAAACTCAATGATTTGATGTTATAAAGTAGGGATTGCCAAAGATTAGGTATCTCGAGATTTCCCCTTTTTGTGTATGCGTTTTGTTCCTTAATTGTAACTTCTAATATTCGCCAGGTTTCTTCAACATACATTTCACACACTCACATGGAACTTTGTAAACACATTCTTCCTTATAGGTAGTTTTTGGATTTGTTTTTGTTAAATGAGGTCTAAGTGTATTTCCTGATTTTAAGGCTGTTTTTATATTATGACTGCTGGCAATTCGTCTTCCGTTCCCCTTAATGTGCAAAATTATAAAGAAGAAATGTGTTTCTTGCTGTCCAGTGGTCGTTGTTCTAAAGTTATTTATAACATCGTCAATTAATTTTGTGCTATGTGATGGTACAACGATAAATTCAAAAATATATATCAAAACTCGATACACGAAACATGCCATCTAAAGAATAGAGGTCGCATCAATCGGCACCGGTGACAAAACTAACCACGAGTGTCGTGTCCACTACATGAGAGCCGCCGCGTGTTTTTAAACCAACAAATATATAAAAACAGAAATAACTTTTCGTGCGTATAATTTTAAAATAAAATAGAAAATTCTTGGCTGTGCGGACATAAGATTATTGATAAACATTACTCGCACATTAAAAAGTGCGGAGAACTCAAAGACAATGGACAAGCTCCGGGTCCGAAAAACGATTACTGGACTGTTTCGTCCTCGTATGGGACTCGTCAGGCCATTGAATCCGATACAATCCATCGTCTCGCAATTGTACCCCATAAACCGTTTTTAAAATAAAAGAAATAGTGATGAATAGGAAATGAAAACTTATCTTACTTTTTCACGAATGGGAAAATGTGATTTAGTAATAATCCGGGAATACATCTGCTCGTTAGTTTGATATCTTGTAGAAATTTGCAGACGTTTCGCCAAAAGTACATTTAGCATGTTCTGTGCTTGCTGGTTCAACGTTCAATTCAACGTGCAGCGTGATTTATACGCGGTCGTAGATTGTACTAGTTGATTAGCATTGGCTCCGCTTTCTTCTCGAGCACCGTTGGTGGTGTCAGATTAGGCTCAGGCATCGTGCCGACTGAATGATCAGTCAGAATGATATTAGTTTTCGTTTGACATGTACTTTTATGAGTGAGTCCATGATTTGCATTTTGGTTGTTTGTTCAAGATATGTGATAGGATCCCTTGACACAGATTTGTAAGTAGGATCTTTCATTTTTGTGGCATAGTTTTCAGTATCCATGATGAGGGTTGCATTGCCTTTATCTACTGGTAATATCATAATGCTATCATTTTAGTTCAGGTCTTTTAAGGCTATAAATCCTGCCAAAAGTCTCCTTTAACTAGGAAGATCCGTTTGACCTTCAACTGACCTGATCAAAAATTATATCTAAATCTTACGGTTTCTAAGCCATTTTGCGATTTTCTGTCATCCAAGTACGATTGACCTTCAAATGACCACTAGATGTGAAAAAAAGCATGACATATTTATACCTTTGGAAGGGAAATTTTCCCTACTTTCCAATTCTTCAATAAAAAATAAGGTTTTCTATCCGAAAAAACAAAGCTGACCTTCAAATACAAACCCAAGGTCAGTTTCAGGGTCATAAACAATAAGCTCATTCAACACAAAGAAACTTATGTCTTTTGTCATTAAACCATTTTGTCTTTAAGCCTTTTTGCGTTTTTTTGTTAGACATGTGCGATTAAGCTTCTGTTAATCTCTAGATATAAAAAAGCATAGAAGATATTCATATCGTTAAATAGGGAAGATTTTCTGTTTTCTATTTCTGCAGTAAAAAATAAGGGTTTCAATTTGAAAAATCAAAGTTTACCTTAAAATGATTTCGAAATACAAGTACCAGGTCAGTTTCAGAGTCATAAACTGTTAGCCCTCTTAAAATAAAGAAACTTTAGTCTCTTTCGGAAAAATATTTAATTTCCGAAATTTTTGAGTGTCAGATTTAAAACGAGACATTCGGAATATAGTTCTTGCAAGTCATTCGAAACCTATAATAACAAGATAAACCTAAATAAGGCTTGGAATTAGCCAAATCGTTTAAGACGCTAGGACTGATAGGGACACGACCAGCCCGAGTTCCATCTTCATGCGCGTTAACTTATTAAAAAAAAAGTTGTTAGACAATTAGAGTGGCTAGAGTCTCAATAATCCGTAGACACGAAAACCGGCAAAGAATAAAAACTCGGGATTGGTTCAGTGTCGAGGATCGTGGTTTGGAGATCACGTTAAACTGTATGTCCGGTGTTTAAAAAATCATCATGGGTTAATGTGTCCTTAATTAATACAGACTATTACTACTACTAAACATAAATAACTAGTTTGTTCAGTGGCGGCTTTTCCTTGGGTTTGCAGGTTTGCGGAACCCCCAAAAAATGTGTACACTATAATAAAACATACTAATAAATATAAGTAAAAATATTTTTTTCATTTCTACTGATAATTTAAGGAATTAAATCAATTTTTTACCTAGATTATAGGCGAACAGCACTCAATTATTGAAATAATATGACTGTAACGAAGAATCACTGAAATTATGACTTGAAGTAATTATATAGGATAGACAGATTCTAAAAAACACAATTATTTTTAGATTACATGCGAGATTTATTTTAGTAAAAATAAAAGCACAAAACATAGAAATCGGCCATATTAGATCGAACACCAATCAGAAGCGCGTGACGTCACGCTTTCGTAAACATCACATCCGTCATCATTGTTTATCAGATATTTTGTGAATAAGTCCATCAAGTGTGTCAGTTTCATGGTACCAAAAGTACAACAACGTTATGGAACAAGGATCTATTAAGGCCAATAGCTCAAATTTGCCAAGGAATCGACTCTTTGATGCTGGAAGCGAGGTTAACTGGTGCACTGTTTTTTGTTTGTATAATATATATATATATATATATATATATATATATATATATATATATATATATATATATATATATATATATATATATATATACTTGTGCGGATTTATCAGTTGATTTTGGAAAGTTGGTAGGTGCTTCTAGATCTTCAATTGGGTGCAAAGCTAAAAAATAAAAGTAAGTACTTGTAAACAAACTGTAACTATTTACACATTATTATGTACCACAATTTTTGCAACAGACTATAATAATAATAATAGGTACCACAACGATTGTTTGGAATCAATACTACCTATAATGATATGATTAAACCGGCAAACAGAAAAGATATATACTTGAATTCAATAAAACTGGCTACCAATATAAAAAAAGCAATGGGTACGTACCTGAACTTTCAGATGAAGTGCCTGCGAGTTCTAAATCCTTCTCACTTTCTTCAATTAGACACCTTCTTTGTTTTTTGAGAGTATAGGGACGCTCAGCGGTGTCAGAAGTTCGTTTGCTTCTACCTGGTTAGCATTCAAATCTTGTGGATATACATCCTGACTTCATGCTTACTTGTAAAACTGAACCCACTACATTGTACTGTATATATAATTTTCCATATCATTGGGTAACTGGAAAAGAAAAAGCTTTTAGTTAGGAGCTTTAAATATAATACAGTAATAAAGAAATGAAACCTAACCTCAAATGGGATCGACAGTGTTATTGACAGATATTTACCTTACATATATTTTGTTTGCGAGCTTTGCCACTTATTTATATAAAATAAATACTTACGTCAAAATGATCTTCGCAGGAATAAATGACTGAATTAACAGATACAGAAGCTGGGTCTCGCCTTGTATGATTTAGCCACATATTTCTGATATTTTTCTTCATTGGCACATTAATAAATAACTTATTTGGAGTTTTCATCGATGTATTATTACATCGAGAAACTGCACACCATCGATACACATTAGAATTCAAGATTATCTCGCAAAATAATAGAAAATATGAATCGAAACAAGTAATAAGACGCAGCTTGTCAAGTGTTTACGAAAAGGTGATGTCACAGACGGAAGCCATTACTATTCTAGCGTTTTGGTGCGAAATTTTAATTGTGTTTTAAAAAGGTCAATTTTTCCTTCAAAACATTAATTTTTGCGGAAATAGGATGTATTTTGTATAAAGTAGGTACGTAAAAACATCGTGGAGTATTTTTCCAAAATCCGGCATCATGCCTATTCAACTTATTTCGTCTAAATATTATTAGGCATATATGAAGTTGCTTATCTAAGACGTGGAGATTAACTTCGTCTCAAGTCAACTTGCAAACCAGTGTTTAGTTTGCCCCACATCACTAGAAAAATGTCCCTTATGCAACCCACTGGACGTGTATTTAAACTTCTGCTTTCAGTCGCATGGCGCTGGCAATATCGAGTAAAGGTTTCTTCTTCAAATAGCAGTTAAGCCATTCCTTATTCAGGTTAGAAAACAACTGTGGTGTCTAATGTGCCGGTATTTTTATGCCTGATGTCTACTATACTAATATTTGAATTTTTATGAAGGTGACTATGTTTTTACTTTGATCAAGATATTTTGTTACGTTTTAAAGAGGTTAAAAATGTTTGGCCATTTTCGAATTCAAAGGATTCCGAGTTACGAAGGAATTTATAAAACTCGTCGTGTATGTGTAAGACATTTTTAAGAATCTCTTGTAAAGGATTCTAGAAAAACAGTTAAATCTAGTGCAGTTCTTGCTCTTTATCTTCCTGTATGTGTAAATAGAACCAAATGACCCGTTTTTTATTTTCTAGAAAACATGAGCGACTCGTCGAAACGGGTGTAAACAATTATAAAAAAAAAACTACAAACATGCTGCTTACATGCATTGTTATGCACATCAATTAAATTTAGTAATGTTAAAGGCTGCATCCGCCAATAAAAAATCCGCAAACGCTTACCTCGTTCGATCCCACAAAGATGTAATTTTAATTCTAGAGCTGTTTGTACCGTATTTGAATACAAAGACAGCATTCTAGAGACAATAAAAAAATCTTAGATGACAGTAGAAACGTTAGTACAACGAACTAGCCATCAAGATATGTCAAAATTCTCAAAAGCAAGAGTTACCTTTCATGGTTTAACTTATTTTACATAAGAATGCCTCAAGTTGATTTGTTATTTGGTAACTTTGAAACAAGACGAACTGACGCTGATATCGTAAAAAAAAATATCTTATCATTTGAATCAAAATTAACAGAAATTAGAAATAATATTACCTCAAACGACGTTGAATCATCTCCATGTACCTCAAAACGACGTAAGCTCGATGATTCCGTTTTCTCGGGAAGCAAAAGAAGTTTATAATATAACTATTTGTCACGCAAAATAACGATTGAGCTTTACAGGTCACTTGGTAGCAGCCAGTTTTTTTTTCGGAACACTATGTCGAATGTAATACATTTTTTTCCGAATTAAAATTTAAGAATACGATTAAAATTTACCCCTTTTTTATAGAGCAAAAACTTCGTACAGAACTGTCCGGTATATATGAAACTGAAAAATTTAGATCAATTTCGGGACTTCTTGTACTTTATGATTATCCTATGAATTTTAATTACTATTCCGATGCCATCGGTTGAAGCAAACTGATAAAAAACGTATTTATGGAATACTATGAACCAAGAAAAACTTTCTGTTTTAGCATTGCTTTCTAAAGAAATGAATCTTGGTTTCATATTAACTCAGTTTTTAAAAACTTTTATTTTTATACATATCTTTGTTTTGAATGTACCATTGGAATTGCAACCCCTACTTTTTCAATGCACCGGCCGCCACTAAATTTCTTATACTAAAACGGATTCAGTCTGGCCTTTATGTTTACTTTTTAGTGGACAACAATATCTTTAAATATTTCTTTTTATTTCAATCATTGCTATCAGTATTATCGTGGTATTCTGTCGAATTTTAATACTTTTAACTACCTCGTGTAATATAGAGGGTCACGAGGAAAGCAAGGTCACAAAAATTTGACTTCAGCTCAAAGGCACCGCCAGAGCTGTCGCATCTGTAGGATAAAATATGTGCCTCAAAAAAAAACAAAAAAAAAATTATCATTTTAGTACTTTTCAGTTGTTTTGATTAATTCTTTAAAGTCATGTTTTAGTTTTGCAAACATTTATTAATCAAATGAGAATGACACTTAGAATATCTCGATTTTTGATATCTCATTGTAATAATTTTAACATATAATAAAAAAGCATTTATTGCGAGATATTATATCGTTAAATAATTTTACAATGACTGGTAAAAATTAAGAACCAAGTTATAGCTTTTTTTCAATTGTGGTTATGATAAGGCGTAAAATATGTTGATTAAATAATAAGGAGTGACGCAATATAATAAAATTCCATTGTTTAAATGATAATTAATTGGTAGTATCTCATTTAATTTGGTTTAATATTATATGACCACTCTACAATTTTCTTTATGTGCACTGAAATAAAATTGCCAAAATCATATTTGTAATATTAGGTAGTGAATTTAGGCCTAGAAGGGTACAGATCAATCAAGACTCTAATTAATTTAATAATAGTATGTACAACATTTATAAAATATCTAATGTAAAATTTATTTTATAATAAAAAATGATAATAAATCAATTGCTTCAAAAATAACGTGAAAAAGGAAAATACAATTTACACCTTTGCAAGTACAGTAAAAAATGCAATAATGGAAATTTTTATCAGACATATGGATAAATTACTTTTACAAAGAAAACTAAACCAACTTAAAAAAATCACACTAACAAAAGAAAAAAAAATTATAAACTCTTTTAGTTCGCAATCAATTAAATAACTATAGATTGTAGCACTTTTCTGAAATCGGTGGTAGTTGCAGGATTTATTTTTCAACTAATTCTAAATGAACTGGTATTTTAAATCTTCTTCATTTCTATATCATATTGCTTTTGATCTATTTTCCTTTTCTTTTTCCTTAGTTAAAAGGGTCATTGTGCAGTATGGAGGTATTTTTTTATAAAAATATAATTTGGCGCCATCTTTAAAAAGGTTCTAAGTAAATGAATAAATTTACAATTATAAAATTTATTGTAATTAACAACAGTTTATAATTGATTTTTACTTGTTAGTGGAGTTTTTTGAAGCCGGTTTTGTTTTTTTATAAAAGTAATTTATTCCATCCATTAGTTTCAAGTGGTATTTAAAACGAATAATGGTAATTTTGTTAAACGAATACACAAAAAACATTTAAAATGGAAACGAGGACAAATTGCAATGAGATAATGTGAAAATGGAGATAACTCAAAAATAAATAGACAAAGTTTGCAAACCAACAATTTTTTTTCAATTTTCAATTTATTTGCAGTAAACTTACCGTGGAAATCCTTCAACGAGACCTTCTTGTGGGTATCCTTTATATCATGTCGATTCAAAATATCCCACTCTAATAAAAAATTATGTGCGAAACCAAAAAAATTTTTCAATTTTCCACGCTCTTGTGATGAAAAAATATTTTTATGGAATCACCCCTGGTAGTACTCTTTCCAATATACTAAGAACCACACCAAAATGACTTACTTCAATCAAAAGTTATATAAATGTGATGTCGATTTAAAAGTTCGATAACATTCAAATCTTTTCAGTTCTCTACCCCCCTACAATAAGCTCATGGAGAACCCTCTAGAATATCTTAAAAACTTTTTCGAAATGTTTCACTTCTATATTGAAAAGTATATGAGGATGAAATCACTGAAAAACTCTGCTATCAAACAAATTTTCTCAATTTTTTCAATTGTCAATCACTTTGAAAATATTTTAGTAGGACTACTCCAGAGAACTTCCTAGAATTGCTGATAATCGCGTTAAGATATCTTAGTCCTATTAAAAGTTATATGCAATTATAATTTGTAAAAAAAAATTACTAGTCAACGTTTTTTCTAAGTTTCTTAAGTTGTTAATGCCTCTAGAATATCCCTATCTTAGAAATATTTTTATAGGACCTCTATAGAAAATCTTTTACAATTGAATTTTCAAAATATCACATTTAGTTTTAGTTATGAGTAAAAAACTAAATAAATAAATAAATATATGTATATATATATATATATATATATATATATATATATATATATATATATATATATATATATATATCACTGTGGCGGGGAGGGTAAGTTTTGACTTTCTTCTCGGTATGGTGGTACAGGTAGGCCATCATCTCGATGGTGGTGGAATAGGATAAATTGCGTTCTATAACAATTTATTCTAACTGTGCAACCTCTAACATAGAAAGGATATGATGGAGAGAAGTTTGCATTTACTGTAATAACTCAAGAAATATTTCCGAAAGACCAGGAAACACGCATGGTGTTTTGTGAGGACATGATAGAAAGGGCTAATAGGGATATAACCCCTGAAGTTTTGGCAAATACACGAACCGTACTTTACAATCGACTAGGTTATTGTCTCGCTTAAAGTGAAGCCATGTTTGAACACCTCTTGTAGACTTTTAGGTCTTTTTGTTGATTTAACTTGAATTTAATTATTTGTTTATTTATTTACAATTACTGAAGGTGTTACTTTTATTTTTACCAGAATCAAAGTTTATTTTTGAGAATGATTTTTAATTTTAAAGTGGTCTATTAGCTTATTTACTTAAAAATTACCGTTGCGTTTCACTAGTATTTTTATTAGAATAAATGTTTATTTTGTAACAGAAATATCAATTTTCTTTACGCTCAACGACCAAGAAGAACTAATTTTTTTGTATTTTGACTATTTGATGTATTTAAAACAATCAATGTATCAAATAATCATTAAATATTCCAAATTCCGTCGATTGTGTTATAAGTTTAGACGAAAAGTAAGTAGACCATCTCATTCGTTTCAAGGTACTGCTCGTCTTCATGTCGCACGAAAGTTAGCGGGGGTAATATTACGCGTAGGCGTTCCCTACGATATTCTGTCCCGAACTAACCTGAAAGAAGTTACACGGGCTCAGTGGGTCAGAATTTGAGAAAAGGGCCAAAATAATTTCTAGTTCAGAAATTTAAAATAGAAGGTTGGCTATAGTAGTTGCGTCGCGCCCAGTTGCATTTGTGCACCGCTCTTCTATTTGACATTGGATTGTCGAGAAACAAATATCAACGATTACAAAATTGGGCTAAACAGAAAGGCAGTAATATATTTTCGCCGTATTCTGGTGTGTAAAATACAAAAAAAGCATGTTATCCGCATGACGAGTATCTAACTTTTACTAAATCAAAAGCCAAGGTTAAATTCCGAGGCTTACTGAATCACACACTGAATCGAATTATATTGCTTCATTTAGACGCCCTTTGCCACTCGAGCTTCCGTACAGTACAACTTATCTATGACGATGATAGACGCTAGGTGAATGTTTGGGCTGGAGCGAAATCGGTCCAACGTTGTTACCTCTGCCAAACAACATCTCAGTTCAACAACATTGATACTGTGTCCCAGTAAATACAGAGTATTTCAAGCTACAACTGTTAACTCTACACGCTTGTATTCGATTCTTCGAATGCTGCTTGTATTTGTCGTATCAACATGGCAACCCCGTAAGCAGAAAGACAAAGAGGTGAAAGCACAGACAAAGGCTACCATCCAACAGGCCTTTAAGGAGAGAGATTAGAACTTCTTGTTGACATGCCAAAGTACCAAAGAAAGGGTTAGGAAGCACTAACGATGGCAACATAGTTTGACGTTTCTTCGAGAAGAGTGATGAGTCAGCCATTATAACAAGAGTAAAGCGAAAACTGATCCTCCGTTTTCCCGTCATTTTGTAAACTATTGGAAGCGGACATTTGCACCGCAATAGAGAAGATTTGGGAATACAAACTTCAAACAGCAAAATTATTCTTCAAAGGATATTCTTGGTATAACATGCCAACAGGAATCCACAAATTACTTATTCCATTGACCAGACATCATAGCATTTGCAATATTACCGATAGGTAAACTATCGAAAGATGCACAAAAATCAACGGACAACTTAATAAGAAACTATCCCCTAGACTTTGTCCGAAAATCTTCTCGAGAAAAATATGGAGGATGTATTCCAAAACTTTTGGCGTCGATGGATCCATACACTGTTTTTTGACATCGTAAGGATTCGGACAACAATTCATACGTATTGGAGAATGAGAAAAGAGCTGTTAACAAAGGGGGCAATGATTAAAAAGTTCTTTTTATTATTTTTATTACAGTCGTATTATTTATTCATTTGTGTGAATCAATAAATATTATATTACTTATAAATTATTTGAATTGGTATTTGTTAAAAAGTCCTAAGCATAGAGGAAAAAGTACTTTTGCCTTTTTAACGATTATCGATATCCACGAATTTATTATTATTGTAGGCATTATTTTTAAAATGCACCTTGAAGTCAAGCGCAATATTTTATTCACGGAAATATAATTATTCTTTTTATTTTGTTTTTAAATTGCATATTTAGCAGCTATTAAACCTCATTACACGTTTTTCGAATTTATTTTCATGAATTTAAAGATTCAGTCTGCTATGTTGGATCCTATTTTTATTTTTAATATTAAATCCGTGCTTTCAACGCACTGGAAAAATTTTGACGATCCCCCCCCCCCAAACCATCTTTGTGGAAACCAGAAAGCAAGCTACGATACAACAGTATGCTTTATTTCACTTCTTCAACATGGCTAAAAGGGAGTCCGTCTCTTTCTGTTAAATTCCCATTATTTAGAGGTTCTGTTTTGGATTTTCCACACCTGTATATCGCCTAGGTACATCCTTTTACCTGCTTTGCAATCAAGCAAAACATGTTGTTGATGTTCTCTAGATTTTACTACGTGATACGACAATTTAAATGTCAGTATAAGGGTTACATACACAGAAATTATTAAAATGACCATTAATTGGGCGTGGATAATTTTCATGTAGAAGAGTGTAATTACATATAGGACAGTATTACAACCACGAATTGTAAACCAAATGAAGAATTACACGATGAGGACAAAGATATGTTAAAATGACATAGCGTGAAACCTTTTTTATGTGTGTCTGGCTGCCTCTCTTGCATACCAATTTTGTTTTGTCTAACCGGCTCACATACAAGTTTAATGTAGTTTGCATCTGTTTGGCCCGTAGGAGACAAATTAAGAACTAATTCAATAGTTTCAAACTTGTTTATCCATTTTTTTTTATTAAATTAGCATTGGTATCTGGTTTTTGTCATGTAAATTATAATCAACCCGATGAAGACGACGAGCCATAATAAATGAATTGTTGTTTTGATAATATGCGCGAACGCAGTGAGAAAAAGATAATTCTAATTCGACAAATTTTCTTTTGTCAATCTACAATAATATCTACAATCTGTAAATAACTACTTTGATACATTCATACTTGTAATCATAATTTACTCCTAATCAATATGAGTAACTACAAGCCGAAATAGCAAATAACTTGGTTTAGTTTTTAACGAGATTCATCTGAACTGATGGCAACACATCTGTCTTACGAAATAGTAATTTGACAATTCTTATGGATAAAAGCGATTTTATTTATTTTTTCTTATATGTATAACACAATCCAGGCTTTGATATTCTTTTTCTATACAGAAATTTCTAGAATACTTTAGAGTATAGACCCAAGAACCGCAATTATTTTGCCAAGTGATTTATATTGTTAGGAATAACTTATAGGGATCAATGGTTGGTAATGGTATCATTTGAGAGCCTTGTCTGTTATGATTAGCTTAAAAATTACTGCAGAATCTGATTTCAAAATTTTGACATCGTGGACAGAAAAATAAAGGATTTTTAATGAAGTAAGGATATAGTTAACTTATAATCCATGCTACAAGTTCCAGTCAGTCCGTGGGAAAAGTGGAAAAGACCAAAAAAAAATATATAAAAAACGCTGCTAAACTAAAAGATTCAGTACAAGAAATAGAGGATCTAATTCGTGAAACCTGGTACAGTTGTGTCCTGGGCTAAAAGTTTCAGCCATTCCGAAATAAAAGTATAGAATAGTCAAGAAAAAGAAATATGTTCACTAAATTGAATTATTTTATAATAGGTTCAACAAAAATAATGATAAACATAAAAATACTAGTCGCTAAATCAAGAACCTATTTATGAAAGTAGTGAACATTACCCGATTCGCTCTATCCCCCCCTCCTTGACCCTGACATTGCCCCCTCCTACGTCAAGAGTAGTTATTCCGGCGATATAGACCGGGTCCCTTTTTTTGAGCCCCATTTTCTGGTGCTCCACCCGAGTACCCCATAGGGCTCCGCTAAAGTTCCGTCCGGGATCCTTATTTTTCAGAGCCCCGTCGGGGTTCCCTTTTTCTAGTACTTCACCCGGGTACCCCATAGGGCTTCGTTAAAGTTCCGTCCGGGGACCCCATTTTTTAGAGCTCCTTCCGAAGTCCCCCTTTTCTAAGCTTCATCTGGGTACCCTATAGGGCTCCTATAAAGTTCCATCCAAGGGCCCCATTTTCTTGAGCTCTACCCACGTGCCCCATAGGACTCAGTTCAATTTCCGACCGAGGGCCGCATTTTCTAGGTCTTCACTAGCGGATCCCATTCAAGCTCCGGCTAAAGGCCAAATTTTTCCCTGAACCCCCACCCAAGGGCCCCATTTGGGCGTTGGCTTTCGCATTTACATCAGCTGTCAATTGTTATATACGTCAGCTATCATTTACATTAGGTTTTAACCCCACTTTTTATTAGGCCCTATTTAATAGAGCGAAAATACGCTTTTCAGTAAAAAATAATCTAGTAGAATTTGAACAAATATTTCATTCGATTTAAAGACTTGTAGACAATCTGACAAGGAAATTCTGTAAATAGAGAACTTACTGTAGACCGTGGTGATGCAAACACGCCATTTTACAATTTCATTTTAACAAGTTTGTAGCTAATTGAATAGATGATGGTAGGAATACTGTATTTCCCTTATTTTATATGTCCTATTTTTAGGATTAAGCCCCCGGAGTCCCATTTTCTAGTTGTTATCTGTCATACATCAGCTGTCATGTCAAATAATGATCGCGCGTTAAAGTTTAGAGAGAACACCATTTGATATATATTTTTTTACTTTGAAAAGGTAAAATTTGGGAAAAAGAGTTGATACGAAGCTACGAGACATATGAATTTTATGTAATAAAAAGTGGAGTTATACGATATGCCCCTTAGAACGCACGGGGAAAATAAAACAAATATATACTTCATGTTTATTTCATCAAACATTATTTTTTACTGTAATATAAAGAGTGAATAATAAACAAATATTTAGCTGGTAATTCAACAATGTGAATTTATATTTAGGACCCCCTATGGCAAGCAATTTCGAGTTATAACCTTTTTTTTTGACATATATAATAGGTAAATCTAAATTACTTTAATAATAATTGAAAACATAATATTTTAATTTATTTTTTCAATTTATACAAACATATCCTTAATCTGATATATATTGTCACATATTTAGATTTTATTTCTGGGTACAGAATGTTTAGGACTGGAGGAGGAGGACCATCCACAAACCAAATAGTTTCTTGAATCGATTTTCACATCATCTGGAAGGTCTTTGTGGAGTTGGATTTCCTTTAACCATAGGTGCCTCGTTTTATTTAATGTGATAAAAAGTTAATAAAATATCGAAAAAAGTAAAAAGTGCTTAAGAGGAAACTGATTATTTAAAATACTAACATAATGGTGAGAGTTATTAAAGAGATAAAAAGTAATCTAGGCATGAGTTTTTGTTTATGTCTCTTTTAATTCAATATAATAAAAAATTTCCAGATATGTATAAGCGAGGTTTTGAGCATAGGTATATATAAAATATGAAATAAACTATTTAATAGTGTACAGCAAAACCACAAGTTTCATTTATCATGATGAGCTAATGGTTCAACGAATCGATAATAGCCTAACTAACTCACTGATATGCTTTTCTCTAATTTTCCGTGAAATATGAAAGTGTTTTTTTATTTTGCTATTTTAAATACATAATTTCCTATTTTTTACAAATTTTAAACGCTTTTAAATTGTCATAATTATGTTTTAGATATCACATCTTATATCAATATTAAAAACACTCTAGTGTAAGAAATTAAATATTTGACTTTGTTACTACTCAAAATTCACCAAAAGTTGTATAAATAATATGAAAATATTAGAAAGGTTTCTTACTGCATTGGAAAAGACATAAAATTATAAAAAAAAAACTATAATAATGGGTTAAGTATTAAAAATGTGTAATTTGAAAAATTAAAAGCTCAAGTGATGCCTTGTGTAGATTTTTATCCAAAAATAGGGTGTTTTCAGGAGATAAATTAGTCACAGACTAAGTAATATGGACAATAAATTAAAGGTTCAAGTATATCTTGTATAGATTTTTTGTATAAAAATAGGGCATGTTCTGTAGAATACTTTAAATCGTGGATCATAATTTCGTTTAGATATGAGTTTAAATATTAAAATTAAAACCACTGTGATGTAAGAAATTAAATATTTTGCCTTTTGTTGACTTCTCAAAAATTCATCAAAAGCTGTAAAAAATAATATGAAAAATAATGTCAAAGAGGTTTCCTACTGCATTGGAAAAGACATAAAATTACAAAAAAATGCTATTACAAGTGGTTAAATCAACTGTTAGAAATGTCTAATTTAAAAAATTACAGGTCCAAGTTGCCTCTCGTGGAGATTTTTATACAAAATAGAGCGTTTTTAGAAGAGACATTACACATTGACTAATTGATATGGGCAATAAATTAAAAGGTCCAAGTGTATTTTCTGATTTTTAATATAAAAATAGGGTATGTTCTGTTAGATACTTACAAGAAGGGTTATTTTGACATGTTAAAATGTATAATTTGAAAATTAAAGACTCCTGAAGTGTCTCTTATGAATTTTTTATACAAAATATGGAGTTTTCTGGAGAGAAATTGTACCCTAAGTGATGTTGACAATAAACTAAAATGCCAAATGTATACTATATAGATTTTTTATATAAAAATAGGGTATGTTCTGTAGAATACTTAAAAAAAAAGAGTTATTTCGTTCTGTTAAAAATATATAATTGGAGAATTAAAGACCCATGAGATGTCTTTTATGGATTTTTTATACAAAATATGGCGTTTTCTGGAGAGAAATTGTACCCTAAGCGATATGGACAATAAATTAAAAGTCCAAATGTATCTTGTATAGATTTTTATGTTAAGATAGGATATGTTCTGTAGGATACCTACAAAAAGGGTTATCTTGATATGTTAAAATGTATAATTTGAAATTAAAGACCGCTGAAATGTCTCTTATGGATTTTTTATACAAAATATGGTGTTTTCTGGGGAGAAATTGTACTCTAAGTGATATGGCCAATAAATTAAAAGTCCATATGCATCTTGTCTAATTTTTTATATAAAAATGGGGTATGTTCTGTAGGATACTTACAAAAAGGGCTATTTTCATATGTTAAAATATATAATTTGAAAATTAAAAACCCCTGAAGTGTCTCTTACGAGTTTTTTTATTCAAAATAAATTGTTTTCTGTAGAGAAATTGTACCCTAAGTGATGTTGACAATAAACTAAGAGTCCAAATGTATCCTATATAGATTTTTTATATAAAAATAGGGTATATACTGTAGAATATTTACATGAAAGGATATATGTTCTACAACAAATCCTCATAAAGTTCCAGAAGCCCAATACAGCCCCAAGTAGCACATATTTCAATATTCTTTTCAGTTCTATTATGTATCTCTTCTGGACGTATTACGTTTACCAACAAAAAATTTTTAACACAAAATATCAGTTAACTATTAAATATATAGTTATCACAATGAGTTGATGGTTTAATAAATCGATAATAGTCATAACTTACTCACAGATATGTTTTTCTCTTTTTTCCCTAATAGAGAGGTGTAAGCCATGTTTCAACGTTAATACTTTAGTGGCTGTTGTTGTCGAAACTGCTGCCACAATAGAAGTATTCACGTATTTAGATTTTACCTAAAATTGGAAAAGTTACAATATTTTTCTTCAAATTAACAAAAAATCATACCACTAAAATTGTTACTTACAAAAAGGGTTATTTCGTTCTATTAAAAATGTATAATTTAAAAATTAAAGACACGTGAGATGTCTTTTATGGATTTTTTATAAAAAATATGGTATGTTTCGAAAGAAATTATTCACCAAGTAATACGGGCAATAAATTAAAGGTCCAAGTGTATCTTGTGTAGATTTTTTATATAAAAATAGGGTATATTCTGTAGAATACTTACATAAAAAGGATATTTGTTCTACAATAAAACCTCATAAAATTCCAGAAGGGCCACGCAGTCCCAAGTAGCATATATTTCATTATACTTTTCAGTTCTATATGTATCTCTTCTGGATGTATTACGATTACCTACAAAAAATTTTTAACACAAAATTTCAGTTAATTATTAAATATAGAGTTATCAAAATGAGTTGATGGTTTAATAAATCGATAATAGTCATAACTCACTCACAGATATGTTCTCCTCTTTTTTCCATAACAGAGAGGTGTAAGCCATGTTTCAACGTTAATACATTAGTTACTGTTGTAGTCGAAACTGCTGCCACAATAGAAGTATTCAGGTATTTAGATTTTACCTAAAATTGGAAAATTACAATGTTTTTCTTTAAATTAACAAAAAAAAAATTGTTACTTTTTATTAAATTAAAAATGAAACTTCTTGTTTTAAAATTGATATTTGCATCAAAGAAAAATTTATATCATATTAATAATTTTTCCACTATACAGTACTGATAAGCAACTTAAAAACTGACCTTCATTGGTTTGCTGCAGGCATTGTTGTGATAAATGCAAATATGTTTGACTAAATTCAAGCTTATTCTAAAAAGTTCGAGTTAGTAAAAAATTAAATAGCAATAAGGTGTATAATTTTTAAATAACAAATATAAAGCTAATTTATATACATTAGGGTAAAATTTACGCAGTTGATAATTAGTTGTCCTATTACTTTTTATGGTTTATTGGTAAATAGACTGTCATTCTTGACATCTTCGTCGTCCCACCACCACAAATAAACGAAACAAATGTCTGCATATTTGATTTTTCTCTCTCAAAATTGACTTCAGATATTTTTATTCTTGTCTATCTGCTTCTATATGCTGTTTATTTCACATCGGGAGTATTCGTTACATGCCAAATTCTTTCTTGAATGTATTTCTGGCCCATATGTAAACCATTTCCGATATAAAGTACGGCATATCTAAAAAATTAACTTTTTCAAAATTTTTAATTAAGAGGAGAAAGTAAAACTAGAAGAAGAACACCCTTTTGCAAAATTAAGAAAATCATTGTTTCTGTTTTAAATATTTCCCAGCCTTCATTTTTACAAAGTAGTTCTGCTTTTTTATACCTTTACATAGACTAAAAAAGTGCTTATATGTCTCAAATACTATTAAAAAGTAATTTTTGAAATTCACTCATCAAAAAATTTTCTAAGCTGACATTTTAAGATAAAAATGTGACCAAAGCTACCTATTAAATTTTTCTTAAGTATTTTATCAGAAAAACACTAAAATGTACCTGACAATGACGTAATTTCAAAAAAAATATTTCATTTTCGACAAAAAAAAATAATCCAAAAACTTATCTGTCTAAATTTTAAGCATTATTTCGAATAGAAACTAATTAAAATGCTCTCTAAACATGAATAAATCATCCACCATTCGTTGAAACTACAAAATAGAAAAAAATAAATCCGCCATTTTTAGACGCCGTTGTCGTGCAAGCTATACTTTGCACCAATCAGATATTTACTACAAAAATTACTATTTAACTACTTAAATTGAAAATATACTGCTTTTTTCTAACAGAAAATAATTAAAAATGCACGCTGAACATATAGAAATCAATTAATATTATCATCTTGTTAGATTTTATGAATAAAAATAAAACGGTTTTTTATAAGACCATTCGCCCTGGAATTATATCAAAATTTATCTTAAAACTTACCTCTTTCAATTTTCTTAAGGGTTTAGTCGAACAAAAACTGATTAAAAATGCACTCAACATATAAAATTCAATTAAAAATTCACTTTACACGCTTAAAATTTGTAATAAAAATAATATTATCGGCCATTATGGTTGCGGTACGAATATTGACATAATGGCTATATTCTTTTGAGTAATTATCAATTGATCAAACTGAACAAAGTGAAACTGATAACTTCATGTTCTTTTGAATATGCATTTACTTGTCATTGGGCTGAAGTGATCATGATTACTTCAAGTGATAGAAGTGAAAGTGATAATGACTCAAAAGAATAGCCCTAATACTGACAAACTTTTTAAAAGCAGTTCTACCGGCGGATCGATAAAAAGATCGGGTCTGTTACCTGCCTTCACATCGAAAGTTCCATGAATTACATACAGTTCCGATCGCCCTTTTCAGTACTGGAAACCATACTTTCAAACCTTTTTTAAATTCGAATTGTGTCTACTTCTATTTTTTCAACAAAATAACATTGTGGAAATCCTAAGTAGACTATAATTTATTTTAGATTGCTAAGTTAAAGGTGAAACACAATAAACAAGCATGTAAAATTTGTGTCTTTGGTAAAATAGGTATAAATTACAGTTTTTAGAGAGTACGACTAGTAATAATATTTATTTAAATTATAAAATCAGATGTTACTGTAATGAAATGTAACGAAAATTTTCGTTGTTCGAGCTGTATTACTTTTTAATAAAAATAATGTAATTAATACTGATTTGTTTTTATATAACAGTTTCAAGAATCGGATTGTCTATTGGGTAGTAATTCACCCCCTCCACGCCTTAAACTTTGTCACGACCTTAAAAAATATACGAGTATATGCTAATGTCTTTGAAAGCTGGCGTGATAATTCACCCCCACTCTATAAACTTAATCCACGCCTTGAAAATATGCACGCTTCCTCGATGCCTTGAAAACTGGCGCTCGACCTAACATATGTGATGAATATATATGACGTCATTTTACCCTGAAGTATACCATTATAAACGCCCATGCTTCGAGGAATGATTTTTATATTCACGTTGATATCATAATTTTAAAATATTTTTTTGTAGTGCATATTTTAAAAGTGATTGTTGTTACAGGTAATTTTTATTTAATACATTTTTCCACAGTCAGTATTTCAAAAATTTTTTAATAATTTGACTTTTTGTTTCTTACCAGTTGAGTTATTACTTACTTTTCAAAAATAATCTTTTATGAAGGAATTATTCCCAAAAAATACGCCCAGAATTTCCTTCGCTGTATTTGAAGGAGAAAAATACCTTTTTAATATTTCCGTGTATAAGCTAAGTTCAGAATCTTGTACTTCTCCTACAGAAACCAAGACATAAGTTAAATAATGTCAAAATAAATGCGAAGTATCTAAATTCAATGATTATTTCGCCTTTAGTGCTCTAATTTCCTTGTTTTAAGGTATCGAAAATGCAAGATATTAGTTTAAATAAATCCAATAATCTTTGAGATATTTTCTTATTTCCCTAAAAAATGGATTTCGGGGAGTAAATTAATACAAACGTTTGTGACATTCTGTCTATAAGCTAAGTTTAGATTCTTGTACTTCTCCTAAAAAAAAAACAAGGAATATAGGTTCAATAAAATCGAAATAAGAACGAAAGATCTAAATTCAATGACTATTTCGCATTTGGTGCTGTAATTTCTTTGCTGTTCCTAGTTAACCTATAAAAGAAGTATCCAAAATGACAGATTTTTAAAATATTATAAAAACTAATATTCTTAGAGATATTTACGTATTTCCCTAAAAAGTGGACATCGGGAAGTAAATTAAGAAAAACGGTCCAGTTTCGATTTTCTGTCTATAAGCTAAGTTCAAAATCTTGTACTCCTCTTGTAAAAAAAAACAAAATGTATATGTTAAATAATGTTGAAATATGAACGAAATGTCTAAATTCTGTTATTTTTCGCCTCTTTGTGCTATAATTTTTAATATATTTCGGCAGCACAACTACAAAAATCTCTGAAGGATTTAATTTTCAATTATATTTAGAATATAGAATTTTACTTTGGAGTGAATAAAATCTAAATATGAACGGAATATCTAAATTTAGTTACTGATTCGTCTTTGGGGTTATGATTTCCTTGCTTTCCTAGAAAAGTTATAACAAAAGTATTGAAAAATGCAGGATATTTAAATATTATTCAAAATAAAACTAATAATCAAAGAAATATTTTTGTATTTCCCTAAAAAACCGCATTCGAAAAGTAAATTAATATAAACACTACATTTTTGACTTTCTGTCGATAACCTAAGTTCAGAATCTTATACTTCTATAAAAAACAAAAAATATAGATTAAATAAAGTTGAAATATGACGAAACATCTAAATTCTATGAGTTTTCGCACTTGGTACTATAATTTCTAATATATTTCGGCAGCAGAACAACGAAAATCTCTGAAGGTTTTAATTTTCAATTATATTACGAATATAGAATAGCATTTTAGAGTGCAGAAATAAAAATATTAACGAAATATCTAAATTTAGTAATTATTTCGTCTTTGATGTTCGTCTTTCGTATCAAATATGCAGAATTTTTAAAATATTATGTAAAATAAAACTAAAAATGAAAGAGATATTTTCGTATTTCCAAAAAAAAAAATAAATGAAATTCGGGAAGTAAATTGATACAAACGTCTCATTTCTGACTTTCTGTCCATAAGATAAGCTCAGAATCTTATAGTTCTCCTGCGAAAAGATAAAAATATAGGTTAAATAAGGTCGAAATAAGACCGAAATATCTAAATTCCATAATTACTATGCCTTTAGTTCCATTATTTCCTTGTTTTCCTAGAAAAGTTATAACAGAGGTATCGAAAATGCAGGATATTATTTAAAATAAATTCAATAATCTTTGAGATATTTTCGTATTTCCCTAAAAATGAAATTCCGGGAGTAAATTAATACAGACAGCCCAATTTTGAGTTTATGCCCATAACCTAAGTTCAGAGTCTTGTGCTTCTACAAAATCCAAGAAATATAGGTTAAATAAGGTCGTCAATCATTGATTGAAGACATTTCGTTCTTATTTCGACCATATGTAACCTTATATTATTTCTTGGTTTTTTTAGAAGTTCAAGATTCTGAACTTAGGTTATGGGCATAAACTCAAAATTGGGCTGTCTGTATTAATTTACTCCCGGAATTTCATTTTTAGGGAAATACGAAAATATCTCAAAGATTATTGAATTTATTTTAAATAATATCCTGCATTTTCGATACCTCTGTTATAACTTTTCTAGGAAAACAAGGAAATAATAGAACTAAAGGCATAGTAATTATGGAATTTAGATATTTCGGTCTTATTTCGACCCTATTTAACCTATATTTTTATCTTTTCGCAGGAGAACTATAAGATTCTGAGCTTATCTTATGGACAGAAAGTCAGAAATGAGTCGTTTGTATCAATTTACTTCCCGAATTTCATTTATTTTTTTTTTGGAAATACGAAAATATCTCTTTCATTTTTAGTTTTATTTTGCATAATATTTTAAAAATTCTGCATATTTGATACGAAAGACGAACATCAAAGACGAAATAATTACTAAATTTAGATATTTCGTTAATATTTTTATTTCTGCACTCTAAAATGCTATTCTATATTCGTAATATAATTCAAAATTAAAACCTTCAGAGATTTTCGTTGTTCTGCTGCCGAAATATATTAGAAATTATAGTACCAAGGGCGAAAACTCATAGAATTTAGATGTTTCGTCATATTTCAACTTTATTTAATCTATATTTTTTGTTTTTTATAGAAGTATAAGATTCTGAACTTAGGTTATCGACAGAAAGTCAAAAATGTAGTGTTTATATTAATTTACTTTTCGAATGCGGTTTTTTAGGGAAATACAAAAATATTTCTTTGATTATTAGTTTTATTTTGAATAATATTTAAATATCCTGCATTTTTCAATACTTTTGTTATAACTTTTCTAGGAAAGCAAGGAAATCATAACCCCAAAGACGAATCAGTAACTAAATTTAGATATTCCGTTCATATTTAGATTTTATTCACTCCAAAGTAAAATTCTATATTCTAAATATAATTGAAAATTAAATCCTTCAGAGATTTTTGTAGTTGTGCTGCCGAAATATATTAAAAATTATAGCACAAAGAGGCGAAAAATAACAGAATTTAGACATTTCGTTCATATTTCAACATTATTTAACATATAATTTTTGTTTTTTTTTTACAAGAGGAGTACAAGATTTTGAACTTAGCTTATAGACAGAAAATCGAAACTGGACCGTTTTTCTTAATTTACTTCCCGATGTCCACTTTTTAGGGAAATACGTAAATATCTCTAAGATTATATGTTTTTATAATATTTTAAAAATCTGTCATTTTGGATACTTCTTTTATAGGTTAACTAGGAACAGCAAAGAAATTACAGCACCAAATGCGAAATAGTCATTGAATTTAGATCTTTCGTTCTTATTTCGATTTTATTGAACCTATATTCCTTGTTTTTTTTTAGGAGAAGTACAAGAATCTAAACTTAGCTTATAGACAGAATGTCACAAACGTTTGTATTAATTTACTCCCCGAAATCCATTTTTTAGGGAAATAAGAAAATATCTCAAAGATTATTGGATTTATTTAAACTAATATCTTGCATTTTCGATACCTTAAAACAAGGAAATTAGAGCACTAAAGGCGAAATAATCATTGAATTTAGATACTTCGCATTTATTTTGACATTATTTAACTTATGTCTTGGTTTCTGTAGGAGAAGTACAAGATTCTGAACTTAGCTTATACACAGAAAGTTAAAGAATCAGACTTTAAAAAGGATCTATAAGAACAAAATGCTGTTGTAAAAGAAATCCATGATATTTGAAAACGGAAATATTAAAAAGGTATTTTTCTCCTTCAAATACAGCGAAGGAAATTCTGGGCGTATTTTTTGGGAATAATTCCTTCATAAAAGATTATTTTTGAAAAGTAAGTAATAACTCAACTGGTAAGAAACAAAAAGTCAAATTATTAAAAAATTTTTGAAATACTGACTGTGGAAAAATGTATTAAATAAAAATTACCTGTAACAACAATCACTTTTAAAATATGCACTACAAAAAAATATTTTAAAATTATGATATCAACGTGAATATAAAAATCATTCCTCGGAGCATGGGCGTTTATAATGGTATATTTCAAGGTAAAATGACGTCATATATATTCATCACATATGTTAGGTCGAGCGCCAGTTTTCAAGGCATCGAGGAAGCGTGCATATTTTCAAGGCGTGGATTAAGTTTATAGAGTGGGGGTGAATTATCACGCCAGCTTTCAAAGACATTAGCATATACTCGTATATTTTTTAAGGTCGTGACAAAGTTTAAGGCGTGGAAGGGGTGAATTACTACCCAATAGACAATCCGATTCTTGAAACTGTTATATAAAAACAAATCAGTATTAATTACATTATTTTTATTAAAAAGTAATACAGCTCGAACAACGAAAATTTTCGTTACATTTCATTACAGTAACATCTGATTTTATAATTTAAATAAATATTATTACTAGTCGTACTCTCTAAAAACTGTAATTTATACCTATTTTACCAAAGACACAAATTTTACATGCTTGTTTATTGTGTTTCACCTTTAACTTAGCAATCTAAAATAAATTATAGTCTACTTAGGATTTCCACAATGTTATTTTGTTGAAAAAATAGAAGTAGACACAATTCGAATTTAAAAAAGGTTTGAAAGTATGGTTTCCAGTACTGAAAAGGGCGATCGGAACTGTATGTAATTCATGGAACTTTCGATGTGAAGGCAGGTAACAGACCCGATCTTTTTATCGATCCGCCGGTAGAACTGCTTTTAAAAAGTTTGTCAGTATTAGGGCTATTCTTTTGAGTCATTATCACTTTCACTTCTATCACTTGAAGTAATCATGATCACTTCAGCCCAATGACAAGTAAATGCATATTCAAAAGAACATGAAGTTATCAGTTTCACTTTGTTCAGTTTGATCAATTGATAATTACTCAAAAGAATATAGCCATTATGTCAATATTCGTACCGCAACCATAATGGCCGATAATATTATTTTTATTACAAATTTTAAGCGTGTAAAGTGAATTTTTAATTGAATTTTATATGTTGAGTGCATTTTTAATCAGTTTTTGTTCGACTAAACCCTTAAGAAAATTGAAAGAGGTAAGTTTTAAGATAAATTTTGATATAATTCCAGGGCGAATGGTCTTATAAAAAACCGTTTTATTTTTATTCATAAAATCTAACAAGATGATAATATTAATTGATTTCTATATGTTCAGCGTGCATTTTTAATTATTTTCTGTTAGAAAAAAGCAGTATATTTTCAATTTAAGTAGTTAAATAGTAATTTTTGTAGTAAATATCTGATTGGTGCAAAGTATAGCTTGCACGACAACGGCGTCTAAAAATGGCGGATTTATTTTTTTCTATTTTGTAGTTTCAACGAATGGTGGATGATTTATTCATGTTTAGAGAGCATTTTAATTAGTTTCTATTCGAAATAATGCTTAAAATTTAGACAGATAAGTTTTTGGATTATTTTTTTTTGTCGAAAATGAAATATTTTTTTTGAAATTACGTCATTGTCAGGTACATTTTAGTGTTTTTCTGATAAAATACTTAAGAAAAATTTAATAGGTAGCTTTGGTCACATTTTTATCTTAAAATGTCAGCTTAGAAAATTTTTTGATGAGTGAATTTCAAAAATTACTTTTTAATAGTATTTGAGACATATAAGCACTTTTTTAGTCTATGTAAAGGTATAAAAAAGCAGAACTACTTTGTAAAAATGAAGGCTGGGAAATATTTAAAACAGAAACAATGATTTTCTTAATTTTGCAAAAGGGTGTTCTTCTTCTAGTTTTACTTTCTTCTCTTAATTAAAAATTTTGAAAAAGTTAATTTTTTAGATATGCCGTACTTTATATCGGAAATGGTTTACATATGGGCCAGAAATACATTCAAGAAAGAATTTGGCATGTAACGAATACTCCCGATGTGAAATAAACAGCATATAGAAGCAGATAGACAAGAATAAAAATATCTGAAGTCAATTTTGAGAGAGAAAAATCAAATATGCAGACATTTGTTTCGTTTATTTGTGGTGGTGGGACGACGAAGATGTCAAGAATGACAGTCTATTTACCAATAAACCATAAAAAGTAATAGGACAACTAATTATCAACTGCGTAAATTTTACCCTAATGTATATAAATTAGCTTTATATTTGTTATTTAAAAATTATACACCTTATTGCTATTTAATTTTTTACTAACTCGAACTTTTTAGAATAAGCTTGAATTTAGTCAAACATATTTGCATTTATCACAACAATGCCTGCAGCAAACCAATGAAGGTCAGTTTTTAAGTTGCTTATCAGTACTGTATAGTGGAAAAATTATTAATATGATATAAATTTTTCTTTGATGCAAATATCAATTTTAAAACAAGAAGTTTCATTTTTAATTTAATAAAAAGTAACAATTTTTTTTTTGTTAATTTAAAGAAAAACATTGTAATTTTCCAATTTTAGGTAAAATCTAAATACCTGAATACTTCTATTGTGGCAGCAGTTTCGACTACAACAGTAACTAATGTATTAACGTTGAAACATGGCTTACACCTCTCTGTTATGGAAAAAAGAGGAGAACATATCTGTGAGTGAGTTATGACTATTATCGATTTATTAAACCATCAACTCATTTTGATAACTCTATATTTAATAATTAACTGAAATTTTGTGTTAAAAATTTTTTGTAGGTAATCGTAATACATCCAGAAGAGATACATATAGAACTGAAAAGTATAATGAAATATATGCTACTTGGGACTGCGTGGCCCTTCTGGAATTTTATGAGGTTTTATTGTAGAACAAATATCCTTTTTATGTAAGTATTCTACAGAATATACCCTATTTTTATATAAAAAATCTACACAAGATACACTTGGACCTTTAATTTATTGCCCGTATTACTTGGTGAATAATTTCTTTCGAGACATACCATATTTTTTATAAAAAATCCATAAAAGACATCTCACGTGTCTTTAATTTTTAAATTATACATTTTTAATAGAACGAAATAACCCTTTTTGTAAGTAACAATTTTAGTGGTATGATTTTTTGTTAATTTGAAGAAAAATATTGTAACTTTTCCAATTTTAGGTAAAATCTAAATACGTGAATACTTCTATTGTGGCAGCAGTTTCGACAACAACAGCCACTAAAGTATTAACGTTGAAACATGGCTTACACCTCTCTATTAGGGAAAAAAGAGAAAAACATATCTGTGAGTAAGTTATGACTATTATCGATTTATTAAACCATCAACTCATTGTGATAACTATATATTTAATAGTTAACTGATATTTTGTGTTAAAAATTTTTTGTAGGTAAACGTAATACGTCCAGAAGAGATACATAATAGAACTGAAAAGAATATTGAAATATGTGCTACTTGGGGCTGTATTGGGCTTCTGGAACTTTATGAGGATTTGTTGTAGAACATATATCCTTTCATGTAAATATTCTACAGTATATACCCTATTTTTATATAAAAAATCTATATAGGATACATTTGGACTCTTAGTTTATTGTCAACATCACTTAGGGTACAATTTCTCTACAGAAAACAATTTATTTTGAATAAAAAAACTCGTAAGAGACACTTCAGGGGTTTTTAATTTTCAAATTATATATTTTAACATATGAAAATAGCCCTTTTTGTAAGTATCCTACAGAACATACCCCATTTTTATATAAAAAAATTAGACAAGATGCATATGGACTTTTAATTTATTGGCCATATCACTTAGAGTACAATTTCTCCCCAGAAAACACCATATTTTGTATAAAAAATCCATAAGAGACATTTCAGCGGTCTTTAATTTCAAATTATACATTTTAACATATCAAGATAACCCTTTTTGTAGGTATCCTACAGAACATATCCTATCTTAACATAAAAATCTATACAAGATACATTTGGACTTTTAATTTATTGTCCATATCGCTTAGGGTACAATTTCTCTCCAGAAAACGCCATATTTTGTATAAAAAATCCATAAAAGACATCTCATGGGTCTTTAATTCTCAAATTATATATTTTTAACAGAACGAAATAACTCTTTTTTTTTTAAGTATTCTACAGAACATACCCTATTTTTATATAAAAAATCTATATAGTATACATTTGGCATTTTAGTTTATTGTCAACATCACTTAGGGTACAATTTCTCTCCAGAAAACTCCATATTTTGTATAAAAAATTCATAAGAGACACTTCAGGAGTCTTTAATTTTCAAATTATACATTTTAACATGTCAAAATAACCCTTCTTGTAAGTATCTAACAGAACATACCCTATTTTTATATTAAAAATCAGAAAATACACTTGGACCTTTTAATTTATTGCCCATATCAATTAGTCAATGTGTAATGTCTCTTCTAAAAACGCTCTATTTTGTATAAAAATCTCCACGAGAGGCAACTTGGACCTGTAATTTTTCAAATTAGACATTTCTAACAGTTGATTTAACCACTTGTTATAGCATTTTTTTGTAATTTTATGTCTTTTCCAATGCAGTAGGAAACCTCTTTGACATTATTTTTCATATTATTTTGTACAGCTTTTGATGAATTTTTGAGAAGTCAACAAAAGGCAAAATATTTAATTTCTTACATCACAGTGGTTTTAATTTTAATATTTAAACTCATATCTAAACGAAATTATGATCCACGATTTAAAGTATTCTACAGAACATGCCCTATTTTTATACAAAAAATCTATACAAGATATACTTGAACCTTTAATTTATTGTCCATATTACTTAGTCTGTGACTAATTTATCTCCTGAAAACACCCTATTTTTGGATAAAAATCTACACAAGGCATCACTTGAGCTTTTAATTTTTCAAATTACACATTTTTAATACTTAACCCATTATTATAGTTTTTTTTTATAATTTTATGTCTTTTCCAATGCAGTAAGAAACCTTTCTAATATTTTCATATTATTTATACAACTTTTGGTGAATTTTGAGTAGTAACAAAGTCAAATATTTAATTTCTTACACTAGAGTGTTTTTAATATTGATATAAGATGTGATATCTAAAACATAATTATGACAATTTAAAAGCTTTTAAAATTTGTAAAAAATAGGAAATTATGTATTTAAAATAGCAAAATAAAAAAACACTCTCATATTTCACGGAAAATTAGAGAAAAGCATATCAGTGAGTTAGTTAGGCTATTATCGATTCGTTGAACCATTAGCTCATCATGATAAATGAAACTTGTGGTTTTGCTGTACACTATTAAATAGTTTATTTCATATTTTATATATACCTATGCTCAAAACCTCGCTTATACATATCTGGAAATTTTTTATTATATTGAATTAAAAGAGACATAAACAAAAACTCATGCCTAGATTACTTTTTATCTCTTTAATAACTCTCACCATTATGTTAGTATTTTAAATAATCAGTTTCCTCTTAAGCACTTTTTACTTTTTTCGATATTTTATTAACTTTTTATCACATTAAATAAAACGAGGCACCTATGGTTAAAGGAAATCCAACTTAATTATTTTTGCTAAAAATTGTTTATTTTTTTTAGATATACCATACCTTATGCTGACAAAGACCTTCCAGATGATGTGAAAATCGATTCAAGAAACTATTTGGTTTGTGGATGGTCCTCCTCCTCCAGTCCTAAACATTCTGTACCCAGAAATAAAATCTAAATATGTGACAATATATATCAGATTAAGGATATGTTTGTATAAATTGAAAAAATAAATTAAAATATTATGTTTTCAATTATTATTAAAGTAATTTAGATTTACCTATTATATATGTCAAAAAAAAGGTTATAACTCGAAATTGCTTGCCATAGGGGGCCCTAAATATAAATTCACATTGTTGAATTACCAGCTAAATATTTGTTTATTATTCACTCTTTATATTACAGTAAAAAATAATGTTTGATGAAATAAACATGAAGTATATATTTGTTTTATTTTCCCCGTGCGTTCTAAGGGGCATATCGTATAACTCCACTTTTTATTATATAAAATTCATATGTCTCGTAGCTTCGTATCAACTCTTTTTCCCAAATTTTACCTTTTCAAAGTAAAAAAATATATATCAAATGGTGTTCTCTCTAAACTTTAACGCGCGATCATTATTTGACATGACAGCTGATGTATGACAGATAACAACTAGAAAATGGGACTCCGGGGGCTTAATCCTAAAAATAGGACATATAAAATAAGGGAAATACAGTATTCCTACCATCATCTATTCAATTAGCTACAAACTTGTTAAAATGAAATTGTAAAATGGCGTGTTTGCATCACCACGGTCCACAGTAAGTTCTCTATTTACAGAATTTCCTTGTCAGATTGTCTACAAGTCTTTAAATCGAATGAAATATTTGTTCAAATTCTACTAGATTATTTTTTACTGAAAAGCGTATTTTCGCTCTATTAAATAGGGCCTAATAAAAAGTGGGGTTAAAGCCTAATGTAAATGATAGCTGACGTATATAACAATTGACAGCTGATGTAAATGCGAAAGCCAACGCCCAAATGGGGCCCTTGGGTGGGGGTTCAGGGAAAAATTTGGCCTTTAGCCGGAGCTTGAATGGGATCCGCTAGTGAAGACCTAGAAAATGCGGCCCTCGGTCGGAAATTGAACTGAGTCCTATGGGGCACGTGGGTAGAGCTCAAGAAAATGGGGCCCTTGGATGGAACTTTATAGGAGCCCTATAGGGTACCCAGATGAAGCTTAGAAAAGGGGGACTTCGGAAGGAGCTCTAAAAAATGGGGTCCCCGGACGGAACTTTAACGAAGCCCTATGGGGTACCCGGATGAAGTACTAGAAAAAGGGAACCCCGACGGGGCTCTGAAAAATAAGGATCCCGGACGGAACTTTAGCGGAGCCCTATGGGGTACTCGGGTGGAGCACCAGAAAATGGGGCTCAAAAAAAGGGACCCGGTCTATATCGCCGGAATAACTACTCTTGACGTAGGAGGGGGCAATGTCAGGGTCAAGGAGGGGGGGGGATAGAGCGAATCGGGTAATGTTCACTACTTATGAAGAGTTTTTTCCAGACAACTTTGGTTGTAATGTAAATGCCAGAACAAAGATGTCGTTTTTTGCCATTTTGCAAATGCCGTTAAGATAATGTCCAGTGAAAATTAAATTTGATATAAAAAATAGCTACGAACAACCTATAATTAAAAAACAAATAAGACCTTATCCAACTAAACAGATGGGTTTTTAAACATGTAACTTTTCATCCCACTAAAATATTATATTTAAAAAATTGAACCTAAAGTATGTATCTGGATATTATAAAGAAGATAAAGCATTTATTGCTACTTTAGATAATAAAACGAAGGGGTGAAGATATCATATCTTCTAATATTCATGGATAGTTCCGGAAATAATGTCTAGCTACTGACACCTGCATCTAGAGTACGGTGGTTCCATACTTCTAATTCTAAAATGAAATAATCATTACCTCAAAGATTACTTCCATCTTATTTTGAAAATAACATGGGATGAAGTTATAAACTGTGAACTCTTTAGACAATTATTAAACTACCCGGGGGTGGAAACAAATAAAATATATCTGGCTATGTCCAAAGAAAACTGCGATTAATTACAAAGATTCTCCAAAGGCAGTGTCACCTAAGAGACACTTATATACGAAACTTTCACAACACTTCCGTATGTCAGGGTTATGAAACAGAAGCTGAGACTGTAGAACATATTATATGCTGCTGTCCCTCCCTTCCCTAAAAAGATCTATCTTAGATGAAAGAAGAAATACCGACGGCGTCGCATACTTTAAATCTGGGCTAAACGACACGAGGATACGAAACGGGTGTAATGAGACCTAGGTGCTGTAAATCCTAGCCCACCCTCCTCATTTTTTATATCCAGACTACAAATTATTTAATTTACTTCCAAAACTAAACTCTAAATGTTAACATTCGACTAAAATTCTTTTTATAATGCGAACAACCAAAAATAACATACATAAATACAAAAAAAATCCTGTATTAAAACTTTTACTTAGGTTAATATAAATCTTTCTAAGATGTAATAAATTTTAGGTCTCCAGTTTAACTCAAAAAAAAATTATGAAGGTAGAAAATAGTATTGTAAAAGGCTCGTGTAAAAAGACATCCGGAGCGTGCCTGCCCAGTTTTCCCAACTTGGCTGGTACACCACTATTTGGTATAAAAAATTTAAGTACATTCTAAAGGGTTACATATTTCCGTAAATCATTCATTATTCTAATTTAAAAGAGAATCCAGTTACAAAAAAATAGTATATTTAACTATTGTTGAGTTCGTCTTAAAATTCTAAAATCGTTAGATATAATAATATCATTTGCATAATTCTGTTCCAGATTTGACCGGCTAAATCTTCCAAACCATGCATTTCGGAGTATAACGATTTATATGACCGTACCTGACTTTTTTTGTCTTCCATTAAATCTCACTTTGTGGTAATCCCGAAACTTGAAAAAAAGTGTAGAAAAATCAGGATTTCCATTAGTTTTAACTATGTCGAGCAGAATACAAAAACTAAATAGTATACATGGCCTCAATCTGAACAATGTAACTTTACCACAAATTTTTGGAACTTTCTACAACAAAAATACTTGAAACAGTATAAAAATTATATTTTTTACAACTCAAGTATATTCTATTTACACAATCGCGTACCCTGTATAGAAGATTCCAGAAATAATAAAAATTGTCCCAGAAAAAAATCATTACATTTTCTTGCAACATTTATTGCAACTTTTTGTAACATTAGTAAGAAATTAATGAACATTGATAATTTCAAGGTCACTACGTGTGTTGTATTCGTATATTTTATACATATTTTAAAAACACATGTTTATGTATATTGACGAGATACATCTTTCATTTTAACAAAGAAAAATTATACACACTCTTCCATGATTTTAATAATCCAACACTAAAATAATGTTGATCTTTTATGCAAGGGCCTAATTATTAAAAGAAAATTATAATATTACAAAACTTAGATTGGCGTTCTAGTTCGCAAAAATGAAAAAGTCATATGTAATAAACTATGACTCACAACATATTAAATTGCGACGAACTATCGAGTAGGGGTCAACATTTCGTTACTCATAGCTAACTTTACAAAGCAAATTAAAAAATTTTAGAACATTTGAGGGGACAGATTATAATAGACTACTTTATATTTAATTTTAGAACAATTTAATATCAATAAATTATTAAGAGGCTTTTAATCTATTCTCTTTTCCTTTAGTTAAGAGTGTCTTTGTGGAGCTTGCTGATATTGTCCCCTAATTTTAAATTTGTCGCGGACTTCAAAAGGCGCTAAGTAAATATGTAAATCTACAATTTTAAAATTAATTGCAATATAAAACAGGTTCCAATTTAATTTTTTACTTATTAGTGCAATTTTTTTAAGTTAGTTTAGATATTTTTAATCATTTATTTAATTCTTTTGAGCTTCGATAAGTCTAGGAAGTAAAAATGAAAATAAATTTCGTTGAAATAACGTGAAAAAGGCGATGGCTTAAACAGGAGCCAGGAACAACTAAAGTTCACTAATCAACAATTTTGTTTCCATTTTTTCAGTTTTCATTTCTTCAGTTTCAGTAAAAAAGTTCGACTATTAACAATTTTTTTTTCAGTTTCTAGCCTCATTGCAAAAGCCTACGATAGAAATATTCCTTCTGGATCCGTATCAAAATTTTCACTCGTTTCAAATTCAAATTCAATTGAGCTTTATAGTCCAAAGATAAAATGTCTTATTGACAAAGCAACCCAACCATATGAGCAGTTTATTTTACAGTGTGTCCCAAAATAAACTGCCGCAATCGATTTCTATAGTCGCTGGGGTGATTCGGCTAATATATTTTCAAGATGGTCGCACTTCCGTTTATACCGGAAGTTGATGTTTTCTTGCTTGTTTTAAATGGAATACCTAGACCTATACCTAAATCTAACTGTTTTTAACAGTTTAAAATTTTATGTCAAAATGGGCATTTGCAGCCCTAATCATAACTATCAATTTCTCTTATATGAAAGCTTTTATTATTTAATTGGGGTTGATTTCCTTCTAGAAGAGAATCTAATTTAGTGGACTGTGTTGATACTTTGATAATAAATAAATATAGAGTGATCAAAAACTAACATTAAATATTAACTTGAACAAATCGTTAAAAGTCAATTTTTTTAAATGTAAACCGCCTAATTTTTGTTACGTTGTCTTATTTAGCATTAAAAATAAGAGTAGCTTCGTATGAGGTTGTCTATTCCAAAAATTTGCAGTTTTTGAAATATTGGCAATTTAAAATTTTGTATTGTAAAAATGCTAAGCGACTTACCTACACAGGGAAACAACTTATTTTAATAAATGTTCAAAACTTCCACCTAACTAACCTGAACTTCCAAACATTTTTCGCATCTCCGAGTTAGTCCGTTATAGATGACCGCTCTAATTGAATCTGAGGATAAACTTTCGAACGGGTCCCTTACCGTTGTCGTACAATCCTCCATCGTTGTCACTCGATTACAATAAACGATGTTTTTAATCGTTCCCGGTCCAAAATAATCTGACAGTCAAATCAGGAAACCAAAGAGGCCACAGAAAAGGTTTTACATTTCTTACAGCACAAAATGCGTTAAATTGCCAGATTTCTTGGAGATTCCTCAATCTTACTGCATGAAAATTTGAATCACTCCAAAAATGGGAATTATAGGTATTAAAAAGGTAATTTTTCGAACATTTTGCTTCATCAGTCCAAATTATGTTGTCCAAAAATCGAGGGTCGTCTTGTAGCATCGTTAATATAAATTCGCAAAATTGCACATTTAAGTGTTGATTCAAAGATTAATATAAGGGTGGAAGTTGTATTTCAAAAGAATTCCTTGTATTAAGCTCGAACCACTTATCTTAACGATGTCATAGGATATGCCGCAGAATATACCAAAATTGCAATTTTGAAATTTTTATCACTGAGAATAGATTTTCCTATATATATTTTTGCCTTAACGGTGCAATTTTTGAAATTTTCCAGTATCTATTTAACAGTGTTCCGTGACGGTTTCTGTTTATCTAGATATCTATCAGCAAATGTCTGACAGGTTCTTCATTAAACTTCGTTACATCTCCATAGATAATAAACAAATTTAAATCATTTTCGTGCGTATAATTTATTCACCCCGGCAATATTTTTATTAACAATTATCAAATCATAAGAAATAATGATATTTCTGTAGTGTTCTATTGTTTTCTTTCGTCGAACATCATGATCAACTAATAACAAAACTTAAAAGCCTTTAGCATTTTTACAATACAAAAATGTTAAATTTCCAATATTTCAAAAACTGCAAATTTTTAATATACAACCTTATCTTTATTACTAAATAAGATAACATTATAAAAATAGGAGGTTTACTTTTAAAAAAATTAACTTTTAACGATTTTTCAAGTTAATATTTAATGTTAATTTTTGATCACCCTGTATTTATTTATTACCAAAATATCAACCCAGTCCACTAAAGTAGAGCCGCTTCTACAAGGAAACCAACCCGAAGTAAATAATAAAAGCTTTTAATTAGGAGATTTTTGATAGTTCAAGTTAGGCCTGCAAACTCCATTTTTGACATAAAATTTATAATATGTCAAAAACAGTTAGACTTAGGTATAAGATATTATACATGGAATATGTCTATAATTGTTTGTCTGGCAAAGTTGGGTTCGGCAACTGAAGCATATGGACTCCAACCATTCTACCAGTCCCAATTGCCATTGACGAAACGGAATGAAAATCGTTGCTGGAAAGGAAATTTATTGAGTTGTGGAGGAAAACTCCTGGAATGAGGTGTGCTAAGGAACATATAACTGAACCTAGCACACGGCGTACTATAGAACTTCTCTCCGTAGGAAGGAAAGAGCTGAGAATTGTTGTTGTTGTCAGAACATTGTCACCTGAGGGCCATCTTCATAAAATCGGTGTCGTGCAGATGATATTTGGAAGAGGATAAAACTGATGACCATGTCCTCAGACGGTGCCCAGCACTCGACGAACTGCGACAGAGATATTTCGGAGATACAATTTTGTTGCCGAAAACACTTAGATACGTTCAACTAACGAGGCTGCTTGAATTCGCAAAGGCGATTGTCCTTAAATGACCTACAGCTATGGTGGGATGTAAAGGGCTCAATAGAGGCCTAGGCATCGATAATCTAGTATCACCACTCTCTGTTTCATTCGTTCATTAATTAATTCATATCTATAATTTTGCGTAGAATCTAAAAAAGGAATACCATACAGAATATTCTATTTAAAATAAGCAAGAAGGCATCAATTTCCTGTATAACCACAAGTGCGATCATTTTGAAAATATTTTAGCCGAATTGCCCCCATCAACTTTAGTAAACTGCCAAATTTTAGAAATTTTCCAAAGTCTATTATCCGAGAATCACGGCATTTCTTCGTGAGACACGCTATATTTTTTATTGCTGTAATACAATATTGAATTCTGTTAAGTTAGTGCAATATTTGTTTCACGGTCTGGAAACGAAACTCATTGTAATTTATTTTCTGAATTTCTTGAGCATTAGGTATGAAGTTTCCATGATTTAAATACACACTAATATTAATATTTTTGTTGAGTATGAAGTGATCTGCAAGAATGGAGATCTGATCGACACACGCATCGCAGTGTCCTTTTTTGTAAAATAAATAATTATATAGACTGCGTGCAAAAACCCCAGAAACATATCTCGAACCTCAAATGTCTACCCAATAAGTTCAAGTCTGCATTTCTGGCTATTGTGTGATCTAGTTCTCTCAAAATAATTCTGAGGGCAACAACCAGAAGTTAACATATTTGACAAGTTTCGAATTTCAGTTGCTTATTGATATGCAAACCTAAAAATTCAACCATTTTAACAGTATTAATATGTCGTACATTAATTCAAACATTAAATGATTGAAAAATTGATCTTCAAAAATTAAAAATATTCATCTTGTTAACAAGATTCATGCTAAAAACAATTTTAAAGAGATTAAGTTTCTTGAATTGTTGGTAATTCATTGACATAAATTAAGAACAAGGGTACTAACATGGCATTTTATGCTACTACTGTCAGCATCATTAGTTGAGACACATCATCTTCAATCCTAACAGTTATATGCGAATAAAGATGATTAAAAAATTTTCTAACGGACAGATGTTTTTGGTTTTCTCATTTTTTTCTCCAGTAATACCATTTTGTAATAGTAGTCATGGGACCACCTAAAAGTATCAATCAAAAATTATGCGGGAACAAGTATAAAAAAAGTATATTCATCTTGATTGAAACCCTCTTTTTAACCGACTTCTAAAAGAAGGAGGTTCTCAATTCGTCGCGTATATATTTCTTTTTTTTTTATGTATGTACACCGATTTTTCCGGAACGGCTGCACCGATTTGAATGAAATTTTTTACGTTATGTTCAGGAAGTTGCTGCGGTGGTCCCATATTTTTTTGGGGGAAATTGGTGCAGTAAAATCCAAGATGGCGCCGACAATATGGCGGCCAAAAAAAATAATTTTTTTTTTTCACCAAAATTGGTGCGGGAGTTTTCGGGGTCGCACATGACGAATCTAAAATTATTTTTTAAAAATTCAATATAGTGTATCCAATATGATGGATAAAAAATTAATTTTGTTCAATTTTTTTCAAAATTGATATGAGGGAGTTTTTGGGATGGCACATTACGAATCTGATATTATTTAAAAAAAATAAATAAATACGGCGGATCTAAGATGGCGGATTAAAGATTCTTCATCTCTCGATTTTGTCTAAAGTCAGTATGGAGGGATTTTTGTTAGTGTTAATTACGAATTTAAATTTTTTTTGAAAAATTTAATCTGGCGGATTCAATATGGAGTTCTAAAAATTTTATATTCTTCGACTTTCTCCAAAACTAATACAGAAGGTTCTTGAGGGTGTAAATTATGATTTTAATAATATTTTTCAAGGTTCAATATGGCGAATGCAATATGGCTGACTAAAAATTTTCCATTTTTCGATCTTGTTCAAATGTGGAATTGAATCGTTTTTGAGGATGTAAATAGCGAATATAAAATTATTTAAAGAAAATCTAATACGTCAGATGCAATATGACCGTTTAGAAATTTTAAATTTCTGGATTTCATCTAAAATTAGTACTAAGGAGCTTTGAAGGGTTTAGATTTAGATTAGATTAAGACGTTAAAATTATTTTTTTGAAATTCAATATGGCGGATCCTATATGGTGGGTTGAAAATTTTACCGTATTCACATTTTTTCAGATTTAATATTAGGGCGTTAGGGGGTGGTGTATTACGAATATGAAGTTAATTTTTTACAACTATTAGGTTGATAAGATACAATATGAAGGACTAAAAATTTTACAATTTCCGGTTTCATATCGATATTGAAAGGTTTTGGGGCCTATATTACCAATCTCAAATTAATTTGAAATTTAAGATAGTGGATTTACTATGACAGACTAAATATTTGTTTGACACAGTTTTATTGGTATTTGGAGAACTCTAAGAATCAAGGAATTTTTAGTGGTTCATTTTAGGGTGAATTACAATTCTGGATAAAATGGATACTTTTTTGCCACCTTGGAGTCATTGCGAGGTACATTAATTTCGATTAGCACGTAGTTCAAATAATTTATGAATATCATAAAGAATTCAAAACTAAAAATCGAAAAATAAAATTTTTATAAAAAAATCGAACCGACTTCTAAAAGTGCGCTAAAAAGGGAAAAACAACTAGAAATATTTATATGAAATTGAAATTTTTGAAGTCGGCGCCAAATTGTTTCTAAATGAAATAAAAAACTACTAATATATATATATATATATATATATATATATATATATATATATATATATATAAATTATAGTAAGAAAGCAATTACAAATAAAGTATTTTTAATCTGTTTATGCGAATCACATTTTATCAGGTATATAGTTTGGCGCCGACTTCAAAAATTTCAATTTCATATAAAAATTTCTAGTTATTTTTCCCTTTTTAGCGCACTTTTAGAAGTCGGTTTAATTTTTTATAAAAATTTTATTTAATAACACGGTTAAAAATAACCTAAAAGTTAATGCAAATTTAATGCCCATTCTATATTAAATTAAATGATTTTGTATTAAAAATCAAGAATAATTACATTTACTTTGAATTTAAAACAATTCATTGGAATATCAGTTCATTGTACATTAAATTTGAATAATGTTATCTTAAATTTCAATAAAGTAACTGAAAAGATATTTCAACTTCTGTACATTAAAATTAATTCACATACACTCTAATAATAAAGGAGTTTACATCATTATTTATTATACATTGCATAAGATTCCAGAAGATGGCGCAACTTGTATTGAACTTTTTATTTAATATGATATAAATTGCATAAAGGACTCAATTTTCTTATGGTGATATGTACATGTCTGCCCCGTACTGACGGGAACCAATGAGTTTGAAACCAGTCTAGATGGCGGACGCTACCTATGGGAAAAATGTCCTCCTTTTCCTGGTGATGCCAGAGTTGCCAAACCTAGGGAAATTTCCCGAAATCTAGGGAATTTTGCGACATATAGGGAAAAAGGGAATTATATGTCCATTTTGGTGAATTTTTGAATAAGATACAATTTTTCTAATTATTATATAAGGACTATTAAATAATGTTTCTTTTTATACGTTGACATACAAAACAGCTTATAAATCTTGAACGCAGTTGTATATGTATTAAAAAATTTAGTCGATAAACTACCGTGGAAATCTTGACAGCTTTATGTATTATGCAATTTTGGTAAAAAAAATACGCAACGCTGCCGGACACATTGTGTGGGATTTTGCATACTAAAAGTTGACGTCAAGCAACTGCTTTAATCTCTGTATTAGCCTGGAAATGGTTGATATTTAAATCAGAAATTTTATATCAAGAGAACACAAATCCATTAAACATTTTAAAAAAAGTGCTATGTTTATTTTTTCTGAATAGGTTAGCGATTGGGTATATTAAGTACACACTTTAACACTTTTTAAAGTTTAGATTTATTATTTGTAGATAAATAAACTTAAAAAATAAATCAAAAATTATTAAAACTATAATTCACTTACGGGCGTAAAAGCGACCAATCACATTGCGGCGACGTCACATGTAGGGTATCAATTCGTTAATTTCAAATATCGCGCCGAATACTTGAAATATGGTAGGGATAAATAAGAGAAATGAAATGTAAAATAGATAGGAATGAAGATTCCAGTGAACTTGCCTAGGGAAATCTAGGGAATGTTTTGCCAAAAATCTAGGGAAATAAAATAAAAATCATCTGGCAATCCTGGTTGGTGCGTTATATATGTGATGGCATATCTCAAATCTAATGAACACTGGCTGTATATTTAATACATAGTCACCTTAAAAGTAATAATGAAACTTTAAATTTAATGTATAATTGCATTAAATTTAATGGAATAAATTAATTTAGATTAATATAAATTATTAAATTTAATGCATTACATTAAATTAATTTAATGAACATTTGTGAAATTTGCTTCCAGCACATTTACATTAAATTTAAGACATTTCCTTTTTACGGTGCAGTTAATAAAATAGTGTGGAACCATTTTTTTTTATTGTAGTTATTCCTATTCCGTTAAAATATATTTTTAATAACTTGATAAGGTGTTTTATACTAATTTTTGGATTTAAGTTTGATTTGTGACAAAAAATTAAGTATAATAAAGATAGCTTTAATAATTTCTTATGGAAAATCGGCTTTAAATCGTTGAAAATTAGTACGTGTAAGTAATCAAATGAAGTAAAAAAAAATATATGTTGCTACATGATTTACATGGTTCATTAAAAGAAACCAAGCATACTCAAAGTTTTAATTTTTCACGTTTATTTGTTATTTTCTCTTATTGTAAAACAAAGATCAACAATATGATGTAACCCTAGATATGGGTCAATATTATAAAAATATACCACATTTAAACTTGATATCACCAATATGCAAATATTTACCATTATTTACTTTAGTAATTTTTACTAACAGATTAGTAACCCAAATGTTTGCTCATTATAAATTACTTAAATATCTTATTAATCATGTGTAAAGTATAGATATAAGATTTTCAAGTTATAACATCTGATGCTTTAAGTACGAATGCACCCAGACGTTTGAAATTTCTAGACGCACGATTGATTCTCATGGTCATTGTCAATAACTCCGAGTAATTCTCTGGAAATTTACACTTTGTAATACCTAAGTACCGAAAAATTATATGTCCTTACGACTAAGGAGAAGGAAATTTCGCGCTTTTCATCCCTACAAGTATATATTTAAGCAATCAATTTTTTTTCATAATGACAAGGAAGAAAGATGTACTTATGAGATAAGTAATTACACTGGACAACAGCCAAAATGTATCTAGCACAAAATCAACCAAATCTTATCATTTCTGGTGTGATAAGACCGAAACTAAACTTATCTTTTTAATATTAGTTTAAGTTTTTGAGATACCATGTCATGTCTCCCTATTTATTAACAATATAACCGCCAGAATGCATGTGGTTGATTTGTATTGTTTTAACAATAGAGTGTGCGACGTTGTCAAATATACGTTCCATATAAATTAAGGGAAATTTGCGCAACTTGACAACACCGCATGTGAGACTTCCAACGATGAGCCCCATAGCCTTTATGTCTACATACTGTACTGAACAGCCCCTATATACAGGGTGAGTCAACGATTGGATGAAGTAGGTTTGTGCCTTTTCGGTGAAATTAACAAAGAAACTATATTTATTGTTTGATACAGTTTATTTTTACGCAGATTTTAAAAATATTTAGGACTCTACAGGGTGAGCCAAAAAACTTGGACAGCATAAAGTTGTATTTTTTTAAATAGAACACTCTATATACGAATCGTATTTCCGATTTAGCTTATAATTTTAAATCTTTGTTATTGAGGGTTTACTATAACAAAACTTTATAGTTTCTGAGATAATTAAGTTTAAAGAAAAAAAGTCACATTTTCAAGCATCAATTCAATCCTAAATAACGTTTTCAATTTTGTGACAAATATATTCAAATTTGGAATTTAGCAAGGCCAAGGATAAGTTAACATAATTTTTACCTAATATTTGCAATAAAAGCTACAGGGTGTTGAACACATCGGCTCAAATTTGAACAAGTTTAAATGAATAAATATCTTTTTTTTTAAATGGTACACCCTGTATATTTTCATGTTATTTAATAGAGTAATAAAAACCCTAAAAGTTTTGTTCAATATATCCTATACCTATTTATAATAGTTTTTGAGATATTTCAGTTTTTCTTATTTTCCATACTTTTTTACAGAAATAGTCTTCATGATCATAGTAGCCGTGGCAAAAACAATGTAAAAGAACATTTTTCTGTGTGTCAAATTTATAACCGCAATCGCTTCTTTTGGTTTTTATGTAGTGTAGTTTGGTTTTTTTGCATTCATCTTATATTGTAAAATGAATTTTCCAAAGAATGAGTTAATGGATATGATTTATACAATAGGAGAGGCTCAAAAAAATTGTCTTCTTTCTCAAAGAATTTACAAAATGAAGTATCCTGATCGACGCCAGCCTAATACCCATACTTTTCAAAACTTAATGCAACGATTTGATTCTTCTGGTACTGTTGATTATCCAAAACGTAAAGTGGTCAACAAACCAGTAACTAATGAAGAAAAAGAACTACAAGTATTGTTAAATGTTCAGGAAAATCCTTATATTGGTAGCCGTCAGTTAGCAACATCACAATCCACCGCTAATCGTACTACCAAGAAATATTGGTATCATCCATATCACATGGAATTACACCAAGAATTGCATGGACAGGATTTTGAAAGTCGTGTAAACTTTTGTCGTACAATAAATGCAGAGATTCAATTAAATCCAAATTTATTACGCAAGGTAATGTTTAGTGATGAAGCTACTTTTAGAAGTAACGGTGCCGTAAATAGACGCAACATGCATTATTATGCCACAGAAAACCCATTTTGGATTAGAGAGGTGCAACATCAAAACCACTGGTCATTAAATGTTTGGTGTGGTATTCATCATAATCGAATTATCGGACCCTACTTTTTTAATGAACCACTAAATGGCCATAGTTACCTGAACTTTCTACAAGAAGAACTACCTCAACTGCTTCAAGGTCTCGATAGGGATGAGCTCGACAGTATGTGGTTCCAGCACGATGGTGCGCCTCCGCATTACCATCGTGAAGTTCGTGCGTTTTTGGACCAACAATATCCGCAAAAATGGATTGGACGTGGGGGTTTCATTGAGTGGCCACCAAGGTCTTGCGACATCACCCCATTAGATTTCTTCCCATGGGGTTATATTAAAAATAAGGTGTATGTTAATCCACGAACAACAGTGGAAGATATGCGAAACAGGATTAGGAATACCTGTAGAACAATAACGCCACTAATTTTGTCCAGGGTCCGAGAAAATCTGCAAAAAAGACTAAATTTGTGCATTGCACAAGAGAGTCGTTTATTCGAACACTTATTAAAAAGAAATAATTAATCTCAGTATTTAAAAGGTAATTTTTTTGTTTCAATTTAGTATAAAAGTAAATATGTATTTGCCTTGTCGTTATTGTTGTGTTAATTTTTTCACATTATGTTTAATTAAACTATTGCCGTTGTAATATAACGAATAATGTATTTCATCATATTTAACCACATTCTGTTTGTTTCTGTAGTTTCTTTTTATTATTTTACATAGCTACTATGATAATGAAGACTATTTCTGTAAAAAAGTATGGAAAATAAGAAAAACTGAAATATCTCAAAAACTATTATAAATAGGTATAGGATATATTGAACAAAACTTTTAGGGTTTTTATTACTCTATTAAATAACATGGAAATATACAGGGTGTACCATTTAAAAAAAATATATTTATTCATTTAAACTTGTTCAAATTTGAGCCGATGTGTTCAACACCCTGTAGCTTTTATTACAAATATTAGGTAAAAATTATGTTAACTTGTCCTTGGCCTTGCTAAATTCCAAATTTGAATATATTTGTCACAAAATTGAAAACGTTATTTAGGATTGAATTGATGCTTGAAAATGTGACTTTTTTTCTTTAAACTTAATTGTCTCAGAAACTATAAAGTTTTGTTATAGTAAACCCTCAATAACAAAGATTTAAAATTATAAGCTAAATCGAAAATACGATTCGTATATAGGGTGTTCTATTTAAAAAAAATACAACTTTATGCTGTCCTAGTTTTTTGGCTCACCCTGTAGAGTCCTAAATATTTTTAAAATCTGCGTAAAAATAAACTTTATCAAACAATAAATATAGTTTCTTTGTTAATTTCACCGAAAAGGCACAAACCTACTTCATCCAATCGTTGACTCACCCTGTACAAACAAATGGCAAATGCTACTATTGCGAATATTATGGAATTGAATACAAAATTCTCGAATATTCTCTAAAAAGCCATCTTTGGATATATAAGCAGTTAGAAAGCGGAGGGGTTAGTAAATCAAGACAAGTGAGTTGAATCGAATAGTTGAGAGAGTCTGAGAAACTGATTAAATAGTAAAAAACGATCTATGCGGTTTGCTGCCCCAATGATCTGGAGAGAGTCTTTAAATCATGTTATTGATTACTGTTTCTGCATAATATCTCGTGTTGGGCAAGACACAGGTATATCCAAGAAAAGTCAGTTATCTACTATCCAAATATACCATTTGCCATGAGACATGTGCCTCATAGTGACGAACTTCCTATTCCAGAACCCCCAGAAACATTCACTTACGAATCTGATAATAACGATATAACTATTTCTCAAGAAAAAGATAAGCCATGTACATCAAAATATCCTGATTTCACATCCAGCACGTTATACCGCCAACTGCACAAAATAACCCAATCAGAATTAAACGATCTTATGAGAGACTTAGAACTTCCAAAAAGTAAAGCAGAGTTACTATGATCAAGATTATAGCAGTAAAACTTATTATAAAACGATGTTGCAGTATGTGTTTTTTGTAAACACCATAAAGGCCTAGCACCGTTTTTTAACATGGAAAAAAACTTTTTGTGTGAAGGGGACAATCGAGCAAAGGCACTTCATTCCAAGAGAAAAAACTGGTCCGTTCGACAATCATTAGAGCCATGTGAAAAGAATGTACAACATATATCATTGATAGACCCCAAAAAGATTTTGTTGCCACCCCGTATCAAATTGGGTCTTATGAAAAACTTTGTTAAGGCACTGAATACAGATGGGCCAGCGTTTCAATACCTGCGTCAAAAATTCCTAAGTCTAAGTGAAGCAAAAATTAAAGAAGGTATTTTTGTTGGGCCACAGATTCGACATATTCTGAAAGACAAACATTTTGACAACACTCTATCAAATATTGAAAAAAATGCTTGGAATGACTTTCACCTCGTGATCACTAATTTATTCGGAAATAAAAAAGCTGACAATTATGTTACTCTTGTTGAAAATATGCTGTCATTGTATCAAAAAATGGGTTGCAATATGTTTCTAAAGATCCATTTCGTGACAACTGTGGAGTTGTAAGTTGTGAGCATGACGAACGCTTCCATCAAGATAATCAACAATGGAGAAAAGGTACCAGGGGAAGTGGAATACTTCCACGCTTATCGACTACTGTTGGAGATGCTCCAGAAATAATACACAAAAGAAAAGCAAAAAGACAAGGCATTTAGTGCAGGGGCGGATCCAGCCTCTCTCTTTGGGGGGGGGGGGTGATATCACAAAAGTACAGTATGGCAAGAAAAACAAGTTGTCAACGAGGGGGGGGGGTGCAAGCAGCATACTCATTCCTAATATAAAAGGCAGAATGGCTTCTACTTTCCTGAACTCAAAGCTCTTGGGGGGGGGGGATCGCAAGTATACTATATTCAAGAACTAGAGATTGGTATAAAACTATTACCGAAGCCTCCAACGTACCTGCTCCACTGCTCTAGTGCCGCTGGGAACTGAGAACTGCCGTAAATCTAATTATATTTCATTATGTTTAAATACATTTTATAAATTTACTGCAACATAAAAGTTCTGATGGTTTAATTTAATTTCTTTCAATGAGCAAAGTACACTTTACAGTTTGTTCTTAGTGATTTATCTTGTTTGCGCTTGTTTTTATATATTATTTGAGATTAGAGAGATATCCAAAAGATATGGCTTTCACCTCTATATTTATTCCAAAATCGTTAAACCAGGGCATTTTTTCCTCAACGAAAACTTATTAGGATGAATGTTTATGATGCCTTAAGATATCAATATCTAGATAATAATGTTAAAAGCTCTGTTCAGATGTGTTCCAACATGACAGGAGTTGGATAATTTACTATATACCGAATACTGAAGGAGAAACAAACGACGGGAATTGTTAGTACTCCCAAACCACATTCTATCACAGGCAAACGAAAAACCTCGTTGGAAGAAGAGATGAAAACTGCAATTAAAGGGGTTATATAAACATTTTATTATGAGAAGCAGATCCCAACCGTCTACAAAATTCTAACTAAAATCAATGAAGATCGCGATTTACCTGAAATTAAAAGAATTGATCTCTGGAAATTGCTCAGATAGCTTAATTTTTGTTGGGAAAAACCAGATAGAAAATCTGTTCTTATAAATCGTCCGGAAACTGTCCGTTGGAGACGTAAATATCTCTCTCAGGTAAAAGGTAGAGTTGCTAGAAATAACACAATTAACAAAATTAGTAATTTGACTAAACTTTTGAAAGATTTTTTTGAATAAAGTTACTGCGGAAAATTGGGAAAAATCCATATAACAAAAGAATAAAACGTGAGAACTCGATCTCATGATCGATGAGATAGAGGAACCAATTATAATTAATTTATGCGAAGATAGTTTTACTGGCTTTGATTAGGAATTAGATACGTAATGTTTACTAGTGTAAAAACAATTTATTATTTAAATTTTTGTTGTATTTTATTGTTTAATGTTGTTTATATGTTTTTTTTTTATTTTTTTTATATATTTTTATTTTAGTGTGTCCCACTCTTTAATTTTATATATATTTAATTCTAATTAGCCGTAAGTTTTTTATTATTTTATTATAGTATTTGTGTCTTTTTCTTAAGCGTGTAGAATTAACATGTTTATCTTATTTTTTTTGGAGGGCTATTGTATTTCCATATAATAAAGTAAATTAAATTAAGATATCAGTACAATAGAAATAAAAATAAGTAGGTCTAATTTTAATTACAACATAAAAAAGTAATTACATTTGAATCCCTTTTTAATGTTTAAATAAACTGAAACATCAAATACCCTAAAAATGTTTTTAATTAATAATAAAAGGACCGATAGCCCCAAAAATATTTTAATATTATATGGACGAATTTATTTTTTTATATATGTTTACCTTTTTTATTTTTGATAATGGATACTTCGTAAGTATTTAAATTATAACTTCGAATTTTTTGAGAGAATAAGGCTACGTTTTAGTCCATTATTATAGACCGGTATTTTTGATTATAAAATTTCTAACCCCGTTCCTATGAAAAATATGTGTCTAACAGATTTTGCTAAAGACACGGAACTAAAGAACACAGGTAGTTTGCGAAGAGAAAAAGGGTAAAAAATGATTTATTACTCTCTCTAGTTCTTGAATAAACTATAGTATAAAAGGTAAAATCGGGTATACTTTCCTGAACTCAAAGCTCTTGGGGGATGGGGGCGATCGCCCCCATCGCCCCCCCTCCTTGGATCCGCGCCTGATTTAGTGTTTACAAGTGTAAAAGTATGTATTTTTAATTATTTTGTTAAAAGTAAAATAAAAAAAAATTGTTCTTGAAAATTACAACTAAGTTTTTAATTTCATTGTCATTTTTGTATTCAGCACCCCAAATTTAATAAAAAAATACATTTTTCATACAAAATACAACAAATAAACTAAAATTTGTTGCGTAGTGTTATTACTTTATTTCGTATTACTTCGTCGCGCAGTTTTTTTATATATTTCATGCGTAGCGGGTTAACAATTGTTCTCTTTCGTTTTTTACTTTATCTCTGTATAATACCAGTCATTGATTTTTCCATTTTTTCTGCAATATTTTAAAATTATAAGCTGTTGCTCTAGTCAATATTAATGTTTCTGCTCAATGACCCAAGATAGGGACAACACACTGATCAAACTCTTTTCTTTTCAAGTTAAATGGGTTATTGCTTTTAAAGGTTCTTGTTAGTGATCCACAAACTGCTCATCCTTTTTTAAATGTCATTTGTTTGATTGTGTCTGGAGATCATTTTTTTATGTCCTAGGTATATGTATTTTTCCACTGTTTCTATTTCTGGGTCTTGAACGTAGAGTTTTTTCTTCGTACCAGATTTGTCATGATCTTTGTTTTATTGGTATTTATCTCTAATCTAGCTGTTCTAAACTCAGTTTAGAATTAATCTAACATGGTCTTCATTTCTTCCAGATCATACGTTTTTACAACAATATCATCTACGAATTTAGGACCGGTTAGTTGTTCTGCAGATATTTTTATTCACTGTGTATCCCAGTTCAGATTTTTAAATAAATATTCCAGAGTTTTAATGGATATTTTTACACCCTTACATAACTGCTCGTTGTATCTTAATATATTTGAGTTCTCGTTAAGTTTCACAGTCATCGTTGCTTTTGCGTAGATATTGTATGCTGGTAATATATTCGATAGTCTCTTAAGGAGTCCATAATGCTTTCTAATTCAATTGAAGCAAATATCTTTCAGAAGTCTATAAACCCAAACACTAGTGGTCTGTTGTATTCGATAAATTTTTCAATGAGAGTTTTGATGTTTTGAAGATGATGTTTTGTTCTGAAATCTGGTCTAAAATGAGACTGGTAAATATTTAAATTTAATTCTAATCTGGTTGTTATTATCCTAGTAAATAGTTTGCACTGATGATTTAGTAAACTTATAGGCCTGTAATTTTCTAGATCTACTTGTTATGCATCAAAATCATTATTATATTTTTCCATTTAATTAATTATTCCGTCGCCTCCTGGGGCTTTATTATTTTTATTTTTTATAGACGGTGCCTAATCTCTGCTAGTGTGATGTCCGGCATATCTTCAAATCTCTGAATTATTATATTCATACTTGGTGGTCCGTAGACACAAGAATGTGTTACTCGTTTTTCCTCTCTGTTTGATATAATAATAGAATTCGAAATAATTGAAAATTTTTAGACAATTCATAAAAATTCAAAATATTTAGTGGTTTTGGCTTTTAATAAACATCCTAAAAGTTATTTATTTATACACAATCGTAAATGATATTCCATAATAGGGTACTAATAAAACATTGGTATATTAAAACATATTTTTACATATTTTATTAATCTCTCCAAAATAAATAAATATCACCATAATACAAACAAATAAATTTATGTATCAAAAATTACATTAAAAAAATGATCAGCTTCTTAAAACATGGCAAAGGTTCATAATTTCTTGCAAAATAATCTAAGAAATATTTCAAGTACAGATCAACAATCATTTTTTATTGTTGCGTGTCGAAGACTTTGTTGACTAATAGAGACTATAATCTCTAGTATCTAAATGACCTTCGCATAAACTAGAGAAGTAATACAATATTAATTATACCAATAAACATGATCCAATTATATCCGAAGAAAGAGAAACTTTACTAGAAAAAAATATTAAATGGGTGCCGCCCGATTTATTCCAGTTTGTCTTTTAATTTCAATAGGACCTGTTATGGCCACCACTTTGCATTCTTTCAGTAATATGACTAAAATAAGCCATTTTATATGTAAAGCCAAGAAAATCCATTTTAACAAACATACTTGGAAGATTTCTGACGTCACTGATAACGAATTGTAAAAAATTCTAAATGTTCATACCCAAAATGATGGATTCAATATTGAAACAAGTGCACGAAAATTTAAAATATAAACGAATTCAGCTTATATCAGAAATTAAAAAATGTTTCTAGAAAATTCTAGAGTTTACTAATTAAAATAAAGAGATTACATTCTTAATTACAAATAACGCCATATCCAATATGGCAGATAATTTACGTTTGAAAACAACAAAGCTTAATTTTTTTATGATTGATGATTACGCCTTATCACTTATGAATGGATTAGCAAGAGGTACCGCATTCCCGGCAGAATGGAAAAAGGCTAATTTACTCTTGATTAGGAAAGATGATAAACCATTGAAATTAGCCTCCTCACACAGACCAACATGCCTCTTAGATGCAGAGCACAAACTGTACAAGCACCTTTTACTCACTAGGCTGCAAAATGAGCTTTCGAGCACCAATGGTTTGTCGGATAAACAATAGGGCTTCAAAAAAGGTAGGCAAACAGTGGACGCTATAATAGAGTAGTAAAGATCATTGAAAGTATGGAAAAATGCACCCATGAACATCGCATCTTATACATCATGATCACAATTAACGTTAAAAATGTTTTTAATAGTACAACTTAGCAGCAGATTCTAGACAAGCTCAGAAACAAATAAGATTCTGATAAAAATATTGCCTTCATAACTTTCCAATATTCGAAGCAGGCAGTGAGAGGAAGACTCTAAGCATAAACAGTGATGTTCCCAAGAGTTTGTCCAAAAAAAAATATTATATTTGTACTGTATTTTTTAGCTGATTTAGAAACGTTTTTATGGTGTACCACTTGAAGGTAACATACATAATCCTTTTTTTTCATTTTGTTTTTAATTTTTTATTATTATGTTTGATTGATTAGATTATTCCCATTGAACTGCTAAAGAAATATTGATTTATAAATTATCATTTACAGGAAGTGCATTCAATAAATTAAATTCTTTATAATTATTTGATAAACTATGACAGCCATCATTTTTATTTGACCCGCTTATGCAAACTTGGATTTATTAAAACTGAACTTCCACCTTGACATAAGCAGCATTTTCACCAATCATATGTTCTTTAAAATTTCTTCGCCCTTAACAACCTTTTATAGCCGCTTTCTTGGTGGCATCAATGTTCTTATAAAATAGATATTTTTTCAGAGGTTCATTAAATGTCAAAACCATTTTTATATTATTATAAAATTTGACCCTTTTTTGTGAGGACGTAAATACACAATGATGGCGTTCCGGTGGTTAAAAATAATATTTATGCAGTACAATTTTTCTCCACACTGAATGTATACTCGCACGCAGGGGCGAATCCAGTCCCTCTCTTTGGAGGGGAGGGATGATATCACAAAAGCACAGTAGAGGGGGGGGGCGATCGCTAGCTAAAACGAGTTGTCGACAGGAAGGAAAATGCCAGCAGCATACATATTCCTAGTATAAGAGGTAGAGTAGGGTCTATTTTCCTGAATTGGAAGTAAATAATAATATTTGTAATGTTTGACTCTAGTTTTAAATAAATAGTATCGTAAAATTTTTTAATATAATTAGCATTTTGTTAATGGCTTAAGCCTTCTAAGCAACAAAAATGCATCTACTTTACACCTTTTGTGGTAATTTGTAATTTTTATAAATTTACACATTTTATTGTAAACTTGTTATACCTCAAAATTTTAGGGATTACTGATATAATAACCAATATAAAATCTAAGTTAAAACATGTTTTAACACAAAATTATAATCTCTAAAATCCATTGACAACATGTTAAATTTAATCCTAATCACATAATGTCGTATGGGATCCGCCATCTTAGATTTGAACATTTTGAAACTGTTTATTGCACGAATAAATGAGCTTTTTCGTTTTTTTTCTTGTAAACGGTTCCTCATTTTTTTAAGTGATTCTATTTGATATCACATCTAAATAACTTATTTTAGTATGCTAAACAGTATACAAAATTTCATGTTTACCTAACAAAATGCTGTTGAAACTATCGTAAAAGTAGGACAAATTATCGAAAATATTTGTTTTATTAAAAACAGGCCGCCATTTTGTTTTTTAAAGTGGTTTCACTTGGCTCCACATCTAAAACAACCTATTTTTAACCGACTTCTAAAAAAAGGAGGTTCTCAATTCGTCGACTATGTATTTTTTTTTATGTATGTACACCGATTACTCCGGTGGTATGGGGGAGTTTTCGACGTTACGCATAACGAATCTGATATTATTTTTTAAAAAATCAATATGGCGGATCCAATATGGCGGTAGAAAAAATCAATTTGTCCGATTTTTACCAAAATTGGTAAGGGGAGTTTACGGGGTCGCATATAATGAATCTAAAATAATTTTTAAAAAATTCAATATGGCGGATCCAATATGGCGGACGAAAAAATCAATTTTGTCCGATTTTCTCCAAAACTGGTCGGGGGAGTTTTCGGAGTCGCATATCACGAATCTAATATAATTTTTAAAAAAATTTATTTGGCGGATTCAATATGGCCGACAAAAAAATCACTTTTGTCCGATTTTCTCCAAAATTGGTACGGGGGAGTTTCCGGAGCCATATATGACGAATCTAAAATATTTTTAAAAAAATTCAATATGGCGGACGAAAAAATCAATTTTGTCCTATTTTCTCCAAAATTGGTAGGGGAAAGTTTTCGGGGCCTCACATAAAGAATCTGAAATTATTTTTAAAAAATTCAGTATGGCGTATCCAATATGGTGGATAAAAAATTAATTTATTTTCTTTAAATATCGATATTGGAAGGTTTTGGGGCCTATATTACCAATCTAAAATTAATTTGAAATTTAAGATAGTGGATTCTCTATGACAGACTAAATATTCGTTTGACCCAATTTGATTGGTATTTAGAAAACTCTAAGAACTAAAGAATTTTTAGTGGTTCATTTTAGGGTGATTTACAACTTGGGATAAAATGAGTACTTTTTTGCAGTTTGGAGTCATTGCGAGGTACACTGATCTCGATTAGTACTTAGTTCAAATAATTTATGAATATCATAATGAATTCTAAAACTAAAAATAGAAAAATAAAATTTTTATTAAAAAAATAAACCGACTTCTAAAAGTGCGCTAAAAAGTGAAAAATAACTATAAATTTTTATATGAAATTGAAATCGGCTCCAAATTATTTATACACGAAATAAATAACTACTAATATATACAAATTATGGTAAGAAAGCAATTACAAATAAAGTATTTTTAATCTGTTTATGCAAATCACATTTTGTCAGCTATTAGTTTGGCGCCGACTTCAAAAAGTTCAATTTCATATAAAAATTTATGGTTATTTTTCACTTTTTAGCGCACTTTCAGAAGTCGGTTCAATTTTTTTATAAAAATTTTATAATTATATTTACTTGAATAGAAATTTTCACACTTGCCTGAAACAGTATAGTACCCCTTTTTTGACAATGCTGATCCTATCCGGTTAATTTTTATTTAATGCGTGTAGAGAAGTGGTATTCAATAATCATTTTCTGAGAATAGCCCAGTAAAAATGACGTCATCAACTAATAAGCTTATTTACAATCTTATATTCCTTATTATTTTACGATGAAAACAAATACCGAACATTTTTCTTTCATTAGTTAAAATCTGGTACTAACATTCATAACGCAGGCCGAAGTGGTGCAACCCATTTTGATAAGAAAGTTATTTACTTACATAAGTAACTATTTTAAAAACAATAGGCACCGGTTTTTATAATTAGTAACAGTGTAAAGATTGCATGTTGTGCTGTAAAGTTAAAATTAAGTGAACAATTATCTATAAATAGGGACCATACACTTTGCTGCAAAATAGACGTAAGTATATATGCTTAAAAGTATTAATTAATTTTTTTTCTGTTATTTCGAGGTGCTTGATGAAGGAATCATTATTCGTTTTAGTCTAGAAATTTTAAATAATATGATATTTGACTAAACGAGTTTGAGACAAATAATTTCCACATAGATTTGATTTTTTCTGGACATACTGTGTAAAAGTATTTTTAAAAATGTTTTGATTTCTGTTCTGCTTTCACTTTTAAAAATTGCTGCTTCCCAATATTTTAACATTCTATAATTATGTGTGAATATTTTAAATATAATATTTTTTACACTCAAATCAAATATTTTCTAAAACATTAACTTCTGTAAGTGATTTTTTTTTACTCCTTAACAGACTAAAACTGCTACATGCTGCATGACTTGCACATTCTTATCTTAATTTTTCATTCTCACCAAAATACAATCAAAAACATCATGTCTGATTTAACCATAAGAATCGCTATCAAGAAAATCATGATTTTGATATTTTGCGATCTTATCTTTAAGAGTAATGAGAAAACAAAAATCAATCGATCAACTGAGAGTGTAGATCGCTCGCTCACGGTTCTGTAGTAAGACACACAACTAATAAGAAACCGTCATTTTCCGGTAAATAACATTACTATATCTTCTAACTCATGGTATTAAGAGGTACCATTGTAATCTAATTGTATAAGTGAATCATTGAAAATAATTTTACTAACCGCAAACGTTACTTTGTTATAAAACGTAAATTTGATATCTGGAATCCATATAATTTATAGTATCTTTATTTTTTTCGAAACTTTGGTTTTATTAGTTTTAGAAGTAGAAGGGAAATTGGTTTTCAAAGCATATTTTCAGCCCAGTCCCTAAAATCTTCTAACGGTAAATTAAAAAAAAATATTCCGGGCTAATGCCTTTTTGCTTATTATTTTTCTAAATGTAAACTACCTATTTTAATAATGTTATCTTATTTAGCATTAAAAATAAGGGTTATTTTGAATAAGATTATCTATTCGAAAAATTTATAGTTTTTGAATTATTGGCAATTAAAACATTTTTGTATTATTTTGTTATTAATTAATAGAACACTATAGAAATGTCACTATTCGTTGCCATTTGACAATTATTAATAATAATTATGCTAGGGCGATTAAATTATACGCACGAAGATTATTTAAATTTATATATTATCTATGGGGAATGTAACAAATTTTAATCAAGAACCTGCCAGACTTTTGCTGATCGATGTCCAGATAAACAGAAACCGTCACACAATGGTGTTAAACGAATATTGGAAAATATCACCGTTTAAGCAAAAAAGGAAACCTATTTTCAATGATGAAAATGTCGTAATTGCTATTCTGAGATATTTTGCGGCATACCCTATGACATCGTTAAGACAAGTGGTTCTACAAACAGGAATCTCGATGAACTCAATACACAGAATTCTGTTGAAATACAACTTTTATACTTATTTAATATCTTTGGTTCAACACATAAGAGATACTGACTTGCCAGAAGAGTGCAATTTTGTGAATTTATATTAGCGATGATACAAAACCAATTTCGGGTTTTTGAACAACATAATTTGGAAACAAAATTGACGAAGAATGGCCTTTTTGACAGACAATTCCCGTTTTCAGAGCAATTCAAATCCTCATGCAGTAAGATTGCGGTATAGTGCTGTAACAAATAATGGAATAGTAAAACTACATTTTTATGAAGAAAAATTAAATGATAATTCATTAACAATAGAAAGCTAATTATGTCTTCATTTAAAATTATGTATTAACTTTTGTCGGAGAAAGATATTTAAATATTCTAGAAAAGTTAGACAATCAATATTTAAGCACTTCTTGCGGAACACGATGCCGCCTTACCATACAGAACAGTCCTAGTTGCCAATGTCCTACAAGCAACATTTCATGACAACTGAATTGCCAAAGATGGACCTTTTCTGTAGCCTCCTCGTTCTCCTGATTTAACTATCTTAGATTATTTTATATAAGAAATGATAAAAAAACATCGTTTATTGTATTCCATTGAAAACGATGTAGGACGGTGTGGCCAGGGTAGGGGACGCGTTCGAAAGTTTATCTCCAGATTCAATTAAAGCAGTTACTCATGACGAATTAACTCGAAGATGGGAAGAATGTTTGGAAGTTCAGGGTCGAAATTTTTAACAATTATTAAAATAAGTTGTTTCCCTGTTTAGCATGTTTATAATTAAAAATATTAAATTGCGAATATTTCAAAAACTGCAAATTTTTGGAATAAACAAGCTTATTCATTTTTAATGCTAAATAAGATACTATTATAAAAATAGCTACTTTAACGATTTTTTCAAGCTAATATTTAATGTTAGTTTTTGATCACCTTGTATTTATTTATTATTCAAATATCAACACAGTACACTTTTTTCTCTTCTAAAAGGAAAGCAACCCCATTTAAATAATAAAAGCTTTCATATAGGAAAAATTGATAGTTATGTTTAGGCCTGTAATCACCATTTCTGACATAAAATTTAAAATATGTCAGAAACAGACTTAAGTGTAAAATATTATACATAAAACATGTTTATAATTTTACGTAGAATCTATAATTTTTGGGGTATAAAATATTTGTGCCCCAAAAATACATATGTGGATTAACAAGTATATCAAACATTTTTCAAAAATAAGAGCTGTGACAGACAAAAGTGATCCTCTAAGGGATAATTTTTTTTGAGATACGGAACTCCAAAAATAGCCTGGGGTTATCTATTAAGCCCCAAATATGATGTTTTTATGAAATTGAACCATTAGTTTGTAAGCTAGATTTATCAATCTCACTTTTTTTTGGAATTTGGATGACCAAAATACGCAAAAAATTTGAAATTGAATTTTATATTTATTATAGACATTTTCCTCACTAACATGGTCTAACTTAATTTGACCAGTGCTATAACAAGTCCAGCAAGTTTTGAACCGTAAAAATATGAAACAAAAATGTGTTTGTATCTATTACCGAAATTTGAAACATGAAAAGTTTTATTCAGTTTCTTATCACAACTATTCCTTTTAACAATTTCTTATCTCTATGTTTTTATCCCTTAAAAGGGTTTGTTTGTTAATATGTATAATACAAGTTATAACAATATTATAAGCCTAACAAAACTGACCAAAGATCTAATTTCCATGGTAACTAAATTGCGTCTGTCTTAAATCTTCTTAGTAAATATGGCTGTTATCGTTTGTGTCAATTATATTGTTTTTGTAATTTTTGTAGTCAAAATTTTATTATTTAAAAATTCTTTTTGTATATTAATGGTGCCTAATTGATTCGTGTTTATTAATATAATTTTTATAAAAAAACTTTGAACCGACTTCTAAAAAAACGCTAAAAAGTAAAAAAAAACACTATAAATTTTTTTTATGAAATGGAAGTTTTTGAAGTCTACTCCAAATTAATGCCTGAAAAAATATAATTCACAAAGAATGAGAAATACTTTATTTGTAATTGCTCTGTTACTGTAGCTTCTATATATTTGTATTAGTAGTTATTTGTTTCACTTAGTAATAATTTGGTGCCGACTTCAAAAATTCCAATTTTCTATAAAAATTTATATTGCTATTTTTCATTTTTTAGCGCTTTTTTAGAAATATGTTTAAATTTTTTATAAAAACTTTATTTTACGAGTTTTAGTTTTGAATTGAGTCGCCCATTTTATTTACAATTATAGGCCACACTAAATTAAACAACAAAAATTCTTTAATTCTGAGAAATCTCCAAATACCAGTTTAGAATGAAATTGTACCAAACACATATGTAGTCTGCGGATTTTATATTTGTAAACTAGGCCCCCAAATCCCCGATGCCGATATCGAAAAAACTTGAGAAATGTAAATTTTTTAGTCCGATATCCTGCATATTGACTTTGAAGAAATTAATTTATGATGCATAATATACGACCCAAAAACTCCCTCCCCCTCCCAACGTCGAGTTTTACAAAATTAGAAAAATATAAAATTTTGAGTCGGCCTTATTAATATAATTTTAAATTTGTAATTAACACCTTAATAACTCTTGTGTACTGATTTTGAACAAAATTAACAGATGTAACCACATCTCATTTTGTCTCAACATCGACCTTACCATTGTCCTTTTAGCATTTTATTTAAAGTAAATGTTTCACCACTATATGATATCACCTGTAGAACACGACACCATAGATTTTTTCTTTGGATACTTTGGTAGACTTTCTTTTGAGTATCGCGCCACCCATCCCTAAATCACTAACTTATTTGATTGTACATTTCGCAGGTCTGGTTATCTATATCCATTCTTATTTAATAACCTAAATATATGTAACCATAGAACTCGTTCCACTTCATTTGCAGCTACTGTCGTTACATTTAGCTAAGTTATGAATTTAGTTTCTTGGAAATTGATACTCAAGTTGATTTTTGCAATTCAGAAATTATTTATTGAGCCTCACACCAGCCTATTCTCCTGTGGTTAGATCAACATTTCCAGTCCAAAAGTTTCGTAACAATTTTGTTAAATCACTTACAGAGATGGAAGAGCAGCAGCTTAAATTAATTAAATAACGTTTTCATGGAATAGAATCATTATAGCATCATTCCACTTTATTAAAACTACAATATGTTATTTTTAAATGAAGGTTGAAAAGAGTAACGGTTGCCTTTAGCAGTCTTACCACCCAGTTTCACCTGTTCAGTCACGATCTGGTCCTACCCAGGAGCTTTATTTTTCATTTCCTTCAGAATATTTCTTGCCTCTTCAAGTATTATATCTGGCAAGTGTTTGAGATCTTAATTAACCATTGTTTGTTGCAAACTGACATTTAGCTCGTCTGTGCGACCTCTCTACAATTATTTCTTAAATATTTTACTGTATTAAATTAAATATTAATTTTATTACTATTCCAAGCAATTTAAATTTCATACAGAATATTACAAACATGGTTAATTTGAGTTTTATGGCATTTTTTTTCGGTAAAAATTTATTGATAAAATATAGTGAAAATGAAGAAAATATGGATGGTTTCGAATATTTTAATTTTTTTCAGAAATTCTGATATGATTTTTTTTGGGTAGCTTCTATATACTAGAAGTGAAATAAAAAGTTATATTTTCTATACAAGACTCCTATTATCGAGACTTTCTTTCACTTCTTGGCCACTATTATTCCAATTGACCCCCAAACCGATTTAGCCTGTTTTTGGATTTCTATAGCCACTGTCTTCAGTTATAGGCTGGGAGCTCGCCCACATATAAGAAGAATCATTAATATACTTTTGTAACTTCATGTGTGGCTTAATTACGAGTAGACCGACAACTTTTTCCTCTGTGAAAACTCTTGTAATCGGTTTATGTTCTTTCCAAATTTTTCCATAATACGTCGGTGTCCCGTCGTAAGAATATTTATAATTATATTTTTTTTCCAACTGTGAGCGTTAGATTATTGAACAAAAAGTATGAAAAAAAATTGTCCGAGAGAAATTGTGGTTTATAAAGGATTGTCCACCACTCTCAACATGGGGATTTGATGAGTTTTGGAGATTTACTGATAACAAAATAATTTTTTCAGAATTGTTTGATACAAATATATAAAAGTCACGAATGATATTGTCCGACAAAATACATTTTCTCATTTTCCATTCCAACGCATTGAAGTCGCTCCCATAACAGCACGATATTTATTAATATTTATCGGACAAAAAAAAAATTAAGTTTGTGAGCTTATTATCTATGTGTGATCGAAGTGAACGACAAAAATATCGGTCTAAACACCTCTGTCCGACAAAAAATATTTACTTTTTTTGGTGTGCATGATAGCGTACAACAGACATGTAAGTAATTATTTTATTTGCAGTGTACATATATATAAATATATATAGGTGCGTGTCAGTATCTGTACACTGTAAAAAAGCTTGAATGAGTAACTGCGCGAATACTTTAGACCACTCTCAGTTACGACGAAATAAATGAGTCTTCATTTTTTAATACTATTTAATATCTGATTTTTTCTTTCTTAATTGCTGACGTATTGATAATAACTTATCAATTACGATTAGAGTTCTAAAAAAAAATGAAATTTAAATTAAATGTCCAAGGTTTATTTTTAGTTTAAAAAAGGTGATAAGCCTAGAATATTATTAAACTTTAATTCATCAATTTGCATTTTAATTTTATCGCTTTTCTAGGTACAAAATAAGAAGTCGAAAATAATATAAATCATTCTTAATCTAGCGGTTTTATCAGATTCCTCGAAGCAGTCAAAACGAAAACACCCAAAGAGCGCGTAATTGAAATACATTCAAAAAAATATTTTTACACAAAAAAAATAATTTTCATGATATAACAATTATATATAGTTGAATAAAATAATATTCCATTAGTTAAACGATTTTTATGTAAAAAAAACTTATAGTTGAAACAGTATTTTTTTACACAAAAATTGTTTGGATAATGAAATATTATTTTAGTAAACTATCTATAATTGTTATATTTTTACAATTACTTTTCTGTGTCAATAACTATTTCTGAACGCATTTGATTTTGCGCTTTAAAGGTGTACTTCTCTGAGAGCACAGCTGGGTAACTTACACGCGCGCGCAAGATGTCAAATGTATGTTAAATTTATAACATTGGTTTTTTCACTTTAATGAAAAAAGGTAACGTTTGTCGGACAACTCATTAATCATATTCTTTTGTCTTTTTCAAGACCAAAAAACCTCAAAAAAGAATTAATAAATACGATGCTGTTATGGGAGCAGCGACTTCAATGCGTCGGAATGGAAAATGCGAAGATGTGTTTTGTCTGACAATATCATTGGTGGCTTTAACATATTTTTAACAAACAATTTTGAAAAAATTAGCTTGTTATCAGTAAACCTCTAAAATTCATCAAATTGTCATGTCGAGAGTAGTGTAACCTTTCATAAATCGCAATTTTTGTCGAACAATTTTTTCTCACACTTTTTCTTTAATAATCTAACGCCCACAATGTATTTAAAAATTTCCTTACTACTGGAAACCGACGTGTTACGGAAAAAAATTGGAAAGCGAATAAACCGATTACGAGAATTTCCATAGAGGAAAAATTTGTCGATCTATTCATAATTAAGCAACACAAGAAATTATAAAAGTATATTAAACGATCAAACGAACTTACTTGTGAAGTTGAATAATGGATATCTCTTCGAAATGTGCGCTAAAACACAATTAATGATTCTTCTTATATGTGGGTGAACTCCCAAGCTATTATTGTACGCCTCTGTTTCTAACTTTGTGATATTTACTTTTTTATTTAAAAAAAAATAACATTTCTTCATCATTATCCATTATAAAATAAAACGTGATTGTCGATTTAATTTCTAAACAGACAGCATAATTTTTCACGAAATAGTAACTGTAATATCAATAATTCCAGAGAAAATAAATATTATTTTATTTGGAGACGTGGAATTATTTCATTAATTTCTAAAAGAGAGCTAGTTATTGTAACCCATCCTTAAATTATAGACATATGCCATTGCCGACTTATTTGTAGAAATTTTGAGACATATAACTTTATATTAGGCCAATGAAAAGAAATCTTTTCATGACAAAACTACTATCATGATACCGACTTCGCTATCATACTAAAAACCAATCTTTAGTGATATTTTCTTATGTTTTCTACCCTCTACTACGATCCATTAATTTGTTATAAACAATTAAAACCAAAAAAATGCGTTTTTTTTTTTCGTTTTTTGCTTATAAAATCAAAACTAATGAGGCGGTTTCGATAATGTAAATAAATGAAATGTAAAAAATAAAAATACCTGAATGGAATCATTAGTAATTGAGAGAAACAGGAAAAACCAGAAAATGTTTTTAGAAAATTCATGTCTCCGTTATTTTTCAAGTTGTTGCGCTGGCCCTTGGCGAAATAATGGTAATTTATATCTACTTTATGCGTGCAAGAACCAGACGCTGTCGATTCTTTAGTTTTTGTATAATTGCTATTCGAAAATATTTCGAAAGTAAAAGTATCATTCTACAGTCTATATTTTCATGTTGTATAAAAAAAGTCTGTGAAATACCTGAAAAATCTGGCAAACATGATCAAAAACGACCGAGGCACGTGAAAGTACGGATCCGCCAATCCCTCTTAATCAGCTGCGCTGCCCCCACTACTTGGCTTTTTTCAAGCGCTCGACCGTTTTCGGTCTTTTGCAAGTATTTTTCACATTATTTACAGATTTTTTGATGCAAAATTAAAATATAAGTTTGTAGAATAATATTTCTACTTTCAAAATATTTTTTCAGAATTAAAATCTAACCATCTACGACTTATCTAGACTTCCTGATAAATGTCCAAAAAATTTCGAATGGCAATTTTACAAACACTAATGAACCAATAGTGCCTAGTTTTGACACCCGCACAGTACATATAAAAATTATTATTATTTCGCGCAAGGACAGTGCTACAAATTTAAAAATGACGTAGACATGAATTTAAAAAAAAAAACGCTAAATTTTCCGGTTTTTCGTATTATTCTCCATTACTAATAATCCGAATGAGTCGATCAGAGGCTCATTTTGTCGGTATTTTTATTCCCTACAATTCATCTTTTCACAACATTGAAGTTTCATTAGTTTTGACTTTATAAGCAAAAAACGAAAAAAATCCAATTTTTTTTATTTAATTGTTTATAACAAATTAGTAGATCATTACGGATCGATTTTATGTGATGGCATAGTCAATATTCTGATAGTATTTCTGTCACAGAATCGCTTTTTTTTATTGATTGGCCTAATCTAATAATATTTATGTTCTACAATAACGATAAATCACGTATATATTTTATTAAAAATAAAGGGTGCTTCAGGATGTTTTTCGTTTTTGTTTTGGCTGATACGCACCAAATACCGATAAAGCATTTTATAAAAACAACAATTCCTGTACTATTGTTCAACATCTGTACAGGACACATTTCAATTTAACGACCATGAGAAATGTAGCAAATGTGAATTTGATCAAGCAAGTTTGAAGAGACTGGAAACACAATACCGGATAAATCATCTAGACGCAAAATGGCATCAAGAATGGTAGAGACGATCCACGAGTCTCTACGGCTCCGTGCAGCTTCTCTAAATTTGTACAAATCCACGGTCTATCGCATTATTCGCAAAGGTTTACATTTTCTCCCTTATGGAATTGTTATTGTGCAGGAAATGAAGCCCGATGATCCAGCTAAACGACTTAAATTCCACAGAACAATGAAAAATCGTTTTAGGAGTTTCAGTAACAAATAGTTTTCTGATGAATCAAGTTTTCACATTAATGGCCACGTGAACAAACAAAATTTCAAATATTGAGCTCCTGACAATCCGCTAAAACAGCATCAGAAACCCCCACACTGGACTAAAGTTGCCATTTAGACTGCCGTATCAAGCCAAAGGGTAATCAGTCCCTATTTTTTTGAGGATAACCGTGATCGCACTCAGACGGTTAATTCCGATCGATATTGCCCTATGATCTTGACTTTTTTGACTCCAGAAATGCAAAACCAGATTGGCTACAACCAGAATACATTTTTCAAACAAAATGAAGCAACTTCCCACGTCGCGAATGATTCTTTGGCAGCTCTTCATGATTTATTCCGTTAAAGTGTGATAAGTTACCGAGGGGACATCAACTATCCACCGCGAAGTTCAGATTTAACACCTGCTGATTTTTTTCTATAGAACTACTTAAAAAGTAAGGTTTTAAACTCATTACCACCCAACTTAAATGGTGCGCATTTAAAGATGGTGGTTTTTCATAAAGAAAAATTCAAAAACTACTAATTTAACAGCAATTAAATAAGTGTGAAATAGTTCTGATGTATTTTTAAAAATTAAGAACGAAAAACATTCTAGACACAACTTATGTTCAATCTATCTGGGTAGCTATTCTCGTTCTCGAGAGAACGATCATCTTGATGGAAAGTGGGCGTGGTTCTCACGAAAAAGTACGAAAACGTATTCAGAATACGGTTTCTTACTTTCTCGTGAGAACCACGACCACTTTCCATCAAGATGATCGTTCTCTCGGGAACGAGAAAAGCTACCCAGAATACGGTTTCATACTTTTTCGTGAGAACCACGCCCACTTTCCATCAAGTGATCGTTCTCTCAAGAACGAGAATAGGTACCCTGATGGGTAGAAAGAGGTAATCAAAAATTTATTCTTTCACTTCAAATTTAATGTACAAATTTCTGACATATTTAAGAAACCTTCAAGATTTTAACACTTATTTATGATAAAAGTATTTTAAATATTTTTCTGGGATGAACATTTTCGGAAATAATATTTAGGAAATGCAATTGATTTTAAATTATCAAGAACAGAGAAAGAATTTCCAAAATTTTACTGGAATGTCCGAAAACTTTTACACTTATAAAATAAGTTAAATATCAAAATGTAGTTCCAAGAGTAAAAATAATCATTATAACTTTTCTGATGTTAGCATAAAAGAATTATTAGTCCTGTAAAGATAACTACTGCCTGACAATCATGCGTTTCCGATGCGGCATAAAAGATAATATAATAATTTTTGATAATGCTAATATATTTTAGGTCAAAAATTAATTTTTATTTATCTATCTGAGAGCAATTTAAAACAATGTTATCGAGAATTACTCATTCGATTGCTTGAAATGTTAGTTTTTATCATTAGAACGCGATACTTCGAAATATTTAAAGATACTTTATGATTTGTAGTTATTTCTTTAGATTCTCTTTAAAAGTAGGTTAAAAATCTATCAAATTGTTTTAGTAATTTCATAATAGATAACAAAATATTAAATGTACCTGTTATAAATGTTGTACTTAATACATTAATGTACAAATAAGGCATTATAAGATTGATAACCGAATAATTATTTTATTTGCATACACTATGAAGATGTTAAAAAATTGTTATTCTAGCGACATTCCGCTTGAACAGAAGAAGTTTTCGCACAAAAGCAGCTATAGTGTTTCTTGTTTTAATTAAATTTAACCCATCACCTCGCGACTGTATGTTTACTTCATTAAAAATTTGATAAATGGTTTTCAAATAAGCAATGTAATTTTTGAATGTAATTAAATTGACGCGTAGTTCTTCGTCTCTGTTTTCAAGGAAATCTAGTACTGAGTGAAACAGAATATAAAAATAAAACTTTTATAAAAAAAATTGAACCGACTTCTAAAAGTGTGCTAAAAAGTGAAAAATAACTATAAATTTTTATATGAAATTGAACTTTTTGAAGTCGGCGCCAAACTAATACCTGACAAAATGTGATTTGCCTAAACAGATTAAAAATAGTCCATTTTTAATTGCTTTCTTACCATAATTTGTATATATTAGTAGTTATTTATTTAATTTACAAATAATTTGGCGCCGACTTCAAAAAGTTCAATTTCATATAAAAATTGATAGTTATTTTTCACTTTTTAGCCAACTTTTAGAAGTCGGTTAAATTTTTTTATAAAAATCTTATTTTTTTTTAGTTTTAGAATTTATTATGATATCCATAAATTATTTGAACTAAGTACTAATCGAGATTAGTGTATCTCACAATGACTCCAAGGTAGCAAAAAAGTACCCATTTTATCCAAAATTATAAATCACCCTTTAAACCACTAAAAATTCTTTGGTTCTTAGAGTTTTCCAAATACCAGTAAAATTGTGTCCAACGAATATTTAGTCTGTCATAGTAAATCCACTATCTTAAATTTCAAATTAATTTTAGATTGGCAATATAGGCCCAAAACCTTCCAATATTGATGTCCTATGAACCAGAAACGTAAATTTCTTGGCTCGATATATTTTATACTGCATATTGAGTTTGTATTCGCCCTAAAAACCTCACAGTATCAATTTTCAATATTTAAAGAACCTGAGATGTAAATTTCTTAGCTCGATATATTTTATATTGCATATTGAGTTTGTATACGCCTCAAGAACCCCACAAGATCAATTTTAGACAAAATCGGAATATGTAACATTTGCTGTCCCTCATATTGTATCTTATCAACCCAATAGTTATAAAGAATTAACTTCATATTCGTAATACACGACCCTGAAGACCCTCTAATACCAAATCTGAAAAAATGCGAATAAGGCAAAATTTTCAACCCATCATATTGCATCTGCTATAATGAATTTCAAAAAAATTATTTTAAGTCTTAATCTAATCTAAATCTAAACCCATCAAAGCCCCCTAGTACCAATTTTGGATCAAGTCCAGAAATTTAAAATTTCTAAACTTATATTCGCTATTTACATCCTCGAAAACGATTCAGACCCACCTTTGAACAAAATCGAAAAATGTAAAATTTTTAGTCCTCTATCTCGGATTTGTCATATTGAATCCTGAAAAAATACTTTTAAATTCATAATTTACACCCTCAAGAACCCCCTATGTCAGTTTGGGAGAAAATCGAAAAATGTAAAATTTTTAGGACACCATATTGAATCTGCCAGATTGAGTTTTTCAAAAAATATTTTAAATTCATAATTAACACTAACAAAAATACCCCAACACTGATTTTAGACAAATCGGGAGATGTGGAATCTTTAATCCGCCATCTTGGGTCCGCCATATTGACTTTTTTAAAAATAATTTCAAATTCTATATGTGCGACCCCAAAAACTCCCTGCCCCGTACCAATTTTGAAAAAATCGGACAAAATTGATTTTGCCGTCTGCCATATTGGATCCGTCATATTGGATTTTTAAAAAATAATTTTAGATTAGTTATGTACGACTCTGAAAACTCCTCGTACCAATTTTGGAGAAAATCGGACAAAATTGATTTTTTTGTCCGCCATACTGGATCCGCCATATTGAATTTTTTAAAAATATTTTGGATCCATTATTTGCGACCCCGAAAACTCCCCCACATCAATTTTGGAGAAAATTAGACAAAATTAAATTTTTTTGTCCGCCATTTTTTAATAATTTCAGAATCGTTGTGTAGGATCCCAAAAATTTCCCCATACCAATTTTGGAGAAAATCAAACAAAATTATTTTTTTGGCCGCCATATTGTCAGCGCCATCTTGGATATTGCTACACCAATTTCGTCCAAAAATATGGGACCACCGCAGCAACTTCCTGAACATAACGTAAAAAATTTCATTCAAATCGGTTCCGCCGTTCCGGAGTAATCGGTGTACATACATAAAAAAAAACATACATACTGGACGAATTGAGAACCTCCTTCTTTTAGAACTCGGTTAATAATTCAGACAGATACCTTTAGAGAATCAACGAATAGAATTTCCCTTGAAAACAAAAAATATAGTATTAAATATCGATTCACACTGTAATCGGCTTCCAAGGTTTTATATAAATAATAATTTTTGACAAACTTGTTCTTTGTTTATAAATCGTACGTATTCGTTAGTGATAGATTTGACTCATCGAATTAAATGGAAAATTTGTATGTCTTCAACTAATGGTATAATGATGTTTCAATATCTTTAGCCCTTCCACTAATTCTTTGATATAGTTGGCTGTGTCAAATTTTCTTTTCCAGTCCTAAAAAATAAGATACATCTTTATCCTTTTTATCAGCATGCATTTTAATCCAATGATCTTGTAAACTAGAAAGCTTCACGGCTTCATTTGAAAAAGCTTTTGGCAAATTAAACACGTAGGTAATGATTCGCTTGTAGAAGAATACGTAAGTCCATATTTAAATACTTGATACTGTACTATCGACGTTTCTTCTTAGTTTTGAACACGATGAAAGACACATTTTTCCGCGATTTTCATAGATTTACTTATCAACTGTTCACCTTTATATTATTTATTATGATTAATTACTTGTATCAGGTATTACTTATACATAAGGATTATGGGCAAAGCACACAATCAGTAATGAGACTTTTAAATCCCCACTTTTTATAGATTTGAATCATGCACGCATCGATTTGCATGCCTTCGTTTGTTTGCGCTGCCTGCGTACTCGCTTTGTAAACAAGTGGTAAAGTAACGTATAAATATGGCGAGTCGAGCACCTGCCGTAAACGAACCTACTTTGAACGTTACCGGTTTGATTGAAAACGAGCGCATTACGCGAATTTATCATGAAACACTTGTGTCAAGGGAAATCTTAAAAGCGTCTGGTCGGTAGAAACCAACAAAGGGTAGAAATAAATAAAAATATAATAATGTTTGTAGATAGAAATATTTATAAGTATTTCTGAATTTTAATAATATGAAATAGTTGCGTTTGCACAGCAAATGTATCAACGCCCGTTGAAACATATATATATATATATATATATATATATATATATATATATATATATATATATATATATATATATATATGTTTTATTGTAGGTTTTCACGGATGGTGGAATGAATGGTTATTCCGGGTTTCAACCCGTTCCTTCAAAAAATCGTTGAGAGTTCTCGACGAGTAACGAGACGAACCGCACTTGACAATGCCAAATGAGATTTTAGCGAAACGTCGTGAAAACGATTTTTTGAACGAACGGATTGAAACCCGGAATAACCAAACCATTTATATATATATATATATATATATATATATATATATATATATATACTCGTATATAAGTTTGATAGGACAAACAGACGCATATCAGCAAGAATCCAAGAACATAAAAATAGCCTCAAAAACAGACAACCTCAGCCCTATTTCAACATCACCAAACAACCGGACATACCATCGACTTCGAAAAAACAAAAGAAATAGCACCAGTACAGAACTACAAGGTACGCGTCTTAAGAGAGGCCCTAGAAAACGAAATAGCAGGACAGCTAAATAAATGAGACGATGCTATAAATGTTCCAACTACATGGAAAACATTAATAAAGAATCAAGAAAGAAAACAACAAAAATCAACTAGTACACGAGAGACCAGCATACAAAAACAAAATATATCGCACTCGGCAGAGAGGAGGAGCCTGCGAAGCCGCTCATCCAATCAGGAAACGGGCCAGCTAAACAAAACTCGAAATTCGTCAGAGGCCACCATCAATTCTCAGCGAGTAACGAGACGAACCGCAATTGAAAATGCCAAATGAGATTTTGGCGAAACGTCTTGAAAACGATTTTTTGAACGAACGGATGGAAATCCGGAATAAACAAACTATCCATTCTATCATCCGTGAAAACTTACGATATAACATTATATATATATATATATATATATATATATATATATATATATATATATATATATATATATATATATATTTTCTGGAATTCTTTCTTGAGTATAGATTTTTTATTTGAAAATCAAAAAACGACAAAGCTACTTTCAAGATTCGACATGAATATAAAATACCTTTGAAAAAGCTCACTATGGTAGAGCGAAACGTCAGAAAAATTGTCGTTGTTTGATTTCCAAATAAAAAACCTATACCCAAGAAAGAATTCCAGTAAAATATTAACAAAGGTTTAAGATACAAAAATAAATTATGTATATATATATATATATATATATATATATATATATATCATGTCTTTAATTGAAGAAACATAGAGTTTAGATAGTGGATTATTTTTCATATAGGATATAATTATAATTCAAATATAGATTTCGTGGAAAAATACTGATAACATGGTTAGTAAAATAAGATATTACATCACTTCTATTTTTTATCGATGAAGTCCAGCAATTTAAAACATTTCATATATTTATAACGACATTTTTATTATTGGAAAACATTATCTCTTACATATCTAACTATACTTACGATTAATATCCAATTATTTTTATATATTTAAGATGAGGTGAATTTCTAATTATTTTAAATGTTTTTTTCCTTATTAGTCATTATTAATTAGAAAAAAAATCGAAAATTGCTAACCTACCTTAACTTTTTACTTTGTCTTTAAAAACTAAACCTAAATGAGTTTACTCAAAAAGTAACAGGCTAAAGTGATTACCATCGTCTAAATCAAAGTAAAGTTAGATTTTAATGTAGCCATGAACCAAATTTAAAATCTAAAATACGTTGACTGCTCTATTAAATATTTCACACTTCCGGGCATATTGTGTAATAATGTAATGTGAACAACTAATATTTTTCATGTTGTATAGTAATATGTATTCCCTCTATAGAACCACTTATATACCCACTACTCAAAAAAACTAGAATTTCCGAATTAAAGGAAGTACCTTGTACTCTAGTGATCTGTAGTCTGTTGCTTTGAATCCATGATGAGCTAAATATAGAAAAGTTTTCGAATTGTTTATCACAATAGTAGTTCTGATCTTTTAAGCCAAAATTCTGGGTATCTAATTCTGTATTTTTGTCCAAGCTCTTCGTTAATTGGGAGTTTTAACAATTTGTCTTCTAAATTTGACCATTCTCGTGTATCTGCGTTTAAAAAAACGTCGAAAACTCAAATGATATTTTCATGTATGGAATATTCTGGAACTTTTCCGTGAAATTAGTATAAAGAACTTCGTAGTAATGGTAGTAAGTAACTACACCTTCCCGTTTCGCAGATAGTGCTGATAATGTTGGACAGTGGCTATATTCACCTTTTCCGAGATTCCGCTTGAACAAAAGAAGTTTTTCCACAAAAGCAACCATGACGTTTTTATTTTAATTTAATTCAGCTCATCATCTTGTTTTTACTTCATTAAATATTTGATACAGGTTTTTCAAATAAGTATTGGCATATTTCAATGTAATCAAGTTGACGCGCTGTTCTTCATCTCTGTTTCAAACGATATGTAGTACAGAGTCAAACAGACTGCAAAACAATTCAATTACCTTTAGAAACCCCCTGAACTTCTGTGTGAGGCAACAAGCGATTGAAATCTTCATCATTTTAACTACTTAGTTGGCTAAATAATTTGTCACTTAATAAATAGCTTCTAATCTTATGGACAGCTTTAATAACGTACACTGTTAAAAATAACCTTAAACTTAATGTCCATTCTGCATTGAATTTAATGACTTTGTACCAAAAATCTTCCGTAATTTACATTTACTTTGAATTTAAAGGAATTCATTCAAATATCAGATCATTGTACATTAAATTTGAATATCAGAGATTCAATATTATAATTGATAAAATTTGTCAACTTTCTTTACATTAAATTTAATTCACATATACCCTAACCCTAAAGCAATTTGCATTATTATTCCATATTCAATTACATGTGATAGTATAATGATGATAACGAATGGTGATAATTAATTCCAGTTGATACTATATGAATGTTAATGATCCTCATGTTAAAAAATATATACAAGTACATTAATATAATTTCAGATACTGCATTGAAATTTCCTGTGTACAAACAACTAATTTAACATATATTGCATGAAATTCCGGGAGATGGCGCAACTTGTACTGAACTTTTTATTTAGTATCATACAATGAGTTCGAAACCGCTCTACAGATGGCGGTACACTATCTATGGGACAAATTTCCACCTTTTCCTGGTAGTTTCTTGCAATTTCAAGTAGTGCTTTTGATTCTTAACGAGAACAAAGCACGCTTGTCCTTATCAAGCACTTCCTGTTGAAAATTAATTCATATGCACAAGAATACAGAATTTTTTAACTCATATTAATGTTGGTGCATTAAATATATAATAATATATCTCAAATTCAATGAACACTTGTTGTATATTTAATGTACTTAGTCATAGAAAGGAATAATGATCAAACTTTAAATTTTATGTATAATTACATTAGATTTAATGTAATAAATTGATTTAGATTGATGTAAATGATTAAATTCCATGCATTACATTAAATGCATTCAATAAACGTTTGGAAATTTGCTTCCAGAGCATTTACATTAAATTTAATGTATTTCTTTTTTGCAGTGTAGCGGGATAAAGAATGCAGAATATTTATTTCAAATACTTAATATTGTAGTATTATCGATTCTTCTTAAACTTAAATATAATGAAAAAGAAGTTTTGTTCCGGTTTCAATAGATTTACTTATCAACTATTCACCTTTATATTATTTATTATGATTAATAACTGATATCATGTATTAATCACACATAATGTGACTAATTTCTAAATCTCAACTTTTTAAATTACAGCATCCACTGGCAAGCATTACCGCCCCTGTTGGGACCTAATGCTTTAGTGTTCGTGTTTGAATATTTCCACTGACTACCTTCTGACTCTATCACTAAATCAGGTTGATACTATATTTTCAAAAAAACTACATCCAAAAAAATTCCAAGTCAAGTGAACTAGTAAATGTACGTGAAATATATATTCTAAAATTCCATTACATGTACACAAACGAACAGATGCGCATGTCATGTGTCATAATATTGTATTTTTGTCGGCACTAGATACACAAGTAAAATTTCAGTTCAATTGGACGTGAAGAATATATATTGCAAAATTTTATTACAGACAGATAGATGCACATGTGAAGTTTCATGCTGTTGTATTGTGATCGGAACTACATAAACATGCAAAATTTCAGCTCACTCGGATTTGTGCGAGTGTGTAAAATATATACAGTTTTTTCGTAAAGTAGCGGATAAATTCAAATTTGTTTATATAGTTTTTTATTTCCAATGTAACAAAAAGTTAATTTTGACATTAGAGATTAGCATTTTGTATCTTAAATAAGTGTTTAACGTTCTTGGTAGGCGAGACAAGTATGTTCGATCGTTTATTTAACTTTATTGCTGTTTTACTGGAAAAATAATAAAATTAGCGCAATGTGAAAGAATTAAAATATTATACATTATTAGTTTTGGAGATAGAACACGCACACAAACAGAAATGTTTCAGTTATTCAATGCAATGCAAACCCTGATCGACAACCTATAAGGCGAAACATGGTAAAGCCGAGCTGAGGCAAAATTCAGGAAATATGGATATGTTCAGAATGTCAAGAAATCTAGTAGATCCTCAATAACAGAAGAAGATCAGCTTAATATTTTATTGACAGCTTAAGATAATCCTCGATCAACACTCATAGAAACAGCTTCAACTTTTAATGTACCGCATCGTAATGTGCATAAAATAATGAAAACGGAAAAGTATCACTCCTACGAGATATGCTTAGTTCAGGAGTTGTAGAAAGATGATTTTGATCGCCGAAAAGATTTTGCGAACAAATGCCAACGATTATGCAACGGTAAATTATTTTTTCTGACAAGGCTACATTCGCTTTAAATGGCGCTGTCAGTAGACAAAATTTTCGCTATTGGGCAACTAAAAATCTTTGATTCACAACAGTTAACAATCAAAACCCATAAAAAGTGAACGTGTGGTGCCGTATAGTTGACGGAAGAGTCCTAGGCAGTGTCGGACTGACCGTATAGTCGAGGTGGCGTTTGTCAGCTTAGCGCTAATCTGGGCGGGTACTCAACCTTACCTACTCTCTGGCTGACGCCTTACATGTAAAATGGTTCATACATACTTAGAGAGAAATGATACGAAAAAATTTGAATAATGGTGTACCCTGAGACTATCTCTGGAACTTTCTGCTATTTTCGAGCTCAAAGCGCTCAAAAAAATTTCTGGCCCTCGAGCACAAAGATATGACTTTTTTTGTTCATTTTCGAGCTCCTTGAGCTCGAAAAATAATAATGGCGCTTTTTTTATATTTTTGAAAAATAATATTTACCGAGCGATTAACTGAATTGGGGCATTCAAAAATATCCATCAAGATATTTGAAAGTTATTTTGAAAGGCACTTTTCTGAAAACTTTTAATGGTAATGTCTTCTAAATGAATTAACCGATTTTGAGGGTTTTGGACGCGGTTTTTTAAGCACTAGAAATTCTGCCCTTAAAAAAAGGTCAGTTGGTTAGGAAATCTCAAAATTATTTTGAAAAAATACTTTTTAGGAAATTTTTCAATGGCGATTACTTTTGAACGAATGAACCAATTTTGATTTGGTGCACAGCATATGACGTTATTTGTTGAGGGAAAGAGCTGATTAGATTTTGGGTTCAGTTGAGCCGTTTAAAAGAAATTAACAAAAATATATATATTTTTTTAATTTTCATTTTTGGATTTTCTCAAAATTTTTGGTTCAAATTTGCAAGAAATCTAAGTTTAATGTATACCTTTTAGAAGCTTCCAGATCCAATTTCGATCCGTCAATCCGTTCAAAAGTTACTATTCTATTTCAATTTACAAAGTCATTATTAACACAGCTTTAGTTAAAATAGATACAAAATTCAATTGCAACAAATATTTATTGAAATATACCGCTTGTTTGGACCCAAAAAACTTCAATGAAATTAACAAACATGGGATTCCTAATAATACATTAAAGTCTCTCGCATCAATTGCAAATGACGATCGAAAATTGCTGTCAAAAAAGTTTTAACGAACTATTTAAAACTCTTTGGGATGAACACGTTCCACCTAGGCATCAAAATATGAATGGCTCAGATTCTCAGAGTGAAGAAGAAGACGACGAACGTAACGAAGACCAAACTGTAAAGGATGCCATTGGTTTTTCCGAAGTGGTTCGGAAGCCTGCCAAAGTTGCATCCCATGTGCATCTAAACTTTCGTCACAGTATAAATATGCACATCAGTACGTACTCCAACTTATATATTGATTATTGTGTAATCCTGACAATTTCGTTCACGGAAGTGACTTGTGAGAGACGAGACTTCGTTCTTTACTGGAGCAAGAACTATTAGATTCGGTGGTTGTCTTAAACACGAAACGTATATTTCATTATTATCCTATAGTATCTCATCTACCCTTATCCCAGGCTTATGGCGAGTCACCCGGTCCTTCCGGCACAGTCTAACCTGCCCTAGGTCCATATTTCTTTGACGGTACCCGCAGTAATACGAGATATTTGGAGTTTTTCAAAATGACCTCATTCCTGCACTAATACTTTGTATCCAGACCCCCAAGAATCCGATATGTTTCAGCATGATCTTTTTTCCAACACGATTTACTATACTGCCTCTGCCATGCTTATTTGGATGAGATTTTTTAGAATCGTTGAATAGGTAGAAGCGAGACAATTGAATGGCCAGCCAGATCCCCAGATTTGACACCTCTTGATTATTTTTTGTGAGAACACTTAAAACTAATTTATATTTTACCCAACCCGACAATTTAGAAGGCGTAAGAGTTCGATTAAGCCAAGAAATACGAAACAACCGCTGTTGTTATCGATAATGTTCCAAAAGAATTTATTCATCAACTTGGATCTTGTCAGATTGTTAACGGGACCTAATGAGAACATTTAATTTCGATGGTACCAAGTATTTTTTTTATATTTATGTAATCAACATCGATATTTAAATTGTCATATGTAATAAAATGTACCCTTCCGATTCTGAAATAAAAAATGGGGTTATAATTGAAAAAAATATAGATGACGTCGTAGCTCCTTCTTGAGTTACCCTGTATATTTCGATATCATGGAAGAAACTCTCAACTACAAATAAAATTCGACAGGTCTGAACGTTTTTTCACACGAGTACCCATTTAGTTTATATTGAATATATCCTGTACGAAAGCACTGTATTATAAAATTGTATTATAGATCCGACGCTCATATGAAATTAAATTAAAACTTATAAAAAGACACCATTTGGGTTATTTTTTAATCCTTTCTAAGAAAAATTATTTACATACACAAAATTTTTACTAAGTTGCCTAATCTAAAATTCTAATTTCGTGATAAAGATAATTCAAGAAAATCTGAATTTTTACGTCACAGACATGTAAATGTGATAAGTTTTAACCTCTATGCCTTTAGCTGCATGGAAATTACTTATAAACTGTAATAAAAGTCATTTATGATAATACCCGTAATAGATAAGGCAATCGACAATATTTTGTTTATTATTTCTACGAAAAGTAAATGTAAAAATAAAAAATATATCAGTGAACATAAATTTATACTATGAAAAATCACCTTGTTTGGAAATTAAGATGATCAGCATCAAAACAATCATTAATTATTTGGTTCAAACATTCTGCGAAAAAGTGTACTGGGTATTTGTTTAACCCTATCATCATAAAGATAAGCTATTCTAAAAGTTGTTATTTTATTTTTTCCGGTTTTTAGTATCAGTATAAACACGGTGAATGTTGTATGGTTCATCACACAGTTGCAATCAGCCAGTGATTTGACACTGACGAGTTCTTCGAGAACAACTATATTTTAATGTGATCTACTGAGATAATGTGAATGGTATTTAAACATGGGATCAAAAAATCAAATAAGTTTTGTAGATCTGACAATTTTACGATTTCTGTGGATTATCCAAAGTGTTTATGAGAATATTGTTTCAGTTTTTAAATGGTAAGTGAAAAATATCACACTAACAAAATATCGCCGTACTTTAAAGCTAAACTTTAAACCAAACCTCAATCAAATTCCACACAATACTGTAAAGTCAATATAGTTTTCCTCTTTTTGTACATAAAAAATTTTATGGCTACCACAAATCATGAAATATCACTAACAGATGGATACAGAATGATGGTCAAAGCAGTGTTTTATTTGTTATACCTGACAGAAAGAGTCATACGGCAAACCTATGAAGACTCAAGTTATATCTGTTTTAAATTTTGGCTTTAAAGTTCTGGAATAATAAAGTTTAACTTTCTTTCTTCTTTTACATGCAATTCTTTGTAACTTATGTTAAAAAATATATTAATAAGAATGCACTTTTAAATAAATCGTTCTATATATTAACATTCTTTCAGTATGAAACCATTTTTTAAAATGAATTTAAGTTGTAATTTCACTATAATTTCTAAACATTTTTTTCATACGTTATTTAAATAGTTTGTGAGATAGGGCACTTTAAATATGTAATTTTCATATTCTGAATTGGGGAGCTGCATCTAAATGGTACATGTAAAACACTGACCTTTATTAATGGACCCGCAAATTTACTGGTGTTTTAAACCACACATGGCGAAACATGGAAAGTTCAATCAATATATAGAAAAAATGCTTTTTATATAACTTTAATTCAGAAATAGATGGGATGATGTAAAAAGGGTTGAAATAGAGGCAATTTGAATATAGGGACTGAACCACTAGAGTCCAACTTTTCCAAGCCACAGTTTTTTGAATCTAGAAACCAAAGTTTTAATTTTAGATAAAACTGTTTTAGTACAAAGCTATGGATAACCGAAAGTTATTTTATTTGAGCTCTAATAGTTTAAATTTCTTTTATTAGTTATTACAAGAAGCTAAAAATCTCTCTCTACTACATATCGAATATTTATTGCAAAAATAACTTATTTTTTTGAAAAAAAGTCCTTAAAATTCTGAACAAAAACCTTTAGAGTCATCTTGAAATTGCTACTAGTTGTTAAGATTTATTAATTTGTTTACCTCGAGATGCTTATCATAAAAAAATTGTTATTTGTTAATAAAATTTTCGACTCGATCAAAAATCTTTTCGACTCTTCAAAGTTTTTATTTTCATGCGGTAATAATAATAAATCAAAAATTCAATCAATAACTCCTTATTTATATTTTTAAAAAATCTGGTACTTTTTTTATAAACAATTAGAGCTACAGCATCACTCGTCATTCGTGCACAGCCGCTTTGCTTATAATAATTAAGAATCAAATCCAAAGAGATAAAATAGTGAAAGGCTTATATTTATCTTAGCTCTCCCTTTATACAAATAATCATTCATAAATTAGAACTTACTCATTAGAAAGAAGAGAGTATACGATTTGAACTCTTTTCTCTCTCTCTCGCTGTCTGGGAATGGCCGGCATTGGGGATGTGCAGTATATTATATCATATGTTTATGACTGAAGCTCTTCATTCAACTAACAAAATTCATCCTTGAAACCGATCTAAGTTATCAGATGATTCTTATATTTTCCGTAGAAGGTTATTTGCAAAAAAGCTTCATATAAAAAATCATTAATAAACTAGAATTTACCCATTAGAAAAAGAGGAGAATACGCTTTCACTCTTCTTTCTCCATTGCACTCTGGAAATAGCCAGTATTGTAAGTAGTCTATTACATAATATGTCTATGACTTGAAACCCTTAATATACTGACCTAGTCTAACTGGTCTAAGTTGGCAATAGAGGGTCTAAATTGACAAATTAGCCATAAGTCTGCAAAATCTAATAACAGTTCCGAATTGATCAAAAAGGAATTTTACTAAAACTCTTTTAATTATCTATAGGTTTGTTCCGAAATTATTATATTGGCTTCTAAGTTCAAAAAACCAAGTTTTGACAACCTAGGAAGCTTGTGGGTCATCTTCAGTATTCATATCGACCCGGCTAACATACGGGGAATTTTCTTTCATCGCCCTTTGCAACGCAGAATAGATAACATCCATCCTGAATTAATTCCTGTTTTTCACCTATTAATTGATGTAGCACGAAAAAGTACATTTGTGTACATCGAGCGCCATTTAGATAGATGACCTATAGTTATCCACACACGCGCAACCAATTTCCTGTTCTCTGAAACTTTCTTTCATAGCGTCACTCAATTCAACTCCATTTTTAGATTTTATGATTTTTGTCTAGTGTATTGTATTCGACTTGAAAAAAATTGCAGTACTTTAAATGATCTTTGAGTCTCAAATATTATGTGTAAAATCTATAATTTCAGCGCTGTTTTTATGCTTTTGTTAAACAGTAAAATTAACTCCCAAGTATTAAATTATTTTTTAGAAATCCGAACAACTACAAAAGTTGTTTACGGGGCCCTTTTACCAATTTAAATATCCGTACTAAAATCTTCCAAAATCTTAAAGATAACACTATTTACCTCTGGTCCAGTATTTTAATATTTTTTTACCTGCTAACATTAAATATTTTGTACGTATAAATTAATAAAAAAAACATAAACACTTTTCAAGGGTATGTAAAAATGAATATTAAATGGTCGGTTTAAAAAATGTTTTAGATAATAAAAAAAATACTTTTACCAGACTGTATCTAAATTCCATATTTTCTGGCTCTAAAATATTTAAGCAATTTATTGTTCTTCTGGCATGCATTTTTCTTATTATAAAATTTTTGTCAAAATTGAGTCAAAAAATCACCACTATATACGTATGTTCATCATTTGTTTTTTTTTGTTTATTTTCAAACTCCACAATTTGTATTCCTGTTGCAATTTTCTTATTATATCTGTCGTCGTTCTCGTTAGCTATAATCACCTGATCATCGGATTGCAAAGTATATAAACAGGTCTCTCCATGTTCAATAATGTATTTTTATACTTTCTTTTTCATTTCTTCAGAGGCTTTACGACATATATCCTAAGCAAGGTCGGAGAAACGCCGCAGCCTGGAGCAAACCTTTGTTAACTAGGAATTTCTGCAATAGTCAATTTTCTACTATTGCCTGCGAAATTCATCTTTCATATAGGTTTCTTAAGACTTTAATTAAAGTCTAGTTGATATTGGTATTTTTGTAAATATTTTTCACAACTTATTACCGGAAACAGTATCGTATGCTTTGTGGAAATCAATAAACATAAGGAATGTCTTGATTTGGGTCCGATTTTTTATCTGCTAAATGTTTTAGACATACATTGTCTCTGCAAATACTTCCGGCGCAGAGACCGAATTGTTCTTCTTTTTCCTATTCTTTACTTTATATCGATGACAAGTACTTTGAGTACTTGTCACCGATATCCTTCTATAATTTAAGCAATCTTGCTTATATCCTTTTTATGAATAAATTAAGTATATCCCATTTTCCCTTTTTTTTGGTACAGGGGGGCCATTTATACTGAATGTCAAGAAATTTTGTTCTTATACTTTGAAGGAAGATCTTCTATATGAAAACATGAAAAAATTTCATATGAAGCACCGATGTGTTTTCTAATATTCAAGCTAACATTAATATATGCTATTTTTCATGTTAAAAGTGAGCAGCAAATTAGTCAGGGGGCGGTCTGATTTAATTATCCCTATTTTTTTACATGGCACTTTTTTTAAAAAGTCTACCTAAAAATTATGATTTTGCAAAACTACTTACACAAAAAAGATATTCTTGTAACAAATCTCTAGATTAATAGTTTAGGAGATAACCCGCTTTAATTGAATCAATGCATTAAATAAACATCAAAGCAGGCTTATGTCGACTATAAATTTAAAGCAAAAAACATTAAGTAACTTGTGGTTAATGTCACAGTAATAATAAATCACAAGATATTAAATGAAAACCCGTGTTCAGGGGCTACCTTTAAACTGTTATAGCTCCCTTATGACGCAGTTACGGACCTATGTACATATGATTTTTTTCATATTTTTTTATGTAGAATCTCCCTTCGAAATATATGAACGACACGGACACCCTGTAGATTAGTTTATTAACTAAAAATAATACTTTGGTATTTTCATGCACGTTCGACATCCCTTACTAATTTTAAGCTCTAGTATTTTAAGATATTAATTTTTTAAAATATATTTTACTCTTTTAATAACTCCAAATAAATAAAAAAAATCACGCAAGGGTCATTTTTTTTTCGGATTCATCCACCTAAATTCATTGAAAAAATTAAAAATCAGACCTCGAATATCAGTCTTTTAAAAACTATTTTACTTAGGTATTCAGAGATATTTATAAATGCCAAAAATTTGTAAACTTGCCATTCACAAAAATCAACGTTCACATGTGTTCAGTTATTTGACGCATCTTGTATAATATCGGAAATTCCAAAAGAAATAAAATATTAACGACTCGCTAAGCGTTTTTCGAATATTTTTAGAAATATGTTTTTACTTTTTGCCTCTAGCATCCAAACATAAGAGATAAAAAAATATACATTTTATTTAAATAAAATTAAAGTTAACGAAATCCAGTTTTTAATACCAGTGTAGCTAAATGTTTATTTATGGGCACGAGCTATATTTAGTGTAGTTCTCAATAAGATATTACCAAAACAAAAACAAATATATTTATTTATTCTACAAATCAAGAAGAGACAAACAACTTTTAATGTTGTTTTCATTGAAATTATGTCCCAGACAGACAAAATTAATCGCGAAAATATTTGTATATAATTTTACATCTTTAAATAAATTAAACCAAAACCACACAAGCCATTTCTTTTTTCCTTCCCTTCAAATTTCTTATCTTAACTTTGAAATGGGATGAGAAGGAAGAGGTAATCTCATCTGCTCCCTTTCGCAACAATACGAGCATTACTTTTATGAATGATATAAATAACAGTGTTTTTTTTTTATCTTTATTCATATTTTTTTTTTTGTTTTAGGCAATTTTGGAAACGAAGTTCCCCTACTACTCAAAACTCAAAAACTTTTCATGAAAAACGCCATTTCATTCAATTTTATAGAATAGAACCAAAAAGGATAGGCGAAAAACCAATTTGCTACATGGACGTTACAGAATTTGACAGCTCTCAAGAAGAAGAAATTAGAAGAAAAAAGGCTGCGAAACACGATCACATAAATAAAATTTTTTTAAAGCATAACAGACATATTCGATCTCATAGTGACAATGATCTGCAAAGATTTTACTGTAGTAGTTTACGATATTAAAAGCTTAAAATGACTACACTTAATGAGAAATTGTTTTTCTTCAATAAACAGAAAAATTAATCGAAACATATCGATGCATTTTCTGATCAAACTACAAAGTGAATCTGCCAAATAAGGCCCACTATAAGTGCTTCAACCTTTAAGGCATTTTATTAATTTGAGATATTATGATGAAAACCAACCCCAAATTCTTAATTTTTGAAAAAGAAATTAAACTATACATAAACAGAATCAAGTAAATTCTGTTATCTAATATATACAAAAAAATAAATAAATCTTCACAGCAACAAGATTGAGTGAAAACGTATCACACCAGTGCTATTTTCTTTTCCATAGTCATACTATGGCGTACTAAAAGAAAATATTTGTTTTAATTCTGTTAAATTTGATTATTGGAAAATTGTAACTTTTATATGACTGATGATTGCCTATTTAAGGTAATTGCGTGTACTTATTTTTCTCTGAGTTTTTTTAAGAGGAAAATAACGTTCTTTTAGTATAACATGATTAATCATAAATTTCTAACTCTGTACTAAAATTAGTTAATATTCATAACTACAAAAGTGTGATTTCCTACAAGTAGATAGTTGAAGAGAAAATATAAGTAGTGGGCCTTATAGGACGATTTGGACTTGTTCGGCGAAACCACCTTAATGGTTTAATCAGATTTGGGTCAAATCAGTAGCGTTGGAACATAAAAGATTGTATATAAGTTGCCCCTTATGGAGTTCAGGTTGTCCCCTTTTAAAATCGAAACGTTATTTAAACAATTTTATTTTTGGTGAATATTTATTGTTAAACACAAGAAGATAGAAGCATAAATGCTTTAACTAAGCAAATATAAGATTTATTTATTAAAAAATAAATTTACTAAATCATCTTTCTACTTATTAACCCTTTTTTATCAATGTAATATTAAGTTGTTTCCGAATTTCTTTTTTTTTTTGTTGTACTTGGATTATACTTTTTTTTTTGTATTTTTTTAACAAAACTGGTTTAGTAGTTACGAGGAATTTTTATAATGAGGTTGGAATTTTTTTTAATCTACCGTAGTTATAGACTTTCTTCTTGGATGACTATGAAAAAATAATATACGTTTTATCTCTTTATTACCGTCAACAAGAAGTTTACAAAAATCTTACCCGCTCTCCTGAAGAAAAACCGTTCCCACGCCACTGAAAGAAATCACTGGATGGGAACCAACTTTCCTATCTGAGCTCAAAATATGATTACCATAACGTTAGTGGTGTTCAATACTAGTACTTATACTAATTAATTGCATAAAATAGCATGTAAGTTTTGTAAGTGAACCATCTAATAAGTACTGTTATTGCAATATGATATTACTTAGGCTTAAAAATTCTACAGATCTTTGTGTGATCTTCTCCAATTGTATTATATTAGTATTGTGCCTATGTTAAGTTACTTAATCCATATAATTTTTTAACTGAATATATTATTCATTATGATAACTTTTTTTTAATTTATATAAATACAAACCAGGAGACATCTTAGCGCGACAATACAATAATTACAAAATTCTTGCTCAATATTGAGTTATTTACGTGACTTCGTCGCAAGGTGCCACAAAAAAACTATATTTAACCAAATATTGTTTCTGAATATGGCAATACTTGATACATTAGAAACATAATAAACATAAAAACTATTTTTTTATAAAAATAAACATCCACTTATTGACGCTGTCAAGCTCTTTCTGTGTATCATTACTAGTATCGTAGGGTATAGTATCAATGTATGTGGCCGTTGCTCCCTTGACACAACTTCATGTCGCATTCCAAGACATTTCACATTACCAAGTACCACGTTTCGAAGCAGAATCTGATAGACCGCGTAGAATAAATATTTTAAAAACTGTAATTTAGAAGGAAAAGGTGTCATTGAGTAAAGTCTGGCAAAAAAAGGTAAAATAACTCATATCAAACTAGTGAAAATGAAGAAACATTTTTCTACACTTTGGTTACTAAGCATACAACACTTTGCTACATTATACAACATTTAGCTATACTATCTAGTACATATATCTAAATGTCCATCCTCTGTGCTGTTCGTTGGAGTTTTTATCACAAATTGATTTTTTTTGCTGCTGCTCTCATTTTTGTTAAATTTCATCAGACAGTCAATTAGCACTGCTCTCTTTTTGTGTCTATGAGTGGAAAATAATATTATGGGTAAAGTTAAATTTAAAATAATGATTTCATTTTCACAGTTGTATAAAGTTTCCACAGTATACCCTACCAACATGACTTAAAAAGTATAAAATATTAAAAATTTGCAGTTATTTAATTTTCCCTTTTAAAGCAACAGAAAATAGAATATATAATCCGATTTTATAGCGAAAGTGCTCGCCTTTCGGTCCCAGCTTCCATAACTTCTTGTTTATTAGTTACCCCCATCCTAAGATCCATTTAACACGTTGCTTGAGTTATCCCTTGATTCCATGTATCTCTGGGAGGCCCTTTTCATCTTTTACCAGTTCGTTGCCAATTTAAATTATTTCTGGTATTGATATTCAATTCTATTAAGATATTCATACCATATAAGTTGGCGAGTATCTCTTCTATAAAGGTTCACTACCTTCCGACCATTTTCCTTGTATCGTCATTTCTGATCTTTAAAAGTTTAGATTTTCCTGCGGACCTAAGAAAATTCATCTAGTTGCCTATAATTTAATCTCATCTCTTCGACTGTTCTACCAAACTTTACTTCCATATTTAAGAGAACTTCTTACGAGAGAATCATAGATGTGCATTTTAGATTTGGTTCTGATATTTTTTGCCAGTCAGCCGAATTGAGAGCAACTGTGATTTTCTGAGCTATTTTAGATTTGAGCTCCCAGATATGTGTGGGATTCATAAATTTAAAATCTATTCTATTATCTCTATTATTCATTTCCATGTTCCTACTTGGTCCACATACACTAGTATTTACTTTTAGTAAGATTCACTGTTAGACTTCATTTACTCTACGAATAATTTTTATAGTCACGTATTTATGTCACATTCTTGACCCAATATATCCTCTAATCAGAATATAGCGTGTAGCGTGTATAGCGTGTGATCGATGGGATTCTCTTTCCATTATATTTCCTTCTCCACTGAAAGATATATATATATATATATATATATATATATATATATATATATATATATATATATATATTGAAAGGAACTGGTGACATACTACACCACTGAGGATATGTATCACGTCTACTGATGATTCATCCGACTCACACTGAGAGTAATATTATCATATGCTTTAGTAAGATCTACATATACCATGTAAGTTTATTGGCTTATTGCCTGACTTTTCTCAATAATTTGTGTTAATGTGAAAAACTCACACAGAATACTTGATAATCCCTTTTGATAAGAGTTATCGTCCATAAAATAGCTAGAGTATACGACTAACAGATAATTCCCTATAGTCTCTATATCGATTTTCGATACTTCATCTTCAATGATTACTCTCTCTCCTTCTAATTTATGTTTCTGCTCGTGTTAAATTTGGTATACTTGGCGTTGTTCGATAAGTACATCTTTAAAGTATACATGCTACTCCTTCCCTTCCATGTTAATTCTGCTGTTATTTTTGAAGTTTCTCTCTGTCTCATTTCTAGGCTTTAGTGGTTCATCTTCTTTTAATTATTGTTGTAATATAGGAGAAAGTCTGGCTCACTACTTATCGACTTATCCCTGTATACTCCTATATTACAAGCACGTTCGGTTTTCTTTCTTCGTCTCTCATATGGGTTGTCTTTATTTGTCTCTCTTTCCGGGCTATTATTGTCGTCATGGGGTATTTTGACAGGGAAAACCTAGAAAAGACCTGCCGTGTCTGAATCGAGCCTGTAAAAATGTGGGTATTTCGTCCCGGTACCAACTCGTCAGTGGGATTCTAGTTGGTACCTTCCCAGACACCCGTCGTCGTACTTATTTATGTTCGAATCTCTTATTTGAAGTTAAATCTGACCGGAGGATGGCGGTAAGATGTTGAATAATGCGACAATATGCATCCTCTTCGTTATATTTTTTATGCTACTGCTAATTTTTTCTATAATTATTTTTTGTATTCCTCCAGATATTCTATCTTTTTCTTGTTTAACCATATTTGATACAATATTTGTTTGTCTTGTTTCTTCATCTCCAGTTCCTGGTTCAACCCAAAATCATTGCTTTTCTGTACGAGGACTTTCTCTCTAATGGCTTCCTGTTCGGCTGTGTGTATGACTCTTCTAAGAGTTGTCAAGTGAATTATATGTTCTAGAATAGAAAATAACAAACTATAAACTGAAATTCATGAGTTTTGGAATAATTTTACTTCCATATCTATATTTTCCGCATTAAATGTTATTTTGTGATAATTTTAATAAAGCAAAGTATGTTTATTGATATGACTAATAACTTTGGGTTCTATACATATTTTTATTGACACCTTTTTGTTATATCGATTTTTTTTTATCTAATGTAAGTTAATATTTCGAATACTGCGTCGGATATTTGGACTCATCTTTGTCTAGACTTTTGACCGCCCAGCAAATTAAAACTTTTTTATTAGGTGCTAGAATTTGAAAAGAGGTACAGAATATTAATTGATATGACTGATGAGTTTGGGTTCTATATATTATTTTAATGACGCATTTTTGTAAGTAGGTATATATATATATATATATATATATATATATATATATATATATATATATATATATATATATATATATATTCTTCTTCGGGTGCTATGTGCTATGCCGCACGTCGGCGAACATTTGTCCATCTAATGGTCACATTATAACTAGAGTGCCCTCCTCAACCTGTCTAAATATGGTTTCGGCGTCTGATATACCACATCAGTTCCTTATATTGCGGAGCCAAGAGTGTTGTTTTCAACCTCGCCCCCGTCTTCACTTCAATTTTTCCCTGTAGTATTAGCCTCGGTATGGAGTAGCGAGGTCCTCTTAGTATATGCCCTAGATATGACACTTTTCGTTGTTTTACAGTTTCCATTAGTTGTCTTTCTAAGCCAGCTCCCCGTAGAACTTCATCATGCGTTATGTGAGCAGTCCAGAGGATACGCAGTAGACGACGGAGTGTCCACAATTCAAAAGCTTCGATCCAATTCAGCGTGCCAGGGTCAAGTGACCAAGTTTCAGCCCCATATAGTAGAATAGGCAACATTGAACCACACGTATTCGGGTATGTAGTGGCATATATCTGGGAAGGAGAAGATTCTTAAGTATAAAGAAAGTTGTTCTTGCACGGCCAATTCTTCCCTTCACTTCTTCTTCGTCACATTCCCACTTTTCATTCAGAGTAGCGCCAAGATACATGAACCGTGCGACACGTTCAATATTTTCCCCGTTGATTTTAAGAGGAGTGATGTACTGATGCCTACTAATCACCATCGTTTTTGTTCTGGCAGTATTAATATGCAGCCCGAACTGTTCACCGCACTCGTTGAGTTTTTTTAATATTGATCGGAGGTCTTCAAAGTTGTTAGCTAAGACTGCAGTATCATCTGCATAGCGAATATTATTTATTGGGATGCCATTGCCAACCTCGCGTTTTATTTTCTAATGCTAACTGGAATATTTTCTCAACGTAAATAATAAACAGAACAGGCGACAGTATACATCCCTGCCGGACTTTTTTCAGTATATTAAAGGTCTCTGTTGACAGATCTCCATCAATACGGATCTCAGCTAATTGTTGCCAATAAAGTTCTCTTATCATCGATACCGACCTCCTGTAATCTTTTCAACAGCGGCTCGGGCTTCACGTTGTCAAAAGCTTTCTGATAGTCTATAAAGCAGATGAGAACATCTTGCCTTTGATCATAGCACTTTTGCACAAGTAATTTCATTGAGAAGAGAGCTTCTCTAGTGCGAAGCCCCTTGATAAAGCCAAACTGTGTGTCGCCACTCATATCCTCACACTTTCTGTATATTCTTAAATGGACTACTCAAAGGAATGTTTTAAGAGCGTGGCTTATCAAGCTTATGAGTCTGTAATATTATCTTTACTTCAAATGGTGTGTAAAATCTAAGGTTATAATTCTATGACTCAAACCCATTCACACTATGAAATAACCTCAACTACATCTTTCTGTTCTTGTTGGTAGTTTCTCAAAGTCAATGTTTTGTTACCAAATTTTTACAGTGAATGTTTCTTATTTATCTTTATATTCTTGTCCTAATTTAACATTTGCTACAGAAAATCCGCCTTTTAAGTTATGAGAAAACTTTCAAATGAAGCAAAATGTTGTCAAGTGAAATATAAATTTTTTTATCTTACTGAAGCAAAATAATTTTGTTTATACTTTTGTAAATAAATGTTTTAAGAAAATAAATGGGTTTTATTTCAATGGGACAGTTTTTATATAGTAAATTACTAATAAAATAGATTTGGATAACATTTAGCTAATTTAAAATACTTTCGGAGCATTAAACACTTCCACAGCTTAAAAGCACGTATTGTGTTTTTCAGTTAAATAATAAATAAAAAAAATAAATAGTTTCCCACAAAATCTTATAAACACTAGCAATAAAGTTATCTTTAAAAGGTTAAATCTCTTTTTAAAAACTTTCAACGATTTTTTAAAACTCTCAAGATTCTCTAGGGAACTTCAGTTTTGCAACTTGATAAACTCAAAAACTTAATGCCATGTGGTTTTGGCCGAAAAATAGAACCTAAAACGCGTCGCTTCCCGCATGGTTCCAGAAACACTGAATTTTCTCCAAAAACAGCATCAAATGTCGATTGCTTCTGAGATGATTTGCAACACAATCAGCTACTCAAACTTCTTGAAATGCATTATTACCGGTGATGATATGCGGATATAAAATATAAAGATCAAAAAGAGCACATCAAAGCAAGTCAAAAATCAAGGACAGATAATTTATGTGACATAATATCTAAACGGTCCTACCCTCCTGAAGATTTTAAAATAAATCTGCTAAAGAAATCCAATATTTGTATCATGCACTTCGTTAGGGGTCTAAGGTTAAACTCTAAAGATAGTTTCAACATTCACAAACTGAGCAAATTTTCCCATCATAAGAAAACAAAAGAGTATTTAAGTGAAATCACTAAAATGCAATATTATTATTTTTTATTATGTACAAAGCTCGCGTCTTTTGATCATTTTTTCCCTATTCGATAAAAATAAGAATAAGAAAATGTGAAAATGGTTAAAACGGAGTTTCTTTTAATGGCCACAAATTCGGAATTTTATTATAAGCGTAGAATAGTTACAATTTACATTTGTATAAAATAATTATTAGATTAAGCTCAGGTCTGATTAAATATTAAAAGTTCAACACGTGGATGACTAATGCTATCTACAAATGACGGAATTGAAGCTAACAAATGCTAGGAAACGAAAACCACACTGTACGGGCGAGGGTGCATCGCGAAAATATATTCTGTTGGTGGAGAGACCGCATGCGGTACCAGCGCGACTTAACTGGAGGTGGTTCCGAGGGTTGTAAAATTAGGTTTGGATCTCAAAAATTATTTAACAACAGTTACGATTTGAGATTCATTAGGGGCGATACATTGTTGAGGACTGTTCTTAGAAAATTACGTATCGTATTTAATTGGTCTTATTGAAGGTTTTATTTTTTATGGGAAAGTTAAGGGAATATCCTATTTTTATTTCACTTGAGAAAACTCTGACTTTAGTACCATTTATTTAAACAATTTAAATTGCTATTTTTTCGAGTTTTTATTCTTTTCCTAATTTATATTTCAAAAAACTATTTATACGGTTTATCTTCCAAATTGGTTTGTTACATTTTCTTTAATAATAGAACAGCCAACAGGAGCATTTAGTGTAGTACTTTGGAATTGTTAAAAATTTCTAATTTTAAGTTCATCATTATAAATAGTTTTCTTTTCTATTTGTTTTTGTTAATAGATTTAAGTGTTTTGAGAAACTTGTTTTGTTTAATTATATAAAAGCCTTCACGCAAAGAAACTCGCGAGCGCACCATTGTGAAAGCTTCACATGTAATCTGACCAGCTTCACAGCAGCTTTTTGTGAGTCCTGAACTTGTATTTGTTGGTACCGTTAAGCCCCAAATAATCTGTAGTTGTCTGGTACTAAAACTACAAGAGCCAAGAGGAATGACCAGACTTCTAGAGTGTCTTTGTCATTGTGATATTTATTTATAGGATTTTAAAATAACTACAAATTAATATGCGACAGTAGGAAATTGTAGGCCTACCGGCCATACGCTACCAAAATATTCCATTTGCAGGAGTCTACGATCAAATGCTGTGATAACGACAATGTACCAGCTCACATTTCACAAGCACCATATTCACCTTGTACCACGCCTTACTCCTTCCTTTTAATCCCGAAGCTCAAATTATATGTAGTACATATAGAAAATATGACATCACTAAAAGAAGTTTTATAAAGAATGAAAATTTATACAATGCACGTGTCCACTTAAACTGTAATATTTTATCATCACAGTTTTGTTAAAAATATTTTTTCAAGAAGGTATATCTTCTCAATTTGCCTTCCAAGTTATCAGATCTGTCAATTTTTAGTTAATCAGTAGGTCTCGTCTTATTCTTGTAATGACTTTATATTATTTTTCATTTCTCCTCCATTGTCGATGGTTTTCTACACAATATCTTGAAATTGCATTTTCGTTCCTTTCAATTTTGCCTAGTTATGATTATTAACCCATATCCTTGTTTGTAAAAGTTTTGTTTTTCTTGACGGTAAATACTATTTTATAAACTTCTTAATTTTATTGTTACTTATTGTTAGCTACTGTAACTTCAACGATTCGATTGGCAATATATTTTAAAACTGGTATTGCGTATCAATTAACAGGAGCGGCGTTAGGGTAGGGCGCGGTTGGGCGACCGCCCAGGGGCGCCGCACGAAAAGGGGCGCCGCAGGCTGCCTGCGGCGCCCCTTTTCCTCCGGCGCCTTTTTATGATTCTGTATAATTTCCCACAGGCGCCCCCTTATAGTTCCCTCGCTCATTGGCCAAACAATTACTATCTAGTTTCTTGTCTTTTTTTGCCGACCCGGTACTTGTAAATCTTGTAATTTTCCCTAAATTTAGGTAAAAATTATTAAGTTGGCAGCACTAGAATGGAACGTAGTGTTCAATCGGTTTAATATCTCGGGAATCCCCGACTTCCCGACCATACAGAAAAAATGTGTTTTTCTATGGTCGGGGATTCCCGAGATCTATTTCTTTTTAATTTTTGACAAAGCAAAACACAATCATTCTTGCTTGACATAAGTGGACGCTCTTAAAACAATTATTCGATCGTTTTAAAACAAACAAACACAGTAATCAGACGTTTAACGCTACGTTACGATGCTCTTGTTCCAACTACTGAGTGACATTGGTTTTATTTTAAAAGTAGACATATAAATAGTGTATAAGTAGGTGTTTCATTTTTGACGGATCACATCATTAGGTAAGTACAATTTTATTTTTACTATCTATACTACACACACACTCTCTAATAGCCCTAATACTTAAAGTATATAAGATGTTAAAATAACAGGTTAATTATTGAAATTGGCTCCAGGCTCTCTACCCTTGTAACACCCTAACAGGGTGTCACATAACATAATTGTTATATATAACTTTGTGTAATTGTTGTAACTTTGTGACGTGCAATGTAAATAAATTAATTAATACTATATTTTTCGACTGATACAGATTTAATTTGTTACAGATTTAATTGATTACTACTAGTAGGTACAAAATGTCTGAACACGGTGATCTCATCAAAAGAAAACCATCTGGGTCAGAATATAGGAAACGGAAAGCAGAAAAAGAAAAGGAATTTCAAAAAACAAAGAAGTTTATGAATATAGATAAATATATCACAACAAAAAATCAAGACTTGAATGTGGCATCTACATCTGCAATACAAACGAATGATGCATCGGCAGTGGAGCCTCTGTCTGGTAAATCAGATGGAATGGCTACTCAAGAGATTTTTGATGAAAAATCCCGAAGTGAGGGAGCAAGTTGTACTGCAATTACAAATGCTGCTCAGGATGAATCTGATATTGATGTACAACAAATACATGTACTAGATGATGTTGATACTGTTGTTCCGAATATAGCGGATCCAGCTACTTGGCCACTTATTCGAAATAGCAAAATAATTGATCATCTAATAACTAGTGGCCCACTGCAAACTCATTGTGATGCTGATGGTTATCCGAAAAATGATACAGGGCGACATTTCTCTAATTCTCATTTCATTAAAAAACTAGCAAACAATGAAACAATTCAGCGTCGTTGGTTAGTATACTCCATTTCCAAGGATCGAGTTTATTGTTTTTGTTGCCGGCTGTTTGATAGTAGCTCAACGTCGAATTTAGTATCTGAAGGATATAACGACTGGAAACACTTGTCTGAAATGTTAAAAACTCACGAGAATAGCACTTCACATAAGAAGTTTTACCTTTCATGGATTGAAACTGAACTACGTTTAAAATTAGGCAAAACAATAGATTGCCAAGAGCAATATTTGATTAAAAAGGAAACTACAAGATGGAATAATGTTTTGTCTAGATTGATGCATATTACACTTTATTTAGCTGAAAACAATATGGCGTTCAGAGGTAGTTCTGACAAATTATATACGCCAAATAACGGAAAGTTTTTGGGCTTAGTACAATTACTAGCCAAATTTGATCCAGTTATGCAGGAGCACTTGCGATTAGCTATGAAGGGTGATATTGCAGACCACTACTGCGGAAAAGACATTCAAAATGAATTAATAGAGCTGATGGGTGAAAAAGTGAAGTCAGAAATCATATCACGCGCAAAGAAATCAAAATATTATTCTATTATAGCTGACTGTACACCGGACATTTCTCACGTAGAACAACTTTCACTGACAATACGATTTGTTGATTTTTCATCAAATGACGATAAAATATCAGTAAAAGAGTATTTCGTAGAATTTTTACCTGTAAATGAGTCGACTGGTGAAAAACTAACTGAAGTTGTTATTGATATTTTAAATAAACACGGACTTAAATTGAACGACTGTAGGGGTCAGGGTTATGACAACGGGGCGAATATGAAAGGGAAAAATGTTGGTGTTCAAAGGAGAATACTAGACATAAATCCCTTAGCCGTTTATGTACCTTGTGGCTGTCATAGCTACAATCTCGTACTATGCGATGCCGCTAAGTCTTCCGTAAAATCAGTCACTTTGTTTGGGGTACTTCAGAGATTGTTCACATTATTTTCAGCTTCTGTTCATCGATGGAAAATTCTAACCGATTGCCTGGGATTATATACTATAAAAAAGCTCAGTGATACACGTTGGGAAGCAAGAATAAGCAGTGTCAAAGCAGTTCGTTATCAAATTAGTGCCATCCATGACGCTTTAATTACTTTGGCAATTGAAACTCAGAAAACTGATGCTCAAGTCTCTCATGAGGCTACTACTCTAGCTGAACAGTTAAAAGATTTCAGTTTCATAGTTTCATTGGTTGTTTGGTATGACATACTTTTTCAAATTAACGTCGTTAGTAAATCTCTACAATCACCAGATATAGATCTCAGTAAATGCACAGAAATGTTGAAAAAATGCTGCACTTTCTTGGAAGAATATAGAAATACAGGCTTTAAAACCGCCATTTCAACTGCAAAGGAATTGGCTGAAGAACTGGAAGTTGAACCTGTGTTTAGAGCCACAAAAAGAATGCGATTTGTTAAGCGTCAAGCTGATGAAACTGCCCGCGACGAGCCTATTGTTTCTCCTGAAAAGAAATTTGAGGTAGAATTTTTCAATTCTCTCTTGGACGCTACATTAATTTCAGTTAATGAAAGATTTGAACAGTTAAATGAGTACTCGGATTGCTGGTCTTTTTTGTACAATATAAAACAGATTCCTCAAAAACCCGACCTTGTCAAACTCTGTAGTGATCTCCAATTAAAATTAACTGTAGATTCTAAATCAGATATAGATGGTTGTATGTTGTGTGATGAACTAATAAGCCTGAAATCTTTTTTGCCTAATCAGAATGTGGCTACCCCTGCTTATGTTTTGAATTTTATTAAAGATCGCAACTTACAGGAACTGTATCCAAATGTATGGATAGCATTGCGAATATTACTGACTATACCTGTAACGGTTGCTAGTGGGGAAAGGAGTTTTTCCAAGCTGAAGCTGATTAAAACATATCTGCGATCGACAATCTCTCAATCTAGATTAACAAACTTAGCAACTTTGTCAATCGAAAATGAAATTGCAGAAAACATAGACTTTGAATGTCTAATAAAAGAGTTCGCTGATAGAAAGGCTAGAAAAGTGAAATTTTATTAGTTTTTTTAAATAAATGGTTTTTTTAATAGATGGTTATTTCATTGTACCCATTGCATTTTTTCGTATGTAATTGAATTGCAGTTAGGGGGCGCCGAAGAAATCTCACCCAGGGCGCTAGTAGTGCTAAAACCGGCACTGTCAATTAATATATTCAGTTTCAACGAATCTGAAAAACTGGTAACTGATTTCAATACATATTAAATCAAATTATTTTTATTTCTTAACACAGAATTAACTTTAAGTAATAACCTTTTATACCTTAAAAACAAAATATTATTTTCTGATTTGACTAATTTTAGTTTTATCCACATATCTAGTTATAATAAAAATATTTTCTCTAGCAACATGATAATGTAGTAAAAATGTTTTAAAATGTTAAAGCAAAAAATTTTAGCGATGCTAACTAAATTTCATTCCCAAGGACACCACAAAATTCTTATAGATAACTTCTGATCAAATTAATCAAATTTTTCATATGATGTAATCAATTTCACTAAAAATTAGGATTACGACAATTTATTATTATGGCTGATTTTTACATTTTATCTGCTCATGCGTATTTCCTGTTTAAAAATCTATCTTTAAAAAAGGCTTTAATAAGCAGAACCCTCCCATTAATACCTACATTTTTGTTCTACTTACTAAAAACCTAATTATCTCTTGGTAAAAATGGATTATATTGTCAAATTATTTATATATATAAAGGGTGTTTTTTATAGAGGTATAGAACTTTTAAATGGAATAAAACAAAGATGAATTTTTTAAATTGACATGAAATTTACTTTATTCGAAAGATAACCTTCTGGCATTATAATTTAAATACGACTTCTGGCATATGACCGCCACGGCTGGCTCGGACGTAGCCTAATCACGGGTCCGAAACGTGAAACTATATGGTTACCAAACATTTCCTTCAATAAATCAATTGTGGCACGAGCTGTGTGACATGTTGCGCCGTCTTGTTGAAACCACAGCTCCTGCACATCATGGTTGTTCAATTAATGAACGAAAAAGTCAGTAATCATGGCTCTATAGCGGTCACCATTGACTATAACGTTTTGACCAGCATCGTTTTTAAAGAAGTACGGACCAATGATTCCACCAGCCCGTAAAGCACACCAAACAGTCAGTTTTTCTGGATGTAACGGTGTCTCAACATACACTTGAGGATTATCATCACTCCAAATACGGCAGTTTTGTTTATTGACGTATCCATTCAAACAAAATTGAGCTTCATCGCTAAACAAAATTCGCTTATGAAAATCGGGATCAACGGCAATCTTGTTTTGGGCCCATTCACCGAATCTACGCCTTGCTAAGTGATCGTGTGGCTTCAATTTTTGCACGAGTTGGATTTTGTAAGCACGCAAACCAAGATCTTTCCGCTTAATCTTCCATAAAGTGAATGGACACATATCCAATTCCTGTGCACGATGGCGGATAGACTGATTCGGGTCTTCCTCTACGCTACGCTCTACAGCAGCAATGACTTCTTCTGTACGCACTGTACGACGTCTCTGTGGATGCGTATTATCATTTAGAGTAAACGTGGTGCGAAAACGTTCATAGTTAATCGAATTAATTGTTCTGATGGACGATTATGTTGACCGTAAAATGGACGTAGTGCGCGATACGTATTTCGAACAGAACCATGATTTTCAAAATAAATTTGCACAATTTGGAAGCATTGTTCAGGCGTCAGTGTATTCATGTTGAAATGCCAAACCAAACTAAACATAAATCACTTGACAGCTGACAAAATGGCCGCCAGTTAAAAAAGTGTTGTATATATATATATATATATATATATATATATATATATATATATATATATATATATATATATATATATATATATATACATATATATATATATATATATATATATATATATATATATATATATATATATATATATATATATATATAAGGCAAATTCAAAAATTAAGATTTCAGTAAGAAATAAATAAATCTATTTACTGCCGTGGTTAAATAGATTTAATTATAATTAAATATTTATTCTCCTCTCAAGCAGTTAAAGGAAAAAATATATACAAACAGTTTATTTCCTTCAAGTATAACTCTGGTTCTCTCTCCAAACGCGTTTCAACCACCTAATGGCGTCGTCAGGAGAGTAGTATCGAACTAAGAGCAATATTTAATCACGGCCGAAATCGATTTATTTATTTCTTACTGAAATCTTAATTTTTAAGTTTCGCACTACTCCGATGGAAGTATAAATGTCGTTTGATTAGCGATATTTTTCAATTTGACATCGAGAAGTCTGCAAGCTTAATATCCTGCTGACAGTCTCGGAATTTATATTTTGTATGGACAGTTGTTTCCTGCGAATGTTGCTCTTGGTTTGATACAGACGAGTCCATTAAGTAGTCAAAACATGTATTTGCAGGAAATAAACTGTATATATGATTTTCTTTAACTGTCTGAAATGAGAATTAATGCAGGCAACTTCTAGTTTTCTTAACTCTGTCGAACTAATTAAAAAAAAATTTTTACTTTGGAAATAAGCATGCATAATCGGACATCTCCGTAAGAATAATTATTTTTTAAATTTATGGAACATATTCTTTCGGCAATGAAATTCGAAAAATAGAAAAGTTAAAAGGAAAATTATTTAGTAAAGTAACAAATATTAGCTTGTTTAAATGTTATACACATATTATTTTGCCATAAAATTGCCAATAAACTTTTTGAGACTATCGTCATTGACACCTTTTATTGCTTACGGTAAACAAAAATTTATTTTTATTTAATAAACAAGCTTGGAAAATTTCCTTTTTCGGTTGTTTAAGGTACCGATAACAGATAAGATCTAGATAATGTTTGAAAAACTAGAAATTGAAAAATAGGGTGAAATTCACAAAAGAAGATATTGGCTAATAATAAATTATCATTTATTGACCATTCAGGACACAAAATATTAGCTTAGCCTTTATTAAGCTGCCTTAAAACTCTAGTAACAAAAATACCAACATTAACACTAATAAACTAAGTAAGCAATCTCTATCCCTAACAATAATAATCTAGGGGACAAGCATAATGAGAAGATCACCAAATACAAAGACCTGGAGGTATAAATATGCAGAAAATGGAAAAAATATAACTTTATCAAGAACTGAAATAATATCACTTAACGAAAACCTGTATGACTGTAAAGAAGGTAGTAAGTAGTACTTGCAATCGCTCGAATTGTTTAAAAGTTTATGTGAAGTAGAACAGACTATAACGTTACATAGTGGCCGTCAACATGGAAAGGACCCTAATCTTTGTGATATCCAATTATATCTGGGATATTTGAATGTTTTTAAGAGAGGACTACATCCGTTTGTTTAAGTTTACAGATAAACTCATTTTATTTGACAAGAAATACTTTCCTCATTCTTTAGTTAATAACGCTACGCAACAAATTTTATTTTATTTGTCGTATCTTCTATGAAAAGTGCATTTGTTTGTTAATTTTGAGGCGCTAGACACAAAAATGACCATGAAATTAAAAACTTAGTTGCAATTATAACAATACAAATATACCATGTGCATTCTTGCGATAATATTGTTAATATATGGGGAGACATGACATCACGTATCTCTAAAACGAACTAATGTTAAAAAGATAAGTTTAGTTTCGGTTTTAGCACACCAAAAATGGCCAGATTTAGTCGATTTTATTTTAAATACATTTTGGCTGTTGTCCTGTGTAATAATTAATATAAAAATCTGTCATAGCTACAACTGAAGCATTAATCGTTGGAAGTGTTGGTCAACCAATTCATTATTTGTGGTCATTTTTAAACATAAGTAGATAGAATATCACAGTTCACGGACCACCAGGTCCGGCAAACTGAGTAGGTATGGCAACGTAGCATATGCTAATTTTTTAATTAATAAACAAAAGTCGACTTAGCCTGACCCCGTTTTTCCCTTTAAACAGTGGTTTTAAAGACCTCGATATTGTTTTAAAGTGTTTTTATTGTTTTGAATTAACTTAATTAATTACTCTGTGTTAAATAATCATAAAATCTCGAGGAAAGAAAACAAAGAACTGGCAACATTATCACCGTCAGATGCTATGCCTGCTGGCCTTTATCAGAGGGAAGGGTTCTATTGTATTTCCGGACACATCTTTGCCTAGACTTGTCTTTGCCTGCTTTTGACCCCCGGCAGATGTGACATTATCTGTTTTTTTTAGGTACGAAAGGTTAGAATTTTAAAAGAGGTAAAATATGATCATTGTGTTCGCTATTAAGTTTGGGTTTTATTATCGTTTTAGGTAATATTTTTAATAACGTACATGTAAGGTCTATTTACTCAAACACGTACGTTTTTATAGATTTCCGCAATATCTTATATCCGCATTAAATGTTATTTTGTGATAATTTTAAAAAAGTAAAGTATGTATATTGATATGACTAATAACTTTGGGTTCTATACATATTTTTAATAACACCTTTTTGTTGTATCGATTTTTTTATCTAATGTAAGTTAATATTTCGAATACTGCGTCGGATATTTGGACTCATCTTTGTCTAGACTTTTGACCGCCCAGCAAATGAAAACTTTTTTATTAGGTGCTAGAATTTGAAAAGATGTACAGAATGTTAATTGATATGACTGATGAGTTTGGGTTCTATATATTCTTTTAATGACGCATTTTTGTAAGTAGGTATGTATATGTATGTATATGTATGGATATATATATATATATATATATATATATATATATATATATATATATATATATATATTCTTCTTCGGGTGCTATGTGCTATGCCGCACGTCAGCGAACATTTGTCCATCTAATGGTCACATTATAACTCGCGTGCCTTCCTCAGCCTGTCTAAATATGGTTTCGGGGTCTGATATACCACACCAGTTTCCTTATATTGCGGAGCCAAGAGTGTTGTTTTCGACGTTGTTTTACAGTGTCCATTAGTTATATTTCTAAGCCAGCTCCCCGTAGAACTTCATCATTCGTTATGTGAGCAGTCCAGGGGATACGTAGTAGACGACGGAGTGTCCACAATTCAAAAGCTTCGATCCGATTCAGCGTCCCAGCCTCAAGTGACCAAGTTTCAACACCATATAGTAGAACAGGCAACATTGAACCACACGTATTCGGGCGTGTAGTGGCATATATCTGGGAAGGAGAAAATTCTTACGTTTAAAGAAAGTTGTCCTTGCACGGCCAATTCTTCCCTTCACTTCTTCGTCACATTCCCACTTTTCATTCAGAGTAGCGCCAAGATTTTTGTTTTGGCAGTATTAATATGCAGCCCGAACTGTTCACCGCACTCGTTGAGTTTTTTTAATATTGATCGGAGGTCTTTAAAGTTGTTAGCTAAGACTGCAGTATCATCTGCATAGCGAATATTGTTTATTGGGATGCCATTGACTTTGATACCTCGCGTTTCATTTTCTAATGCTAACTGAAATATTTTCCCAACGTAAATATTAAACAGAACAGGCGACAGTACACATCCCTCCGGACTCCTTTCAGTATATTAAAGGTCTCTGTTGACAGATCGCCATCAATACGGATCTCAGCTAACCGTTGCCAATAAAGTTCTCTTATTATTCTAATATCTTTATCATCGATACCGACCTCCTGTAATCTTTCCAACAGCGGCTCGGGCTTTACGTTGTCAAAAGCAGATGAAAACATCTTGCCTTTGGTCATAGCACTTTTGCACAAATAATTTCATTGAGAAGATAGCTTCTCTAGTACCAAGCCCCTTGATAAAGCCAAACTGTGTGTCGCCACTCATATCCTCACACTTTTTGTATATTCTTGAATGGACTACTGGAAGGAATATTTTAAGAGCGTGGCTTATCAAGCTTATGAGTCTGTAAGCTTCACAATTCTTGGGATTTGTTTTCTTTGGAATAGCAATAAACGTAGACTTTAACCAATCCATTGGAATTTGCCCAGTGGCATATATCACTTTAAAGAGATATGTAAGTTGTTTAATATCAACTTGCTTTAAAACTTCTGCATATATATCGTCGTGATATGCACTTTTACCATTCTTCATACGGTTCATTGCGTACTTGACTTCAGATTCAAGAATTTTTGGATCACTCATGTTTTTAGCATCTGTTCGTTGATCACTGAACAAAGTCTCCGCATACTTCTTCCAAGTTTCCTTTAATTCGTCGGTATCCAATATCGGTCTTCCTTGTCTATTTCTTATTGACGGTAATGCTGTTGTTCTATTTGTTCTAGTTATTTTTTTGATTTTTCTATGGAAATTAAAGGAGTTATGCAGCTAATGAAGCCTTCAGCCTCATCACATTGTTCCTGAATCCATTTCTCTTTAGCTTCCCTTATCTTTCTTTTGACAGTGCGACTCAGTTCCTTATATTTATCATGCTGATTTTTAACAATACATCAAATTCAATATTCGTCGGTCATCCATGGTTTGATTTTTTCTTGTTTCGGTCAACCAAGAACAGTTTCAATAGCTGATTGGATGTTTGTTTTTAGCGTAATCCAGATCCTATCAGCTGCAACTTCTTGACTAGGGTTATTTTCTTGACAAAGCCTGTCGAATGTAGTCTTCATGCTCCTCTGCACTGCGGATTGTTTTAATGCCTGAATATTATATTTTCGGGGTCTACATCATTTTCATAGTAGTTTACATCGAAAATAGAAGTTCGCAACAAGAGGGTTATGTCTGCTCCTGGGTAGGCGGCAACACGTATAATGCTGTTCTGGTATCTTTTGTTGATCAGAATAAAGTCAATTTGGTTGCGTAGTATATATATATATATATATAGGTAGGAGTCGTCAGGCCATTGCATTCGGTACAAATCATCATCTCGTATCTGTGTCCCAAAAACAGATATCACGGTTGAAAAATAGTAAATAAGACACAGTGGCGACATCTCGATGGCTCACTCAATAACAAGAATAACACAAATCAACAAATGCTGTATAAAACCGCCATGTGGTGGCGTGACGGTAAATTAAAAAAGAAATATATCAAAACTCGATACACGAACTTGCCACTCTAAGGATAGAGGTCGCATTATTCCGCATCGGCAGCCAAACTAACTGAATTCCACAGTTTAAGTTCAGTATCGCACCAACAATCTCCCTAAGAGAGCTGTTGTGTATGTTTTAAGCCAACAAATATAAAAATAAAAAGAGAAGTTAACGTCCGTATAAAGACCATTGATAAATATTATTCTCATGCTAAAAAGTGCGGAGATCTCCAAAGAACATGGAAAAGCTCCGGGTCCGAAAAATGACGACAGCGCTGTTTCGTCCTAGTATAAGACTCGTCAGGCCATTGAATTCGGTAAAAACTATTGTCTCGTATCTGTGTCCCATAAACAGATTTCACGGTTGAAGGCATAAGGCATGTGGTAGCGTGACGGTAAATAAAAAAAAAATGTATCAAAACTCAATACACAAACTTGCCACTCTAGGGGTAGAGGTCGCATTATTCGGCATCAGTTACCGAATGCAATGGCCTGACGAGTTTCCTACTAGGACGAAACAGCGCTGTCGTCATTTTTCGGACCCAGAGTTTTTCCATGTTCTTTGGAGATCTCCGCATTTTTTAGCATAGGAAGAATATTTATTAACGGTCTTTGTCCGAACAGTCGAAAATTTTTTATTTTATTTTAAAATTATACTTATGTCAACATCTCTTTTTATTTATTAAATATATTGATATATATATATATATATATATATATATATATATATATATATATATATATATATATATATATAAATATATATATATATATATATATATATATATATATATATATATGCCTTGGCTTACCTACGTCCGTCAATTCGAAGCTGCCGCCACCGGCAATAATTGCATTTCATCGGAGAAGACACGTGTTCTTGTTCTAGCCCTATGAGGTGAAGGTATGGAAGTTCTACGTTACATTTCCGAAGAAGAACAGAATGATTACGAGTTTATTGTTACTTTTCTGAAGATGCGCTATGGGAAAGCCCACCTCAAAGAAGTGTATAAGGCCCAACACCAAGGAAAAGGACTAAAATACAACGACACAACGAAAATTTTCAAGAATATGGATATTATGAGACTAATAAATTTGACTTACCCAATATATCCAGACGAAATAAAGGGAGAGTTAGCAATAAATAGCTTTATTGAAGGTTTACGCAACCCAGAAACAAATCAAATTTTAAGGATAGCCCTACTGAAGAAAATTTCCGAGACTCTTGTGTATGCCCATCAGTTTGAAACAGCCAAACAGGCCTCAAGGAGGCAAGGGAAAATCATAAGAAGAGTCAACGTTTCCCAGGATGCTCGTAAGAGAGGAAATCTTCATGAGGCTAATAATGGAAATACAAGAATTTTTAAACAAATAAAGAACAGCGAAAACACAACCTTCCTTAGCAGAAATAGAATTCGTTGTTGGAAGTGTGGCCAAGACGGGCATGTACAAAGCCGCTGTACTCACAGTACAGCTCCTGAGAGTAATCAGAATCAGGAAAACTTTCACTTGCCAGCTTAAAGGGGCGAAAGTCGACCAGGTGCTACCTAGCTCCACCATAACAACAATTAAGGTATCCTGGTTGCAAAACAATGATTCCAGCTTGGTAGTACCCGGAAAAGTATGTCTTCGGGAATATGAAATAGTATTAGATAATCCTCACACTATTGTAAAGCTGAACATCTTGGCTCAATGTAAAATTCGTCCTCCAAAAAAGCATTATGCCGTACAAACCGCCAATGGAGAAGTAATACCTGTGAAACGGATACATGAAGCCGAAATAATCCTAGGAAGCACCACTTTCAAACATGTGGTTATTGTTGCTGATATTTTGGATGAAGTAATACTAGGTCTAGATGTCATGGAATACCAGAAGATTGTCTTTGATCTTCCTCAACGAGTACTATGAACTAGAAATGAAGAAATTGTTGTGAATCTACCGAAAAATAATAAAGTGTCGATCCGGGAAGTTGTACTTCCTAAGGATGCGATGTTACCGCCAAATTCAGAATGTATAGTAAAAGTAAAGTTTGATGATTCCGAATAAGATGAAGTAGTTTTGGTTGAACAAATTCAAGATTGCTCGTTGTATGCAAAAGGAATTATTCCTCCAGAATAAAAGAAGCACTATTTTTGTCAAGATGCTGAAGTTGAAGGATTATCCTCAACAGATCAGAAAAGGTGACAAGATTACTACCTGTGAACCTGTCGACGTGATAATTACCGGTATCCCGTTGCAACTTGAAAAATTACCTGCTAGTCTACCTAAGGTACTTCAAGACCTGGTTAGTACATCAACACCCCTATTGAACCAAGTTCAGGTGGCTAGACTGGAAGAGCTTTTAAGAAGAAATCAGGATGTTTTCTCTTTATCTGACTGAGAAGGACCAATATAGTTGAGCACCGAAGAAACTCCAATTAAACAAACTCCAAAAAGAGTGCCGTTAGCAAAACGTGACGAGGTGGACATGTTTAAAGATATGCAGAATCAAGGAATTATAAAACCTTCCCAAAATTCTTGAACATCTCCAGTTGTATTAGTAAAAAAGAAAGATGGCTCCACTAGATTAAATGTCGAGTTCAGAAGATTTAATGACATCACAATGAAAGAAGGTTTCCCTTTACCTCGTATTGATGATACTCTAGACAAAATTATTTTCCACATTGGACTTAAAAAATGGCTATTGGTTAGTACAGCGTCTTCCAGAGGATAAAGAAAAGTCCGCCTTTTCTGCTGGAATGGGGTTATGGTAATTTAATGTTATGCCATCTGGTTTACGTAATGCTCCATCCACTTTTGAATGTTTAATGGAACGAATCTTACATGGACTAACTTGGAAAACATGCCTAGTATACCTAGATGATATCATTTTTCTAGGAAAAACGTTTGATGATCACCTGAAAAATATCTAAGATGTATTTCAAAAAATAAGAAATGCACAATTAAAGTTTAATTCGAAAAATGTCAATTTTTTCAGAAAGAAGTGAAATACCTGGCTATATGAACCAATCCGGAAAAGACGGAAGTTCCACGTCTCCATCGTCTCGATCAACCTTCTCGATCTTGATAATGAGCCATCCATTCAAGATGCATGACTTTCATCTTCGCATAAGGGCTTTATTGAATTTGGTATACCGAATCGTTTAGTCGGATCTACTATATTGTACGGACCTTCCCATGGCATCTGAAGTTTTGGTGAACGACCTTTGATTCTCTTCGAATTGTATAACCACACTTTTTTACCAACCTTGAATCCACCAGTATTGGCTTTGAGGTTATAGCGGGTCTTCATTCTGTCGCTTTCTATTTGTAGTCGTCGCTGTACCTTCTCGAAGATTACCTGTAGAACGTTCTTCTTCCATAGTCCCTTTCGCGGTTGCGATCCCTATCGACGTACCTTATCGAGTATGACCAGTAGGACGTTCTTCTTCCGTAGTTCCTTTGGCGGTCGCGGTCCATCGGGACATACCTTCTTGAGGATGACCTGTAGGGCATTCTTCTTCAGTAGTCCCTTTCGCGGTAGCGGTTCCTCTCGCCCCGTTCTCCATAGTCGCCTCGAGTACTCCTTCTATATCTTCCTTAGCGGTCCTTTCTGCCATCGCCTCCATCAGCCGTAATATCCGGGCAATCTCGGTAAAAGTGACCGTTGTATCCGCACTGGTAACAACGCATGTTATTCGAATAGTACCGGCAACCCTAACCTCTTGTTCTTAGTCTGGCATAAGTCACTCTAATATCGCAACCGCATACTTCAACTCCATCGCAAGCCCTGACGGCAACTACTAACGCATGATTCTAGTCAAGAAATCTCTCTTTTCATATACAGGGCATTACAGACCAATACATCAACCCGTAGCTTCCAAGAAACATTTATTTACAAAGATCTTTTCTAGGTTAAAAGTTAATAATTACGAAAAAATAAAATTAAAATGGTGTATATATAAAAATTAAATTAAAATTGTGTAAATATAAAAATAAAATTAAAATATCATAGTCTGGTATTTATCACAGCTAAGTTAGTACTATACTAAGTGTTACCCTCTTACACGCTGTGTCTTTGGTACTCCAGCCCTCTTTGCTCTCTGTCAGACTTCCCATCATATTTGACAGATCAAAAAGCCTGCCTGTTCGACCAAAATACATTTCTCAGTATATATTCAATTTCAAACAGACAAACAGTGTATGCTTCACATCATCAATATTTTCTCAGTAGTCCCACTCGTTCGTTTCGATTCTGAAGCGTATTCCAGTCTTTCTTTACCTAGAAATTCAATGGGTGAAATTTCTGCTATGATTCCTGTCCTCCATACAATAACTGAGACTGTACCACATATCCTAAAATTCTTCTTTTTGATGCCCTCGAACCTCCAATATTTGGCAGAGTGAACTGAGCCTAGTTGTTCTATTCCGAAACAAACAAAGGGATCAAGATCTTCTAAAAACGTTATGGCATCAAATTTTTGGATACTTAAGGAATTTTTTCGATCGACTACCTCCAAACTGGTAGAATAATAGCAGGAGAATATTATTGCAGAATTTTGGATCAGTTGTATATAAATATTTGTGAGAAAAGACATAGTTTATCGAAGAAAAAAATAATTTTTTCTTCTTGACAATGCACCTACTAACAAATGTTCTTTAATGGGCTCTATACTAACCGAATTGAAATGCGAATTATTGGAACATTCACCCTATTCACCAAATGTGGCTCCTACGGACTTCTATCTATTTTTACACCTCAAGGGATGTCTGGGTGGAAAGCGTTTTTTATCGAATGAAAAAAGTAATTGCAGCCATAGAGGGGTATTTTGAAGGGCTTCCGAAAAGCTATTTCAGGAATGAGATACTTAAATTAGAGAATCGCTGGAAAAGTGTATTGAACTTAAGGGAGATTATATTGAAGAATCAAAAATATTTCAAAACCATACTCATCATACTCTTTCATTTGTAAGCCCGAAACTTATTGTATAATACTATAGTAACAATATTATTCTGTCTGCTCGGGCAATAGTTGTCTATTTTTTATTAACATGAGAAAATGCTTGCCCAGTTATTAAGAAATTAATGGAGAATCTTAGTTAACCAAACCAACTATTGGAAAATTTTCAGTATTTTAGGAAAAACCGAATTCGAGAATCTAATCACAGTTCTAGACTGCGAGGGTTGCGCAGCTTTTTAAATTGGATTTAAATATTAAGGACATAAATCTATATATATTTTTTGTATTTATGTAAATGACTTTATTATACTCCCAAGATTAGACAAAATCTACAACCGCTAAAGTTGTTACTATTGATAATCGGAGCAACAAGGATAAATTATCGTTTTCAACGATGACAAGAGGATTAAGAATAAACTTCGCAATTTTTTTCAAAATTTTTACAACTCACTGATTAAATAAAAAAAAAAGTAGATAATCAACTTATTTGCTTTATTGTCTAAAAAGAATACAAATATTAACATGAGAAATCATCAGGTTCGTAGTTGCAATCATTACTTTTATCTCCAGTAACAAATACATCAATAAAAGACCAGTCAAAACATCCCTCATCTGCACATAAAATATAAATTGGCACAGCTGTCGAAGTCACATTTCCATGTATGTTGTTAAACTTTAAGTATCTTATAGGAATATTGTTCTTTGGTTCCGATGGGAAACTCGAATTAGCAGGCATATTCCGATAGTTCTGTTGTATGTTTATACCATAATTAACTGGACCTAAAGAAAAAAAAATATTTAAAAAGATTAGTTTGAAGGTATTATTAAGTTAAGTACCGTCAAAAATCCCACATCTTTGCCTTTAATATTCATTTTTCTTATTCGACTTTTTCACTTGAATAATATTTTTCTCCTAATTTAAAAATAACACAAGCTGGCAACATTACAGATCCAGACACGAGACTATACTTTTCCGAAGGTTTTTGACGCGCTAGATCCGAAATTGATTTTCGATTTGACCTATGACTATGAAACTTTTCGACATGACAAGATGGAGCATTTGAAAATACCTCTTATTACATTTAAAACTGATTTTAATACGTCTCAAATCTTTTTCCACTCTGAGATATCACTTGTAGAAATTTAAGGCTTTGCCGACAATTTGCATATAAATAAGGCAAAAAAACCTGCGTATGCACGAAAAAATATTAATTTTTCGAAAAATATGTGACAGGAAAAGTTGTTCTGAAATGATCTAAGGAAATCAGGAATTTCGCTAATCACAAATCTGAGGTCAGAATTTAATATGGTGGATGTGAAAATCGTAAAAACTAAAAAAATCAATGATTCCGGTTGAATGTTATTATTCGAGGTTTAAGCACAAGATACGGCCGGATTCATAGAATTTGTATGATCCTTCGATATTCACATCCGCCACATTGAACCCGTCATTTTAGATATCGAATTGGACTTTTCCTGGGTCATTCTAGACAACTTTTCCTGTCACGTATTTTTCCAAAAATGAATATTTATTCAATATTTCCCGAATTTTTTTGACTTATCCACGTGGTGCAAATGGTCGATAAAGCCATAAATTTCCACAAGCGATATCTTAGAGAACAAAAAATATTTTGAGATGAATCAAAATGGATTTTGAAGGCAATGAGTCGTACTTTCAGATACCTCGTCATGTCATGTCGAAAGTTTCATACTACACTGAAACATAACCTCCAATATAATACAGAAAAGCGTTTTTTTTTTCTTTTAGCTTAGAATATCTCGAAAACCAGAACTGATGGGTCAAATCGGAAGTCAAATCGGATTTAGAGCGTCAAAAACCTTAGGAAAAGTATAATAGTCTCGTTTCTGGGTCTGATGTTAGGGTAAATTTTGTCGGCTGTGTAATCAATAAAACTTATTTCACATTTTTAACACAAATTAAATATTAATAATTTTATTATATGAAAAGATGAAAAATACCTGCTGAACTACTATTCTAAAATTTTAAAACCTAAAATAGCTTTTTCTTCAATTAACAAGTCGTATGTCAAAAATGGGAGAAAGAGTCAAAATGCAATAAACTAAAACACACAAAATACAAGGGAACCACATTAACCGAACCTCATCGATTTTGATCATTTTTGGATTTGTGGTAGTACTTGAAAAAATACTAGACACTTATTTTTTTATCAGCTGATATCCACTTTTAAAGGGTGAAATTCACCCCCAAAATCAACCCACAAAATTATTTTTTCAATGTATATCAACATGTAACGACTATTTTTGAATAAAATAAAGTGGAAAATATTCATCATAAAAATTCACAAATATCAGGTGTATTTACGACCAAAGTGGTTGCAACCCCTATTATATATTTTAAAAAACTACATTTTTTATGAACATTTTTTTTATAAATATCAGGGCATGAACTCAAAAGAATTATAAAGAGCATTTTCATTAACAATATCGTATATTAGTGTTGGCGTGTTTCGTTAATAAAGAAAAAAATACAAATATTGAGTTGTAAGGTGTGAAAACTACCACTAAAATTGAATTTTCTAATTTAGTTTTTCATAAGCATCAGTATTTAATGGATATTTTTTTATAAAATAAACTTCAAAAATATTTTTCGCTAGAATCCTGAAATATAAAGTGTATATATGACCGAAGGGGTTACAAACCTTATTTTATATTGTAAAAAGTATATTATTTTCAAGAATTTTTTTCATGAAAATGAAAGTATAAACTCAAAAAATTTAGAAAAGCATTTTCGTTTTTAAATTTGAATATTAAAGTAACTTGTTTTAACATTTTTCAATGAATCACTCCCTAATATCATCAAGTACCCCTTAAAGTGATGGATAACATGTAAGTGGTAGAAAATATATTTTTTTTATTTAGATTTATTCCATGTGTAAATTATAAAGGATTTTTAATCAATGCAAATGCAAGTATAAATTTGATTTTCGGAAAAAAGTTTTAAATGTTATTCCAATGCATTATCAAAATACATTTTGTTTTAAAAAAATTAAGAAATAATTATTTCTTAAATTTGTGGATTTCTAAATCAGTCAACTTTTGTATGTATGGTAAGGTGTATCAAAATGAGTTTTAAGAGTTGGTTTTCTCCCCTAAAAAAATATTGGTATACTGAAAAGAATAAGGTCGTTTCCTTTTTCAGTTATACAGAACTCATTTTCTTTTTTTCTTATTAAAGAATTTTAATTCGAACTCGTGATATATTAGATATTTACTTTTGGGGGTGACATTTTTCACACTTTTGTTACTATTATTGAAATATATATATATATATATATATATATATATATATATATATATATATATATATATATATATATATTTGTAATAATTCACATTCGCTTTACATATTGGATGACTTTTAAGCGATTTATATTACCATTACCATTTATATGTGCTCACTGTAAGGGGTAATTTAATTTTTTACAGTTCATCCTCCGATATTTATAAAAAAATATTCATAAAAAATGCAGTTTCTTTAAAATATAAAATAGAGGTTGCAACCCCTCTAGTCATAAATATATCTCACATTTGTGACCTTTTATGACGAATATTTTTCACTTGCTTTTATTTCAAAATATTCATTAGACACTGAGATAAAGTGAAAAAAATAATTTCAAGGGTTGACTTTTGGGGTGTATTTTACCCCTTAAAAGTGGATGTCAGCCGATGAAAAGAAAATACGTCTCTATTATTTTTTCAAGTACTACAACATTTCAAAAATGATCAAAGATCGGGTTGTAAGTATACAAAAATTTCTTAACATTATAACATGAACTGAAAATTATTTTAATCTCCATTGAAAAGCAATAATTTCGACGAGTTCGAATAATGAAAGACTACATTATAGAATTTACAGGTGTCATAGAAAATAATTTTTTGATGAAACTTGGAAAGATGGCTACTAGGTAGTATGAGCTCTTTCCTCTTTCTGTCGTAATTGTACGCAAGATGAATATTCAAAAAGTCAGAAGCAAATAATTTTTAAAAAATACATGATGAATGTTTACTAAATCCCCAATTTAAAAGTTCTTAGTGAATATGGTAATGAATGTTAGAATATTAAAAAAAGTACGACTACAGCGATCAGATAAATATTTTGATACGTAACAGCCCTTTCAGTCTAAAGTGATGCTAGAAATTTTCGATTCATGCGTGTAAGCAACTCACAGATTATGTATGAAGTTGAAAGAATCAACGAAGAAACTAACTGCAAATTCTAACTATTGTTGCATATTTTAAGACCGATGGCTACAATATGGCAATATCAAACACAAGCCAACTCACAAAAATCACGTGTAGAGTTCAAATTTGCTAAACAGCAAATTCTACCACCTCTGGTTTTTAAGATATTCAGGTCAAAATGTATTAAAAAAATGGTCATTTTGTGGGTTTTAGGTTAAATATCTCAAAATCCTGACGTGATAGCCGATTTTGGTAAACAGATATGGATTCAGCGCATTAAATTACGTACGAAATAACCCTGTCTTGAAAAAAAGATACCCTTGTAGATCTATGTATTTGTATTTATAAATAGTCCTAACATCGACAGTTTCTTATCTACTGCATCGACAATTTTTAATTGATGGTTTTACATTGAGGTAAACCATGCTGAGAAGAGTTTAATAGTTTATTTTTCTGTTATAATCATAGTAATATACTCAAACAGCAAGCTTATAGGTCTATAGGTGAATTAAATATTTGGATCATTGTTTCTAAAGCTAGACGCTACAGGTATACAGGGTGCGGCATTTATCTTGCGACAACGGAATATTTCGGTGGGATCACATTTTTTAGAAAAATGTTTTATACAAAAATTATAGGATGATAAGGGGTCTAACTATCAGTAACCTTGAAAATATCCTTGACCTTGACCTAGAAGGTCATTTGAAGGTCAACTTCAGAATTTTAAATGGGACTCCCCAATTTCGACCCCAGGAATGAAAAGGCCGAAAAAATTTACCATTGGGTATGACCTTAATCTCAAAGTTAAGGTCAAATATGAAGGGCAAAACAAAAAGATCGCAATATTTCGTGAAATGTTTCGTACAAAAGTTGTTCGGTGGCACGGGGGCTAAGCGATAGTGACCTTGAAAATAACCTTGACCTTTAAGGTCATTTAAAGCTCAATTTCAAAATTTGATAAGAAAACTCCCAATCTGACTGCCGTAAATGGAAAGACCGATCAATTTCACAGTAATTTCATTATCAGATATCATCTTCAACGTCATTATTTTATAAAATGTTTCATGCCAAAACTCTTACTTACAGTCTCCTCGCCTCTCACCATTGGGGTGCTTGTTTTCTTTAAGTCCCCTCGCACCTCATCATTTTGTATAATCACGTTAAAGGTTTCATAAGAATTTATTTCAGTAAATGGTTACCTTCAACCTTAATACACTTATTGACCCGCACTTCAAAAGACTGTATACAACTGCGAAACATTTCGGGTGTTATTTTGGCACAAGCATCTCTGACTCGCTGCTTCATTTTTTCACGAGTTGTTGGCACGTCTTTACAAAATTTGCTTTTCAAATAACCCCATAAACGAAAATCTAGTGACGTAAGGTCTGGCAATCTTGCAGGCCAATTTACTGAACCTCCTCTACCAATCCACCCTCCGTTGAATTTGCTATCCAACACTTGACAGGCTATGAGGATAATACGCTAAACATTCATTGTGTTGAAACCACATTTGTTGCCTTATATCTAATAGTACGTTTTCAAGCAAATGTGGAAGTTGGTTTCAAATTACCTTCAAGAATAGACCCACAAGTTTGCCATCAACCATTTCACACCCAATGACTTTGAATGTCAAGTTCAAGGTTATTTTCAAGGTCACTACCATTTAGCCCTCATGCCACCCAACAACTTTTATACGAAACATTTCACGACATTTGCGATCTTTTTTTTACTTTGAAATTACCTTGATATTTAACCTTCACTTTGAGGTCAAGGTCATATCCGATAGTAAAATTTCCGGCCCTTTTCATTCCCGGAGTCCAAATTTAAGTGTCCCATTAAATATTCTAAAGTTGACTTTCAAATTAACTTGAAAGGCAATGCCAAGATCATTTTCAAAATCACTACTAGTTAACTCCCCTACCACCCTATAATTTTTGAATAAAACATTTTTCGAAAAAAATTCTTCCTACCGAGATTTTTCGTTGTCTCAAGATAAATGCCGCACCTTATATTAGCACATTTAAAAATTCCTTCCAAGCAAAATTCATTTACATTTATAAAAATAATCTTACTACCAACTGAAACGTTCTTAAAAAGAGCAATATTACCGATTTTTAAATAGCTTCTTCAAAAATTATCACCTAGGTTATATCTACACAATTCATTTTAATATATTTAATTGTAAACTTGCAAGCGTTCCGATAACAATATTTGTACCAATCAAAGCTAAAAAAAATATTAAAATTTCGAAAATTTTTTTTTTTAGTGAATGTTAATTGATTAATTAAACGTTATAATATCAAAAGCCCCTAACTTTATATTTCTAGTTTTAGCCTTTTGATCCGGGCGATGATTCAATCAGTCAGTGTCCGTCAGTATCAGTCAGTGTCAACCAGTACCAGTCAATATCAATCACAGTCATTATCAGTTAGTATCAGTCAGCATCAGTCCTTTCTAACAAACAATTACTGTTTTACTGAAATAAGCCGAAATAGCGCAAATATATAATTTCTTAGTTGTAGCAATATTGTACTTACTTATAAACTCAATGTTTTCATAAATAATATTTGTCATTGATCCATTACCGGCATCGACGTGCGTTTTAAGGTGAATTCCATTTTCACCTCCATAAAGGGTGGAGTTACGTATAATGACGTTTGAAAGAGTGTTAAGTGCTACTGAGTCGTTGCTGAAACCGACTGAAATACTTAAACCATGACCTCCATGACAATAGAAATTTTCAACTATAATATTAGCACCTGAAATATAAACAGCAAATGAAAATTACAGCTTAAGCAATATTTAAATTTGACCCCAAATGGAAATACAAAGAAAAAATATTCGGTTCTCAATGATAATCTTATATTTTAAAATCATTCACTTTGGTTTAATTACACAGGTTTACAAAAAAACTAAAGTGGATGCCTATTTGACCAAACCATTTTATTCTTATGTAATTAGACGCCTTCAATCGAAATCTGAGGTCCGCTAACCTCTATCACGTCAGATTCCAGGTCATTTCGAGATCAAATGAGCTGAAGTAGTAGATATGTACGTTTTTGATGTCGCTAAATCCGAATTCGTGATTCTTTTAACCCCGAAAGTTCAGCCAGCGGTCATTTCAGGGTCATTTGTAGGTCAGATTGAGAAAAATCTACCAAATAGATCTATTAAAGAAGATATATAGACTTTTGGGTGTGCTGAATCTGAATTCGTGGTTCGAGGTTAACCAGGGGCTATTTCAAACTCAAATTAAAAAAATCTACTAAATAAATGTGTAAAAAGAGAACATACGTGCAGCTAGATCGATATCCGCTTGCCTGTCTGCTATGTAACGAACATTGATCTAGCTGTGCGTGGGTTCTCTTCTTTTACAGATCTATTTAGTGGATTAAACAAACACGAATTTGGATTCAGCGACCCCAATAACCGACATATTTTCTTTTTCAGCTTTATTTAGTAAATTTTTCTCAATTTGACCTTGAAATGACCTCTGACTGACCTTAAGGAATTAAACAAACCACGAATTCGGATTCAACGACCCCAAAAACCTACATTTTTTTCAAATTAACTTAGTGGATTTTTCTTAATTTGGCCTTGTAATGACCCTAAAATGACCTCTAGTCAACCTTGGGGATTAAACAAACCACGAATTCGGATTCAACGACCTCAAACACGTACATACGTACTTTTCAGATTTATTTAGTGAATTTTACTCAATTTGACCTTGGAATGACCTTGAACCTGGCGTGATAGCGGTTAGCGGACCTCAGATTTGGATTCAGGACGTTTCGTTACATAAGAATAAAATGGTCTGGTCAAATAGGCATCCAATTTTTTTTGTAAACCTATGTTATTTTGTAGAAACGCAATCAAAAGTAATTAAAATAAATAAAAACTTAAATTTGTTTTAAATACAGGAAAATAATTAGATATTAAATTTAAGCATGGTTTATGCAAGCAAAAATAATATTTTGTATTAACAAAAATGTCAGTAGTAGTGGTGGTAATGTGATATCACCCACTTTTCCACTGTGATCTTTTTCCCGTCCATTTGACCTTAGTATTGATATAATGCATATAACAGCATGTGGCCTTGGAATAAACAGGGAGTTTTATTGATCACCTTGACCTTGAATAAAATTAGTTTTTCTTGCCATATGTGATGTCATTTGGCATTAAAATGATTCCTTATAAATAGATTTTTGATGTCAAAATGATATTAGATTCGAATATACGATACATCCGTAATAGCAACATACAAATTTTGTAGTCATGTAGTATGCTCTGACATAGATTTTTTCGAGGTAGTTATTTCTTTTAATTTTTCAACAATGAATATTTTAAATTAAGCTTTTGATGAAACAAATGATACGGAATTTTTTTTACTTGCCCGAGGAAAAAATGTATATAAATTATTAAATGATTTCAATGATTGTCCTGTTCCAGTAACATTGCGCGGCAACGACTATATTGTAATATTTAGAACATTTTTACCATAATGGGTGACTGAAATCCTAGCTGTTAATATTAAAGTGGATCCAATGGAAAATACTCTAAAACTTCTTTGATATAATGTATATTCCTTTAGAATTATGTTCCAATTTTTAAAAATGTTTTTAAAATATTGCATATTCGTGTGGGTATCAAAATTTTCCATTTAGTATAAACCTTTTGTTAACAAATTTATTAAATCTCAATTTAAGTTAATTAAACAATAGCTGATGATAATGTGGAACTATACGAGGTGTCCTATTTTCGACACTTTTGGAGAGATTCCGGTGTGAAATTTGTCATGGTTCTCTTAGTTTTTAATCTACGGTTTGATTTTGAAATTTATCAAAAAGGTAAACACAAATTTTTATAGAGTTTTTTACGTAAAGTTCAGTGGCACAGTCAGTTTTTTCTAAAAAGTTTAGTTTTTTGAGATATTAACCAAACATGATTTTTTAAATAGGGCACCCTGTATATATTTTAGATATTGATTAAATATAATTTAAGCTTTTTAAAGATATATAATGTGTTATTTTATTTTGAAAAACAAGATCAGAATTCAATATTTTCAATAATTTACTTTATTTGTAACAGTAGGCTATGGCCAATTTATAAGAAACAATTACCAAATTTTGACAATAATAATTATACAAAAAATTAGACACTTTAAAAGTTAATGTTTTTCTATATTTTCAATTGCGAACACATAATTATTATTACATTTTTTACTTTGAACAGCACTGTTATTATAAAACCAGAATATTAAAATTTGATTGCAAAGAAACAAGAACAATATTATTTCATAAAACCAAGGTAACAAAAACAAGAAGAAACACTAAAACTAAAAACAACCAAGAGTTTTTTCAAAGATACAATATCGGTACAGTTTTTTTTTATTCTTCTAATTGCATTTAAATTAATCATGGGTCTATTAAGAAGAGTTTAGAAAGTTAAACCAATTGTCTCACGAAGTTTCGCTATGGATTCATGTCGTGTCTTATACACTTTGCATAAAACCCCACAAAAAAATCCAAAACGAAAAGATCGGGGGATCGTGGGGTCATTTCACTGGTCCATTCGTACATATTCATCTTTGAGGAAAGTTATTGTCCAAAAATGTCCTTAGCAGGCCAGATTTGTGGCTCGGGGTACCGTCTTGTTAAAAATAAATGGAAGTGAAATGGGCCAATGGAACAGGAATAATTTCGTCAAGGATTTCTAGGTATCTACGTGCTGTGAGACCTCGTTCTTACATCCTGTAGGCTATATATCAACCCAAAATAAAACACGAGACGCCAACCTCGAAGCGCCCTTATTGTGCCGTTTCGAAAATTAAATGATGATTTTCTGCAGACCAATGTCTCGTGACGATTACAAATTCCCGCACTTGAAAAATAACATTCCTCAGACCAGATGACAAATCTGCCAAACGATTCGTCGGTGCGGATTTGTTCTAAATACCATTGACAAAACGCTACTTTTCGCTAATCATCTCCGAAGTGTAAATGTTGCACTATTTTAAATTTATATACATGGCATTTATACTTTTTCAAAGTTCTTTCAGCGTCAGATTTTGCTACACCAACTTTTTCGTCTATTTTTGATGATGAAGTTGTTGATGCTGCGTAAAATTACATATTTGTTTCTTTTCTCCCCCTATCTTCTTTGACGTATATTTTGGGACGCGGCTGAATAAAAGATCCGTGTTCAACTAGATTTCGTTTTAAACGAGCAAATATGTCTAGAGAAGATTACCTTCTTTCTAGATACTTAACATGAACAATAACGATCACCAGATATGAGAAGTTATCCTAATGATAACGCTTTAAAGATATTACCTATTGAAATATAATTCAGCTTGCCAAGCTTCTTGGGGACTTTCATTGCTTTGTATAAAACATTCTAACATATCATAATTTTCATAAATACCATAAATGGCCATTGTAAATGCAAAATAAATAAAAAGTAAAATAAAAACATTTCAACAAAAGTATTTCATAAATAATAACAATCTGACAAAACTGTGAAGTTTTGAACATCTGCCTTTTGTTTCTTATAAATTGGCGCAGGTCTACTGTTACAAATAGAGTAAATTATTGAAAATATCGAATTATGACCTTGTTTTTCAAAATAAAATAGACACATTATATATTTTTGAAAAGCCTAAATTATACTTAATCAATATCTAAAATAATATACAAGGTGTCCTATTTAAAAATTCATAGGTTTGGTTAATAACTCAAAAACTAAACCTTTTAGAGAAAAAAAACTGACTGCGCTACTGAACTCTACGTGAAAAATTCAATAAAAACCAGTTTTTACCTTTTTGATAAATTTACGCATAACGGAAACAGAGATGAGCATAAAAAGCGAAGAATTTTCAAATTACGCTGTAAATTAAACACTAAGAGAGTCATGACAAATTTGACACCGGAATCGTTCGTTTCGTAAAAAAGTAGGACACTATTTTTGAATATATCCACTACCCCCTAAAAGTGTCAAAAATGGGAAATCCCGTACTAATAATTTAATATATTAAACAGAGAAGTCAGAGATCTTAAAAATGCAATAATAGTTATGTCATTTTCGATGTTAAGAAATATGTAAAATCCTACCAGTAATAATTCAGACCGTATTAAATTAATCCATATACTGGAATAAAAGAGTGTTACCGGATAATGAATACGAAATAAATAAATTATTAAGTCCATGTTTTTTTTTTACTTTAAAAGACTATAATCCTTTTAAACTTTAAAATTTATACAAGTTATTCTATAACGTTACTCAAAATAAAGACGAAACTTATAGTACTAAATCCAATGGCATAATTTTATAATAATAATATATATTTCCTGTAACTTTGCATAGGAACTGCAAGTAAGAAAATGCATTTACTTAAAGTGTAAAAATATATAGAACATAAAAATCCAATTTATTATGGAAATATTTATTACTCTGAGGTATATCTAGAATTAAAAAAAAAAATAAATCTCAAACTATATATTATCTAAAAATATATAATAAAAATTTTAAATTAACTTCCTACAAATTTGCTCCTTAGTGACAAAAAAAATTGATCTGGGATATACGTATTGATCTGAAAATATTAATTCTACAATCTTTTTATTCATACGATATATAACAATATATATTTTATACTTAGATCAAATAAACCACGAATCGCTCTTTTATAAACTGAGCATCAATTACACAACTTAAAAATTAACCTTCCATATATTTATTTAATTATTTTTCTCAAATTACAGCACAAGGGCCGTACAAGGAATCATACAATAGAATTTCCAAATCAACCCAATATATGGTTTAAACATCAGTATTAATTAAATATATGTTCAACGAACTCAAATTCAGTGTTCCCAACTTTTGTTAATTGAAAATTAAAAATATGGAGGGCACATTAGACAACTAGCAGAATAAAAAAATGTTGAAAGTTTTGAAGTCATTAAATAAAAAGAACGAAAATATATTTTAAGGTACAGCCTAATAGGAATTACTTATTATCAACACAAATCACCGGTACAAGTGGATATTAAAAAATTATTTAATATCAAATTCACAGTATATTTTCTTATGGATTTTTTTTGTCAACAACACTCCTGGCACGAAAGATTTTTAAATAGCTAAGGATAATCATAATATTCCTCATCGGCATAGCACTGACGCTATGAAACCATCCAAGTTGGAAGACCATCTTAGATGATGTCATCCTAATACAACAGGATTTGAAATATTTTCAAACACTAAACCTTCAAAAGAGATCCAAAATGGATAGTATATTTGATTCAACGTCAAAAAAAAGTAATGATGGTTTGCAAGCTTCTTACTATATCTCTCTACTGATGAAAAAATCAGAAAAGTCGCATACCATTGGGAAAAGGCTAATTTTGCAAGGTATCGAAGAGGTTGTACTACACAAATCTGCATATGATATACTCAAAAGAATTCCTTAGAGCAATTACATAGTCCAAAGGCATATTGAGGAAATGAGTCATGATGAACGCTGGTAGTGTAATTTTTTGCAAACTACATACAACTGGGCGAGTCAAATTACCTGGTAATGGAGTACTATTATTGGTACATGTTGACTTTGTTATAGACTAAGAAATCTACGGATAATTAAGTGCCCTTTGTAAAATCTTTGACAACAGATACTAAAAGCGAATCAGTATTCAATATTTAGAATATGTCACGAAAATCACGATTTCTCTATTTAATATAATATCAGCAGCAACAAATGAAGCACCTGATATGGTTGAGCATTACCGATGTTTTATAAGTCAACAAAATGTAGATGGAGTATTTGCAACTTCGTAATGCAGCGACAATATTTAGTTGCTAAAAAGTGACATATTGTACCAATCTTTTCAGTTCGATGAGAATTTTCATCATTTATTCTTTCATGCTGAAGTACGCTAGCTGTAAAAAGGCATATGTTTGACAAGACTTTTATGAGACTGTTTTAGTTTTTGAATGCTAAAAATTCCATTTTAAAAGAAAAGTTAATCAAATGTAAACTAGACATTGCCTATTTAACATATTTGTTTACCAAATTTAACGAGGTTAACTTGCAATGCAAACTGACAGTCTGATTTTAATAAAAACAAAGTCCGTCATTGCAGCTTTTCTTGCCAGAATTAACTTTATCGAGCAAAATATTGAACGTCGAGAATTTTCCCAGTTTTCCAACTTGTCACAGACAGATGCCAGGATGATGACCATATTGCCTAGGTTCATAGATTAAAATGCGCTGTAAAGAGATTTGAAAACCTTGAGAATACTATAACCATGGAAATACCATATTATTAACCCATATAGTGACATTGATGAATCGGATGTCATATTACAAAAATAACTTAAAGAGACAAGTACTCATGAAGAATAGTGCATTTTGGAAATGGATATTAGCAATTTTGGCTTCAGAGAGACATAGCTGCTACTTATCCTATATTATAAACGATCACAAAAAAATGTTTATAATATCAGGAAAACCCAAGGGTCTACGGAAAACAAATCAAAGTTGACTCGTGGTCTACGGGACAAAAAATTTTGGAACCTTTGCAATAAAGAGTTAAAATATACAGGGTGATTCAAAAATCGATTACGAAACTTAAGGGGGTGATTCTACTTGACAAAATAAGGGTAGAGCTTCATATAATTTTTTTTCAAAATGTCATTCGTTTTCGAGTTACAAGCCGTCCAAGTTCAAGTTTTTATTTTTTGTTTTTTGAATTACTCGCTTACAGGAAAACCGATTTGACTAATATTTGAAAGATAGGCTAAGTCTTCTGCGCTTCATCATTTTAGTAATAATTCACATTGATTGTTTGCCGCTAGAGGGCACTTTACCTACATTGAAAATTGTTTTTTTGTCATAATTTTTTAGTGTTGACAGCTACAGTAGTTTTTGGCATAATTTCTGAAAGACTGATGCCAGGCCTTTAAGAAAGGTGCTCTTTATTTACATCGCTAAACCCAACGGTTTAGACGTAAATCACCCTTAAAAATTAAGTGGTAAATTTACTTTTCTCATTTAATTACCACCAGCTACCAGGTAAATAGCTATCAAAGTATACTAGAGCTGTCAGTTTAACATCAAATAAATTCGCTTTTTAAACTATTTAATTTATAATCTTAAAATAACTAATAATGGCTAATCAGTAAATATTCATATTATGGATTATTGCGATATACATTTAATTGATAAAAATTAATGAAACAGTACTAAACAAACTAAAAAAGATTCTCAAAATGTCCCCCATTTTCTTCCATACATTTCCTAATACTCTTCAAAAAATGTCGCCTAACTCGATGAAAAATTTCTGGTGTTTCTTTAATAATTTGGCACTTTTCGATTATCCTGAAGCGAAGATCCTCGACGTTGATTACTGGAATATCGTACACAAATTGTTTCAAATGACCCCAAAAGAAAAAATCCATAGGATTAAGGTCTGGTGACCTCGCTGCCCATGCCAATGGTCCACTTCGTCCTATCCATCGCTCAGGATACATTGCATTCAAATACTGTCGGACACGTATACTAAAGTGGGGCGGAGCTCCGTCTTGGAGGATCCACATGTTGGCCCTTACTTCCAATGGCACATCTTCCAGATACAATGGGAGACGATTTTGGATAAAATCTAAGTATACGTCACCAGTTAATGGGCCATCAAAGAAATGAGGACCAATAAGGTAATCTCCTATTATCCCTGCCCACACATTTAGTGAAAATCTACGCTGATGTTTCGTTTCTACCACATTGTTTGGGTTCTCGTAAGCATATGTGTGGATGTTGTGTAGATTTGTTATGCCATCACGAGTGAAACCAGCTTCGTCAGTGAATAATATGACGCCAATTAATCGATTATCGTGTTCATACTTAGCTAGGATCTGATTGCACATTTCCAACCGTCTCGGCCGATCATCGTCATAAAGAGCCTGCACCTTTTTTGAATGAAACGGGTAGAGTTGTTCTTCTCTTAGTATCCTCCATGAACTAGCCTGACAGAGCCGCACTTCATTCCCAATTTTTCTAGTACTAATACCTCGATTATCTTCAGTAATTTCAAGCACTCTTTCTTCTTGTTGCACGTTTCTAGCAGTTCTAGGTCTTCCCCTATTTCCATTATAACTTTTAAAGGAACCACATTCCGCAAGCCTCCTGTGCACACTGGAAAATGTTTGAGCATGAGGGATATTTCTTTCCGGATAACTCTCCATATAATATCTTCTTGCCAACTCTGCATTACCATTTGCTTTTCCATAACAAAAATGGATATCACAATATTCGATATTTGAATATTGGTGATTAGCCATTATTAGTTATTTTAAGATTATAAATTAAATAGTTTAAAAAGCGAATTTATTTGATGTTAAACTGACAGCTCTAGTATACTTTGATAGCTATTTACCTGGTAGCTGGTGGTAATGAAATGAGAAAAGTAAATTTACCACTTAATTTTTAAGGGTGATTTACGTCTAAACCGTTGGGTTTAGCGATGTAAATAAAGAGCACCTTTTTTAAAGGCCTGGCATCAGTCTTTCAGAAATTGTGCCAAAAACTACTGTAGCTGTCAACACTAAAAAATTATGACAAAAAAACAATTTTCAATGTAGGTAAAGTGCCCTCTAGCGGCAAACAATCAATGTGAATTGTTACTAAAATGATGAAGCGCAGAAGACTTAGTCTATCTTTCAAATATTAGTCAAATCGGTTTTCCTGTAAGCGAGTAATTCAAAAAACAAAAAATAAAAACTTGAACTTGGACGGCTTGTAACTCGAAAACGAATGACATTTTGAAAAAAAATTATATGAAGCTCTACCCTTATTTTGTCAAGTAGAATCACCCCCTTAAGTTTCGTGATCGATTTTTGAATCACCCTGTATTAAAGTTTGATTGAACTAATAACTGACAAAATGCGATCCGCATAAACAGATTAAAAATACTTTATTTGTAATTGCTTTCTTACTATAATTTGTATATATTAGTAGTTATTTGTTTCATTTCGAAATAATTTAACGTCGACTTCAAAAATTTCAATTTCATATAAAAATTTATAATTATTTTTCACTTTTTAGCGCACTTTTAGAAGTCGGTTCAATTTTTTTTATAAAAATTTTATTTTTCGGTTTTTAGTTTTGAATTCATTATGATATCCATAAATTATCTGAACTAAGTACTAATCGAGGTAAGTGTACCTCGCAATGACTACAAAGGTGGGAAAAAATTACCCATTTTATCCAAAGTTGTAAATCAGACACTAAAAATTCTTTAATTCTTAGAGTTCTCCAAATACCAGTGAAACTGTGTCAAACAAATATTTAGTCTGTCATAGTAAATCCACTATCTTAAATTTCAAATTACTTTTAGATTGGTAATATAGGCCCAAAACCTTCCAATAATGATATTTAAAGGCCTTGAGACGTAAATTTCTTAGCTCGACATATTTTATACCGCATATTAAGGCTTGATTCTCACTATAGTGCTCTCGATAGGATCTCGGCTTGCTGCCGGTTCGATACACTCTTTTTTAAATTAAAAAGGGTTTACAATATCGAAATCTCCGCGAAACCGATAGTGTGAATAGGTTCATTGTTTCTCCTGTAAGAATATTTTACTGGACCGAGAGCGTACCAAGATCGTATCGAGAGCGGCCCTATGGGGAGTATCTAGCCTAAATTTGTGTACGCCCCAAGAATACCGCAATATCAATTTTAGACATAATAAGAAAATGTAAAATTTTTAATCCCTCATATTGTATCTTATCAACCTAATAATTGTAAAAAATGAACTTCATATTCATTATCCACTATCCCGAAAACACCTCACTCTATCAAATCTGAAAAATGCGAATAAGGTAAAATTTTCAAACAGCCATACTGATTTTCATAAAAATAATTTTAACGTCTTAATTTAATCTAAATCTAAACCCTTCAATGCACCCTAGTACCAATTTTGGATGAAATACAGAAATTTAAAATTTCTAGACCGTCATATTGCATCTGACATATTAGATTTTCTTAAAATAATTTTATATCCGCTATCTACATCATCAAAAACGATTCAGTCCCAAATTTGAAGAAAATGGAAAAATACAATATTTTTAGTCCACATTCGGTATATTGAATCCTGAAAAAATACTATTAAATTCATAATTTAAACCCTCAAGAACTCCCTATATAATTTTTCGAGAAAATCGAAAAATATAAAATTTTTAGGACACCATATTGAATCAGACAGATTGAGTTTTTTTAAAAATATTTTAAATTCGTAATTAGCACTAACAAAAATCTCGCACTACTGATTTTTTACAAAATCAAGAGATGCAGAATCTTTAATCCGCAATCTTGGATCCGCCACATTTAATTTTTTTAAATAATGTCAGATTCGTAATATGCGATCCCAAAAACTCCCCCATATCAATTATGAAAAAAATCGGACAAAATTAATTTTTTATCCGCCATATTGGATACGCCATACTGAATTTTTACAATAATTTTAGATTCGTTATGTGCGACATCGAATACTGCCCCGTACCAGTTTTGGAGAAAATCGAACAATATTGATTTTTTCGTCCGCCATGTTGAATGCGCCATATTGAATTATTTTTAAATAATTTTAGATTCGTCGTATGCGACCCCGAAAACCCCCCTCTACCAATTTTGAAAAAAATCGAACAAAATCAAATTTTTTTGTCCGCCATATTGGATCCGCCATATTGATTTTTTTTTTAAATGCTTTCAGATTCATTGTATACGACCCCGAAAATTCCTCCATACCAATTTTGGAGAAAATCGGACAAAATTAATTTTTTTAGTCGCCATATAGTCAGAGCCATCCTGGATTTTACTGCACCAATTTCGTCCAAAAAAATATGGGAGCACCGCAGCAACTTCCTGAACATAACATAAAAAATTTCATTCCAATCGATACCGCCGTTCCGAAGTAATCGGTGTACATACACATACACAATACATAAAAAAAAATATATAGTCGACGAATTGAGAACCTCCTTCTTTTAAAAGTCGGTTAAAAATAAATTTTCAGACGGCGTTCCCGTTGATAATGCCTCATGAGTCTATAACATTTAAAGTAGTATTGGGATTTAACCTGAAAATATTAACGCAATCTCATTTGATTAAAAAGTCAATATAAGGGAGGCAATTTACAAAAATATTAAGTAATTTATCGGGGGATTAGGTCTTCTGTTGGGCTATAGCTTAAAATAGGATTTTATCTTCGAATACCCCCATTTAATTAAAATATCTAAAAAAAAATTAAATTATCCATAAAAATAAAATCAGCAATTTTCTGTATCTTCGAGCTGTCTTAGACTCGCAATGAATAAGGTTTTAATCTTACCACAACGCAAGGCCACGCAATCATCTTGATTATATACTCGAGCATCACTGAGCACTATTTCTGTTGAGTTCCATATATCAAAACCATCCGTATTATGACCACACTTTTCAGGTGCCTTTTCCTGAAATCAGTTATTAGTAATGTGAATATTTTCCAAAAACAAACTTTTTTTATGGATTTTGCTTTTTATTGTGTAATAAAAATTAAATAATACGGATTTTTTTTTCCGTTTTTCACAATTTTAAAAGAACAAAAATAGATAAGAATATTTTAAAAAGTGATTTAAAAACGTCAAAATTTAAATAACCTTTTAATGGTTCTAATAATCCATATACAGATCCCACCAAAAATTTATAGGAATCCTTAGTATTTGTACAAACTAGGAATTTTAGTTAAGTTCATATCTAAATAATAAATAAAGGCCAATTTCAAAAATGAGTTGCTCAAAAATTTATAACATACCAAGGTTGATTAAACATTTTTTTGTTGAAAAACTACATTATCATAATCTGTTGTTTTCGAGATGTTGATATCTATTATATACCCTTTAAAGGCTGTAACTGACATATTTCACTGAAATCGGAAGCAATTTCTTCCAACCTCTTTTTTTACATTTCAGTTCATAAATCACTGATAATTAGAATAAATATTTTATATTAATGAATCATCCTCTCTGAAACTAATTTAAATTACAATTTAAATCTACGGTATTAATAAATGTGTGCTGTCAATTCAATATAGGGGATATGACTATCTTTCATTTTGGCCCTAAAGTCTATTTGGCCTTGTTTTCTTATTAAATATATCTTTTGTATTTTGCAAAATATATAGGTCTACTTTTTAAGTAGTAATGTCAACTTGCCCACCCTTTTCCAGCTAAAAATAACTTTGTTTTAGACTATTTCAATTTCTAATATTTTAAAAAATTCACTGAAAAATGTTTACCTTCAGATGGTATGGTAAAATCACGTACAACAAAATATAAGAACCATATATAATAACAATATATAATTTACCGGATCGCCATCCAGATTGTTGATGGTCCAATTCAGGAATGCAACATCGGTTGAATCGGCAAGTAACACACAATGAACTGGACTATTCAAAACGTAGATATCTGCCATAACAGAGTTGTGGAGTTGTATAACAAAGAATTTTGGCTTAAGTGAGCCCCATTCGCCTTTACCATCCCAGTAGAGTTGACCTTGACCATCAAGAATACTTCCTAAAAGAACATATAAATATACTTCCCAGAATGAAGAAAAAACTAAATGACAGATGATATCGCCGAGTGTTGAAAACTTTTTTACATAAAGATCCTAGTTTTTTTCATTCCCTACAAACTGTCTGAATATTTAAGTCCATATATTTTAAGAGTTGGATAGGTATATCAACTCTATTTGTAATGTAATTATCATTAAAATAACTTTAAAAAAACTGTAACCCCTTTTGTCCTAAAATTAACTGTTTGAATGCTGTAATATATCAAAGCGTGGCAGTTTTCAAACTGCATAGACTACAAACAACTCTTATGTATATAAATTCCGATACATTTTTCCTGGGAATATTGCTCTCGGTTCGATACAACTCCACTGACGAGATCGTGAGGTGATCGAAAGGCATATAAAGAGAGGGCCAGAGTTGAATATGCAGAAAATAAACTGTTTCTATATATTATTTCCTCTTTCTCTGCCAAAAAGGATATATAAGCAACTATTTAAATATGGCAGGTACGATTTTATTTATTTCTTACTGAAATTTTGATTTTTAAAATCTCAAAAACTGTTATATTTACATATGCAATTTGCATATAAAATATGTTTAGGATTTTAAATAGATTTAAATTAGATAGTTTTGTCATATCCAGAAAAGGCACACATATCATAGCTTGTTTTGAGTTACCTGACTTGAGGATATTTTTCCAAAAATTTGTGTTATAAATATAAATCTGTGGAGCATTTCGGGTCAACTTTCCTAGTATGACGCCCGAGCCCAAAATCATATTATTTTAAACTCATATTTGCGAAGCTAAAATTTATCGAATAGAGGTTTCGATGTATTTTTTCTCAGCTTTTTGACAAAGAAATCAAATTTTTAAAAATATTATGTTTTCACCTTGAAACAAGACAAAATTGCGATATCTCGAAAACGACATTTTTTAATACTCTAGATTAAAATCTGTGTTTTTTTACATCGACATAGCCACTATCCAGGATGAACTTATTGATTATTTTTAAGATATAAGCCGAAGAATATTAGGATGGTTATCAATTTCACATTCACGCGACACTTTCCTTCGCGACTGCTAATATGAAATGTGTGAAATATGCTGCGTTCACCCAAACTTGACGAGCAGTCCAATATTTATTGCGACCTGCCATGTTGACGAGAAAAAATTAAGGGTGCATGAAATGTAAGTGAGGTTTCACGAAAATGAATCCTATTTCGCCAAATTCTCACAATGTCCCATGTAATTATAACAGAATAGACAGAAATTACTTATTTATGCATTAATCAAGTATATTTCACTAATTTATTGTATAAGTAACTGCTTGTAACTTATAAAACTTGCACATTTGATAGCAACACACTGTCCGTTCATTTTCTGACCTAATATACAAGTTAAGATGAATCAAAATCATCTTGTTTGGGAGTCTGGAGATAAGCAAGTACATTTTCTTAAATAACATTTTTTTTAATACGTTAGGTAGTCCAATTGCCGATCATAACTTAAGATAAAGGTCATTCGACCTTTTAATCAACATCTTATACACCTATTAACTATTTCAATTTTTGTAATATTTTGTAAGTTTTCTTGTTTTAGTATCCGGTATTATTTACTTCCTGTCTCTTCTTGTTTCTTTCAATTCAATAATTCCTCTGTACCTAACTATAAAAGACCAATGACGGACACGGGAAGAAAGACTTGAAAAGAGACCCACGATCGACAGTATGTTTGTTTCAACGTCAAAAAGAGGCCAAGCATCTTATAATATTTCTCTACTGGTGGCAAAATCAGGAAAACCGCATAGTATAGGAGAAGAGCTAATTTTTCAAACTATTAACGAGATTGTTCAAACTGTTCCACACATACCTGCATATGATTAACTCAAAAGAATCTGTTTGAGCTACAACGCAGTCCAAAAACATATTGATGAAATGAGTCATGATGCTAAAATCTTCTTGTGTAATTATCTTCAAACGACCCAGTTCGCCATACAACTGGACCAGTCAACTTTACCTGGTAATGAGGCCCTCTTATTGTCATATGTTAGTTTTCTTATGGACTAAGAAATTCACGAATAACTCAACTTTGTGAGAACTTTAACAAACGATATTAAGACTAATCAATATTTTGAGAAATTATTTCATGGATTTTTTAAATATATCAGCAGTAACACCTGCCATGGTTGAACATTACCATGGTTTTATAAGTCATTTAAAACAAAACGTATTCGGGGTGTTTTCAATTCACTACCTCATCCATTAACAACATTCAATTGATAAAATTCTGAGTGACAGATTACATCAATCTCTTTAATTCATCATAATCGCAGTGACAAAATTTGAAGCAACGCGTTAAATTATAGGTTATTTTCGCACTTGAGTGAAGAAAACGACGAAAACTTTCATCAATTATCCTTCGTACTGAAGTGCGTTGGTTATCAAAAGGCCTAAATTTGACAAAAAATTTTAGTTCATAGCACTGTTTTTGTTTTTTTTTTTTAACTTAATGAAATGGAAACCAGAACCTGCTTATTTAACAGATTTGTTTACTAGGTTTTGAGACTGATTTAGGGTGTTTGTTATAGCTATCGAAAACTGGTTAAGTTGATACAATTGTAAAAAATTATTTTTAGGACTAAAGGGAGGTCTAAAGAAAACAAAAAAAAAATTGGCTCATAATCTACGGAACAAAAAAGTTTGGGAATCTCTGATCTAAACTTTAAAAAAATATATTAAAAATGGAGTTTTCCAAATATAATACACTGTGTATTTTTGCAAGGTCAAAATTTTTAATAATCCGGCCACAGGAGGAACAATGAACCTATTCTCACTATCGGTTTCGAGGAGATTTCGATATCGTAAACTCTTTTTCATTTCAAAATATTTTATCGAACCGAGAGCGAAACAAGAGTGTATCGAGAGCGGTACTATAGTGAGAATTCAGCCTTAAAGTGAAACGCTCTGTTATGATACACGTTGGCGCCAAATTGTTACGATTTGAAAAAAATTACATGTTGAAGCGCCAAACTGTAAAGATAAAAAATCGTTGGGCGTCAAATTGTAAGAACGAAAAAATTTTTGTAGTACTTTTACAGGCATTTTTTCCGAATGCTGAAAAAAAAATTGAATATTTTAAATACAAAAAAAAATCAAAAAAACTTAAGCTAGAAAAAATAGGCTTATATTTTACAAAAAGCGTTCTTGTGGGTGTTTTTCCGTACCTGCGGTACTATTTCTCTACTTATCACTGGATCCCAAATTTGCCCATTCGATAGCTCACGTAGAGTTAGGTGTGGGAGGGGGGTTATAGTAAATGAAAAATAAGGCGCCACCAACGTTAAGGTTGAGTTCTCCTAGTGGAGCTATATCTCTTAAGTGGGAAAGATCTAGTTTAATCTAGCCACAGAGATGGACCACATAATATTAATAGATTTATTTAAAAATCTTAACAATGGTTTAAATAATAACAAAATAGCTAGCTTCTTTTGCTGATGTTATAAAAAGTTACAAAGCAGGTAAGTTTTATGTTTTGTTACAAAATGCCTTAATATTACACTACGCAACAAATTTTAGTTTATTTCTTGTATCTTGTATGAAAATTTGATTTTTTTTGTTAATTTTAGGGCGCTGAACACAAAAATGACAACGAAATTAAACACTTAGTTGCAATTTTCAAGAACAAATTTTTTAATAACAATACAAATATACTACGAGCATTCTTACGGTTACATTGTTAATAGGAAGACATGACATCACGTATCTCTAAAACTTGAACTAATAATATAAAGATAAGTTTAGGTTTTAGCACGCCAAATCTGATAAGATTTAGTCGATTTAATTTTAATTACATTTTGGCTGTTGTCCAGTGTTATAATAAGCAAAGTATACTATCAATCTATATATATCTATAGAAATATATCACAAATATTTAGCCCATAAAATTGCAAATATATCACATAAGTAGTACACTAGTGAGCGGACAAATAATCGAACAAAAAGATAATATAACGTAACCTACGTTACATGTAAGTTTGCTGTAATTTGCTTCGTGTACTACCGATATCATTATGGTGTTTAATTAAGTTAGTAATGGATCAATAATATTCCAATACTTCAGTAGGTTAATAAAAAAATATATAACTTTAAAATAGCTTATCTTAACAGTCCTTGACGTAGATCGAGACGAGATCCGGTTTGTACCATAAATGGGGCCTCAAGATGGTAACTCATCGTACCAGTAACGGGAACTGGCTATTACAGCTACTGCTGGAAGATCGGTACCATCTTGGAAGAGATGAAAAAGCAGACAAATGGAATAGACAGAAGAAAAGAAAACAGCATAGCCGAATATTGACGACAGAGCATGAAAAAAATGACGATAGAACGACAAGAGATCGACGAAAAAGTGATGAAAGAGGCCTGAAATAAAGGCCCAAAATTAGTGACTGAGTTTATCAATATCTTGCAGAGAATGCAGAAGATACAAAATAGTTTTAAGCCGGAAATAAGGAATGAAATTAAACTTACCCCTAGTGGACATGTGACCTCATATCTGATGGCCAAGTTTTATCACGTTTGTGGAAAAACATTCGGAAAAATTCCACTACAGCTTTAAACCAGAACTATGTAACATAATTAATAAACTATAACTGCCCACGAGAAAAACTTACTTTAAGATCAATTCAGCAAAAAGCCGTTCGAGCAACGCACGTACAGTTCGCACCAAAGACGTTCTCGAAAAAAGGAAGATATGTATCGGCTGATCCCTTATGAAGAACAAAAAGGTAAAAAAAATGAAACTACAACTGCCAACCTAACTGTAGCTCTGAACACAGTAATAATTCACTCTTCTACAATTGGCGGCACTGTCTGTTCGTATCATCTCTCAGAACCAACATATATTAGAAAATTAAGGGAGATATTCTACCTGAACGAAAACATCATCTCTTACTGAAGATATATTTGTATCACGAAAAACACGTTTTCTGTAATTTCGGATGTCGACAAGCGGAATATTTCTACGTCAAGATGCTGATAAGTTCAGGACATCTATCGTATGAATAGCTGTCAAAGGCCAAGTCATCCAAGAGGGGCTCCTTTTGTTTATATAGGAATATTTGGCTAAACAAGATGTCGCAAAATAACCAAACCGTCAGGTAAATATCCATCACAAATTAAAATTATTAGGAATTCAATATTAATAATTTACCATTTCAAGTCTCTATTCCACTGTTTAGGCCAACCTTTAATTTATTTTTAGATGGGCTTAGGACAAGCGTCCGAAAGCATATATTTTAAGCCCATCTATTGCATTCAGATACGAATTAAAGTGGAAGGGTGGGGCGATGCCCCCCCCCCCCCAAGAATTTTGAACTCAGGAAAATAGACTGGATTCTGCCTTTTATACTAGGAATGTGTATGCTGCTGACATCTCCCCCTCCCCCCTTTTACAACTTATTTTTTTCTTGCGATCGCCTCCCCCAAGAACTTTGAGTTCAGGAAAATAAACCCGATTCTGCCTCTTGCTTGTTATACTAGGAATATTTTTACTGCTGACATCTCCCCCCTCCCATTTGACAACTTGTTTTTTCTTGCGATCGCCCTCAAGAGCTTCGAATTCAGAAAAGTAGACCCAACCCTTCCTTTTTACAGACAACTTGTTTTTTCTTGCGATCGCCCTCAAGAGCTTCGAATTCAGAGAAGTAGACCCAACCCTTCCTTTTACACTAGAAATGGGAATGTTGCTGGCGTCTTCCCTTCGTCGACAACTTGCTTTCGCTTGCCATACTGTACTTTTGTGATATCACCGCCTCCCCCCCTCAAGAGAAAGGCTGGAACCTTTTTTGATTCTATCGAGCTTTCGAGAATTTATTTTTCTCTTCTTCAGGACATCTCTACAATATTAATTACAAAGTTAGAATATTAAACCTAACCTATAATTATTACGAAACTCACAAATGTGGTTTGAATACGGAACAAATAGATATTTCATATATCTAAACAGGGGGAAAACCCACCATTAAAACTTAATGAAGTGATCATGATGAAAGACATGTTCTGTGAGAGCACAAGAGGGTAAACCTCTATTAATATCACTACGATGGGAAGTGAGTCTGCCTTTGAGGCTTCTGGAAGTCTGGCCTATATAAACTAAGTGCATCACCAATAACCCTAATTCGGAATATTGTTTGTTAATTAGTCAGTCGCGACTACTATATATATATATATATATATATATATATATATATATATATATATATATATATATATACGTTACTCTTTATGCCATTATTATATTATTATGAAATACTATTAGGAGCCATCCATAAATCTCGTGATTGTCTTAAGAGGAGGAGATTCACAAAAACATCCTAGTCACTCAGATAACGGGTGAAGAGGTTTTGAAACCAATAACGTGATACTTCATACCATAAGATTTGTTATATTTTTCTAATTAATTATCTAAAATAAATTGTAAGTAGAATTTGCCGAATGTAATCGAAAGTAATCTGATTATTAAAATTAATTAGCTTTACAACTTTTAATAATATCGATTTGAAATCTTTTTTTTCAAAACCATTACATATTTAAAAATATTTTTATAAAATTAATAAATATAATTAGAAAGTTAAAGTAGTGTAATTTATTCTTATTTTTTAAATTTGAAGTATCATGTGATATTCGAGAGGGGATTAAAAATCCTGTTCCATCACATGAAGGGTAGGAGGTCAAAAATTCTGAAAAACTCATCATGAGGTTTATGGACAAGCCTTTTGTATAAAATACTTATCTGCCTGTTAAGCATCTGTATTAAAATAAATTCTAGTTATTCCTTAATAAAGTTTTCTTCGAATATTTCTTCATCCACGTTATCTAGGAATTAGATCAACTAAATTTATATGTAAAATTATCTCAAAGCTTTTTTTACCTGGTTCTCCAACAATTGTAACATTGGTTGCATTAATGGCCACTAGAGGACCTTCCCAGATAGCATATTCAAATGTAATAGTTCCTTTAAAATAAATACTAGTGCCATCCCTTAGGGTGAGGTTTAAACTTTTTCCACCAGGTACAGTTATGCTATCGATAACTATGTTGATGCAATTCTGTAAAGCTTCGTCTAGCTGAGAAAATTCTTCTACGTGACATCCTAAAAAAAAAGATATATAATTATTTTTTATATCATTTGCGCAAGAATAGACCCAGCAGTGAGATATCGTAATCTTTGGCAATCACTCTTTTGTAATATTAAATCACCAAGGTGTATACAGAGACGCGAAATACCACTGTTCAATGAACACACACCATGTAGGTATAAGTCTTAGAATACAATCTTCAGTTTAACTGAATAACCTCCAATCTTCAAAGAGACAGGAAAGGAAAGTTATATATAACCGGCACTTAGCTTTTTATCTGTCACCTTCTAAATATAATTTTTCTATGTTGTGTTTAATTTTACAACTTTTTCCAAATTAAATCATATTTTTTTTATTTTTTTATTATATTTTTTGAATATCTCATATAATTACAAGAATGGAGAAGGAGAAACTTAGTTACAAAAAATAAATAAAAAAGATAGTCAATGGGTAGTTCTTATATACTTCGTAGAGGTGTATTCCCTGTTTTACCAACGAATTTCCCTGTGGAATTAGCACGTCGTCAGATCTAGAGCCCGTTGTGTGGTTCATGAATAACGTGATAATATTTTTTTATATTTGGAAAGGTGTTGAAAAATAGTGTGAGGCTTTTATTTCTTGGTACACACAACGATTCTATGCTATCGTTTTCAAATTGCATTATCTAAACTAGTGTAACATGCTAATTATACGTATATTCGAAAATGAAGTACAAGGGTTTCTGGTTGCCTAAATTATTATGGTATTTTAAATATATAAATATTATCTAACAATATTTACCGATAAAAATAAGTTTTGTTGGTATTAATTATAAACTTCTCATTTGTAGTTCTAACTAATAAAAATATTTGTGTCTGTCAAACATCAAAAAACCATCCACCAACTACTGCTGTAATAGAAGTATTACACACGTAATTTTGAATTAAATAGTACTGAAACATTTGTAGAAGTTGCAAAAATGGATACCATTAAGTATTGTTAGTTATTTAAAGACCTTAACACTTCGTTATATTGTAATTTAATTCCTAAATTCAAAAAAACGTAACAACGAAACAATGTCATAAAAATAACAATGGCAAGTTTAAAAATTATGATTTAATATGGGGAGAGACAAAACAAAAGATCCACGTATGAAGGTAAGAAATGTTTTGTTGCTCATTTACACAGAAATGCGAGTATGTCCGAAACAGAACGACATGAAAGGAAATTTATCGTAGAATACTAACTTTCAGAGAAAACGTATCACGTCCCTTACTTTTTGAATTCTTATTTCTGTTATCTAATTCCCACTTCTTCTCTGGGTTCATATTCTATAAGTATAAATTAAACATATAGGCTTAACGACATAAAGTAAAAATACTTGAAAATATTTCTGTTTTTGTTGCCATTTTAATATATCGAAACTTTCCTTTAATATTGTGATAAAATACATTAAAATATAAAAACTATTTTTCTTTTCAGATATTAAGTAATCGACAATCATTCATTTTTACATTATACGGTGTTTTAAGAATGCCGTAAGATGCAGTATCAAATTAATATTAACAAATTGAACAGAAGATGAGAGAATATTCTGTTTAACCTACTATTAAAATCTTGTTTAACTATCTAAATAATCCAAAATATCTTCAAATTTCCCATTACGTCCATTTAAAGTGGTTCCGTACGCTTCGCGGATGACGTGGTATTAATAAGTATAGATCTAGACAAGTTACAGGAATGCTCTCTAAGTTGAAAAATGCTTCAGACAAAATTTGATTAGCATGAACTTAGCAAAAACCAAAATAATGTCTCAAGAAGATACGCCACTTTATGGAGGAAACAAAGAAATATAAAGAGTCGAGAAACATGTGTATTTAGGCCACCTAATTAGACTTAAGAAAGAAAACCAAACGGAAATAAATAAAAGAATTATAATGTCATGGGCAGCAGTTGGAAGATTAGAAGATTAGGATACGTTGATGTTCCCATTAGTTTGAAAAAAAGAATATTTGACTTGTACATTCATCCAGTAATGACCTATGGAATGGAAACAACCAAACAATTAAAGGAGCCAATAAACTGCGTACTACTCAGCGGGCAATAGAAAGAATCATGTTGGTAATATCACTACGTGGCCGAATAACGAACCAAGCAGAAGACGCACGAAAGTGGAGGATGTGATAAAACGTATTGCTACTTTGAAATAGACCTGAGTAGCACAGATCGCTAGACAAGACTACACAAGATGGACAAAACATATATTGCAAAGGAGACCTAGGTCATCTAAAAGAAGTATCGGAAGAGCCCAAAAAGATGGACAGACATAAAGAGAAAAGCAGGTAGAAATTGGCACCGGATTGCAGAAAATAGATTCTCTAATCCTAAGACAAAGCACTTATCAATGGTAAATTTTAAATATTAATGCAAAGCTTTGAAAAATGCGCGATTTTTAATATTAATAAAGGCATTTTTCAGTACAAAAAATAATTTAACAATTTTATCCTTCAATATAAGCTTCAAATTAATGCTCATTTACGCAAAGATACACAAAACAGTTATTTTAATCTATTTAAATACAAAATGCAAATATTTTTTTCCTACTTTAAATACAATATATTTTTTAGATACAAGATCTTCTACTTTTTCTTTTTTTATACTTTTTCTTCTTCATTTATATTGGCAGCAATCTATTCATATAAGTCATCACTCCAGTGCTTTCTGGGGGGTCTGATAAAACGTCTACCTAACGGAAATGGTCTCTCGTTATCCTTACTATCCTGTCTCTAGTCATTTCAGCTATTTTACTAATATGGTTATTCCATTCTTTTCCCTTTTTTCAAGTCCATTCATTAATATTTTCTAGTTTATATGTGCTTCTTATGTATGAACTACTGACCCTATCTCTGAGTGTTTTCATTCAATTCGTGGAAGGATTTTAATTTCTGCGGTTTCCATTATTCTTTCTGTTTTTTCTATTTGTGGCCCAGTTTCTGCTACATAGATTACAATAGGTCTCATAACAATTTTGTAAATTCTGCCTTTCATATCTTTCCTGACAAACTCATTCCTTCAGATTGTGTTCTATAAACATCCGGAGACCTAATTACCTGTTGTTTAATTTCCTTTTTTAGTGTTCCGTGACTGTATAATATACTACCTAAATATCTAAAGTCCAGTAACTGATTATTTTACCATTTATTTCTAATTTACATCTTATTGATTCGAGGAAATGTACGATGCCTCTTGTTGTTTCTGGAGATTTTTTCATGTTGAACTGTTTGGCATATTGGTAAATTAGAGGGGTGTCCTTTGGAGATCGTCTTCAGAGAATTTTGTTTAAAACCCATTCGATACCCATTTGAAATTTTATTTTCTTGTTAATTTCATCCATCAACATAAGATACAAAATAGACATTTTTTAAATACTTTCATTCCAAATATATTTTTTACACAATAACAGACTCCAATTAAAGCAGATTAAAAAAAAAACAGCTTTTAAGTAAATCATTATTTTGCTCCAACAACGATAGCTCAATCAAATTTTACAAATCAAATAATTAATCAACTGTATATTAAAAATGCGGAAAACTAAAACTTTAAATGAGTAAAAGAATCAAACTGACATACGTGGGTGCAGGGGCGGATCCAGCCTCTCTCTTTGGGGGGGGGGGGGCGGTGATATCACAAAAGTACAGTATGGCAAGAAAAACAAGTTGTCAGCGGGGGGGGGGGGGGGAGTGCAAGCAGCATATTCATTTCTAAAATAAAAGGCAGAAGGGTTCTATTTTCCTGAACTCAAAGCTCTCTGGGAGAGGGGGGGGGGGGGCGATCGGAAGTATACACATTCCTATACTCTATTCAAGAACTAGAGAGAATAATACAACTGTTAACGAAACCTCCAACGTACCTGCCCCAGTGTCGCTGGTTACTGAAAACTGCCGTAAATCTAATTATATTTCATTATATTCAAATATATTTTATAAATTTACTGCAACATAAAATTTCATTTCTGTCAATGAGCAAAGTTGTTCTTAGTGATTTATCTTGTTTGGGCTTGTTTTTATATATTATTTGAGATTAGTGAGATACCCAAAAGATATGGCTTTCACCTCTATTTTTATTCCAAAATCGTTAAACCAGGGCATTTTTTCCTTAACGAAAAACTTATTACGATGAATGTTTATGATGCCACCAATATCTAGATAATAATGTTAAATACTCTATTGAGATGTATTCCAACATGACAGAAGTTGGAAAATCTACTATGTACCGAATACTGAAAGAGAAAAAACGACTGGAATTGTTAATACTTCCAAGTCACATTCGATCACAGGCAGATGAAAAACCTCGTTGGAAGAAGAAATGAACACTGCAATTGAAGGGGTTGTATATACATTTTGTTATGAGAAGCAGATCCCAACCGTCTACAAAATTCTAACTAAATTCAATGAAGATCGCGATTTATCTGAAATTAAAAGAACTGATCTCTGGAAATTGCTCAGAGAACTTAATTTTTGCTGGGAAAAACCAGATAGAAAATTTGTTCCTATAGATCGTCCGGAAACTGTCCGTTGGAGAAGTAAATATCTCTCTCAAGTAAAAGGTAGAGTTGCTAGAAATAACAAAATTAGTAATTTAACTATACTTTTGAAAGTTTTTTTTGAATAAAGTTACTGCAGAAAATTGGGAAAAATCCATATAATAAAAGAATTTAAAAAAAAAGTGAGAACTCGATCTCATGATCGGTGAGATAGAGGAACCAATTATAATTAATTTGAGCGGAGATATTTTCACTGACTTTGATTAGGAATTAGATATGTAATGTTTACTAGTGTAAACACAATTTATTATTTAAATTTTTGTTTTTGTTGTATTTTATTGCTTAATGTTGTTTATATGTTTTTTTTTACTTTTTTATTTATTTTTATTTTAGTGTGTCCCATTCTTTAATTTTATATATATTTAATTCTAACTAGCTGTAAGTTTTTTACTGTTTTATTATTGTATTTGTGTCTTTTTCTTAAGCGTGAAGAATTAACATGTTGATCTTATTTTTTTGGAGCTATCGTATTTCCACATAATAAAGTAAATTAAATTAAGATATCAGTACAATAGAAATAAAAATAAGTAGGTTTAATTTTAATTACAACATAAAAAAATTAATTACATTTGATTTCCTTTTTAGTGTTTAATTGTAATTCTGCAGTTGGTTTAAGAAATAAATAAACTGAAACCTCAAATACCCTAAAAATGTTTTTAATTAATAATAAAATGACCGATAGATATTATATGGACGAATTTATTTTTTTATATATGTTTAACTTTTTGTATTTTTGACAATGGATATTTTGTAAGTATTTAAATTATAACTTCGAATTTTTTGAGAGAATAAGGCTACATTTTAGTCCATTATTATAGACCGGTATTTTTGATTATAAAATTTCTAACCCAATCCTATGAAAAATATATGTGTCTAACAGATTTTGCTAAAGACATCGGACTAAAGAACACGGGTAGTTTGCGCATTTTTAACAAGATACTGGGATTGAATAACTCGACTCGACTCCACTCAGGTGAATACTAAAGTAATGATAAAAAGGGATTATCGACTATATATTTTTTTACATAATATTTATAAATTGGACTTTTAACTGTTCCAAAAATATATTTAGTGTTTACAAAATACTAAATTAGTTTCAGAAACTAATTTAGTATAAGGAAAATATAACATGTATTTTAGCGCGAAGTACTGAAAATACAAAATGAAATTAGATAATTGGAATTTTAAATAGTCTCATTTAAAATAAGTTACATCCCTGGTCTGGAACATAGCCAAATGAAAGGAAATATTTTAGAGAAAACAATATTTGAAGATAAAATAATTTTCCACGTTTCTCTTTCTTTATCTCTTGTTTTCTTATTTTTGTTACAGAATCATACATCCAATTTGTATAAATTAACAATCTAGATTTGACTACATAGCAGTGTCGCCAATCAGTAGAAAATAAAAGCCGTAGCAAATAACCACCCATTAAATTTCAACTCTTTTTAGGGATCTTGGCGCTTTTTTCACATTAATGTTTTTGCTGTGAGCACATCATCATAAACGCTACAGTCGGATAAACAGTAGAGCGATTGTAGTCGCTACCGGTCAGAAACCCGGGTAAACTGTAGATGGTTCGTAGGCCAGGTTACCCACTGTAAAAACCTGAAGCTGAAACAAACGCTAATTAAACTTAGGAATAACGACGAGTATCACAAAAAGGCGACATAGCAAGAAAACGAAATCGAGAATAGAAAACGAAAAATATAATGCATCTGGATACATAGAATGTGATTTTATAGACAAGAAATATCAGCATACATCAGAACCCGAATTGCTTGAGTGAACCGTCTTTAGACATGAAAGAAGTGTGGAAAACACTTCTCAGTAATTGTAAATTAAAACTAAATAGGACCTTAGAGTAGCACGCATAATTGCACTCATCTAGATCATATCCCACTGAATTTACTGTTAGTATAAATATTTGTGTATTTTAGGAATTTGTTCAAATTCACATGAAAACGACAAAAGATATATACTATTAGCCAAAAAAAATATTCATCAACAAAATTAAGACAATGGAAGTACAACAGATATCAACTACTTCACAAGAAACATCGTTGTCTATGACCTTCAAACAAAGATTAACAAATTCCGCTAGAAATAGATAAACATCGAATTAATACATGCTCATTACCAGGAACTAGAAAAAGGACAAAGGAAATATAAAAACATATAAAAACCACTTATTGTTTCAGAATGGCAAAGAAAAATTACCTAGGTAGTTTTGAAGTCGGGGTTCTTATCAATAAAAATTTGAAAAAATGACCGACGAAGTTCAGTATCCTTAAACTCGGAAAAGTAACATACACGTATACGCACCAGATACAACCAACTCTCGAAAGAAGAGGAAAAACTTCTTCGAAAAACTAGAGTCAACGTCGAATCATTCAATGAGAGTACCATAAAACTGTACTAAACAAGACTAAAATAAAAATGTCTTGAAAATACCATTAAGTTAGACGAAACCTCAACTTGAGAAAGTTGAAAAATAATGAATGCAATGGGGACTGCCCCCGCTAGGCCTGGTTGTCTCAATGAACCTACTTTCTCTCTACTTATAGTTGCCTGGGGCATTTCTCAACTGGAATTGGCGGCTACTTATGTAGCTGGGAAAGCGTGGTGTAGAGTAATCCCTCACTCTCCATGCAAACAGATTACATGGCGCCGGTTTTGAAACCCAACCACTCTTTTGAGTTAGTTTTACCAAACCGAGAAGACCTGAAGGAAAAGCAAAATGTTCCGAGAAATAGATACTGACAGCTTACAGCTAGATCTCGACAATATGAAAGAGCTGAAACTGAAGTGTTCTGTAGAAGGAGAGTAGGAAGTCAGAGAGTTTTACTTACTCGAACAACGCGCGACGATCTTTACAGCAAAAATTTATACTATTATGCAGTGTGGCCATCTCTGTGAGAGAAAGATAAACGGGAATAAGGTAATATACCCATAACCAGTGTGACATTTGCATTGAGGAATAGTGTCGTAACTTCGCGATTGGTGTCTGGGTGTAACGGAACGGGAACACGGGTATAAGGAAGCGGATCATCTGACTACGGTAGGGTCCGCGATTGAACCATCCGGACCCCAACCAATTTTACCTTTCATAATTATCGTTGGTAAAAGGGAATTAAATTTTTGCTGGAAAGTAAATTTACTGAATCGTGGAGAGAGGCTCTTAAAATGAAGTATGCCAGGGAACATATAACTGGATCTAACGCATGGCTTGCTAAGGAGAGTCTCTTCTAAGAAAGGAGAGAACTGCGAATCGCGGTGGGACATTGTCACTTGTGACATGTTCATAAGATGGTGACATTAATAACTCGATGTGCAGATAGTGTATAGAAGAGGATGAAACTATTGACCATGTCCTCAGAGAGTGTCCAGCTCTCAACGGACTGAGACAGAGACATTTCGGTAATACAACATTATCACCTAAAATCATTAGGCAAGGTCAATCAACGAGCCTGCCTGTATTCGCAAAGATGATTGGTTTCAAATAACTTGCAATCATTGTGGTGTGTATCGAGGCCTAGGCATTGTAGATCAAGTGTCACCACCTTTTATTCATTCGTTCAAGTCGGATGGTAACAAAGCAAGAAGGAAACTTCACATATAAGGAAAACATAACAATAAAGAGAAGAAGTAAATAAGATAGACTCAGGAAATTAAGAAGCGAACATAAGATATAGGAGTTACAAAGCATCCTAAGAACATAACCATTACAGAAACAGATCAAACCAAACCATAAAGAAACTGAAAAACTTAATATTGCTAATGAATAAGAGCAGTACATGAAGAGATTCAAGTAAAATACACATATCATTCAGGAAGGGGAAACACTAGAAACTCACACAAAAATAAGCAAACGTACTGAAATATCACTAATCAACGTATGCTCAATAGTAAAACACACAAAAAGGGGCCAAGCATAGGTCCAAAATAATTATGAATCTGAAAGAGCCAATACTAAAAAAAAAAAATAACAAAACTCTTTCAAAATCGTAGGAGAAAAGGTGAAGAGCAACAAGACTGTCACAGAAATAGGTCGTCTGTAAAGCCTATATTTAATTGCCCCAAAAATGTGTTCAATTGAAAATGGCTTAGAGATATTATCAAAATCAACAAGGTCAATAAAAAATCATCACCTTCATAATTATTAAAGACACCAACTGTTAAACGCAATCAAATATTAGTAAACAAAATGGAGGTCAATCAAAGTTATTAAAAGTGCAACGGAAATGAAGACACTGAAAAGCATAAAAGAAGTTATACTGTATGATTATCTCGTCATCGATGTCATAAGGCTAGAGCTAAACATGGAGTATGTAATTAGATAAATTAAATATAAGAGGCGATGCTGAAAAAATGGCGTTGAAAAATAAACTAGACAGAGTAGCGAAACAGACCAAAAACAAAAAGCCGCAAAATCAAAGGCCTGGTCAAAAGATGGCTAGAAGATTGAACCACCAGATCGCAAGAGTGCTAATAAGCCGAAATAACAGAACTTAGTCGTAAAACAATAATAAAAAGAGGTAACGTGCAAGATGAAGCATAAGCCTAGCAAAATTGAATAGAAGAGTATCGTTTATTTTATTGAAGTGTTATTGACATATTATTTTACACTCTATATAATTAATCACATTTCATAATTTAGGAATTATCTAAATAATTTTAAATAATAAAAACGAGTTATTACGTAAAACGTAGATAATTAATCATTTTTTATGACGCCAGTATAATTTAAAGTGTTTGAAGTAACGAAGTGCCTGTTTTTCCATTGTACATATTGTTTTGTTTGATAAGACGGTGAAAAGTTGTATTTTTAAAAATATGTTAATACTGAGTATAGCTTTTTTTCTTTATATTGCATCAAAAATACCGTAAATATATATTTTAATCATAAGACAAAAATATTTTAAAATTTTTACCTTCAAAACGTAAAATAAATGATCATTATAAAAGTTAATAATTCCAAGTAAAATATTATATCTGAGACAAAAATTAACGACACAAAAATCAATACAATCAGTTTGCACTGCTTATGGACAACTCAAAAATCTATTTAAAGGTCCCTTTAAACAAAACCACAAAACCAGAGTTCTCAATAGATGCGTCCTCTCCGTAGTCAGATATGCATTCAAAACATTGGTATTAACAACGATCAACATGAAAAAAAAAATTAGCTCAAAGAAAATTGAAACGATCACCGCAAAAAAATAACCATAACAGACGAGTTAACTAAACTTACACAAGCTTACCCTATTCAGGACAAATCAGCCAAGTCAATAGTAAATACTCTCCTGGTGTTTTTCCAACACCATGGCAGTCCATTAAAGATAATATGTGACCACGGCCGAGAATTCAATAATTCTCTCATGAAGAACCTCTGCCACTTTTCGACATAAAATTATGCTTTACGAGCGTTAGCCACCCTCAGCCGAATGGGTTACTGGAAAGATTTTACGCCACACTATCTGAAATGATCCGTGCAAATGTCATAGAAAACCCCGAAGAATACCCATTTAACGGTTTACACTATGCGGTAATAGGTTATAATAATACGAAAAACAGAACCTACGGATTTACCCCTTATGAGCTACTATTTGGACATTCCACAATCAGATGTCCCAAAAAATTATACAATCAAAAGGAACTAATCTCCAAATATGTGAAAGATCCTAATAACAGAATAGAACACTATTATAAAGTTGCAAGTGACAGAACAGAAATACAAAAACAAAAATCAAAATTATAGAAATTTCCCAAAATTCAACCACCCTAATTAATCTCGAAACAAATCAATCTACTAAAATTAACTTCGACCTGTTTAACCTTAGTCTAAATAATTAAAGTAATCGGAATAATATGGAAAACAATTACCGATAACGTAGACGCGTCAGAATGTAAATACTTCAACGATTGTACACAGAAAATCACGCGGAACGAAAAACAAGTCGAGAATTAAATGAAAAATCAAAGTTCGGGGACAACTTCAGTAATTAAAAGTTTTAGTTCTACCTTTCAAAAACTGAGAATCGACGAAGAAACTTTTAACGATAACGTACGAAATATGCAAGCCACAATAATGGACGTATCAGAGGATCTAGCTTTTTATAACGTAAAACTAGATACTTTGGATTTATGCGAATCCCTTATGGAGAGCTACTCTTTCATAGAAAATCTTAATGATATCCTAAACGCCATAACATTCGCTAGCTTGAAAATTCTACGTAGCTCCATTATTACCCCATTAGATATGATTGAATCCCTTAAACAAAGTTCTCAAGCTCTACACAAAAACAATTTACCACTACTGGTTTATTCCTCTAGTATCGCTAAGTATATCGGCATTATTGAACTAGAAGCATACCAATCGGACTCTAGAGTATTGTTTGTCTTGAAAATGCCTCTGGTTGATCCTGAAACCTACACTATGTATCGTCTTTATCTAATGCCAATATCGGATAATCATACAGGGTTTCACTATATCATCTCAACCACCCAAAAATATATTGCGAGAGATAATGAATCGATGCTCTACGTTTCACTCCAAAACCTTGAGACTTGTAAATTACTTAGTTTCCACCAGAAAAACTGCTCCGAAGTACTTTCACACCCGATCAACAGTGACTACATTTGTGAAGCACAACTCCTGAAGCAACCGATCCACCTACTACCAAGAACGTGCCAATCCAGTTTGCTGTTAGCAAACGGATACAATGTCCAACAAATGGACCAAAACCTTTTGTTGTCAGATTCACTACCCATCACTGTGAAAAGCGACGGAAATCATCTCACTACAAAGGTCGTCCAAGTCAACACTCTTCTACGTCGTCAACCAGACTGCAACGCATTCATTGGAATCACCAGAGTTCATGAGAAACGTCTAATTGATATGTATCAAAATATCACCTACAAAAATCTGCCAATCGAATCTCCATACAAATGTTGCGAACACCTTCCAAGAAAATCATCTATACCAGACGTCAAACCCTTGAAGTTGAACAAAGTTGATACAGGTAACCTCAACGTTGTTCAAGATAAGCTGGACCAATATTCGGAAGAGTGGGATAAAATCATCTCCCAACCTGTCATAAGCAAGCACCTACCCTGCAGTACTGACAATAGCCATAATAGTTCTCCTGACTACAATCTATGCCATATCCAAATGTCGATGCAGAAGACTGCCGATGATAACCTCGTGCCTCTACGACGACAATTTTCCTACAGGACCAAGTCCAACAAACCTGACAAATAGCAGTATCCTCCCAAGAAGAAGAGCCAGCATCTGCCTAGACGAATCCCTACACGAAGAAGAATTCCGATGAGAAGATTAAAAAGTTGATGCAAGGCACCAACTTTTATTTGGAAGAGGGAGTTGTTACGTGCGATTCTATGCCTATCGTTTATAATTAATAAACTGTTCATTGACCGGGTATTAGATTTCGCAATTGCAACTCCGACATTTTTCCAGTTTAGCAAAATCAGCAATGTTGCAATACACATTTTAGAGAAAGTAATGCTTTTTAAAATGTTATGTTATAGTTCTTATGTTATTAGCCTTGCTAACACATAATTTATTAAATATAAGTAAGAAATATTTAAGTTAATATCATCAAAAGTTCATAAATAAATTTAGAACTAAAAAATAGTTAAATCAAAAAAAAGCAGATAATAATATGTTGATTTAACGACGGCCGAGTGATGAGCTCACAAATCAGTGCTGTGTGTTTGTACTCTAGGAGTTGTTAATTTATACAGCTTATTGGAAAATAAAGTTTATTGAAAGTTTTCTACTCGCCTTTCTGAGAATGGTTTTGTAATCAAATATTTCGAAAATATTCCCATATTAATATCTGCTTTAATAAAATAGTACCTGCACCAAGTTCGTCTTGATTTAATGAAACTGCAAGAATTCCTTCAAACAAAAATAGTAGACCTAACAGAACTTGAACAACTTTCATTTTTTTAATGAATAGTATTCGTAAAAAAAAGACACTATTAACTAGTACTGGTTACTTAAATAGTGTTATGAAATAAAGATCGGGAGTTTTTGAACACAATAAAAATTGTTGACTTGTTACTTATGATTAGATGTAGGTAAACACATTTTTAAGGACAATTTTATTGATAATTGGTAATCAGTAGCGGAGGAGATAAAGTTGAAAAAATTTATAAATAACTTAATATTAACAAAGTAAAAACTCCATTTCCATCATTAAGACTATAACGGAAAAAACTTTTAAATTTGTAGTTTTGTATTAAGTTTGGAAGAAATGTATGGAAAACCAAAGAAATATCTGCAAATTAATATTAGGTACCACTAGGGGCTACTAAGTAAAAAAAATGAGTTATTTAGTCCCATAAGTTTTTGCCTACAATTTCGTAAGAGCATTCTCATCCAAAAAAAATTGAAGTCATTTCTGCCAAAATCATTATGTTGAAATTTCTGATAAATGTTTTTAACAATTCGTACGTTAGAACCAAGGGAAACATAATTTGAAAGCAAATGAAGGATTTTAATTAATACAGAATTAAATTATTTCATTTTGTAAAGAGTACGGTAGGAGCATGTGGAAAGACATGAGTGCACTTTTTCATTCCAATGGTTCCATTATGAAACAGGCAATTTTTTTAGATAGAATTACTCCTAAAAACGAGCAGCTGGAATACATATTTTTATTTAATTCAGTGGCAAATTTGTTTAACTGTTAATACTCTAAAACTAAAAACAAAAACGAATTTCACGACACAGGTAAAATTCTCTTATAAAGGAATATTCTCTGGGACCCGCCTCCGATTTGACTCATTCTGTAATATGTTAAAGTATACCAAAAGATATTCAACACCTATTTTTTACATCCTGAATTGCATTTCTATGAAGTGATAACTACCCCCAAAGTTCATTTATAACATAAAATGCTAGTTTATTTCATGTCAAATTACCTGCAAATAATTAAGTTTACTAAAAGGAAGTGACACATGTCATTTTTTCAGTAAGGTCTTGTCTTTTGTTTTTATAAGGGTGAAAAATGTTTTTTTTTTTTTTTCATTGTTTTCATTTAATAAATATATAAATTTAGTTAATTCGGTCAAAAACTTGTTACTGAAACATGAATTTGAAAAATTAATTTGAGGATAAAGTGCTCCTTCCGAATTTTTTTTTAATTTTGTGCAAATATTAACATTATTTTAAATAAATTCATTATCAACTAATTCTGTAATGAACATTAATTTATATACACATATTTCTGTTTTCACTATTTTTTATTTTATTTTATGTATTTTAACATTTCGGTTCCATAAACTGTCATCAGGATGTTCTTACAAGTCCTTATTTCAACATGTTCTTAGTGGTGATTACAGAAAAATATTTCGAAAATAAATTTATTGCAAGGCGATAAGGCGATTGAAAAGTGAAAAATTTATTGGTTAACGAATTTTTTAGTTGACTTCATTCGTATATAACTTTGTGTGAAATATTTTGATTAGTGATTCTAAAAATATTTCTAAGGTAAGTGAATGAAAGAAGGCCTATAACTGAAAAAGAAATTTAATAAATTGTTAATTCATGAAGTATTAGGGTTACCCATTTTACAGACTAAATTAACAAGACTGAAACAAATTATTAAAAAAAAAACGAAACCGACTTGAAATGATAAATAACAAGCTAATTTAATTTAATAATTGTTAATGTACTTATTTACTTACTACTTGTTTTTAAGTCAGCTCCAAATTTAAAAGTTATAGAAACATTACATTTTTTAATAGCTCGTATTTTAAAACAAAAAAAAATCCAAAGTTAAAATTTTCAGACTTATTCGGGCGATTCAAAGTTAATATATTTTTTTTTGTTAAAATATTCGAAAGAGTATAAGAATACATGCGAGTGTCCTTCTTTGTTTTAATGTTTCAATTTTGGAATAGACGATTTTATTTAATAAGCCACTGGAATCCAATCATATCTTATTTAATTCAATAATTAAAATACTTTGAAAACATTATCAGATACTTATATGAAATGCGCAAAAATTTACTCATAAATATACTTAGCAATCAAATTAGTACTTTTACCGAAACTTCTATTGGCACTTAATTAAAATGATTAAGTTACAGCCAGTTTTTATAGTTATAGTTACAATAACTTTGCCTCAATTTAGTTTTTGTGTTTCGGGAAATTCTTGTATAGTTAAAACATTTGATCAAGTCAACGATGCTTTGACATGTAAAAGTATTATTTTAGATAACTTGTCTGTTCCTGCTGGTGTTACTCTTAAACTAAATCTAACAGATGGTGCTGAAGTAATTTTTCGAGGCAATACCACCTTTGGATTCAAGCATTGGGATGGTCCTCTAGTTACCATTAACGGAACAGGAATTATTGTTAGAGGAGAAAAAGGTACTTGTCCGTTACAAAAGATGTCGTTACTTTCCGAATCATTTGTTCAAATTATACGTACCATGATAAAAGTATTAAGGAAAATAGCCAGTATTGATAATTGTATGTTTATAAAAGTTAACAAAACAATATAAAATAAACAGGTTATAACTTAAAACCTGTAATATTTCCTCATTCTCAAAAAAGTAAATATTAGTTTTACATTGTTACCTTAATTCTACCTCGTTAAATAACAACATTAACTGCATTTCAGCCTACAAAATCTAAAATGAGACGAAGTTGAAACTTTCCAAACCCTTGAATTTTATTGTCTTTATATTTTGTATTATTGCGTTGTTGTTTGAATATGATTGCATTACCTGGTGTAGTCAATTAGTCAATTTTATACATTGTCAAAAATCTCTCCCTCCAAAATCACAACTACTAGAGGTGACAAGCCTGAAATTACGTAGAATGTACCTAACTACCTCTACTGAACGCTTTCCAAAAATAGATAAAAGTGTTTTGAATATTTCGGTAAAATATTCGCTGTAAACGATTAAAATTTACACGAAGTATCGGTAGTTCCAATTCTATATCCCAAAACAGTATTTAGAAAATGGCATTTGATCGAAGAAGATTTTATAGCTGAAGTTCATGAATTGAAAACGTGTTTCAGTGAAATTGTATTTTAATAAAAGGAAATTTTTGAAAATGCTACAATTGATATAAGAATATATTTTTAATGAAATACATTTAACTATGATAGTCCTCTACATTTTTTTAATAAGACCAGTCGGTATAACTTTGTCTAAAATTGTTTGCATAGGCCTATCTGTCTCAGTTGTTTATTTTTTACCCAGAAATATCGACGTGCCAATTAATCTGTAAAATCGACTTTAGCGTTTCCAGTCAGTTCCAGTCTACTGATAACTAGGGTAGAAATAAATACACTATATTAAGTTGTTCTGTTTGATTTTCCTCTCTTAAAATATAACAAAGGGCAATTCTTAGATACTATTTATTTTAAATTATAGGATATGATACATCAAATATTTGTTAAATTAATTATCGAATTTAACAGCCATATTCACTAAGATGATTTAAAATTTAAACCCGATCTAGTTGCCACGAAATTTTAATCTTACAATCAGCCAGTTTTGTTTTGCTTATGATATTGTCATAATTTATATAACATATAAACTCTTACATAGGGATATTAAGGATAAGAACCTTCGATAATGCTTTGCAATATGTAAAAGAAATAGTTGTATCCCAAAAATAATTGTAGTTCTCCAATTTTACTGTTTCACTAGTAAAACAAAATGATTTTTTTATTCTTGTATTTTTAGGGTTTAAAAATTGCTTGATTTATTGTAGCTCTTTTCAGGTCAGTTTAAGCCCTCTGCTGTCAATTTAGGACGATTTTAAATTTAAACCACGTTAGTGAATCCGCTTGTAAATGTTTAAACATAAATATATCAGTTCGAGTTCTAAATTTCAAGTTAGGAAATTTGGTATGGCGTTCTCATGGCTAACAACTAATTTTTCAAACCTTTGCTTTTCAAATGTTGTTATTACTGTTCAAATAATGACTATATCGGTGGATGACATGTTACACTTTTACTGTTTTAGATTCCATAATAGATGGACAAGGTCAACTTTACTGGGATGGGCAGGGCGGCTGGAGTAATTCCAAACCACAATTTTTTACCGTTCAAGTATTTGGCGGATCGGTTTTTAGAGATCTTCATATAATAAATACTCCGAAAGACGTAATGCAAGTTACAAACTCTGATAATGTCTTATTAACTAATTGGCTGATCGATGACTTAGCTGGAGATCCCGTAAGTAAAACAATATTTTACTTAATAATGAAGTCGTACACAGAAAGAGGGGAAAGGAGAAATTGCTCAGCCCTAAGGAATATCTAAAATATCTTACATAAAGTTTTCAATTTCCAGTATTATTATAAAAAATAGCATATGTGTTCGTCCATATCATGAACTACATTAAAACAAAGTTTTCTCACCTGAATCCGAAAAAACTCAATCTAGCTGATACGGGTCAGAGAGATTTGGATTCCAGGAGACTTGAGTCTGAAAGATCCAGAGAACGAGAGACATGGACTGGAGAGTGAAAGTTTTTATAACTTTACGGTTTTTTCGAAGTAATTGCTATCTAAAATAAGGCAGACCCTGAAACACTAGTTTTTCTTCCTTATATTATTTAAGGCTCTACTAATAATTTTTCCCAAATAAAAACATTTTTTTAGATACTTGCAATCTTAATGCTTTTTTGGAAAGTATCAGTTGCTACTGTCAATCAAAAGTGCTTATTCTTCTTTTACAATCGCGTCGCATGGATTATTTTTATGTGTAACGTTAGTTGACCTGTTTTCTTACCTTCACTCCAAATGAGAAGATCTGCGTGTGGAAACCTGAAACACGGAATAAAATAATGCTCTGATAAATATATATTTTAGTATATGTATGTTTTATGGGCGCTTAGCGCGATTCTGGAATCAAAACAATTAAATAATTTCATTTTATTCCAAAATTTCGCGAAAAAATTGATTTTTCCTTAATATCTCCGAAACGGCATACTTTTGTAAAAAATTATTTAGGCGCTATAAATGTTAAAAAAGACTTATTTCCAAATATTTTGTTTGCAAATCAGCAATATTCATTTGATGATCATAGCAAAAATCTTTCATCTTTTTGAAAATAAGTATTGTTTGTTTCTTGGAATGCCAATCAATAATTTAAAATTAAAATAATCAAACATTATCTAATGCGAAAATTTTTAAATTTGAATTTTATTCCCCAATAGGACTAAAAATGATAAATCCAAAACATTTACAGTAAATCAATTATTATAAATTATCAGCAATTACTGATTTACTATATATGTCACAGCTTTCAGATTTTTAGTCCTCCGTTGAAGATGTCATGCTTTCTTGCATATATAGATGTTGAAAGCCATCACTAACAAGAAAAAGAGAAACTAATGTATCACTTAAAGTATTATAAAAGTTTGTGGACAATGCACTTAATTTAAATTAGTTCATCAAAAACTATTTAAAATTTATTTAAACAAATTTCAAAACCAGTCACACTTTAACTCATGTATATACAATAATGTACATGGGTTCATTTTTTTACTACATTATTTCTCCTTTATATATTTATTTTTTTTTTGGTTATTCATTACAGTTAAGTTTATGTTGTTGCAAAATAACAGTAGTTCACGTGTCCCTAGATTAATTTAGAATAAATTACCAAAAAACTATTTAAACAAGAAAAAAAAATTAAAATCGCTCTCGCTTTTTTCCGTGTTACACTAAATAGAGGAGAGTTACCGTTTTTTAAATCTTTTATAGGGTGTCTTACAGTATTACCTACAAATTGAAATTAATTTTATAGCCCTACTCCATCCTCCACTTAAGTTTTTTATTAATTGATATTTTGACGTTACTGCGAAAATTCGCTGAATTTTTAAGTTTTTATATCATTTTTAGAAAATTGGACAATATATATATATATATATATATATATATATATATATATATATATATATATATATATATATTCTGTTTAAAAAAAAATTGCTATAGGCCTAGTAAATCGCAGCATAAAATATCGAATTCTGAATACCGAGAACGAGCCTATCAAAAATCAAAAGAAGCCTTAAAAATAAACAACTATCCCGAAAACCTCATGAATAATATTTTCAAAAAGAGAATTCATAAATTTTATAACGAAAAACACCTTACGAAAACAAAAGAAAAAAACGAAAAATACATATCACTTCCTTATATCCCGACACACTCCGAAAAACTCCAAAATGTTTTAAAGAAACATAATGTAACTGTCAGCAATAAGAGTCAAAACGTCCTAAAAATTGCTGTAGTGAACTAGTACCTAAAAATCCAAAAGATAAAGAAAAAACATATCATTTACAGTCAAACGAGCCAATATCTAATAAACAGAACGAACGGTTATAAATGCGAAAAAAAATTAAAGGGAGTTAACACACAGCATGAAAACCACCATTTTTTCGATTTTGAGGAAATCAAAATTTTAAATGCTGAAAGCAAAAGGTAGACAAACAGTAGATGCTAAAGCAGATACCAAGCAACTTAGCAGAATATATAACAACATTATAAAAAAACAACTAAAAATATAATTTTAAAATCAAAATCGCATTGTAGACCCGTAAACCCTCAATATCCAAAACAATTTTAATTACGTGACAAAAGACTCATCTGGTTCTTCCAGTATTAGTCTAACTTCATAATGATACATATGTTCATTTATATACTGTTGTTTTGCGGCAACTATTCCCCACATAATATAAACTTGTGTGACGGGGACACGTATTTCAATGTGAGCTTAGTAAATACCTAACGAATATTTTCAAAATAGATTGATAGTTATAACAAAGAAAATGTTACATTGTTTGTAGCCACCACACAGGGGCGATATACACAACAGTACAGTACGACAAGCGAAAGCGAGTTATCGATCGTGCGGGAGAGGGGAAGAAGTGTCAACGACATTCACGTTCCTAATGTAGCAGATAAGGACGTCTATTTTTCTGAAATTCGAAGCCCCCCTTGAATCAGCACCTGGCTACACACTGTATATTCTGATGAAACTTATAGACGTTTCAGCAAAATCTTCGGTGTTTGCTACATATGTAAGATACTGCTGGACACTAATCAAATGTATTTTTATTTACTTATCTGCATTACTCTTAATAATTCAATTTAGGGTGTCGCGCCAAAGGGAAAAGAAGGACATAACACCGATGCCTTTGATGTCTGGAATTCCACAAATATAATCATCTCCAATTCTGTAATCTACAATCAAGATGACTGTGTCGCCTTGCGATGTGGTGAGTAATCCTAACTTTAGTTTTATAACGATCCAATACCATTGCTCCTACAAAGATCGTTATCAATTAAACTAGACAATAATATAACTAATTAAAATAATCTCTATACAGTCTTGCAAAACTTAGATAAAAATTGAGACATAAAATTTTTTTAAAATACTCATACGCATTAACTTAGTTGCCGAAATGTTTTTTCATGATTAATACCAGGTGATCAACTCAAAAGATATGACAAACATATTTCACATAGAAACAGTAGTGAAGAATATTCATTTACCCGCACCCCACTCCTTGGCCTCGCCCACGCTATCTTGACCTTGATGTTCAACATCAAATTGGTGTGCCTTTGTCCTTGAGAAAGGTTATGTGTTCAATGTTGTATATGAACTTGGCCCTGAATTTGGTCAAGGTCACTTTGGACATGTAATCTTCATTTATCAATTGTCCCCGACCTGCATCAATAGTGCTCGTGTTATTTCATAAATCATAGCATATGGGCGTGAAAATTACGATACTAGATTTACCAATAGTTATAACATCACCCAATTTCTTCTGTGGATGGAGCGTAATGGGCTGACCCCGGTAGTGAATTAGCCCACAAAATGCTCATTGCAATTTTGTTCCTGAGAAGATCAACGAAGTTAAAATTGTATACTTCATTATTTGGCCAGCAAAAATATTTCCTTCTGCAGTGACAACAAGTTAAAAATAAACCTCTGGCTATATGCCTATATGTTTCAGCTGCTTCACAAACTTGTTCATCAGCAGGCAACATGATGTTTGAATCTTATATAATTTTTCAGCTACTGTAATATATTTATGTTACTTTTAAAAAATAACATTGCAAATATCAAAATTCCTTGAAAATTACGACCAACCTCAAAAATGATTCTGACATTGACGACTACGTTGATATCGACCTTGCTTGTGCAGCTATGGTCAAGAAAACAAGCATAAAAGCAGACTAGCTGATCGAACTCTTCCCAGTTCATTACAACAATTCAGTGTACAAGTCAGTGTATAAACTTAAAGTTCAAGTCAAATCCATCATTTACTCGTTTATTTCATACCCGTAATAACTCTTTTGGGAATTTTCGTAGCTATTGTATGCTGCGTTTTATAATTTCTTTGAAAAATCCAAGATCCATCGTTCGTATGGAAACACGGTGGAATTCAGGTACAATTTAATGTTGGTTATATCGGCAGTAATAAATTGTGTTGCATTCCTTTTTTTGTCACACACCTTACTGTCCTGGAATCCGATTATCATATAACGTGGCTTTTCAAAAGTTGTATTTGTTTTGTAACGAAGTTACTAATTTTTTGGGCAAGTGTATGTTCGTCGGGATTTTATTTCTTTATTTAATATCCGAAAAATCTGATTCTTGCGGGAAAAGATTGCTTGAAGTTTTAATATTACCAGAATATAATTAGATTCACCGCGCTATGCCGGGAAATATAATTTTCCGAGATTTTCAGAGCGTCCGACCATAGTAATTGCGCGCCGCATACAGCAGTATCGTATGCGCGATCACCGCACACCGTCACACGTCAGCGTAGTGGGAGCTCGAGCCGTCTATTTAAGTCCCAGCAGACCATTATTTCGCTGAGAACCAAACGGTCTCCACCCGGGTCAACAGTCCAAACGGACTGGACTGGGTCGCCTGCTGGGCCGCGCCTTCCTGGTCTGGTGATGTAGGTGAGGCTAGGCTTGTGTGTATATGGTTTTTACCACACACTTCCTTCCTTACGTCCTGCCCCTCTAATGACCAGGAATGTGTTTACCGCCAGGTGCCCGCCGAGGTCCGTTGACAAGGGCGCTAAACAACTGCCGCCCCGACGCCTATCGCCGCCGCCGCGTGTAAAGACCGACGCCGTGTAGAGACGCCGCCTATCGCCGATCGACGCCTTGTTGTTGTTACATACCGCGTATATCGCCGTCGGTCGAGTTGTAATACCAAGCGCCGTGAACCGGGAACGCGGATTTTAGATACGAGGCGCGATAATTTGCGTACAAGCCGTCGTGAGTAGCGTCGCGACCGAATAGTACGAGATACGTGAATAGCGTCGCGAATGATACCGCCGGGTTACCGTCTTCAGCGCAACCGAACAGAATGAGCTACCGTAAACAGCTCTAAAATATACTCTTGCCCTCCAGACCGGTTGTTTGTTTATATTATTTTACATCTTAGATTGCAAGTTAGTTTTAGGCCATGTCTTTGTATAAAAGAATGGAATACAGGATACAGGATGTTTTATAACCGTTTGTTTTCTTACCTAGTCCCATTTTTACCATTATATGTGACAATTGGCAGCCGGCAGCCAGCACTAATACGCACAATTGACCCCTGGCTTGCCGTTTCTCCACTGTAACAAGCTGCCCGGTGCATAAAGTGGGCCCTCGACCACATTAAATCCCGAGGGTGGTGACCGAGAACCGACCCCCGAGTGGATGTTTTGACCCTCAGGCAGTCAAGCCGTTGATCAGTTGAGAGAGCAGGGATATCCCGAATTTACGTAGCTGCCGCTGACCCGATACCCCTGCGCTGAGCATTTGACCGATGACTGTCTGCACGAGAAATATCCACTGACCGATGTTCCGCTGTCGTGAACGAAGAAGAGCCGTAGAGCACAACCGGCTCCCCCGCTCCCCGCCTACGTAAAACGGGACGGATTTTCCATTCGATTTTATCAACCGTTATGTCGGCATTTTCCTTACTAATGTAACAATTGGTTGTTAAAATATGAAAGTGTACTGGAATACCAATTTTATCAGAATTGCAAGTTTATATGTGTACTCATCTAAACTACTGATGGAATTGTCAAAAATTAGTTCGGTAAAAACTTCCATTTTTTCGCTAGTGGTCATCATTTTCTTATGCATCATTTTGAAAATAAAAATTTCAATTTTCTGACTGCATACTCGGCGACCCCAGAGATACCCTAGTACAAATTTTCGAAAGAAATATACTCAGTAGAAAAATGTATTGGGGCATATTTCATACCGTAAATACAAAATCACCTTCAGAACACTACAACAATTCAATATTTTATATTTATACAATGCTGTTTAAGTTGGTATAATTTCGATTATTTTTCCGTGCCATTATATAACAAACTCATTTAAGGACAAATGAAAAAAAACCTCTATCAAAGCCAAGGTCAAGGACAAAGATAAGGTCGCTGTCGCTACTAAAGTGAAGGTCAAGGTCATGTGGGCACGATCAAGGTCAAAGTCGGGAGTAGGATGACGCTCTTTTCGCATTTCTTCACTACTTATGTGCTATTCATATTGTAACTTGAAAATTAAATTATGCCCTCGTTTTTGAACATATCTAAATTCTGTTCCGAAAAAACGGCCAAAGGCACTGGAAATTTCAAGTGAGTCATAATTCTTAACGTTCTTATATAGTAAACACTACTATGCAATATATGGCTGATGTTAAAAAATGCAAGATACAAATCGACTGCATTGCTTTAATAAATATAATAAATTGGTTTTAGGAGCCAACATATCAGTTTCAAACCTTTACTGCCACGGAAGTCATGGTCTAAGTATTTCTGTTGGTTTCAGCAACGATTCCAGGCCCCTTAATACCTTACTTAATGTATCATTTTCCGATAGCGTAGTGGAAAGTGGAAGGAATGGAATTCACGTGAAAACACATGTTGATGGTGGATATGGAAATATTACTGGTGTAACCTATCGAAATATAATAATAAGAGGTAAACATTTTGAAATTCTAGAGATTCTTTCACTCATACTCGCCCTATCACAAAATAAATAATATTCAATAAATTTTAGTTACAATTTCACTTTTTAACCGTTTATATAGATAGGCTACGGAATATAAGCATTATGTTTATGTTGTCAACACAGAGTATCATTTAAAAGAAAATTAAAATTGTTAATGAGTTCGGATCAGAATCAGAGTTTTATTTAAGACAGTTGAGTCACAAAGCTGTTATAGCAAGCGGTAGTTGCTTTACAGTTGAAAAAAATCTTCCGACGCTAGCTCTGTACATTTGACAATGGTTATCATATGGCGTTTTGTGGTTCTCTGATGGAAAATTTAAGAAAACAACACATTTTATACCAAATGTACTTCTATGCATGTTGATGTTTGATGAAATATCATTCATGCCGAGTATTGTTTACGGCAAACATGAAGACCAGCTTGTTGATGTGAAAAATGGAGTAATATGTAATTGTGCCATTGTATTAACAGTCAAGAGATGTATGCGTGAAATGAACGGAAATTTTTTGTTTCATACCCATTCTTCAAGGGTACAACAAAAATACCTCGATATAATTTGAGGCCTACATTGAAAATACCCATTTATATTTTGTAGTAAAATTTGTACATTTTTTATAGTTTTTCCCATATTATATAAAAAATTTGTAAACGTATTAGAAAAGTCTATACTTTAGGAATTTAAAAATGTTAGTATGCTTTAAAATATTATCACAGAAATTTCAGTTTTAAGAATAGTAAATTATGATCTCCGTTATATATTGTATATGTACATACTGTAAACCGTAAAAATTTTTATAATGGGTGTTTTTTTCTTTGAAATTTACTAAATTGAAATTTAAAAAATTGTAAAGAAAATATGTTAAAAGGATGAAAACACAGTATAGACTATATAATTTTTGTTACTAAATAAATTGTTAACAAGAATTTTTTGTTTATCCCTACAAAATAAACTTAAAAGTGGCATTTTAAAAGGTTTAGCCGTCCTGTATATTTTGTGATCTAAAATAATAATAATATTTATTCCATATTTTTAGGTTTTTAACCATTTTTTCGATTATTCCTTCCAGTTAAATTATAGCATATATCTTGTCATCCCGCTTTTTAAAATTTTTCACATTCTATTAAAGTATTTTATATAAGCATTTTAACTCTTATTAATCTTTATATTTCTATAAAAAATATTTTTAAATGATACCTTAATTCACTTTACGTAATTTTTTTTTAAAGATAAACATAAAAATGCTAGATGTAACCTACTTCGAGCACAAGGAAGCATTTAATTAGCTACTAAAACAACTATGAATGTTACGGAATATTAAAAGTAATATTTCGAGCTACAAAACCAACAGGATCCTTGAATAACAGTTTTTAAAAAGATTCGAATTTTTACATTCATTGGGGGTCACTTATCTAAACAAATCGAACCCAGCCTTGTGGTTGCCTACAAAATATTTTTTGTTTTAGTAAATTTTAATAAGATACGATATTGAAATTTTGCTAAAATTAACTAGGAATAAAAAGAAGACGAGTAAAAATCGGGTGTTTTCGAACCCGCCGACGTAAATATAACCTGTTTTTATTTAAGCCACTTTTTTGGTCATTGTATTTACTGCAAGTTCGCAACTTAGCATTTCTATAAAAATTATACCAAAATTATTCTTGTAAGTCGTCAAATAGATGTTTTGTGAATTTTTAACATTTCGTAAATCCAACTTTTCTGTTCGTATGACAGTGATGCTCTCGATGAATCAAATAAACTAGTATGTACTAAAAAGTTTTGAAAACAAAAGAAATATTTCGGTTCATCGAGTACCCGACAATAATAATCAATAAAAGTTGGAAACTTCATCGAAAATGGGAATAAAAAAATACAAAACGATACATGTTGAATAAATTATTTATACGATTAACAAGAGCAATTTTCATATAATTTCTAAATAAATATAAATTAAAAGCCTGATCTAAATATAAACACAGAAAAAATTTTAAATAAAAATGTTTTATATTTGTATCCGAGGGGGCGAAAAACAGCTGATTTTTACCCATCTCTGTGTATATCACATTATGTTTACCTTGCGTCATAAATACGGGTCACTTTTTTCCTGCAAGTGTGTAAACATCTCAGCAAAAGGCCCAGAACGCGGCCACAGAAATTAGTATTGAGTGTTCTATGTATTTCTACATTATTTAACCTATGTATATTTCTAGATATAACATATAATGGTATCCTTCTTGAGGAAAACTACAGTAACAAACCACCAGATAACCTCACTTCAACACCGCCCCGCAATAATGTGCCAATTAGAGACTTAGTTCTCGAAAATATCACTTGTAGTGTCAAAAGTAGCGCAGTGCCAGTTCAAATAGTATGTGCTGACGATGGATGTTTTAACTGGAACTTCTCAGATGTACGAGTGAGTGGTGGAAAGAAAAATGATTGTAATTATGAACCTGTAGGTTTCAATTGTTAATAAATAATAAAAAAATTTACATCGTTCAATAAAAAGTGTTTTCACGTTACCCTTATTAGATTCTATTTTACTCGAACAGAAAATTTATTGTGAAATGTTTGTATTATTTTATCGAATATAACTTTAAACGGAGTATATATATATATATATATATATATATATATATATATATATATATATATATATATATATATATACAAATAAAAAAGTTAAGAAATAGTACAGATAACAATCATATACGAAATGTTTAGTGTTAAAAAGTGAACCCATTATAGGTCTTTATCAAAATACTTTAGTTTCCAAAGTTATTACCCTTAAAGAGACAAGTACTTTACATACACACATTTTATAATTAGGGAAAAGAGCTAAAAAAAAATCACGTCACCATTTTCAAATATTTACTCAAAAAAGTCATCAAAAAGTACTTCAAATTTAAAATAAAACATTAAACTATTTTGAACTTTTCTTTTTGTAAATAAACTCCTGGACAAAATTAAGGCAACAATATATTAATTCAAAAAAACTTTATAGTAAATTAATTTGAATTATTTCTTACAATTACAAATAATATTTACTGATACTTCAAGAGTGGATTAATTACACTACTATATTATTAAATTTGAATTAAAATTATATGTAGGACCTACGAAGAATTGTGAAAAAAATGGTCTCCCGAGAAATAATTTTCCATTCTGTGTTAACGGCATTTTCAAACGCCCTCAGGTTTCTAGATGTCAAAGTCAAGCGTTGCCTTTAATGAATAAAAAATTTTCTCTTACAAAAGGACCAGATGTTCTAGACTAAAAACATCAGTGACGTTTCATGCACACAAACCATATCTGAAGCGGAAGTGAATAAACTAATTAATATCGCTATACTGAAGAAAGAGACGGAGCGAGTGTGGCTTCGGCTTCGCGCAGCAAACGAGGCGACATCGGCTTCTTTTCGATTGAATAGTCGGCTGCAATGTTCTTAAGATAATAATTAGCATTCACAGATCTCGAATTAATAGGAAACAACCTTAGCTTGTAGCCCTAGAATATAACAGATCCACAACCAAATGTAATTATTCCAGAGATAACAAACCTCTTTCTTGATCTTCGTCCGACTCACTCACGGCCACCGAAATGTTTAAGACTAACCCTAGTTTCATCTGTGAAATAAGCGTGTTCGCAGTCATCCACGAACCAATTACTATGATTTCTGGCAAAACATAACCTGACAGCTATATTCTCTCTGGTAAATAAGAACGCAGTAGTCTTCTACTATCCAAACCAGCGTCATGTAAGGGTCTTCTAACTTTTTTAGCAAGTATTGCCACATTATGATTGTCTTCCAATTCGTTCCTGAACATTGAACTAATGGCTATTCTGTTTCGTAAATCGTATTGTCTGAGAAAGAAAAAATCTTGGTAGTTGGTGCACCGCTTTCATCCTTGTCCTAATCTTTAACAATAAGATCCTGTTTCATGCCACTTATGACGAAAAGATTTTTACCCAACAAATTGGCACTATAACTCTGACGTTATCTCTATTAAAGCTATGACGCGTTTTTGTAGGAGGAGAAGAGCAGGTCGTGCTCTACGGTCTACTTCGATTACGGCAGCGGAACATCGGCCAGTGGATATTTCTCGTGTAGACAGTCATCAGTCAAATGCTCAGCGCAGGGGTATCGGTTTGACGGTATCTACTTATAATCGGGATATCCCTTCTCTCTGAACTGTTCAACGGTTTGACAGCCTAAAGGTCAAAACGTCCACTCGGTGGTCGGTTCTCGGGCGCCACCTTCAGGATTCGTGTGGTCGAGGGTCCACTTATGCACCGGGCATCTTGTTACAGTGGAGAAACGGCAAGCCAGGGGTCAATTGCGTGTATTAGTGCTGGCTGCCGGCTGCCAATTATTATATGTAATGTTAAAAATGGGACTAGACGCCAAATTTGTGATGCGTATGGGACTAGATAATGAAACAAACGGTTATAAAACATCCTGTATCCTGTATTCCATTCTTTTATAAAAAGACATGGCCTAAAACTAACTTACAATCTAAGATGGACAATAATATAAACAAATAAACGGTCTGGGGGGCAAGAGTATGTTTTGAGAGCTGTTTAAGCTCATACTGGTCGGTTGCGCTAAAGACGGTAACCCGGCGGTATCATTCACGACGCTATTCACGTACCTTGTACTACACGGTTGCGACGCTATTCACGACGGCTCGTTCGCAAATTATCTCGTTTCGTATCTAAAATCCCCGTTCAAGGTCCACGGAGCTTCATATTAAAATTCGACCGACGGCTGTATACGCGGTATGTAACAATAACCCGGCATCGATCGGTGATAGGCGGCATCTCTACACGCAGCGGCGATCTTTACACGCGGCGGCGGCGATATGCGTCGGGGCGGCAGTTGTTTAGCGCCCTTATCAAAGAACGTCAGAGGGCACCGGGCGGTAAAACACATTCCTGGTCAATACGGAAACAAAACTAAACTTACTGCATCAGTGCGTGTGTGTATAGGTGACAGTAGGAAGGAAAGAAAGGAACTAACGCTGTCCTTTCTTATAAGGGTCCTCGACAGCGTCAGCAGGATGGAACGACATTGCCCGTTCTTATAAGGGTCCTCGACAATGTCGACCAATAGCGGTAGAAAATTAGGAAAGGAACCAATACTGCCCGTTCTTATAAGGGTCCTCGACAGTGACGGTAGAATGACACAACATTGCCCGTTCTTACAAGAGTCCTCGGCAATGCTGGCCATTAGCGGGGTAGGGCGTAAAGAAGAAAGTGTATGGTGAAACATCATATACACACAAACCTAGCCTCACCTACATTGCTAGACCAGGAAGGCGCGATCCGGCAGGCGACCCAGTCCAGTCCGTTTAGACTGTTAACTCGAGTGGAGAACGTGCAGTTCTCCGCGAAATAATGGTCTGCTCGAACTTAAATAGACGGCCCGAACTCCCACTACGCTGACGAGTGACGGTGTGCGGTGATCGCGCATACAATACTGCTGTATGCGGCGCGCGATTACTATGGTCGGACGCTCTGAAAATCATCGGGAAATCATATTTCCCGGCATAGCGCGGTAAATCTAATTATATGTCGGTAATCTTGAAACTTTCAGGAATCTTTTCCCGCAAGAATCAGATTTTTCGGATGTAAAATAAATAAATTAAATCCCGGCGAACATACTCATGACCAAAAATATAGTAACTTCGTTACAAAGCTGATGCTCGCACTGCCTTGTGATATGTTAATCTTAAACGTGTTCACTAAATTACGCATCTATTCAACGTCTCTTTATAACTGAAAATGAAGTCGAATTGTTTTACTTTTCGTTATTAGAAATATAACTATCATGTATATAGACTAAACTTCACCGAACAAGATAAATTTAATTTTTAGAAAAGGAGTAGATTCTATATTAGCTATTTCTTCTCATCTTGTAAAACAAAAATACCCCATTAGCGTTTTAAAATTTGTTTTTTTTTTGATAAAATATAAAATTTTAAGCTTAATCGTTCAGGATGAAGAATGGGCGGGCCTTGGTTTGGATATGAGAGAACTTGAAAGATCCAAAAATCAATTCATAATTTCACCTACTTATTTCCAGACTCCCAAAGAAGACGAATACCATTCATTTTAGCTTGTATATTAGGTTTATTTTTATTCTGGAAAATATTTTGTTATTACTAACGGCTATTAAGAGCAGAAAACTAAATAAAAAGTGTTTACCCTTGAAATTCGTATTAATAATAAACGAATGCAAGTCTGTGCCGGCTTCCTTACAGCTCTGGTTTAAATTTGCGTATGAGAATCATCCGTTGATTGTCCAAGTTCTTATAAGTTACAAGTAGTGTGACCACAAAGCGAATGCTTACTTACTTACACAATAATTTAATAAATATACTTAATATTTAAATCGATTTCTTTGTTTATTCTATTATAAATATTAATAAGTATATACAATCCTTCTTAAGGACATTATGACATTTACAGAACGCCTAAATTAAGGTCATGATCTGCCGAAATAGGATTCACTCTCATGGACTCCGATTTACCTTTCATGCACCCCCAATCTTTTATTCCCGTTGACATGAACGCCTTGTAAGTCGCAGCCCACTGCTGAAGATCCATCAGGAGTACTTTGGGAATCAATGGTATAGACACAAAATGCACATAGATGAAATAAGTAGCAAAATGCACACAGCACCTCACTATCCTAAAATCTAACAGCCGGATTCACTAACATGGTTTAACTTTAAAGCCGTCCTAAATTGACAACAGAGGGCTTAAATCGACAAGAGTAACAATAAGTGAAGCAAGATTTAAACCATAAAAATACGAACATAAAAACCCAATCGGCGAAAATGGAGAACTTTATTTATTTTCGGAATACAATTATTTTATTTATTGCAAGGATTCTATCCTTAATATCCCCATATATGTATTTATTTGACATATATATTATAAATTATGACAAGATCATAAGCAAAACAAAACTGACCGACTATAAGATTTAAATTTCATGCCAACTAGATCGGGTTTAAGCCTTAGATCTTCTTAGTGAATCTGGCTGTTAATATTTTATTCAAGAAAACTTTGTAACCCCAACATAAATGGAGTACTTTTGTTTTACAGAGGGGCAAAAACAGCCCATATAAAACCTCCTCCTATCAGATTGTTGTGTCAATTTTATCCAAGAGTTTATTTACATATGGTATACGAAAAGTCGTTGAAATGTATTAAAACATTGACCGATTTTCCCTTTATTAGGAAACAAAATAATAATCAAATAACTCACTATAATATGATATATTGTTTGACCAAATGTAAAGGGAGTTTGTATAATATCTATTTTTTTTTCTAATCACAAGAAGGAAAGAGTTAAGTACTTCTAGGCTACTAAAAGAGGGAATAGTTTTTTTTTTTACTCTAACATTATTATCGATCCCTTCTATTTATAGGAAAACCTAAAATAGTTTGATTAACTGTTTTTCTATAAAAATAAAATATTAAGATGCTCAGAGGCCAATTCGGAAATGAAGTATCGATTTAGAATGGTTAAGGTCCTCTACATTTCATGAATCAAATTGACATTTACACGATTCCATGGGGTGGTTTGGGTGCTAACGGGATCCGCGGGGTACCGAGGGATTACAAGTTTGGCCTTTTAAGAAATAATAAACTTCAATTACAGTCTGGAATTCGTTTATGGCGGTCGGTACCACTTTTAAGAGCAGTGTAATTACATGACGTGTTTATTCGTCGTTAATGAACGTTTCCTTTGTTTTTGTATTTCTTTTGGGAAAGTTAAGTGAATAGCTTGTATTATTTTACTCGAGAATTTAGCACCCTTAATACTGTTTGTTTAAGTAATATAAATAGCTGTTTTTTCTCATTTAATTATTTTTCTGTTTAATATTTTAGAAAACTATTTATACGTTTTATCATCCAAATTAGGTTTCAAATTTTTACTAATAAAACGGCCATTAAGAGCAGTTATGTCAGTTACTTTGATATTGTTATTCATTTCTAATTTTAAGTTTCTCATTGTAAATCTTTCGTTTCATATTTATTTTTGTTAATAGATTTAAGTGATTTGAGAAACTTGTTTTGTTTAATTTAATGAAAAACCTTCACGCGATTAAACTTGCAGACGTACTGCTGTGAGAGCTGCGAAGAAGAGATATCATTTGACCAGATAGTTAGCAGCCTTGCCTGAGTCCTGAAGTCCTGAGTTAAGGTTTTGGTAAACTTGAATAACCTGTAGTTGTTTGAAACTAAAGCTGCAATAGAGAAGAGGAACATCCGGACTTCCAGAGTTCCGATGTCTTTGTGACATTTCTTTATAGGTTATTAGAATAGATATTAATAGGGGACAACAGTTTAATTGTAAACGTTACCAAAATATATCATTTGCAGAAATCTACGATCAAGTGGTGTCACACTTTTTCTGCGTATTTCGATTTCAATAAATTTTTGGAAAAACAGAAGTTTTGTTATTAAAAATATTGCTTGCATTTTGCAAAGAGAGTTTTAGTTCACATACAAAAAAAACATCTGGTATTTGCCAGAGGTCTCTAGATGTCTATGGAAGTCCTTCCATTTTCATATAATTGTCGTAACTAATTTTTATCATCAAATTTCAAAGACCGATTAGTTTCCTTTACTAACATATTTCCAAAAGAATTTAATTTTTTATTTTATTTAACTAGAAAAAGTGATGAACTAAACTATTAAGCTTAGAGGTATTTAAAACTATACAAAAATACAGTTAGAACTTCATATATATTTTATTACTCATTATTTGCCGTTAACTGTACAAGTTCTGGTTTGCTGGGCGCAACATCCTGTCTTTTGAACCAACAAAGAATATTAATCCAGGCAAACGAACATGTTCCAATATAGGTTACCCTGTATAAACTAGGCACTAATGAGAAGTTTACAGCTTGAGCTGGCATCCAAAACATGCAATTTGCTAAAAAAGTTTGTCCAAATTTATTCCTGCATTCCTCTAAAAGATCTTGCTTCCGTTCCAGAATACTCATTGCTAAAAAAAATTGTAATTTAATGTATATTTTCTGCAATAAATAACAATCAGTTACAATCAAAAACAGTGTCCTAACTATGCACTAATAATTTACAAAAAAAAAACTAACTCAAACTTCAAAAAATTATAATGACTTAAATCGGATTTTCATTTTTGCGGTGTAGTCTGTTGTGTCGGGCGTAACGGCGAGTATGCACACTCCAACCCTATTTCGAGTCAATACAGCAGTGGCAATCGTGCGGGACCGTCTACAATTTTTTCCTTCTACTCGGAGAGTGAAAAAGAAAATCTTACCTGTCTGCTTATGTTAAGTCTACTAAAAAGGAAAATAAAGAATAGAAGATATTGAGTTCATCCATCTAGACTGAAAGGAAGTCGAAGTGAATTTAATTTACTAATGAAAGAACTAGATAGAGAGCTTTCATTTTTATTTCAGAATGACAACAATTCAATTTGAGGAAATACATTCTATCACTGAAAATTATATTCAAAAACCCATTGGTACAAAAAAAGAGTTTGCTGTATGTTTACAGTAAGTTTTCATTTTTATTAAATATTAAAACAATCAAGCACAGCCATTGTCCAAGTTTACGTTGTTCTAATCAATTGCTAAATTTTCTGCCATGGTCGTGGTCGTATCATGTATCCCGAATATAGACTCAAATGGAAGTAGACTATTGCATGGCTGGATGGATATGGGTAATTGGACAGACTCTTGATAGAAGTGTGTCCCGGATGCATGTACACTCAGATGAGAGTGGACTATTGCATGGCTGGAAAGATGTGAGAAAAAACGCGGATAAATAAATATTTCAGATGTTATGCGTTCTGTTTGAGTAATACTATAGGATTTCTGCTTGATAAATAGCTATGTGTAAATCCAAATTAATTTTCGTTTGATCTAGTTTTGAGAGCATCTTTACTGCCCAACTCATGCCCCAAAAAAAAATTAATCGATCTCATGCATATCTTCATATTTCTTTCAAATGTTGTATCATAGTCTTGGTAAAATTGTAAAGTATGTCCGAGGTAAATTTTGAAACAGGACATATATGACCAATTTCTTTAAGGCTCGAGCATGCATTAGTTATAATGAATGTGTAAGCTGATATTGCTAGAGCATTTTCATTAACGGCTAATCCTATAGTATTGTCACCCCTATAATCTAAATAGAGCTTAACATGAATATCCTCAAAAAGTAAAATACTAAATTTTTCATTATCAGTTAAACACTTGAATACATTACGAGCATCAGTGAAAAAAAGCCTTCAATAATATGAGGAACGGTCAAAAATGTATTACATTACATACCTCAGAGTGAGGCAATATTTAGAGGACCATGGTCTCATAAATATTTTGTATGCCCAAGGGCTCGTACTAAATAATTGAACAAAAAATCATGACATTAGTATTAGTCTTTCTTTTGGTATAATAAGCAAAGATAACTGTTCTGATATGAACAAAATTTTGAAAATATATTGTTTTTTTATGACTGTCATATCCTTGCTTGATTTTTTTAATTACTTTCATAAAAAGCACCTCATCGAGTCTTTTAATTTTTTCTCTTTATTCCTACGATTCTGCACGTTTTTAGAAAAATCTTTAAGGCAATTTTGAAAATAAAATGGAACAGAGCCCTCCTTCAATCGAGGATTTTTCAAACTACCTGAAACAATTTTACCGGTTTGTGAGTCCTGCTCTAAAATTGTCCGAATTATGTTACCTTCAGAAAAGTGTAATTCGCAAACTTCAGAATTTTGATTAGGCTCGTAATCCTCTCGAGGGACAGCTTTCGGCCATTTGTACCGCAAAATTATATCGGTTAGGCAGCCAAGAACATACACTTTCGGACAGTTCTTATAATATCCGTGACATCCTGAGACACAACACTAATTGGGCAGTATTATAAATTATCACAAAACCACTTATTACATCTACAATTGTGTATAAACTTAGCATTCGATATTTCAGATTTCAGGCAACATTAAACTAATCTCACAAAATAAACAATGTGGACGAAACAAGTGAATTGTTTAATAAATTGCTCCATTCGATTCTTTACTCTTTATCGCTTACTCTTTCTATCTATCTTGTTTATAGGGAAGAAAGAGATAGCGAGACTCGCCTGGGGGCGAACCAACGATTATTCAGTTAGCAGAGTATGGTTGACAATATGGCTAAATACACGTAACATATTATCCACTTAATAAGGGATACTAGTCAATCTATTCTTATAGATTAAAAAGTCGGCCCAAATTGTCTGACGTCACAGTACATTTGAAGTTAAATGGTCTTGTACTCTAGGAGGTATTGGTCATAACCCTCGCCACCGTTCTGTCGGTGATTGGAATCGAGCATCTCCGACACGACACAAACACTCATCTGTATGAGCAGTACCGGTCCGACGCTATTTTTATATTTTGCTGCACTATGTTTACGTTTTAACATAGTAAATTTGCCATTTTTGAGATTAAACTTTGCGGATCTAATAAATATTTTGTCTAGGGACACAACACTTTAGAACACGCGGCAACTTAGCAATGTGATTCTACCAATATTAATTATGTAATTCCGGCTTAAGGCAATATAGAGTATTACACGATAATGCTGGGTACACAACAACACGAAACATGGGGTCTTACGTGGTAAATACTTGAACCTTGTCTAAGCCTATTTTGACTAAAACATTCTTAGTAATTTTTAGAATAAAAATGTTCAGAAAATACCCAAAACAAAGTCTTTTTAAATTTATAAAAAATTATCTTTTAAATACATTTTTTAACTCTTTTAAATATAATTCTTTATGATAGTAATTGCTTCCAAGTTGTTTAATAGGAATAAATAAAATAAAGTTGAAAGATGTTTTTTTTTATTATTTAAAGCGATTTTTTGAGTAATTCTTGAACACTTATTTACAAGAATAAATAAAAGAAATTTAATTTATTTTTTTTTTAAAACGAATTTTTTGAGTATTTCTTGAACACTTTTTGCACGAATTTTGTTTAATCTTTAGGTTTTGGATCACAAGTATTCTAAGAATTACTAAGATTGTTTTCGTAAAATATGCCCAATAGAAGTTTAAACATCTACCTCGCAAAACCATTATAAAAGTATAATGTATATTAAGGTTACAATACCCCTAACCTATAGACATAAAAAAAAATTATTTTTTGTTTAAATTTTTTCATAGGTGTAGCCATCAAAATGTTGGTGTCTTTGTAAATAAAGAACAAAACACTACAAATGGTAAACTAAAACAACAAAGTATTTTATTATTCTCGTATTTTTAAGGTTGGTTAATTATTGTTGCACATGTCAATTTGAACCCTTACTTACCATCTGAGGCCAGTTTTTAATTTAAACTATGTTACTAAATTAATGATATGAACTTCCTATTAAAACACAGCAAGAAAAATTTAGTTTTACCTTACTTTGTAAATTAAATAAAAGACTACAGCCTAAAAACAACCAAATCTATTATAATTAATTCTCAACTAGAACAAAATGGTTGTGATGATGAGGTTGTCATTCAAAAGAGAAGAAAGAAAATGATCTCAAATATGAATAAATTTGGAATAGCTGAAAATTAGCAATCGAAAAAAACCATGGTTGTGTGGCTTCTTAACAACGATTTATATAACTCTGTTTTTGTTAATGTTGTGGATTAAGTGAAAGATGATTAATTTTTTTTTAATAATAGTTATTTTTCCACTTCAGCATACATAATTCAGTTTACCTGAAATTGTGAAATTGTTTGAATTTAAAAGGTTCTACTTACACACATAAAATATGACAAGCAGTTGTGGTGTAAATAGAAACTGATCCGTGAGCATCTTCTTAATCACAGTTTTGGCAGCAGTGCCTGGCAGCTTTTTATCTAGAAACCTATACCTTTAATACAAAAAAGAAGAAAATAAAAATATATTAATATTTAGAAGAAATACAATATTCACATATATTGATTATTCCAAATTAAAAAATTTAAACTACCACAGACCCTCCCACTGCAGAATATGACTGTGGATAACAGTACAGAGTGTACTGCTCATCCTTAGTGTCTATGATATATATATATATATATATATATATATATATATATATATCATAGACACTACATTGTTATATATATATATATATATATATATGATATATATATATATATATATATATATATATATATATATACAAGGTTGCCGGGAAAATATGGCCGTTCATATAAACATTTTTCGTATAGAGCTCCTCTTCGGAGATATGGGCTCCCAAAAGCTGCAATAGAATCACATAATTATTAAATCACCAGGTATATTTAAATTTTTTTTTAATATGATGTATACCAGATACCAAATTACTATTCTAGAAAATGTTGTGAATTACTCAGAGCTGCAGGGACGAACTAGCTGTGACACTCATGACCCCATTTTTTTACGTCCTGTATAATAAGAACTTTGGACAACGTTTTTTACATACCTATAACTATTAACTAAAAATTAAGTATTCTTCATTCATGTCGCTAATCCTAATCGTTTCCGAAAAAACGTTTTATTTACACACTTCTGTCGAATTGGATATGAAAAAGAGGAATTTTCCTTTGTCACCATAGCTTCAATAAAAAGTTAAACTAACTGCTTAGTTAAAAACTTCGTAAGGGGATTTAACATGGGCTCCGTGAAGTCTGATAAACTCGCAGGCACGACGAACTGAGGACTGCTGTACCCGCCACATTAACTCAGTATTGTAGAAGATCCTCCCTACTATCGACCGGGGTAGAATACACCAAGGTTTTGAGGTTTCCTCACAGGTTAGGTCGGGAGATTAAAGAGACCAGGCAATAGGTCCTCCTCTATCTATCCAATGGTTTGGATAGACCTTATTTAGGTGCTCCCGCACACCAACGGTGAAATGAGGTGGTGCCCCATCACGCATGTAGTACATATTTCGGCGGGTTTCAAGGGCTAAGTGCTCTCCTAAATCGTGAAAAACGTTCTGGAGAAACTCCAAATAAAGTTCTCCAGCCAGTCGTGCTGCCAATACGACTGGTCCAATCAAAAAATTGCAAATGATTAATGCCCAGACATTAATTGATTGGAACTGATGATGATGATGCGAAAGAATAGTTGCATGTGGTGTGCCCATACATGTGCTAATGAAGCTTACATTATTTCGTTACTGATCCAATAGCCAGTTTGCAAATTGAATCCTAGGGGGAAAATCTTCAAGAATTAGTTTAAGTCATACACTTTTTTCAAATGATATTTTTCAAGTGATAGTTAAAGGAGTGTTATCTATAGCATTTAAAATATTTTCTTCTAATTGCGGTGTACGTACTGCTCTTACCCGACCAGTATCATTAGTTCTTTTCCCAATACATCCTAAAATTAATAGGAAATTTAATAATATTATCGTCTTAAATGGAATCGCCTACCATTCTCCCTTAGACGTTGGTCAATTCGTTGAAATGCTTTCTGATCTGGAAGAGAAGGATTAGGATATCTGTCCTGATATAACCTCCTGACTTCCAAAGCATTGCAAGATGCAAGATCCTACACCAGATACATATCTGCATACTCAATAAACGTGTATTCCATATTTCGAATTATTTAACAATTAATTTTACCACGAAATCCAAAAATCGGTAAATTTATATCCAAGTAAAGAATCAATGTGTCAGCAATATGAAAGTTGACAAGTTCTAAAATGCAGAATACTTATTTCTTTCGTATCTAGCAACATTTGCAACAATATTTTGTTTTTGGTGCCGATAAAATAAAACGCAGATTTTTTGCGAACCTAGGTCGAACTGCAATTCACAGAATTAGAAGTTTTAACTAAAGAGGTAAACTCTAATTTTGGACCGAATTTTTTTTATCATAAGATTGAAGGTTGAGCATTTGATAGGAACAATAATGTATCTTTTATCGAAATACGCCAAATACGTGATGTAAATAAAATGACGTTTTTTCGAAAATGGTTAGGATTAGCGCCATTAATGAAGAGTACTTAACTTTTACTCAATAGTTAAAGGTATATGAAAAAACGTTATCTAAAGTTCTTATCATACAGGGCGTAAAAAAAAATTGGGGTCATGAGTGTTACAGCTACTTCGTCCCTGCAGCTGAAAGTAATTCGCAACACTTTCTTGGATAGTAATTTGAAGAGTCTTACCTGACATTAAAAAAAAATTGAAATATACCTGGTGGTTCAATAATTATGTATAAAAAACTTGATTCCATTGCAGCCCTTTGGGAGCTCATATCTCCGAAAAGGAGGCCTATACGAAAAGAAAAAAGTTTATATGAACTGATTTTCAACATTTTTCCGGACACTGTATATATATATATATATATATATATATATATATATATATATATATATATATATATATATATATATATAAAATTTTGGCATTACAAAATATTATTAAAAAATTACAAACCTACCATACTGCTAATAATGGTCCTCCTACTGCTGTTCCATAAATAGCATATCGTCCTATTGTCTCAGTATCCAAAGGCTTGGCAGGTTTTTCCTGAAATATATTGTTAATTAATTTTGAATTTTTACAAAGAAACTTGGTCTTACCAAAACTTTTTTAGTTAAAGTTTGCTGTGACGTCTCTGCGGCGACACATAATGTTCCATATACTATAGAATTACCCACAATTGGGTATTTCTCCAAAAAAGTGCGAAACAGAACCCTGAGCTTACTCATTATCTAAAAATATATGAATTATTGAGAATAACACAGAAAAAATACAATATATGGGTATACTGACGGATGGTTTAAAGCATTAAATTCTCTGTTTTACGAAATTACCAGTAAAATTCTCGGAAAGAAATAGACATATCAATTTCAATACAAGTACAAGATGAATGACAGTGACATTTATTTTAAAATTCTTATACGGGATACAAAAAACTAAGGTTTAGTTCCAGAGGGTAAATGTAGTTTTCTTTCTTTAAAATGTTAAAAATCGTGCCAAAGTATCAACAAAATCTAGAATACAAAATGTTGAATTGAAAAAATTAGTTTTTGTCTAATAAATCTTAAACAAATTGTCTGTGGATATAGTTTTGCTTTCCCAATATATTTTGTCCGAAACTCGTAAAAAAAAATAAAAAGCAAAACACAAAATTCTTTTTTTCTCGAATATGTTTAGAAGCAAAATGATGTATTGCAGTACATCATATTTCTTAAAAGAGTAAATAATTTTAATCTAATTCCTCAACGGTTTCCAAGTGTCTGACACATAAACTCAAATTTGTAATGAATGAATACATATTTCATTCGGTTCCAAGTTTGTTGATCCGCTAGCTCATCGGCTTTTTCATTTCCATGTATGCCTTCGAATCCTGGTACCGACTGTAATATAACTCTGTTATCCTCTGCCAGAATTGTTAGTTCACTTTGACATTCCCAAACCAATCCACATGATGCCTTTTGACCCTTAAGGGCCTTCAGGGCTGCTTGTCTGTCGGAATAAATACAGATCTGCTTCCCTTTGCAAGCTCTCCTTTTTATTTCACCTGCATTTTGTAGAATTCCATATATTTCTGCCTGGGATATTGTATCCCAGCTCCGGTAACCTCTTTGGTTTTTTAACCGCCAGTGTACCAGATAAGCGTACCGAAAAATGCTTTCGGTTTAGCTAGTTGACCTACCCCTCGGTCCTCAATAATGACTTCAAACGATATATTATAATGGTAGCCTGAGGTCGTATGATCTATGTCCATTTTCAACTCAGGGCCCATGATTACATAAAGTTTTATGTGCTGCCATTATTATTTGTGCTGTTGGCATTGAGAGATATAACCTGTAAAGCCCCTTTCTTGCCTCTTCCTGGATCACTAAATATTGTGGAGGGAGATCCAAAATCCACTCCATTGCTGAGGTCGGAGTTAATTTCATCGCCCCCGTGATGCTTAAACAGGCGACCTACTGTATGCCGCCTAGTTCAGTCATAGTTGTTCATTACATTACTTTGAGCCACCAAATCAAGACTGCATATGTGATCACTAGTCTTATCACACTGGTATATACCCAGTGGACCATCTGGGGTGAGAGACCCCATGTTTTCCCGCACAATATTCTAACAAATCTAAGGACTGTTTCTGATTTTCTTGCTATCTTTTTCACCTGCTTCTTCCAGGTCAGTCTAGAATCCAAGATTACCCCTATATATATATGACTTCCTGAGAGAGTGGTATTGTATTTCCTTGTAAGAATAATGTGATCGAGGTCCTCTAGTTTTCTCAGTTTTGTAAAGGGGGTTAAGACAGTCTTTCAAGAACTAATATTGAGTATTTCCTGTCCTACCAATCTTACCCATCTTTCTACAACCCTGTTGCATCCTTTCTCTCACAGTTGTGTTGAATTTACCTTGGGTTGAAATTACCAGATGTCAGCATATCCTAGTACCGAGCGTCCCTCTCTGCTCAGAGTCCGCAAAAGCCCATCCATTACCAGGTTCCAAAGTAGTGGAGAGAGACCTCCCCCTGTGGACGTTCCCCAGTTAACCGAGCCATTAGTGTCTCTCCCAGTAATTCTATGGAGACAACCCCCTCTTTCATATCCACCTGCAACAAATCTCTTCAAATTGATGTTCCTGATTGCCGTGGTGATCGATTGAAATGAGGTGTTGTCAAACGCCCCATCTATGTGTAGAAATGCTTCTAGAAGCGCCTCTATGTTTTCCAGAATGTTTTCCACATTGCTGACTAGTTCGAGGAGCACAGTCTCATTAGAAATATAACTTTTGAATTCAAAGTAAACAATTGTGATAAAACTACGAAAAACGTCCGATAAAAAACGAAAAATGTGATTTCATAAATCCTACCTAAAACCAGATTATTTTTAAGAAATTCGAATAAATTAGAATGGCAGTATATATGTAACACAAAATACATAAAGCCGCATTATCTTGTCTAACAAATACTTATAAAATTGAGTTAAAGTTGTTTTGTTGTTAGTGTTGTTTTCTTTTTAAGAAATTCCTTGGAAAAAAGATAATGGTAAGAACATTATCTGCTATATTTTAACAAATTTAGAGAATAAAATAATAAAACAATTATTTATTTTTTAGATTTTAATACCATTTTATAACAAAATATTATTAGTACCAGATTTCCCAATTATTTAATTTTTAGATTTTAATACCATTTTATAACAAAATGTTATTAGTACAAAGTTTCCCGATCAAAAGAGAATTGTATATAAATTATTATTGAATTTTATTTCAGCCTTAATATTTCTGTTGATTATAATGACCGCAAAAACAACGGTTTTCGGACCCATGAGTTTCAAAATTATTTCTACCTCAAATAATAGTGTATAATTTCATTGAGATGATCTTTCTGTTCATGAAATTTGAAAGGTTTTATTCTGAACATTAAGCGTTCAAGTTCTCTTTTGATCCACATCTAACCTGTATAGTGTAGAGGCCACGGGGTCCGCAGTGGCCCCGTTAATTTATATGAACCCAACTAATTTTTTTATGTATTTTGAGTCCCCTGACAATAATTTTTAGGGTGGAAGTTCGTCCGAGTGGGGATAAGATTATTATAAACAAATAATTGTTTAAACCTTTAAAAATGTAATTTTCACAAAACCATATTCTTTAAGTGATTTTAAGCAAAAAATGTTCTTGCTAACTTTTACATACGACGCTTAGTTTCCTAGATAATTGATATTAAACAATTAAAAAATGTTATTTTTTCGATTTTTATAACTATTGACTAAATGAACTCTTTTCAATTTTCTTGACAGAAATCGGAAGCTTGAATCAGCATCTATAAGCTACGCTCAAATGTCATACGAAAAAGTTTCGTCTTAATTGTTTATTTTAGCTATAAACAAATGGCTTTTGGCCGCTGACATGCGTGCGCCGTCCCGTGTGACGCGTGGAGGATAGCCTACTCGCAGGAGCCTCGCGCGACCAAGCTCGGATACTTAATATATCATAACCGAAATAGGCCTGCAATTTAAGTTTTCCGCATTCCATTAGATGGAACTTAAAAATCATATTTTATTCGATAATTTGATTGTTATTAAACAGAAAAAAGTCAATTTTTTAAGTAGTTCTAGTAACACCGTTGTCGTATTATAAATGCATTAATTGAGTAAAGATCGTTTTAAATTTGTATACATGTCGATGCTAATTAATAAATAATGAAATGTATGAAATTTTGGTAAACAATGATGTAAGAGCAAAACATAAAGTAAAACCCATATTTATTTTAGATTCTGTTTATTATTACATGTTTATTCTCGAAAATACTTTGGTCTTTCAATACTTATAATTTATAATATACTTCACCAAGACGTACACTTGCTGCTTGCCTTATTTTATTTCGACCATTTTCTGTTCAAGTAATCTTTATTTTCTCATCATCATAAAAAACTTAATAAATAAGTAAAAACATTATACACAAGAAACTAACGGCTGTCCAAAACGTTCTGAAACTATATACATTGATGTAGGTTGAAACCAGTGAAAAATAAAAACAAACAAAAGATAGTCTGCAAAAAAGTGCGCGTAATTAAAAGAAAAATCCAACGCAATGCGGAAAACTTATATTGCTGGCTTATTTCGGTTATGATATATTAAGTCCCCGCGCTTGGCCACGAGAGGCGCCTGCAAGTGGGCATCCCTCCGCACGCCACACGGGACGGTGCATATATGTAAAAGGCCGAAAGCCATTTTTTATAACCGACCACCGTAAGTGATATTTTCCTTCCATTCCCCTTTTATTTTGTAAAATTGGTACAACAATCGCAATTTTACTTCAAATATTATTTTTCTCGAATTATTTAAATCATCTAAAATTATCTTTACGCATTATATATATATATATATATATATATATATATATATATATATATATATATATATATATATATATATATATATATATATATATATTTAACTTTAATTAATAAATAATTTTATGAACAATTTTTCTCAAGATATCGAAGTAATATCAAATGGCTCATACTTTAAAAACTTTGTCGGGAAATCCCGAACATCTCGAATTTTTCGTCAATGCAATTGACAAGTTTTACAATCGATACAATAATACTAATGACAAATCTCTCCACGAATTTGTATATATGTAATATGTTCAACAATAATTAACGAAGCAGGCGACTATTTAATCTGCCATCCGGAATTAGCTACTTGGCCGTTAATTAAAGCCGAACTTGGGAAAAAATTTGACGAAAAGGAACGCTCTAGTTCAACAACTAAACTTACTAACTAGAAATAAAAACAAATCAGTTTTAGAATTTATTGATAGACTAAATATTTAAAAAAATAGAATAATTTTTAAAATAAATTCCGAAACTCTAATAGCCGCTACAAAAACAGCTTTATCTAACCTGAACTAAGAACAATTCTTTTAATGTCTGGACGATACTTACACGACCGTACTAAACCACACAATTATTGAACAACAAATTAACAATAGAGTCCAAATGTTTAAACATTTTCCCAATACACAGGTACATATAAAACAAAATCTACCTAAACCAAAACATAATAATTTCCCACCTAATTTTACTGCAAATCCCTACCATATTCTCATGGCTTATTCATATCTGGAGCAAACTTAACCCCTTTCCAGGGTCATCTGCAAGTGACACAAGGCCCAGTATTTTTTAGCAAACCTATCAATATTCAACCGAAACCGGACAGCACAATTTTCCAACCAATAAACAAGTGTTTAGAAAATCACCAAATTCTTTTCCCAAACAGAATCCGTATAGACCACTTAACCCTCCTAAGCCAAGGTCCGGCGTAAGCATTCAGCCGAGACAAAACTTTCAAAACCCCACACAACAAAATTATACCCCAAGCCTCAATACTCAATACAAATCTTTGGCGACAAAATCCGCATGCAAATCCTCTAGTATTTACAGAAATCGCACACTTAGGAAACAATTTCACTACTCCAAATCAAATTCAACATGCATATTCTATCAACGAAAACAATGACCTAACCAGTGACAACTATCGAAGTTACTGGAAACGCATACTATGAAAACACATATTTCTCTCAGCAGGAAACATACGAAAATTACGATGCAATGAATAACAATCTTAGTGATTATACCACTTCTTCTGACACAAACGAAAATTTTCAAAACGACGCCTCCGAAAAGAACAATCCTTCCTAGATATTAACGCCTTTCAAAGCAATTCTCTGCCATTCATCGAAATTAAGAACCCTCCTCTAAAACTATTAATAGACACCGATCGCCACACCTCTTTATTAAGACCAATAATTGCAGAACAAAATTTTCCAGATCAAATCTTCAATTCAAGACACACTTTAATAACTTGTAGAGGAAAAACCGATACCCAAAGTAAGATAAAAGTTTCACGACTTAAAGAGTTCAATATTTTCACAGATTTAGACTTCATACTTTTTAACTTTCATGATTATTTTGATGGTATCCTAATATAAAAGATTTAAGAAAGCTAAATCTAAATATTAACTTAACAAACAAACGTTTATCCAACCCGAAATATCTATACCCTTATAAACGTGGCTTTGACACACAAAAGGTAGAAATCCCAGCATAGACCTGCCTACTAAAACGGATCTACACTGCTATCGAATAGTACTGAACTTTCCATGCCCTACATAAAAAAACGAACATTTTGAAATTCCGTCCTCTCTTTCAAAAGTTAAAAATAATCATGTAACTTTGGAAATAAAAAACTTAAAAAGCATAATAATCCACTTCAACCCATATGATATTCAACAAAAATGTCTTCCATTTAATAAAACCGAAAATGAAATAGTCAATATCGAGCAAATTGTTTCCGAAATTAATTTTATAAGCAAAAACATACATCGCGAACCCCAAGATATATTCTCTCTTATTAGATCGGATCACCTAAACTCAGAAGAAAAGAAACACCTCGAGAAACTACTCTGCCAATTTCCTAATATTTTGCATAATTAGCAATTTCCTAATATTTTGCAAATTAGCCAAATGTTGACTGATAATATTATCAGACCTTCTTCTAACCCTTGGTCATCACCTGTCTGGATAGTTCTCGAAAATGGAGAATTGCTTTAGACTACAGAAGAGTTAATAAAAAAACGATAGACGATAGATATCTTATTCCTAATATAACCGATATTCCCGACAAACTCGGCATATGCCAATATTTCACTACCCTTGACCTAGCATCTGGATTTCACCAAATCGAAATGGACCCCTCTCCCATTCCCAAAACAGCACTCAATATCGAAAATGGAGGTTACGAATTCGTCCGCATGCCCTTCGATTTAAAAAATGCACCAGTCACATTCCAAAGGTTTGTGGATAATGTTTGACGAGATTTACAAGGAAAAATATTCCTTGACTACTTGAACGACATAATTATTTTTTCTTCCTATCTATGAGAACATATAAGTAACCTAAAATTAGTGTTTCAGCGCTTGCAAGATAACAATTTAAAAATACAATTAGATAAAATGAATTTCTAGAAAAAAACCGTAGAATCTCTAGGACATGTTGTAACCCCTAAAGGTATAAAACCAAACCCAAGAAAAACTCAAGTCATTTTAAACTTCCCAATTCCTAAAAATCCAAAAGAAATAAAATCATTTCTTGGACTTGTAGGGTACTATCGAATATTCATAAACAATTTTGCTAAACTAACTAAACCACTAACTAATTGTTTAAAGAAAAACAACAAAGTAGAACACACCCGCGAATTTATAGAATCATTTGAAAAATGTAAATTCTTGCTAACGAATGATCCCATCTTCCAACACCCAGATATTTCTAAATTATTTATTCACACAACTCATGGTTCAAATTTTGCAATCGGAGCAGTTCTTTCTCAAGGACCAATAGGAAAAGACCTTCCCATTGCATATGCTTCCCGCAGAATGTAATTATTCAACTATAGAAAAACAATTATTGGCCATAGTTTGGAGTCCCTACTTATTCGGTAAAAAGTTTAAAATTATTTGTGACCACAAACCTCTTCAATGGTTATTCTCAATAAAAGAACCAAGTTCTAAACTAGTCACATGGCGATTAAAATTAGCCGAGTACGACTAGAAGAGTTTACAAAAAAGGTAAACATAATACGAACGCCAATGCTTTATCCCGCCTCCCAAATCATGTGAACAACATCAAAGACGATGACCAATTATCGATTTTACCAAATATTGACATATCAGAAGAAATTCCAAACCTAAGTTCACAAGACTTCGATGATATCTTACAAACTCTACCCTAAAAAGTAACACCTCCTAAAATAAACATAATTTCAGATATAATTATCAAGCCTCAAAATTCACAAATCGTAGACAAGACCGATTCGCAAATAATTCACCCCAGCCATGAAAACCCAATTATCGGTGCTCCTTAAGTACACAAAGTCCTTAACACCTATAAAAACCAAATAGTCTTTAGATATTCATCAGACAACAAATAAATAATTGAACGCATACAATTATTTGACAAACAAAGAACGTTTATCTTCCTTCCAAATGACCCATAAGAGGATCTTATTTGCCAAGTAATAAAAGAGAATTTCACACCTAACAAAACATATTCTTTACTTTAAGAACAAAACTCTGGAACCCATAATAATTAATCTCTTTCAAAAATATTTCAAAAACAATGCTTTCAAACTTTATATTTGCAAAACATTGTTAGAAGATATAACAGACGTCGAAGACCAACAATCAAAAATTAAATACTTTCAGGAAACTAAAACTTCTCAAAAAGGAATACAAGAAAATATTATATCTCATAAGAAAAGATACTACTGGCCTAATTTAGAAAACGATGTAAAAACATCCGTAAATCTGTGGAATTTGCTAAAAGACAAAATATGAGAGACACCCTAATAAATTAATTTTTAAGCCAATCCCTTTGGGTTACTAACCCTTTGACCACATATACTTAGATACCTACAGAATCTACAACATAACATTTCTGACAATCCTATCTGCAATGTGTCAATCATTATGGATTTCCTCGAAAAATAACTACAGATAATGGCATTTTATTTAAAAATGAAAATGTCCAAAACAACTGGATGTGTTATGTAGAGAGATTTCATTCGACGCTTAATGAATCAATCCTAGCCCTTCAAAAAGAAAAACCCAATGAAAATATTTAAATATTTATAATCTAATGAGTTATGCCATTCTGTCATATAATAATTCCACTCACAATGCCTTAAAATCCTCCCCATTTCAAATCATCAAAGGTAAATTAGTTTACAAGTATCCCCTTGTACTTTCAGAAGAGGATAAATTAACGCACTTCATGTAAGAACATTCCGAAAAAATCAAAGCAGTAAACGCTTAACTATTAGAAACGTTGCATATTAGTCAAAACAAAATAATAGGAAAACGCAACGAAAACCGCCAAACTCAAATAAAAATAGATTCATCTAAGCCACTGTATAAAAAGAACTTTCCTATTAAATCCAAAGTAAAGCATTCTAACAAATACAAAAAACTGAAAACTCCAATAAATTCATTTCCTACAAAAATAATCGCTCAAAAGCGAGCAATTCATATCGATCGCCTAAAACCGCAACGTTTTATTTCAGATGACCAAACTCCTAATGCTGCTTCTCGCCCTTCCCATAATATGAAGCAACAAAAAAAAAGAAATAATTAACCCCATACTCGCTATTGTCCTAGGACATTATACAACACATCACACAACATATCAGACTTACGAACTACAACATATTTTGAAATTACATACACAACTGTTTGACGAAATACCCAGACAAAAGCATGGATTAATAAACGCTATAAGGAAAATTAATAAATGGTTATTCCGCACATTAGATGCAGATGACGAAGAAAAGCATGACCATTATCTTAACACGATCTCCAACAATCAAAAAATGCTTCAAAAAGAAGTAAAACACTCAATAACGATATTGTCAAACGCAACATATATTTATATTTCTCACTTAAATAAAATCGAAGAAAATCAAAAATTAATCTTAGTAAACATACAAACAGCCATAAGTTTTGTAAGACTAAATGTAATGCACAATATAATCCTAAACGAAATTCAACTTAAGGAAATCTTAAATAATATTCCAAAAGAAAATGTAATTCAATTTTCAAAAATAATTAATTATTATAAAATAATTACGCCACAAGTAAATTATCCGCCCAATTCAATTTACACTGTACAAAATACTTCCTATCCCCATCCATCTCTAATTATACCGAAACCCTATATATACTTACGGACAGCAAATACTACTCCACAGAAAAAAAATGCTTCCAAGTTGAAAACATCTTTGAAGTTTTATTCCAAGAAGAAACTTGCATTGTCAAACAATCAAAACAATTGCCTAATGGTCAACATCCACTTTACCACTTCAAGTATAATAAAGATAAACGCTCAAGAAATATTGGTTATCCCCGCAAAACCAACAGCGATCACTAGCAACTGTCAAGAATTAAAGCGATCTGTACTAATTAGCAAGTCTACGCTTATCACTTTGGATAAATGCCCACTAGGAATTAATGACCAAACATAAGCAGTAGAAAAAACTAGCGACATGTACTATAGCCTGGAAATTCCAAACATAAAAATTCAAGAACAAGAAAGAGTCCCATATTTGAAATTAAAAGAAGTAAAGCATGAATAATTCAAAGAAATCAGTAAAATGATAGCAGCCATAAAGTTCCACAATCTCCAAAAAAAAATGTTTTTGTCAATCACTGGACATACCCATTCGTAATCATGACGACGATGATACTAATTGGACTCCTGATAGTAGCATGGAGGTTGATAAAGTCATGCCGGAATCAGAGAAAACCAAAGGAAGCTGACATCGAACTCCAGACGCCCTGCGAAGCGTAAAATCATCAACCCTTATTTTCCTAACTCAAGGAGGGAGGAGTTATGTAGTCAAGAAACATTTATCTTTATATACATTTCCTAATGTTTGTTTATGTTATCTTCTACTATATATACCCAACTTATGCCTTTAGCTCACATTGAATATTCGAACTTCACGCGGTTAAGTCATTATTCTTTTTACTCTTAAGTGTATCAAATTTAATATTGTTGAGTAATTATTTGAATAAACTGTTTTTAAAAAGTTAGTGTTAAATAAAAGTTATTTTATCTCGCGTCTTTTGCATTGCAAAGGCCTCTATGTATTCCCTAGTAATCAATTGACCAGAATAGACTTGGAGGCAGATTCTCGTCCTACACTTGTCTAGAGAACTTCTGAAAAACAGGCCAGATTATTTGCAGCTGAACTTCGTGTCAAATTTCAAGGAGATACTGAGATATTTTGGGGTGAAATCAAGAGAGATGCTTGAATCCATCTGATTGTTTGCGAGGGAAAAATGACAGGGTAACTTTATATCCAGAGAGTGCCAAATCCTATTGTGCTTTTCTTCCGCGAGGCAATTGGAAAAAATTATGTTCAAGACAATGCGCCTCCACATCACAAATTTGCAGTACGCAATTTTTCTTCGCCTAAGCTGCCTGCCGAACTCACAAAATATAAATGTGATAAGACATGGCTGGAACATTCTAAAAACGGAAGAAAAATACCCCCCTCCTCCTAAGTTTATTAGAAGTAAGAACCGCCGCTGTAGAAAAATGGAACAGAATTCCGCAACCCAGTTAGATCACTTAATTGACAGCATGTCTAACTATCCAACTAACTTAATGGTCATCCAAGCTCTGGAGGAGAAAAACCGGTTGCTATCGGAAAATAATGAACTCCTTAGAAGGGCACAGGAGAGTCTCGTGGAAAAGGTAAACAAGGCTGAATGTGAGGTTAGAAGATTGTCAAAAAACCCGCCAATTCTTACCGTGCCGTCCGTCGCTATTAGTCAAACATCACCCGATTCTAAGGTTAAGGATAATTCTTCCTCTTCCTCTAAAAGAAGCAAGCCTAAGACATCAATTCCTACTGAAACAACAATTCCTACTGAAACACCATCTCCCCACCCTGTAAACAATGACCAAGTTGTTGACTTAACTTTGGAAAATAAAAATAAAAATGAATCAGAAGGGCAAACCCAGAATTCCTTAATACAGAACGATGGATTCCAAACTGTTTCCTACAAGAAGAGAAAGCAGAATGCCCGACCAAATCCAAAAAAAGGTGAAAACACCGATGACTTGCTAAAAGTTGCAACTAAAGCAAACAAAGCATGGATATTTATTTCTGGGCTGGCTCCAGAAACCAAAGCAGACGATATAATTGCCTTTCTAAAAAAATATGAGTTGCACGAAGACTGTTTCTGTGAAAAAATGGTCACCAAAAAGGATCGTTTCTACAGCTCATTTAAAGTGGGCGCTCCTCAACAAAACAAAGAGGCGGTGATGTCCCCTAACTTGTGGCCGGTTGGGACAACCATCAACCATTTTCTCCGCATCCAACGCCCACTGTCTACCAGCAAGGGTTAACTGAAGACTCCCGAGGTTTTATAGAAACAACTTCTTCAACACAAAACAAAGTGTCTCCAAGTGAACATTTCAAAGTTGTTAAATCTTTAAAAATTGTCCATTATAATGCTCAATCTTTACGTAATTCCTTTTTGGATTTTGAAGTGCTACTCGATGACGTCTCGGCGGATTGTTTGTGCATAAATGAGCACTGGCTGGTGCCGGAGGAGCTAAACACCGTCTTTATTAAGAACTACAGGATGGTTTCTGGAATTTGCAGGACGGTCATGTCTCATGGAGGCGTAGGTATCTATGTCAGACAGGACTTAAGTTATGATCTATTGAATATTGAAAGCCTCTCTGCTGAGCAGCACTGCGAGATTGCAGGCATTTTGTTAAAAAATTCAAATGTGCAACTTATCACTGCATATCGTACACCAGACGGTGATTTAGACAAGTTCTTTAACATAATGGCAAATACTATTAAAAAAATTGATGTACACAAATCTCTTATCATAGCAGGAGATTTTAATGTTCATTTTAATGAAAAAGATATTAGAGCTCTAAAACTGTGTAATTTTTTCCGCTCATTTAATCTCAAAAAAAAGTTAAATTCAACACTCGTGGTGATAGATGTCTCGATAATATCTTCAGAAATATTGATGGTATTGCAAAACCGGTAGATCTCACGCACATCTCAGACCACAAAGGTATTTTTTTTCAGACTAACTATTCATCCACAAATTTTCAAACTAGAGTATGTTATAGGCCAATAACAGAAGATGGCCTCTCCAATCTATACCAAAGCATGCTCAAATACAATTTTAATTTTGTTAATGATGATAATTTGGACATTGACCTTAAATTCAAAATGCTAATTGACGCGTTAACCCATTGCATAAATATCTCTTTTCCAGAAAAATCAAGACTATTCAACAAAAATTATCCCAATAAAGGAGTAAACTGGTTCAATGATAATTTAAAAGAGATGCGTAATAGACTTCAGTTTATGATAGCATTAAATAAAAGAGATTCTATTACCATGCCAACGAGTACCATAATTGAATATAGAAAAAATTACAGAAAATCAATTAGGCTTGCAAAAATTAAAGCTAATCACGAATTTATAAAAAAATCCAGTAACCCTCAACAAGCTATGTGGAAACTTATTAATAATAAAAGCAACAATAATACCTCTGACTCTAATTCAAAACCAAATGCAAATGATTTTAATAACCACTTTTGTTCAATTGCTGAATGTGTGATGAATAAACTTGATAGTTCTCAACAGCCTTTTGAAGATTACTTAAAATCTATGCCACTGAAAAACATCCCGTCCTTTAAATTTCAATCAGTTAGTCTTAGTAATGTCGACAAGGCCATTTCAGAAATAAAAAATAGTAACAGCAAAGATATTGACGGAATTAACACAAAAATTATTAAAAAAATCAAGGATATAATAGTTCAGCCCCTAACAATATTGATAAATCAATCTATAGCTTGCAGTACATTTCCTAAAGTTTTCAAAACTGCAAAGGTGGTACCCCTCTTCAAGAATAAGGGCTCCATTGATGACTGCAACAATTATCGCCCCATATCTTTATTACCAATCTTGTCAAAAGTTTACGAACGAATTTTGAAAAATCAGGCTAATGATCACTTTGAGTCAAACAAATTGTTTGCCTTGAACCAGTTTGGATTCCGAAAGAACAGGACCACAACTTTAGCTATTGATCACTTCACTAGTAATGTTTTACAGGGCTTTGAAAGGTATCTTGACACTCTTGCATCCTTTTTAGACCTCACAAAGGCATTCGATTGCGTTACACATAGCATTCTTCTAAAAAAACTACCATTCTACAATTTTCAGGCTGATGCCATTCAACTACTTGATTCATACCTATCGGATCGTGCTCAGTATGTTCACTTTGGGCAGTGTAATTCTAAAAAACAATCCCTAAGGTATGGTGTACCTCAAGGGTCGGTATTAGGTCCCATCTTATTCCTCATCTATATAAATGACCTGGCATACTGTAAGGGCAAGGGAGTCAATACTGTTTTGTTTGCTGACGACACAACGTTTTATATAAGTTATCACCCTTCAGAGATTGACAGTCTTGATTACAAAACTTCAGAAAGAGAACTATTTCAATTGTTTCGAGCCAATCGCCTATCCTTGAACAACTCCAAATCACAAAGTATTAACTTTACTCTAAGGAATAACAGTGAAATTGTCCAGTCCTTTCTACCTCAATGTGCAATGGAGGTCAAATTCCTAGGAGTACACCTAGATGCAGGATTAACCTGGGAACAACACCTTGTTAATCTCTCAAAAAAACTATCCCAACAACTGTTCCTGTTCAGGAGTCTTGTACGGGTAACTTCCAAAGAAACTCTTCTGACAGCATATCACAGTAACTTTCATTCTCTTTTGGCTTATGCTATTCTTTCCTGGGGTCATTCTTGTCATACTGATAAGGCATTTGGACAACAAAGAAAGTGCATTCGTATTATCTCTGGGCTTGGTTATAGCAAAGACTGTCGAAATTCGTTTAAGAATTTAAAAATTTTAACTTTACCTTGTGTGTACATTATGCAGTGTTTGTTGTAGGTTAAACAAAATCTTGATCTATACAGATCACACGAAGATATTCACAACTATCCAACAAGAAACAACAACAATCTTGTACCAGACTTTGGCCAGAAATGGTTCAAGATATTTAGCAATAAAGTTCTACAACTGCGTGCCAGCTAGAATTAAAGCTCTTAACTTTTATCAGTACAAAAAACAAATCAAGAGCTACCTTGTGCTGAACGTGTTTTTTTCATTCGAGGAGTATTTCGAATCTAATTTTAATCTGTAGTATTGTCTTTGTCTGTTTGTCAGCTTCTCTTAGTTTTTTTTAACAAAACTTTCTTCTTAAGGAAGAATCAATATCGTGTAATGTTTTATTTGTGTTAATGATAATAATTAATTGACAAAATTTTAATATTTTATTTATTTGACTTGTAAAAGTACTATTTGTATATTATTACTAATAAATTATCTTATCTTATCTTATCTTATCCAACATATTGCATTAACGCAAGTGGAGGCAATACAAACTATTGATTAAGACAAGTGTTTTCTCAGTTGATTATACACTTATCGCTATCAGTGTAACTTTTTATTTCGTACTGATTTTACATAAAATATAATTTCTTAGTAAAATGGAGTTTCAGATATTGAATTTATTTGATCACAGTAAACTAAAAGAGTATTTCCTAATGTACCACCGAAAAACAGAAAGAAATCTGCATATTCGTAATTTTTTTTAAAATGCAATAATTTTTGACACATCTGTATTTAAGAATTCATTGCTGTTGGCTAAACATACACTTATCAATACTCATATTTGTGAAGGCCGAAAAAAAGATACTTACCTACCTATGTATGTTTTGTGTTAAAACTAAAAATAGTCACTTTATTACCATTACCCAAGCGATGTTCCATTTTTAACACATTTTAACAAATTTATTACCTAAAAATCAAAATTAGTTTTTTATTTTTAACCACTACGTTTCACTAATTTGTAAATATTACTTTTTAGAATAAAAATGTTTAAGGTTATTTCAGGTTAATATAAATTAATACAAAGTTGATATAACCTTGGATTATTAACTTTATCTTACTTAATATATTGTATTGATAAGCTGAAAACATATGGGTGACTAGGTAAAATAGTAAATAACCGCACGTGTAAATGTATAATAATCTTGGACCATTAAACCTCTAGAGAAGTATAAACACAAGTCCTAATATATGTTATAAAATTTGTTATCGTTTAATAATAATCTGTCAAAATATCAAAAAGCATATCAAGTTAAACCTCGACTTTAATATTATCTGTAAAATTTATAATGAAAAATATATACAGGGTGTTAATTCAATACTTGACTAGTTTTAAAACAAACTGTTCTTGCTCGAAATACAGCTTTTCTAAATTTCATGTAGAATATTTCCCTTTTGAAAAACCATTACTGTTTTTGTTCGACTAAGCGGATCCAAAAGCAAGAGTAATGTAGTTAATCCCATATACGAATGTATGTAGATAAGTTTCATGTCTTCCATCCTAACTCCTTAAATATAAAACCGATTTCCATAATGAGGTATCGTTTGATTTTCCTTAATAACTTAAATAACATTGGCTGTAAAAAATTTCGAGAAATCTTACCGACCAAAGTTCGTCTCTTCCATCATAGCTTCTTACCAAAAAATAAAAAAGAAACTAAAATTATAACAAAACCTATAGTCCTAAAACAGAGCTCAGCGCGTCAGACTGTTTGTGCAGAGGCTGAACAGTAATGAAGAATACCCGTTTCATCTTATCCTCCAATTCCTGACCTTAGCAGTGGCCATGCCTGCATGGACTTTACTTTGACCCTGATACTCAACATTGTATAGATGTAACCTTTATCTTGAGAACGATTATTCTCCAATGTTTTGTATAACCATGACTTTGCTCAAGGTCACCTTGGACGCGAGACCTTGGCTTTGACCTTGATTATTCATAGTTGTGCTGATATGTATTTAACTTTGACGGAAGTCAAGTGCGCAGTTCTTATTGTTTTGTAACTGTATGATTTGGGAAAAGTCTTTTAGTAGCTTTACACGATGATGGTGATAATAACACATACGAGTTTTTTTTTCGCCAAAACGTATGGCTAAAAGAATGTCAGATGACATTGTAGATATCATTGGTAAAACTAAAATAAAATACATTCTAACTTTGGGGCAAAGCACTAAAATTTTTGAAAACAACATTAAATTTCTATTCATTAGAGTAATTTTTAAATTGTTTTTGAAAAATGAAAAATGAGATCAACGATGCAATCAGTTTTATGACTGGGTTACACTTGTGCGGCAAATATTTTTATGATTCCATAGATCTGGTTTCTGGAAATAATTCTCTGGAAATAATGTGATAAATTGTATATTGCCTTCTCAACAACCGAAATGGATACATTGCAATTGTAGAAAATTAATTTTAATAATTTGTATTTGTACAATTAAATTATTGAAAATTAATATTTTTAACTCGTCTCTGTTTTATTTTACTTACTATATAAATATACCAACCCACTAGGTAATAGGTTAGTTCAATGTAAGAAGATTGTTTTTTAGATAACATAGTTCAATATGGAATATGAGAAATATATGGCTTATATAAAATAAATTAGTTTAAAATCAAAAGTGGAGATGCTAACAGCACAACTGCAATTTTGGGCGTCAGAAATTTGACGAGAAAAATCGTGTTATCTGGGCTTCCAGGAGTAGGATTTAAGCTTAGCAACGATCAAAAATACGATATAGAAAATAAGATCTTAACTAACGTTGGACTACCACAAAATTCTGATGACGCTGTTACTCGAGGTTACGTTCTTAAAGAAATTCACTCACTGTGCTAATAAATGACTGATATTCTTAATTTCTTATAAAGACTGTATGAATTATATGAAGAAACGAGATGGTGAACTGGACGTAAAAATTATTAAATTAGAAAAAATATGTAGTAACCTCAATCCTAGAATACTTAACATTGTGCAGACCGTGGAGGAGTGGGTTATGCATCATGTGAATAAAAGATATAGTGAACTCTATGACACAATTATTAAATTAAAAAGTACGTGAGGACTTTGACGTTAGAATGTTTAACATTGAGGAGACTACCAAGGAATGTGTCATGAAATATGTGAACCAAAGAGATAATGAACTGGATAAAAAAGTACTAAAATAGACAAAATACGTGATGGTCGTAATTCTAGAATGTTTGACAGTGAGAAGGCAATTGAAGATCTCGCTATGGGGTATCTACCTAAGTTAAAGAGAAAAAACAAATGAAACCGATTACTGTTTTACATCATGTAATTTGTTTAGCAGGAATAAAGTACATATGTTGTTAATATGTGTTTAATTATTATCGAGTATAATTATAAAGAATAGGTACAAAATCTAATTACGGATACAATTATACAATATCTGATTTACGTATTCAAGAATTAAAGATGTTGGGAAAATCTAACCACTCGTTGTGATTTTTCTTGCATTGTCTAAGTACTTTTTCCACTAAATACAACCCCGGGCTGGGATCACAATATATTGAGCAATTTTGTAACTATCATTAAAGAATATATAGTATGTTATTAGAAGCATGTCATATATTTAACTCACAGTAAAGATGGAGATATAACAATTTTTAATATTTTATTACTTCATAGTTTCTAAGTAAAAGAATAAATTAGTAAAAAAAAGCCAAAATATCATATATGACCGAAAATACTAAGAGATTATGTTTGACCACACATAACATATAACCTAATGTACCTTAGTGAGATAGAGTGGGTTATTTTTATGACACCAAATATAAATCGTCAATTTTTTAACTATTATACGGATTTTCTTAATATTTTACGAAAAAATATCAAGAGTAAAAAATACTTATTTTGAACCCAAGAATCAATTCCAGCACTTTTTAGCTTAAAAAATTTACTTTACCGGCAAAGAACCCCATTCGTTGTTCTTTGTAACAATTTATAAAAAATAAGCTAAATCGTTACTGTGCAGGTTTCTATACTTACTTTTTGGACTGTTAAAAATTGCAATGCATACGTAAACGAATCCTTCCACACAGTTATTACTAATAAAAATAATTCGTCTAAACCTGCCAATGCATCATTACAAAAATCTAAATCTTTACATGTATTTCAGGGAAATAAATATAAAAAGACACCATATTGCAAGGCATACGTAAGCCAATCATCCTTTATTTTTGTATATTAAACCTTTTGTTGAATATTTTTTTCTAATGTTTTCTTGGGTATAGGTTTTTCCACTTAGAGAAATAAAGAACAACAATTTTTCTTGACGTTTCGCTCTACATAGTGAGCTTCTTCAAAAGAACTGGTATATTTATTTTACATCTAGAAAATTACAAAGTTTTTTTTATAATAAACATATATCACAGTAATACACATTTTTAAATTTTTAAATTAATTAAAATTAATAAAAATAAAACAGATTTTAAAATAGTCTTAAAGTTTAAAATTTTAAAACAATACAATAGGTTAAAATAGTGAAAATTATAAAATAGTACATACCTTGAAAGTAGTTTTGTGTGAATATTAAAAATAAAATTCAGTTATGATACTCGGTATGCAATTGCTATGGATAGATTTCTTTTTATAAAAAGCAAAAAATAGGAAAAAAGATTATTATTTATTTTTTAATAACGTTCTTTCGTTTGCATGAGTATATATGAAATCGTCCCAAGCATCATTACACATATATATTATACAGTCGCTACAAGTATGTTTTATTAAAATATCAAATTATGGTATATCTGGCTTAAGTTTTTGACATCTTGCTTGTCATTTATAACATTTTTATCTTTTTTTATGTGTATCATTTCTTTGATGACTAATTTATGATAATTTCTGTCAGTATCTAAAATATGGGTGTTTTTAAAATCAAATTCATGCTTAGATGTTTGTTCATGTTTATGTAAGGATGTCGATGCGTTTTTAGTATACTTGTATCCATTCACTCTATTTTCAATATATTGTGTCGTCATGCCAATGTATTTTTTAGGACAGTTTAGGCATGGAATAGCATATATTACGTTAGATCTTTTTTTGGTGGGAACTTTGCTTTTTAATTTCGTATAAAATGATCCTAGTAAATTGTTCGCCTTATGGCATACCGTTATGTTATGCTTATCCAAAATATATTTTATTTTTTCAGACAGTTGGTTTATATATGGTAATGCAATGAAGGTGTTTTGTGTTTTGGTATTGTTAATTTTATTTTTTTTGTTTGTGTTATAATGTAAAAAGGTTCTTTGTTTAATTATTTTTTTTATGAGTAGTTTGGGAAAATGGTTCATTATTAGGGTCTCTTCCACTTTTTTAGCACTTCTGGGCGAAATTCGGGTAAAGATAATTTTATAGTTCGATCAACTAAGCCAATTATGACACTATTTTTCTGTTTATTTGGATGTTGAGAGTTAAAATTCAAATACCGGCCGGACCAAGTATCTTTCGTGTACCATCTTGTATGAAGATTGTTATCAGTCTTATTTCTGTGTATAGTTAAGCCCAAAAAGTTTATTTTTTGTTCCATTTCAATTTCAGATTTAAATTTCAGTTTTGGGTGGAAATTATTAAAATATTGTAATTGTAATTGTAATTTTGTAGATGTAAAATAAATATAACAGTTCTTTTGAAGAAGCTCACTATGTAGAGCGAAACGTCAAGGAAAATTGTTGTCCTTTGTTTCTCTAAATGGAAAAACCTATACCCAAGAAAATATTAGAAATATATATATATATATATATATATATATATATATATATATATATATATATATATATATATATAATAAAATAAAATAAAATCTTGGCTAAGCTGACGTGAAATTTGTCAGTCGACATGATTCTCGTGTTAAAAAGTGCAGAGAATTCCAAAGTATGGAAAAACTCCGGGTCCGAAAGATGGCGACAGCGCTGTTTCGTCCTAATATAGGACTCATCAGGCCACCGCATTCGGTACAAACCATCATCCCGCCTTTGCATCCTATAAAACTGAATTTAAAATCAAAACAGCAAACAACACGACAAAGGCGACATCTCAATGGTTCACTTGATAACACAAGAACCACACAAATTAACAAAGTTTGTAAAAACCGCCATGTGGTGGCGCGACGGTGAATTAAAACAGAAATATATAAAATCGAGTACACGAAGAGCGCTACCCAAAGGATAGGGGTCGCAAGAACTCTCTTGGTTCTTTGTTTTTTTCCTGTTGTAGTCAGTTACGAAAAAACACATACCAGTGCGATACGGTTTCAAAAATAAACTCTTTCCTGTCAGATTAACGTGCAATGTGGCACCTGTCTCCTCGGAACTCGACTTCTTTGCCATTTTTGTTGCACGTATAATACCACCTACCAAAAAACACGAAGCAGACAATCCAGCTAAATTGTAACAACCCACCACTTTTGGAACTCGTATGATTTTTTGAGTACGAATTTTTCATTTACCTCATGCAGATCTTACATATTTACATGCAGCTGCCACAGCTATTTTAGATGTTTCCATGACATTTTTGTTAATCATTTTTGTTCCACCTGCTTCTTACGGCTCGAACAACTTTTCTTATAAATGAAAAAGAAAAACTACCATTTTTATTTACGCCTTTTCCTTTAGTCCACCTTTAACGACGGACCCGATGACCTTGGCCCATTTTGCTCCCTTCCTTAACTGAGAAACACGATACACCCAAACCGAAACGTTATTTTATTTTCATAATATTGGTCACTGATAATACGATTCCTCTTTCTCTTACACTGGCGTTTTTAGACTTAACTCTATACCAAGCGGTTTGTTTTAACTTATAATCTGCGTTGTGTCGCGCACTTAAATTGTATGGATTGCTTAAATAAGCTAAATCGTGTTTTTGCATGCGGTATCCAATGGATTAATTCCTTCATCACCCACTATACACGTATTACCATTTAGGTTTGGCGTCAACCATATTGATTACCAAAAAGATTGATTGTTAAAGTGTGCTGCGGTTTTTTTTAAACATGTGTGTTGTCAAACTTAAACAAAAAGTTTCTATTGATGGTCTCGATCAAAATGTGTGATTTTGACAAGAAAACTTGTTATTCAAGAAGCACAGCCCTTTGCTCCCATCATCCATTCGTGGACTGTTCATAGGACTATCGAATTGTAGAAATATAATGATTTCATTGCTCACCCATCCTTTCAGTTGCAATTCGAAAATATTTATATTTGTTCAAAATCGCTGTATCAACCAAAATATAGATTCTTGAGGAAAATATTATCTTGCTCATCAAAGGCCTTAGTAATGCCTCAAATATTGTGGAACCATTCTAAGCAAAACCAAACTCTATATTTAATTTTGATGATGTTATGTGCGAGAAACAAGATGTTATTAGAACATATTTCAGTATTGGACTCCATAAATATATCGATTCATTTCATTTGACGCAAACTTATTTCAAACTTCCGTAGCAACTGGTGCGTGACAATGTCAATTTCTTTATGATGTTTAAGTAAGATGACATGAATTTGCGCCACATATAATCTGATTATGAATCACCCAACATTACTTATCAAAATTTTCAAAAAATATGTTCCAAGTATTGAAATGATAAGTACGGTTTTTTAGTTATTGATATGGAGAGTGACCTAAATTCTGAAAGATATCGTAAGAGATTTGATGCTATATATTTCTATAATATGCGGTGTAAAATATTATTTCACATTCAAATAGTGCTACTGAAACAACATGCAGGAAACATTTAGTTAAAACCTAAATTGGTATTACTAAGTTATGGAAACTATCAGAAAAGTTTGCTTTAACTGATCCATAAGTATTTTTTGAAACATCTATACCAATTACACATCAACAAGAAACCAAAATTTAGAGGAGTACACCGGAACTTGCAGCATTGAAACATTTATATGTAATACCACCCTTTTCCCTGAACGATATGGTATACCATACGTCTCAGATAAATCCACCAGTAAATCATTACACAGTTCTTTTTTCCCATTGAAATGAACCAAAGCAATATCCATCTAAATATGACACAGTTTACGGTCTACCTTTTACCACTGAAACGGATAAAATGATGTTTATTAACAACCTGGAAAAATTGTTCATAAGCTTCATAAAGCAGAAAAAAAGAACTATCGCACGAAAAAAGCTGAATGAAATTGAACGAGTGACAAACACCCTAAAAAAAATTTTATAAGCAGTTTTCGGATAGAAGGAACTAAAAATGGTTAAAACTTGTAACGAAGTTACTAAATTTTTGGGCAAGTGTATGTTCGCCGGGATTTAATTCATTTATTTTACATCCGAAAAATCTGATTCTTGCGGGAAAAGATTGCTTAAAGTTTAAATATTACCGGAATATAATTAGATTTACCGCGCTATGCCGGGAAATATAATTTTCCGAGATTTTCAGAGCATCCGACCATAGTAATCGCGCGCCGCATACAGCAGTATCGTATGCGCGATCACCGTACACCGTCACACGTCAGCGTAGTGGGAGCTCGGGCCGTCTATTTAAGTCCGAGCAGACCATTATTTCGGGGAGAACTATACGTTCTCCACCCGGGTCAACAGTCCCTGGACTGGGTTGCCTGCTGGGCCGCGCCTTGCTGGTCTAGTAATGTAGGTGAGGCTAGGCTTGTGTGTATATGGTGTTTACCATACACTTCCTTCCTTACGTCCTACCCCTCTAATGGCCAGCATTGCCGAGGACCCTTATAAGAACGGGCAATGTTGTGTCATCCTACCGTCACTGTCGAGGACCCTTATAAGAACGGGCAGTGACGGTTCCTTTCCTAATTTCCTACCGCTATTGGTCGGCATTGTCGAGGACCCTTATAAGAACGGGTAATGTCGTTCCATCCTGCTGACGCTAAACAACTGCCGCCCCGACGCCTATCGCCGCCGACGCGTGTAAAGACCGTCGCCGTGGAGAGACGCCGCCTATCGTCGTTCGATGCCGTGTTATTGTTTCATATCGCGTATACCGCCGTCGGTCGAATTTTAATACGAAGCGCCGTGAACCGTGAACGCGAATTTTAGATATGAGGCGCGATAATTTGCATACAAGCCGTCGCAACCGTATAGTATGAGGTACGTGAATAGCGTCGAGAATGATACCGCCGGGTTACCGTCTTTAGCGCAACCGAACAGTATGAGCTACCGCGATCAGCTCTCAAAACATACTCTTGCCCTCCAGACCATTTATTTGTTTACATTATTGTTCATCTTAGATTGTAAGTTAGTTTTAGGCCATGTCTTTGTATAAAAGAATGGAATACAGGATACAGGATGTTTTATAACCGTTTGTTTTATTACCTAGTCCCATTTTTACCATTACATGTAACAATTGGCAGCCGGCAGCCGGCAGCCAGACTAATACACGCAATTGACCCTGGCTTGCCGTTTATCTACTGTAACAAGCTGCCCGGTGCATAAAGTGGGCCCTCGACCACATTAAATCCCGAGAGTGGCGCCCGAGAACCGACCACCGAGTGGATGTTTTGACCTTCAGATAGTCAAACCGTTGATCAGCTAAGAGAGCAGGGATATCCCGAAGATACGTAAATACCGCCGACCCGATACCCCTGTGCTGAGCATTTGACCGATGACTGTCTCCACGAGAAATATCCACTGACCGATGTTCCGCTGCCGTGAACGAAGAAGAGCCGAAGAACACGACCTTGCTCCCCCGCTCCCCGCCTACGAAAACGCGTCACAAACTTCTGCCTTCAGTAACAAAAACTTACAATAACATCAAACACACTACCACCGCAATGAAACCATGTAATATCAGACCACAAACAAAAATGATCATTTAAAAATAATACCAGAAAATTTAAATTTCGTTTGAATGATGTGACGCGAATGAGCAAACATAAAACAGTTTAAATAATAAAAGTTAGTATTTCAAATTCACCTACATCTATGGATAGTGTTTTTACGAATCAGAGTTACAAAAGACGAAAAGCTCAGAGGTGTATTTAGTGGAAAAAGTACTTAGACAACGGAAAGAAAATCACAACGATCAATTATTTGTAAAGTGGTTAGGTTTTTCCAACCACTTCAATACTTGAATACCTACATCAGGCATTATATAATTGTAACCATCGCTAGATTCTGTACCTATTTTTATAATTATAGTCGATAATATATTAACACATAGTTACAACATATTTATTTTATTTCAGCAAAATGAATTGCATAATATAATACAATAATCAAAAAGATTAATTGAATGTGATATTATAGTATTACTCTATGGATGTAAAAAATTTGACTGAATATATAAACAAATAAATAGATAAATAAATGAAAAATAATCATTTTCATTCGTTTTTGTGCTTTAACTCAGGTAGATTACCCTATATCGGTCGCTTTCTCAAAGTAAAACATTCTTTTTTTCACATATTTCATGACACATACCTCGATAGTCTCCTCAATGTTAAACAGTCTAGCGTCACAGTTATCGCGTACTTTTCTTAATTTAACAATTTAGTCATCGAGTTCACTATCTCTTTTATTCACATAATGCATAATCGGCCCCTTGACAGTCTACTCAATTCAAAATTCAAAATTATTTTTTTTTTCAATTTTACAAGAGGTTTAAACATTAAAAACAAAATATACAAAATGTAAGCAAAATACAAAAAATAGTATATAGGTGTGTTAAATAATGCAGTTATAAAAATAAAAATAATCTACTAGCCGTAAAATAAAAGTTACTTAACAAGCAAAGTAGATCTACACATGACATGATAATAGTCACTCAAACGTAGACGAAGATAAAAAGGTAACAAGCCAAACATACACAAGTCAAATACACACAACAGCAAGTCACAAGTCTAAAAATTAAATTAATTACCATACAGATATATGCAATGCAATGTTAAGCATTCCAGGATTAAGTTCATTAGGTATTTTTTCTAATTTAATAAGTTTTATATCGAGTTCACTATCTCGTTTCCTCACATAATTCATAATCTTTATTAAGAATATCAGCCATTTTTATGCGGAGTGAGTGAATTTCTTTAAGAACATAACCTTGAGCAACAGCGTCATCACACTTTTGTGGCAGTCCAACGTTAGTTAAGATCTTATTTTTTATATCGTTTTTTTCATCGCTACCTTAAATTGTTCTCCTAAGGTCCCACGTAATATACGACTCTCCTCATCAAATTTCTGACTTCTAAATTTATCAGCTGTGGCGTCATCACGTTATACTATTTACTGGTAAACCTCGTTGAATCATGTTACTTAAAAAATTCAATCTTTTTAAATTGAGCTATTATATAGCGGGTTGGTAAAAATATATAGTAAGTAAAATAAAACAGTGATGAGTTACGAATATTTATTTACCATAATTTAATTATACAAATAAAAATTATTAAAATTAATTTTCTACACTTGCAATGTCTCCATTTTCCTTGTTGAGAGTGATGTACCACCCAACATTATTTCAATCGTCAACATCTTGGGTTGTTGCTGTTTTAAGGACCAATTCAGATTTTGCAGCTAGGTCGCCAGGTAAATGTGGAATATTGATGACAAATTTTTTTTAATGCTTCATTGACCATTTCAGCACAATATTTATCTAGTTGCACACAAGTGTGTCCCAGCCATACAATTGATTGCATCACCGATCTCATCCTTAGATTGATCTATGGTTGCCTGAATATTTGACCAATCATTTGCACTATTTAAAATATCGTGAGGTGTACTACTTAATTCTTTTAGCAGCCAAAACATATAAGATTTTTTAACAGAAATAATGAAAATATGTAAGTATTCTGACAGGTGCAATAAATTGTAAAATTTAATTATATCATTTTTCAAGCCCAATATACAAAAAAAGTCTCAAATGTACTATTATGACCGTCATCGTATAAAGCAACTAAGAGTTTTCCCTAATCGTATAGTGATTAAATTATTTTGTTAATGATATAAACTCTCCCCGCAATCATTTCAGTATTTTTTCGCCATAAAACCTCGAAATCTTTGCTAAATATTTCATTAATTTCATCTATAGTTTTTTTCAATACTCATTGTTGAAAAATGATATAAAATAAAAAAAAATACCGTGAATAAAAAATCACTTTCAGTACACCACACGAACTACATATTCTATGTTTATGTAACCGACGTCCCTGTTTCCCTTTATAACAAAATCGTTCAAGGACAAATAACAAAAGTTACAAAACAATTAGAACTAGGTATCTAACCCCGTTAGAGCCAAATACTCACCAATAAATGTGTGAACCATTGATTTCAAAGTCAACATGTCCAAGACGACCTTAAGCAAGGTCAAGGTCATACACTATATCAGACACATAACCTTTCTCAAGGTCTAAGTCATATTAATATGATGTTGAATATCAAGGTCAAAGCCAAAGTCACACTGGGACTCGGCCTAGGTCAAGGTCAGTAGTGGGGTAATAATAAACGGGTATTCTTCGCTACTATGGACCCAGCCCATTCAAATACAACATATTATTTGTAAAGAAAATAAAGAATTAAATAATTAAAATCATCTAGTGGTCCTGTTCGCAACGTGCCTCTGTACTGACGAGAATCAGTTGAAAACAGATCTACGTGCAAAAGGTCTCCACCCATTTCTGCTGAATTAATGCCTTTAATTCCAAACTAGAACAAAGCACGTTTATCGTTATAAGGCCTTTTCAGTTGGTTTTTTGTATTTATATATACCATCTGCAAGTATATCGTTCATTATTTATGTTTTTTCTGTTAAAGAAAATTTAATATTGTATATAATTAAATTTAATCTACTTCTGATTTAATTTCTTGTTTTCTGTGAGTACTAAAACCAAACTAGATTGAAATATTCAAAAAAACTATTGAAAGTAGATATGGAACATACTAAGTAAAAATTAATCGTTTTTTTAATAGCCTATATGTGCCATTTAAAAACAATAATTTTTTTTAATTTGACACTTAGTAATAAACACCCTAAAACTCTTAAATATTTTTAAGCTAAATCCATACAAAACCTTATGCCAAATGTTTACACAAAATGATATCAGGAAGAGATGTTACATAAAACCTTTTTTCTTTAGACTCCCTTATCTCAAAAACTTTGAAGTATAAGTCAATTAAACGTCTAATAAAAAAGCTTAAGGGTTACATGTAAAATCAAAAATATGATTTATGTGCAAGGCGTTTTAATTACAAAAATATGACTTAATGCTATTATACTACGTATATATTTTAGAGAAAATAGTTTATTAATAAATTTTACTTATAAGCCACAAACATACCCAAACAATTATTAACTCATCCAATACGATGCCCTGAACAGAGTCAAAACTTTAGCTAGTTTATTTAATGTTACTAAATCATTAGGTAGTATAAACACAATACTCCGCCGCATCTTTCTGTCTATCTGTGCACGATTTTTTCAGTAATTATGTACGGATTTTAATCCGATTTTCAGTGATGGATAGAGTGGTTTCACAGGCAAGGTTTGGGTGTCTAATTTATGGGTTGCAGAAAAAAACTATCATGTAACTGAAAAGCAGAAAATAAAGACATATCTTCTGTCCGGAAATGAACGAAAAAAAAACAAATAGAGGATTAAGCGTCTGTTTTCATGTTAGAGGCGGCTGAACTGAAAACAATGAAGGTAACGGGAAACCACACTGTTAACATTTCCCAAGATATTGCTATAGCGAGGAAAACAAAAGTCACAGCCCCCTGGCCCGGGCAGCCCTTTAGTGGACAAGGGGTGCTAAGAATACCCCAGCTCAATGTTAGAAGCCTTTATGCTGCCGGAAAATCTTATTCAGGAGATTAAAGGCTTGACATTGTCAGTCATGGATATAAGTGAATTACGATGGCGTGATTCCGGAACATGCAGACAAAAAGACGGTATATTGTACTATTTCGGGAACGATAACGACGACGCACACCATAAAATTGGAAATCGAGAAATATGTCCTTAACTTTGTCCCAATAAACGACAGAATAATACTTTTACAGCTACACGCATCTCCATTTAATATCAACCTATTACAAATATATGCTCCTACTGCAGAAAAAAGTCAGACAACCTAGTGGAAATTCTGTATACACAACTTAATATAACACTAAAAGGCTTAAAATTCAACGAAATCACATATATATATATATATATATATATATATATATATATATATATATATATATAATGGATGCTTTTAATGCCAAAATTGGTAAAAGTCAGATCTAGTAGGTGAATATGGCATCGAAGAAAGCAATGAACGAGGGGACAGGCTGTTTGATTTTTGCCAAGAACACAATATAATAGTAACAAACACATGTTATAAGTTACATCAAAGCAGGCTACATACTTGGAGAGCCCCTGGAGATAATCCAACACATACAGTAAGAAATCAGGCTATATTCTTAACAACAAAAGATTTAGGAACTCCATCAACAGAGTTACAACATACCCTGGCGCGGATATTAGGTCTGACCCCAATCCTTTAGTCATTGACCTAAGAGTCATGCTAAAACGGATAGAGAAGAAACACTAGCAAAAGAATCTCACTATTTCAGACGTCAACAAAAGTAAAATCGAAAAAGATGTAAATAAATGCATGAAAGAAATGAGAAGAACCGAAAGTATCGAGGATACATGGAAATTATTTCGTGAACATATGACCCAGATATTAGAAGAACATAAAGTAACAAATAGACACAACAAACAACAATGGATAACGGAAGAAATACTACACCTTATGAAACAAAGAATACAATGCAAGGACAAAGAAGAAGATTACAGAAGAAAACAAAGAGAAATAAAACAAAAAATACGAGCGGCTAAAGAAAAGTGGATGGCGGATAGATGTTCGGAAATGGAAGAATTCGAAAGGAAACATGACATGTTCAACATATACAAGAAAGTTCGGGAGATTGTTGTATGACAAGAAAACTACTAATATTCTAGTGGACAGTGCGGAATAAACTATTATTGATGAACGAGAAATTCTTGAAATATGGAGTAAATATGTAACTAAATTGTTTGAAAATAGGTCAAACATACAGGGTAATGTACACCAAGACGAAGGCCCAGAAATTTTAAAATTTGACGTTCTTCATGCCATTAAATCAGCCAAAACAAAGAAAGCAACTGGACCAGACAATATCCCAACAGAACTCCTACAAATGATCCACGAAGACCATATCGGTGTAAGTATAGTTAAGTTTTTTTAAGGATGTATATACTATTGGTGAAATACCCAAGGAATAGCTGAAATCTGTTTTTATAGCACTTCCGAAGAAACAGCGAGCAAAGAAGTGCAACGAATGCAGATTAATTAGTCTGATGAGCCACATACTGAAGGTTTTTCTTCGCATAGTACATTGAAAAATAAGAGGTCGATGCGAAAGGGACCTAGATGAAACCCAGTTTGGCTTTAGGAATGCACTCGGCACCCGTGAGGCACCATTGGCCTTAAATATACTTCTCCAAAAGTGTCGTGACCAACGTAAGGATATTTATGTAGCTTTCATTACGAAAAAGCTTTTGATAGCACTCAGAATGAAACGCTTTTGAATATATTAAAAACCTCGAGAATCGATGATAAAGATCTGTGTATCATAGAGAACTTGTATTAGAAGCCGAAAGCAGTAGTTCGGATCAATGGAAGACATGTTACATTAAACGAGGCATTAAACAGGGATGCATTCTGCTCCGCTATTATTCAACATCTACTCGGACACAATTTTCAAACAGGCTTTGCAAGATAAAGACCTTGGAGTGAAGATCAATGGTGAACTGATTAATACCATTTGATATGCTGACGACCCGGCCATCTAGTGTGATAGTATCCAGTGCCTTCAAGAGTTGTTGGATAGTGTAAACACCACGGGATGGAAAATGGGTCTAAAAATGAATGTCACTAGGACAAAATTTATGATATCCATCCGCCAACCGCACACCGATGCTTCCTTACAAATAGATCAACAAAACATTGAGAGAGTTACCCTATTCGAATATCTGAGATGCTACATCACAGAATAGCTAGACCCAAATAAAAAGATTAAGTGCAAAATTAAAACAGCTCGCACAACTTTTCTGGGAATAAAATCATTCTCCTGTAATGACAACTTAAACCTAAAATTGCGTCAAGAATGACCAAATGTTACATTTGGTCTTTGTTGTTATATTGAGCAGAGACCTGGAATCTGAAGGCTGATACGATCAACCGCCTAGAAGTATTCGAGATGTGATTACATAGAAGAATGCTCCGAATACCCTACACAGCTATGCAGACCAATGAAGGAATGTTAAATAAGGCAAATGCCGTTCGTGAATTATTTAAAACTATTAAGATAAGAAAGATATCATACCTAGGGCATGTTCTTACAGGAGACCGATACAAAATCCCTCAGATTATAATGAAAGGTAAAATCGAGGGCCGCAGAGGAATTAGACGGAAGCAGGTGTCATGGCTAAAGAACATCCGCAATTGGACCAGAATACGCGGTGCCGAACAACTATTTAGATTAGCTGAAAACTGCGAACAACTCGCCAATGTAATTGCCAACGTTAGAGGAACCTGCTTTGGCACCGTAAGAAGAAGAAGAGAGGATTATTTGGTCATTATTATGTGTTTTGTTACCTTTAAAATTTTCCCCATTCGAGGGGATACCGAGGCGAATACTCACAAACAACGAGTGAAGTGTGAGCTGGTGCATTGTCATAGTACAAGAATGAACTAATGGTAAACGATGTCTTGGCCGTCGAAGAAAACAGTAAGTTTGACTTTAATTTTTGACTTTCTGACGTGCCTTTTTTTATCTTTGCTCTTCTTTCAACCTCTATTCCAATAATTGTTGCGATGTTTCTATGAATTATGTAACCACCTATGTCCCCAACATAACCAATGGTCTATATATATTTTTGCATTTTTCCCTAATTATATTACTGTAATTAAATAGTTTTTAAGTTGATTAGTTGGTAACATCTCATTTTGAATTTATAAAGATAAATTTCTTAAAAAAGCAGTTTAGACTTCAAGTTAGTTAACTGGCGCAGTTATGATATTCAAGATTGAACCGTATCGAACCTATCGATTCTTTGTTTTAACAAACTCACCGAATATACGATTGGTTTAGTGTTTGGTGGAAGGACTTATGCAAAGCAGCTCTCAAGATATCGAAAAACTTAGTAAATAAAAAGCTTTTGGATCCAATAAAATATTATTGATAATTTAATACTAACGTACTAAAGGGAGTCTGCTTCACGTATTTCTTCAGAATTTAAAACACCAAAAATACAATGCACTTTAAATAGTAGTTTCACATTACTTATAAGAAATGCAATGGCTTATTTTAAACCCCAATATTTCAGTTGCATCCCTCTATTTGATGCTACCCGAACGAAGTATAATTAATTCATTTATTATTCGTAATATTTGCTTATTAAATTCTCTCATAGACAAAGTGACGAAATACGCTAAAGTAATCGTGAATACTTGCACGGTTGATACTTGGGATAATATTGAAGGCGCTCTTCAAAAAAAGTTTGCCCATCAACGAGATGAAGGTTGCTTGAATAGGAACTTAGTAATATTTAAACAAAAACTAATGAAAGACCTAATCAGTTTTACGATCGAATACTACATAAATTAAATCTACTTGGTACATATGTTGATATAAATTAAGCTAACAGTGAATCTAAACTACTTAAGAGAAATGTATACAATAATTTGGCTTCAAAAAAATTGTTATTGGGCTTAAAAAAACGTTTAGTTATATATTTAAGAATGACCCTCCTACAGCTTTATATGTGATACAAGAATATCACCTATCTTCTGCACAAAAGCAAACTGTTGTTAGTGTCAATGGCAATAAATAAAATACATTTCAACCACCACAATTTAAACAAAACTTCGATCATTTTAATGCACACATCTAATATAGAAAATTTACCAGATCGCCTTTCCCATTACAACCGATTCCAGTTAGACCCAACTTTAACCATCCACAAAAATGTGTTTCTAATTCTCAGGTATTTAAAAAAAAGTCAATTAATCTAACGTATCCAAACCATTACCCCGACCAGCGTCACTATTAGCACGCGACAAACTCATTCAACCATCAATAATTTTGGACAAAACATTATAAATGCTTCTAATTCTCAGTAAACGTTAGATTCGAGGAATGCGGAAATTATTCAGATGTCCCAACATACCCAGCACAACAAGGTAATAAATTATTGTGACAACGAAACCTTACCCGAATACAACAAAAATTACCCTCATCATCAGGAACAATATCCGATTAGTAATTAAGATGTAAATTTTCAAGAGGTGGACACAAAATCCGATGAAACATAAACTACCAAATTATTCCGTTTAATATGATTCCAGCGAATTATTCTATATAGTGTCAAATATTATTGTAGCTAACGCTATATTATAATCTTTGATAGTGTTCAACTAAATCCTTGTCGATCCTAATGTAGCAAACAAATATTTTCCAAATTACATAATTATTGATTTGTTTATCGTTACTACAATTTTCCAACATTTCGTACATCAACATAGTGTTATAATATCCCTTTTAAAAGTATTTAATTTGTCTAATACCAACCTTAAATTTTATTTATTCAAATGTCATACTGTATTCGATAGCTTTCTAGGTCTAGGACGGTTATTATTTTTGCAAGCTAATTTAATCTTTGATAAAGGATATTATTTAATACCACCATGTATTATTAATATTAGTTCAAAATTTCCCAAAACTAAACCAAAGCTTAATATCATCACATTGTCTCCAAGATATAAACAAGCTGTTAACATTAAAAATAGCATTCAAAGCAGTGAAATTATAGCCTCGTATCAAAAAATATATAATTATAAATTCTAAACTGTTTAACAATTGCGAGAAATTTAACAAACAATTTTAAACAATGCATATAGTCACATTTTGCCTAACCAATTTGTGTTGAAAAATTTAACAGAAATTAAATTCAAAATAGAGACCTGAATAACCTTGGCGAATTACTTATACCTATATTTGAGCCTTTTCAAATTCTTACTGATCATTTGAATTTTGAAGAATGCACTAAAATTTTAAACTTGTGTAAGGAGTTTTCTGATATAACCTATAAGGAATACAAGCCCCCTTACCTTTTCTGGCAAAATTAAACACCAAATAAAAATAACGGATGAAAAATATGTTTATACAAATACATATGGTTATCCATTAGTACATAAATAGGAAGTAGAAAGTTAAATAAAAAATATGCTGAATCAAAAAATTATTAGACCTTGTAATTCGGCTTCGTCTTCGCCCTTATTTTCTAAAAGAGACGCCTCAGGGATTACCGAAAATTGAACGAAAAATCAGTTTCCGACCGTTATCTTCCCCCAAACATCATAAATTTATGAGACAAACTCGAAAAATGTCATAAATTCACAACCTGGAATTTCGTGAGAACTCCATGAACCGTTATTACATTGTTTCTCTGTATGCCATTCGGTATCAAGAACGCTCCCGTGACATTTCATAGAGTAAGGACCAGCATATTATGTGACGTTTAAAACGAAAAATATTTAATATATTTGGACGATATTATAATATTCTCAACATCGCTTTAAGAGTATTTCGAATGTCTAAAAGCAGTTTTTTAGAGATCAAGAGAATATATTAAAACTCGAAATAAGTGAATTTTGATGATGTGAAGTAGCTTATCTAGGTCACGTTGTAATCAGGAGCGAATACAGCCTCTCTCTTTGGGGGAGGAGTGATATCAAAAAAGTACAGTATGGCAAGCAAAAACAAGTCGGCGGAGAGGGGGGACACACCAGTATAATTCCCATTTTTAGTGGAAAAGGCAGGATCGGATATATTTTTCTGAATTTGAAGCTCTTGAGAGAGGAGTGATCACAAGAAAAAACAAGTTGCCGACAGGGTGGGGATGCCAGCAGCATACACATTCCTAGTATAAGAGGCAGAATCGGGTCTATTTTCTTGAACTCAAAGCTCTTGGGGGGACTATCGCAAGAAAAACAAGTTGTCAACGGAGGGGGGGAGTGCCAGCAGCACAAACATTCCTAATATAAAAGGCAGAATCGGTTCTATTTTCCTGAACTCAAAGTCCTTGGGAGGGGGGGGGGCTATCGCAAGCTTACACATTCATATACTCTATTCAAGAATTAGACAGAGTAATAAAACTGTTACCGAAACTTCCAACGTACCTGCTCCAGTGCCGCAGGTAACTGAGGACTGCCGCAAATCTAATTATATTTCATTATATTTAAACATTATAAGCTTTTATAAATTTACTGCAACAATAAAATTTTTGATAGTTCAATTTAATTTCTATCGGTGAGCAAAGTACACCTTACAGTGTGTCCTTAGTGATTGGTCTTGTTTGCGCTTGTTTATATTTATATATTATTTGAGATTAGTGAGATACCAAAAAGATATGGCTTCCACCTCTATATTTATTCCAAAACCGTTAAACCAGAGCATTTTTTCCTCAATGAAAAACTTATTACGATGAATGTTTCCAAGCCACATTCGATGAAACGAAAAACCTCGTTGGAAGAAGAGATGAAAACTGCAATTAAAGGAGTTGTACATACATTTTATTATGAGAAGCAGATTCCAACCGTCTACAAAATTCTAACTAAAATCAATGAAGATCGCCATTTACCTGAAATTAAAAGAACTGAACTCTGGAAATTGCTCAGAGAATATCATTTTTGCTGGGAAAAACCAGATAGAAAATCTGTTCTTATAGATCGCCCGGAAACTGTCTGTTGGAGAAGGAAATATCTCTCTCAAGTAAAAGGTATTGTTGTTAGAAATAACACAACTTACAAAATTAGTAATTTAACTAAACTTTTGAAAGATTTTTTTGAATAAAGTTACTGCGGAAAATTGGGAAAAATCCATATAATTAAAAAATAAAACAAAATGTGAAAACTCGATCTCATGATCGATGAGAGAGAGGAACCAATTATAATTAATTTGAGCAAAGATGGCTTCACTGACTTTGATTAGGAATTAGGTACGTAATGTTTACCAGTGTAAACACAATTTATTATTTAAATTTTTGTTGTATTTTATTGTTTAATGTTTAATATATATTTTTTTATATATTTTTATTTTAGTGTGTCCCACTCTTTAATTTTTTATATATTTAATTCCAATTAGCCGTAAGTTTTTATTATTTTATTATTGTATTTGTGTCCGTTTCTTAAGCTCGTAGAATTGACATGTTTATTTTATTTTTTTGGGGCTATTGGATTTCGATATGATAAAGTAAATTAAATTAAATTAAGATATCAGTACAACAGAAATAAAAATAAGTAGGTCTAATTTTAACTGTAACATATAAAAACTAATTACATTTGAATCCCTTTTTAGTGTTTAATTGTAATTCTGCAGATGGTATAAGAAATAAATAAACTGAAACGTCAAATGTCCTAAAAATATTTTTAATTAGTAATAAAATGACCGATAGCCCTAAAGATATTTTAATATTATATGGACGAATTTATTTTTATATATATATATATATATATATATATATATATATATATATATATATATATATATGTTTAATTTGTTGCATTTTGTAAGTATTTAAATTATAACTTAAATTTTTTTGAGAGAATAAGGCCACGTTTTAGGCTGAATGTGCCTAAAATGGTTTGTATGACAAAATTAAAAATAATAAAAATACAGTTGTGATTTCTGTTAAATATGTCAAAATCTACATTTTGTAATGTACGTGAATTATTAAGAAATCATAAGAAATAAAACAATACTATAAAAACTTTTTATTTTAAGTTTATTACCGAAATAATATTTTATGTCATAAATACTTAGTAATAAAATAAACCTCCTTCCGAGGCCTATAACGAGGATTAAAATCCTTTTTAACACTTCACATTTCCAAATATCGATTGTTATCGAACCGAAATAGTCTATTATTATAGACCGGTATTTTTGATTATAAAATTTCTAACCTATTTCTATGAAAAATATGTGTCTCACAGATTTTGCCAAAGACCCCGTACTAAAGAACACAGGTAGTTTGCGCAGAAAAAAAAGGTAAAAATGATTTATTACTATCTCTAGTTCTTGAATAAACTATTGTATAAGAGGCAAGATCGGGTTTATGTTCCTGAACTCAAAACTCTTGGGGGGGGGGGGGGGGATCACCCCCCCTTTGGATCTGTGCCTGGTTGTAATACCACAAGAAGTAAAACCAAACTCATATAAACTGGTTCCAAAATCAACTAAACGAATAAAAGGATTTTTGGGACTTTTAAAATACTGCCAAAGGTTTATAAAAAAATCTATTAAATTTGCTAAACCCTTAACTAAATGGCTAAAAAATAGTAGGAAAATAGAACATAACCAAGAATGTTTAGAATGCGAGCTTTATAAAAATCTAAACCGTTCAAACACTATATCCCGAATCGAATTACATAAAATTATATTTCAGAAATAATACCCTCATAAAATCAACGTAAGAAAACCAGACTATAATACGATAACAACATCCATTTATTTAGAAAAAGTAAAAGTCCGAAAAGTGGTTCAATAAAAACTGGTATGGAAATTCAGATCGCAAATACTAACCTTCTCTAATGAAAACATTTTCGAGTCATTTTTGCGCGTTATAATTTTGCAAAGAAATTTGAAATATCGATCTAAAATTTTTATTATAAGTACTCAATGACCCATATTTTTAAGCAATATCTAAATCGTAGATTCATTTTTGTAAAAGTTATTATTTATTACAATTAGTGAATTTTTTATTTTTTTAGATTTTTTAGCAACAAATAATCCAATCCACTAGCGCAAAAGCTTTTTTGAAGAGTTTTGAAAGGTCCACAAGATGTTTTACTCAGATTTTCGAAACAGTCCAGTGCCTTTCACTTATAAGCCAAAGACCTTTAATTCTTAACTATTACTTTAGCTCAACGAATTTCATGCAGAAAACATACGTTTTGTTTCTACGTCATCATACTATCTGAAACACCTGACACACATCTTAACTATCACTGTTCCAACAGAGTATTTTTTTGCTAATTTCCCTGTCTTATTGTGAAAACTATTTTTTAGCGTAATTAAGGAAAGACAAGTCTCCCCAATACATGTAACATTTATTCGTGTCTGTTATTTTCATCTGCATATCGCAACGACTGAAAAATTTCGCCATTCAAAAATTTGTCGATATAAGTATCCACCAGCTTTCTAGCGTATATATAGTTAACGCGTAGCGCAAAAAATAACCCGACGCCGAAAACACTAAATTACAATTTGAATAAAGCATTTTACACAAAATTCAACATTTTATTTTTCGATCCGTACACACTCTTAGCCCGAATATTCACCTTTGGTTCCTTCATAATTTAAATTACTAATTGTTGAAAAATTATTTACTTACCTCTTTTAAATAAAATCTTCAACAGTAGCACACAATTTTTTACTGCTTTACGGCTGGTACGCAGGGTCTAATTTTTATTGCGCCTTACTTCCTAAACGATTCCAATTGAAATAAATTAAATAATGTAGACCAAATGTATATACTATACATTACTTAATATTTATTATTCTACGTTACCTTATTAAAAAATGTACATAATTTTATAAAAACTTCTATTGTTAAATTACGTCCGTATTGAATAAAAAATTTTGATAATAAAAAATATAATACGCATCAGTTTTCAAACTGAAACCGAAATGTTTTAGTTTTTGAATGGACGTACTACAGAATTTATAGCAATTACAGTATTATTTATTATTAATATGTAAATTATCCAAAATATTTTTAGACACGATATTATATTCGACCACTTCTATATTCAAAAATTAAATGCATCAACATTTATTTATATATATATATATATATATATATATATATATATATATATATATATATATATATATATATATATATATATATTCGAGATTCTTGAACCATAGATTATATCCTTTTTTTAATTTGTCTTTTCTTGAGTTTAGGTTCTTTATTTAACAAAAAATCCAAACAAGTGACGGCATTTTCAAAATTTCTTGTTTTTTTATTTATTCACTTTCCTAAAAATATTTTTATATACTTAAAAACATTCACATAAGAAGATATCTACAAGTTTAAAAACAAACAAACACTTTAAAACACTGTTAAAATTTTTTTAAAAATATTTAATTTTACCAGTACACACCTTGACAATTTGTTAATTAATTAATATTGAAATGCAAATTTTACATCGTCTATTTAGGTACTAAATGGAATATGAGTGTGTTTTATTTTTTACATTTTACAATGCACCAAAAACCCCGAAAAAACGCATACATTTAATATTATGTTTAAGACGATATTCAATTTTTGATGTTTACTAAAGGATCGAATACACTAAAAGTGTTTTTATCTTTTTTAATTTCTATCATTTCCTTTATATGCAATTTTTAGTAATTCATATCTTTGTTTTTAATTATGGTACTGTTATAATCAAAAATGTGTTTTTCATCCTGTGTTTCTTTAACGCTGTTGAGGCGTTTTTCGTATATTTATGGCCATTCAATCTGTTCTTTAGTAATTGGCTGGTCATGTCTATATATTTTTTGGACAATTTGTGCAAAGGATCGAATACACTACATTTAATTTATTCATGAGAGGAGTTTTACTTTTTATATTAGTGAACAGTGTATTTAATTTATTATGAGATATGTGGCAGACGATAATATCATGCTTTTTTAAAATGTGTTTTATTTTTTTCTGACAGCTCACTAGTGTAAGGTAACGCTACATATTTTTGCTGTTTTTGTTCTATGTTCTTAGATTATAATAAAATTTATAATTTAAATTATTAATTACAAAAGCATAAAAAAATCTCTATTTTAAAAACAAAAACATTTATTTGAGTTCAACGCCTCATACAATTTTCGACTCATCATAATAATAATAATATTAACACCCGGTCTCGCTTTCTTGCTGACTTGGTTTCTCCTCGTTGCCCACCCTGCCTATTATCCTTAAAGGAAATGCCGACATGTGAAATACTGCTTACAAATATTTTGGTGATAGTCTTTCCATTGAAATTATTATTTATTAGTGTCATTTTCACTTTTTGCAGTATTCTTTTTCTTTGAGTTTTTGAGTGATTAGAGAAACAGTTTAGATATCAATTTGGCAAAGTTAGTTTGGTGTACCGTTCAGTTAAAATTTTGTTTTTTCTGCGTATAAATGTCATATCTAGAAAATTTATTTTATTTTCTGTTTCGGACGTGAATTGTAATTTTTCGTTGAAACTGTTAAATTTTTGGAGAATACCGAAAGATTCCCTAATTCTCTAGAAGGATTTCCATACTACATAGGGTAATCAAAATAAGAAAAAGGAATAACCTGGCGATTTCTAGACCTTCTATCATAGGCGTTCCATGTTAAAAATAAGGAAATCGAATTCTCTAAAAGTTCCAGACCTTTTTTCATAGTCGTCTCCTGAGGAAATTAATAAAGGTAAAATTACTTAAATAAATTATAAACTCGTAGAAAATATACCTAAAACCCTACGAACTACAAACACAAACTAATACTATGAAATATAAAATGTTACAAAGTTTGTTACATTAGAAAATATACCTAAAACCCTACAAACTATGAACACAAACTAATACAGCGCGTAACAATATATATATATATATATATATATATATATATATATATATATATATATATATATATATATATATATATATATATATATATATATATATATAGTATATGTATATATCCTTTTTATATTTTGTCATTTCTTTAGTTTAAGTTCTTTATTCAACAAAAATCCAAACAATTGACGTTTCGCCCTTTAATTAGGGTATTTTCAAAATTTTTTGTTTTTTTTTATTTATTTACCTTCCTAAAAACATTTTTTTATATAATGAAAAACATTCATACAAGAACATATCTACAATTTTAAAAAACAAACAAACACTTTAAAACATTATTCCAATTTAAAAAAATATATATTTAATTTTACCAGTACACATCTTGACATTTTGTTTGTTAACTAATAATCACATGCAAATTTTACATCGTGTATTTAGGTACTAAAAATACATGGAATGTGAGTGTGTTTTATTTTTTATATTTTACAATGCACCAAAAATACTTAAAAAAAACGCATACATTTGATTTTATGTTTAAGAAGATGTTCAATTTTTGATGTTTATTAACAGGATCGAATGCTTAATATTTTTATTTAAATTAAGCTGATGTAAATGTGGTTCAAATTTCCTATATCCGTTCTGTCATTAACAGCGTTTTTATCTTTTTTAATTTCTATCATTTCCTTTATCTGTAGTTTTTGGTAATTCATATCTTTGTTTATAATTATGGTACTGTTATAATCAAAAGTATGTTGTTCGTCCTGTGTGTGTTTCTTTTACGCTGTTGAGACTTTTTTTCGTACATTTATGGCCATTCCATCTTTAATAATTGGCTCATGATGCCTATATATTTTTGGGACAATTTGTGCAAGGAATCGAATATACTACATTTGATTTATTCGTGAGAGGAATTTTACTTTTTAAATTAGTGAACAGTCTATTTAATTTATTATGAGACCTGTGGCAATCGATAATATCATACTTTTTTAAAATGTGTTTTATTTTTTCTGACAACTCACTAGTGTAAGGTAATGCTACATATTTTTGCTGTTTATGTTCTATATTTCTTATTATTAGGTTATTATAAAATTTATATATTCGTTTATTAATTATTTTGGTGATGGTGTTTTCATTGAAATTATTATTTATTAGTGTTTTTTTTTTCACTTTTTTCTGTGACAACCGGATATATTCTAAACACACACTAAAGAAACCAAATCTAAACTAAAACACCTCTAAGATCTCATCTTGCAGGGCCATTGCCTTTGCAATTACTTTTACTGTTTCTCCGATTATCCATCTAACGAACTTTGGTACGTCAGCGCACCCGAAACATCAGTGATCCATTTTACTAAGGTGAACTGTATACTCGAAAGCGACAAAGACCCGATAAAGTCACAACGAACACCATCCGACTCAACGGATCACTATTAATTCTTACCTCGATATAACATGTGACCAGTCCGAATTCTGGTCTGACATTTTAAATTGTATTGAACCAGATCTTTCGGACTACAAACTGATCCTGGTAAAGAAAACGGGTCTTTCAGATCCGACCCTATTCCACTGAAGACCGATTAAATAGAGTATTCTAAGATGCGATTAGTTAAATTAACAAAAAAACCTAAAAATACCTGAAAATTTAGTGGTGAAAATTTGATATGCCTTATTCCATCAAAAGTCTGATGTGTTTTTTTATTATTTCTATTCGAAACCAAGACTGCAAAATTATTCAAAATCTAAAAGAAATACAAGGGTTTTATTATTGATATACTATAGCATTAATCATGCGTACTCATCATCACCTTGCTGATTTACCGTCATCAAAGGAATAAACTAACATAGACACTAATACATTATTATAAAATTGCACCACCATAAGCACATCACAACAAAACGTACTAATTTATTTGCACCAATTACCAGGTAATCAAATATTAGAACACTTCTCTTAGTTACCCTCCAGTTTTTCTTAGGTGTCTATCTCTCAATAATCTAATTTTTATGCAGTGTAATAAGTTAAACAAAAACAAATATTAGAAAAAAATATTTTTAATTAAATAACATACCTTTAGATAAACATAATTGTATTTTATAGAGTCAATCACATTTAAGTTCAACTTCACCGTAGCAACCCTATTTGCAAATCTCTAAGTCAAAACTGTAACAATATCTTGTTTCAGGCACAAATAAATATATAATCATAAAGATAAAATCATAAACATGGCAAATAATTATAAAATATATGGGATAGCATTAAGCGCATATACCGGGTGTCAACGAATTTATTACACAAGTCATAATTTCTAGAGTATTATGTGTATCAAAATGAGAATTGGTACAGGTAAATGGTATGTGTAGGGGAGAGTTTTCGCATATTTTCCACTTTTCGGCCACTTCCGGTTTCACCGGAAATGGCCCCGGTTTTGAATTTTTAAATGGAACACCCTGTATATTTTAACATTTTTGGATTTCTGAGACAATTCTAGATCAGAATGTGACATTTTAAAAACTTTTTACGTCTACTTCATTTTTTTAGAACCACTTTTAAAATTGCATCTAGGTGGCCATGATCGGACGCAAACTAATCTAAGGGCCTTAGGTGATGTCAAAAAAATACAATCGCAAAGTTTTAGTTACTAGTATGAAAGACAGGAATAAGACAAGTTGACAAAATTACGTTTTCATTTCTAACTATTAATTTTCAAATGGCGACCCCTTTTTGACATCTACTTTTCGAAAAAAGCATTCTTTGGCGAATCTAACGGTACTAATTTATTTGCGATTGGATTAGACATAAGAACAGAAATTAAATATTATTAAGCAAAATACTGGATAATTTATTTACTTATGACAAGTGCGCCATGGACAGCCATGATGCATAATAATTTGCAACTGTTTTTATCAAGTCTTCTTTGGAAAACAAAGCACTCACTTAAGTAGATAATGACAGTGACATACGCTCTAAGAACAGACGTAAACGTTTCTTAATTTTCGTTAAGTTTAGTTTAAATTTTCGTTAAAATAATGTATACTCAAAGTGAAAAAGTGGATATGTTATTAATATTTTAAGAGTGTGATAGAAATTCAAGGAATACTGCCGAGTTGTATACTCATAGATATCCGAATCAGCAACATCCAGCCCATCAGTATTTTCCATATGTCGAGACTCGTTTTAGGCAAATAGGAAATCAAGAGGCGGAACAGAGGTTTATCATAAATGAAGAGACTGAGATTAACGTACTTGCTATGGTTGAGGTTGATAAAACAGTTTCGTTAAGAAAAATTAGTCAAGAACTGCAGATAAGTTATGAATCAGCAAGAAAAATACTGAAAAAGCATGGATATCGAGCATTTAAATATCAGTTACATCAACATTTGTATACCGAGGATGGCAATAGACGGGTAGTGTTTTGTGATTGGCTGCTTCAAAATCATAGAGTTAACCCAAATTTTATCGATTTTATTCTATTTTCCGACGAATCCCGATTTACAAATAATGGTATGTTCAATAAGCAAAATACTCGGTACTGGGCCCAACAAAATCAACATGAAATGAGAGGGCAATTTTCAAGAAAGATTTGGCGTCAATGTCTGGGCTGGTATCGTTGGAAACAGAATAATTGGGCCAATATTGTTTCAAGGTCAGTTAACAGGGGTTAGATACTTAGGTTTTCTTCAAAATGAAATCGAAAATCATCTCAATGATATACCTTTAGCAGTTTTACGGCGAATTTACTTCCAACAATATAGAGCACCGCCTCACAATACTAGAGAAGTTCTTAATTATTTAATAGCGCATTTTAATAATCGAATTATTGCAACCAATGGTCCGGTACGGTGGCCAGCCCGCTCACCGGATCTTACTGTGCTCGATTTCTTTGTCTGGGGATATGTTAAAGAAAGGGTTTACTATGGAGCAGCCCCAGCTACTCTTGAAATATTAGAAGAAAGAATTTTACGCGCATTTAAAAATATAACGCCCCAAATGCTACAAAACGTGTTGAGAGAAACAATTGAACGAGCTGAAATGTGTCGTGAAAAAGAAGGAATGCACTTTGAACATTTACTACACTAAACTTTTTAACAAATTCAGCTACTCTACTTTCAAATATTTTAAGTGCGTCGTCTAAGTTATTAGTTTATTTTGTTAGTTTTTTGTTAATTTTGTTAAATTTTTAATCCAATTCCTGTCTTTCATACTAGTCACTAAAACTTTGCCATTGTATTTTTTAGACATCACCTAAGGCCGTTAGATTAGTGTGCGTCCGATCATGGCCACCTAGATGCAATTTTAAAAGTGGCTCTAAAAAAATGAAGTAGACGTAAAAAGTTTTTAAAATGTCACATTCTGATCTACAATTGTCTCAGAAATCCAAAGATGTTAAAATATACAGGGTGTTCTATTTAAGAATTCAAAACCGGGGCCATTTCCGGTGAAACCGGAAGTGACCGGAAAGAGGAAAATATGCGAAAACTCTCCTCTTCACATAACATTTACCTGTACCAATTCTCATTTTGATACACATAATACTCTAGAAATTATGACTTGTCTAATAGATTCGTTGACACCCGGTATAATAGGTTTTATTACAAATATTCAAGCGTAAACATTTTTAAACTGTAGCTTAGTCCAACTTTCGACCTATTCCATTTACAAACATTAATATTTTAAACAGAGCCTTTTACATCACAATCACAAGAGATACTTGAAAAATGTTTACACATTAAAACTTAAAAATAATGGTTACCGAGTTCAAAATAAGATACTCAGTGGATTATGAGTTCATAAAGTTCCAATGGCGAAAAAACACTAATTATTTTTAAATTAGAATTGGTAAATCAAATCAATTTTTCAGATAACAGATTAAAAAAATGTACATTATCTCCCTAAGACTTAACAGAAACATGAACAGAGTTTCATTTTTTAAATTCATTTTCCGAGATATCCGCAACTTCTTTTAGTTTTAACTCAAAATATTTTAAAATTTGACATTTTAGAGGAAAAATAACAGCTCCTATTCCAATACGACTTTAAGTTGACGGTCAGTAATGAATAATGTTACCTTTATAGAAAACCCCGTAATGTTACATGAATGTAGTACTTGGCTGTACAAAGATATACGAATCGTTAACAAGTCCATCATTGTGTTATGTTTCAACGTTTTGTATGGTGTATAATTGTAATATTTTTTAGTTACTATTATCATATGCAGAATTGCTCCAACCAAAATCTTACAGCAACGACCCAAATCAGCGCACCTTTTTTCAATAATTCAAACCCTCAATCATACCAGTAAATTAATTTAAACAATTTGAACGTTGTTTATGGTAGGTGTGGGCGGGGCATTTTTGATGTTTGACAGGCACAAATATTTTTAATTTAGTTTTCAGTTTTTTTGCTTGTCGAAACTCCTTAGAGTATTTTTTAGGTGCTGAAAATTATTACAAATGCAAAATTTATAATTGAATAGTAATGTAACAAGTCAGCCAAATTCTTGCACAAAGGCAGTACACATATCGTGTTTATTTAAAGAATCAACTTAAAGCTTAGGAAACAAATAAAAACTGTTAACTTTTAATCTCATAATTAGAACATGCGAAAATTAGTGATATGCAAACGATAGCCAAAACAGAAGTTTAATCTAAAAAAAGTGTTATAAAATATTAAAAAGTAATAATATCCCAAATTTATAAATGTAAAAAATTTGTTCTGTTCCACTTGGTCTACCCACAAAAGAATTAAAATGGTAAGTCCAGTTCCAATATTAAACATGAAAAATAGCGGGGACACTAATTCTAATATAAATTTAATACAGTAGTACTAGCCAGGCGTTGTTTCGGTCAAACTGAAAACTGTATAAAATGAAAAACTTCTCGCTAGGAACATATGCTCTAAAACAGCACTCATTTACACAAAATTTACAGATTTCGAATAATATCTTATAACTTAATTACTCCACTCACTATTGCATACTAACACAAGAATTAAGCAATAGAAACTTTTTACACATCAGTACTTAATAAAGGAATGATGAAATTATGGGTGCACCATACTGCCAGCAGTTCACTACCAAGTAATTATAAATTTAGAATTGTTCATTCTTGTTATGACTCCCTTGTAAATTAGCACTTTTTCGCTTCAATAAATTTGAAAATCTTTCTTTTTGATCATATTATGAAAGCAAGACTACTGTTGCTTACATCAAAAGAAAAACATCTTCTTTCTTCTTCTCATGACGTCTGGTGCACTGGCCATTGGCCAATCCGTAATTTGGATTTCTTCAAAATTCTTTAAAACGCATTAAATTTGAAAAATTCCAATTTTTTTTCATTCAAATATACTAAAAACTTTCCATTTGGTGTATCCAATCCCTTAATATCCAGTACAGGGTGATCATGCGTTGGACAGGACCCGACCTACAGATGAAAATGCTTAGGTGAAACGAATTTAAAAATAAAATTTTACGTTTTTTCTTAAAAACATATCTTTTCCCTTAATATATATTCAAGACGCAAAGCCACTTATTGAGAAACTAACCTTAAAAAGTTATTTTGTGAAAAAGTATTTTCTGCTTTGAAATAATTTTTGTAATATAGAATGATTTATTATCTAAAATACATTTTGTGGGAGCATTATAACATCGATTTCAGGTGAAAGGGAATTAATCTCTAGTATTTACAACACTAATAAACTGACAAAAATTACCTCTTCACCAGTGTTGACACTATACAGCAATATACTTTTTCTAGTTTCATGATGCCCAGCAACAATATTATTTGGAACAAAACACGATGTTTTTGCTAACAACTTTGCAGTGCTTCCACCTTTGAATGTATATATAGTATTACAGGATATTGTGTCTGGATCACTCGTCTAGAAATTATATCCAAGTTTAATTTTAGGAGAGATACTGTGTACAACAATTTAATCAATTATTATTTATTTATTTAGCAATAATGTCTAACGGAAATCTCCATTTAGAAGACATTTGACCATGATAATATATAAATATAAAAATAATAAGAATAATAGGAACTAACCTGAACTAATTTATGATTACAATAAATAATACTACGCATATTAGCAAATAATATATTACATATTGATACGAACGACTAGAAAAACTTATTGATACTCCCTCGTATACAAACATTCCGATACGCCGAAAGGAATATTATATCAATGAGTCATATTTCTAGGTTGTTCTCAGATTTTACGCTAACGTATTTCTTGTTAATTCTGGTATTTTCTATTGGTATATAAAGAGGGATAGGATATTCGTTTTAGTTAGTCGTATAGATAAAAGTTGTATAGTGATGTATGAATAGTGAAGGCATTATGTAGTAGTAAGATAGTTGTGATTTTGTTGTGTTAATATAAGTATTGGAACTATTAGTAAAAGGTGTTGTGTTTTATTCTGCGAACTCAGTGAGCCATTTTAAATAGACAAAATCGTAACAATATTATGCCATAAGGTGGTAAAGAGTCTTCTATTGATTTAGAATATTGATTACGGGGTCAATGAAGATATATCAAAGATAGCAGCAAGATTGTTGCAGTCTTTGTATATTTTAAACATTATGTTATTATGAGCAAAAGGAGATAAAAGAAAGGGAACGATCTTGTACCAATGCTGTCAGCACACAAACTAATCTGATGCAACAGTTCCAAAGAGTACAATCTGTTTATAATTAATTTGTATAAAAATATCAATCCTAAATAGTATCTTCCAATAGGCTATGAATCAATAACAGTAATTGTACCCCCATACGAGGATAATTATCCTCAGTCTTAAAGATGGCATACTTTCTTCATACTGTTTCGAGAATATTGACATAGTGATCATAAAAGGGGTTTCAAACACTGATCCATATTCCAGTCTAAATCGTACTTAAGAAAAATACAAAATTTTAAAAGATTGAATGGTGTCAAAGACTTACAAGTTCGAATCATAAAACCCAGGATTTTCAGACATCACTTACAAATAATGTTAACGTACAGGTTGAATGAAAGCTTAAAGTCAAAGCGCACTCCTAAATCAAGAAACTCATCCGCTTTCCTCAACGTCTACCAATCCAGACGGTAATGGTAAAAGTGACAATCTTATACTTAGCGATATTAAGGGCAATGTGTTATTGAGGCACCAGTGATTTCGAGAATCTAAATATTGCTGAAGCTGAAAACATTCGTGCTAAATTTTGAATATTCTTAGAACATTGACATAAAGCTGAACACAACTTTTAAGCAAACATCTGGCGATTAAACGGAGAACCTTAGATAAAGTTCCACAGAGATTTAGAAAAGACAATTTTTGAAAGTTTATCCAGTAAAATGGAATGGTCAACGATAGTTAACATAGTGATACAATTGTGAAAGAGTTGTCAGAAATATCTCTCAGCGTTAAATAATGTGACATTCCGCGCATTTTTTTAAATCCATATTAGGAGCTTATTTTGTTCTATCAAAGAGTATTTTTTGTAAATGTGCATTGTATCTATCGGTAAAGAAACGATGACTTTAATACATTACAAAAACTGATTCGAATTTCTTTGTATGCTCTAGGATACGTGCTTATAAAGACATTTTTTACTCAAACAATTTAACAGTATATCTCGTATGTCTCAAAAGAAGAGCAAGATTAAAACACATCATTTCGTGATCTCCGCCAGCCTTGGAATTTCATTATTTTTCCTTGTTTTGCGATAAAGTTTTAGCATATGCCTTTGAATGACCTAAAGACAGACGTAAAAAGAAGCAAAATTTCAAAAGAAAAATTCTAATACCTTTCCATGTGTAAAAGCTGGGGTAATTTTTTTAACTTACCCTATCGAGAATGTAATGTAATTAAATATATTATATAACATTGTCAATTTAATAATCGTGTTCACGAAATATAAGCCTTCAAAGTTCTCTATAATGTGTTCCCCCCTTTAATAGTCTTAAAATATGAAAAATTTCGACACTGAATAAGTAGTTTCAACGAAAATGGATTCAGCTAAGTTATGTCTCGTTTTGGTCCCTGCTACCATTCACAAATCTGAATCTCAGACTACCTGTAAATCTGCATCCTTGCACAATTAATACACATCTCATAGCTACTTTTTTCTATGTACCTTATGTTCCTAGCAAAATAAGATCACATGCTGTAAGTACAATTCTCTTAATAAGAGTTGGTATTTTCTACTTACTTTTTCTAAATGACATACAGTATGTCTTGTATATAATACATGACTGTTTGGTCTTGAGCTAACTAAAACCTGTTTTGTTTCACTATCGTAATTCAGCGACAGAAATGGTCCTTCTAAAGGCAACAAATGCCTGTTATGGGTACCGTCTGAAAACAAAACACGGATTATACGAATAAATCGGTAGGGATGGGTGACAGGCATTTTATGACGCAAAATGGAACCAATGAGTCATATTTCATAGTAAATTGTTCGTTAATAAGATAAGGGGGTTTAAATTTTAACTTTTATTTTTTTCTTACACAGTAAATCGTAATTAATTTTAAAGTAACTCATGGACAAAGTAACACCGATTACTTACAAGTTAAAAACATTTTAGGTTAATTTAAGAAACAAACTAATGTTTTCGTGTTTAAAAAAATTAATCCCTTTAGAAATATTTTACAATATTATGTGTGGTTCTATCTAATTAGTGTAGAACGCACACTGCGTCATGATGGGTCCTATAACTACTTTGCCTAGATATTGGATGTTTAAATCACTGCCATATTTATTGCCTCTTTGTGTATGAGTCAGTTTTTGTTTGTTTTGTATTAAAGTTGCGTTGATAACAGAGGCTATTTAGCGACTGGACCTACAGTTTGAAGTGGGTTCCGAACCACGGGCACGCGGTCTTTCCGACATGAAAAGGCTTGGCCACTGACGTGAACCCACGTCTCAGTTTTTATTTCTGCTGACAATAACGGTTAATAATTCAACTATGGATAATATCATTCTTAGAATTCTCGTCACATTTACGATCGTGTTAACAATCACACTTATGGTAATTATTTTAAGGATAATGTTAATCATATGTGGAAATACTAGGTCTTATTTATGTATTTGCTACCATTAACTCGGTACGGCAGAACAATCAGAAACTAGTCAGTGCCAATCAAATCGTCCTAAAATAGTTGGCAAACTGTCTCCGGCTCTTTTCGTAAATTCGGATGAAGAGGCCTATGATATTTCTACACCAGAAAATAGAAAAATAAAAATGTGATTTCTTTGTCCAAAATTCTACCCGCAAACCGATTGTATCACGATTTAAAAAAAGGCTTGTTAGTAAAAATATATATGTCCTCAACCACCCATTTAGGGTCCTAAAAAGATATATACACCATTTTCAAAGCTCACTGTATGGCGTCTACGAGCGAACTGACGCCTGCGACTCGGGTGCTGTCGATCCCGTGTGTACGTCGGACGCGTTCGTTTTCCGAATGGTTCTGGCCAATCAGGTTGCGAGACCTGCTGCGCGTCATCGGCCCTGTTGCCAATATTTGGGGTTGCGTTACCGAATTGTGATCTGTTTCGCTACTAAATGGTATTGATTGATTTGTAAGCAGATTTTTTCAAGTATTAGGCACTAGCTAGCTATCATCTCTGCTATTTAAGTTGTTTGGCCTTTTTGCAATTTCAATGGCTTCCCTTATAACTCTTGTGGACAGGTTTTCACATCTCGATAGCATTTTTGTTCCAGAGAAATTTATCCTATGTCCTGTGTTTAACCAGTGTTGGACCAGAGCAGAAGAAGTTTTTTGCTTGACAGCGTTTATATGTTCGTCTCTTCTGGCGCTTATTTTACGGTTGGTTTGGCCTACGTAAGATGAGCTGCATTCTCCGCATGGAATTTCATACACTTCCTGGTTTTCTCGAGGGATTCTTTCTTTAGGTGTTGGCAAGAGATCTTTTACTTTACGGTCTGTGGTGAAAATGGTTTCAATGTTGTGTCTCCGGAGAATTTTTGCGATCTTGTCTGTGGTGCCTCTTACATAAGGAACAACCGTAAAATAAGCGCCAGAGGAGACGAACATATAAACGCTGTCAAGCAAAAAACAACTTCTTCTGCTCTGGCTCAACACAGGACATAGGATAAATTTCTCAAGAACAAAAATGCAATCGAGATGTGAAAACCTGTCCACAAGAATGATAAGGGAAGTCACTGAAATTGCAAAGAGGCCCAACAACTTAAATAGCAGAGATGATAGCCAACGAGTGCCTAATACTTGGAAAAATCTGCTTACAAAACATCAACCAGTACCACTTAGTAACGAAACAGATCACAACTCGGCAACGCAACCCCAAACACTGGCAACAGGGTTGATGACGCGCAGCAGGTCTCGCAACCTGATTGGCCAGAACCATTCGGAAAACGAACGCGTCCTACGTACACACGGGACCGACAGCACCCGAGTCGCAGGCGTCAGTTCGCTCGTAGACGTCATACAGTGAGCTTTGAAAATGGTGAATGAGATTTCACCGAAACGTCAGCTGCCTTACAGTCCTGAGAGGGACTCAGCACATACTTGCTAACCAAAAATTTCCGCCTCAACGACATGTCTTAAAGATACTGGTAAATCACAATTTTTACACACAAATTATCAGTGATACATTTCATTTCTCTTACTCGGTTATTGATATGAACATACACATCTTACGGAGTGAAATTTCCTTTTAGTTTACGTTTTCTTGCATCCAGTATATTCTGATACCATTGTTTAAATTTCAGACTTACAAATTTACCAACATCTTTGCTATGAGACATCCTAATATTATGAGTAAACATTTTACTATTTTGTAAACTTATTTATTATGAAAGAGTAAGGTTAAACTGCCCCGGATGTAAAAATAAACAGTAAAAGTTCAACGTTGCCAAATCACACACGTAACGACCAGCTGATTTAAATGAGCTAAATAAAGTTTCGTATTTAATTATTTGTTCTGTTTTAATGATAAATACCTTGCAAACTATTTATTTCTAAATTATATTATTTTTATTAGTATTTTAATTTAATTTGTCAAATATTGGATACACTTCATATTACTCATGTGAAATGAATGGATCTCCTTAAAAGACAGAATCTGTTGCAGATATAAACTTGATTTATTATAATTCAAAACTAAATAAGTTTTATGAAATAATCTCATTGGCACACAACACCGTCCGACTAGGACATTAACCCCTTGATTCACTAACTTGGTTTAACTTTTGAATTGGTTAAACTGCGCAAAAATAAATCAATCAAGTTCTGAAACTTAAAATTACAAAAATAATATACACTGTTTTTTTATTATTAGATATAAAAATAAAAAATATATGATTTTCGAGAAACAACTATTCCTCTTACTGATTCCCAGGTTTTAAATCTACATTTTATCCTTAATTTCCCCATAATGCAAATGACAATATTATAAACCAAACAAAATTGACCTACTAAAAGGTCTAACTTCTATGCCAACTAGACTGAGTATAAAGTTAAATCTCTTTAGCGAATCTGGTTATTCAAATCTAACATTGTTTTATAATCCTTTTGCGAAAAATCACCCTACAAATTTTTCATCAAAATCTGTTTAAAAAACTGATCTTAAAATTTTCTAACAAAATGTTGAATCTTACCAACCTGGATGACATTCAAAAGCCCATATTGAATTTAATTTAGCCATTAAAATAACATCTGATCTCGAATGTTCTTTAATTCCCGCCAAGGAAACGATAGGACTAAAATCGCCTAAAACATAAAATTTTTAGTATAGTACCTATTTTCAAGGGTCGTTGTGAGAAACAGATCACGGATATATGCAAAGCTAAATAAACTAATAGTTATCAGTTAAAGAAACACAACAATGAAAAAAGTTAAGATGCTTACAATTTAAAATTTTCAATGAACATGGAAAATGACATCTATAAGTATTTCAAAAGCTCCTTTCAGAGATTTTAAAAACCTTAAATACTTCCCTACAATGTGTTTTAACAAAGCTTGAACGTACCAATTTTCAGATAAAAGTTTTTTATTTTGTCAATTGATAATAAGCCTTTGGTGAATGGGGTATGTAAATACGTCATCATTATCATCAGTTTATAGATATGGTTCTACGTCGGCTTCCGACTCTCAACTGCCAGTAATCCTGGTCTGACCACAAGTCGTCAAAAAAGATCATGTTCTCTTTTTAACCGTTTTCTAAAAAGAGGAGGTTCTCAATTCAGCCGCCATGTTTTCTTTTTGAAAAATTTATAATAGGGGACCGTATATGGTGTAGTAAAAATTTTACATTTCTCGATTTCGTCCAAATTTGGTATGGGGGGGGGGGTGAGAGTGTTAATACGAACTTCAAATTATTTTTAAAAAATTCAGTATGGCAGATACAATATAGCGGTCCAAAAATTTTAGATTTCCGGATTATGTCTAAAACTGGTACTAGGGGTTTTTCGAGGGTATAGATTAAGATTAAATTAAGAGTTTGAAATTATTTTAAATTCAATATGGCCAATCCGATATGGTGGATTAAAAATTTTACTTTATTCACATTTTTTTCAAAACTGGTATTAATGGAATTTTCGGGATTATAGGTTATGTGGCAGATACAATATGGGGGATTAAAAATTTTACATTTTTCCAATTTTGCCCAGGATTAGATTACGAATCTAAAATTAATTTCGTAAAATTCAAGACAGCGGATTTATTATGGCAGACTAAATATTTGTTTGGTACAATTTCATTCAAAACTGGTATTTGGAGAATTCTCTGAATCAAATAATTTTTTGTTGTTCAATTTGGTGTAGTTTACAACACTGGATAAAATGGGTACTTTTTGCAATTCTAGAAACATGGGGAAGTACATTACATATCTCACTTAGTACTTTGTTCAAATAATTTAGAGATATTATATTTACGATCTTTTTTGTATGTCAAGTCGCACCTGGTCCTTAAGCTCTTGTCGAATAAGGCGATCTGTTTAAGGTTATAAGAATGACCTTAGATTCGGCTTTTGAGCCAGTAATTTGAAACAGTAAAAAGACCCAGTTTAGTGGTCACGTAGCCAGGTGTCTGACTAATCGGTGGCGTTGCCGTGGTGCAGTAGTAAGGTTATGAGATTAGTTCATTTGTTGAAAGCTGGGATCTGTCTAGGTATTTTATCAGAGTATGTTCGATGAATGTTGTAAAGGTGTCATATCTGAGGTCTCTAAGGATGATGGTGTTCCTAACATAATATCTTGTTCTGTCTATGGTCACCTGCATGGGAGCACCAAAGAACAATATAAACCTGATGAAAAACTTGTGGATTGTTAACTTATTCTTTGGATTTAAAATGCTATCTTTCTGTAGCAACTAATACAGAGCTAACCAGGTTTGGATAGAATATAATTGGTATTTAACAGCCAATTTAGTCCCAAGTATTTCGCAGTGCCCCTCCAGGAAATGTAATTGTTTGAAATGGATAGCCTCTCTTCTGTTATCTGGAAACGTAATATGGTAAATATAATAGCATGAGCTTTATCAGGATTCAGCTTTATTTTTCAATCGACTATCCATTTCTCGAACTTATTATCATGCCTTTGCAGCCTTCTAATAATAAGGCGAAATGACCCTGAGGACGTTGCAAACGCAATGTCAGCAAATAAATAAAGTCTACTGTAAATATCTGACGAAATGTCTGCCGTATACAGATTAAAAAGAGTGGGAGACAAAGGTGAGCCTTGAAGTACTCCAGTTATTGGTTTGACATTTGACACAGCGTCATCTGACGATACTAGGAATGTTCTGCCCTCAAAAAAACTTATTAAATAACTTGGAATTCCCAGCCTACTGAGCTTCACTACAAGTCCATCGTGCTGCACAAAAGAATGATATCGATATTAAAAACTTGGGTTCTTTCTTGCTCTGTACTTATTTGCTCTTTATTTTGAAAGCTAATAAGTACAGGTAGTCAATAAAATTTGAACGGCTTCCCTATAGAAGGATATCAGATTAACTTATTTTAAGTTGATGAACAAATAGTACATAAGTAAAAATTATCTGAGACTGCAAGTACTGCTACTTCTCCAAAAAATTATTGGTTATGTAGGTAACCATTTTGGCAAAGCATTATTTTTATTTACTATTGCCCAATTATAGGCAGAGCCATCTGTAAGTTGTTATTTATATTTAGTGTAAGCATAGCCATTCATGAAGAATAAGCCAATAATTATTGTTTTAAATCATATAACCTACCCGGTATACTCAAAGCAACCTTAGGCTCTTGGAGATTCCTGACATCAAAAATAGACACAGTCCCATTTTGAGTACCTACAAATAATTCTTCCGAATTTCTGGGACTCCATCCACAAGCCCAAGGAGCCGACTCCAGAGATACTGTATAAAGCGTGTGAGTACTATGTGTATCAGTTATCTACAAAAATATTTAAGTATTAAAAAATATTAACACTTTTCAAATATAAAAAACCTATAAAAATGAGATACCGTCTAATAGAAAAATTAATCGAGAATCGGCGACTTCACGGCAAGACTTTTAAAGAGACTTTAAACAAATTGCAAATATCCACTTGAAAATGATCAATTTTGTGTGTGCTGTGTTTTGTTTTTGAATTAGTTCTAATATTACGAAATTGAAACAGCATCCACTTTAAAAAAAAATATGTTATAAATTTTATTATTCGCGTAACAAATCAAATATTCCTTTTTTTTAGAGATGTTTGATTTGTGGGATATGATATGATAAATAGGTTAAAGAAACGCATTATTTTCATTTACATTTTTCACTTCATTTAAAAGCTTCCTTAGTGCTCAAAAATACCTTGTGTAAATTGTCTTATTTAAAACAAAAAAACATTTTGCAGCAATAAAAATGTTCCACAATGTTTATTGAATTATTTTATTACCTTTTTGCAAAATGTTTGCTATAAAAAAAATATTGCGAAATAAATTTTATCTTTGTCGAAGCGTGGTCTACTGTACTCTCAACTGTATATCGGAATGTCTACGAAAAATTATCTAAATTAATGAGGTGATCCTGTAAGTAATAAGTTATTTTTTCTAAAATTTTCGGAATAAAAACAAGGAGTTTTAATCAACTGCCATCATTTTTTACAATTGCTTTTTAGCATTTAGGTAAATTTTCAATACCTTTTTGAAATAAACGTGACTGGTTTCGAAGCCTTAAATTTATTATATCTATGACGTCATTGTCGTCCGCCATAATTTTGTCAACCAAAAAAAGTTGTAAACTACAACACAAATGTTAACTGGTAGATTTTATATTTAGAGAATCTGTTGGGTGAATATTATTTCCCGACCCAGTTTTTCTCACATTGTTTTGGTTGTATGCAGTTATCTTCTTAAAAAAGAACGCCTTTTAAAATTACCAAAGCGGACAGTTTTTCTTCAAGACCTGAATTTTAACGTTTCAAAAGAGCACAATAAAGGTTAGCAGAGATAGTCTTGTACGATTTCAGTAGTTCAAATGAATAATTCGTTTCTGCTGATACTGTTGTATTGAATTCCACTGAACGTACTTCACGCGGTTTCTTTTTGAGGTTATAGTATCCAAATCGAAATCGTTGAAACCAATACTGATGATGGCTGGACTTAGGAATGCATCACCTAAACTTCGCATGGATGGGCGATCCAGAAAATGTGCATTCTGTGCTTTATGTGAATATTTTGATGCCCAAAATCGAGCTTCTGAGAGCACAATTTGGATTTTGGTCCAAAAATTCGAACAACTTGGGTTTGAAACTAATGTAAAAATACTTCAACGTGCTCGGAGCAGAACATTGTTAACGCTTGTCAAAGTAAACCACGAACAGCGATTCGTCATCGATTGTCGCAATTAGGCCTTACGAATTCCAGTATGCAGCAACCAAGGATTTACACTTACATCCTAACAAAATTCCAATAACTCAAACCTAGAGATTATTTACAACGTTGTGTATTGACCGAATGGATACATAATCAAAGAAACGAATTTTTGCAGAAAACCATATTGAATAATGAAGAGCATTTCCCACTCAACGACTACGTAAATAAGCAAAGCTGCTTTATTTGGAAAATGAAAAATCCACAACAGCTTTTCAGTAAGAAAATACACCCTCCAAACGTAACTCTATGCCTTTTGGTCTGAAGACATAATTGGACTGAATTCTTCCACAGAAAATGCGGCAAATGCTGTTATAGTCAATGCAGTTCGCTATCCAAGCATAAAATCTTTGATTTCAGCAACACAGAAACCATAACGTTATTAGGCAAAAATTTTCCAGGCCGCGTGATCTCAAGAAATAGTGATATCAATTAGCCGTCAAGATCATGTGATATCACTCCCTTAAATTTTTTCTTTGAGGTTATTTACAGGGCAGAGTATACAGATCACTAGACTATTGCAAAGCAGAAACGAGATTCGATGCGAAATAGCCGACATTGAACCTGCGATGTACCAAGATAGTATTCAAAATTATGACAAACGGATTACAGTAGAGAAGGTGATTTGAGAGATATTATCTTTTATATGTAATTGTAACGAATCAACCTACAATAGTGAACACAAGAAAAAAACATAGACTCTGGTTTATGTTTTTTTTAATATGTTCATACGGAAGTCCAAATTGATTCACCTGTTGAATTAACTGTTTAAGATTTAAAAAATAATCAAGTAACAAGTAAAAAGAATACAATTTTTCTTACCCTAAATTTTTTATCCATTGACACCGTTAAAACTCTATTATCTACAGGATGAAAACACATATCTCGAATAGGATCTTTATGTAGCGGTATAAACTTAATAGGCTTATAATTTGAAAAAGACAGTTTTTTTAAACCAAATCCTCCAAAGAGATCGGTAGGTGACCTAGCTGCTACTAATAATAAATCATGGGTCACTAAAAATAAATACAAATATTTTAAAAACTAGAAATTTTACAACTGATGAGTCGTCAATTCGAAAATTGTAGTTTCGATATTAATAATCAAACAAGAATACATTATAATAATCAAAATCAAAAAATATAACAAATAAATATAAAAAAGTACAACTTCAAGTTAGTAACTGGTCTGCCATTCAAAACTCTCTAAGGCTGTATCTATCTTTATTTATAAACTGTAAGTTTGATTAACACATTAAATTAAACTAAAGAATCACAAAAGGATATGTCCTAATAGACATAAAATAAATCACGAAATTTTCCTTGCCCCATTAATGCTAGTAGGCGAGGCTCAACTAATGTTGTGAAAAGCAATAATAAAATAAAGTTTGACTCTCGCCGAGCTTAAGTTGACAGATCGAAGAAGGAAATTTCATGTAAATAGTGTTTTTTTAGAGGTACAGTGCAACAGAAGAAGTTATTGACGCTGTGGAACGTAGTGTTGAGGAGGACCCGATTGAGTCGATTCGCCATTTTGCACAATTGGACCTGTACCCATCCACTTTGTGGAAACTTTTGCGGAAAGGTCTTGGATTACGAGCTTACACGATCCAGTTTGTGCAAGAGTTGAAACCGCGTAACCATCATGCGCGCCGTATTTTCGGTGAATGAGCCAAAAGCAATATTCAGCTTAATCCTCTTTTTCAACGCAAAATTTTGTTCAGCGATGAGGCTCATTTTTGGTTGAATGATTAATGAACAAAATTACCGGATTTGAAGACGAGAAAAACCAGAAGCCTTTATTTAGACGCCCTTACATCCATCAAAAGTCACTGGTGTGCTTTATGGGCAACCGAATCGTCGGTCCAATTTTTTTTTTAAATGATGCCGGCCAGTTACCGTCAATGGAGAGCGCTATAGAGCCATGATTGCTAACTTCTTCATTGATGTGACGGAGCTCTGGTTTCAACAAGATGGCGCAACATGCCACACAGCGCGCGACATCATCAATTTATTACGGGAAACATTCAATGAGCGCATAATTTCGCATAATGGACCTGTGAACTGGCCTCCACGATAGTGTAATCTCACACCTATGGATTACTTTCTTTGGAGATATATAAAGTCACTAGTATACGCCGATACATCACAAACGTTGAACCACTTGGAAGTCAACATACGGCCCCAGTTGCCCGATGAAGTGGTCGAAAATTGGACTTCCCGATTGTGCTTCATTCGAGTCAGCCGTGGCGCTTACATACACAAAATCATAATTAAACACTAATGGCATAAAATTATCTTTCAAATAAAGCCAAAACCATAGCTATTGACATTATTTATACGTGTTTTATTTCATTTTAAAGTTGTGTACCTCTAAAAAAAACACCCTTTATATTACTTGAGACATATTCTTCAATAATTCTACTGAACGCTTTTGAGGTCTTTAAATTTACTTATAGAATATCACTAAAACATTTTTTTTTTGTAAGAAGTTGGAACCATACATAAATCAATTAAACTCGTCTTTGTATCGTTTTATAGGAATTTTAGGTTTTCAATATTTATATATACAATTTGTTATGATTTTAAAATAGAGTTCAGACCTTCGAACATACCCCTGTAGAAGTAGCATAACGTCAGAACTAGGGCCCGGTTGTTTGAACGCCGAATAACGTAATAATATTTTTATTTATATTTGAAAAAGTGTTGATAAACAGTGGATATTTAATTTCTTGGTGCAGACATACCGATTTTATGCTATCCTTTTCTAACTGCATTATTTACACGAGTATCATCGGTACGTCAATTCTGAAAACAAAGTATGAATATATGATTGCCTAAATTATTATTATTGTTATTTTCAATATGTAAACAATATCTAACAATATTTACCGACGAAAATAAGTTTTTAAATCCTCTTTTTGTTAATATTAATTGTAAACTTCGCATTTATAGTAATTTCTAACACTTAAAAACACCGAAAAAGGTCACGACAGGCAATTAAACTGAAAGACAAGATAAGTAAATATGTTTATGTCTGTCAAACATCAAAAAAGCGTCTCCCCCACCGACCATAAACAGCTTTCAAACAAATCTGTTGTTGTTTAAATCTAGGGTATCATCGAAGGTTCAGACGGAAATCACTTAGGTTTTAACTTTAATCAAATTCTTCCTAGTTTGTAAGAAAAGCTATAATAAAAAGGCCAAAGCTATATTTCAGCTACATTGTATTCCATAAGTTAGTTTTGAGTCATTCCTTCTTCATCTTGAACTGAAATTTTGGCGACTGTCAATTTTTGTTGTTGTGTGATTATTTATTATTTTTTTTTGACATTTATGCAGATAGTGTAATAAATTATTTCTATTATTATTGCTTATTTCTGAATTAGCTGATAGAGATGATATGCATTATTGTGCATTTTTTCAAACAGTGTTATTAATAAAACATATTCAATTATCATTTATTTTGAAGACATTTTACAGATAATTTTTAAATATACTTACAGAATGGACCAAAAAAGTTTCTAAAAGATAATATTACCATAATTAACTCAATTTTGCGTAATAGAAACTACTGTTTGTTTCATTTAATCTATAAACAATCAATAAAAATATTAACCTATTTGCAATTTATGAAGTCCAAAAATGCCTATAATTTAATGTATTGGTTAAATATTCAGCTTAACAGTTAAAAAAGCGATTTTGGTTAGTTTTAAATGACAGTTTCCCTTACTTAAAATTTTAGGCTTCAAAAAGTTCTTACCGGAAATATCAAATACCCTACAGTCTCTACAGCCACTCTTATTACAAACTTCTACATGTTTTTCCATATATAATCTTAACCTATTTAGTGGGCTCTGTAATGTAAGACGAAAATCTACAGGTTTACTTCCTAAAAATAAAATAAAATCTTGCTTATTTCCTTCATATTCAATATCGATATTAGAGAAGTTTCGATATAAAGTGTTGTAATCTGATCTATAAAGATTAACAACAAATGAATAAATGTTATTTTAAATATAAAATATCGTCTTTGTTATAAGTCAAAATTAGTTTAAAGGGTTGAATTCGTTATTAGTTAATACATACTAATTGAATATATGCATTAACAGCAAAATTTATTACTGCCTTTTAAAACATATTTATATATTTTAATTATATGATTGATCAAAATTGATGTAAATAAAAATATTTTTTTAATATAGCATTTCTTTAATATTAATTAATAGTGACACTAAACAAAAAATGTACTAGAACTTGAACAATATTAAGTAAATTAGCCTGTTCAACTCTTAAAATAATAATCGGTTGTCTGTGTGCTACAACTGCTCTAAATATGATGCGTAACAGTGTTATATCAGTTTGTTCTATTAGTTTGTCAAACCAGTGCCTTCCATTTAAGAGTGGAACTGAATGACGCAGCTGAAGTCAAGTTTCTTCAGTCTCTCCATATCTTCCTCTTGTTATTTATGTGTCAAAAAACATAAAAAAGATTGGGGGATTTTTTGTAATTAATAATTTCAGAACATTTTTTAAAACAACTTTTTCTTATTTCTTTTTTTTGTTTTTTTTTTTCATAGACATCACCAGCATCTCCGAAATCACTGAACTGATTAAACTAAACTAATATTAGCGGGTTTAGGAAAGTGAGATTTCAAAGATTAATCGAGGAAATGCAGCCAATAATCCTATCAGACACTTAATGCCTTTTTTATCGGACTGGGACGAAACCCAAAAGAGAGGGTAATGTTTTTTACCATCATGTATGTATCTCACATTCTTTATTCCCTCCTAGAGCTTGAAGGCCTCAACCGATTTTGGCAAATGATGTGCTATTCAATTAGCGAGTAACACTGACTATATAGAATTTAGAAAAAAATCTAAATGGAAGATTATGTATGATCTGAAAAACAATAAATTTCCAAAACTCTTCCATTGTGCCAAAAATCCTAATTTAGTATACATTTACCAAACTCTAATCCAATTCCATTTCTTAATTTTAACACTCATATTTTTAGCATGTTAAAGTCACTCACGAAGAAATGTAATTCATTGTAATTATAACACATTCCTAAACTTTTGCTATTTCTTTACTAAATTAAATCAGTATTTGTACTACTGATTTAGACAGAGTTTTAGTTTTTACTAAAACACACCGAGAGACATATAGCTCGAAATTTACAGCTTATTGTTATTAGCCAACTCCTGGTCATAAAATCAAAAATAGTGTTATCATTGGAATTTCTTTAAAGTTAAACTTTCAAGTAGCACTTTTGTTTTGATGAACTTATTGGGTAATAAACATAAATAAAATTTAGAATAACTGTTAAAAAATATCTCTATTTTCTGTTTTTTACTTCTGCGTTTTGTTTTTTGAACGAAATGGATAAAACCAACAAATATTCTCAAGAAACAAGAGTCATAATTATGGGCCTTCATAAATCTAGTGAAAGTAATTGTGAGAGTTCAAGACTAAGAAGATTCCGAGGCAAACTATTGACTATACTGTTAAGAAATTTGTGACTCAAGGAACAATTTACAATAATCGTCGTCCAAGGAAACCAAGAGCAACAACTTCTAGTGAAGATTTAAGCATAGTGATTAAAAGCAAACGTAATAGATGTTTAGCTGCGTCAGAAATAGCAACAGAGTTCAATGTGGACCGTGATAAACCTATCAGTGTATTCACAGTCAAAAGGAGATTTCTTGACGTAGATCTTAAGGATGCATGGCGGTTTCAAAACCTCTTCTTAAAACAATTAATAAAAAGGAGAGACTTAATTGCGCTAGAGAACACAAGAACACACATTTGCAGACTAGAAAGGTCCTCTGGACTAACTAATCAAAATTTAACATTTTTGGATCCAAAGGAAGAGTTTTCGTCCGGCGGCAGTCGAACGAAAGGGTGAACGAGACTGTGGCTTCAGTTAAACACTATAGAGGGTCTGTGATGGTTTGGGGCTGTTTTGGTGATTCGGCCATCGGAATTTTGTGCGAATAAAAAGAATGTTCAAAAAAGAAGGTTACAAAAACATATTAGAGAAGAGTGCAGTGCCTTCTGGGCCCATTTAATTGGTCCGATATTTATATTTCAACCAGAAAATGAACTTAAATACACATCAAAGCTACGTAGGAGTTTTAAAAGAAAAAGAACAGCAGCATATGTTGAAAATCATGACATGGTGTCCGCAGTCACCGGACTTAAACCCTATAGAATTATTGTAGGAACAGTTTGATAGGCTGGTACGAAAATATTATCCTACATCTCAGGAAGACTTGTAGAAAAAACTGCAAGATGAATGGCAGAAGATAACCAAGACAACATTGGAAAAATTAGTGGCTAGAGTCCCGAAGCTTTGTGAGACCATCATTAAAAACAAAGATAGACACATAAATGAGTCTAAAATTTAAGAACAGTATTGTTATGTTGTATAAAGAACTGTTAATAAATAATTAAAATTACTTTGAAATCGTTTCATTTATTCAAACTTTTACAAAATGATTTTTTCTGGGTAGCTTTTAGGCGGTAGTATACGTATTTTCTACTTTAAGATAGTAAAATATTGATATTGACTATACTTATAGGATTCCTCGATTTTATTTATTGAGTTGTTTTCATATTTTTAGGGAGGGAGACAAAACATTACCAAAATATCAATTTAAAAACCGGTATAAAAAAAGACTGCAATAATGTACTACTAACTGAAAAGAAAAAAACAAGTGTCTAATATTATGCACACTTTATATTTTAAAATCATTACCATAACAATTATTCGGAACCATTATTTCACCGTAAATGTATATATAGTCAATTAGCTTCACTTACAAGCGTCTTCTACATAGACTAACAAAATTAATTATGTCTGAAGACTTTTATTATTATATTAAACATTCAGTCATACATAAAAAGTTATATACCCTCACACCCTTTAATATCTTTACCTTTAATATTTAATAAAATGAGACCCAACTGCTCTAACTGCAACATAGAAGTTTAATAAACTTAATATACCTCAAAAATAATTAATATTATTAGTGTAGATAGAAAACGACCGCAACTAAAGTTAATTCGCAAAATAAACATTTATGATAAACTAATAAATAAAAGGTATTTATTTATTTATTCATAGGCTTGAGTTGTGACTTTTGAAAGTTACACAGAACACCGAAAATGATGTCCAATAGTCTAGATGTCCATCGTTTAAATTCCTTTTATTGTTAAATTGCTGCAAACCTTACTAATGGTATCCTAGAGCGACTCTAATAAATACCTTATAAATATCTTAGTATTCGCGACTTTTTAACTTTACTCCCGTCGATATATTTGAATAAAATATGTTTAATAAATAATAAACATTCATCTAATTTGGATAGGGTGTCTTTAAAAAAATTTTTGCCGGTGCTGCTCGGAAAACTCTCAGTTGAGGTCTTTTTATGCTGATTGAAATGTTCGTCTTGCCTAAAAAGGGCTACAATTCCCTGTTTTCAACGAGGAAATATTGAGCCCCTGTGAAATTATTGGCCTACTTCCTTACTTCCCACCCTATCCAAGATAACTGAGTAATTAGTCAAGAACAGAATTATGTCCAGAGTAGTTTGGATTCTGGGCTTTAATAAATACCAATGAAACAGTTCGTCGCAAAATTATATCAAATCAAATCAAAAACATTTATTGAATAATGCACAAAAGGACAGAGTACAAAAAATGATATTAACAACCCTGTCTCAAAATATAATACAATTCATTAACTTATAGCTAACAAACTTTCACGAGTCAATAATTATAATAATAGACAAACAATTATTAAAATATAAACATTAAGTCACTAAAATAAAATAAGACCACAAAACAACATGGTCAAGGTGACAGTGCAAAGTTAAAACAAATAGAGATCAGTGTATCTAGCAAATGAATCATTCAAAATTTCTCTTTTAAATTTAACTTTAACAGCTCCCACAGAATGTTTGTGCAGATCTGAAATATTGTTGTAAATCAGAAGACTGCAAAATGAGAAGCTGGAATATTCAAGCGATCAGCTCTTCTCCTTAGATTTCTAGCATGAGTTCGACAAGTTATTTTAGAGTTAAGATACTGGGGAATGCCAATGTTTAAAACTTTCACCATAAAACACGTATAATGAATAAACCTAGTTTCATTAGGTTTAAGTAAGTCTGGTTCACGAATGAAAGAAGTTATATACCTAGGCACGGGTGTTACAAAATGAACAACTGAACCGGTTTTGAAGACTAGTACGTGCCTCACTGGTGATGCAAGGATCGTAGACGATGTTGCAGTAATTAAAATGAGAAAGTACTAAGGAGTTTATAAGCAATTTCTTCGTTTCAACATTCAACAATTGGTTAAATGGTAACAGCTGTGTCAGATTGAGATATGCTTTCCAGTAAATAGCAAAAGATGACGGTCAATAATAAGGCCATGATTTCTAACATATTCCACAGTACCTACTGAAGCGCTGCAAACTATTAGGCAAATCAACCAGTTAGTGTAGTGATTTAGATGGATTCATCACTAAATAGTTCATATCAGCTAAAGTATTAAGTCATTGTTAATTAAAAGACAAGGCACATCCTTCTCATTGAATAAAAACTGGGAAAGTAATTGTATGTCATCAGCAAACATATGGATCTGGCAGTGCTACAAGACATCCATGAGCATTATCACAGATCGCATGAAAGTGGAGATTAGCCAACAAGTTATCAAAGTCAACAGTATCGAAAGCCTTGGATATATCTAGAAGTGACAGCTCACCGATCAACACAATTATATTTTCATTTCCATGAGCGTGAAGCCAATGTAATGGTGTCTTATGATTTGATATAGGCTTTTGACTATGTTAATTAAAAGATACTGTGTTGCAAGGTGCTGGGACCCGTATTATTTATGTAAATGACTTACCTACAATTGATATTGGCAAAGACTTTACAATTTTTGCTGATGGTGTCACTATTTGCTGGCATCACTGGGATTCTAATGCTTTACAGGATAGTTGCTTGTATTTAATGTCAATAGTTCAAAGTTCAATAAATATTTCAATAAAAAAACTACAAATTATTAGCATTGAAATGGTGAGATTCTTAGGTTTGCAGGTAGAGAAGAAACTGACATTCGAAAACCATATTCAAGTTTTGTCAGGTAAGTTATGCCCTTTGAATTATTTCCAACAAACTGGAGCACGTCATAAAAAAATGCTTATTATACACTTGTTGGGAGCTATTTGAGGTATGGAGTATGCTTCTAAAGTTCTTGAATATAGACTCTTTATTTGCAAAAAATAAACCACTATACTTGTATTTAAGCCGATCTGAAAGATTATTGCAAACCACTTTTTATTCAGTAAAAGATCACCCAATCAATAATAATCTTTATTAGGCAAAATGGCTCATAAAGCAAATGACAGAGGTCTTACTATCGATTACACTGTTAAATAAAACAGCTTAATATAAATAAAAAATAGACAAAAAATATTTACTTTTAACTAATATTTTTATTACGCAAACCATTAGTCTTGGGTTTTAAAAGTTTGTTTTACAATACTCAAAACAAATATTGCATAAATTCACCCCTACCGTGTAATACTTTTATAAAGGATTCATTATATAATAGCAAAAAAATATTTAAGAAACTACCCCCAAAGTTGCATTGAATATTTTAAAAGATCTCGCAGAGAGGTAAAAAAGTTATTAATGGTGAAGGCTTACTATACTGTAAGAGAACTTTTATGAGTATGTACTTTGCTTTGAGCATAGTTCGTAATTTATAATTTTTTTAAATTTATTATTAGGTTGTGAGAACTTTTCATATTGTATCAAAATTTTAAAATATTAAACTTAGAATATAGCTTTGTTAATGAAATTTTTTATCTTTAAACAATAAAGCTTCATTGAATTGAATTCTAAATAATGGTTTAAAATAATTATTACCATAATTTTCTGAAATAAAATATATTACAACCTTGTATTGTGTGTGGCACTTGTTTTTTATTTTCAGTGTTTTTTTAATAACCAGTTTGTATTCCTTTTTTAAAAAATATTCTGAAAGTCTTCAAGAGGTATAAGTTTAACTTGCCATTTCGGTAGTATAATTTTGAATCCATAGGAATAATTTTATTAGAAGAGTTGCCTAATAATACAGACTTGAAGCTAAACAATTATAGAAGTGAATAATAGCTCTGTAAATATTTTTTAAAAATGTTTTACATTTTCTTTCATGCTTGAATAGTGTATTAACAAATATTTTTCTTATTTAGTTTATATAGGTATATGGAACTTTCAACTGGGCATTGTATATTGTAATGTAATTGAACTTTGTTCAAATAGACAATATACATTAATTTTTCCATTGAGTTAAAGTCAACCAAATTTAATTTTAAACTATTTGTCCTACCTAAAGTTAATTCCTGAATCTTCTTGTTTAACTGTTCAATCTCTGCCTGCAGTACATGCTCCCTACTAATATACTTTGAAATACTTTGTAATGCGGCATTTTTTTGCATCAGGGCAACCTCTAACTGCTGTTTTACATTTTCTAATTCCATATTGTCCATGGCTATAAGTTTTTTAGCGTAAATAAAACGTAAATCAGATCGTCTAACTGTTTTTTTACATGTGGGACAGGATTTTTTGGACTGAGTGTCTAACCAACGTAATACACATTTATGCCTAAAATTTTGAATAATAAGCTAATTTCAAATTTTGTTCTAAAACTTGAAACTATAAACAGACTAGACTAAAATCTAAAAAATAAAACATCAGCAGTAGTAATTCCTCCTCCAACAATAAAAAAAAAAGGAATTGACAATTTGGTATTTGTTTGAAGGTTATAGACAATGTTGAAGATTGACTAAAATGTGGTTCTCGGACTTGCATTGTCTTTATTTTTACGACGTTTCGATTAGGTTGTATCTCTAATCGTTATCAAGTATAAACTGAATGTTTTTGTCTTAAGACTAAGAGCTTATATAGGGACTGTGTCCACTGAAGCGCAAAGTTTCGCTTCACTGTACACACCTCAATGATATGATGTTACAAAGTAGTGGTTGCCAAAGATTAGGTATCTCAACACTCGGTTTACTGAAGATTCCATTATTGTTTTTAATGTAAGCTGCTTCTATAAATTTTCTTTTTTTCATGTTGGGTTCCATATATATTGCCGCAGCCTCAGACCATTTGTGTGTTGTTTATCCCAGGCGTGTTCTGCAATATCTGATCTCGACGTTTTCCCTTTTTGTGTATGAGTTTTATGTTCCTTAATTCTAACTTTTAGTGTCGTTTGGTTTCTCCAATATACATTTCACCACACTCACATGGAACTTTGTAAACACATTCTTTCTTATCGGTACTTTTTGCTTTTGTTTTTGTTAAATGAGCTCTAAATGTTTTTCCTGATTTAAAAAGTGTTTTTATATTATAGCTAATGGCAATTCGTCTTATGTTCTGCGAAGTTCCCTAAGGTACGGAATTGTGAAGAAGAAATGTGTTTCTTGCTGTCCAGTGTTCGTTGTTCTAAAATTATTTATAACATCATCAATTAGTTTCAAAGGATAACAATTCTGTTGTAAATCGGATTTAATATTTGCTACCTCTTTTTCCAATGAATCGGCATTATTGCATATAGATATAGCGCGATTATAGAGGTTGCGTATAATTCCCCGTTTTGTTACAACAGAATGATTAGAACTATGATTAAGATATTGTCCAGTATGTGTTGGCTTTCTGTATACTGAAGTTTTAATAGTTTCATTTGAGCGATTCAGCATGACATCTAGGGAAGGCAAATGATCAATAATAAAAAAAAATAAATAAATAAAAATAAAGACAGTGCAAGTCTGACAACCACATTTTAGTCAATTTGGTATTTACTGCTATATGGGAGGAGTTATGACACTTGATTTCTCTTAATTGCTCATTAACTATATATGGTGATTGATATATGGTTGTTTTACTAAGACTCATGTTACTGATTTAAATTTTTAAGAATATAATTACTTTGTTTAAATAATAACTTTTTCAAAAAAAATTAGGTTTTTAATAGCAGAGATTTTACTCCTCAGGAAGACTTGACTGCAAGTTCAAGTCCTCTAATATAATATGGGATCAAATCTTGTTTCAAATAGTAATCACACTAACAAAGACCAGATGGATCTTATATATCTCAATACCGCCCATCTTAAGAACAAAGTATAATATATTATTTATAAACACATGTATTGTGTTTTAAATTCAGTGACTAGTAAATTATTGCTTCACCACAATTGTTTAAATTAACTGATAAATGGATATGCCTCTGAACAAGTATATCAAACTAGTCCAAATACAACAACAGAAGTATCTTTTTTCAACATAAAGCTCTATTAAGTTACGGTTCAAATCTAAGTAATCCAGTTATTTATGAATTGTACAGAAAACAATGGCAAAAAAAAATCTACCTCGGGTAACTTTATATTCTTATGTTTTATGATTCCTTTTGCAGGAAAAATTTCAATAGTTTAAATCACCAGCTTTATTATTAAGTCATAAGAGTGAACATAGCTATAAATAAATTTTTGGCTTAGAACCCATAAAATAATTTTAAAAACAAAATGATTTTTCTGTTACTAAAGTTGCTTTTCTATTAAACGCTGAGCATAAACAAATCAAAATATCTTTTGAAAGAATGACTGAATAAAGGTGTTGATACTCGATCTTCGATCCTTAGGCATAGTTGAGCCATGTAATGAGTTCATTAGAAGCTGGTGGCCTTTGTGGCTGATATTATTGTATCTCAAAATATCTATGTCTCAGTTCGTTGAGTACTGGACGCTCTTTGAAAACATGGTGAATAGTTTCATCCTCGCCCAAGTATCTGCATACTGGGTCATCTGTGATGCCAATCCTATGAAGATGGCTTCGTAGGTGACAATATCCCATCAGCAATCCCACCACAATTCAGATTTCTTTCTTCTTCAGAAAAAGAAATGGTAATTATTTAAATTAAGTAAAATCTAGCACAAATGACGGTTTTTTAAAAAAAAATTCTACTTTTACCCCCTAGTTTGAGGTCGTGGAACACGATTCTGACTTTGGTTTTCCACTATTTTTCTCTATTTCCCTGATAATACAAAAAACACCACATTTCACCTCACAAGGACACTTTTATTTCCGAAGACAACTTCAAAATTTGTATTTATGTTAAATGGTAAATTTTAAATATTTTATATATATTTTAACTATTTTTGCTCAAATTTTAGCAAACGAATTTAGAAAAAATTGCAATTTGAAAGAAAATATATCAATTTCACAGAAATCGTATTTATGCTCTGACAACAGCGCAAAATTATTCTCTTTTCAAAACAAATCACACTAGTATTAGATATGACAGACGATTTTGTTTTGATTTGTTTTTGGTCGTTTTTCTTGATTTTTTTCAATAAAAAAAGTGCAAATTTATTTTTTATAGAAGCTTCTATTAGTAAGATATTTGTGGTTGTAACAAAATTTTAATGATTTCGAACAAAAAATTAAACTTTAACCTTCCTGGAAAGTAGGGAAAATTACCTATTTTTCTGATTTTTCTCACTTTCCTGAAAAGTGAGGAAAAATAGTGGAACACCAAGAATTGTGTTTTAGGAGATTGAAATAGAGGGCAACTGTCGAAATTGTCTTCCTAGATTTTATTTAATCTAAATAGTTACCAAAGAAGCTCGTAACAGAAATTATTTCGATAAACTGAAATCTAGGAAAACGATTTTTTGAATCTTACCCACTGTGTTGAGCTCATAGAACACTGGTTTAACACTATTTTTCCTCACTTTCCCGGAAAATTCAAAAAAACACCACCTTCATAGTACTAGTTAAAATACAATGTATGTAATATATTACATATATTCAACATAGTTTAATTTTTGTAATGTTTAAAAAGGGGTAAAAGTAATCTTAACCACCCAGAATTTTTGGTTAATTTTAGTTAGTTCAGGTTTAGCTTGGTTTTAGTTAGTTTGAAAAACTGAAACTAACTTGAACTAATTTATTAATTAAGAATGTTATTGTCCAGCAGAGACCATGTGGAGGCAGAACAATCTCTACCAGGAAAGGATATAGGAAAAAGTTAGAGTTAATAGGGTAACATAGACATAAAAGTTAAATATATACTCTGCGGATATTATAGAAGCAAGTTTTCTCACCCTTAGAGACAGAGCGTTTTTGATGAGTAGTACCTTTCTTTTTAATTGTGGAGCTAAGCACAATACCCCAAACCTCATCCCCTAAGACCTGACTTATTTGACCATTGCACAATGGGAATAAGAAAGAATCTCTTTATTTCCCACTCTATAGATCTGTCCACCAACAAGTCTACCCCTATTGTACTTCCTCGTTCTTACCCATCTTGCATACATCTATTTCAATAGTTTTCCCTTCCTCGCCCAATTTTTCGGAATTTTCTACAATTATAACCAAGCAAACTTCTCTCGTAAAATCTGCCCCGTTAACAACCATCATCCAGTCTAATCCTAATTCATTCATTAGCCACTCCTGTTTAGGTTTTAAATCAAATGACCTAAAAACAAACTCGCAAACTAATATTCGGAGGAAAACTCTGCATAATATGATCCTTAAAACCATTATTATTTGGAAGAAAAATCGAGTGTAATATAAAATCAAAGAAAGGAAAAATATATCTTTAGGTTCCTTCTTTTTATTAGATAAGAAAAAGATTATATGTATATTTTGGAGAAATTGTATTGGCAACAGTGTAAATTATTTCCTTGCCGAAAAAAGTTTTGTCACTGCCAGATATCAGTGATTTAACAGATAATTTGCATTTTATTTTTTGATCATTTTCTTGACTTTTCCAATTAAAAATGGCAAATTTACGAAATTTTATATAATAAGAAAGTTTCTATTAGTGTAGAAATTGTGGCTGTAACAGAATTTTAATGATTTAGTGCAAAAATTGAACCTAAAGTGAAAAGTAATTTTCCTGGTTTTTTTACAAAATTGAGGAAAAAAAACTGAGATCAGAATCATATTCTTAAACCTTGAAATATTCACTTTAAGAAAAAAAAAACATTGTTTTTCTAGATTTAACTTAATCGAAATAATTACCAAGCCCTGAAATAATTACCAAACTCCCTAGTAAGCCTATTATGTCCAATTAAATGTTACCTGGCACAATCTCATTCTAGGGGTCTACCTCCAGTACTCAATAAATTTGCCCAGCAACTGTTTCAGTTCTCTCTTTCTCTTACCAACAGTAACTGGCTATTATCAGATGGTATATTTTTTGCAAGACATTTTTCTTACCCAAATAAGTGCCCACACTTCAAAGCACATATTCGGTGATCACCACTATTTGTCCAAGCTTCTAAGCAAATGGCACAAGTACTTCCATCCTCGTCATCATCATATGCTTTCGGAAGATCTTGACTATTTTTTTCAGTACCTTCTTCATGACTAGATTTAGTATCTTCCTCGTCCAAGTTATTTTCTGGATCTGGTGAAATTTCTACTTCCATTTCATCTAAAAATCAAAGCAGAGATAAAGTTTATTTATCAGTTAATAACATTTATTTACCATTACCTTCCATTCTAACTAGCGAAAAATTATAACTTTTAATTTATTTTTTTTTCTAAGTTCCCGCTTATTATTAAACAATAACATAACCTACTTCGACCAAAAAAAAATACATAATTTGACGTTGAAGTAGCGATGGGCAACAATAATCGGTTATTGTAATAACCGGTATATTCACCAACCAGTTATTACAAGTTAATTTTTGTGGTAGGCATAGATATAGAAATATATAAAGTAGGGGTCCTATATAAGGTATATTCTTTTGAGTAATTATCACTTTCAGATCTGTCACAATTACTTCGATCCAATGACAAGTAAATGCATATTCAAAAGAACATGAAGTTATCAGTTTCACTTTGATCAATGATAATATGCTCAAAAGAATACAGCCATAAACTCATTGGCTCCCGCTTAGAGAGAAAAATAGAACAGTCGTATCTCTCTTTTTATTGACGAAGCTAAGCAAGATAGCACAGTACCGTATTCGCCGTCTCCGACTCTTTGCCGTGTAAAGCACGTATACCGTTGCATGCTGCCTTCAGTTGTGTATGGCTGGGGCGTATGCCTCTAAGTGAAATAATTTTATATAAAATGGCGAAGGAAATGTAATGTCCAGTCCTGGGTACCTATTCTCGTTCTTGAGAGAACGATCATCTTGATGGAAAGTGGGCGTGGTTCTCACGAAAAAGTACGAAACCGTATTCAGAATACGGTTTCTTACTTTTTCGTGAGAACCACGGCCGCTTTCCATCAAAATGATCTTTCTTTCGAGAACGAGAATACAGTTTCATACTTTTTCGTGAGAACCACGCCCACTTTCCATCAAGATGATCGTTCTCTCAAGAACGAGAATAGGTACCCTGAAGTTTATACCAACATGTTACCCTCTTATAAAAATTATCTAAAACAGAATGACACAGTCACTGTCATATGTATTTTCCAAGTTTATTCACTACCTAATTCACTAACATGGTCTAACTTTAAAAACCTATCTAAATTGGCAGTAAAGGATTTAAGCTGGCAGGTGTAGTCAAGCAAGTTTTAAATCCTAAAAATACAATAATAAAAAGTTGTTTTTATTTATTACTGAGCCGTCAAAAATGGAAAATTTTGTTTATTTTCTAGAGACAATTATTCCTCTCACAGATTCAAGGCTTAATTTCTAGATTTTAATCGCTAGGTTTCCTATATAAACGTTTATTTGTTGGCATATGTAATCCAAATTACAATAAAGTCATAAGCGTACCAAAACTGGACTATTAGAAGTTGTTACTTCCATGGCAACTAAAACCGATTTAAGTCTTAAACCTTCTTAGTTAATCTGTCAGTGCTTTGACTATATCAATTTGAAAAACCTGAACGGTGAAAAGGTGGCAAACGCGTATTCTTGAAATGTTCATCATTCATATCCTCGTTCGCCCGGTGGAAGGCAAGCGAACGGTGAAACATGGGCAAATGAAATGTCAGCCGCTAAATGACATATTTTTTATTTTATTTTTGGTTCTTCAAAATAACTCGTCATTAAAAAAATAATATGTTGACGAACCGTTTCTTTAAGACGTTTTATATTTTGAATAAACAGTTGAAACGTTAATTAGGTGGTATCCCGATATTTTTAATATTTTCAAATTTTTTAATAAAATATCCTTGAAAAATTGAATACGTCTCGCAAATATTAAATAAATTTGAGATTGCAGACATATAAAATTATTACAGGAGATTCTGTTCATAACTCAACTGTATGAGTGTGCTATTTAAAAATGTTTTTCTAGGGCCAGTTCTGCTTATGGATTTAACATAAATACTTGTGTCCATAACAGCCGAGTATCTTAGTTTTAAACAGTTAAATCTAACATAATTCTTTTCACGACCCAACTTATAATAAATTTGAGAAATCACAATTTGTAAGCAATCTGAAACTTTTATTTAAATAAGTAACAAATTTTATATTTAAATTATGTTAACTACAGTACTTAACTTAATTAGACTGTGTTAAACACTATACGACACTACAATTAAATAAATATGATTATAATTTATCGGGACATAAATATGAATCCTACAGACCAATGAATGAGGTCCTTCAGCATAAAAACCTTATTTATGGTCCATTTGATCTTTAAGCCTCTACAAATGTTTATAAAATGAAAAATAAATATATTAAAAGTTGAATGTGAGATCCGACAGTATCTTTAATGGAAGTCTTCTGCCTGGCGGTTCCTGGTCATAAACAGTTTGTCTATCATTGTTCAAGTTTCAGTTTTTCTTTCAAATTTAATTGTCAGGACAGAACATCTTGCAGTAAGAGGCTGGATATTTTGTGAATTCATACAATAAATAACTGATTGGATAGTTTCTGTAGTGGATTGGGATGATGGCGTTTAGTCATACTACGTAGAGTTGTAATTTCCACCGTTTCAAGGTTTATCAGTGCTGGCTTTCTGCAATTACTGTCAGTATATTACTTTGTGTATATGATTTACTGTTTTTCTTAATATCCCTTTTTATTTACATATTAGAATCTTAAAGTACTTGGCTCTTTGTATGCATTTTTGTTTAACAGTTCTAGAGTGTCATTTAAGATAAATTTAATCCAGGCAAAGTACAAATATTGTAATTGCAATCAATAACTTCACAAAAATAACAACAACAGCACTATTTTTTTTTACTGTAGAGGATTAATTTAATGTACCAAAACTACTTTTTGCCTAAAATGGCAACAAAAGATACCACGGACATTTTTAGTCTAACAGCTCAATTCAATCTGTCATCCATTTTATTTTTTGAAATTCTCGGATTTTAGCGTGTTCATATATGGCAACATTGCCTTTTCAAGAATACGGTTTTTACTGTCAAAAGTTTACATCGCCATTCACATCGCCATTCACATCACCTTTCACATCACCTTTCACATCCTACTTTCGAGGATACGAGCCCTGTTACTTTGATAACCGGTTAGTCCCTATAGTTTTTTTCCAAAAATTTAACCGATTAACCTATAACCCATTATTTTTCAACTAGGTTGAAATTTAAAGTGTCAACAAGTATAAACTTCCAATCACATAATATGAAAAATTCTCCCTATCACAAAAATAGAGGGATTCTCGTGTACATTTGAACAGTTGAGATAAGGAAGAAGTCATGTGTGAAATGTTAATTTCTGTATTTTTTAGTGTATAAATCGACCCATCTTAGTCCTTATATTAAGCACATTACTTTAAAGTGAAGTCAGTTTTAAAAATTTATTCTGTTAAATAGAAAGCACCCTATGAATATGCGTATTCTCTCGTCCAATGATGAATTCAAAGAAGTAACCTTATCTTCATCCCAGTGAATCTTATAAGAGTTATTGGAACATTTAGTTACGTAATCCCCATTCGTTTGCAAGCTACGACATTCGTGATCTTACATATGACGTCACGACAATACGTCGATCACATCAACTGTGGTTGGATGGTTGCCTATAGTATAGAGTAGTAGTATTAATTAACGACACATCCTATAGTATAGACAATTTAATTTGTTTATGTCTATAGGTTATATATGTTTTTCTTTTTCTAATAATCATTATAAAGAGAAAAGGCTATAATCGGATAATTTTTTATTATATACTCCAATGATTTGATCATTCCGCCCATACAAAACATGAAAAATTAGAAATGTTATTTACGTGTTAATTGGTGAAAACGGCTGTGACGTAAAAATTCGATAGTGTCGTCCTCAACGGTGGTACTGGGTAGCGAGGAAAATTATTATTTATTTTTAGATGAATAATATTACTAATCTGTCGTATTAAAATAAGTTTATTAACACAAATAAATACAAGGAAAGCATAAAACGTCACAACATTAACATATCGCTCTAAAAAATTACATCTTTTAAAAAATAAAAGGAAAGTAGATTTATATTTATTGGGGTTTTATAATATTTATAAATAAAAAAAAATTAAACAAGTAAATATAAGAAGAATCTTTTAAAAAGGAAACAGAATCTTACACATTTTTTCTTTGCCATATATCGTAAACGGATCAGAAAATCATTATCATGAGAAGGTCTTATTCAAGCGCAAGTCATTATCTTATTGACGTTATCATCACACTATGTATAATTTAGTTTGACTTACATAAAATGAAAAATAGCCATATAATGATTAATAAACCCAAATCAGGTACAAAAATTGTATTTCTTTAAACCTCGGGTGAAGTAATGTAGTATGTTCTTACATTATAAATATTTATAAAAAGATTTTACATTTCCAAGAAGAGAGCTGTTACAAATCGTAACATGTGAAAAAAATTAATTCAGTAAAATATTGTCAAAGAATGTAAACATTAAAGTAATGCAATAGTGTATTAGGTAGAAAAAAAATTGTAAAGGCAAAAACAGTAATGAAAACATCAATCAATTTGCATAATTAATCGTTAAATCACTGTTACAAACCTACACTAAATTTTTGCTAATAAATTCCTTAAAAAATGAAGCTTAATTATATAGTACATAGCGAAAACTAGAATACATATAACCAAAGATTATTATAGCTAGCGCTTAGCAATAATAATCTTTGATATCACCTAATAATTTTTGTCAACAGCCAGAACTTGACTAATATTTTTATTGTTTTATATTAAAATAACTTATTGTGTGTTAAAATTTATGCCGTGTTTTATTTTGAAACCTAAATTGTCGACTCTCCTTTTCAACAATAGATTATCTTTTGGACCTCTTAATAAGTAACTAAGTTCTGTTATGATGAAAATATTACTGAACATATTTTATCGGAAAAAATATTTTCTAAAATTCACATCAGAAAATATGATCGCAGATGTGTTTAAGAAATCTGAACAAAATTAAATAAATACTTACCTAAACGTAATTAAGTTACTCCATTAGAATCCAACATGTTTCCTCTCACTTTTCTCACTATGTTAAATAGAAACAGTAAATTGCTCAAAAAGGTTAACAAAATTCTCGCAAACTACAACAGATCAACGCGGCACAACATTGATACTCAGCGACGTGATTCAATAAATGAACAGACTGCTTCTAATTGGTCCATTTAAATTTCACTTAAATTTTCTGATTGATCAGATTTTAAGGTGGATGACAAATATTAACAGATCCGATTATTTCAATCTAAGTTGCATAGGTCTGATGGTAACGATAAGTTTGACGTCACGCACCTTTTAACCTTTGCAAACAAATTGATAATAGCCATAGATACAAAAGTGAACTATATAGCCATAGATACAAAAGTGAACTATATAAACTTCGGATCTTATAGAAGCAAGTTGGTTCACGCTTTTTTTTTTTTTTTTTTTTTTTATATATTCCCGGGTCCGTCCTAAAGCCGGATGCACTGCGACCAGAGTAGGCCTATTGTGCTCACCCTAGACATTATAGCCACTCTGTCAACCTAGCCCCCTGGCTCAATCTGTACAGTCCTGCTAAGGAGTGAGTGAGTATTTCTCCCGGTTCCAGTTTTACTGACCCGAAAGTTTGTTGTCTAAATCTCACCAGTGACTCACAGTCACATATGATATGCTTCACCGTTTCCTCGGCTTGTCCACACAGTCTGCAGCCGAGGTTTCCGTTATATAGATTCATTCTATTCAGATGTACTTTGACGGCCATGTGTCCCGTCATTATACCTGTAATAGTCCTTAATTGGTTTCTACTCATTTGTAGTAGTTTCTTTGCCAATTTCGGGTCCGGATTCCCAATAAATAGCTTGCTGTGGTTTAAACCCTGTCTGGTCATCCAGTGGTTTTTATGTTCTCTTTTGATCCATTCTTTGACTGCTTCTCGTGCTGCACACCGCGGCACCCCAAAGGCCGGTTCTGGACCAATGTATTGAGATGCTGACCCTGCTCTAGCTAGTTCGTCAGCTTTTTCATTTCCATGTATGCCTTCGTGTCCTGGTACCCACTTTAACATAACTCTGTTGTTTTTGTCAGAGTTTCCAGCTCGCTCTGACATTCCCAAACCAGCCTCGATGATACCTTTTGGCCCTTGAGGGCCCTTAGGGCTGCCTGGCTGTCAGAGTAAATGAGGATTTGCTTCCCTTTGTAAGCTCTCCTATTTATCTCATCTGCGCACCGTAAGATTGCGTATATTTCTGCCTGGAACACTGTTGGGTATTTCCCAAGGGGAAGGGTTAGTTCCTTCCTCGGTTGTAACCCGTATATCCCAGCTCCAGTACCCTCACTAGTTTTTGAACCGTCAGTGTACCAGATACTTGCACCCGAGAATGTTTCCGGTCTTTCTCTTTTACTTGCCATTCGATCCTCTATTGTGACTTCAAACGGTATATTATAACGGTAGCTCGAGTTCATATGGTCCGTGTCCATTTCCAACTCAGGGCTCCTGATTTTTTTACATATGTTTTTATGTTCTGACATCGTCATTTGCGATTTTACTGTTGAGTGATTTAGTCGGTGGAGTCCCATTCTTGCCTCTGCCTGAATCACTATGTGTAGCGGAGGCAGATCCAGAATACACTCCATTGCCGAAGTGGGCGTTGATTTCATGGCCCCAGTAATACATAAACAGGCGACCCTTTGTATTCCACTCAGCTTTGTCATAGTTGCTCTCTGCATTACCTTGGGCCACCAGACCAAGGCTGCGTAAGTGATGGCTGGTCTCACAACACTGGTGTATAACCAATGTACCATTTTCGGTGAGAGACCCCATGTTTTCCCACATAATCTTCTAACAGTCATAAGAGATGTTTCCGATTTTCTGGTTATGTTTTCCACTTGTCTGTTCCAGGTCAGCCTGGAGTCTAAAATCACCCCCAGATATTTTACTTCTCTGGCAAGTGGTATTGTGTTTCCTTGGAGGATGATGGGACCGAGATCCTCTATCCTTCTCCGTTTTGTAAAGGGAATTAGGACAGTCTTTTGGGGACTTATATTGAGTCCCTCCTGCCTTACCCATCTTTCTACAACTTCAAGAGCCCTCTGCATTCTCTCTCTTACTGTTGTATTAAATTTGCCTTGGGTTAAGATTACCAAGTCATCTGCATATCCCAGCACAGAGTGACCCTCCCCACTCAGGGTTCGCAGAAGCCCATCCATTACTAGGTCCCAAAGCAGTGGGGAGAGAACCCCCCCCCTGCGGACACCCCCCAGTCACCCGTGCCATCAGCGACTCTCCGAGCAGTTCTGTGTAGATCACTCTGTCTTTTAACATATTTCCAATCCACCTGCAACAGGTCTCCTCCAGATTGATGTTCCTTATTGCAGTGATGATTGATTGAAAAGACGTGTTGTCGAACGCCCCCTCTATGTCTAGAAATGCTCCTAGAAGCACTTCTCCATTTTCCAGAGTGTTTTCCACCTTGCTGACCAAGTCGTGGAGCGATGTCTCTGTGGATCTCCCGATTCTGTATGCATGCTGGTTCCGATGAAATGGGCTGTTTACCATTAAATCGTCTCTGACATGTCTGTCCAACAGCTTCTCGAGAGTCTTAAGGATAAATGACATTAGACTGATTGGTCTAAATGCCTTTGCTGTAGAATAGTTGGGTTTCCCAGGTTTTTGAATGAACACTACCCTGGTTAACCTCCAAACCTTTGGTACATATCCTAGAGCTAGAGTGGCTCTTAATATGCAGCAAAGTCTGTTGATCAACAGGTTTGGACCCTGTTGTAACATTGCTGGATAAATCCCGTCCGGTCCCGGCGATTTATATGGTTCAAATGAGTTTATGGCCCATTTTATCTTTTCATAGGTAATCACCTTTTTTGCCGTTTGCCAATTGTCCTTGGTGGCTCTTACAGCAGAATTTATCTCTGCTTCAGTCCTCCAAGTCTCCGGTGATTTCTCAATTATTGTTGACCCTGGGAAGTGAGCCCGAAATAACTCAGTCATTGTTTCTTTCCCAGTATAGGTGTGCTCCCCTGTATTTGTTTTTAGAGAGTTTATTGATGGTTGCGTATCCTTTGAGAGTATCTTTCGGAGTCTGGCACATTCTGGGGTCGTTTCGATCTCCTCACAGTGCTTCCTCCAAGATTCTCTCTTAGCCTTACGCAAGTTCCTGTTATATTCAGTCAGGACCAGTCTATATTCGTCCCAGTTTCCTGTTATTTTCGCCTTGTTCCATAGTTTCCTAACTTGTCCTCTTTTCGCCTCTAATTTCGCATTCCACCACGGCACATTGCGAGTAGAATGTTGAGTGATCTGAGGACAGTTAGCTTCAAAGGCTGAGACTGTGGCTTCTGTTAGTTGTTCTGCCATCAGTTCTACTTCTATTATGTTGCCTACCGAACTTTTGATTTCCGCTAGTCTCTGTTCTAGGTCTAGGCAGTAGTTTCCCCAGTTTGTCCTTCGCGGATTCCGGTAGTTTAGTTGTTCCCGTTCTATACCCGTTATTTCAAACCTGATGCACCTATGGTCAGAACAACTTGCCTCCCTAGACACATGCCAGTTTTTTATAAAGTTGCCAAGATATGTTGTGCTTAACGTTATATCAATGACCTCCTGCCTTTGTCTGGTGACGAAGGTGGGTTCATTGCCTTTATTCATTATGTCTAAGTTATTTACCATTATGAATTCAAAGACTGACTTACCTCTTTGGTTGATGTTTGTGCTGCCCCAAGCATCGTGATGGGCATTGGCATCACACCCAATGATCAGCTGCGATCCATTTCCTCTGCAGTCTCTCACCAGGTCTCCCACTGCTCTTGGTGGTGGTTCTTCTAGGTCATCATAGGGGAAGTAGGCTGAGCCGATAGTGATGTTTGTTGGTCCAGCTCCCCTTGTTGCTATTTTTGCGGCAACAAGATCCCTAGAAATATGTTTCGTTAGTGCAAGCACTTTTAGGTGTTTTTTATACAATATACAGGTCCTTGGTTTATCGGCTGTTCTGCAATATATAAGCTCACATCCGATTCCCGTAATCCCTTTTACTTTCCCCTGGTGTATCCAGGGTTCTTGAATGAGGGCGATGTCACAGTCTTTCATCTCCCTGCACAGAGCGGCCGAAGCCGCCCTACTGTGTTGGAGGTTTACCTGTATCACCCTCACTTTTCTTCCCGGTTCCCAGACTACGGAAGGTCACCTTCCCGAATTTATAGAATGCCCTGAACTGGGTCTGTTCAAGGCATTTGAAGGATGCCGCATCAACCGAGAAGGCCAGTGTTTGACCTTTCTCGTCCATTTTGCGGCTTAAATTCGTCCAGTCACCCACCTTCAGCCCTGGGTTCTGTGTTCCCAGGCGTGTTCTGGCTTTTTCTAGCTCGTCTGTCCCTGGTAGCCAGACGAGGACTTTAGGTCTTTTGGGAAGGTCCTTGGCCTCGACTACTGTCAGGTCTACTCCTTCCCATAAATTCCCTAGTTTTGCAACAGATTGTTGCAACCAGGTTTTTGTATTTACATTAGCACACGTGATCCATAAAATGCCTCCCGTGTACTTATTTCCCTCAAACTGTGGTGGATTCCCACTGCCAGAGGGCATCTCATCCATGATCTCTAGAAGCCTATTTAGAATTAGGTCAGCTTGGATCTGGTCAATTGTGAAGTCAGGGTGACGACTATGCACAATCGCCATCCTGAGATCACTTAATGCCCTGCTGTAAGAGGCTCCAGCCTGTCCTACTTGACTTCTGGTTCTCTTCGCAGGTCGTTTATCTCCAGGGGAGGTACTCTAGTCCGAGTGCAGCCGTTTGCTGGTTGCACTCCCCTCTTTTTTGGCTTCGGTCCCCGACTTTGGTTTTTCCTTAGTCCAAGTCCCCGCTGCCATTTTCTGTGCCTTCCGGATCTTCTTTTTTTGGGCTCCGGAAAGCTTCTTTCCCTGTGGGTCAACTTGCGTTTTCCCTCCAGGGTCTGTTTTCCCAGTGTCTGATTTTTCGGTGGGACTTTCGCCCATCCTACTGGATTCAGCCACTAGAGTGTTGTCAGAGGAGTCTTCTACAATGAGATCCACCTCTGATTGTTTGTCGGAGTCACTCATTGCTGAGTCCTCCTTTAATAGTATTTCTTCGTCTTCTTTTTCCTCATACATATTCCCACGAGTATGGAAGAAAGGGTGGTCCACGCCGGCAGAGCTCCCTTTACCGACGCAAGGCTGTATTACTTTGGGATTTCGCCCGGTTTCCCAAAGGCACCGTCTGGAACAACTGATAGGCCCAGTTGCCATACATCCTCTCGGCACGGTCGCCACACGTTAGAATTAAGCCTGTGTTAAGTGTTTGTGTAAAGGTGCGCCCGTCTACAGTCAACGGATCGATACCGCCCCCCTGCAGACGGCCTGGTGTAAAGTGATGTGTTAGTGTAGGCACCACTGTGCAGTTGTATCCCTCTTAGTCTGGTTCCTAACCACAGAGACCTGTCCAGCTTGGTTGTACCTGCCGGCAGTCTGAACTGCCGCTGGCTTAGCTCTCTGTGTCATTGAAACTCGCAAGCCCCACCGGAAACGTCAACCCGTGGATACTTCGGGGGGTGGTTCACGCTTAGAAAGAGACAGTGTTTTCGATGAGTAGTACCACTTTTTCTAATGACAGTCAGATGACAGGGGTATCCAATGACATTGGGAGTATCATGCTCAGCTCCGTCATTAGAAAGAGAGTTGCCCCTTATCAAAACGCACTGTCCATTTTTAAGTATACATGGGCCAACTTCCTTCTGTAAAATCCATAGTCTATATATATATATATATATATATATATATATATATATATATATATATATATATATATATATATATATACTTAAATTTTATGTTTATGCAGAAAACTAAAACATAACCTCAATATGTTTCAATCATATGTTTACAAGTAAAAAAATACTTTTTGATAATATTTTATGAATAAATCTATTAAAATGAAAAAAACTGCAAATGTTTTATAGTGGTTACCCCTATTTTCAACGAAATTAGCAATAAACAAGAAATCCGTTGAAAAGCATGGTTTTTTAGTTTAAACCGTGTCAAATTGGAATTATTATTCGACGTTTCGCCTACGATTGCACGATTCATCTTCAGGGAGCTTTACTCCACGAGATTAGAACACTGAATGACTATCGAGGAGCAACAGCCCGGTATTTATACCCCACTAGTGCTCAGGGAACCAGCCACACAGCCACCTAAATGAAATATCACACCAGCGGAAAGGGAGGCTTTAAAAAACTGAACGAGAACAACACCATCTTAGTTCTCCCAGCTGGCAAAGGAAATGCAACTGTTGTTATGAATAAGGGCAAATATACTGAAAAAATAAACCAGCTCTTAGACGACAATACTTACAAAGTCATTCAAACAAAATCGAAAGGAACCTCACATCTCTAATTAACGCTTCCAGCTTCACTCCAGAAGAAAAGAAAGCCGTTAAACTTGGGTGTATGGGGTTGTGTTGGAGGGGTAGCACCTTTTGTCGCCAACGGTCGCATCTGACGATATAATCGGCAGATGGTTGGAGATAACTGGTCCCCACAAGACACCCAGTTCTCATCTATGGCTCCCCGCGCCACACCCTGGAAACTGCATCGACCTGCAGGCCAAACTAGATGAGGATCGCTAGATATAGCTAAACTTGGTGGAGGGCAGCAGCGACCACCAATACCGACGTGAGGCGTAAGTGGAATGCCCATGGACCGGCTCACGAATGGACTTCCACAGGCAAGACTGAGACAGTTAAAAGGCTGTGGTACTGCGATGCGGAAGGCAAGAAGGAAACCACCGCATTAATCTCCCCAGGACATCCGTCCGTACAAATTCTTATCATGTTGGAAGAACTCAATGAAATGGCCTCCAGTCCCGGGCAGGCCTTAAATGGCCAGGAGGTGCGAAGAATCCCCCGGTTCCGACTGGATAAGAAGATTAAAATAGCAACTTGGAACGTACGCACTTTACATGCAGCTGGAAAACTTGACAATTTGATCCAAGAAATGGAGAGAATGGAGATCGGCATTCTCGGGGTCAGCGAGATTCGATGGAGCGGTGATGGGGTAGTTCAATCAAATGGTAAGGTTCTTTACTACTCCGGCAGTAATATAACGGACCGAAACCATCGCCATGGTGTTGGTATCTTGATAGAAGAAAATTTACGAAAATCGGTAAAAAACTTTGTACCACTCTCTGAAAGAGTCGCTCTTCTTCAACTTTGCGGCAAACCGACTAATATCAACATAGTCCAAATATACGCTCCCACGGCGGATAAACCCGACGAAGAAGTCGAAGAATTTTATAGGCAACTCGATCAAGCCCTAAAACTTACAAAACCACATGAAATAAATGTGGTGCTGGGAGATTTTAACGCGAAGGTGGGAGCAGGCAGGGTGGACCCTATAGTAGGAGATTACGGTCTAGGACAAAGGAACGACAGGGGACAGAGACTGATCCAATACTGCGAGGAAAACAATCTGGTAATAACAAATACATGGTACAAATTACCGCCCAGACGATTATATACCTGGAAATCACCGCAAGACGGTGGGCAACACATCGTTCGCAATCAGATTGATTTTATTACAATCAACCGCAGATTTAGAAATTCGATCACCAGGGTCACAACATTGCCAGGCGCTGACATAGAGTCAGATCATAATCCGCTTTGCGCAAGCATTAATCTGAGACTTGCTAGGGCCAAGAGAAAGAACAGCAGAAAGACACTAGACCTCAAACTACTCCGAAATAGCGAGACGAGATCACAATATAAACATCACTTAAACTTAGAGCTCTCTAGTGTCACTGCGACAGAAGACATCGAGGAACACTGGTCTAACATCAAAAAAGCCTTCAATGACACAAATAGTACATTTTTAATTAGAGAAAGACCAACAAATAAAAATCAATGGATGACAAGGGAAATTCTTGAACTAATGGAAAAACGTAGAATCTGTAAAAACCAGGGAGACGTCAATAACTACCGAAACTATCAGAGAAAAGTTCGAAACGAAGTAAGGATGGCTAAGGAAAAATGGTTAACAGAACAGTGCATGGAAGCTGAAAATCTACACAACCTGGGTGACAGCTTCCATCTCCACAAAAAGGTAAAAGAAATAGCTGGACTCTATAGGAAAAGACCGATAAGCTATATTAAAAACGATCTTGATGAAATCATATTAGAACCCGAGAGAATATTAGAAACTTGGAAAACCTATGCAACCAGTCTCTTTAGCGACGACAGGCCCCAGGATCCACCAAATATAGATAACAACTCACTGTCTGGACCGAGTATATTGGAAAGTGAGATTGTTCACGCTATGAAACTATCGAAAAACAATAAAGCCCCTGGGCCAGATAATATGTACTCCGAGACTTTCAATTTGATAAGTGAAGATAACTTAAAAATACTGGTAAGGCTTTTCAACCAGATCTACGATACTGGAATATTTCCTAAGGACTGGCTCCGCTCTACATTTATCACACTGCCAAAATCAGCTAATGCACGAGCATGTAAGGACCACCGTCTTATTAGCCTAATGAGTCACTTTTTAAAGCTCTTTCTGAGAATCTTGCACACTAGACTATACAGAAGATGCGAAGAGGCTAGTGGACTTAGTCAATTTGGTTTTAAAAATGGATTTGGAACCAGGGAGGCCGTTTTCAGCCTTTGTATGTTGGTGCAAAACTGCCTTGATCAACAGAAAAACGTTTTCATATACTTCATAGACTATGAAAAAGCTTTTGATAATGTGAAACATGAGCTTTTAATAACATGCCTTCAAGATCTGGGCCTGGATGATAAAGACATTAGACTTATTGCCAATCTATACTGGAATCAGACAGGGGAAATGCGAATTAACAATTTAACAACAGAAGAATTCGAGATAAGGAAGGGTGTTAGACAGGGTTGTATTTTGTCACCAATGTTGTTTAATATGTATGTGGAAAGAGCATTCGTTGAGGCGGTCTCGAATAGCTCTATAGGAATTAAAGTTAACGGCATTCCCATCAATAACATACGCTATGCAGACGATACTGCAATCATAGCAGATAATGCAAATGATATGCAAACGCTATTGGATGCTGTTAACGAGGCAAGCAAGCAAATCGGGCTAAAAATTAATATCAGCAAGACAAAATTTATGGTTGTGGCTAAAGATAACATACCTAACATCAACCTGAACATCGAGGGACAGACCATTGATCAAGTAACCAAATTTAAATACTTAGGTTGCCTCGTAAACGATAAGTGGGACCCGGAGCTCGAAATTAGGAGTAAAATAGAACAAGCCAGAACCACCTTTCTGAAACTTAAAAGGTTCTTGACCAACAAAGACCTGAGATTTGAACTAAGATATAGGATGGTCAAATGTTATGTTTGGTCCGTTCTTCTGTACGGTGTAGAAACATGGACTCTCAAATCAACAACCATAAATAAAATTGAAGCGTTCGAAATGTGGACGCTAAGGCGAATGCTTAGAATTCCCTGGACCGCCCACATAAGAAATGAGGAGGTGCTTCAAATCGCCAACCTAGAAGATCGCGAACTGTTTGAAAACATTAAAACGAGAAAAGTCTCCTACCTTGGCCACATTTTGCGTGGAGAACGCTATTATTTCCAGCGTCTTGTGCTGGAAGGGAAGATCGAAGGAGGAAAGAGAGGATTGGGTAGAAAAAAACTGTCCTGGCTCCGGAACGTCCGCCAGTGGACGGGAATGCACGATTTCCAGACACTCCAGAGTGCTGCTATTAATAGAATTATATGATGGGAAGAAGTCGGAGGACGCCTACGCAGGAATCTGCACGGCACTTTGAGAAGAAGAAGACGACAATACTTACAAAGTCATTCAAACAAAATCGAAAGGAACCTCACATCTCTAATTAACGCTTCCAGCTTCACTCCAGAAGAAAAGAAAGCCGTTAAACTAAGCAGCTCCAAGATTCCACGCCTCTATGGTCTGCCTAAAAACATAAAGAAAATGTACCTCTACGTCCAATTGTTAGCGCAATAGACTCACCAACATATAAAATAGGTAAATATTTGGCCAAATTTTTACATTCCTTTATAGGAAAAACCGAATCCTTTATTAAAAACTCTGGACAGTTTGTCCAAAGATTAAAACCATCCAATTAGAGCCGAGAGACATATTTGTCAGTTTTGATGTAGAATCCCTGTAGACAAATGTTCCTATAGATGATTCAGTTTCCATAATATCTGACATGTTCTCCACCCTACTAGAATTAATTAAAGCATGTCTGATTTCTACTTATTTTACTTTTCAAGGAACTTTCTACTAACAGACTTCGGGAGCGGCCATGGGATCTCCGCTATCACCTGTGGCAGCTAACATCTTCATGGAAGCTTTCGAAGAAAACACCTTGTCTTTTGCTCCTCTAAAACCTAAATTTTGGTGCAGATATGTTGATGATACGTCCGTAATTTGGCCGCATGGCCCAGATAACCTCCATAACTTCCTGGATCATCTAAATCGAAAACACCCTAGCATAAAATTCACTATGGAGACTAAATCAAATGGTGCCCTTCCCTTTCTTGATGTGTTAATGCAAAGGAAAAAGAGTGGCAAATTAGCCTATTCTGTGTACAGAAGACCAGCACATACAAATCTATATCTTAATGCAACGTCACACCATCATCCTTCTCAAAAACAATCCATCATAAACTCTTTGGTACATAGATCACTTTCAATATGTGATGAATAGTCACTGAAATCAAAAACAGAAAAACTGTTAATATTTAAAGAGGACAATTTATCCTCAGTGGGGTTTCAACCATGACCACATTCTCGCAAGATTTAAGGAACTGCCATTGGCTATACGTTGTAACTCCCAATCCGTATCATTTCTCTATAAGCTTCTGAACACGAGGATTGATTGCGCCTTTGTGCTGGAGCAACTATCACTTCGCGTTCCCCGTGTTGGTGCCAGGCGTCCACCAGCTTTCTCCACTGCCCTTGCTAGGTCAAACATTTTATTCCAATGTTCCGTCTACAAAATGTGCAACAATTTTAATCGTATTTCTGCACTATACGACCTACATTTTGACGATCTATCAACTATTCTGAGATATCTGCGCGAAGTGTCTGGGTATCCCTGGTAGCTTGCTACTTTGCTGTGCATATTGTGAGAATATTGTATGCTTACAGCTTGTAAATCCGGTATTCAAATGGACGGTCTTAGTTTTAGATTAACTGTAACTTTAGTTAGTTTATTAACTTTATTCTATTAGCTTGTTTATCTGTGTTTGAATTTCCTGTAAGGGACCGTTGGTCTGTTGGAAATAAATAGCTATTTATTTATTATTATTATAAAATTATATATAATTTCATAATCACGACAATGCCATGAAAATGAAAGTAAGTTTCATTTCAAAAAAATCCACATTAAACACTACCTCCAAAATTTTGATTGTCATTTTAGCTAAGAAATAAGATATCTGAAAAATGCTTTCATTAGTTTGCACTCGATAGACAATAATTTTCTAATCAAACAAAAATATTCAGTATTAAATTTTGGTGACTTTCTGTGAAAATAAATTATTGCATCTTTTGTCATGTACGATACGTCACTGGGTAATAAGAATAGATAACAATTTGACCTGCACAATGCGGTATCCTTTTTCTTTCCTAATCTGAAAGTTAAATATAAAATTTTAAAAAATAATCCAAGATCATTGGCGTTGACAAAAAAGTTAAATATATAGAAGTTGGCTCGCGCTTAGAAAGAGACAGAACATTTTCAGTAGCATCTGTCTTTGTAATGGAGGTCTGGTGGGTCTGAAGGGTTATCCAATGACGTTGAGGATATCGTGCTTAGCTCCGCCATTAGAAAGAGAGGTACTACTCATCGAAAACGCTCTGTCTTCTTCTAGGCGTGGCCCAACGTGCTTCTATAGGATCCGCAGTCTATATACTTAACTTTTATGTCTAGGGTTACTGGTCACAACGACAGATATAACTTAGCAAAAAAATCTATAATAATCGGTTGTTCGTTGGCAAATATACCAGTTATTTCAATAACCGATTGTTTTTACCCATCACTATTTTATGCTAATTTAAATAATACAATTAGAAAAGGATAGCATAGAATGGGTGTGAGTACCGATAAATAATAGAACTCGTATTAATTTTCAACACTTTTCCAAATATAAATAAAAATATTATCGCTTCATTCAGTGACCACAAAACGGGCCCTAGTTCTGACGATATGCTAATTCTATGGGGTAATTCGTTGGCACCAATCTTTGAATTGAAAGGGAAGATGTCTTTTTGCTAGAAGGTGCCGATTCTGCAAACATATTTTGCCTTACTACAAAAGCAACTAAGATAACAAATTCATATTCTGGCATACTTTTTTCCTTTGATATTTCCAATCTATAAGGATCTTTCGTGATTTAGCACTTTAATTATTTCGCAAGTTTGTGAACTTAACTCTAGTAGTCTAGGAATCACATGAACCATTTTCTGTAATTATTTTGATATAAAAAAATAACAATAAAATATAAAATGTTGTAATTTCTTATTATTCATACTAAAATGACAAATGAACGCAGTACATTTAATTGGAGAGTAGATGTAATTTTTATCAATTACTTATTAGCGCATCACGGATTGTCTCAAAATAATCTGTGACCGATCATTCATTCTGAAAATAGCATTCGAGTTGGTAGGACAAGAAAAATTCGCTTTGGCAGCAAACCTGAAGAACCAGATTTTTATACGTTTCGTGGGATAAAGACGATTTTTATGTAGGCAAAAATACTAACAAAATGATAAATAAGCTACTAAACTTTTTTTAACTCCCAATTTACTAATACCTCTAACTTAAACACTGATCTAAGTTTTCCTATATAGAACATTGCTTGTTGACGTATATAATAGAAATTATAACAATATTTTAACACACAAACAGAACTGACCAACAGAAAATCTGACTTCCACGGCAATCACCCAGATCGGCTTTAAAATGAACTTTTTTCTGGCTGTTTATCAGTGGGGTAAATAACGGCCCAACAGACCCCGCGGTGCAGGGGGGGGCGGGTGCAGCCAATTCAGGGGCGCCCTCAGATCCCTTGGTGAAAATGAATAAATACGAAGGATCAAGACAGGTGCAAAATAGTTAGCAGGGCGCATCCAAAAATCTGTGGGGAGCGCACATATTCTTAGTTACGCCACTGCTGTTTATGTCATTTTATTGAATTCCACAGCCATAAATACAATTATACTAGACTGGGAGCGTGAGTTTGTTTTGTATTTTCTTGTAGATCCCCAATTTTGAAATTTCGTTACAATAAGGTCAAATTTTAATTGAACATCTTGATTATGTATATAAGAAATTGAAGCTAGTTTTAAACCGTTTTTAGTTTAGAAGGTAAATGGCAGCATGTTTTTTTACAAAAAGGATTACAAATTTTATGAAAATAACAATCGTCGTTCTAATAATGGTTTTGTTATAACAATAAAAAATAGGACTGTTAAAAAGAATACTGTCGTCACTATAAGTAAAAAGTTACTGTGCCTGCTCTAGCACTGCGTACCCTCTAGCGTGAAGCCTTAAAACTAATTTTTACTGAAGATAACTGGCTCATTCGAATGGTCTCTTTTTTTACACTATAATATCGTGGTTGGACATATAAAGGAGAGAACGAATTAGGTATACTTGGAGCAAGTTCAACTAAAAAAGGATTACATTATTTGACAGTTTGACGGAACTTGAATGGATTCGCAGGAAAAAGAACGGAGTTTAGCTGGAATTTCATGAATTTATCCGTTTACGAAAAGTTCGTAGGGCGTGTTTTCATGTGCAATTTTTTTTTAAGACATTTGCAAATATTCCTTAATAATTCTGGATAATATATTACGTGAAATATCCGAGTGGTAGTGAAAAATAGACTCCTACTTTTGTGAGACAAATTATTTTTTTAAGTTTAAGAATTTCTGTACTCAGCCAGGTAAGCAAAGTTTAATGATGACGTTATTTTATCAACAAAAAAGGCTATAAATTAATTAAATGTCTATGCAAACAACACGAGAATTAGATAACAATACGAAAGAACGTTAGTTAAATGGGTGTAACTGTTGGTCATCTATCCAGTGTGTTTACTTATTTGTACTTACCTTTTTTAATGATACTTCCCATTTTACCTGCAATCAAGGCCGTTTGCACACCTGTAGGATCGAGTGTGGTTAGGCAATTGAATCTTTGTTACCAGTGTAATTAAGCAACAACATGATGAACCCTGAATAAATTATGATATTAGTGTTAATAACCCATTGATTTGCTAATAATTGAGACATATATTTTAATCTGAAAATCATAAAAGACAGTTTACTTGTTATATGAAAATTTTGGCTACCCAACACTTTGTTGGGACTTCTTCCTCTCTAGGAATTTTTTAGCAACCAAGCCCTTTACTACACTTTTAAGTTCATATAAAATTATAAAGTAGTACATTGTTATCTTATTCAAAAAGATTGAATGACATATATGAGAATTTCATGATTTTTAAGTTTTTATCACCAACAGTATCTATCCTTGCACTATATAGTATCTTGGGTTGACTAATAAAAAACACATTTTATTTATTTTTTTTTACTCTGATTAATTCTTTTACGAATAAATCTTATTATATAAAAAAAAACTGACATTACTTTAAAAAAATGGAATGTAGTTAATATTCCAAAAAATCCTTCAAATTACAGAAATTTTTTGCATTCAAATATATCTTTGTAGGACAGCGAAAGCAATGAATATTTATCACTTCAGTCTAAAGTTATTGGGTATTGTAAAAACGTAGAATAGCATCCAGGAGTTATCTTTACAAATTTTTAATTGAAACTTTATATTAATTTCAAACAAAATATTTTATTTTATTTAATCAATTGTGTCTAGCTTATTTGGTTTTTACATTTATAACAAATTTAAAGTATATATAAAAGATTTTAATCTAATGATGTAGCTTTGGCTTAAGATTTTTTATGCTTCTTTTGAACCATTGATCAGTTTTAAAGAAGAGACTTCCCTTTTTCACTGATATACTTATTTTCTCATCCAAAATGATATTTTACTACAAGATAAAAAAAATTCCTCTTAATATTTGTAAAAAAAAACAATAATACGAAGAGTATTTTTTAGAAAGAGATGGAAAATTGAGTAATAGGTTGCACATTGATGAAGATTAATAAGAAACCTGGGCAAATCTTGAAATAACTAATCCTACTAAATCACAAAATAAGTAGTTTGAAAATAAACTACGATTAGTTGGGATTTGGGTCATTAGTTTTTCCCTCTGCCAACTTTTCACCTCATTTTAAAGGATGTTTCTAGAGAGAATTATTCCTGAAAATATTCAAGAAAATTTAGAAGACACATCATAAATTATTAGGTTCATCCAAATGGTTTATGGAAATTGCCATTATTTCACCCTATCAATTCACAATAAATATGGATTCTGTAGAATTAAATGATTTTATTTAAGTGTTTCCTCAATTTTTTTTTTTTTTTAATTTTACAAATAGCACAGAAACTGATAAAATTAGGTTTTACTGTCACCATATCTAATTTATGGTCAAAAAAAATCAAAAGTAGAGGGTAATCATAGCTTGAGGTTTTAGCCCTGTTTTTGTTATTTTCAGCAGTACGCTTCTTTATCACGTCTCTGCTTTGTCTTGCATTCTCCAAGCATCTATTTTCGCATATTTATTTATTGATATTAACTTTCTCATAAGCAAAAATTATTTTAGTTTCTTAAATTACAAAAATGTATTATTTAAATGTTATATGCATTAAACAATTTTTGCTGAAAGTAGAAAAATACCAATCCAAGATAATTGGATAATTATAGAGAAAAAGGTTTATTTTAAAACCTTCAGAAACGTCAAGAGAGTTAGTATTAAGTTGTATAAAGCCATAAAAACTATAAAAATGGTTACATTTCTAAAATAACCCTTAAGCTCAAAAAAAAAAACAGAGACTTCTAGAGTCACAAAGTTTATACTGTTATTAGAAATAATTTACTGTACTGATATACTTATTAGTTTATATAATATTCTTGAAACTTGTTATAGTTTTAAAACCTTGCAGAGTGAGGGTTCAAAATTTTAGGAATTGATAGTAACATTTAAGGTCAACAGTTTTTTGTCATCTTTGTTCCGAAGAAAATATAAAATTTGGCTTTCACCAGTTTAAGCATCTTTTTGTCGATAATTTTTTGAAGTACAAGTACAATTTTTTTTTTAACTATTGAATCAAAATTTTGGCATTTCAAAATTGTTTAGATAAAAAAGTTGTAATAACTGATACAAATCCTATTTGATATGTGATAATGCTGTATTGTATGTAGTCAGGAATAAAGCTTGATTGATTGATTCTTTTTTAATCAACCAATATATGACAAAAAAGCTGAATTTATAAAACCTAGCATGTAGATGATAAATTCACCTATAAATTTTAATAATTAACCAAACTAACTAGGAAATAATCATCCTCACATTTGTAAGAGATCAAATTTGTTTTGGTTTTTATTTATTCATATAATTTACAATAATTCTAACTAGGAGTGATATATTTGCAATTTACATTATTGTGTGACCTTGAAAATCATCATTACTACATAAAAAAAACCGGCCAAGTGCGTGTCGGACAGACACATAATAGGATTCTGTAGTGGTTTTAAGATACTTACCTACTCAATTATTTATTATAATTTAAAATTTCTCAAAAACTACATTTTCATGACAAATTATAAAATGGTTTAACCATTTAAAAAATTTTTACTCAGTTGTAATAGGAAAGCAATACATCTAGTTATTAATTTATTAAATCTTTCACTTTAAACACAGTACTTATGTACAAATAAAATATCACAACTCTTGCTGTACCTTATTAATTCTTCAACTTATTATTTTGTGAACTCCTTTGTAAATAATTAAAAATATTCAAATAATATTTGACTGAAATTATTAAGTTAGTATATATTTTAGAAACAAAACATGAACCATACTCTTACACATTGTAGTTTTAACATGTCCGTATGCCTGGCGCTTAAATCCATCGTCTGTGTTATGGTAGTTGAATGTATGTGCCTGCAAAATTTTATTACGAAAGATGATTAACTGATAAAATTATGAGGCTGTCACATACAGAAGGACAGATGGATCTGGTGAAATTATAAGGGTTCCTAGCTAGATTCGGAACCTTTAAACTGTAAATTATATTTAGGTAACCAATTTTACCGCTAAATACTAAATAATAACGAAAAAGTTAATAATTCAAAACTTCTATTTTGTACATACAATCTTCTCGATTAGGATGACAGTACAACTCTTTGTAGAAACATGAATAACCTTACTATCCTGAATTTTGTACAGGATACCAAATACTTAATAGCTCTCCTTTTGGATTTGGCGCCTTCACTTTGCTAAGATTTGTTCTGCATTTCAGTTAACCATGATTTAGCACATAATGCATAGAAATCACTCTATTAGTTACCAAAAATGATTATAAACTTGCTTATAAGCACTTACATACTTATCTGCTTACAACAACTTTTATCTAAAGTACATAATTACAATCAAAAATGTATTTATAATGTATTTATATTCAATCTTTAGTGACTACCTTTCATTGTTGACTTCTGTATGTTAATTTAGAGGTATGCCGTTCGTAAATGTTTGGTCAAAATTTTCATTAAACAAGAGGCTCAAGTCCCGAATCAAGAGAGAATCAATTCTTTTATGATTTTTTGAGTCTAGAGGTTCACCTAAGACGGCAGTGCAAAAAAGGAATTGTTAAAAATTTTTACTGAGTTATTTTTACTTCAATACGATCATGTTTATTTGTTTGTTGATTTGTACACTTTAAGATTGTGACAATTTTAATAAAAAATATGATTACATACCGATAAAATTATTAATAAATTACGTCATTTTAGCCAACGTTATTGAAAAAACTGAATATTGAGGTGATGTTATTGCATTTAACCTCCAAAAATTTGTATTTTCTCTTTTAATTTTTTTATTATACAATAATATTTGAAATAATAATAATAATGAGTGAATAATTCCTGGAGGGAGTGCAAAGCCGTTTGGCTTGTAAATCTGAATAATAATGAAAAACATTCCACTATCTATAATTTTTTTTTCGCTTTGCAAAAACCTCAAATAGGTAATCAGTCCTGGCTTTACTTGGAAAGCTCATATAGAGCAGGTTTCAGGGACGCTCTGTAGCAGTTTATTTGTCTTGAGACTTCTGGCGTTGTGTGTTGGCATGTCAGTTCTCAGAGCGTCATACTTTGTGCCGTTCCATTCGGTGATGTCATATGCACTGCTTGTCTGGGACCCCGCATCGCGGACGGCTCGTGCGTTTGGTCTTCAGAAAAAGCTGTAAGGGTGATGCAGAGTATAAGCTGCAGGAAGTACTATTGAGCAGCATTCTCAGAACTGACAATTTTAAGATTGCCTTCTTAATATACTGAATATCTTAATGTATGTTAAGAAATACAAAGACACTTTCAGAAGGCACAGTGATGTCCACAGCCGGAATACAAGGCATAGGGACAACTTAGTGTTGGTATTTTTTCATTTATGAAGATGTCGAAATTGACCTGGTCATCTAGCAATAAAATTCTTTAGTGCTTTGCGTCTGTCATTGAGAGAACTTCCAGATAATCTTTTTAAACAAAGTATAAACCAAATTTTAATCAAAAATACATTGTATAATTTTGACGAATTTATTCATTACAAATTTGAATCATAATTTTAAATTAAACCTGCATGTGCAATGTATTTAGTTAGAATTTGAAATGTAAATGTATTTGTAAAAGTTTTTTTTAGTTTATTTACTAATGGAATGTAAGTGTTGTAAAGTGTACTAATTGAATAAATTAAAATTGGATAGGTTTTCTGTCCATAGCTAGTTAATAATATTTTTAATGCCAGTTTGGGAAGCATCATATCACAATGTCACTATTTACAGTCTTCAGTATTACAACTAGCGAGTGTAAAATAAGTCAGTGAAGCGCGCTAAACTCTGTGTATTGTTAAGTGTGAAAGGAACGATTAATATAAATAAATAAAATATTAGTGACTCAGGATCTATTTACACTCTAAATGTTTATTCTATTATAATATTTTCAAGAAGCATAATGATGCCTCGCGTTTGTACTAATAATTGGGTCAATTTTTGTTATGTGTGTGGATATTTTGCTACACAAGAAAAGAGTGAAAATAGGCCCCTGACATGGTATTGCTGCTCATTTCCAGTGATGAGTTTGTCACTATGCCTTTGTTGTTGGTATGCCCTAGGGCAAGTCCAGTCCACCACACCTTGTTTTGTTCCAATCTGTATACACATAACCTCACCTCAGCTTTGATTAGTATATTAAGGGAGGAGGGGGAGAAAATTTAGTAAAGTGTCCATGGCTCCCGTAATGCAGGCAGGCCAGTCTATGGAGTTTAGAGAGCTTCAGAGTTGCCCGTCTCTGAGTTGTTTTTCCAGCTTACAACTGAGCCATAGGTTATCTAATTTATTATGGGTCTTGCCACTGCAGTATACAATGGGTGCTTTTAATCCCCATATTCCCTTTTGGCTACCAAGATGACTATTTTACTTTCGGTAATAATTTTCTGCAAGTTTGAGTTTTGGGTGATCTTTACATCCAGGATTACCCTTGGGTGCTGATCCTATTGACTTACATACAATTGTGTGTCAACGAGAGTTAGTAGTTTTAATTCGACCATCATCCTTCTGTTACTAAAGGGTAAGAGTGTTTTTTTTTTCAGGCCTTACTATGAGGTGATTTTTAGTGCACAATTCCTCACCTATATTCAGAGCTGAACTGTTAAAAATAACCTTAAATTTAATGTCCATTCTACATTAGATTTAGCGATTTTGTTCCTAAAATCGTGAATAATTTACATTGACTTTAAATCTAAAGCAATTCATTCAAGTATCATTTAGTTGGACATTACATTTGATTAAATAATGTCTTAAATTTCAATAAAGTAACTGAAAAGATATTTCAACTTTCTGTATATTAAAATAAATTCACATGTACCTTAAATTAAAGGAATGTTTATGGTGCATTGCATGAGATTCCGAAAGGTGGCGCAACTTGTATTGAATTTTTTATTTAGTACGATATAAGTTGCTTAAAGGACTCAATTTTCTTATAATGAGGTGTGCATGTCTGTTGGTACTGACATAGACCAGCGAGTTCGAAACCAGGGCTGGAAATTTGCCAGTATCTCCTTGTATTTGCCAGGAATAATCAGTAATGCCAGGAATACTATTATGCCAGGGATTTGCCAGGAATAGATACCTTGTACTCTAAAAATTGATAAAATATTAAGGCGAAACTGATTTACTGATGATGGTACACTACCTATGGGAAAAATTTCAACCTTTTCCTGATAGCAGAGTTTTTGGGCCTCATAATGATCTTGGTGCATTAAATATGTGATAACATATCTTAAATTCAATGAACACTGGCTGTATATTTAATATACATAGTGTCGGAACAGGGACCGCCCTTGACCGATTTCTCGGGCGTGGTTTTGATTGAGGTCTGCGGGTGTAAGAGAATTATCGGCCGAAGTTTGGCTCAAACTGGAATTTCGATGGCTGGTGTAATCGTAATCAATACGTCGAATTTGTCCCGTAAACTGACGCAATTATCGTTCGTTACCTGAAGGTTGAATTGGACTGTGGTTTGTATGAGGAAATTGAGGGTTGTCATCAAGGCAGATTAAATTTTCCGGTAATCTTGGCGATGCACATTCCAACGTTTCCGATAAGATTTCGATCGAAGTCGTTGAAGAAGGTGTTATGTTGAATGGGTTGTCTTTGATGATAGATGTTGTGATTATTTGGGAACATTAAATGTTCGGGATGTTGAAAGGAAGGGCACCACGCAGGTGGTGCCGGAAAGGACCCACCGTAACATTCCGACCCAGGGAAAACCCAGGTCGCCTCACCTTTCTTGCTGTTTTGTTGGGGTATTGGAAATGTGTGAGCCATGCTCTTAAATTTGGAAGAAATATTTTTTTTTATTTTATTTGCCAAATTTAAAAAGGGCCAAGTGCTTCAAAGTACGCGTATGGAAGTGCTCAGCATATCAATGAAATTTTTTGTGAATAAAGTTGGGTGATAATTTCAGGGCTAAGAAATTGTATGGGTTGTTGCAACTAAATTGAAGTCTCAGTATTTGTTGTTGAAGAAGCTTTGTTACGTTGTTGTCAAGCCAAAAAAATTACGTCAGTCAGTAAATTTAAAAAAATTAATACGCAAATTTTTTCTAAGTTTTACCAATTTGTTTCCGTATATTTTTTGTACTTTCGAACGTGTGAAGTTAATTGGGGATTTTTAGTAATTTAATCGCGTAAGTGATTTTTGCCAAAAATTTGTGTTAGAAATTTTGAATAAATTTCGAGCTTGACCCTTTCTTAATTCCAAAATTCCAGAAATCCAGGGAACGTTGAGGGAAAATTTCGTTATAAACGAAGATGTTATGAAAATAACAGCTTATAACGACAATTTTCCGGAAATTCTCTTCTTCTTCTATCAAATCTTTGGGAGTGCTTCAATCCAATCGCTTTTTTCGAAACTTAATTTTTCCTTGGATAACCAATCGTTTGAATTAAGCTTCGGTTGCGTACTGATTTCCGTACCGAAATGTGCTGGTTTTATAGTTTCAGTGAACTTTATTATTCAAGGCTGAACTTCGTTAAAGTGACCAATTACAGCGCTTAAATATTTGCCTATACTCACCAGGTATATGGAATTTGTATGACGAATTGCTGCTTTTCTAGTTCGATCTTTGCGCAAATTCATAATTACATTGTAAATATATTTGTTTATTCGTATATTTATAATAATAGTCACCTTAAAAATTAATGACTAAAACTTAAAATTTAATGTATGATTACATTAGATTTAATGGAATAAATTAATTTAGATTAATGTAACTTATTAAATTTAACGCATTACATTAAAAGCATTTAATAAACGTTTATAAAATTTGCTGCCAGCACATTTTCCTTAAGTTTAATGCATTTACTTTTTACAATGTGCCTGCTGATTTCCGATATTTTGCCATGCATTTTTGAGGTGCGAAACCCTAAAAATTATTAAAAGTATTATGTTGAAAACCAAAAATTTGTTCTAAAAAGAATCTCACCGAAAATTAACAGAAAGGAAATGCTATGAAGCCGTTAATACACTGTAAAAAAACTTCACATTAATTTTAAGGTTTTTCATAAACCTCTTCTTAAATTCATTTAATGTTAATGGATTAAAGTTAATAATTTTTGCATTAAATCTAATGTAATCACCCCAAAAATTTCAGTAACTTTATTAAAATTTAAGGTAACATTCAATCAAATTTAATGTACAAAAATTTAATTTCAAAGTACATGTGACTTATAAACGATTCAAGGTACAAATCCATTAAATTAAATTAATGAATGTATCTTAAATTTAAAGTTTTTTTTAGCAGTGTATCTTCTATGATTAAGTAATTAAAATTAACTTTTATCAAGTTTACTATATTCATATAATGACTCTAAAACAATTTAATGAAAATCATTTTAAACTCAAATGTAAACAACGATAAAGCTATTAAGCTCGTATTTGGGCCTGGTGCCCATCTAGTCGTCATTGCCGTAAGTAGTCATACGATATGATTTTATTGTCATTTAACATCTGAGCCAAACGCGTTTTTGGAGCCCCAGACGCAATGCTTTTGGGGATTGTTTTGATGATATTCAATGGCGGATTTTGTAGTAGCATGTATTAAAATAATGTGCAAATTGTATTTTCTGGTCAAGAATTCCATAGTTTTCGGTGCAGAAATGGAATGGACAGAAAATTCCATATGATAGTAACTCTCAAAGTCAACCTTAACATCACATGAGATGCCCTGCTTAAGTTTCCTCCATTTTTTTGTACTTATCATTTTTTTAACTCATAGTTCCCAAGTTATCGGCTGATTTTAAATAGTTAAGAAAAAAATTATCTCTAGGTGATATTTGACTTCTCATGGTGTTTAGATGGCTGAACGTGAAACTTTCCGTTTTTTCCATTTTTGCAATAAAAGTGGGGTTCCCATTAACCAATATATGCCTCATTTAATTCCTTACAACTTTATTTTTGAAATTATTCTCCATGTCCCTTCTTGTCTGAGTTATCCAGGTATATACATAATTTTGCCTCACCGTTTATGAGCTGAGTTGTCTTACTATGTACGCTATGAACGAAATGCTTCGAGACTTACTGGCTAAAAAAAGTACGTATCACGCGATCTATTTATATCTAGTTATTTCCTTTTTTTTTGTTAGCGATTTTGACGTAAAGTTGCGACTTTTGATTAAAAACATTAAATAGATATTAAAAATCATCATCTTCGAGAAAAATGCAAAAGAAATTGTCTTTTCTAATTTTCACCGCGAAAATAGGGAAAGATTCGAAAATGCATAGTTCCATTGGAAAGCTGAGGTCAAGATTTATGAAATTCATGTATATAAAAATCTTTTTAACGATTTTCTTGACTTTTTTATTGATGAGTTATTTTACACCTAGTTACGACCTCAGGACAATTGACGTATAACACCTCGTATATATGTATATATAAAAATATATATACTAGAAAATAATTTCCAAAAATACATCAGATTTCTAATTTTAAGGTCCTTTTCGGTGAGAAGCAAAAAATATTAAACATACCTACCAACATATACTCCCATTTGAAGGTGGGGGGGGGGGGGTCACTTTCCACACTAGTTACGTAAATAATTCTCAAAAAAATTTTGATTCAAGGCTTAAAATATAAGATGGTGCAAAAAAAAATATTAAGTTATCATTTTTTTCCTACACGTTCTATCATTTTGTTCTAACTTGTTTTTCACATAGAATGGCATTTTGTTCATATTTTTTGTTGCATTAAAGATATTTACTCTAATGTTTTTTTGCTTAAATTTTCAAATTGTCTTTAAACCGTAGATACTTTTAATTTGCTGTTCTTTGAAATGAAGCGCCATTATTTTGGAAAAAAGCAGTGTAACATTTTTTTTTGATAAAAAATATTCAAAGATTTGCTAGCACAGACCCTACTGCTAGAAATAATTATTTTACTGAAACAAGTCTAATTTTTATGCATAATTAGTACATACCAAAAGCAACAAATATCTATCGAGTAAAAATCAATTTAGAAAAAAAATGAACATCCTGTAACTCAAAAATTAAGCGTCGACAAGCTACCTTGATATTTCAAATTATTCAATTATTTATACCCTTAAGTACTACCGTGCAATTATAAAACTCTATATATGTAGAATTCGGGTATTTAGTGATATTAGTTACAACTCGGTCACCGATCAACCCACGGAAATACGAACATGCGTAATGTACCTTGTTAATTTACACATTAGTTATCATTTACTACATTCCTATTTCGACAGATATTATAAATCACAAGATAAATTGAATAGGTAAATATTTATTATAAACTCACAAAACCTAAAATCAGTATACAGGTCTATTTTTTAATATCTTACATATCAATCTCAGTCAAACTAGGTCGGTGCAATAACTGATAAATCGTTATTGGGACAAATCAAAAATAGGGCTGATTCCGAGTCAAATAATACGAGAGAAAATAATTTAGCTATTATTTTTTTTTGGCAATACATTATTTCTTAATTTTTTTGAAGAAATACTGAATATATTTAATACTTTTTGGTTCCAACTCTTAGAACTTCTTAAATAATTATTTTAATTAAACTTTTTTAAGCCTTATTGTGAGTTGTGAGGAAATAGTGCTTTCCGAATTCGAAAAATATGAACTTTATTTCAGAATTGTTAAAAATCAGTTGTATTAAAATATTCAATTAGAATTATGTTTAGTCCTCAGATGGGTATCAGAGGGTGTAATAATATAAATTGATAATATTTTTAAAATTATAAATTTATCAAATAAATACTTTTGTATGATTCATAATGACAATTATTGTTTATCTTAATGCAGCAACCTAATTTATTAGCAAAATCGTATGTTTTAGATACTTAAAAAAATACAGCTGTTATATTGGGTTTGAAAGATTATTATAAAAATTATAATTATTATATCAATCATGGAGATAAATATTAATAATGTCATTTGGCACCATTTAAAAAATCCAAAAATCTGTATCATTACGTATTGGGGAAATCCATATTTAATGATAATGATAATAACACAAGCCGACAAAATTTTCCCTATCATCAGGATCGAGACTATACTTTTCTGAAGGTTTCTGACGCGCTGAATCTGAATTTGACCCATCAGCTCTGGTTTTCCAGATAACCTAACCTAAAAGTGTAAAAACGCGATTTTTAGTTATATTGGAGGTTATGTTTCAGTGTATTATGAAACTTTTCATCATGATACAATGGGGCATCTGAAAGTACCAGTTATTGTCTTCTAATGGTTTTGCCGACCATTTGCACCATATGGTCAAAAAAACTCGCGAAATACTGAAAAAGGGTTTTTGGGGTCGTCGATTCCAAAGCCGATCTCGGTCAACCTCCATCGCGTCAGAATCAAGGTCATTTGAAAGTTAAATAAAGAGGAAAATATGAAAAAATTTTCTTGTTGTTTAGGTAAATGTAACAACCGTCATTTATTATTACCTTAGGAAAATTTGCAGGACCAACGCTGGTGTCCGAAAACCAGGATTGGAAGAGAATATTTTAGATGCTGTAGCTGAAAATCCTTCAATTAGTGTTCGAAGATTAGCAAGTCGGATTGGTATATCCAAAACAAATGTATTGAATGTTCTTAAAGAACAACTCTGATACCTCTGTCATCTACAAAAAGTAGGATGGAATTTGCAAAATGGATTTTACATTTTTTTTAAATACGAAGTTCCGTGATTAGGCTACCTTTCTTGATATATGTTTTAATTACATTGCTTAAATCATTATTAAAATATTAATCTCCAGCGAGGAATGAAATTATAAGAAATAAATAATAAATACACCTCTCATTAGTAGTATTTGTTAAAAAATGCTTTTTATTATTTTAAATAACTAACAATTTTTTAGTGGTAGAGAACCAAAAAAATAAGTTTGTTTCAAACAGGACAAATTTAGTAAAGCATCTATGTTAGATTCTTTCCAACCCTGGTCAGAAACAGTTTCTTACGGTCAGGATTCTGCCTAGTAACTTCCATAAATTCCAACCAGAGTTAAAAACGATTAGTATTATGGCGTTAAATTATTTTAATCAAAATAATTTAAAATATTGATTTACTCTTACTGAAAGAACAAAATTTAAAATATGGAGCGAATTTAAAAAATCTTTATATAATTGTATATCGAAATTTAAAAAATTTGCCGGCAAAAATTGTGACGTCAGTTTTCTAGATGTTTCTAAAATTTTGATACTTATAACATTTATCTTTTATTAGCTCCTTAGCTGATGGTGTTCTTAATAATTACTCAGCATCTGAGCAAAATTATCTTTGCCGCATTTTTTTCTAATATAAACGAAAAAATTATAAATATTATTTGAGCGATTAGAATATGTATATTAAATTAGACGTTATCATCTATTTAGCAAATATTAATTAACATTATTAAACTTGTTCTTGTGACGTGTCAATAAATTTGTATTCTTAGTATTTTATTAATATTATACTCTAAAAATAACATAATTCATGAGTTACTACAGTAATATAAAAACAAAAATATATTCACATTAAAATGGTCTTCACACATAAAACCATATTTCGATGTATCTGGGTTCTCAACAAGTTAGTTCTAATCTGTCTTTTCTAGAGTGTTTATGGACGCATTACGCACAATTTATAAACCATTTTATAACAACAAATAAATAAAAATCTCAAGACATCAAACAATCGTTTAGCGTTGCTTTGTTTACTGTGATATGACGTCATACGTATCACGTGACCAGCGCCATTACTCAAATTGCATTTCGGTGTGCTTTTTTATTATTCAAATTTTTTAATTGATTTTTATCTAAAATATAACAGATCTCCGAGAAATATTTATATAGCGTGTTTTTACTGTAATAATTAATAATATGAAATAGCTATTCAATACTAGTCAAATACCCTATTAAGTGGGGGCGTCGTGTAATAAAGCCAAGTTTCGTCGTATATAATGATTGAATTAATTAACATCATTTGGTTGGCCGTAGTTATTATTTTTTGGCATTTCCGTGCATCATTATTCTGTTTACCCTTATCATGTCAGTGATGAAACGTACCCAAAGTAAATAAAGTTTGCGTATTTACAAATGCTCATGACGAATGCATTGAACAGTTGGTGCACAGAACCTGAGTGTTTTCTATATCTATCTTCTCAGTAGTTTTGTTACAGTTTTAGCGTTTTTATTAATAGTACTAGCCAACAAATATAAAAAAATGCGACTGATATAATGGCTGTCTGTGGGAGTTTAAAGAATCCTGATTGCGAATTTAACAACGAAAATTTTCCACCACGTATAGATTTTGAGTTATAAAATGTATTAGTTATTTCTATTTATACCAACATTTTTATATGTTTATGCATAAGTTCAAAACAATGAAAAAAGCAAGATATTTTAAGGATAACGAGATTTATTTACAAAAATACACATCAAAATACATTTATAGTAAGTGGAAACTAACAGGATCCCTCATTATTGCTGGATCCCATCTGCCTTGGTAGCGTTGCTCCATTGTTAATATGTCTTGGTGGAACCTTTCTCCTTGCTCGTCACTAACCGCACCCAAATCTTCTGGGAAAAAATTTAAATGGGAGTGCAAGAAGTGTATGTTAAGACACATGTGACAGCCTATTTTGCAGTAATTTCAAGTAGTTCTTCTCCAAGTTTTTCGTAGTTTTCTACTTTTTTGTTTCCTAAAAACTCCGAAACAATTGTTTTAAAAGAACTCCACGCAGCTAATTCAACATTACTTAATTTTTGATCAAACTGTTGATCCTTAGTATTTTTCTAATTTGTCGTTCAACAAATATTTTAAGCTTAGCATCACTTAGTTTAGGAAAAATTTGTTTAAATATTTAAGTACATCTCCTTTATCTAATGCTTTAACAAAATTTTTAATCAATCCCAGCTTAATGTGTAATGGAGGTAACAGTACGTTTTTGGGTTCAACAAATATTCTTTACGTTAGCTTGACCTGGAATATATTGATCTCTGGGAAGCCATTCTTTTACTTAATAATGGCTTTGTGTTGCTCTACTATCCTAAAGACAAAGAAAACAGCAATACTTCGTAAGTCCATCCTGAAGCCCTAGTAATAGTCCTATGACTTTTAGGTCACCACATATTTGCCACTTATACATATCATAGCTTATTGCATTTAGAATAAGTGACATAATTTCGACGTTTCCTTTATGTCAACTGCATGTATAAGACGAATAGAGGCTCTTTTGTTGCCATTATGGAGCCGAACTGCTTTTAAACTTATTTTGAAGAATCTATAAATAAGCGCCATCCGTCCTGGTTATGTGCAAATCCAAATTTTTCCATAACACTATCTAGCTCCTGGTTACAGTTCCTAAATATTGTAACTTTGGTTCCAGTGGCTACTAAATTCCATTGTTATAATCTAGACCGTAATACTTCAGCATGCTCTTTGGATAAGTGAAGGTCCCGAACTTGATCGTTTAATTCAGGTTCTTCGATTAAATGGGGTGCTTTTCCTTCACATTTGGGGAAATAATAATTATCCTTTTCTGATATATTATCGGGTTCTGCCTTATCATCATACCTAAAACTTCCTCCCATTTTGCCAGGGGCGCTGGAACTGGTAAACCGTTCCCATGAAGAGCCGGTTTTATTGCTGATGGAATATCCAGATATTCAAAATTATGTTTGCTCTTTCTTGAAAAACCAGACACTTTTGTCATGCAGAGGTAACAGTTGTTAAAATGATTTGTTGACTCTCTGCAGATCATTGGAACGGCAAAGGGCATAGATGAGCGTTTGCTATTTAACCGGTTACTAAGATTTGCGGCACAGGTTTGGCAACATATGTGGGGGGCCCAGTCCCGATCTTGATCGCCAACAAGACATCCAAAATACTTATGAAAAGCTTTGGTCATTTTGTTAATTGTCCTCTGCGATTTGACCACATATGTAGCAAAAACTATCCGTGGGTTTAACACAGCCACGTTTTTGTACTTTAGACATTTTTGTACTGTCGCGTACGTCGGTTCAGAGATGTGATACTACGTTTACTGGCGTCAACTAACTTTATTCAACATAAAGATAATTCTAATATAAGGCTGTTACTGTTGCCTTGTTCGCGCACTTCGCTTCTCTCTCTAATACTGACCACTACTCGTGCTAAACCAATACTGATGATACAACTGCCGGTCAGCCCCGTATATAGCCGTTCCGTTCTGGTATTTTCCAGAAAGATCGGGTTTCGGAAGTTCGAAAAGTTACGACGTTCTTCTCGTATACAGAGGCCATCTATAAGTAGATTCGGCTACAAGGCAGAGTGAAATTTGGAATTATATGGTTTTAAATGGGTGTTTCCGTTATTTTAAGTCCTAGGAAGTTGAAACGTCGTCGTTGACATGTCATCCCTAGATACCCTCACGTGGTGTTGCCAAATCGTGCACACTTGCCCTAACTTATGGAAAACGTAAATTTCACAACGTCGTGCTCCGATATATTACAAATTACTTTTTAAAATAATGTGATTAAAAATTCACAACTCAAAAATCTTACGTGTTAGGAAATTTTAACCATAATTTTCGCATTTAGATACCAAAAATTAACCCAAGACTGCTTTTTTACATTACGGTCGCAAATTGGCTGTAAAATAGTGTAGTTATCTTAACCGGCTTATTAAACTTGGAAAATTTGTATGATAAAATTAAGAAAATCATCTTTTTATCGCCTTTAAGGATGGAGGAGTTTCCCCCAATATTTGTGACATTTCTTCGTATTGTTTCGTTAAGCGACGCTTTAAATTAATGTAGTATTTTTATCTGGACATCGCAACGCGTTTGTTTCGCCAAAAAAAACCTTGGAAAAAATGTTAGTACACTTCGAACTTAAAATATATATTAGTGTTATTCTTGTATTTTTTTTTATTCGCCCATATATCAACATTACTATTAATCTAATGATTGTACGACAAAATTTATGTACTGACCCCCGTAAATGTGACAACCTGTAGAATATGAAAAAAGTATTTTTTATAACCACCTTGAACAATTCTCGTCACTATCACCCTGTATTATGTACATCGGGTCGCGTGTTTGACAAAACGCGGTCAGTATTAATAAAGTAAGAGGTATACAAGAAGTGAAGTACTTGTGGTAGCAAGCCGCGGGCCGGTTCTCACTCAGTCGTTGCTGTCGGTATTGGTACCCTTGCAGCCGGGCTTCTAGGAAAAGAAACACCTATTTTATACGCTTACGTACATACATATCTCCTGATCGCAATACATTTTTCTGTCGAGATTCCTACCTTATTTAGAACATTGTTAGATTTCTAGTGTCGTTAACAGCAAATCTGGTTTTAGTGCATTTTCTCTCGACTTGGAATTTAAGAATAAGTGCAATATGGAGTTCTAATAATTTTTGAAGTAACGTTTTAATTGACTATTGTTTGATCATTATTTCCAATCGAATCTGTCACCTTACGGGATATGTTGATTACAAAGGACAATGAGGAGGAAGGGTAAGAAAAAAAAAGTTGTAGGCAGTGCAAATGACTGTTTTTATAATTATTTTAAAATGTTTATTCAAATAAACATTAAGCCGTAATTGACTAACATGGTCTAACTTTAAAACTCATTTAAGAAAGGTGGTAAAGAGTTTAAATTGACAAGTGCAACAGAAAATTTAACCAAGTTACGGACCTTAAAAACACGAAGAAATAATTTTCTTTTATTATTAAACCGATATTAATTGAAAATTTTCTTTACTTTCGGGAGACAACTATTTCTCTTAGCAATCCTAAGAATTCTATATTTTTATTCTTAATTTTCCTGTATGAAGGTTTGCAACGAAACTGGACCACTCGAACAACGAAGCCATTAGATCCGATATAAATTAAACCTTTTTGTTAATCCGGTTGATCCAGCTAAGGAAGAATGATCATTCTTACTTACATGGATTTATCTAAAAGGTTTAGTATATATTAATGATAATTCTTATAAAAAAAAAAGATAACTTTATATTTAAAGTTTCGTATGGAAACAGTATGTAAAACACTTTTCTGGCTGGAAATTTACCATACATAAATAGGACAAATGGTTCCGGAACTCTCTACGTTTTTTAAATATACGGTGTTAAAAACAAAAAAAAAAAGATTTTTCCTATCGACATTCGGGGTAAGTCATTAATAGGGTACAAAAATATGGTACTCGTTTTTAAGTTACTATCCAAACAAAACTTTTTTTGGCTTTTTCAAATATAAAGAACTCTTAACGGAGGAAACCGACAAAATTATATGCATACACTTTTTTAATACCTTGTCTTTCGAATTTTGTTTGGCAAATATGTTTTTGATAACAATTAAGCGCGAAATATCTTCATTTTATTTGAAAACTGTTATTATTGATGAAAAACTACCGTTACAAAGTTGTAGGCATTAAAAAGAACTTTAAATTGGTTTTTGTTTCTCAAAATCTGTCCATTGATTACCAAGATATTTCCAAAAAGCATTAAAAAAATGGCATTTTTCTTATTGTTAATAACTTTGCAAAAAATTGTTAAAATCATTATCGGACCTATCGATAATACTTAATTGGTGATACAAAAACGTAGACAAAAAATGGATTTTGAACTTTCAGAATAGTTTTGGCGCAATTGTCGTTTTTTATCCTGCTAAAGTAAAAAGTTATAATTTTTTATAGAGTTGGAAAACTTATGGCGTATTGTACAGAAACGCATGGGGGATCATTGTGTTCCTAAAGACGTGCACTGACTGTCTCTAAAAAAGGATCATCAACTGTTATAAGATAAATTGTTCAAAAGTACAACAAAAAAGAGATGCCTGTTATTCCCTTATAAACAATATAATAATGTGATTATATCAGATGCTAAGTATTTAAAATTAATGACAATTTAGAGCCAGAGAAAATGCACATTTAATAAAAAATATTGTTTTCTACGACTAATAGAAGCCGCAAGTTTTTTTCAAATATCATCGCGGCATTGTTATTTGTTAACATTAAGAGCTGAAATTTGGCCTGTTCTCAGTGAAAACCTTAAAATATAGAATACGATATTTTTTTGCAATAAATGAAAAATTGTTTAAATACAAGCCGTTCAAAGCGGTGTTGCTCGTCTGGCTAGGTACAGAAAACTTTTCCGCGCATTAGGATTTGAAGTACGAAGTAATAGTACAGGGGTAGCGTTGCATTTTTGGTAGTGTTTTCAGACCGAACAATTTCTAATTCTAGCAATTGCTTAGGTATCAACAGTAGACAAAGTTAGAGTCAGTCGTTGCACCCGCGGGGGTAGTTGGTATAGACCTATTTGCATAGGACGCGACCTTCGGCTTCCCTCAGTCCAGCGCCATGGAATGGATGGATGAGCATCACCACTTTGACCGGCTTTTATTTAAACAATTTTACGTCTATTTAAAAGTAAACACTTTTATTGTACTCTGTTGTTTTAGATTTTCATTGAAAACATGCTCTTCATGTTAATAAACAGTGATGCAACGATATTTTGAAAAAAACTCTCTTGGCTTTCACTGATCGTAGATATTTATATTTTTTAAAAATCTTTATTTTTCCTAGCTTTCTAATGTCACTAACTCGAAATACGTAGCATTAGAAATAACCGCATTATTTAATTTGTTTATACGAAAAAAATATGGGCGTTTTTTACTGTACTTTTGCACAATTTATTTTACAAAATTGGTGATGCTTTTTATGGACTATTAGTGCAATTCTTTAAAAACAAAATGATCGTGTAACTTTTCACCTTAATGGGCTAAACAACTGCTGTTAAAAACTTTAAACCCTCAGACTCCCTCTTTTGCCATTTTTTTTTGTATTACTAATTGCGTATTATCCACAGATTCGTGAACGATTTCAACAAATTATTAATAATAATAAAAAACGATATTTTTAAATGTATTTTGCAAATGTCTCGGTAATCATTTTCCGGAATTTGTGAAACAAACAAGCATTTTAAAGTTTTTTTATTGCATATAACTCTGTAATAAATAGTATGTTTTTAAGTAGAAACATTAGTTTCCGAATTAAACGAAGAAAATTGATTTTTCGCTCTTAATTGTTAATAAAAAAATATCTGTCGAGCGCTTAAGATGCGAGTTGGCCTGTTTCCCTTGGAAGAATGGTTTCCAAAAAGAAAATTTCCATTTGTATTTTATGTTTTTTTTTTGTCAGTCCAGTCTTCCCGGGCGAAATCAAGAACTCTTTCGAAAACGGTGCATTTTTACAGAATTTCTTTATCATCTACCGTTTGACCTTTTGTAATGTGCTTTTTCGAAATTTTGCGAAGTTTTAATTATAAAATTATTCTAAAGTCTCTTAAAACTGCGGTAAGAAATAAACTTACGTAGAGACTGTGATTGACTAATGTGAGTGTACTGAACTCCAAAAAAATCGTTGAATGGGGGAGCGATTAAAACGTATGGAAATTGCAATTACAACTAATGAACGGTTAAGAAATGCTGGATTAATCCATAGTTTTCCCCGCTTTCTATGTAAAGGGTTTTTCAATAAGGTCGAGTCGATGTTGAAACGGAATAAAACAAGCTGTGTGCGAGGTATTAACGAAATTCTTTTTTTTTTATTTGAAAAGCCTATGTATGCCATTATGTATAGAATATAACATCGTTCAAATGTCCGCCGCGGCTTCTCACGGTGGCTGAATTTGAGCAAGACATTGGTTATGTTGACTTTAAGGACATCGGTCGATTGCGGCTTATAGGCATAGATCTGCGACTTCAGGAAACCCCTCAAGAATGATGTTGGCGGCTAATTCATGTCACCTCTGCGAGAGATAATCATATCCTCAAATTGTTCAAGCAGAATATTCATCGTGGCGTCCGCTGTGTGAACCGTAGCGTCGTCCTGCTGGAATCATATGTCGTTTACATCCGTATCGTTCAGTTTTGGGCCAAAAGAAGCCAATTAGCATAGTTCTGTAGCGCTCGCCGTTGACAGTGATGACCTCACCAAAGTCGTTTTCAAAAAAGTTCGGATCAATGACGCCGCTAGCCCGAAATCCGCACCAAACAGTAACTTTTTGGTGGTGCATTACCACCTGATAAACCTAGTGTGGGTTGGCGTCATCTCATATACGGCAATTGTGTTTGTTAACATAGTCATTCATCCAAAAATACGCCTCATCGCTAAAGATGATTTTTCGGCCAAAATTTGCCAAGTTGTAGTCTGCGAAAGGCGGAGTTCTTGTGCACGGCGTGGAATTGACTTCCTCGGGTTTTTAGCCATTAGCTGATTGTTTACTGAACCGATTGGCTCGAATTTGGCCACCAAACGTTGAAGAGTCGACTTTGAAGGGCCACCGCGTCTGCCGTGAAATGGGCGCAATGTGCGCACTAACGAATGTTCATTTTGATTTTTCATTTGAAAGTGCTGCTAAATCGTGTAACTTGTCATGGTGATTTGATATCTGTAACAGAGTAAATACAACAGATTAGAGAGACGTCACCGAAACAAGGTGGCCTTGAAAAACTCTTTACCAGGACGTTATCTTGGTAAAGAAACTAAGTATCAATTCTTCAGTTATGGCGTTAATTTTTCACTGTGTATATTCTTCTGCTTATTCAGGCTAACAGTGGTTAAAATACTTATCTTCATGGAAAAACAACATTCCATTCTTTTTTCCTGATTTGTTGGTTTCTCATTTTGAAACACCCACACTTAAGTTTACAATTTCATGGAGACGTCATTGTAATCAAGCCCGGTTTCGTCGGAATTAACCTCATTTGATTGGCAGTAATTAATTTTTTTTTTTGGATTTCTTCCCACTATCTTATTCTCTTCCACAGCGTCAGTCATGCAATGTTATACACGAAGGGAAGAAAGTTTGCCTATTTGCAAATGTTCATGAAGAATGCAGTGACCAATTGGTGCAGCCAGCTGGAGAGTTTTGTCGGCTTATAACATGTCTGTCTTGTATCAGTAAGTAGCTTTCACAACGTTTTTATCAGTAGAGGGCCTGTGGCCTCTAGATAAGAGGTTCCCAACCTTTTCTGGATCACCGCCCCCTTTGCAATGAAAAATAAATCCAACGCTCCCATCCCTCGTGATGGTTGTACCTAATATTAAAATATCATATTCAAAATTAAATAATTAATGTATTAAAAAATTGTTTATATGAATTAGAAAATTAACATTAACATCAATAAAAAAATTAATGAGATGGTAATTGAGGCTGATGGTTTTAATTTGTTAATACCGAGTTATATTTGGACAACGGTCGCAAAACACCACTCTCAGTAAACTAGTAGTCTGCTCCTTTTCTTGAAAAGTAAATTTCCGACTTTATATATACTTTAAGTACTTCGTTAGTTGTGAGTTCTTTTTCTAAATTTGCTGATTCTGCTATAACTACATTTGAGAAAGGATCCAAACGCCAAGTTGTATTTCATGTTTAGAATATCCTGGAACCTCTCCGTGAAATCAGCATAAATAACGTTCATGTGTTGGCCGTAAGTCAGTAAATCTTCTTGTTTTGCAGACAATGCTGATATTGTTGGAAAATGGCTGTATTCACCTCTACCGGGATTCCGCGTGAACAGAAGACGTGTCCCACAAAAGCAGACGTGACGTTATTGGTTTTAATTAAACTCAATTCATCACTATGCAATTTTCAACTTACTTCGTTAAAGATTTGGTACAGATCTTATAAATAAGTGATGCCATTTTTCAATGTTGACGCGCAGTTCTTAGTCTCGGCTTTCAAGGAGTTCAAATATAAAAACAATTCAGACAAATTTACTTTTTTTTGTGTATCAACAACTTTTAATAAAGTCAATAATGGATACAAATAATCCTAACCTAATATAAACAAAACTCTTTTATTATCAATAGCAGTCATAATTAATTTTTACATAAAAACAATACTCGCGTCTACACGAAAGTTTCACAATGGTAGAACAATAAACAAACTACACGGTAATCCCTGATCTATACCTCTCTGTGGATATACCGAAAATACTTTGAAATGCAGGAAGTTTAAAAATCTGCCATTTGGAGAACAGTCTCCAACGCCAGCGTAGCCTCCACACAGAACAAGTCACATATACAATTAAAAGTCTGCCCCAATTTAAAATTAAAACATTCAAAACAAAGTACACATTAACATTATTAAAATAATAAACCTTTACAATAACAACTCAAAATGCCACACTGTCTTTTGACTGTGTACATTTTAAACATTATAATTAATTGGGTGCGTTTCTGTGGAGCTTTCGAACTCGCGTTAGAAGGACATGATCTTTCTCTAATCCCGGATTTTTTCGAAATTTCATTGATTTTAGTGCTGAGTTAGAGGGCGCTCTGAAATAGCATTTGGAAAAAGCATCGGTATTTAAAGGTACATCGAAAACCATTCAAAATGAAATTTTATAAGCAATGCTTATTGGATGTCAAGAATTTTCGGGATTTCTTGTACTTTATGACTATCTTTCGCAAAACTTCGAGCTAGGCGAGACATTTAGTGAAGTTCTAAAACTTTTAAAAAATTTACTGTTCCGATGACATCGGCTGAAGCAGAATGATGCTTTTCTACCCTCAAACGGATAAAAACGTTTTTAAGAAGTACTATGAGCCAAGAAAGATTTTTTGCTTTGGCAATGCTTCCAAAAGGAAGGGATCTTATTGAAAGCATACCTGATTTCAATCAGCGGGTTATTGATAAGTTTGCTAATGCCAAAGATCGGCGTATGGATTTTCTTTATAAATAATTAGACGTACATTTTGTTGGACTGCTATATTTTTAAAATTTACTATCTTCTTTATGTTTAGCTATTTAAAATACACTGCTTCGTTTCATATTAACTAAATTTTTAAAGACTTTTTATTTTTTTTCCACCGGTTCCTATAGCAGGTCTATATATATATATATATATATATATATATATATATATATATATATATATATATATATATATATATATATATATTAATGTACCATTGGAACTGCAACCCCTACTTTTTTAATACACTGGTTCAAGGACAAATGATGTTTCGCACACCAACTCACAACTGCATTCACGTTCTATAGTGTCCTTATATTTGATTCCCTCTTTATAACACTGAAGATCTTATAATCATCAGCGAAATTAGATCCCCACCGAAATTCAATCATATTGATGGTCCGATATTCTATGCATAGTAACATGGTATATTCTGATTGCTTATATGTATTCCCTTTTCAAGCAGATAAAGGAAAGAATATATACAAACACTTTATTTCCTACAAATCCAACTCTGGTCCCTTCTTCATACGCGTTTCGACCACCTCATGGTCTCGTCAGTGGAGCTGCATCGAACTGAGAGCAATATTGGCGTTTCGTACGGAGAGAGGATCAAAGTTGTATTTGCAGGAAATAAATATTCTTTCCTTTACCTGCTTGAAAGGAGAATACATATAAGCAAACATTTAGAAGCAGCAGATTTATTTTATTTCTCACTGAAATTTTATTTTTTAAAAATGGTATATTCTATTATAATGAATTAACTTAAAAATTTCTGAACAAGTAGAGAACCAACAAATTATGAGTGTTATTCCTATCACCAGTTTTAAATATTGGAATGACCTTGCTTTCTTTCTATTTTGTAGGATAAATTCTCATTTTTAAACATAGGTTAAAAATATATTTTAGTGGTTTTATAAAAGATTCGATACAACTCCTTATTATGGCGGTATATTATCGATGGCCACAGATTTATTTACTTTTAATTTTTGAATAGCTCCCCTTATCTCTATCTCTGTAATTTCCAAATAAAATAAAGAAGCTGAAATTATGAGTTCCCGTAGTATGTATGTATCACCATTTATAGAGCTGAAATATCCAGCAAAGGAATTCACCACATTTTGCCGACCCTTTACCTACCTTTTAGTTTTAGGGAGCGAACGAACTTCTGCGTGAAACAGCAAGCGATCGAAATCTTCATTATTTTCACTACATAGTTGGCTATGTAATGAAAATGAATTGCTTCTATTCTGTACAATGATTACGTTTGATACTGCTTGTTTCAAATGCACTATAATATCCTTGTATGACCTCGTCATTGTTGAACCACGATGACAAAATATTGTGAATAGTAATTTCTTTTTCTTAGAAAAAAACATTCATAATATAGAATATCGAGTCTCCTCAATCCAAAAGAAACAAACGAATTATAATGCCAAATTTTATTGTTAAAAACTTGTGCGCCAACAATAACATGAAAAATGTCTATTAATAATGTCTTCAATATACCTTGACCATCTTAATGCCTCCCTAGTTTCCCCTGAACTCGCCGACGCTCCCTTGAAAGTTTTCGGCGCCCACTAGTGTTCTAGATCTATTCAACTGCTTAAGGATGGACGTTTGCCCCTACATTTGTTCTGTTCTGTTCTTCGAGACAGAAAAAATACCCTTGTTAAAAGGATAATTAGCACTCGAACTTAAAATGTATACTAATTTTATTCTTATTACACGTGTATTTTTTTATTCCAACCATCTAGCAACCTTTTCCTAGTTTAATAGCCGTAGGACAAAACTGATTTAGCGACGTATTTATTTTCACCACAATGCTTTTATTTAACTAATGGTAAACAATTAAGAGAATTTATAAAAATCATTGTAATTTAACTAAGGTTAACCAAGTTTAATATTTGGAGGGAAATGAGCATTACAATTGTAGAACATATCTATTTCTGCAGCCTCAAGTTTTCTTATATAATGTTCAGAAATATGTCTCGACTCCGTGGAGCAGAGCCGTTGTACTAGGTACAGGATTCTATTCAATTCAAATTGAAAGGAGAGCTTACAAATTTAAGATGAAAAAGAACAACTAAGATAGAAATATGCAAGTAATTTTTCGTGCGTCATTGAATGTCACAGTATAATGACATTCAATCGATTAAATTGAATTGATCGAATTTTTTACCTTGAAATTTATTGATTTATTACAATGGGTAGTGTTTGGCATAATAATGTATTTAGAATTGTAAGTAGAATTCGAATATGTTATTCTTATATCAGGTCCGCAAGAAAGTAATTTCGGATTTTTAGTGTGAAATAAAACTCTTTTTTATTTAAAGAATAAACTTTAATCAGTTATATATTTTCCATTTGGTTCAATGATCTTTTGTCACCTTCCTTGAAACCTCATGATTCTGCACTCATAGAAATTTTGTTCCTTATCAGCAAAAAAATGAACCAAGTGTGATTTAAGGTCATCATCATTTGTGAAAGTTTTACCATTCAAAGAGTTTTGCAAACTTCGAAATAAATGGTAATCAGGTGGTGCCAGGTCAGGGCTGTAAAGAAGATACGACATCATTTTCCAATTAATCTCCAATAATTTCCCACGAGTTCCTAAATATGAGTGAGGCTTTCCATTATCATGATGGAACATAAATTCTATACGATTTGCCAATTCTCGCTTTGATTGCCGTGTCCAGTTTCATTAGTTGTTGACAGTAAAAATCTGAATTGTTCGTCCGGCCTCTTGGAAGAAGCTCAAAATGCAGAACTCCAATTGACAGCATGATCTTTCATTGTGCGTGAGATGCATGGGCAAATTTTAATTCAGTTGTCTCCTTTTAGGCAGTTAAAAGAAGGAAAGAATATATACGAATAGTTTATTTCCGGCAAATACAACTCTGATTCTCTCTCGATACGCGTTTCGACCACCTAAAGGGCCTGTCAGTGGAACTGTATTGCACCAACAGCAACATTCGCAGGAAACAACTGTCCACATAAAAAATAAATTCCAAGACATGTCGGTAAATATTAAACCTGTTAGACTGAAAAATATCGCCAGTCGAACGAGATCTATACATCCACCGAAGTAGCGAGAAACTTGAAAATTAAAATATCAGTTATAGACCAAGCCATAGGTAAAAATTAGTACTGTTATTGACGTTCCGAGATGGATGAGACCTGTCTAGGGAGCAATGTAAGAACAAATCCTACCTAAAATGTAACAGCAAAAAATAGGGACGAAGAGGGGGTCAAAGTTGGCTAAAACTGGTTTTTTGAATTTACAAGCCAAAGAACGCAGTTTGAAAAAAAAGTTTCAAATAAAAGTTGTAGAAATTTTAAAAATCTACAATTTGAGTTTTCATTCGTCAATTTGTTTTTGCAAAAATGCTTAAAAAAACCCTTAAAATCGGCCTCTTTGTGCATTTCAATTATTTATTGCAAAATTAACTTTTTTTTGCATTTTTTTGATTTTAAAGGGAAGCCCTCATCATTTTAAACAAAATAATATTTTATAATAATAAATCAGATAATTTGTTGCTGAGATATTGCTATTTGTTTATCCCAAGACGCAAAATGTTGATTGCTATAACTTTTTTTTTGGGTGAACATTTTGACCACCACAAAGGGTCAATTTTTTCATGAAGGCCTAAATTTTTTCAGCCCTTTAAATAGCGCTCTAAAAAAGGGTAGTGCCATATTCATAATTTTTTGAGATACCCCAGATTAAACAAAAAACGCCGAAATTAGTCCATTCGATGCTGAAATACAGCGAATTTTTCCGAGCGCAGCGGACTTAAAACTGTGAATTCAATTTTCACGCGCGCACGAGAGCTGTATTTCTTTATAAAAAAAAATTTAAGCGATATTTAAGAAGTTGAAAATTAATTTTTTCATGTGCCCCTAACAACACGAAGAGATTAAAACTTTGTGGAGGTTAAAATGTCCACTCAAAAAAAAGTTATAGCGATCAACATTTTGCATCTTCGGATCAACAATTAGCAATATTTCAGCAACAAATTGTCCCGATTTACTATTATAAAATATCATTTTATTTAGAAAGGTAAGGGCTTCCTTTTAAAAGCAAAAAAAAATTAATTTTGCATAATTGATATGATGACCGATTTTGAGGGTTTTTTCACTTTTTTCCAACACCAAATTAACAAAAATGATCGCACAAAAGCTCAAATTGTAGGTTTTTAAAATCTCTACAACTTCTATTTGAAACATTTTTTCTTCCAAAATGTGTTTCTTGGCTTGTAGATTCCGAAAACCTGTTTTAGCCAACTCTGAACCCCCCCCCCCTCTTGTCCCTAACCTATATTTTGCTGCTACATTTTATGTAGGTTTGTTCTTACATTGCCCCAAACATCCCTGGGTAAATCTCCGCAATGGGATTTTTAAAATCAATTTCGACACTTGCGTTCTGTTATGCAATCAACACCGTAAACTTCACATATCTCTTTGTTTCTTTTACGGAAATAAAAAAGTAAAATAAGCCGAAAATGTTCGTTTCTACACTCCATGCTGAAATTTACCCTAAACCAACAACTACAAATGAAATTACACACAAGTAGCTTTTAAAGTAACATAAATGTGACTGATATCAAATGTCAAAAGGAAAAATCATAACATTTACAGAACTCCTTCAAAACAATTATAACCCTCTCTATATATAACAACCAAAAATACTCTCTTGCCAACGCAATGCATGGTGTACGTTTGAGTTTGCTTTACGTTTTTTATTATTTTATTTCTTAAATCATTTCTTGAGGTAATGAAGTCTTGAATTTCAGTCATCTATTAGTTAAACATGTTTTAATATTCCAATATGGAATTAAGTGGAGCACATTCGATATAGATTTTACCACGTAAATATTTTATTAGGACGATTCTGATTTATTAATTATTATGAACGTCATATACACATAAACTTTGGGTCATTCTTACTGATACGTATATTGGAATACTTTTGAAACATTCAAAACAATGTAATTAATGGATAGTGACTTAGCCATATGAAAGTAAAATAACTACTTGTTAATAAATTTAGCTCTTAGCATTTTAGTAAAAGTAAAGTCAACGTTTACACGCTTTACGGCATGTATTTTCTGAGAACGAAATTTTATATGAAATTATTTTATGAAGTTTTTAAATTCAATATTAAAATATGCTAAGTAAAAGTCTAAAGAAATGATAAATATTGTGGTAAACTCAATTTAGACTTTTTGTTTTAAATTGTCATGTTTTTAGGAATTGTCCTCATACGAAATTCCATCTGCTAGTCTAGACATGAATGGTAAAGTTGAAGTTTTGTCTGTGCAAAATTTCAAGTACTTACATGGTTTTTACCCAAATTTTCTTCATAAAAAAACCCACCCTCATAGTTTTCGGAATATTCAGGTTTTTTTCTTTATTTTGCCACAGGTTTCACCATTAAATGAGGAAAATTAAGTTCCTAGGTAGATGACTCTTGAGAAAGTGAATGAATGAGTGACCAGAACAGCCTTGGTGATGCTAGCTTTATTATTAAAAAATATTTTTATTTTTAGCCGATCTAAATAATGTGATCACACACGAATAAAGAACCTAAGAAAACATGTATTTATGTAATAGCTTCCTTAAATATTCGTTTAATCTTCGAAAATACCAGTAGATTTAAACAATAAATGTATAACTTAATGTATATATAGGAGACACCAACTGAAAAAGCCTTGTGACAGACGGGCTTTGTTAGGAATAAAAAGCACCACTTCAGATTTCAAGAAACTATCAAAAAAATGTGGAGATCTCTTAATGCCAGTGTACCTGCAAATAGATTTCGAGCTTATTGATTCTCGTCAGTACATGGTAGGCAAATAGAACTCACCATAAGAAAAATGAGTCCTTTAAGAAACTTATTTTGAACTACATAACAAGTCCGATACGATCTGCGCCATCTCTCGAAATTCGTACTTTACACTTTGACTACAGTATTGGGTCGGTAAGAAAATACTTTTGGTTGTCACACACAGAGAGCGTTGTAATTGTTTTGACTGTCAGTGTTACGTTTTTTTTTTTTGGTTTCATATCAGTCAAATTTAGGCTTATTCTGCTTTTTTATTTCCGAAAGAAAGAAAACTGCTGAGGCTGACAAAGGGATTTATGAAGTTTAGGGTGTTGGTTGCATAACAGAATGCACGTGTCAGAATATATTTAGAAAAATTTCGTTAAGGAAATTTTTCACTAAAAGATTACCAACGTTCTGGTTGACCTATTGAAATTGATTATGACCGAATCAAAGCCATAATTGAAGAGAATCGTCATATAACTGTTCAATAGATTGCAGAGAGGTTAAATGTATCGCACACAATAATTGCAAATGTTTTGGACTCGCCAAGAAGCTCGACATTTCGATTCGGCATGAATTGGAAAGAGATTCACTTAATACACTATCAATATTAGCCATATGCTGTTCACGCCCAATCAAATCGATCCTTTTTTGAAAAGAATCATCACTGGTGATGAAAATGGGTCATCTACAGAAACATCATTCGAAAACGATCATGGTACATACGTGATAAACCAGTACAAACTACATCTAAAGCTGAATTGCGTCCAAAAAAGTCATGCTGTTGATTTGGTGGGATTAGAAAGGTGTTGTGTATTTTGAACTGCTTCCAAAAAGCCGCCGGATGATCAATTCAGACGTATGCTAATGAAACTGGATACAGGATTCAAAGAAAAAGGACCAGAATTCGTAAATCGCCAAGAAATTATATTCCATCATGATGATACAAAATCTCACTGATTTTTAGTAACTCGTGGGAAATTTTTGGAGCTTAGTTGGAAAGTGATGTTGCATCCCTCACACACTATCTGACTACCATTTATTTCGAAATTTGCGAATTCAAATCCTAAAACTTTCACAAATGATGATGACCTTAAATCGCACTTGGTTCAGTTTTTCTGCTGATTAGGAATAAAATTTCTATGAGTGCGAAATCCTGAAGCTGCAAGAAAGATGGCAAAATGAGTTTTATTTCACACTACAAAACCGAAATATTTTTTGCTTACCTGATACATGTAACATATAGAAAAAATACTCTTATTCCTTTTAAAATATTCTAATACATAATATTTAAATGTTTTCATACTTTTGTTCACAGTAAAAACTCATAATTGATATGGTATGTTCCAGAGGAATGTAAACAATTTTTTCAAATGTTTTGCCCGGTGATAAAGAGTACCTAAATTAGTACTATATGAAAACAAAGTTTTTTCAAATCCCAAATACAGTCGTAAAATAAATTTAAAATGTAAAATGTTTTCATACTGCCAAAATAACCTTACTTTGTCATAGAAAAAAAAATCCTAAAGTGTCCCTTAACGGAGATACAGAGCCCTAACGGAGTATCCAGCGATTTACCTTATCGGCTCTATTCTGAACAGACTTGTATAATTTAATGAAATTTTAATATTTTATAGAGGCCATAAAGACTCATTAAACCATACTACAGTAGATGTTTTAGATCATCAGAGAAGTCAGCAACGGACTTGCAGCCACACTCGTTGAGCCCAATTTCTTACAGGTGTCATTTTACAGAGCTGAAAACTGATTTTTTAAATACTTTGATCATTTATCTTCAAAAAAAACTACTCTTAATATATTTCGATAAAACGGGCGGTTTTCGAGATAAATCGGTTTTTATGCGAAACACTCAAAAGTTATGTTAGGCACAAACAGGTAAAAATCAGGTTGTTATTGTTAATACCTACAGAATGTATGACGCAACTTGTCAAAACCGCCTTCAAGTAAAAATAATTTTGAAAAATGGAAGAATATTCTTACACAGAGTATGCTGATATTCATTTAATTTAAGGTGAAGCGCTGTTAAATTCTTCGAAGGCAAAAAGACTTTATGCTGAAAGATTTCCAGCTCGAACATTGCCAAGTCCAAAAACCTTTCAAAGAGTTGATCGAAGCTTAAGGGAAACAGGTAAAAGATGATTAGAAAATAATTATTAGAGTTATCGAATTAATTTTTTACATATTTTAGTCAGGGTCATTTTTGCCGCGACGTGGCGGTGAAGGCCCTCTCAGGAGAGCACGAGACCCTCACGGAGAGGAACAAATTTTGCAAGATATTGCTGACAACCAAAGTCTCTAGACCTAATTCCCTTGGACTTTTATTTCTGGGGACATCTAAAAGTTTATTCAACACCAGTAAATACTAGAGAAGAACTACTAGCGAGAAAAGCACGTGGAGCTCATATTGAACATTTACCAAAATAAAATTTAAATATTTTGACTATTTTTGCATTTTATTGTAAATTAATTGAGCCCCGATCAACTCTTTAAAAGATTTCTGGACTTGATAGTATCTGAGTTGGATACATTTCAACATAACATCTTCTTGCCTTCGAAGAGCGCTTCCCCATAAATTAAAGCACATCAGCACACCTTGCGTATTTTATTTTTAGCTGTTTGTGTTTAGCATTAGTAACTTTCGAGTTTTTCACACAAAAATAGATTTTTCTCGAAAATCGACAGTTTTATCGAAATAAATTAAGAGTATCTTTTTTGAAGACGAATGACTAAAGTATTTAAAAAATCGATTTTCAGCTCTGTAAAATGACACCTATCAAAAATTAGGTCCAACCAGTGTGGCTGCAAGTCCATTCCTGACTTCTGATGATCTAAAACATCTAGCGTAGTATGGTTTATTAAACCTTTATGGCTTCTATAAAATATTAAAATTTCATTAAATTTTACAAATCGGTTCAAAACTTAGAGCCGATAAGGTAAATCGCTGGGTACCGTCCGTTAGGGAGCATTTTAGGATTTTTTTTTCTGTGATAGAGTAGAGCTATTTTGACCTCTCCTGTATGTTCCCGAGAAATTAGGAGGTACTTACCAGACACCCTGTATTTTCCTTAAAAGTGAAATAAATATTCGATTTGTGAAATTTAATTATTAATTCTAACAATATTGAAACAAATAAAAACCAAATTGGCATACATTTAAATCTAGAGCGTTATTAAAACAATACAAATAAAAATAATGCAAGTATTCGCTCACACGGTGACCCAAATTTCTGATTGCGCATCAAACCATAACTAAGAACTCTTTATGCATAAGAATGCGGATTATAATCATTTTATATCGATAAATTAAAATCTAGTACAATTTTTTGCCCATCAGTTTTTTGCAGAAATATGAATATATGAACATGAAAAAAACTGTGTAATTAAATAGTTGGCAAAGTGCTAGCGACTTTCACGCGATGAGTGAATTTGTACCTACTGAGATGTATGTTTTTGAAAACCGATCATATTAACAGAATTAATCACATGTTTCTCTTAAAACCTGTATTAATAAAACCAAAAATGTGCATGTACTGCCATCAAATCTATATAGTATATGTAATAATAAAGGAAAAAAATGGGACTACTTTCAAACGCTGAAAAGTGAAAAATAATTATATAAATTTTTATTTGTTAATCCGTAAATAATCGGTTAATAAAAAAACTGCCCATTACTTACTTCTTCTTCTTGTAATGTTATATGCTCAAGATAACGTATTGGCATTCACGTGTGTGCTTTCCAAAACTCTTCTAAATAGAGTGGCAGCATCCTAGGTATTACATTAATTTCGAATATTGGGAAGCTATGAGTGTTGCTTCTGGCCTAGTTCTCGTTTTCCTTCGATTTTGCCATAAGGATAGTTTTCAGAAAGTTGTATATAGGTGCTCGTAAAGTTGGTACCAGACACAATATTTTTCAGTATTTGTATGGCGTAGAACGTCCTCTTTAATATGGTAATGTCCAAGATATTCTCAAAATTCTTTTCAAGATTCACATTTCGAAAGTCTCATTTCTATTAAGGGACTTGATTTTGACCAGGTTTTTACTGAATGTAAAATTATGGGCGACTTTACCACTCTTGAGCGTAGAGTTAAAGGCCCTTTTTGGCATAAAAGATTATTATATTCATACGTTGAGCCACTACCATTCTAATTTTCACCTAATTGTCGCTGACACCTATCACTGAGGCAAGTACTTAAGCTTACTGACTCTTTCAATTTGTTGATCATTGATGTAGAGTTCCATATCTACACGTGCTCTTTCTCGTTTGCTTATAATTATTAGCTTAGTCTTACCAATGTTTTTACTGAGACCCTATTCGTTTCTTACAGTTTTACTACCGTCTATTATTGTTTTTAAGTCGGATATCTTCAGCTCAGAATCGCCGTGTCATCTGCATATCTAAGATTATTAATTTGGATACCATTTAATTCCTTTTTCTTCATCTTCTAATACTGACTGAAATATTTTCTCAACATATATGTTTAACAGTAGCGAGGAGAGTATGTCAGACTTCTTTGGATTTTAATGTTCTTTGTTTGTGGTATTTTACGGAATCTGAGCTTCGCTCTTTGATAAGTAATATCTTACGTTATCAAAAGCTTTTTGATAATCAGTAAAAGACCCAAATACATTCTTACTCTAATTATCACATTTTGCATCAATATACAATGGGCTTCTGCAATACCTATTTGTAAATTATTTTAACAGAAGCCTTATGATTCATTAGAATAATAAGTTGGTGATTTTCACATGTTTTAAGCATTTAGCTTTTTGGAACGGCAATGAAGGTAGAAGTTAACTAACCAGTCTGCGGGTTTATTGCCCGTGTCATATATGGTATTAAAAAGTTTGCATAGTTTGTACGGTTGAGAGGGCTAGAAAACTACTTACGATTCTACTATAGAAGATAGCTTAGATGCTTCAAGTGTGATGTTGACAGCTGCGGTTCGTAAATTATCAAATAAGTCTTGTATCTATATTTCTCATATTTCATAGATCTGTTAAAATTTTATTATTTTTATTTATGAATGTGAAATGAATCATGTTTTGTATGCAGTTCTTCAGACTCTCCGTATTAATTAGTCATCCGTACATTTTTCGCCTCTTTTTTTTTACGGTGGATATCCAGAATTTCATCCGTCATCCAATAATAACTTAGTTAACCCTATATTATACCAATATAAGCTAGATGATCTGTTTTTCCCGATTTTGTTAAAAGTCTTGTACTTTGTGACTCCATCTTTACTGTAGGCAGTTTGTATCTAGTATTGGATATACCATCTGATCAAATTTGACCCGGACTGACAAACAGAAACAACATTTTTACGTATTTTAATACAAATCTTTATCTTCTTCAAAATAGGCTCCTTTTGAGCCAATACAAGCATGCCAACGGTTAATCCAATTTTCCATACAGTTGCTATATGCCTCGGCTAGGATGGCCTTCAGTTCATTTAACAAATTAATTTTTATGGCTTCAATGGACTCATAGTGCGTTCCCCGAAACGGATATTTGAGCTTCGAAAACAGGAAAAAATCTGGCGAATACGGTAGCTGAGCGATGACTTTCGTTTCGTGTTTAGCCAAAAATTCAGTCACAATCATGCTGGAATGTGACGGCGCAATATCATGGTGAAAAATCCATGAATTGTCTGCCCATAAATCGGGTCGTTTACGACGAATTGCTTCACGTAGACGCCTCAAAAAGGCCAAGTAGTATTCCTTATTGACCGTTTGACCTTCTGGTACGAATTCATGGTGTACTACACTACGGTAATCGAAGAAAACGAGCATCACTTTGATTTTCGACCTACTTTGACGTGGTTTTTTCGGTTTCGGCTCATTTTTGGCGCGCCATTCCCTAGATTGTTGAGCAGTTTCGACGTCATATTCATAAACCCACGTCTCGTCACCAGTAATGATGCGTGTGAAGAATATAGGGTCATCAGCTACGTTCGTAAACATCTCTTTTGCGACCTCTACTCGAGGTTCTTTTTACAAAAAAATTGAGGTCTTTTGGTACGAGTCTAGCATTGACACGCTTCATACCACAATATCAACCAAAAGGTGTTGAGTCGATCCATAAGAGATGTTGAGAGCCTCTGCTATCTCTCTAATGCCAACACGGCAAATTTTCGAGCACGATTTCCTTAATTTTTTCGATGTTATCGTCGTTACCAGAGGTGGATGGACGACTCCATGAGGCAAGTTTTCAACGACCTCACAACCTTCTCTGAATGCTTTGTGTCACTCAAATACTTGCGTTCTCGATAAAGTAGACTCCACAAAACACTTCTGCAACATTTTCAACGATTGCGTAGCCGTAATTCCGTTGGAAACACAAAATTTCAAGCAAACTCGTTGTTCAATTTTTTTCCATAGTAAAAATCGCCAAACTTTTCATGTCGTAAACAAATAGCTGCCAAACACACGCTCATTGGTATATGGCGTTCAAACTTAACACGAATGTCAAAAAAGGTTGTACCAATCAAAGAAAAATTTCTGATTCGGTTTGCGCGCGCGGTTCAAATGGACCAGTCCGGGTATATAATAAATGGAAATAAGTCTTGACCGATACATTGATTAAAAACAAACTTGCTCTCTTGCGGTAGCTGTCTAGAGCTGAATTGAATAAAATTCCTTAATTCCTTTTTCACAAACATCGAGTTTTCTAACAGTTTGTTTTCCTTTTTCAAGGCTACAAAAATGGAATACTCTATAACCTGATGTTTGTTATATTGTTTACATTTTAATATGTATTAGGTAAAGTTTAAAGATTACAATAGTTGTTAATATATTTTAATGAAAAAACTTGAAGGTTACGTGCAAAATGAGTTTTTTTGGCTATGTAATCGAGAAATGGGAAAAATCAATGTTTATTATTATTTTTTAACATCATAACAGAATAAAAAAAAACTTGAAATTTATATGAGAGTATTGTCCACGTATGTCTGTGTATTTATCACTATTGTAATCTTTACACTTGATCTAGTACATAGTACTTTTCGAGAGATCAGCGTTTGCGAAAAAGGAACTTTATCCCTAGACCGCTATCCCAAGAGATTAAGTTATTAAGTTTATATATATATATATATATATATATATATATATATATATATATATATATATATATATATAATTAAAATAGCGTTTTTTTTTTGTTATTATCTAATAAGCGGTTACATATAGTATTTGATTTCGTTAAAATTAAAATATCTAATTATGACTAAATTTTTGGGTCAGAAATTAATAATACGTTATGCAACGTACTAATTTAATTCTTACTGATCATGCTACTAAATAACAAGCGGGGTGGGCGAAGGCTATCGAGAATTACACTCTAGATATTCCTGTCTTCAGCCCTCAATGCCATTTTTTTATAATTCATCCATTTTAAAATGTTTTATATATATTTTTCTCCAAGATAATTGCATTTGAATAAAACTTCCTTCCACCATCTTGATATGCTTTGTTGTTTTGAAATTATTGCCTTACCGCACATAATTGACCACTAAAATAATATTTTAAAATGATTGATATCTTAGCCAATAAAGGCGGATCGACAATGTAAGATTCGTATAATAAATATAGTCATCCAATACGTTTAAAGAAAATATATATATTTGTAATCTGACAATAACTAACGTTTTCTTTAAAGTTTATTGAACCCATGTTCCACAGCTCAGGCAAAATAACATTCAATCGTAAATCAGACCCATGCAAAAATAAGATTTAATTTGCAAACTAAGCTGTGTGGAATTCAACTTGAAATTCTGTGTTTACCATGTCAATTTTGACCCAGATTTTATAAATTGAATAAAACCGCGAACTGCACACGTACGTACATTAATTTAACATTATATTTTATGGAAAGTTTTTGAATTGAAATTGTCCGGGGTTTGTATTCTTCTTTTAAAAAACTCACTTTTTAATATTTGATTAAAAGGGCTTAGAGGAAACCAGGTATAAAACTATCTAAAGTCAACAATATAAAATGATACAAGTCTATACTGCCCGTAACGCGTGGCACTCCTCTTGGTGAAAACGTAAGTACGATCTTTTTAAAAAATCGCAAAACCTGCGAAGATGAGGAGAAAGTACTATAAATTGTTTTTTTATTACCTAGGGCAATCAGTGGTCCGTTTGATTTTTCGTTTTAGAGTTGAGGTTAATTACCTAAAATCTACACCTCCTATAGCAGCGGTTTCCAACCTTTTTCTTTGTGCGAATCCTTTCTAAAAACCGGAGTAAATTGGCTAACCCTCTGTGTAATCATTAGGAACAGTAAATGAAACGATAAAATTGGGTTAATAAAATTTATTTTCCATATTGAATAACAGTTTATAACGAGAAACTGAAACATAATCGTAAAACATTTACAGACAAACATTATTAAAACTAAAGTGATAGCTTAACCTGCAAAAAAGAATTAATACAAAAGGAATTCAAAATTTGGTTCGATGTCTGAAATTTTGAGTCTTAGATCAGGTTCTGAATTTAACTTGTTCCCGTACTCATCTTTCAGGTAAATATATGTTAAAAGTCCTTTCTCACATAGATATGTTGTAAAAAGGGCAATAAAACTTTAATGACCTTTTCCGCCAAAACAGGATACTTATTTCTCACATCAAGCCAAAAATCAATTAAAGAGTGAACTTTAAAAACAGTTTTTAGGGAATTGTCAGAGGATAAATCAATGAGCTTTTCTTTTTCCAGTAAAGTTAAAGAAGTGTCCGAAGGTATATCTCCTTGAAGAGGATTACGTATCCAGTTGTTCGATCCATATATAATTGGTTTATTAGGAAAATAGTCCTTGAAAGTTAATGAAGTTGTTTGAGATGTTCAGTAATGTCCCTTTTAATATTTTCGTTATGTTGAATTTCATTTTCTAATATAATGGTGCTGAAAGAACCAAAACATTCGTACTCATTTACTTGAAGACATTGAATTCAAAAATTCAACTTCTTTAGCATGGCAGCTGAAAATTGTGATGTTTGGACCTTGTCAATACAGATTTAAATCATTTCGTTTAGAAAAATGTCGGCTAAACATGTAAATTTTTGCAGCCAAAGAATATCAAATACGCAAGAGGACAAATGAAATGGACGGTCAAAAAAAAATGCTTGAACTTCGGACTTCAATTCAAACAAGTGGATCAAAACCTTGTCACGAGAAAGTCATCTAACTTCTATATGATGTAGTAAAGAAACGTGAAGGCTTTCAAAGTCCTCACATAGCCCACGCAATAGACGAGAGTTTGTTGCACTCGATTTTATAGAATTTACAATTTTTACAGTGTCGCTTAAAGTACTGGATAACTCTGCAGGAATGCTCTTACATGCCACTGCTTGTCTATAAGTACAGCAATGAGGTCATTTCATATTCTCGTAAATCTTCTTTACCCGCACCACAAGATCAGAAAATGTTCCGCTTATTAATTTTGCATCATCAGTGAACACAGCAAAACAAAAAGACCAGCTTATTTCATTTTTTTCAAAATAGTCATTGATTATCGAAAATTGCGGCACTTGTCGTATAGGTTTTCAGTGGTTTTGCAAATAATATATCTTCTTAAATGAAATTCTTAAAAATATACGTAACATAGACAAGCAATACTACAGTGTTTGCTATATCGGGGTCGCCTCGTCAAGCTGAAAAGCGAAATAACTCAATTTTATTCTTCACTTTCCATCTCATTTACCAAATCATTAATTCGCGACGATACCGTGTTGTTTGATAACGAAATATGGTCAATTTTCTTTGCCGCTTTTTCTCCAAGCATACACTTCGTGATGTGTTTAGTACACGGTTCAATCAAATTTTCTGCCCTTGCATGTGCTTGTCCAGATCTTGCAGTTCTATAATTAAATCAAAATGATACCTGGAGAGCCATTTTACTATCTTCCTTTAAATCTGTTAGAAAAGAAGAAACACTAGGCTTTTTATTTCCTGCCAGTTTTCTTTCAAAATAAATAGGTTTATCCTTGTGATCCCGATGTCTTGTTTCAAGGTATCTACGAAGAAGAGATTAGTTTGCTGTTGGCTAGGATTTGATTACAGATTACACAAACCGGTTTAGTTCTGACTTCTGCCCGGTAAAATAAAAACCCATTTTTCTTTCCCTTTTTCTCACTCTGTTCGCCTATGTTCCCTTGCTTTCAGCCTGGCGAGACGGTAACTCACTACAACTGCCACCTTGTGTTGAATCCAAATCAGGGACTGAAATATAAGTAGAAATTGATTGCTTATTCAACTTTTCGTCAGACTTGACAAAACTACTCGTTTTTAACCAACGATGATCCATCATAGATTTACGGAGCAATAATTATTTATTTTCACGTTCGACGTGCGATTTGTAAAGCTTGAGTATTTGTGGTAATTTACACAAGAATTAATCATTAAATTGGCTTACAATATGCATTAACCATTAACTTATTTATTTTTTTGAAATTACTCGAGGTTCTTAAGCTCATGGTACAATTCAGTTCGACTTTACTCTTCCTTATATGTGACTGTGGCGTTTTTATACCGGCAGATGTTATTCTCGTTCTTTCGTGCGCATTCGGGAAAAATCTTGATTCGCCGAAGTAGAATTTGCCGGCTCGTTCGAGAATGTACTCGCGTCGCCAGCAGCGTAGCGACTCGTCGCGGTACAGACTGTTGTCTGTTAGGCTGTTTAATTTAAAATTCCGCCATTACAACTATTACACTATTTATAACACTATTTATAAAGCTCGCGAGCCACGACTTGTGAAACGCTGCTCTATAAGTTTGTTAGGTGAGCTGTGTTTTTGTTTTGAAAATTCGCGCTCGGATATTTTTGATGTTGGTGTCTATCAAGATAACCAGTTTAAGATTGTGTTGCTGAGCCCTTCTAAGGGTGTAACGTGTCTTGGCATGGTTACATGTAGGACTAGAGAACACTGACAATTTCATCCAATGAGCAACTTCTAGACTCAAAGTTACTAGTATAAAAATAATAAAATAGAACAGAATCACGGTTGACAGCACCGGGCTAGTAAGTGATTACGTGATACGTTTGCTTCCAGTAATCTTTTTTATTACCAGTGGTAGGAAGGAATTGTCTACCTCGGGTAATTATTCGAAATACTGGACACGTTGAATTATTCATTGATTTTTTCATAACCTTTAATTTTGGGTCGTAAAACGTTAAATTGAAAGTTTTTATGGCCGTCGCAAATAGTTTTACCGAGAAATATTGTCTTCTATATATATATATATATATATATATATATATATATATATATATATATATATATATGAATAGTTTGGTTATTCCGGGTTTCAATCCGTTCGTTCAAAAAATCGTTTTCACGGCGTTTCGCCAAAATCTCATTTGGCATTTTCAAGTGCGGTTCGTCTCGTTACTCGCTGAGAACTGATGGTGGCCTCTGAAGGATTTCGAGTTTTGTTTAGTTGGCTCGCTGCCTGATTGGGTGGGCGGCTTCGTAGGCTCCTCCCCTCTCCCGAGTGCGATATATTTTGTTCTTGTATGCAGGTCTCTCGTGTACTAGTTGATTTTTGTTGTTTTCTTTCTTGATTTTTTATTAATGTTTTCCATGTAGATGAAAAGTTTATAGCATCGTCTCGTTTATTTAGCTGTCCCGCTTTTTCGATTTCTAGAGCCTCTCTTATGACGCGTACCTTGTAGTTCTGTACTGGTGCTATTTCTTTTGTTTTTTCGAAATTGATGGTATGTCCGGTTGTTTGGTGATGTTGAAATAGGGCTGAGGTTGTCTGTTTTTGAGGCTAATTTTATGTTCTTGGATTCTTGCTGATATGCGTCTGTTTGTTTGTCCTATATAAGTTTGATGACAATCTGCACATGGAATGCTGTAAACGCCATGATTTTCAAGGTTGGTCTTGTCTTTGGGATTTCCCAGGATGTTGGCTATTGTTTTTTGTGGTTTAAATATGGGCTGTATGTTGTGCTTTCTTAAGATTCTTCCGATTCTGTCTGTTATTCCTTTTATGTATGGTATTATGGCTTTGTTCCTTGTTTGATCTTGGTCTTTGGTCTTTGTTGTAGTCTTTTCTTGCCTTTTTATCGCTTTCTTTATATCTGCTTGTGAGAAACCATTCCGTTCTAGAGCTGTTGAAATGTGTCTTATCTCGTCTTGTTTTGTGTCAGGTTCTGTTAGGCGGAGAGACCTTGATACCAATGTGTTGACCAAAAACTTTTCATCTACATGGAAAACATTAATAAAAAATCAAGAAAGAAAACAACAAAAATCAACTAGTACACGAGAGACCTGCATACAAGAACAAAATATATCGCACTTGGGAGAGGGGAGGAGCCTACGAAGCCGCCCACCCAATCAGGCAGCGAGCCAACTAAACAAAACTCGAAATTCTTCAGAGGCCACCATCAGTTCTCAGCGAGTAACGAGACGAACCGCACTTGAAAATGCCAAATGAGATTTTGGCGAAACGTCGTGAAAACGATTTTTGAACGAACGGATTGAAACCCGGAATAACCAAACTATTCATTCTACCATCCGTGAAAATCTACGATATAACATATATATATATATATATATATATATATATATATATATATATATATATATATATATATATATATATATATATATATATATATATATATATTATATTTTCTTGATTCTTGAACCATAGATTATATCATTTTTTCTTTATTTTGTCTTTTCTTGGGTTTAGGTTCTAAATTCTATATATATATATATATATATATATATATATATATATATATATATATATAATGTCGTATTTTCCGATCATCATCTTTAAATTTTGTTGCTTCTAGTAAAATACCCAAATACGACGCAATATTTGAACATTTCTTTAATAAAATCTACTTAAAAAAACTGCGGAGGATTGTAAATTTTCAATAAAAATTAAGAAAAACTATCAGCCTGTCGATTGTCCTTATTTTTTACACTTGCCTTCAATGACATTTTAATGACGAACCCTGTCAGTCACTTCACGCCAACAAGTTTGTGGGTAAGAGGAACGTGGGGAGCGTTAGTAAGATTTGAATATAAATGGTCAAATTTTAAGTATAATACGCAAAAACTAGGCATACTATTTATAGTTAATTCCCGTTACTGTAACAAATACTAAAAATATCACAAAAACACAAAAAAAAATCGAGAAATACTTCCAGGCACGGAATAAACCTTGCTAAAAAGTATCCGTCATTATTCGGCACGCCATCAGGTATCAAAAGATTTTATTAGTTGTTCACGTACAGTAGTCGTAACTTTCTATTAGGAACTCCTTGCGGTATTGCCGAACTTAATTTATCATCGTATTGCTTGAGAATATTAAACTTTTTTGAGTTGAAGAATAGGACCATTTTAACGATAATGCTCTCATATGAGAGCTACAAAGATAAATCCAACTTTGTCCTTTGATAAAATGTCCATGATTGTCTTCAATTTGCTCCATAATTCTATGTTGTCGCGTTGAGATAGTTTTTAATTTCAATTGGATGGAAGGAAAACTTCATAGTCAAATTGTAATTGTAGTATCGACATACTATTTCTTAATTTTGGTTATTGTTTTAGCACACTACATTTTGTCCAACTTAGTCAATAATAACACTTTCTAATAATATATTATTGCCCCGCTACCATTTCATTAAGTTCTTTTATATGGTAGTATTAAACAATATTTCTGTATTATTATAGTGGGTATGGAGGCAATAATTTTTTCACGCTAATTTAAAAAAATATTGCTGTTTAGCCGAGACCAGGGGAATGTGGCTCATCTTCTACAGGATGGGAGTTGTAAAAGTTTCTACGACTATTCTAAGGATTGTTGTGGTTAGTTCCGTTAAGATTTTTTTAGATTTTATATATTCTTTATTTTTCTACTTTCTACAAAGCGTTTTGCATGTTGTATACTTTATAAGTAAATAAACTGACTGAAACTCATTACTGTTTGAGGGAGGATAGACTTGTACCATGTATTTAAAAAAATGACCTCCATAAAAGTAACAAATGGAAGTGAACAAAAACTTTTCTTCTGAAAAGTATGCGAGACGCCAAAAAAAATCCGAATTCGTGTTCTATGGCCCAAAAGAAGGGGTAAGCAAAAAATCAACTAAAAATTCGATGTTTTCAGTATTCCGAATAATTCCGTACCGTGTAAGGACTGTTCACGTCGCTTTGGTTTAGGTTCACTAAGATTACTTCTCCGCAGAATTGTTTAAATAGCAATGCCTAGACACATCACATGAGATCTTAAATTAAAATCATACACTGCGAAAACACAGGTAGAAAATATGTTCAAAAAAATTGCCGTAACATACTAAAATCCAATAGGTTTCAGTAAGCTTAAATTAAACACTGCATAAATATGTCCATTATATATACGAGTGTAACCGTGTCAGTTACACCTCAATGCACTAATTTTAGTAGGAATAATTATGTAGCTAAAAAATCTGCAATTCTTGTAGGCTGTTGAAGCTAAAAACGGCGAAACATGGACGAGAATATTTTTGAAAAATTAATACTTCTCGGCATGGGCACAACTAATTTCCTGTTATCGATCGGTTGGTTTCCTATTATTATTGGTAAACGAACAGTACCGGTTTTTGACTTGTAAATTATGTGCGAATTAGACGGAATCAAAACGTTTTAAGTGACTTATTTGTTTTATGTGTTTTATTTGATATAATAAATTCCATAAAGAATATGCTCACGTTTTACCAAAACTGTCGATGGCCAACTGAACATTATATATAATGCGCGTTCCCAAATTTTTTGAAATATATTTACATTTTAACATCGTAAAGAGTGACCGCAAAAATCGCCTGTTTTTCGGTAGTCGATTTCCTACACAGGAAAGAGGCAGTCTAAACTCTATTCATATCATATTAATCCTTGGGCACTCCTAATAAAAGTATAACTTTTTGTATTTCGGAAAAATTCCAAAACCATCCCTTCTTAAGAGTTGAAAATTGAGAAATACAGTACTATTGTTAAGAATCATATTTGACGTAAATTACTTGCAAAAATCATCCAGTCAAGGTTACCAACCGTACAATACTGTTCGCATCAGAATAGTACCTCCTGTTCCAGCGAGGGGGTCGAAAGTCAACAATTTCACGAAACCGTTAAAAAAACAGCCACACAAAAAAAAATTTTAGAATCGTAGGTTCGGCTATGAAATTCACATGTATTATATATATATCAGAAAAACTCGCATTCCCCAAAATGACTATATGTAACGCAAAACCACCCTTAATAGGATAAAAGTGGAATTAACTCTGAATTATAATAAAACCAACTTCAAGAGTAGGTAAGAAATATGTAAATTGTAGGAAGTTAGTTAGCTTCTGATAAAATTGTCATACACCTCTAAACTGAAGGTTAAAATTACCCTGTTACACGATACCCTACTATGTTATAGATTCTAAGATCGAAAAGTAGTTATTAAATGTTGGGGTTTATTAATAAAATACAATAACAAAGCATTTTGGCGTTTTAATTGCGAACTGTCTCTCAGGGGGTACTATTTTGATGCGAACAGTATTGTAAGGTTATTATATTTGACAGGATCATTTTTGCAACTAATTTAGTAAAATACAGCTCTTAACAATAGTACTGTGTTTCTCAATTTTGACGTTTTTTAAATTATTTTTAACCCTTAATAAGAGGTGGTATAAGAATTTTTTCGAAAAACAAAAGGTTACGTTCGTCTTATGATTGCCGAAGGATTAATATGAAAACAATCTCGACTGCGTCTTTCCTGTATCCGTAATCCACTACCAAAAAACAGGCGAACTTCAGGCTTATTTTGCAGTCAGTTGTTGCGATTTTTGAGATTAAACTATGCAAGTCTAATAAATATTTTTAGGTAAGACACTGACTACGTCAACTATTCGACATAGTTCATCGTTTTACATGACCTTCAAACAAACACTTAATTTAGTTATACAATGTTTTAAAATGAAAAGGGTTTAGTATTTGCATACACATCGTAATAGTCGTTAAATGGTAGCAATAACAAGGGTCAAATTAGTTAAATTATCAACTAGGAGAAGTTATGCACAAAGGTTTGAAAAACTTTTTTGTGTTCCGGGTATGCAATGAGAGATAAGTAGAAGTAGACGAATTGGCATTCTGCGCTCTACTGCTAGCATATTGTTGTACTTAAAAATCACTTAGAGTAGCAACCCACCAAAATTGAAGCATCTACGCCACTCCAAAGCCATTGTGTGTTGTGACGAGCAATCGGCAACGCTTTCAACTCTCCCACTCAAAAACTAGAAAAATACCTCGACGGCATGATGCAATCACTTATGTTGAAGACCGCATCTTACGTAAAAAAACTCGGAACAGTTCTTAATAATTCTATATTCCATAAGAGTTGACAGAGACGATATCATTACAAGCTTCGACTTTATCTGGGTATATCTATGGATGAAGCACTGGACCAGATCGCCCAAAGAAAGAATATTCCAATTCACGTTATGGATCTCATTAGACATTTCTTTAGGAACGTATATTTCGATTTGACGGTCAGATATATAGACAGATAGACGCCGATTCCATGGGATCATCACTGTGTCTAACTGTTGCACACCTATTCACGGTCTATGTCGAAATAGATAGATTATTGGGCTGAGACAGTCGGACTTAAATTGTCTTTATTTGGTTTGTTTGTACGACATTCTAATTACGTTGTATCTAATCGGTATCAAGTATAACTATTCTTATTACAATTGAATGGTGAGTAAATGAAAGTATATTAAATTTAGCTATTCATTTACATTCAAACAGAAATCCACAGTGCCTGATTCAACTGGATCTGTTAGCGGGGCAATTTTGATGGGAATGGTTAATATTCTACAAAGTTATAAAGAATCTGAATCTACCTGCATAAAAGATTAATTTATTGCCGCTATCTGTAGTGCATAAGAGATAAAAGTAATTTCAAAAAGCCTTAGTTCTAACAGATAAACTACAAAATATTAATTGCTTAACTAAAACGATTTTTAAAGTTCACCAATGTGGTGTATTAACTATAAAATAAAAGGTCAGATTGAAGTAGCAGTATTGAAACAAATATCATTAGAAGTCGTTATGACAGTCGATTTCGAGATAATTTTTGCATAAAATTGATAGGATGTAGACATATGTTTATATTGTGTAAAAACTTGCATGAAAATTTAATTATAAATGTAGTTTTTTTGTAATTAATTAAAGGTATATGTGTCTCATTTAGTGCAACAGTGGTTTAATACATAACCCACCGTTTGATATCATTTGTCCCAATTATAAAGCACTTGAAAAAAATATATATTCTTTTTATTTAAAAAATTTTCGTTTTAGTTTTTTAGTTCATGAAACTAATAAAGGTTTTTGCCTTTAATGAAGATACACGGGAAATGTGAATAAATTAGTAGTACATTAAACGCAATTATAATTAGTCTGTGAGACTAGTACATATTTTGGGATATATTTTCTACAACATGGTTTGAATTAGAGTTAATTCTATTCTTGTTATATCTTGATTTTTTTTTGTGTTTATATTATGTAAAAACATGCATGAAAATTTAAATTAAAAGTGTAGTTTTATTTGTAATCGTTTAATACATGACCCACTGTTTGATATTTGTCCCAATTTTAAAACATTTCAAAAAAATAAATATATTTTTTTGCATTAATTTTATTTAAGCTCTGAACAATTAAAAAATTTACGTATATTTATGAAACTAATAGAGCTTTTTCCATTAAGATACACGGGAAGTGTGAATAAATAAAAAATATATTTTCTACAACAGCGTGAATTAAAATTAATTATATTATTGTTTTATCTTCATTTTTTCTTGTGTTCTTGTCGGAGTTCTTTTAGTCACTGTTGCAGTTTTTTCTTCCTTTTTTCGTGTATTTGTTTTTTCATTGAAGCAACCTCTTTTTTGTCTGAGTTCTTCCTGTTTTTAGATTCGAAACTTTCACCCCCCTATCAGAAATCCCGACCACTGGTAACTTTCGTTTCGATTCTTGGCAATCTTTTTTTTTTTTGATAAATATTTTCTTGCACAGATCTATTTTCCTTTCTTTGAAACAGTCTCTAAAATGTTCAGCTTTGTATAGTGTCTGATTTTAAACAGTCATGATCATCAAGGCAGGATATTATTTCTTAATCAATGACGACCTAGACTACTGTTGATAAGTGGAGTATTTTTTTTGTTTCTACATTTATCCAACCACGTTTAAATTCAATTAGTCAATTTAAATACTGTTGCTCGTGAAGGAGCATCGTTCCCTAATACATTTACCATATCGGTATGAATTTCATCTCCCTTCAAACCTTTTTTATACACTCACAGACAAAAATATTGCATATTTTATTTTTAAGCTTTTTTTATATTGATTTGTTTTCCTTTACAACGTTATGTATTTTTTATTGTTACTACACAAGACGCCAGAGTGTTGTACGTATATTAATCGAAATTAATTTACATATTGAAACCTTACAATAGATTTAAAGAGGAATTAATGAAATTGCCCGATTTTGTTTATAACATTTAGTTAGATAGAACAAGAATGACGACAATATAATAGTTTTTTAATACAACGTCAAACAGTTTAGTACTTAGTAGTTCCTCCTCTAGCTCTAGCGATAGCCTGCATCTTCCTTGGCATGCTCCCCAGAAGCTCTTTGATCGTTTCTTGCGGAATCCCATTCCATTCTTCCTGGGCAGCAATTTTTAATTCTACAATTAAGTTAGGAGCTGGATTTCGTGCCCGTATACGTCGCTTTAAGATGTCCCATAAATGTTCTATGGAATTTGCATCAGAACTCACTGGTGGCCACTCTAGAGTCACAATCCCAACAGCTTCAAGATTCTGGACTACTGTTCTTGCGGCATGTGCGGGCATTATCATGCATTAGCACAAATTCATCGTACCCAATGAAGCCGGCATTAGGTAAAACATACTCCCCAAGGATGCTTTGTATGTACCATACCCCATAGCATAATGGAACTGCCACCAAGACTAACGGTTTGTTCAAGATTACATTTTGCAAAACTTTTTCCAAACCTTCTGTATACTTTACCACGTCCATTTGGTTTCTATAATTGTATCCTGGTTTCATCTGTGAAAAAAACTTTTCTCCGTTGGTGTTCTTTCTAGTTAGCATGAGCTCTTGCAAATTGTAACCGTTCAGTTTTCTGACGTGGGAGAAGCCTAACTTTGGCCGGACGTTTTGGATTTAAACTGACCTCTTTAAGTTTTCTTATTAATGTTTTGACACTTATATTAAGTTGTCTTGTGATTAGTAATTCATTTTTGAGGTGCGGAGCAAATGTGTGATTTCGCAAAGAGTGAATTCTCAAATATTGGTCATCTCTTGGCGTTGTACATCTTTTTCGTCCTTTTGTATTCTCCAGTTTTCCTGTATCTCTTTACTATACGAGAAACAGTCGATTGATGGATACGCACTCTTTGCATAATTTCTTCTTGTCAGCCACCCTCATTGGCTAAAGTACCAATTTTAACACATACTAAATCGCTTAAATGTGACATCTTAGCAAGACAATTACAGAATCGACAAATAAAGCAACGAAAATGTCATTTTAACAGTGACAAACAAAGCAGCAGCGATTTGTAGTCTCCAAGGCATCCTAATCAATATTTGTAATTCATGAAATAATGGCTTTTTCCGCTCTAAAGACTATGTCTAAGTATTGTTTTTGTCTGTGAATGTATAAATATTTTAACATACATGAAATTCCAATTTTTCCATTTTTTAGAAAAAAAAAGCTAAACACGTCTATCACAAACAGCTGTAAAAAAGCTATTTGACAAATCGGCTTAAAATTTCACATTTAGTTCATTAGAAGGTTGGAACATTCCAGCAGCCATCTATGTGGTAGTCTATAAGTTTTCCTTATCACCTAGTACTCTTTTGTAACTAATGATGATACTTGTCATTGTTAGCTCGTTGCTATGTAAATTTTTATCATTGTGGTCTGATGGCCCTTAAACATGCTCCAGATATTTGGACCACCACTAAGCCTGGATAAAGTGTAAAGCGGGATTACTACGAGTCTCAGCGCTTAGAAATTTAATATTTCGAGGCACAAAAAAAGTTATGAAGTTTTCGAAGATATGGGCGAAGTACTGCTGGCGGTGCCTCCTGCAAAAAAAGATCATAACCGTAATCGGACCTTGGTTTCTCACCCTAAGAAACCCAAAGTATCGAATTCTAACAAATGAAGCTATAATTAAGATAAATAGTTACCAAAAAGTTTAAAAAATTATTACTTTAACACCTTGTATTTCGGAACTATTAACTTTTGGACCAAGGTAAATCGGGCCTGATCTTCACGATTTAAACTCAGGAATTTTCGCTAGCGTTTTGTATATACTTTTCACAAACACCCTATATAAATAGCGAAAAAAATCACGTGATCCAGTGAGCCTAATTTAAGTGTTTTGTTCTAGAGTCGATTCCCATTGAAACGATGAGGAATGAAAACAAATATAGACAAAGAAAATTCGAACCAAAAAGTTTAAATTTCAGCTGTTCCATCGCGGATTTCTAAATATTAGAATGGTAGTCTTATATTACGTAGGTTAAGAAATTTAGTAAACTCTTATTCTTGCTACATTTACATATCTCATCTACAAAATTGTTTAGAAAGCTATGAGAGATCTAAACCTGCTTTCACAACAACTAGAAATTTTCACTCTCCGCAGAGCATATCGAAAAAGTGTTACAAAATACTTTCGAACTGTCATATTTAATGAAATAATTGAGGATATTGGCTTTACGACGGGAAACTAATATTTCAAACTGAAAACGAACCCGAGTCAAAATAAATCTTTTTAATTAAATGCAGTTGTGAATCAGAAACTACGTCCTTTTCGTAGTGTCTACATAATTTCAGCATTAGATTACTTTGTCAACAAATGTTATTTCTTTTTAGAAAATCAATTACATGGTATGGCCCATTTTTAAGAATTTCATTTTCTTCAAACTCTATTATCTTTTCTCTGGGCTATATTTTTGTATTGAATTTTATCGAAAAATACTTGGGAAATCAAGATTGATAGTTTTATGTATACGAAAGTTTATTGACAAAAAAAATTTTAGTGGTGTTACTTTTTCATTAGATTGCATATTTTCTGAATGGGAATTACCTACTTTTTAAAAGGATGAGTAAGTAATATTATCATTTCTTTTTGTTCAGGTTTAAAAACAGCATCAACATAAAGATTAAATTAATCATCATTGGGTCATATCGCGAGGTCAAAACCGTTTGTTAGTATTCAGATTTAGATTATTATAAGCTATGCCCACTGCGTGCTCCCTAAAGATGATATGAAAAATTCACGGAACGAATTTATTTTTACCAATTGAGATATGTGGCACGGAGTAATAAAAAATCCAGTACTTTAAAACGTGTTTGAAGAAATACGTATTGTGTGTATTTTTATAATGAAAAAAACCACAATTTAATGATTTATTTGGAAAAAAAGACCTATTTTCAGATACAAATTGTCTAAAAATGGATCATCAGCTGTCCATAATGTGAAATGGACTCATTATTTGTCTGCTCTTTGGAGGGCTACAAGATCTAAGTGAGTTTGTGAAAAAAGTCCATGGTGTCAACCCCTTCGAAAATTATTTTTTATTTGCAAAAAAAATCTGACTTCTCCTGGGGCCATATCCTCGAATTGGGGAACGTGAAATTAACGGTGAAAAGGTGGCGAACGCGTATTCTGGAAATGTTCATCATTCATATCCTCGTTCGCCCGGTGGAAGGCAAGCGAACTGTGAAACATGCGCAAATTAAATGTCAGCCGCTTAATGGCATATTTAACGCACGGATTTTAAAAAATAAAATAGTATTAAAATTTTTAATTTTATTTTTGATTGTTCAAAATAACTCGTCATTAAAAAAAAAATAATATGTTGAACCGTTTCTTTAAGACGTTTTATTTTTTGAATAAACAGTTGAAACGTTAATTAGGTGGTATCCGATATTTTAAATATTTTCATTTAATAAAATATCGTTAGAAAGTTGAATATGTCTCACAAATATTAAATAAAATTGTGATTTCAGATATATAAAATTATTGCAGGAGATTCTGTTCATAACTCAATCGTATGAGCGGGCTATTTAAAAATGTTTTTCTAGGGCCAGTTCTGCTTATGGATTTAACATAAATACTTGTGTCCATAACAGCCGAGTATTTTAGTTTAGTTAAATCTAACATAATTCTTTTCACGATGCAACTTATAATAAATTTGAGAAATAACAATTTGTAAGCTATTTGAAAATTTTATTTAAATAAGTAACAAATTTTATATTTAAATCATGTTAACTACAGCACTTAACCTAATTAGACTCTGTTAAACACTATACGACACTACAATTCAATAAATATGATTATAATTTATCGGGACATATAAATATGAACCCTACAGACCAACGAATGAGGTCCTTCAGCATAAAAACCTTATTTATGGTACATTTGATCTTCAAGCCTCTACAAATCTTTATAAAATAAAATTTTTTTTATTAAAAGTTGAATGTGAGATCCACCAGTATCTTTAATGGACGTCTTCTGTCTGGCCTTTGGTTTTTGTCCCTGGTCTTAAACAGTTTCTCTATCATTGTTCAAATTTCAAGTTTTCTTTCAAATTTAGTTGTCAGGACAGAACATCTTACAGTAAGAGACTGGATATTTTGTGAATTCATACAATAAATTACTGATAGGACAGTTTCCGTAGTGGATTGAGATGATGGCTTTTAGTCATACTACGTAGAGTTGTAATTTCTACCGTTTCAAGGTTTATCAGTGCTAGCTTTCAGCAATTACAGTATATAGGAGGCATGTACTCCAATTGACGTCAGTATATTACTTTGTATATATGAGTTGCTGTTTCTCTTGATTTCCCTTTTTCTTTATATAATACAATCCTAAAGTACTTGGCTCTTTGAAGCATTTTTGTTTAACAGTTCTGGAGTGTCAATTTAAGATAAATTTAATCTAGGCAAAGTACCAATATTGTAATGGCAATTAATAACTTCACAGCAATAACAGCAACAGCACTAATTTTTTCACTTTTGACGATTAATTTAACGTACCAAAACTACTTTTTGCCTAAAATGGCGACAAATCATACGACGGACATTTTCGGTATGACAATTCAATTCGATCTGTCATCCATTTTATTTTTTTAAATCCGCGGGTTCTAGCACGTTCATATCTGGCAACATTGCCTTTTCAAGAATACGGCTTTTACTCTCAAAAGTTCACATCGCCATTCACATCACCTTTCACATTACATTTTCGAGGATACGGGCCCTGATCTCAAATTGTCTGCCATTTAAGTGATATAGTAGTCACCCAAATTGAATTAATGGAAAAAAATGGCAGACAAGTTGCTATGCTCGAAGTGGTGGAAACGTAGGGGTGAACTTGCGAGAAAAAACAAAAAAATCCTAATTTATTTTTCTCTGCCAATGAAAAATATGAAAGATATAGTTACAAATTGTGTGTAATAAATGGCAGACGGTTTGCCCATAACGAAATCTATTTTTTCCGTTGAAAAATTATGAGAAAATCTCGACCAAGTTTTCACTATCAGAATCTACATAAAAATAAGACTCACGTATTCCTCTTATCATCAAATGTTCATACCTACATTGGCAGACAAGTATAACGTATTGCAAATTTATAAATCAGTAAAAAAATTGTTGAAAAAAAAATAAAAATTTCCCTGATTTATTTTTGTCTGCTTTTTTGTATTTCGATTAGAGGTATCATAAAATGTTCATACCTACATTGCCAGACAAGTACAGTGCGTTGCAAATTTATAAATAAATAAAACAGTTGTTGAAAAAAAGTGAAAGTTTCCCTGATTTATTTTTGTCTGCCATTTTGTATTTCGATTAAAGGTATCATAGAATGTTTGTACTGAAATTGGCAAACAAGTACAATGCGGCGCAAATTTATAAATAAATAAAAAATTATTGAAAAAAAGTAAAAATTTCCCTGATTTATTTCTGTCTGCCATTTTGTATTTCGATTAAAGTTGTCAGACAACTAAGCGTTTCGCAGATGAATTGACTGTCGTAAACGATTCCTCATATACCAGATACGTGTGTGTAATATAACATCTGAAAATTTTTAGGTTATATAATTAGCATTGAATATATACATATAGGTGCAGAAATTTATTGTTTTTTTATGTTTTCATTTCATGTGTTTAATTGAGTTTGTGATATTTATTTTAAATATTCAAAATTCGTAGACAATCTTTTTCTACAAAAAGGGCAACTTTGCGTCCAAATGGCTTCCCACGGATAGCGTTTCGTTATAATTTAGGCATCACAGTATTAGTAAGTAAATACATTTCTGATTATTCTAGCTTACTTTTATGCACCATTTTTTATGTTTGCAGTGCTACATTTTATTGTAAAATATAAAATTTTTGATAGAAAACATTGGCAGTTGTATGAAAAAGCATCGTCACTGCCAGGTTTTTTTACAACGGACAACGCGCTTTGTTATAATTAAAATTTCAGACATTGAAATACACAAACTAATTTCAATTATATTTCATTGCAACTATCGAACAGCAGTAATTGTTATAACATTAAAATGGTTAATAAAATATATAATTGTCGTTATTTTTGCGATATTTTCAAAGTGTTTAAAATTCTTCCTTTTAAATAAATTAAACGCTATTTTATTCGTGATACAAGAAAAATTGAATTTAAACTGTTAAAATCTCATCAAAGTTAAGTTAGGGAAAAACAAAGTAGATATTTTATTTGTGTATAAGATGAAAAGTATCACTTTCTCTTCAGTAATTTATATTAACAGATTTCAAAGTAACAAAAATCAAAATTTGAACCAAATTAAATATCTATATCTGCCTGTGCAACTTTTTAGCGACATTTATCGTCAAAATGTTTATGTTTAACCAAAATACAAAATGACAGACTACAAAAAAATCAGGGAAATTTATTCATAAATATGGAACCTGGATGTTGTAACATATATCTTTAGGTATTAACTTTTTTATTTATTTATAAATTTGCAAAGCACTGTACTTGTCTGCCAATGTAGGCATGAACATTTTATGATACCTCAATCCAAATACAAAATGGCAGACGAAAATAAATCAAGGAAATTTTCACTTTTTTTTAACAACTTTTTTATATATTTATAAATTTGCGCAGCGCTGTATTTGTCTGCCAATATAGGTATGAACATTTTATGATACCTCTAGTGGAAATACAAAATGACAGACACAAATAAATCAGGGAAAATATAAATAATTTTTTTATCGATTTTTCCTTTGTCTGGCACAATTTTCCCAACTTCCAATTAGTATGCCAAATTCATAGCCCTCATAAGTTAGTATTATCTTCAAATAGCCACATCGGCAGACAAATTCTGATCGTGAAAATTTGGTCGAGATTTTCTCATAATTTTCCATCGGAAAAACATATTTCGTTATGAACAAACCGTCTGTTATTTCTTTCACACACAATTTGTTACTATATCTTTCATACTGTTCATTGGCAGACAAAAATAACCCTACGTTTTCCCCCCTTTGACCATTGAAATTTGTCTGCCATTTTTTTCCTGAATTCAATTTGGGCGACTACCTTTTCACTTAAATGGCAGACAATTTGAGATCAAGAAAAAAACATACTTTTTTTGCAAATCAAAATTGATTTTCCAAATTTTCGAAGAGGCTGCAAGGGTTGACCCCATGGGCTTTTTTCACGAACTCACTGAGATCTTTTAGTCCTCCAAAGGGTAGACAAAAAATATGAGTCAATTTAACCTTATGGACAAATGGCGATTTATAAAGACAAACAAATCATTTCAGGAGACTGAGCATAAATTCTAAAGAATTGATTTATCTGTCCTTTAGACTTTGTGAAATACATATTCTTGGAGATACAGCATTTTAAGGATTATTGGATGAATTGATCCACTGCGAACTAAATTTTCTATGATATTTAATTATATTAGACATTTAAATTTAATGAAATAGTTTTGAAATTATTATCCTTTTAACATACATAATAAATGTGTCTGAGAATTTTTGTATGGTTGTCCTTAGTTGTCACTAAGTATCCATTGTGAGGGAAGTTGAAAAAGTAAAAAAAAAAATCAATTCTAAATATTTATTACTCTTTTCACTCTTGCACCGTACGCTACATTCTTGCCTGATCCGCGGTTTTACATTTCTATGGATATATCTACTTCAGAGATTTGAAGGTTAAGTTGTTTATGCTTCATATCTCATTTGCCCTCTACTGTTACTTTTTTCAATTGTTTTTTGCTAAAATCGCCTTTCTTCCACATTAATAACGTTAAACATTTTGGAAAAATGCGTTGATTTTTAGAAAGTTATTGTTTATAAATCTGAGATTAGTAATTCGAGAAGTTAAATAACCACTATTTAAAATATTGAGGTTTTTTTGTTTATTGGCAGAACTTTTTCTAACGTCATTTTATTTAAATTCGAATTCAGTTGTTTTTAAAATTTACAATTGAAATATACAGTCATGTTAAAAAAATAAAACTTTTAGGATATGACGGTTGTTTTACATCTTTTTGCCTTAGATTTCAAAACAATAATAGCATAATAGTCAACGTTACTCACTAAAATTTTGAAAGACTCCAAACTGAATGGTTTTGGCAAAAACATAAACATAAAATTAAGAAGGGAAAAAAGCAAATAAAGCCTTGACAGTTCAACCTTTAAAGAAGGTACGTTTTAATAAAGAATATTTTTAACACTAAACTTTTTAGCTAAATTTCATTTTCATTTTCACAACTTACGTCCCAGAATTCATCGCCTCTGAAAATATTAATTTTGGTGTCGGGAAACATAATTAATTACTGTAGTCTCAAGGGATAGGCATAAATTATGTCTGATTTAGTTCTCGACTTGAAATACAAATAGTTCAAAATTATAAAATTCACAATGTTATCCCCACCTAAAATGAGGAATTATCGCCGGAGCTTTCGCTATAACACTGAACTCGTCGAGATAACTTGTGAGTTAAAAGTTGTTAAGTTATTTTAGTTATACTGTGGTTACCTATTTTCATAATATTTTGGCAAACAAATCTGTATTTAAGTTTTGAACAAACAAGAACTTGATTTTGTTTTGACCTCTTAAAGGCGTTCGACACTATTGACCATCATTTTTTATTTTAATAACTGGCCGAGTACGGTATTAGTGGTGTCTGTGCTGATCTAATAAGATCATATATTATAGATTCAACACAACCAATTGTTTTCAGAAACAGTTAAATTGGATCAAGTTTTACCATAGGGTTTCATTTTAGGGCTTTTTATCATTTACGTTGGTTGATGATTTACAAAGTGTTGATGGGGGATGGTTTGCCATTATGTAGATGACACATCTATTTTGCTGGCGGGCTAGTCCTCCGCAACCCTTTCTGCATTAAGCTCAAATGCAATGGCGGTTATGTCCAAGCGGTGTGCCCAAAAGTCCCTTAATTTAGGTATTAATTAGACCAATCTTCTTATTTTTTCAAAAACCAATAGTAATCTTGAATTCCTACTTATCATATTTGAAAACAAGTCCATACCTATAGCTGAATCCGTGCGCTTTCTTGAAGTGACCATGGATCCGGGCCGAAGTTGGGAGAGTCACAATAACATACTGAACTCAAAATTCACTTGTGTTTATGGATTGATTCGGAGCATCAGGAATGTGATATCTCTCAAAAATCTTTGTGTGTACTACTTCGGTTACGTGCAATAAATTATAAACTATGGTATCTGCTTTTGGTGTTCATCAAAAGATACGCCTAAAATATTCACAACGCAGAAAAGGATTGTGCTGGGTGAGCACCCCAGAACATAATGCCGAGAGCTTTTTTCTGATCGCAATATAACGACGACTCCTTCACTTTATTTTCTTTCATTACTCATGTTAGTGAAAATAAATCCCAACCTTTTTATAAGAAACCATAGTCTATAAGCTGGAGGAATCGAAATAATCACTCGGGACCGTGATGACTTTCAGATACCTTTCTATGAGAGGGTCCGCATTACATGGCCGTTTATGCCTACTGGTTGCTGCCAGAAATTAAAAATATCGTGCTTATTAAAGCATTTAAAAAAACTGTCATTCGATTTGCTAAGTTTAATTGCTATTAATCTTTTAGATTCACAGAAGAGTTAACTAGATCATTTTATATTAATTTTTTCTATACAAAGACCTATTATTATTCATTTTACATACCTTTTAAGTTTTATATAATCAGTTATTTTAAAACTTTATGTGTTAATTGTTATGGCAAAAATTTTGTCCTATTTTATTGAATTCTATATTGTCCCTCCTTAACTTTAGGTATATGTTCAGTGATTTTTGCATTTTTTAGTGTTGCTGTGTTTTATTATTACATAATTTTGTTGACAATAAAGGAAATAATAATAATTATTATTATTATATCTTTCCGTAAATTCTATAATTGTTCATAAAATGTTTTTTTTTTTATAATCATGATACGATCAAGGTAGATTAGACTTATTTTCCATGTAAAACCTTGCAGTACTGTTTCCATTAGTTGCTCAAAGGTGACAGGAGCATTGCAGAGTCCGATTAGTGCCAGTGAGAAAAACAGCGTTTTTGTTAACGTTATCTTGGATGCCTACTTTCTAATATCCGCTTTTGAGAGCTAGTGTGAAAACCATTTTGCTCCAGCTAACGTAGTCAAAGTGCCGCCAACTCTAGAAAGTGGATAGCTGTGTTTCTTAATGACGCCATTAAGTTTCTTGTAGTCAACACAAAATCTGTAGTTTCCTCCTTTTTGGATACCAACCGGCATTGCTATCTGTTACTTCAAAAACATCATGATGCTTCCTTATATAAAGAAAAGAATCAGAAAACTACAAATGCCATCGGTCATGATTCAAAGTTTATTCTCTCCAAACTACCTACATATCCAACGATGGTAGTATTACCAGATGTTTTGTTTTCCCATGATAAAATGGATTTTTTTTTGTTTGAAAACATTAACTGTATATCCCTTATCCCAGTAACTCTCAACATGTAGGACGCTTCCCCTTAGGGGGTGTCCTTATAACAAAATCGTGACCGAACAAAAAATTGATAAAATAAATTTAGTTTGAACTCTTAAATTCCGTTAAAAGGGAAGCTCGATTAAAACTGATATGCAAACTCTGATCATAAATATTGAAAGGTTGAGAAACACTGCCTTATCCAATTTGCTACAGGCTTATGTCCTGCTCTAATAACCCCCAAAAAATACCTTTTTTTTGTAAAAGATAAAACTTAATAGAATGAAATATTTCATGGTTAGTTTGTGTGTAGCTTTCAACATTGTCATACTTAACTATTATCGGTAAAATTTTATTTAGATAGCAACAAACAGCTCGAAAGTACATAAAACAAAACACGTGAAGTCACTGAGAGGTAGAACCCTAACTATATATTTTTAAGTTAAAATCACTTAAAACAATATATCAGCAAGCAATAAAATCCTCATTGAGATTTATGAACAACTTTGTGTAAAGAAAATATTATCGTCCTTCAGCGGCACTTCCTATAAGCCTTATTTTAGTCAGTCCCTTCTCACATTTTAAGGGAGTTTGGGTCACGGACGAACATAACAATCCATTATAGTTAGAGGCACAAAATCTATAACACTAAAAGGAGTTAATTTAAATACAATTTAAACAGTATTTTGCTGTTAAATTCGCCACATTACGGACAAAATGTTAACATGCTCGATTAGAGCGGGATTATTACTCTTAGAAAAAAAAATTAAATGCAAATAGAACTTTTCCTCATAAAAATGATCGTTTTTCAGCTTAGCTTGATAAACAACTGCAATTATGTAAAAACTATTGAACTCTCAGAATTCATCTTTTGCCAACCTTTTTTTTTTATTACTGTCCACGTATTGTACATAGGCTCGTTAATGATTTCAACAATTTTTTGCAAAGTTTTTAACAATAACAAAAAGCGCGATTTTTTTGTTTTTTGCAAATATCTCCGTAATCCCCGAACGGATTTTGACAAACAAAAAAGCATTTCGTAGGTTCTTTTATGATACGTTTTTGAATAGAAACAGTAGTTTTTAAATTAAATGAAGGAAACTGGTTTCTGTTGTTAATTGTTAATAAAAAAATATTTGCTAAACTAAATTTGAGACGCCAAAGATAAGAGTCTTTTTGTATCTCCTGAAGAATGATATCCAAAAAGAAAAGTTCCATTTGCATTTTATATTTATTTCTACTTGTTATTAATCTAATCTTCCTAGTCTAGATGGCTGGCATCTATTCTTTATGAAGCAATAAGAATAAGGTCTAGGTTTTGATGAATTTTTCTCAAACCATTACTGAGGCACCACCATGTGATGTTTAATTGACTTTTCGGCGAACGTATTATCGTCGATGACTCCTAAAAAGCGCAAACTTGGCCTTGTCATTCCACAAAACGGATTTCCACTTATCAGTGATCCAGTAAACATGCTCTCTAGCAAAATTCAATTTCTTTTATTTGTTATCAGACGAAGAAGTTTTTTGACGGTTATATGTCCTATCATACCCTTTTTTCAAAGTCGGCGTTTGACTGTAGTCAAAAAGTGGTGAATCCATGAATGTTTGGCGCGTATTTGAATCGATTGGCTTTGCTAATGGCATTAAGTATTGAACAACGAGGTAAAAATTTTTATTGTCTAAAAAATTTTAGCCTGGACCCTAATGAATTTCGAGAAATTGGTCAGACTTTTAGTAACACATCTTCATTTTGGGGATGGGGTTCTGTTAAGGAAGTTTGGTCTACAGCGCAACACAGAATTCATTCAGACAATAGTTACACATCCTATTCAAGTGCATATATCGGTATGCGTCTCTCTCTATAGATTTGGGTCATTTTGTCTTTTTACTGAAAACCTGAATGCTACAAGAATGAAAATAATTTATGAAAAGTGTTTGAATGCAGGTTTGAACCTGATAATGACTCATGAATACTACAAGAAGACAATGGCCCGAAACACCGTAGTCGCCTTTGTCTGGAGGGGCCTGCTTCTGCGTTTGATGTAAATCTTATTGAAAATATATGGGGTTTAATAAAGGTTCAACTTCGTAAAAAAACGTACATGCCCTAAGGCAACTAAGTGTAGAAATGAATATGAAAAAAATTATGGGATAACAGTGGCCACTGGACCCTATTTTGAGGTCATCGCATCTTAGACGTAGATTTAGGAGATACTAGATTGCGCGTTCCCAATGCCAACCGTTCCCACAGTGCGAGAGAGGAAGAAGAGTGAAAGCAGTAATTTCTCGTTCTAATGGGCGGCGCATAGAACCACGTGATCCCAAACGCGAATAATACTCTATGTCTTGTTCTATGCTCCGTCTATTAGAAAGAATGGAGGTTACTGCTTTCACTCTCTCTCCTCTCTTGCTCTATGAGAACGGCCGGCATTGGGGACGCGCCATCTAGTATTTCCTAACTCTATGGTCTTAGACCGAAAACTGTTGTCTCCAAAAACGTATGAAATTTTTGCTTCAACTTTATAGATAGTTATGTTTGGCCAACACGGATTTGTCGGACTAATTGTAAATGGATACTGATTGGCTGTTTACAAAAATATTAGTACCGTAGAAGAAGATGCCATAAATTCGAGAGCATTATATTTCCAAACTATAATATTTAACAATTTTTATGTGTATCTTAGAAACATAACAGTACGGTCGTTTTCATCGTTAATAACCATCCTTTATATATGAATTCACATAAGGCTATAGCCACAAGGAGCCCTGGTTTGTTTTATGAAAATATCTTTCACTAATGTCTCCTATCGCAGCCTCGCCCGCGCTATTTTTGTACCTGCATGATGTACTTATATTAAAGCCAATTGCGTGAGCGACTGGCTATAAGAAAGAAGCGTAAGAGCTTATCGTCTCGCCATCTAACGGCGAGTTATATAGCCTATGACATAATAAAACTACACTTAAAATTTAGTTATGATGGGGTTTCTTGAGATTTTTGTGAACATACAAATGATTTCCTGATTATATAATAGCGGGAATTTCGCGACAATGCGCTTCATAACTTTCAGCCAGACTGCCTATAGATTTTAAGTTAGTTATTTATTTTTATTTAGTAATACAAAAAACACTGGCCATTCAACATAAATTCTCCAATAACCTAAAATACAATTCACAAGTTACTTTTTTCTTGGCATGGACTTTTTACTATATATACGAGTGACGAGTTTCAAAATTATTATGCATAATTTGATAATACTAATTCACACAAAATATGCTTCAAGAATAGGTGCCCAGATATATCCTCCTACTCATATATCCTATGATCAATTTACAGGTGTGTGTCTTCTCTCGGCGTGCGTGTGGTGTGATTTTTTTAACATTTAACCGCGACTCCTCCCGTGCCGATACCTTTTCGGGCCGAAGAATGTGCCCGAACAAGTTCTTCCTTTATTAAATCCATCCAAGTCGGAATTTTAATAGTCTCCTTAAACAGTGGCGGTTCATCGAGTGAAGTATCACTTAAGTTGGTATTTTTAATTTTCATTAGATTACTGCCTATATTAAATTTTTTAATCCAAAGTATTTTTACAATGTCTCTTATAAAATTATTTTATACTATTTTTAAAAAATATATATTTTACCGGTATTAAAACATATGTCGTTTCTTAGAGTTAATATATTTAGCAAAGTCGTCAATGACGTGACATGTGCATAAACTGTATCTAAAACTGGAGCGAAAAAGACGATCACTGTCGCTGAATTAAGAATCTGACGTTGGCATTGCGCGGTGAACGAAGCTGTTATCAACTTCTTATCAATTGAATACTACAAAATATACGCTTTTTTTGCTATCTGTATTTAACTAAAAAATGCTTATTCATATTAATTTTCTAAATTTTCAAACCTTTTTTGGATAATTATAAGAGTTAGTTAGGATGTAGTGTCAAAATCCTTATTTTTAAAATAACCTTTAAAATAGCCCTTGGTCAACAGCTAAAAGTAACTCTAAATTTTCGAACAATCAACTGATTGAGAAAGTCGGTATTGATATATCATTTCGCTGGTCTCAGAAGACCTTTGAATACTAGCAGACAATTTCTTATGTTATAAGGTGACTAAAAAATAGAAAATAGAATTTTTTAGTAGATTCCAGACCTTACATCAGCGTTCCCTGCATAAAAATAATTAAATGGAATATGGTAGAAAATTCCAGCCCTTTTGCAAGCCTCTTATAAGAGAAATGACAATGGTAAAATTAAGTAAACAAGTTGTGAACTCCGAGAATCTGAATTTACTGCCAAATAACTCAATTTACTTTAGAGTTCAGGCGATAATTCAACATAGTCAGAGCGTTCGCTTTTGGGCCTGTCTTCTTAAATACAAACAAGCTTTTTAAAAATAAACTTTCATTAATATGCATTAAAAATAAGATAATGCTATTTTTGTTACATCTGTATTATAAGTTACTTTGTTCTTAAATCAGCCTAATTGGTTGTTCTAAAAGAGATGTTGAAAAGAACACATTTGTTAGTAAAAAAATTTTCGTTTGTAAATTCAAATTAAATTGTATCTGCATTAGTTGTTTGAATAATAGATGTAAAAGCTTGTCAGGAATTTTGCAGTTTAGATCCATATTTAAACTAGGAGATGGCAAAAACACAGATATGGCAATTTTAAGCCGAATCAGATAAGTCTAGATTGACAAGATTTCTCTGCCATCTTAGATCCGCCATTTTGGTTTTTCAGTAAAGTTTTCAAAATATATTGTCACGCAAATTATATACATACATACATACATATATATATATATATATATATATATATATATATATATATATATATATATATATATATATATATATATATATATAAACATATTCGCGATTTTTTGAACTCGAGTATTATTCGATTGATACTTCGAAACAAAAAATACAATGACTTGGTATTAGAGTTTTATGATAGAAGAGTCAGAAATTAACATACCAAATTTTCGGATATTTAATTATTAATATATCAAAGCATGGTAGATATAAAACTACCTATCTGAAAACAATCTATGTACTAAAATATAATTATTAATATTCTTACTTAATTTCACAATAATGAATCCATGTTTTTTAGGAGAATATTTGGATATAAAAATTGTTTGTTTTTTTTTTTTTAAATGGATAGTCATACTTTGCTACTTTAAAAAAAACATATCTGAAAATTTAGTTTCCTAAATTTTTATACCTTTTCTTAATGATTTCTAAAAAAAAGAGTCATCACATTACGCGTAACAAAAGACATTCTTTGTTCCACGTAATACATAAGTTTTACCAATACTGGTTTACCAGTTTTTGAAAACGCGAGCCACCTCTGTGCCTAATATTACGCATTAGATAAGCCTATTTATTATGACCACCAAGTTACTCTTCATTTTCGTAATCCCAGACGGTTTGGTGTGGTCGATTCCTTTAAATAATGATTTTTTTATATTTATTTATTTTTAGAATTTCAAGATCAAGGGCGAGGTTCTAAAGTAACCATGGGGTATGATTATTTTGTATGATTTAAGTTTGAATAAAACACCATGAGCTTTCACAACACATTTATTTATTGATTTTATAGTATTAAAGCTTTACACAGCTTACAAGAATATCTAGGAAACGTTTAACATTGTACATTACGGCAAGAATCAATAATAAATATTAAAGGAAGATAAGTTATTTCATTTTATATGCCTTAAAGGCAGTAAATGTTGATAAGTTGAAGGGTGAAAAATGCCCTGTTCTGCTAAATTTGTGCCACAAAGTCTTTTTAATGTTTTTAACTTAAACCAACATATATAGACAATGTTCAACAATGCACATACAATATGCTACCACTCTCAGCTACCTCCATCACTTTCAGTCGGCGATCATTATTAATGCTTTTGTGGACTTCTTGTTCGGTTGTGGCAGATTTTGTTCTTCCAGAGCGCTCAGCATTAGGAATGCCCATTTGAAATCCGCAACCCACATTTTTACTGTTTTATATGATGGAGTAGACTCCTCGAATCTAGCATCTCTCCTCACCTCAATCTCTGTAAGAGAAAAGCCTTTGATAAAAAAAAAATATTTTGCACTTTGTTTTTTTTCCATACCTGGAAGACAACAAAAACCTGAAAACTTTGTAAAATCTCGGAATAAAAACAACACAATCATTCCATCCTTCCATTTTTTAATCTACCATCTATCACCATTATTATGACGCTAGTGATCGCATGACATAACTTATGTAATGACTTACATATTTTACTTAATTGTCTGCAGAATGTAGATTATATTTTTTTTTCTATCACATACATAAGTAAAAAGCTCAAATGCTAAAATTATTTCCTCTTTCTTCAAAAAAAAAAATAAATACAACCATTTTATTTTTCACCGTTTCCAAAATTCTTAAGTAAGCTCGAAGTGTGCACATGATTTTACTTGGCTAATAAAAATAGATCACTTTTATGCTTTCTTCTTTAGGTAAGCCAGTTGCTTAAATAAATATTATTCTAAATTTTTACAGCCCTTTTTATAAGGTACATTACATGAGTTTTTTAAGCAGATTTCTAATTCTAATATTTTGCCATACTAACTAGGAAGGTACCTGAAGTGTCCGGCTCCGATTTTAATGAAACTTCAATATGTTGTGGAAGATACAAAAATAAGAGACACATATTTTTTTTTATTAACGGGGTGAAAACCGCCTCTAAAGTTCCTCCCAAAAGGCAGTATTTTTGAAATATCTTTGGTTCTAAGTGAGATATCTTTACAAAACAAAATAAACTTACTTCTTGTTCAAAATGATATTAAACTATGGTTTTTCACTTCCAAAGATATCCCTTATTTTTTATAAAGGTAAACCATCTTTTCCGCACGTAATTTAATTCTAAAAATTACGAAATTTAATATAATTGTTTGAAAATATTTTTTTCACAAATACCATGAGTCACTTAAGTTGACGGGTTTCGGGGTTTCTAAAAATCACTAGTAAAACAGGGTGAGTCACCCCCAAATACTTTTTTCTTAAATCTCAAGTTCTAATTGAGATATCTTCACAAAACAAAATGGAAATTACTTTTACATTTGAGATTATTTTGAAATAAGGTATTTTCATCACCAAGAATGCCATCCCTTATTTTTTATAAGGGTAAACCATTTATTCGCGCACGTAATTTAATTCTAAAAATTTGGAAATTTTATAAAATTGTTTGACAATATTTTTTTCACTAATACTGTAATTAACTCAAGTTCACATATTTCGGGATTTCCAAAAATAAACTAGTAAAAGAGGGTGAGTCAACCCCAAATACTTTTTTTTTATTATCTCATGTTCTAATTAGGATAACTTTACAAAAGAAAATGATAATTATTTGTTATTCGAAATAATATTAAACTCTGGTATTTTTACCGCCAAGGATACCTTGCCTTATTTTTTACTAGGGTAAACCATATATTTGCGAATGTAATTTAATTGTAAAAATTACGAAATTTAATGGAATTGTTTGAAAATATTTTTTTCACGAATACCATAAATCACTTAAGTTGTCATGTTTCGGGATTTCAAAAAATAAACTAGTTAAAGAGGGTGAGCCACCCCCAAATACTTTTTTTTACATCTCAATTGAGATAACTGTACGAAACAAATTACTTGTTATTTTGTACATGTTTAATTATTCTTAAAATTGCCAAATTTCAGTTGATATGAACGTTACAGAGCTCAATGAAATTTTTTCTTTTAATTAATAGGAAAATATAAACTTAATTCTTTGGTTAAGCATTCATGTTTGTAAATTATTTTAATTCATGACAAAGAGTGATTTCTAATTCGGTAACGTTCATTTAAATTAAAATTTGACAATTTTAAGAATAATATATGTATGAAATGACGGTCTACTTTTCTAAAAAATAAGAAATAATATTCTTGGGAGTGAAAATATCATAGTTTAACATCATTTCGAATAACATGTTATTTTAATTTGGTTTTGTAGAAATATCTTAATTAGAACTAGAGATATTAAAAAAACGTATTTGGAGGTGGTTCACCCTCTTTTACTAGTTTATTTTCGTAGACCCTGAAACATGTCAACCTAAATTGCTTATTATATTCGTAAACAAAACATTATCAACAAATTTGGTTTAATTTCGTAATACCCAGAATTAAATTATGTAAATGAATTACAAGATTAACCCTCATAAAAAGTAAGGGATGATATCTATGTGGTTAAAACAACATGGAATACCCTCATTTCAACTAACACGTAATTTCCCCTTTGTTTTGTAAAGATTCCTCAATTAGAATTTGAGATTTGAAAAAAAATGTATTTGGGAGTGACTCATCCTTTTTTACTACTTATTTTTTTAAACCCTAAAACATACCAACTTGAGTTAATTTGGTATTCGTGAAAAAAAAATAATTTGAAACAATTTCATTAAATTTCGTCATTTTTAGAATTAAATAACGTACGCTAATAGATGGATTACCGTTATAAGAAATAAGGGTTGATATCTTTGGGGTGAACATACCATAATTCAACATCATTTCAAATTACAAGTAATTTCCATTTTTTTTAGAACTTGATATTTAAAAAAACGTATTTTTTTTTGGGGGGGGGGAGGGGGCTCACCCTCTTTTACTAGTTTATTTTTAGAAACCCCGAAACCCGTCAACTTAAATTACTCATGTATTCGTGAAAAAAAAAATACTTTTACACAATTTCATTAAATTTTGTAATTTTTAAAATTAAATTATTTGCGTAAATATAAGGTTTACACTAATAAAAAATGAGGGATGATATTCTTGAAGATGAAAATACCATAGTTTAACATCATTTCGAATAATAAGTAACTTTTATTTTGTTTTGTAAAAGTATCTCACTTAGAACTTCAAAATACTGTTTTTAGGGATGAACTTTATGGGCGATTTTCACCCCGTTATAATGAATCTCCGTAGATAAAAAAAAACATGTCTCTTATTTTTGGACCCTCTACAACATATTAAAGTTTCATTTAAATCGGAGCCGGACACTTCAGGTACCTTCCTTGTAAGTACTGTCGCTAATTTAATTACCAATATACTCCTTTTTTCAATAAATCATGATTTTTTCACTTAGTTTTATTTTAAGGTGATTTATAAGAAAAATTTTTAAAACGTTTTATTGAAGAGTGATGATAAGGGTAAAAAAAATAAAATCATGTCTTTTAAATGCTAAAGTGTTGCTGCAATCCCTATAATAATATGGAAATGTAATAGAAATATATTAAAGCTAACTATGCCTGAGAAAACAATATGAATTTTATATCACAACTTGTTGCTCAGACGCTTCAACAATATATTTTTTTTCTTACCAAATTAAATATAAATACCAAATCTTCCCATCAAAAGTACCTGAAGTTTGGAGCAAAAACAACTTTGTAATGAGTAAATGTCTCTTAATAAATAATTGCCTCAAAATTTTAAATACTTAAAGGAACTCTCTCAGGTGTTTCGAACTTTGTTTGAACACCTAGGTTTCAAAGAAAAAATCTTCAAAGGCAAGATAGCTCATTTTAAATAAACATAGCTATTTTTAAATAAATATATTGTTTATTTTGGGTTGTTAAGAACTCCAAATCATGTTCGTATCTGTCCTAATAAACCACACAGGTCTTTCACTTCTAATCTATTGATATAACTATTATGTCAGTATATTTAAAAACTTTGTTTGATATATGTGCTAGATATCTCAGGAAAAAACACTGCGATTTAATTAAAGAATAAACTAAAACTGAAAATCTACAGTAACTTGGTAACCCGAGAAACGATGATTTATTTTGATACTAAGAGGTTCAGTTGAACTAATTATATAAAATCAAACTAACTCGGATTTAAAGAGAGGTGACCTTAATTTTTTAAATTTGTGTTTAATAGTTTGGTTATTTTTTAATTATATATGATAGTAGCGCGATTAATTAATGTTATAGTTTTTTTTTTAATTTAATATCATTAAAAAAACATAAAATTAGATCTGGTGGCTGATAATTTTCGTAAATATCGCAGTATTCTTTCTGTTTCACCAAGAACATAATCTAGTACAATAACAATTTTTATTTATATTATACGTAATCATGTAATAATCTTGATTATACTAAACTGTGGTTCTGAAAAAGTATTTCGCTAAAAATCAAAAAAATTGGTGTTATTGTCAGTTTTCTGCCAATAAAGCCGTGTTCACTTGTCTTATGAATTGGAATGTAAAAAGAGTTTCCTTTTAAAAAACTTTAAAGCAATTGATTAAAAAATCATATTTTTAAAGATGTATAAACAATTTAGTATATTTCTATACTGCATATGACTTGCTTTGCACTCACTTCGCCGGTAATGATGTCACTGTACTTAAAATTTATAACAATCCATTCAATCACCAAGTAGTTAGTTGAACATCGACCAGCATGTACTCCACAGTATTATTTCAAAATCTCTTTTATCACAATTTTTTACATGGATTTGACACTGATTTTGCAATCAAAATTAATTAATTTTTGGATGTTACCAGATTTATTATCCGAATCAAAAATGCCTTATTACATTAAAGATTTGTGATGTGGTTGAAATATTGATAATATTAGAACTGTTCAAGTCAATCTTATTTTGGAAGAAATAAAACTGAGTTGAAGCTATTGAAAAAAAATTCTAAATTCCATGTTTTGACAATTGACATCACTTTTCGAATAGATGAGTTTTAATCGTAATTTAATACTCCTTTGTAGTAGCTATTAAGAACCTTTGTAACTTTATAATTTATCTTTTTTTTGGAAGCTTATTATTTCCAGATATCTCGTTAATTCAACTAAAGTAATTGGGAAACAATTTTAATTACTTTTTAATAATTGAACTACTTTAGTTCTATTATTACGTTTTTAAAAAGTTAAAGTAAATTGATTTTTTTATTACAGCGGTAAAATAATTATATTAAGTTTCCTGAGTAATTATAATTTTTTCTAGTAGTGCCATTATCTCAAAAGTAATTACAATTTATTGAAAGTAATTCAGCTAAACAACAAAACACTATTACGAAACCGGAAACGAAGCCCTAATGTTCCGATACCTACTTGGCCGTATTTTAAAAAATCAAAAAATTTAAATTGGTTATGGTCAGTAGGAGACGTTTTCCTTCCTTAAGACTTTTTGTATCTTTGTTTATTACTACCCAATCGTTCTCTATTCCGTTTTAGAGAACTAAAAACAGTTGACAGTCAGTCACAAAAGTCTATATACACCGTAGTAATTTTTTAAAATTAATAAGTAATGAGACTTTAAAAAATATAATTTTATTTCATTTCAGGTTGGTACAATAATCTACATTTTTTATATTGTTAAAGTAATAGTTTATTCTATATTAGGAAAATAATCACAAAAAAGTAGAATATTTGTCTCACTAAAGGCTACAAACGTAACTACAAAAAGTAAATATATGTAATAGTTAATTTTTTTAGACTCTCCATTTGTATCTAAGACAGCCTGCAGTCGTCTTGTCATTGAAAGAGCCACATTTTTAGTGACCTCCATGAGATTTTTTTGACCATACAAGTTATAACGCATGTTTTAGCGTTTCTTTATTAATGTTCGCTCTACTTCGTCTCCAAGATATGCTATGGGATTTAAATTGGGTAACTGGAAAGGAAAATGCAATCGCCGAGACTTACAATAAAGCATCCATTCTCGCAGAAGCTATTGGGTGTTTCGAGTCGTTATCTACTTCAGAAATCCAGCTCTCGCGAAGTCGTAATTGTCTAACTGACTCAAGTAATTTGTTAAGCAATGTTTACAAATATTGTCTATGATCCTTTGTATTCTCAATGAAAATTAATTTTCGTGCTCCACCTGCCGTTACTCAATTTCATTTCCCGGTTCTCATTTCCTGTAGTTTTACACCTAATTTTTCCTTTCCGTTATCACCAAAAATATATTTATGCTCATCTGTAAAGAAGGCAGATTTCCAAAACTTTTACAAGTAACGTTATCAATACTTACCTATAATTTGGAAGCACTTGTTTAAATTTAATTTTTCTTATAATTGTGCGAACACCTCGGTAATCTAATTTTCTTGGGCGATCAGATCGTCCCTTATTAAATACATTTCAATTTTTATTAAAATTTATAATTATTTTCTGTACTGTTCGAGTTAAATTTCATCCTCGTAATTGCTCCGTAAGATTTCCATTGGTTTCAATGGCTTCATAAAAATAATCTAATCTACACTGATTGAGAAATCGGCTATTCAAATATTCCCTTACAATAATTCGAAAATATGGCGGAGCGCCGTTGCGCTTAAACCACATATTATAGTGAATTTGTAATGGGACTTCTTCCAATAAATTATTTGAATCTTCCTGAAGGAATTGCAGATAGTTTCCTCCGTTAAAATTAAGTGATTTTCAGTGATCCCCATCCAGTATTTATTAATTTTCTTCATGCCACGTGTGATGGATATGGGTATTGAAAACTCCATCCCTAGAAAATCTCCCTTCATCTGTAAATCCTACTTTAGTTATGAGTCTATTATTTTCTCGCTGTTTTTGCAGAAACCAGTTGGCGTATTGTGTATATACAAGAAAATTGTCCAGTATCATAGCATGGACTTTTTGAAATACTCCATGTACCAATGATTTTAATATATAAAGTAGCGTAGCTAATTTTCTTACACTAATTGTACGGTCATTTGTTAACAAATCTAAATTTTTTTTGGACGAATTATTCCACTAGGGTTTGGTGCGAAACTATCTAAAAGTATAAAGTCATATTTAAAGTTTGATTTTAGCTTATCCACACAAACGTACATGTAGCTAGATCGAAAATTAAGTGCATATCAGCATACTCAGCAAAAGTAAAATAATGTTCTAACTTAAATCAAATTTTTTTCTGACAGTTTGTTAGCAGGAAGATTTTACTTTTAAATTCAAGTTACATGAAAACCACTAGTTATATTAATCAGGGTAAAGTGAAGAGAATCTTCTAGTAAGGTCAACACGTCAAATATGGCAACACTGAAAAAATTTAGAAAATTTTTACAAATTTAATAGTCCGAGCCTGGTATCTTTAATGGTTTTTTGACATTTTTGTAGCAGTTAATGTAACATTGTTATTAGCTATATTCATCACTAATTTTGTTCCCAATCCTATAAGTCGTTGAAAATTTCTTAATTAAAAATTGATTATCAATTGTTACTTTTAAGGCTAATAACTCGGTAAAGGAGAAACATATGACAAAATGTTATATAAAGTTGTGACTTTTTTTGATCCTTATCTATAGTCCCAAACTTTGAAGTATACATTTTGGGACACCCTTTATAATAACAAGAAGTTTACTGGATGTGTGTAATAAACTTTTATGACTGATTGTATATAAATCTAATTCAAATTTTTACTATAAACCCCTTAGAGATTCCAACAAAATTATATATATATATATATATATATATATATATATATATATATATATATATATATATATATATCAATCTGCAATCCCAAAAGATAAAAGTAACGATATCTTAAAACAATTTAACAACTTCCATAAAAAACTTCAATTCACCATAGAAATAGAAGAAAACAAAAAAAATACGTTCTTAGATACTACCCTACATCACAGTGATAATAACATAAAAACAGAATGGTATACAAAAGATACATGGTCATCGAGATATATACATTGCAATTCATGTCATCCTATCAACAAAAAAAAATCGGTAGTGATAGGCCTTGCCGATCGAGCAAAACAACTATCTGATCCAGAGTTTAGAAAAAAATCTATTGAGAGAACCAAAAAAAGCCTTAATACTAAATAAGTATCCAGAATATCTAATAAATAAAATTTTCAAAATCAAAAGCAACATGTTTTATAACACTGAAAATAGAAATAGAAACAAAAAACCAAAAAACAATAAAAAATATATATCTCTTCCTTGTGTAAATAGGCTGTCGCAGCAATTCCAACACCTTTTTAAAAAATACGACTTACAAGTTGGGCATAAAACTCCCAACCTGTTGTCAAAAAAATTTTCTAAACTAAAATCAAAAACCCCAAAGTGAAAAAAAAAGCAATGTCATATATGAAATTCAATGTAGAGATTGCAACGCTTCATATATCGGGCAAACGAGTCAATATTTGGAAAATAGATTAAAAAGTCACAAGTATGACAAGAAAAACACTACCGCATTGACCAATCATGAAAAAACAAAAAACCATCCCTCTAATTTCGATAACACCAAAATTTCAAAAACAGAGAATAACTTAAAAAAAATAAAGAATTTTACGAAATAGTGAAAATTCAAAGATCGAAATCTGCAGTAAACGACAAAAAATATATAAATAATTTAAATAGATTATACATTCCACTACTTTAATGCAAAATGTCAGTTGTTTGACGTCGATAAACCCGGACGACTGGGCAAATCAAAATGTTTTTAATAATAAAGAAATTTTTGGACGTGATGTTGGTGTTGTAATTAGTTGTTTTTTAATTTTTTAACTTTTTAATTTTAACTTCTATGTAATATGTGCATGTAAATCATGACGATCCGAGTGTTTGTTTTATTTTTTAATCAATATAACTAAAAGAATAATGAAGTTACCAACAACATTACAAGGTATATTTTTGGTTTTTAATTCTAGTGTTTTTGTATAATGTATATCCATTTTTTTAGTTTGATAAAGGCTGAAAACTAAGGCCGAAACGTCACTTAGCCTGTTGAGAATCTTTTAATTATATGACTCAGATATAATTTGAAGAATTATTAATGACCTATACCCAAGAAAAGATTTCTTTAAATAAAAAAAGTATAATTTTTGGTCAAAGAATAAAAAGAGGAACACGAATATATATATATATATATATATATATATATATATATATATATATATATATATATATATATATATATATATATATAGTTTGTGGGGTTGCAGTCCTTTATGGTTACTATTTGAAGAAAAACCCTTTTATTGTTAGTCATACTTTTGAGTATTTATTATGCTCTTCATCTGGACAATCTGCAATTAATACGTTAATTAATATTAAATTACACTAATTATATTTTAGAGTAAACTCACCAATGTGGATTTAAATTTAAAACAGGAAAAACATTACTCAATAGAAAATTAAAAATTATAGTTAATTATATATATATAATTTATAGTGAGCAAAAATAAATATATTTAGATTTTATTAAAATATTTATATACTAGAAGTTAGCGCTATTTCCAAATAAATTCACCAAGCTAAATAATGACATACTACACAATAGACTTTGTGCAATAATATAATGAAAAGGTTATTTAAACTTTAACAAGTGAACTAGCGGATAATAGAAAATAAATTCAATATAGATGTCAATTTCGTGCTCTAAACAGGTCGGAAAAAGCTTTGTAACATCACAGAACGTTTGTCTAGTTTCGGTTCCTATATTGTTGCTACAATTTTGCAGCGTTTGGTGTCAATATTTGAAAGAAAATAAGACATTGCTGTATTATTTGATAATTTCAAAACAAATGTCTGTCGAGATACAATAGTGGCTAACTAATAAACACAATAAAGAAAAAAAAAATTAAAATTTTTTAGTACCGTTCATAACACACAAATTTTATATGTTCCATAAAATTATTTCAGGGTTATCTCAAGGTTAATATATGTTGTGTATATAATTGTTCTCTCACTTGCAAAGTGCAAAAAATATTTGAAAAATGATTACTGATGTCATGTAACTTAAAACAGATAGTCAAGACGACTCAGTATGTTACAAACGTTCTGCTAGTAATAACGCGGTATTTTAACATCATGGATTATGCTTTAAATTAAGGGGTCTTTTAGGTTTTTTCAAGAAAAAAATTTTTTTAGTCATTTTTTTTTTAATAGAAAAAAATGAGATATCATTTTATAATTTTGCACATATATTTATTCGTACTTTAAGTATACAAAAATATTTTTTTTGGATTTTTTTATGGATTTTTTTACCCATAATAATTTTTTTAAAAAAACATCAAAAAAAAAATACCAAATTAATCCTTGTTCAAGTGACCATGGTCGGTACCGGAATGATTTTTTTTCATCAAAAAATAAGAAAATTGCGGCCATTTGAAAAAAAAATCCATTTTTGAGGGTAAAAATCGGAAAATTTGTTACCGATCAAAGTGATTCCGGTACCAACCATGGGCACTTGAACAAGGATTAATTTGGTATTTCCTTTTTTTTCAGACGATTCAGTCACCTGGAATCACGTTCGCTGTCATTTTTTGATGTGTTTTTAAAAAAATTGTTATGAGTAAAAAAACCTATAAAAAAATCCAAAAAAACTTTTTTTAAATACTTAAAGTACAGATAAATATATGTGCAAAATTTTAAAATGATCTTTTTTCTTTCTATTAAAAAAACATTAATAAAAAAATTTTATTTAAAAAAAAATTGTAACCTAAAAGACCCCTGAACGTAAGAACTTATGAAACTTCTCCCCGAGATAATGTTTAATTCAAGATAGTGTATAGGGAGTTACCATAAGATATCAGACATAGAAAATGTTCGGAAAAAAATATGTTTGACGCCTTTAATCACATATCACGCATATCACCTATGAAAAGATCCAACAAAAAGAAAGCTCGAATATCTAGCGAAATAATAGATGAAGCTATTGTAATTTTTTTTTGGTGATGCTGCATTTTTAACAATAAAAAAATATTTTTTAATATGTTTAATTGCACTTTTTAAGAATTTCCCCATAAATAAGATAACCTCTAATAGGGATGTTGACTGTATAAAAATAAAAATGTAATTTTGCCGCGAAACTGTGGTTTCCACAATACAAATCCCAAAAAACAATATATTTTTTTTATTTTTAAGTAATTTAATTTTAATTTAATAATCAAAATGTAATTAAATCACTCTCGAGTCACGTGACAACGAACACCAAAGTGCGTGACGTCATTTGCTGGCAAACATCATCGCTCTCAAAGACTACGTTGTTAGGTTAACATTATTTTATAGTGATTTTCATGCAATTTCTTCAAAATTTGCTTACGACTCTCTTTGAAAACAATTCGAAGAAATCTTTCCATAGTGAAAAGTGGATTTATTAAGGCAAATATCTCCTCAGTCAAGTGATAATTACTGGCTTTTTGGAGCGAAATTTCAAACGGAATTTAAAATATACGATTTTTAAAGTTTTAGTTGTATAAAAAAAATATATTAAATATTTTGGGTGACATTAGGTACTTATGCATGGTTTTAAACACTTTCCCAAAATTAGTCGCCATCCCTATTTGCATCATGCTGCCGAATTTTCAAGATATTTGCCGTTAAATCCTACCTCGTATTTAGAGTAATAAGTCTTGTTAAACTCATCAAAATAGTTATGTTTCACTGTGTATTCCTGTAACATTGGGTTTATTCTGTATTGAACAATATGCAAAGCCATGATTTAAAGCAAGTTGCAGCAAATTAAGCTCTTCGGTTGCTGCTTGGAGCTGCGCTACAAAGCGATATAGCTAATCTTTATAATGTCTCTTAAAATGTGATTTCCCGTCTAAACAACAGGTTTAATATGATTAACACTATTAAGGAGAGGCCAAGAGAAGGTAGGGCAAAGCCGGCGAATGTCAGAGAAAACAGATTAATAATGAAAGGAGGTAGGATGAAGTCTACAAAAAACTGCACGTTGCGTCAAGACCTTTGTGCTGACAGTAGAATTCATATTACCCCACGACTTGTTTTTAACTCATTTAAATGAAGCTGCTTTCCATTGCTTAAAATGCCCTTTGTTAACAGCAGATCACAGATGTCAACATTTGCTTTGATGTAATAATACACTGAGCTAATGATTGGCGTAACGTGATGCTTACCGATCAGAGCCGCTTTGATTGTCGTCCTGATGCCCACACCTTCGTCAATAGCATAGCGGATTAGTATCGTTGGAATTTGGAGCCCAATTTCTAAATACTGGATAACGCTTGCCCAACGAAATGAGAGTAGTTCGGGAACAGCTGGCATTTTCCGTTACCTCCTGGCTCTCCAGATTTAAACTGTATTGAACGTGCTTGGGATATGTTTGCAAGGGCTGTAACTGGAGGCCAAACTCGTCTTGGTGTCGATCACTGGGAAAAATTCTTTATGATTTATAGGACGCCTCGTATCAAGATTAATTGAATCATTTAATTTTAAGTATTCCACGCCAAATCCAAACAATATTAGTCAATAGGGGTAGAATTTCTAGCTATTGATCAATTTTCAGTTTTCAAAAATTATCTGTTTTGTTTCATTATTAGATATTTTTTACTTTACATTAATATAGGGAGATGATCGTATGCCATTTTTTTCCAGAACTATTTTTTTCCGAAAGCTATCGCAATATCCTTAACTTATTTCGATCAGTTTATTTATTTGATTTATTAGATGTTGGTTCAAAGTCGCCTTTCTGATGAAATTTGACTTACATTTTCTAAGATTTCGTTTAAAATATTAAAAAATTATCTAGTGGTTTTGAGAAAAACCTGCATTTCAAAATAAATGGAAACATAATTTTAAAAAATGCTTACTTAAAGTGCCTTGATCTAAGTAGGACACCGGATAAATAAAGTATTGTATTTCATCTGATGTATTTTTAAATACAGGTCGTTAAGCTATTGATTGTAATAATTATTTGTCTGGTAAATTTCCTTTCTTCAATAAAAAGTCGTTAGGTTTACTGTATGTATCCATATAACTCTATATAATCGATACAAACGTACCCTATACATACATGGTTTTTATTTTAAACCAATTACCCCTATTTGCATGCCTTGTTTCAGTGTTAAGGGTGGAATGTTATTAAAATTAAAAATTTTTAATTGTAGTGTAGAATCAAATAGAACTGTGATGAAAATATTTCTTACTCATATTAGTCTAGAAATTAGCTGTGGCAACGAGAGTTATTAATAGGCGAAAATATACCTCAAAAGTTTTACTTGTCGTTGAGCTTGTTCGTAGAGAAATTACAAATCAGTCAGCTCCAACCAGAGTTTGGAAAAACAGCGAGGTGACAGTTGGAAAATTGTTTTTGGATGATTTAATTGACACTGACTGCGAACGGAGTTATTGTCACTTCACCAGTTAAAAATAAACAGGAGAATGTACCTAAATTTTAAAAACATTACTAAAGCGCCAATACACAATGCCCAATAGAGCGCTTGATATTTATTTTAGAAGCTATCTTTGATTTTTATGGCCACGCTTCTACATCACTGATAATTTTCTATTACCTTTTTTTGTTAGTATTAGTAACAAAATATTATTAAGTCTTGTGTTTTTCATTTATGCAGACAAAAATGGGCATTTTTTAATAGTCTATATAATTTTAAAAAGAGATAAATTAGTATTCCTACGTCATTCTTACTCTTTCGACTTGCCTGTATGAATAACACTGGTCTGCAAACTGGGGGTCTTAAAAACTTTTTGACAATTTGTCATACCGTAATTTTTTATTTGGAATCAAAATTTTGTCTCATATCACGTCAGGATTTTGGGGTTAAATGTCCAAAAAATGTAATTTTTGGCTATATTTGAAATATATATATATATATATGTATATATATATATATATATATATATATATATATATATATATATATATATATATATATATAAAATAAAGTAGAATCAAATATTGGCGAAGCGGACGTGAACATTTGTCAATCTACATGATTCTCGTGTTAAAAAGTGCGGAGCACTCCAAAGCCACGTGTCGCACCAAACGATCCCACCATGAGAGCAACGTTTAGCGTGTTTCAAAGCCAAACAAGTAAATAAATAAATAGATAAGTTTTTGTCCGTGTAATTTAAAATAAAATAGAATCAAATATTGGCGAAGCGGACGTGAAAATTTGTCAATCTACATTATTCTCGTGTTAAAAAATGCGGAGTACTCCAAAATATGGAAAAACCCTGGGTCCGCACTTGTTAACACGAGAATCATCAGCTGAAATGAGCAGTAGGCTTGGTTGCCAGTATCGAAAAATGCGACCCCTATCCCTTGGGCAGCGCGTTTCGTGTACTCGGTTTTACATTTTTCTGTTTTAATTCACCGTCGCGCCACCATATGGCGGTTATTTACAAACTTTGTTAATCTGTGTGGTTCTTGTGTTATCAAGTGGACCATCGAGATGTCGCCTTTGTCGTCTTGTTTGCTGTTTTTTGATTTTAAACTCTGCTTTATAGGATGCAAAGGCGAGATGATGGCTTGTACCGAATGCGATGGCCTGACGAGTCCCATATTAGGACGAAACAGCGCTGTCGCCATCTGTCGGACCCGGAGTTTTTCCATATTTTGGAGTGCTCCGCACTTTATAACACGAGAATCCTGTAGATTGACAAATTTTCACGTCCGCTTCGCCAATATTTGATTCTATTTTATTTTAAATTACACGGACAAAAACTTATCTATTTATTTATTTATTTATATATATATATATATATATATATATATATATATATATATATATATATATAGTTTAGCTCATGTATGCTGGTTGGTTGTATAGTTTAGTACTATTTTTTCCCTTCAAAAAGAAATGTTCGATTGCCCATCAACGATTTTTCTTATCGGAGTTATGGTTTTTTTTTTAATTTGGATTTTATATGATTTTGGTTACTGGGTCATTGAGTTTCGGTCATAGAGTTAACGGGTTCATGGCTTATGATTTAAGAGCTTATGTATATAATGACTCTGAATTTAAGGTTAAAACTCAAAGAGCTATCGTTTTAAAATATCTGAAGGAGAAAGGTACTACTAGACGATGCAACAAGCAAAAATTAGCTAAAATGTAATCTCAAATATACTTCAGAAATACTTCCTACTTTTTAAACAGCTGAATCTTGCAGACCTGTGTTAATATTTTCACTTGTTTCAAATCGATATCGTAGCTTATTTGCTACTTGCTATTCTTACCTCAAAATTATTACTGGTGTAAAACAAAGACCCCGCTGCTTGTGTCTGTTTTTTTGTTTATCTGCGCACATGTTTTTCAGTGACTGCTAAAGGAATTTTAATCCGATTTTCACTAATGGATAAAGTATTTCTCGCGGAAGGTTTAGGTGTGTAATTTGTAGGTTTAACAATAACATAACAAGCAACTCCTGTGGGAAATGAGAGCCGATCGCTAGTTCATAGGTAAAATAGGCAAAAAAAGTTCTTGTTAACTAATAAAATAACTTATGTGTAATAAAAATATAAGAAAACACATATAACTGTGATAAATGGTGCGAAAGCTAAAGCTTTGCTATTGATACTCAATTTCTTTAAAGCAAGCTCATAATTAAATAATTTAAAAAATAGTTTTAAAAATCTCTTACAGAACTGATAGTTGTTGATTTGTAGGAGCTTCTAAACACATATTCTTTGAAATTTTCCAAAAATAAAGCATGTTATGGTAATTAGCTCAAGTCGTTCGAATTGTCAAGCGAGTAATAGGCTTTAATCTATATGACACATATTATATTGCTAAAAATTAGTAAAAGTTTACTAATATTCTGTTTCACTATTTAACTTAATAAAACAAATATATTTTAATATAATAGGTAGCTTTAAAAATATATTACTCCCAAAAAAAAATTTGCTATACTTTGAACCAGCGATTCCTTACCTTTTTTTTCTTGCGAATTCCGTCTAAAAACCGGAATAAATTGGCCAACCCCCTGTGTAGTTACTAGTAACAGAAACTGAACCACTAATATCGGGTTATTCAAATTTATTGTCCATATTGAATAACAGTTTATAACGAAAAACTAAAATATAATCGTAAAACGTTTACAGACAATCATTATTCAAACTAAAGTGCTTAATCTACAAATAAGAATTAATACGGTCAGTAGGATATTTGTGCCTGTTTGGTAGAACAAAGAAATGAAAAATTTGGTTCGATGCTTGAAAGTTTGTGTCTTAGATCAGGTTCTGCATTTAATCTGTTTCTGTACTTATCTTTCGGGTAAGTGTATGTAGAAAATTCTTTCTCACATAGATATGTTGTACAAAAGGACAATAAAACTTTAATAGCCTTTTCCGCCAAAACAGGATACCCATTTCTTATACTGAGACAAAAAGCAATTGAAAAGTGCTCTTTAAAATCAGTTTTTAGGAAATTGCCAGAGGATAAATCAATGCGCTTTTCTTTTTCCAGTAAAGTTAAAGAAGTATCAGAAGTCATATCTCCTTAAAAAAGAATTACGTATCCAGTTGTTCGATCCAGATATAAGAGGTTTATTAGGAAAATAATCCTTGAATATTAATTGAAATTGTTTGAGATGTTCAAAAATATCCTTTTTAATTTATTCGTTAAGTTGAATTTCATTTTCTAATAAAATGATGCTCAGAAAACCAAAACATTCGTACTCATTCACCTGCAGATATTGAATCCAATAATTGAATTTCTTTAGCATGGCTGCTATTCTATCATTCACATTGAAAATGGTGATACCTGGGATTTAGAAAAGATATCGGCCAAATATGCAAGTTCTTGCAACCAAAGAATATCAGATACACAAGAGGACAAATAAAATGAATGGTCATTAAAAAATGCTCGAATTTCAGACTTCAGTTCAAACAAGCAAGTCAAAATCTTGCCACTAAAAATCTCTCTAACTTCTGTATAAAGTAGTAAAGAAACGTGGAGGCTTCCAAAGTTCTCACAAAGCGCATGGAATAAACAAGAGTTTGTAGCACGCGATTTTATAAAATTTACAATTTATACAGCGTCGCTTAAAGTACTGGAGAATTCAGCAGGAATGTTCTTACATGCCAGTGGTTGTCTAAGAATACAGCAATGGGTCCATGAGATATTCTCGTTTATCTTCTTTACCTGCACCACAAGGCCAGAAAATGTTCCGGTCATTGATTTTGTACCATTAGTTCACACAATCAAACAAAAGAACCAATTTATTTCATTTTTGTTTTCAAAATAGTCATTGATCATACCGAAAATTGCTGCACCTCTCGTATAGGTTTTCAGTGATTTTGCAAATAATATACCTTCATGAATGAAATTCTTAAAAATATATCTAACATAGACAAGCAATACTGCAGCGTTTGCTACCTCGATCGACTCGTCAAGTTGAATAGCGAAATAATTCAATTTCATTATTTTTAAAAGTTCACTTTCCACATCATTTACCAAGTCATTAATTCTCCGCGACACTGTTGTTTGATAAGGGAACAAGGTCAATTTTCTTTGCCGCTTTTTCTCCTAGCATACACTTCGTGATGTCTTTAGCACACTGTTAAGTCAAATTTTCTGCCAGTGTGCGCGCTTGTCCAAATCTTGCAATTCTGTGACTAACTCGGAATGATGCCTCGAGAGTCATTTTACTATCTTCGTTTAAATCTGTAAAGAAGAAACAGTAGATTTTTTGGTACCTGCCAATTTTCTTTTAAAATCCTCATGTTTATCCTTGTGATCCGAATGTCTTGTTTCAAGGTGTCGGCGAAAAAGAGATGGTTTTAAACTGCTCTTGGCTAGGATTTCACCACATATTACACAAAAAGGTTTAGGTTTTGACACATCCCTGGTAAAATAAATACCCATTTGTAAATAGTCACTATCATCTTTTCTTTTCTTTTTTCTCACTCTGTTTGTCTATTTTTTTTTGCGTCAGTCTGGCGAGACGGTAACTCGATACAACTGCCACCCTGTGTTGGTTCCGAATCAGGGTCTTACGTAGAAGAAGCAACTTGACAAAACTACCCCTTTTTAACCAACTATCCATCATACAGTTACGGAGCAATAATTATTTACTTTCACGTTCGAGGTGCGCACAATTGAGTTGTAAAGCTTGGGTATTTGTTGTAATTTATTTACACAAGAAGAAATCACTAAACTGGTTTGCACTACTAATATTTATTTATACACTATGCATTAACTACTAACTTGTAATTTTTTTTAAATCACTCGAAATTTTAAAGCTCATCGTACGATTTAGTTCGATTCTACTCTTTCTTGTATGTGAGTGAGGCGTTTTTATATCGGCAAACTTAATTTTCGTTCTTTCATGCATATTCGGGAAAAGTCTTGGTTCGCCTAGGTAGAAGTTGCCGGCTTGTTCGAGAATGTACTTGCATCGCCAGTGGCGTAGCGACTTGTCACGTTACAGATTGTTGCCTGTCGTGATGTTTAATTTTAAATTCCGCCATTATAATTTTTTTTCGCGAACCACTGCTTGGGAAACGTTGCTTTGGACCAAAAAAAATTGGGAAGGCTGTTAAATTCCACTCACAATCTGACACAGTGTTTGTCTCTAAAGACTAGATTGAAGTTTATGATATGTAGTACATTTAAAAATGAAAATTTTTTAACATCGTCACCCAAATTAAGATAAAAGATTTGTAATATATGTCAACAAAGCTTTACATTGAAAAATCAGAGGTAAATAGTTGTCTCTCAGAACTAAACACAATTTTTCATTTGTGCCGGTTTGGTAATAAATGAAAAATATTTTTGTTTATATTTGTATTTTTCGGGTTCAAAACTTATTGTCAATTTAAACCTTTTATTCTCAACTTAAATCATTTTAGAGAATTAGTAGGTTAATTTCCTTATTTACTTATTTATCCATAGTATAAGTAAGAATTCCTAAACGAATTCAAATATGAACACCCAATATATCTCCCTTTGGAGCAAAATCTGTTAGACACATATATTTTTCGTAGGAATGTCTGGTTTTTCCCAGCAAAAATTTAGTTCCCTGAGCAATTTCCAGAATTCAGTTCTTTTAATTTCAGGTAAATCGCGATCTTGATTGATTTTAGTTAGAATTTTGTCGACGGTTGGGATCTGCTTCTCATAATAAAATGTATGTACAACTCCTTTTATTGCAGTTTTCATCTCTTCTTCCAACGAGGTTTTTCGTCTACCTGTGTTCGAATGTGGCTTGGGAGTACTAACAGTTCTAGTCGTTTTTTTCTCCTTCAGTATTCGGTACATAGTAGATTTTTCAACTCCTGTCATCTCACATCTCAACGGAGCTTTTAACATTATTATCTAGATATTGATCTTTAGGCGTCATAAACATTCATCGTAATAAGTTTTTCATTGAGGAAAAATGTCCTGGTTTAACGACTTTGGAATAAATATAGAGGTGGAAGCCATATCTTTTGGGTATCTCACTAATCTCAAATAATATATAAAAACAAGCGCAAACAAGATAAATCACCAAGGACACGCTGTAAAGTGTACTTTCTCACTGACAGAAATTTTATTGTTGCAGTAAATTTATAAAAGCTTATAATATTTAAATATAATTAGATTTACGGCAGTCCTCAGTTCCATGTGTTTCCACACCTCAAAGCATTTCTGCACGAAAAGCGTTTTTCATCAGATGAAGAAGTCATTACAGCCATAGGGAGATATTTTGAAGGCCTTCTGGAAAATCACTTTAGAGATGGAATACGTGAATTGAAGCATCGATAGAAAAATTGTATTTAAATCAAGAGAGATTATACTGATGAATAAACGTATTTTCAATCATTAACTTATGTTGTTTCATGCCTAATCTAGAAACTTTTTAAATCACCTAGTAAGTTATCTAGTGTCATATAAATATAACTTTGATCTAAAAATAATAAAACAAGAATCATTTGAATATAGAGATATGTCAAAACCCACAAGTCATCCTGCTGAAAAATGCTATTTTTCTAGTTATTTCTCTAGATTGCAAAAGCTTTTGGCCTGATAATTTTAAAGATATTTTGTATCCCGTAGCTAAATTTTCAGTAGTTTATTTTCTAAATTTTACTTTTTATTGATCTCATTTTCTATCGAAACTGGTTCAGTTGATAGTTTGTTTACATTGATTTTATGAGAATCCCACCTAAAATAATAAATATTTTTCCCAATACCCAATTTACACATTACATATAAAAACAAATTTATTTTAGAATACTTATCGGTAAATAGCTTTTACTATCAATTTAAATATTATATTAATTAAAAAATAATAAACAAATATTTCCCAAAAATTAAAATAAAAATTTGAGACAATGTCTGACAAAAAGCCTACATATGGCTTAAATAATTGATTAGTTGGATAATGAATTCATTGGCAACAGCACTAAATTAATACCAGTCACAGGCTTAAACTGCTGACGTTACGGCTTACAGAATTTAAAAATTATTTCTTGGGCCTTTCCGGTGTCCAAAAATGAAGTCGAAATAAGTTATTTTCGGCTTTATTTGATCTTCTTCCACAAAATTAAAAGACAGACCCATTACACTAAATGATTCCACATATACAGTATGTTCAGGAAAACTCTTATAACATGTAAAAACATTTCTTTATTTTTGATTCATTTATCAGTATGCTACCTTAGACTTGTAAAAGTAAAAATGATCGCAAAAAACATCTAGCATGGGCAACTTGTCCTATATAATGTAAAACAGAAAGATTCGTCAGTATTTAATATATGCGTCCAGTTATGAAGTACGGAGAATAAAAATCCTCGTGAAACAAATATAACGAAATTATAATGCCCGCAGGCTTTGCAGGTCAAAGTTAGGTATTAATGCGCAATGATGCAAACGGGAAAAAATACAAGGATTCGACAAGGAACAGACGTGGTAGTGAGAGTGACGTGACAATTGAAGTGGGCCTATGTAGAGTACGTCGCGAGAACTAAGGATATCAGGTGAAATGTTAAAATACTATAATCGTGATCATGGAGAGTAAGGAATAATGGGGAAAAAAGCAGTGGTATTGTATATTGATTGAGAGTCACAGGATTTCAGTAGTTGACGGTTGGAGACTTCTATACTAAATACTAAGCACAAGTAGGCTACAAAAGAAGAATAATTCTCAAAGCTGAAGCAGCATATACTGGGCGGTGAAAAACTGAAAAAATATTTAGTTTTAATTATTCAAAAATATCTCAATATATTAGTTATGTTTAACAACACTTTTAAATGGGGTTGGGCTGCTCCGAGAATTTTAAAAATCTTTTTTTTTTGTATTTATTATTTACACGTTTAAGAATATTTTGAGCTATCCCCTATATCAAAATTCAAATTATTATCGGAGATATAGCAATTTGAAGTGAACGCGGCAGAGAATAGACTCGCATCTCAGGTATCGATCAGATAGGTGCAAGCGAACAAAGCGTTGCAGTATATATTGTTGAATATACTTTTATATTTCATCTTTTGAACCAGTCTCCTCAAATGGCGATAGCTTTATGGAATTTTTGTGAAGAATGAGGAAGCTATTGCCAGTATATCAGCAAAAAATTTAAAGAACCGTGCAAGTGCTGATTTTGGAGCTAACTCATCTTTTGGGTACAGATTAATTAATTTCGTCTATGGCTCCACAAGTACACTCCAGTGGTGTAAAAATTGTTAAGATACTTATAATGGAAATGTGAAATCTTTCTATTAGACGAAATGCACTGCAAACTCAGATGCCCAAAAAAATAACGATAGCCAGCCTGAGAGCCTAGCAAGAAACTAAAGAAGTAAAAAAGTTTAAGAAGAGTAAATCAAAAAGAGTCATGATATTGATACAATTAGTTTGGTAAAAACAAGTTGCAACGTATTTGAATATCATACTTTTTTGGGCCTGTTTACTTGGCACGTCCATCATTCAAGGCTCTAAATTACACCGCGCTGTGCATTCATAGTTACTTGCTTGGTATTCGTGAAGTAGACATATTCATAATAAGTGCAAAATATTATAAAAGAAGATTCAAAGCAGTTTTTCTGTGTAGACACGAAAAATGCCTAAAAATACCAACCTCTGCAAAATATATGAAAAAGTCTGTGTGCTTTATACAGAAGTGGGTGAAAAGGTAAGATCGAGAAAAAATTTTCGATGAACTTCCAGATCGTATTTTAACACGTGTAACTACAAAAGATCAAGAAAAGGTTGAAGTGTTCCAAAAAAAATTCAACATCTCAGTCTGCTACAGCAACTGTTATATGGCGTTATTGTTACTTTTGAAGGAAGAAATCGCGAAATAACGGTCCTAAAGAAGAAGAAAAAAGTGGTCTTTCATCAAGACAATACACCGTGTCACGAGTCAATCGCAACGATGGCAAAACTTCATGAATCGTACTTCGAATTGCTTCCGCGTCGACTGTATTCCCCAGATTTGTGTCTCAGTGACTATTATCTGTTCGCAGATCTCAAAAAAATGCTCGCTGTAAAGAGATATTGCCCCAATGAAGATATGATCGCTGAAACTGCATCGTTTATTGAAGGATTGGACGAATTGTTCTATATGAAAGGCGTAGAAATATTAGAGCGGCTCTAGAGTGATCGTATCACCTAGAAGGAGACTGTGTTGCTGAATAAAGTCGAATATTGCCAAAAAAATTGTGTTTATATATGTTGGTCCCAGGACTTTTGGAACCACCTGTTTTACCTATTTTTTCGAGCACCAAGGCGAATTAACCCCTATCAAGCGAATTTTGCACTTTTATATTATTTTGTCCTAATTTTAATGAAGGGAATTTTTTTCTTTAAGTTATTTGAAATCCTTTGTTGTCTGAAACATTTTTAGACATGCTGTAATTCAACCAAAATATATTAATATTCAGCAATAGTGCGCCACAAAAGTAACGTGTTCAAGAGAAAAAATATGGCCACCCTTAAGAACTTGATGAATTAATAAATACAATGTTGCTCAGTTTTGTGTAGACGTTCAGTTTGTATTTGATTTGTGAACCGAAATAATCAATTTAATTAGTGCCATAGTGTTTAATTGTTTCTTTTTGTGAAAGTAATGCATTATTGTTTACTACAGTGATCCTTAAAAACATAAAAAATTATTATATAAAAAGTCCAAAACATTTTATATTACAATAATTTTTAAAATTTAAAAATATAGATTATTTTTGAAATAGGTCAAGTGTAATTCATACTGCATTAGGAAGTAGATGTGTACTATCAGACGCTTTATGAAAATAAATAAACTTTTTTAAATAAATTTGAAAAAGATGAAAAATTCTTGATTGTTATGGTTATTAAGGGCCGTAAACGACACTTAATAGTAAGATAAATTGGGAAATAGAAATAACCGACATAATATAAAATTAAATCGTGTTAATTTGAGAAGATAATATCTAGGATAGTTTTTTTTTTTTTGATAATTTTTACAACGTTTGTTTATAATAGTTGTTACATACATACATACATACACATTTTGAAACTATATTTATTATTTAAGGAGGTCCATTCCCTACACATGAGTCCGATGAAGTATTGTATCCAATATTTGACAAATTAAACTGAAATATCAATAAAAAATAATATAATTTAAAAATAAGTAGTTTACAAGGCATTTATCTATGAAATAGAAAATATTATAAAAAAATTAAATAGGGAACTTCATTTGACTCATTTAAATCAGCTGGTCGAAATTCGTGTGCGATTTGGCAACGTTGTGTTTTTACTGTTTATTTATTTATATATATATATATATATATATATATATATATATATATATATATATATATATATATATATATATATATATATATATATATATATATATATCCATATCCAAAACAATCTAACCTTATTTTTTCATAATAGATACGTTTGCAAAATAGAATGTTTACTCATAATCCAATTTTTCATGGCAAAGATGCTGGTAAATTTGTCACAAATTTACAGCTGACGATGTTTCTCTAAACCTCGTCACCCACGATTTTACCAAATTTTTACTTGGTGCGTCCTCCACAGGCCTAATATTGAAGTGAGTACAAAAACTTCGCCTTGCAATTGTGTACGAGTCGTTACTCTTGAAGTATGCCTTAATAATGAACGTATGATACACACCTGACCAACGTTCCATTTTTGCTAAATAATCCGCAGCAATCCACCATGTAACGACGCTACCCCGACCCCGCTACATTACACTGTTTCAAGTTATTCCAGTTAAAAAGGGAAATCCATCCCTAGACCCTATTTTTATTGCACAAATGGAAAGCGGAGAAAATTTCCTATCCAATAGTATAAATAACATAGAAGGTAAAATGGCATCTGTGAATCATTTGAAGGTCAAATATTCCCGACAACTAAGAGTGGAGAAAAACTTGTCCGGCAAAAGTTTCAGCCTCAAATTTGTCCTTGACTTTGACCTTCAAGGTCGTTTGAAGGTCAAGTTGTTTTTTTTCCAATGGAACATCATACTTTCAACGTGGGGAATGGAAAGAATGCAAAATTTTACATTCAGTTGTGATTATGAGTAACCCTCCCTTTGATTATGTGGTGGACTTTTTGGAACGATTAATAAATAATTAGGCAAATAATTCAATTGTATCATTTCTTTTCTATGATATCAGTTAGAGAGCAACTCTGTGCTAGTGACATTGACCTGAATTATTTACTCAATTATATATTAACCGTTCCAAAAAGTTCTCATCAGAATCATAAGAAAGATCACTCATAATCATATCTGAATGTAAGATTTTGCGCTATTTTTCATTCCCGACGATGAAAGTATAGAGTTCCATTGAAAAAACTTACTTGAGCTGCAAATGACCTTGAAGGTCAAGTCCAATTTGAGGTCACCTTGAGGTGTACCGTATATATACATACATACACACACATATATATATATATATATATATATATATATATATATATATATATATATATATATACAAATACAAATTTACAATAATTGATTAATTTGTGTTATTTCAAAATATCAATGTGTGAATGTATTCAAAGATCTGAAGTGCGCACTTAAGCAATGTTGCCAAACGTTTCGACTCCATTTTAATTTAGGTTAATCTTAATTTTTATGTATTTGTGTAATGATATCTCAGTAAATCCTACAGTAAGCTAAATATTTAATTCAAAAAGCTAATTTTTTAACCTCTTCTAATCAACAAGAGGTAGTATTCAAGTGAAAGTGCCAAGATTCTGATTTCCCATAAGGCTCTGTACACATTTTTACATTTTTTAAAATTGAATTCTTAAAAATTTACACGGTAAAGTGAATCGAAATTCCTCGTATATAGATTTCGACTTAAGCTATTATAAAAAAATTGATTTTCGTTATGATCCAATATTTTTTATTTAACATGAGTAGCGATTGTACATCCTTAAAATTCTTTCATTTTAAACGAATTAATAATAATAGGCGTACTTTTTTGTAGCCCTCAATACATGTTAACTTTATTGTCACGTTGAAGGATAGAAATAATGAAAAAATAAAAAAGAAATGTTGTCGTACACGTCGCAGAATTAAATTTACAAAAATTTCGTTTTAAAATGAAAAGTATTTCACGGTAATGAGCATGCAAAAGTTAAGAAACACGAAATTGTAATTCATGTCAAGATAGTACAGTTTGATTATTTACACTTCGGGTAAACAATCGTAAGCCTAAGTTAAATACCAAGGCTGGAGGTTCTAAATTTAATTTTCTTGATATTGTTACTCGTACCGATTTTTTAACTATTACAATACAGTAACAGGTTGACAATAGATAAAAGAAGATTAAATAGAAAAAATTGATATCTGGTTCAATTGGGAGAATGGTACTTCAATATTTTGAAGCAATTTTATGAAACTGTCGAAAAAGATATTTAAAATATTCGTTTAATTGTTGAAACTATTTTTTTTTTTGAAGTAAGTGTTGAAGTGATTATATTTTAAAAAGTTGTATTTGAACAGAACTGTTTTAAACATATAAACAGAGTGAATAAATAGTAAAAGTGTGTGGCCGACAATGGTTTTCCTCAAAATTTGTCCATGTAATTTTAATTTGTGAGTATTTTATTCGATTCGTAATTAATCAGTAATGGAATTTGATATATATATATATATATATATATATATATATATATATATATATATATATATATATATATATATATATATATATACAAATACAAATTTACAATAATTGATTAATTTGTGTTATTTCAAAATATCAATGTGTGAATGTATTCAAAGATCTGAAGTGCGCACTTAAGCAATGTTGCCAAACGTTTCGACTCCATTTTAATTTAGGTTAATCTTAATTTTTATGTATTTGTGTAATGATATCTCAGTAAATCCTACAGTAAGCTAAATATTTAATTCAAAAAGCTAATTTTTTAACCTCTTCTAATCAACAAGAGGTAGTATTCAAGTGAAAGTGCCAAGATTCTGATTTCCCATAAGGCTCTGTACACATTTTTACATTTTTTAAAATTGAATTCTTAAAAATTTACACGGTAAAGTGAATCGAAATTCCTCGTATATAGATTTCGACTTAAGCTATTATAAAAAAATTGATTTTCGTTATGATCCAATATTTTTTATTTAACATGAGTAGCGATTGTACATCCTTAAAATTCTTTCATTTTAAACGAATTAATAATAATAGGCGTACTTTTTTGTAGCCCTCAATACATGTTAACTTTATTGTCACGTTGAAGGATAGAAATAATGAAAAAATAAAAAAGAAATGTTGTCGTACACGTCGCAGAATTAAATTTACAAAAATTTCGTTTTAAAATGAAAAGTATTTCACGGTAATGAGCATGCAAAAGTTAAGAAACACGAAATTGTAATTCATGTCAAGATAGTACAGTTTGATTATTTACACTTCGGGTAAACAATCGTAAGCCTAAGTTAAATACCAAGGCTGGAGGTTCTAATTTAATTTTCTTGATATTGTTACTCGTACCGATTTTTTAACTATTACAATACAGTAACAGGTTGACAATAGATAAAAGAAGATTAAATAGAAAAAATTGATATCTGGTTCAATTGGGAGAATGGTACTTCAATATTTTGAAGCAATTTTATGAAACTGTCGAAAAGATATTTAAAATATTCGTTTAATTGTTGAAACTATTTTTTTTTTTGAAGTAAGTGTTGAAGTGATTATATTTTAAAAAGTTGTATTTGAACAGAACTGTTTTAAACATATAAACAGAGTGAATAAATAGTAAAAGTGTGTGGCCGACAATGGTTTTCCTCAAAATTTGTCCATGTAATTTTAATTTGTGAGTATTTTATTCGATTCGTAATTAATCAGTAATGGAATTTGGTAATAAAAGTTACAAAAATACAAGAGTCAATAAAAATTTGTCAATTATTTTTATATCATGTGATTTTTTACGATAAGGCAGTCTGTTATGGTTTTGCTACCTATAGTTACTAGATAAAACTAATGGCTTTTATCGTGGAAAAACTAAAACATGATTTTCTACCAAAGTATTGGTTTATTAATTAGATATTGGATATCACGGATTTATTCCAGGGACGGATTCCGTTCTTGTATGAGAAAATGAATATACAAATGTTGAATGGGAAGAACTCATTTTGTACTAATCAGCGGATGGCTCGTTTCAAATATGTTATTAGAAAACTACTTATTACGACAAATGTCCTTTTTATAGTCTTTAAAATATAAGATATTTCTTAAAATATTTCAGAAAACCTAAACGTTTGATATGGAATGTCTGTAACGTATCTGATGTCTCCACCTCGAATTTTATTTATTTTATTACACGAAATCTTTGTAATTATGTGCAGATAGGGATGTGTGCATTGCGACCTGTAAAATGTATTGTATCCCCTTCTGCTGCTTAGTCGTTGGGGACACGTCGCCGATTAAGTAGGTCTTCCAATTTTATTTCTCTTAGACAACTCAGAATGTAGGACGGTTTCAGATTGGGTAGATCTCCGTGTTCTATTCTATACGCTCTCAGATATCGCATTCAAAGATTTTGTGAGACTATGCATAGTGACAGAATGTGGACAAAGGTTTCGTCCTGTTCCTCTCATAATCTTCATTCTTATCTCTCTGCTACCCCAAGTTTCTTAAGGTGCCCCCTTAGGTGACAGTGCCCTGTTAGGATCTTTGCTAAAATTCTAAGTTGGTTTTTACTTAGTTCAATATGTGCATTGAATTTATTCTAGTCATAGTTCTCCAGAAGTATATTCGCATTCCTTGTAGATTTATCCAACAATTGGATATCCCTCTCTTCCCATTTTTTTAGTTTTTACAAGATTCCACTGTTAATAATTCTACAAAAGGTTCAGGTCTTAGAAACAGTGTTTTAGCCCCTTTTTTTGCGGTTTTGTCTACTATTTCATTTCCTCTTACTTCACTGTGTCCCGAAACACTCAGGAGGATAACCGTGTTGTTATTGCCTAATTTTTAGTTCTTCTAAGCATTCCCAGATTCTTGGATCTGATTACATGAGAACCAAATTTTTTTATTTCATGCCGTAATAAACAGTTTTCATGAGATAACTACTTAGTTTACAAATGTCTGGATCTTTCTTGCTAATAACATTTAAGTATTTCTTTTGTTTTGAAGTAAATGCTATATTAGAAAAATTAAAAAACATTGTAATACCTTGAACTTAATTTTATTTATTCATTTATCATTCAAGGGTAACCGTTTATATTTTAGGAAATGGCAACATTGGGGATGCTAGGTGCTATCTGACATCCATTATAAGTTTGATATTTTAGATGGTATACGTACACTCAAAACGTTTTGACATACGAATGCTCTTTGTGTTGTTTACAGTAACTTCAAAATTTCATCTCGGCCAGAAAATGGAACTAACTCATAAAAATTTTCGTGCGATTATTTTTCACAAGTTTTAACGTGATTTATCTCAAGAGTGTAGAAATCACTGCATATATTTGGCTAGCGAATTTAATCGCAGCCATCATTCGCTCACAGACGAGCCGCATGAAGGTCTTCCAAAATCATTTATAATGCAAGAAAATATCGATGGTTTCCGTAAATTGATAATGCAAGATCGTCATGTGACATACTGTAAGATTGAGGCATCTCTGGGAATTATTAACACCAGCATATATAATACATGTATGTTACATAAACATTTTGCCATGAAGAAGCTATGTTAGCGTTGGATCCTGCATTATTTGACTATCGCTCAAAGAAAGGCCTGTGTCGATTGCCGCAAGGAACCTTTCAAAAAATACAATCATGATACTTCAAAAAACGTTGATAAGATCGTGACGGGTGACGAATCTTGGATGTAACCTCAAAGTAAACAGGAATAAATGGTATGAGTTTTCCATGGTACGCCAAAACCATCAAAAGTTGCTCGCACACGAAGCACTTCGAAGCGAAAGGGCTTGTTTTTTTGAAAAGAACTGGCCATATCACAACCGTGCCTTTGGAGAATTGTAGAACGGTCAATTCTATATGATACACAACTATTTGTTTTCCGGAAGTCACAGTGACAAAAATGTTTTTCGGTTTGGTTCAAAGGCGTGCAAAAGTTTGATCATCGTAGAGAATATTTAAAAAAAAACAATAAAAGCGTGTTCAGTGGCAAATATTTGTTTTTGTTTGTTACTCCCGAAGTATAAAAGGCTGCCCTGGTAGGATGGTTCAGAATTTTCCGGCTCTCCCATTTTAAAGCAATAGATGATGCGAAAGTTTAATATTATTTAATTAGTTATACTTATTACATTAGTTATCTTAGAAAATAGTATTTGAAATTGTTTCGTTGTTAAGGCACCATTTAGTACACACCTGTTAAAACCAAAACTTTAAAATGTTTAAAATCAATTATCGTACAGTGGTTAAATTTTTGACTAAAGGAAAGAATACCATCGAAAGTTAAACTTTTTTTTTCGTTGGATTCGGGAACTCTTCGGCTTAGTATTTTACAGTACAAGAATGAACAACATAGTTTCTTTTCATCTTTATCTATATGATTATGACGGTATGAAGAAAACTAGTGTAGAATGTCTTGAAACCTCTTTCATAGGTTAAAAAAAGGAACTTGTATTTCCAATTCTAGAACGTGGCTGTACTAAACTCAGCGATCGACCTTATGGGCTTGATCTGGCCCCTAGGGATTATATTTTCTTCTAAAAATTAAAAACTGACTTGAGAGGAAAAAGACAGTTTTGGTGGTGCTTAGAACGAATTTTAAGGATAATAAAGCACTGTGAAAAATATGTTGAACATAGTTGTGATTATATTTAATAATAATAATAATAATAAATGTTTTTGACTTAATAATCATTTTATAACTCACACTGGAAACGTTTTCATCTTACTAGATATTTAGCTAATTTTGTGTTACATTTTTTAAATATGTTTTAACAACAACAAAACAACACATGTATTGGAAACAAATATGTGAATAAAGGTTTCATATATAGTCATTTTCGACTATTTAAAACACAGAGAGCTGCAATTTTCACTCCTCTAATGTTACTATAATAAAGAATTTATTTCGCCGATTGATGTTATGGTCATTTCTGAACTGGCAAGTATAACATGTTTTTTCTATCAACCAAACCTGTGTTTCGCAATGCCAATAACGACAAATTTTATGCAATCCAGCAATAGCTTATATGTCTAGTAAAAAGGCCATAAACGAACAACATGGTTTTTGTTCGAAGAAACTCTAGAATCGCCAGTTTATAACAATTTAAGAGGTATCTGCTGAATTCCTTCCAGAGAAGTATACAGATGTTATGTGTATTGGTTTGCCAAATATAAATTAATATAAATAGAACGGTTATGTACATGGGATTCTGGTACAGTTTTCTCGAAATCTTAACAAAATATAATTTTCACAAAACATCACCCTATACTAATTGATTTGTACCACAGTAATTTTTTTAAATTAGGCTGATTTCGATGATAATTTCCTTAGTAAAGCGCATAAGTATATCTATTTACAAGTAGTTAAAAAAATTCATTAACGTTCAGAAAGAACTGAGTTTTTAGGAAAATTTGGTCCAAAAATGTTCCAAAGATCCCAATGTGCGACGTGTTGTTCAACCATTCGAACTATAGTCGCTTAATTAACTAGAATATGTCTAAATGTATCTTTAGAAGGAAGTGTTAATACTGAAGATTCAGTTATATTTTTATATTAATATTATTAACATCAAAACTTCTTACTCTTCTGCTTTGGATAATTAATAAACCTAAATCACTAAGTTTTGATCTTTGTATCACATAAAAAGTTTGAAGAAGCTTTCATTTGTATTTTATTAATGATATAAAAGAATTTGCTGCTGGATATTTCTTTTATATCTTCCTTACATCTATTTAAACACGTTTTTTTAATTTTTCAGGTGTGGCAGCCTAAAGATGTCGCACCACAGCGACGACAATATGCTGATCGCTACCAGCGATTCCTTCTGGGAACCAGGCAACTATAAAAAGACTACAAAGCGTATAGAAGACGGTTACAAGCTATGTTCGGACCTAATGACATTGGCCAATGAAAGGGCCGAAATTGAGAAAAATTATGCAAAAGCTTTAAAAGCGTGGTAAGTAATCAAAAACTTTTTATTTAATAAAACATTATTATTTACTATGATTTATAATTCACATTTTCAAAAAATGTTTTTGAAAATATTTTCTAGAAACATCAATATTTTATGTACTAAGTATACAAAGATGAATATCATCTAGATAGATAGTGCTAAAACTTATTTAAGTTGTTTCATATATTGCGAAAAGAATTGAAATATATTAAACTATGTTCATAGTGCCCTGTGTAATGTGTACTTTTTGAGAATATAAAGAGAATCACGAAAGTAAGTGTATGTTATACTTAATATTTAAGGATTTCTAAATTTTTTTTTTAATAAGTAAATGAATTGTTATTGAATCAAAAAAATATGGAAAAAATATAAGTTTTTATAAAATATATAATCTACTACCGTCCCCCATGTCGGCTTCGCTCAAGAGAATAATATAGCCAACTCATTTTCTAACAGCACTAAATTGATAAAACTTCGGGGTATATAATATATTTTTGGGATGTTTCGATTTTCTAGTAACGAAATGTATTGGCGGTTTTGGATATTATTTTTTGTCTGTCGCAGTATAATTTTCATTAAAGAATCTATAAATACGGTAAAAATTGAAAACTATTTTCCAGCTGCATATATTCGTTTTGATGCCGCCGATCTCAGCATAATTTTAATATTTATCTAAAGCCCAAATACCATAAGCTTACCTAAGAAACGGATTATAATTGTTTGATATTCAATAAGTAAACAGAACTATGAGAATGTTGTTGCGTGAAACACACAACAACGTGTCCGGCGCCTAGCGGAGAGCCGGTATACTACGTATGTACGACGGTATATAAAAGGCAATAAAGTATTACCTTTTTAACGTTATTTTCTTTATTGTAATTAATATTTTTTCGAGATGAAATGTATCTATCTATAAACCTTCTCATTCATGCCGAGAAGCATGGATAAAAATTTGGTTGCGTTTGATCTAGTAGTTCTTTTGTTTATCCCAGAAAAACAAAAGCTCTCGTCCCCTTAATATAAGAGTAAAGATATTTCTTCAAAAATCATGAAATTACACAAGTGAGGAAAAAATATAAATATTATTTTCATAAAACTCAACAACTGAATTGAATTGTTTTATACAGGACTCCCATTTATTTATTAAATTTAATTTTCACACCACCACAGTTATAAACTTTGTAATATTATCAAGATATAATGGTAACGATTTTTTTCGAAATTTACCGTATGTAGATAACAAATTTTACAAAATGTCCCTCAACTTTAAAGTTCTATTGTTTTAAATAAATATTTTAAATAAATTAATTTGCCATTTTACATGAGCATGTATATAAATTGTAGACGCCTTAACACAGTATTATAAAAAGCATCAGGAAACTGTATATTTCATAGAAGTATTGTTTTTGCTATCGGAATATTATAAGACGCTGAATTGTCAACAATTAACTTCTCAGTTCAATCAATGTTGTTTTTGTTTATTTGACTTTGTTTATATATTTAGAAAATGATTCACTGAAAGATGATTTCATGTACCCATATTTAACATACTTATATGTAAATTCAAGAAATTCTTTAGCATACTTATTTATAATGTGTCGAAAAATAATCACTTTTAATTATACGTATTTTCTTTAAAAAATTATTATTACAAGACAATTACCACTAATAGTTACATCTGCCCATCAGTACTCTATCAATATTAACAATTTTTAAGTGTGCCTATCAATTCTCTAGTATATTCCGTATTAATCTTTTTCAGTATTTTTCCTTTAATCGGCTTTCTATAATTTCCTTCTTTATTGCCCCTTCTCCACCTATCATAGGTGTGCCTCTTTCCTTTTTTCGTATATTCGTTTATTGAAGAATTTGTCATACCCTATATAATTTTTCTAATATATACGTTCTAATATTTTTCTAGGTCGAAAAAATGGAACGACATAATAGAAAAGGGTCCTGAATATGGTACTACTGAGGCAGCGTGGAAAGGCGTTCTCGGTGAAGCAGACAGAAGGTGCGACCTCCATTCCAAAGTGCGGGACTGTCTTGTTAATGACTGTATGAATAAAATTAAACAATGGCAGAAGGATACATATCATAAGGTGAGAATATTTTTATGCAGTACAATTATTATATTGCATAAAGTTGTTTTTCCCAAACAAATTATAGTATGCCTACAAAAATGAAGAAACCCCTTGCAATTTATCTCCAAAAAAAACTTTTAACATCAAAAAGACCATGACTTAGTTAAGGACAATGAATTAATAAATTTATCTAGATGATGCTATTATTGGTATGAGGTTCACCAGCCGATATAATTGGATAAATCACTTTATATGAATCTTCACTTGCTTCTTCATTGTCTTTTTTTGACATTATCGATTATAAATTGTTTTTTTTTTTTAATATGACCCTTTAAAAAAACAACACTCAATTCTTGCTTTTGACTTGTAGATGATTTATTATCAGAGATTTCAACATTGTAATTAAGCTGAGAAATATTCCAAAGACATTATAAAAAAGAATATCGCGTGAGCTATTTGTTTTTATTTTGATGACCTTTAAAAAATTATAAGCGACTTAAGTGTATAATTGGGATGTTGACTATTTTTGGGAAAGAGTTTAAAACCATGCATAAGTATCTAATGTAGCCGAAAATATTTAAAAATTTTTTTAATACAACTAGTACTTTAAAAATCATAAATCTGAAATTCCGTTTAAAATTTCCCATCGAAACGCCAATATTTGTCACTTGGCCGATGTGACGTCACACTGGTAAACTGACAAGGATATATAATTTTTTTTTCTTAATTTTTGTGATATAAGATGAGTTCTAAGTAATTTTAAATGTTGTGCGGTGCCTCAGTGTATAAATACTACAATTAAAACACCTTAAAAATTATTTATTCACGTTCCACGTTCGAAAAATAATAGGAAAATATGGCTTCAGCTAGCCCGGCACTTCTCGTTTTATTTTAGTTTTCAGCTTATAAACACCGACTATTACTATTCTGTATTCATTATCGGTTACGGAAATAACAATTCTTGATAAATTACTTACATGGAGATCTTCATATTTCTAAATTCAGCAGAGCAGACTTTACTGTTTGTTGCGAAGAAATTGGCCACCATAAAACAATCAAATCTCGGCAAATTCAAACTATTTGCCTTAATAAATCCACTTTCCTTCATGAGAAAATTTCTTAGAATCATTTTCAAAGGGAAAAGTAAGCAAATTTCGAAGAAATTATATGAAAATGACTATAAAATATGAACTAGGCAACGCAGCCCTTGACAGCGATCACGAATGTGACATAAAACCAAAAAATTTATATGTCAAGTTCAAGACAGCGATGGCGTTGGCTGAATTCTTTAGACTAATTATGTGAAAAAAGTGAAATTGATAACCATGTTCGTTTGAATATTGTCATTAGGTCGAAGTGATCATGATTACTTCAAGTGATAGAACTGAAAGTAATAATGATTCAAAAAAATAACCGTATCAGGACGGAGTGCCATTGATGACGTTAGTATGAAGTGACATCATTCACTTTAATTGATGTTCATTGTCACGTGACTCGAAGGAGATTTAATTACATTTTTATTATTAAATAAAAATAAATTTCCTTAAAAATAAAGAAAAATATTGTGTTTTTAGCATTTCTATTATGGAAATTACCGTTTCGCGGCAAAATTATATTTTAATTTGAATATAGTCAACATCCCAATTACTGTTAAATTCCGCTTTCTTGATAACTGTAACATTAGAATGCAATTTACTTGAATTTTGCTGATATCCAGGCATTTGCTAATATCATCTAGCTATAAATCGTATTATCGATTGCGAAAGTTTTTGTGCAACTTTATAAGTAAAAATATCCAAAATCCGAACGAAGATTATGTTATAGGGCCTTCAAAAAGAATCATACCCCCTTCTATCTCCGAAAATACGCTACCTAGGAAAAAATGACTCGTGCAAAAATTGGGTTTGACCTTCAAGGTCATTTGAAAGCGAAAAAATTCTAATCCAATATAAAGGGTAAAATCATATCTGGAGATCATTTGAGGGTCGAATGTTCTTATTCCATGGATTGGTGTAAATTATTTAATAACTCGACAACTAAGTGATGGAGAAAACTGTTCCTACAAAAGTTTCAGGAAATCGAACGATACACCTTGAGTTGACTTTAAATTTGACCTTGACATTTAAGGTCATTTGAAGGTTAACTTCAGAATTTCAAATGAGACCTACAGATAGAAAAAAAAAAACAGTGAATTTTACATTCACATATTACCTTGGCTTAGAACTTGAGGTCAAAGTTAAGATCATAGGAAGGTCAAAATCGTAGAATTCCTTAATTTTAAAAATAATGACCATACAGGAAAAAATTTGACAAAAATCGTAGTGGCAATGTAATGGGGACCTTAAATGTGTCCTTGACCATGACCTTCAAGGTCACTAAAAGGTTCATTTCAGAATTTTAACCGGGACTCTCTAGACAAATAGAAGAACAGTGAATTTTGCATCTAGATCAGACTTGAATTTGAAGTCAAGGTCATAGCAAGGTCAGTGTTGTGGACCTTTCTGTTTCTGGATTAGCTGTAATTATTCAGAGACATGACTTTCAAAGGCAAGCAAGCTAATCTAGCCAATTGATATCAGAGAATAAAATTAATTGATCTTTCAATTGGTGGTGTCAAAAGAAGTAGGTCTCATTTAAAATTCTGAAGTTGACGTTCAAATGATCTCGGGGGTCAAGGTCAAATTTAAGCTCACTTCAAGATGCACCGTCGATTTATTGAAACTTTTGTAGGGAAAGTTTTTCTCCATCACTCTTAGTTGTCGAGTCATTAAATAATTTACATCTACCGATGGTGTAAGGATATTCGACCCCAAATGGCCCCCAGATGTGATTTTACTCCTCATGTTATTTATATCGTTGGATAGGAAATTTTCGATGCTTTCAATTTCTGCAGTATTAAAATTAGGGTTTCCATTTAAAAAACTCTACTTGGCCTTCAAAGTACCTTGAAGGTCAAGCCCAAGGTCAAATTTGAGGTCACTATGAGAATGCCTGGGCAAAATCCTACAACTTTTTATCGGTCATTTTTTCCTAGGTTGCATATTTTTCGATACTTCTTGAACACCCTGTATAAAATTCGAAAGTGTTGCACTAAAAAGATTAATAGGTTTTTCAGAACTTACCTATTTTATGTAAGTAGTTTAACACATACATTTTAGAATAGTACGTATTTAGACCTATTAATATTCTTATAAATTCAGACACAAAATGAAAGAATTATATTTTACCATGGGGTAAAGACAGAATATTTATCCAACAAGAAATCAGTTTATTAAACTGGGCTTGTGTGATAGTAGTAAGTTTTAACTCGAGGATAAACTGAACATTTCATTCGCGGTTTATATTTTTTCTTTATTCAGCAGTTCTTATTTATTAAAAACAACAGACTTTATTTACAGATTAAAAATATTTTCCTTACTTGATTGATACATTTTGGGTAGCCATCCAGCCAAATAATTTAGTTTTTTCTTGAGTTTCATAAATTCAATTTATTTTGGGGTATTTTAAACCAAAAATTAACTATTTGTAAAAAAAAACTGATTTTTCAGATGCAAAAAATATATTAACCTTACAACATGACATTTTTCTTTGTTGACTTAATTTATTTTTATGTGTGAATACCCACTGCATTTATGAAGACGCATTAAACCCGTATCATCTTAATAGAAAAAAAATTCTGTAAACACCTGGCGCTAATAGAGAGGACCGGTCCGAGCAATATTGATTTATTGAAAGAATAGTTCACTAATTACATGGTATTATAATCGTATCAGTCTCTTAATTTATAATAGCGAAAGTTATCATGTTATTATAAAAATACTAATGCGTTAATCTGATTCTGAAGCATCCTCGTCAGCCACATTTATGTTTACTGGTTTTATGTTTGGCATGAATTATCTATAATGATTTTCTATTTTTAATTATTTTTTTAATACTATTTTCCCATTGTTTGTTTATTTATATGTCGGTTTCATGAATTAACTCTATTATAGATTCGTTAAATTTTGAGTCAGTGTTTTTTACATGATTAAAATTGTCTTAAGCTTCAATAGGTAAGGCGTTAATGTTCTGTTTAATCTAAGATTTTCTCAATCCGTCGTCAAGTAAACAAAATAAGAAGTATTAGTAATCAACAATAATAATAACAAAACACGTATAAACCATATCAGCCCACCAGCTGCAATAATAAAAACAAAAAAGAAATACCCAAACAAAATTAATAATAAAATAAGTAACTAAACAACACGCAGATGTACACAATGGTCTTGACAAAAAAGAAAAACAATGCCTACACATCACAAATTATCCAATAACTAAAATTTTAAATATCCCCATGTATCCAACAGAAGTTTTCATATTTATACATATGATCGCGGCTTGATTTAAATTAAGTGAACGGAGAAAAATGCTCTTTAATTTGTTGTGCTGATTTATTCAAATTTTTATGGTTGCGATATTCTTATTCAAACAGCAGGTTCGTTCTACTAACTATTTATTATTATTTGTTTGGACGAAAACAGAAACCTATATAGGAATTACTGGTATAAAAAAATTTGTAACTAAAAATTTATCATTAAATCCGGGTATGTATATTAGATCTTGATTATTTGAACGGTTAATTGGTTTTACCTTAAATTATTTTAAATAATTTAGCCTCCTGAAATAAAATTTAATCCCATAATTCACTAATATGGTCTAAGTTTAAAACTGGTCGAAGTTGAGAAGAAAGACTTGAAGGCAACTAAGTTTTGAACCTAAAAATTTCAAGAATTAATAAAACATCTTTTTGTTTTTATTATTAAGTAGAGAAAAGTCGAAAATTTTGCTTATTTTCGGAAGACAACTCGACCTCTTACTGATTCCAATGCCAATCCAGATTTTTATCCTTAGTTTTCCTCTATATGTAAAGGTTTGTTTGCTGAAGTATATTATACAAATTGTAACAATATCTTTAGCAAAACAAAAGCGACCAACCAGAAGGTCTAGCTTGCATGACAACTAGCTCGGGCTAAAAGTTTCAAGTGAACCTGATTGTTATTGTTTGAATGCATGCGATGGTAAAGGCTCTACGCTTTTCTATAAAGTGGTAAGAGACGGAAGGTCTTTACTGCACCTTTTTATTCATGATGTTCTAATACGGAGCAAAAATCACATTATTCTAAAAAATAATAAATTTTTTGACTTATAATACTTCTTTTACCTTTACTGCTAAAGGAAGAGCACTGATGCATAGTCCCTTGCAATTTACCTGTCAAGCTGGAAAATCCAGAATCATGACGCCGGCGCTACATCGACTCTTTACAGGATTTGAAAACGTATTGGCGAATGGTTGATCTGCCTTAGGTACCTTTATCGACATTCAACAATACACCTCATGATTCGATACGCAAAGCTTTACAACGACGAGGCTCTAAACCGACAGTAGTTGGATGGATCAGAGTAATGCTGAGTGACTAATATATCCTGAGCTTAACAATATAACTGTTAAAATAGTCTCAAGCAAGGGCTGTTTGCAGGGAGGAGATCTGTTATCCTTGCTGTAGAGTTTTGTAATGGAAAGCCTATTAATGAACCAGGCGAAACTTGTTCATGTACACAGGCGATCCAAAAGAAGGAGTTCGGAATATATCCGGGCAAGATCAAAATGCTACTCTTTACCAAAAAGGAACTTGAGGAGACTACCCACAATTATATTGTTGGGAAGGACCTTTCTATACAATAGAAGAGTCAAATACATGGGCGTAGGACTGAGCTGGAATGCTCAAATTGTGGCTCGAATCAAAAAGGCCTTATGTATTTTATGTATTTGTAAGTAAGCTTTTGGGTGCACAAAGGAGTTATATTGGATATACCCTATGTTGATCCATCCTATGATTTCGTACTTAACTATTATATGGTTGCTCCAACCGCAAACACCGTCTTCAACTGGACAAAGCATCGAAGTTCAAGTATCACCACTCTTACAATTAGTCATTCATTCATTCACCTCTGCTGAATTGGACATTCTGAAAGATGGGGTTATCTACAAAGGAATGAAATTTTCCATGTTTCTAAATATACAGACTGGTACAAATCCTAATTTAAATATGAGGATTTTGGAAACGAAAAGATATAAAAGGATAGCAAAATTAGGATAAAGTTCCGCCGAACAAGTTTTCTACATTAAAATAAAAGTTTTCCCTGATAGTACCAAAAAAGAACAGTCACACAAATAAAAACCATTGTAAGGACTAAGAAAAGTTCACCAAAATGTATTTTCAGTATAATTAAAAAAAAAATAAAAACACTAGATACTATTATATATAAGTAAAAATATACATTTATTCTTTACTTTTAACTGATGATATCAATTTACCAAACCAACAGGGCTGGTGATTATTAAAGCTACTAGTGGACTGGTGAAATAGAATATTTGGTGCATGTTAATTTTTTTTAATAACATAACGAATCTTATTATAGTAGTAATCCTATTTACTGTCCAACAACGTGCCGTTGTCAAACTTTAGTTATTTTTATTATAACTTTAAATTTTAAAGCATATTGGTTAATAATGACTGAAACAATATTAATTGATTGTTGTTTAAAAAACATAAATATTTATGCCAAAATGCAAAGTACATTTATACTATTAAATTGTTAAACTCTTTTAGAAAATTACAATAAATACTCAGATAATAGAAGCAGAGGTAAGGAACTATCTGTAATCCCTCGACCAAAACTACACCAACATTGAAAACCATTCGGCATGACTCTAATTAATGATGGTAATTTATTCATAAGAAAGTAATGATAATTTTCTGCTTAACAACAAGCCGGTCTTTTCAGAATATATTTCCAACATATGTTAAAGAAATTTGGGCTCATATAGTTCAAACATAAGCTATCCTCACTCTATGCTAAATTTTAAATCAAAAATGTGATACCGAGTAAAATCTCTATTAAATATATCGTTTCTTTTACTTCATGATATAAAAACTAAAGTATGAAATGTCATAGTTGGCGCTAATAACATCAAATAAGACATTTCAAATAAAGAGAGAGGTTATCCCATATATTTTTCAAATGAGCTATCTTGGTTGAACTCTCTTGATTTTGGAAATTTTCAGAATTGGTACATATCTCGCAACTATGAAAATCTGTAAAAATCAGAGAATTTCAGAACCCCTGAAAACATCAAGGTAATAATAAACAGATAATCGAAATTTATCTTAAAATAAACTTTTTAACATCAGTATGCATGTAAAAATATAATAAAAACATTTCTTTAGCAAGCACGACATTGTGTTTGGATAAAATGTAGACATGAACCATAAACGTATGACGATACACGTTGTACTATAGATATATTTCTCTACCTAATAATAAAAATGATTCCATTTGACTATTGATGATTTACAGTCCGGCATCAAGTTCTGCGGGTAATGTCTTGCCGAAACATTATAAGATGAGGATTTTAAATAGACAGTTGCTTTCTGTGAAGGTCGCTCATTGTTCTTTACAGCTCCACTGACGAGAACATTCAGCACGGTTGAAGTGAGTCTGGAGAGAGAACCAGAGTGGAATTCGCAGAAAATAAACTTTCTGAAACGGTCTTAAGGAGAAAAGATAACTTATCCATATATATATATATATATATATATATATATATATATATATATATATATATATATATATATATATATATATATACATACATATATATATATATATATATATATATATATATATATATATATATATATATATATATATACATACATATATATATATATATATATATATATATATATATATATATATATATATATATATATAATTAAACTAAAGTTTTGTTGTCTATATATGTTTCTGTATTAGTCCGAGAGAACATCGGTTTGTTAATTTGGCTTCTTGAAGAAGCTTGCAGACATTTCGCCAAAATCTCATCTGGCATCTTCAGTGCATACTACTTGAAGATCAACTAGTTGAAATTTTGACAATAAATTTTATCATTTAATTTTTTATTATTAAAAAATAATTAACAGCCATATTTTGACTTAAATAATCAGCATTTTAAAATTACTATCTGCAAGTGTACTTATATGTAATTATTGTTAATTGAGCATCTAGTTACTGACCCTACGTACCAAACAATTATACATTAAAATATTCTAGACAGCTATTCAGGAACTGCTAGGTACCGATGAAAAGCAAAAGTACGACACTTCATCACATAATTTATAAGTGTACAAAACTTCCATGTAAAGCTCACTTTTACTTTTCTGAAATATATTGACATAGTATTGTATGGCGTATGCATATCAATTAAATACCTTACGTGAGAAAACGCTTAAATAAATGCTATTTTTAACGTATATTTATGTTATGTTAAAAAATGTTAAAATATTTGGAATTTCACGAATACCTGTGTTATAATTATATTAAAAAAAAAACATATTAAATATATTTTATTGACGTTCATTGTTGGAACTTTTGAATATTAAGTCAGTGTTATAAAAACTAAAAAACTAATTCAATTTTTAACGATATGATAATAAGGGACTATAATTATGATCATAAATGTTTTAAATTAAACACTCTAATTTTTTCACAGCGTTAAATAATTAGGCGAGTAAAACAAAATCCTTGAACATAATTTTACCATTATTTAAGCTTAGCTTACATTAATGCTGTAATGCTGGACGTTGTGATAGGTTCTGTGCATTGTTGGTTTCATACATATGCGTTTCTGGATAGAGCTTGCAAATGGTTACAACGCACGCAAATTCACGTTGGAAAAACAAGACGCGACCAAAATTTACTATGAATTTTATAACTTTTTTAAAATAACTGTAATTCGTTAAAAAATGTTTTAAAATAATCATAAATGCAGTAAACTACATAACATCCCCTGTCGGGAGCCCTCGTAATTATAGGGTTAGGGGCACTCAAATTTAAAGAACTAACTAAATTTTTTTTTTTTTTAATTTTCTTAAACATATTGTTTTGGAAATATTCTGTGAAAATTTGTAGTTGATTCAGTGGATACTATATATATATATATATATATATATATATATATATATATATATATATATATATATATATATATATATATATATTGATGTGAAGTTATACTTATTTGAATTTTATTATCTCTTATTTATATTTTATTTACGTGAATATGAACGTAGAATGTAAGAGTAATTGATTGATTAATTGATCGAGTGATATAGCAGGCTAAGGTTGAGAAGCTTTTCCACTGCAGCCTAGTGACACTGGACCTGTTATATCTTTTCTGTAGGAATAGGCTGGTTGTCTTAATCAGGTTTAGCAATCTGTTCGTTAGTTTGTCCTCTGGGTATGAGCCTTCCAGATTATTCGATTCTCGAAGGTGTCTCCAGTAGGTTGGAGCTTCCCATTCGAAGGTGATGTGTGAGACTTTTTGGTCCTCTTCACCATATAGTCTATATGTTGGTTTTTCATTATAGATGCTTATTGTGTAGTTGATTTCTTAAACTACAGGAACGAATTATTAGTTCTCTCACCAACCTAATCTGTTATCTCCTTAAACCCATGCCGGATGTTTTGCTAAGCATTAGTTTACTGTGCCTGTGACCTGCAATGTGGACAACCACCCATGAATAGCAGCCTTGGTTATGCCAAATAATGGTTCCGGCCCAGTAAATGTGGTAGCAAACTTTTATCTTGCAAGTTTCGTTTTTCAGTGCCTAGGATCTCGTTGTGTCCTGGTACCCATTCAAAAGTAACCTTTGCCAGAGTGACATAGTTTTAAAGACAATCCCCCAATGCCTCACCTATGTTGAGTCTGGGTCTGGCTCCGTTTATTCCGGCTCCTGTACCATGGTCAGTTTTTGACCCGTCTGAACATCAAACTAGGTCTAAGCTGACTTAGTGATCGATCAGATCTTGCCTTCCAGTTATTCCGAATGGTGTAGGACCTGTCAAAGTTTTAGATTCTTGGCATGGTGTCACTGTTCATCTTCAATAATGGATTCGTCACCATGCCTTTGATACTGGTGTGTCCGAAGGCAGGTCCATTCCACCAGACTTGTTCCAGGCTGTATGCCCCTACCGTCGCCTTAACCTTGATTATTATATCCAGGGGAGGAGGTTTAGTAGGGTTTCCATGGTTACTATTGGAATGTTTCTCATGGCTTTCGTAATGCATAAGTAGGCCGGTCACCGGAGTTTGGAGATTTCCATAGTGTCGCGCCTCTGAGTGATGTTTGTTCAGCATACTATCGAGCCATTTTACAATGTGTGAACTTAATCCCCATGTTTTACCCAATGCTCTGTTTGTGGCCATGATGACCATTTTACCTTTGGTAATAACTTTCTGCAAGTATGAATTCCAAGCAAGCTTTGGATCCAGGATTGCACCTAGGTACTTAACATCTTGTCTTATCAACAGTTATGTATTAGAGTTTGTAGATTTAATTCTCCAAGCGTCCTTCTTGTATTGAAGGGTGTGAGTGTGGTTTTTCCATGATTTACCCTAAGGCTGTCCTTAGTACACCACTCCACTTTAGTCGGAACTCCCTGCATAAATTCTGATAATATTTTGCCATCGTCAGCATACCCCTGGGCATAATATCCTTGGTCATTGAGGTTTCCCAGCGTTCGTCGGTCACCAGATCCCATAGGAGGGAAGATAGAACCACTCCCTGTAGACTGCTTTTGGCTATCGACACGTTCAGGGTTTCTTCCAACAAATTTGATTGTGCCCGTCTGCCCTGATGCATGTTTTGTATCCATCTGCATAAAGTGTCTTCTTCGTTTTTTAGCGGACGTTGTCTCGAAAATAAAGGAAATTCGGTCGAATGCTCCTTCAATGTCATGAAAGACTGTTAGGGCTATTCTCCTTACTAGGTGATGTAGAGCTGACCTACATGATTTTCCTGATTGTTAAGCATGTGGATTGGAGTGTATAATCCTCTCTCTTAAGGTTCCACAAGCATGCATTTCAATTAGTTTCTCCGTCAGGTTCATCAAAAAAGATGACAAGTTAATTGGTCCTAAGGACTTTGCCTGGGAGAAGTCTCTAAGGCTTCAGTATAAAGTTGATTTTAGACCTTTTCCAAGTCGGCGGTAAGTATCCTGTAGCTATGCTTGCTCTTTTCATTCTGCAGAGCACCGGAGTAATGAGCTCTTTCTCCTGCTTTGTAAGCATTGTGATTACCTCATCTGGTCCTGATGCCCTGTAGCTCTCAGACTATTCTATAACCCGTAGTATCCTCTTATGGACTATTACCTCATGGTCTGGGGATAACTGTCATTTAACTTAGTTAGTAGTTATTTGGTGATATGTTACAATATATTGATAAGTATGCTTGTCAATGAGAATTATATGCTTTAGACAATACATAATTTAAAGGAATGTATACAAACTGGATTTCACCCCTTCCCAGATTTAGTTAGAATCTCAATTTTCGTAAAATAAGTTTTTGTTTTTTATAATTTTTATCTATATTTATCCATAAAAATTAGAAGAGTATGTACTTCCAACATCACAAGTAACATTTTCTTTATTTTTCAGTCAATGATCCAAATAAAAGAAAAAAAAGACATGGACGATGCATTTAAGAAAGCTCAAAAACCATGGGCTAAGCTACTCCAAAAAGTAGAAAAAACAAAGGCAGACTATCACACAGCTTGTAAAACGGAAAAATCAGCAGCTAATCAGGAAAGAAATGCCGCTGGCGATAGTTCATTTTCGGCTGACCAGGTAGGTTTTACTTTTAACTTTATTTTTAATATAATTTTGTCATACATGTAAAACTATTTTTTAATTTCTACACCAATTCTGTTTTTTATTTTCGCGAAAAAAAAACATTTGAAAATAATAGTTACGTACTTCAAACTGTGTGTATAAAAATTTGACTTGCATATTATTTAATAATATATTTTTTTTCTTTTTCACACAGAAGTCTCAAATGGTGAGTTATGAGTTTAAAGTGTTTTTTAAGTTTGAGAAACTGCATGATTTATAGAAAATTAAGTATGGAGTAGATTCATTACTTTAAAATTACCCAATTTTATTTAAAAGCCCTTGGGTCAATTGATTTTATTACTGCCAATAGTGGAATTTCTGTTATATAATTGTATTTTACATACCCAACTGTAAGTATATTGAATCCACTATTGGTATATATATATATATATATATATATATATATATATATATATATATATATATATATATATATATATATAGATCTCTACGAGATTATATATTCAGGTTGCGTGGAATGCTGGGAGGTGGCGCTGCTTCTATTAGATTTCATATTTTGTCTAATATAAGTTGCTTAAAGGATTTATTTCTCCGATGTTGAGGTGCGCTGGCCTATTCTGTACTGACGAGAACCAACAAGTTCGAAGCCGGTCTACAGATGGCGGTGCATAACCATGGGAAAGGTTTCCACCCTCTCCTAGTATTCTTACGATCTCAGATAGTCCTTTTTTCTAACTGTGTTAGAACGGAGTACGTTTGCCCTTATAATATCAGGTTTTTTCAGTTGGTTGAGAACTAAGTTTCTCTTATATAATTGGGTTTTATTATTATTATAAACTACTGCGCAGAAAAAAATCGTTTGTAAATTCGGTTGTCTTTTTTAAAGTATTGAATCATTTCATACTTTTGAAACAGTACTTGAATCTGTATGCAGAATGTTAATATTTTGTTAAAAAAACAGTTGTCATGTGTTTTGTTATTTATAAAAATAATAATAATAAAGTGGAGAGGCGATTGTGTCTTTAAAATACATACTTAGTTTTATATCCTTGAACTAGATTTTCTGTGGTATTTTTACTTCTTACCTAATTTTTTCTCATAAATATGTGTATAAAAAATTATCTTCTGTTTCATCTGTCCAGGTAAAAAAGATGCAAGACAGAGTACAAAAATCCAAAGAAGAAGTACAGAAATGCAAGGAAAAATACGAACTAGCTCTGCAAGAAATTAACCAATACAATCCCAAGTATATGGAAGATATGACTGTTGTTTTTGATAAGTGCCAAGAAATGGAAGCCCAACGACTGAGATTTATTAAGGAAATATTGTTTGACATTCATAAATATCTTAACATATCACAGGACCCTATGTAAGTAGAATTAATTTGTTTTTTAAAAAAGTATTAGATTTTAATAATTGTACCATCTTAAAGAATGGAGAGTAGTGCTACAAGTTTGATATCCACCACTTGTATCTCTAAACTATTATCAGATATAGAATAATTAAATAAGGACATGATTTGCTCATATTGCATCATTACATATTCTATCTAGAGTTTGAAATATAATTTTTGAATATCTCCAAAGGTTGCATGCACCCACCACAATACTTACAGATTTTTAAATTCCAAAGATGAGCATTAAGTTAGGATACTATCTGTAATTTACAATCTGTCAAAGTTAAATTAAACTTTTTAGAAGCATAAAATCGAAAATTCAATTAGTAGGTGATTAAATTATATCTGCACTGCGGCTCATGAACCTATTGTGCTTCACACCTACTTACATTGGAATATTTGTCCAGACGGTGAACTTATTGCATTATTAGAGATTCTGTTGAAGTATCCATATCATTTTAACGTCTATGAACGTATTTTATGATTACTTTTTTTCTGTAGACCTCTTCTATTTCTTCATTCCAGGTCATTTTTGTTCTTAAATTTCTTGGCGTTTTTCTAAGGAAGTTCATTTTTCTTCCTAATATTTTATTTTCCCTCCACCTACTAATTTATCACACTTCACAGTCAAGATACTTCTCACTATACTTTCGTAAATGTAATAGCCTTTAATCTATTAATTATTATTTCTTCATACATTATTTAGTTATTATTAGTCCTTAAATTTTTATATTTGTTTATAATAACGTGTGGTGTTAAAATAAGGTCCTGATTGTCGCATTTTGGTTTTCTACCAGTTAATTTTCAGACTGACGAAAAATAATTTTTAGAAAAGCATATTTACATTATTGTTACTTTTTAGGCTCAATCAAATCTACGAAGAATTGTATCATACAATCAATAATGCAGATTACGAAAAAGATCTTAAGTGGTGGTCGAATAACCACGGGGTTAATATGGCAATGAATTGGCCCCAATTTGATGTGAGATTTTTTTATGTATTTATTTGTTTAATGTTTAATTGATTGTTTTGTGACGTGATGTTTTAGAAATAAGGTAAAAACTACATTCAATTAACAATTTTAGATAATATACTGTCTGAATTTGGGGTATTTAAATATTTAATATTTCTCAACACAAAAATTACAAAAACTGTTGAAGTTTTATGTTTCAGACTTCTTAACATTCGCAACTTATTTGTTAGTAAATTTTTTTGTAGTTATTTATGATATATTTTAAAAGTTGTTGCTAGTGTTATTATGTGCAACATATTTTTTATTTCGAAAATTTAAGAACGTTTTACAATTTTTTTTTTATTTTAAGAGTCAATATATTTGCAATTTAGGAAATATTTGTTACACATTTGAACCATACAACATATTTTTTCAGAGTTAAAAGTAATAACTTTGAGTAATGTTATTAGGATTCTGTTACCGGGTTATATGTAATTTACTGGCAAGTGCGTGGATTAGAATTAAAAATTTTTTAAATTGTACAAATACATGTTACTCAAAGTTGTGTATTTGGAAGAACAACAATTGTCTAAAAAAAAGTCAAACATATTACTAATGCATATGTAATTCAAAAATTTATGACATACCAAAGTTGTATTTTTTAAATGGATTACCTTGTATACCATTTTTGAGTTATAAAGGGTGTTTTTTATAGAAGTATAAAACTTTTAAATGGAATAAAACAAAGATGAATTTTTTAAATTGACATGAAATTTACTTTATTCGAAAGATAACCTTCTGGCATTATAATTTAAATATGACTTCTTGCATATGACCGCCACGGCTGGCTCGGACGTAGTCTAATCTGGAGGTCCAATTTTCGATGACTTTTTCCAACATTTGTGGCCGTATATCGGCAATAACGCGGCGAATGTTGTCCTCCAAGTGATCAATCGTTTCGGGCTTATCGGCGTAGACTAGCGACTTCACATATCCCCACAAAAAATAGTCTAGCGGCGTTAAGTCGCACGATCTTGGAGGCCAATTCACGGGTCCGAAACGTGAAACTAAACGTTTCCTTCAATAAATCAATTGTGGTACGAGCTGTGTGACATGTTGCGCCGTCTTGTTGAAACCACAGCTCCTGCACATCATAGTTGTTCAATTGATGAACGAAAAAGTCAGTAATCATGGCTCTATAGCGGTCACCATTGACTGTAACGTTCTGACCAGCATCGTTTTTAAAGAAGTACGGACCAATGATTCCACCAGCCCATAAAGCACACCAAACAGTCAGTTTTTCTGGATGTAACGGTGTCTCAACATACACTTGAGGATTATCATCACTCCAAATACAGCAGTTTTGTTTATTGACGTATCCATTCAAACAAAAGTGAGCTTCATCGCTAAACAAAATTCGCTCATGAAAATCGGGATCAACGGCAATCTTGTTTTGAGCCCATTCACCGAATCTACACCTTGCTAGGTGATCGTATGGCTTCAATTCTTTCACGAGTTGGACTTTGTAAGCACGCAAACCAAGATCTTTCCGCAAAATCTTCCATAAAGTGAATGGACACATATACAATTCCTGTGCACGATGGCGGATAGACTGATTCGGGTCTTCCTCTACGCTACGCTCTACAGCAGCAATGACTTCTTCTGTACGCACTTTACGACGTCTCTGTGGATGCGTATTATCATTTAGAGTAAACGTGGTGCGAAAACGTTCCATAGTTAATCGAATTAATTGCTCTGATGGACAATTATGTTGACCGTAAAATGGACGTAGTGCGCGATACGTATTTCGAACAGAACCATGATTTTGAAAATAAATTTGCACAATTTGGAAGCGTTGTTCAGGCGCCAGTCTATTCATGTTGAAATGCCAAACCAAACTAAACATAAATCACTTGACAGCTGACAAAATGGCCGCCAGTTAAAAAAGTGTTGCCAACTTAAAGTTTTATATCTCTATAAAAAAACACCCTTTATATTAAGCTCTTGATTTACTGACATGGTCTAAATTTAAAACCGTTCTAAATTGACAGCAGAAGGTTTAAACTGACAAAAACAACTCAAGCAAGTTTTAAATCCTAAAAATACAAGTGTAGAGAAAGTCATTCTCTTTTACATATTTCTGAACCGGCAGAAATTGAGAATTTTATTTATTTTCGGGATAAAACTATTTCTCTTACATATTTTAAAGCTTTATCGGTAGGTTCTTATCTATACTATCCCTATATAAGCATTTATTTGCTGATATATTTAATATAAATTATGACAATATCATTAGCAAAACATAACTGGCCGATTACAACATTTAACTTTCATGGCAACTAGATGAGGGCTGTTTTAAACCTTCTTAGTGAATCTGGCTGAATATTTCCAAGTCATTTCAAATAAAAATTTATACAACTTCGTATGTCCTCATATTTAACATTTCTTTCACTTTATCAGGCTATAGCTTCCAAACAACGCTTAAAAAAAAAAAAAAAAAAAAAAAAAAAACTCTCATTTCCCTAGTTTTATGCTACCTGAAAAGGTCATTATTTCATAAGAAGGGAAGTGACTTGATTATTAATATCACACATTTTTTAGTTTTAGTTACATTAGGCATTGAAACATTTTTAAATACATAATTTTGAAAAATGTACTAGATGAACATTCAAGCTCTTTTGTTCCAAGATGTTCCAGATGGAAGTGACCATATATCAGAATGCATATTTCAAAAACTAATTTAATATAGCCGAATCACATCACAGATATGTACATTTTTTCGCAAAAATCGATGCTAAGTTATTTGGGACGCCCCGCCGACTATAACAGATCCACCTGTCCTACTTCTCTTAGGAAACTCAGATGTGATATGGCTTCAGATTGGGTAGATCTTCATCTTCTAATCAATACTGTCCCAGGTATCGCATTCAAGGGTTTTGCTAGGCGATGCATTCTGGAAGGATATGAATTCATTCTCTTCCTCACAAAGTCAGCATTCTTCTCTCTCTTTGCTAGTCCAAGTTTCTTAAGGTGCCCCTTCAGGTGGCAGTACCCTGTTAGGACTCCTGTTAAAATTTTAAGTTAGTTTCTACTTAGGCCAGTATGTTCTTTGAATTTGTTTTGGCCATTGTTCTCCAAAAGTATTTTTGCTTGTTTCTGTCCTTGTAAATTTATCTAATTGGATTTTCTCTTCTTTTCCTCTATTTTTAATTATTCCAGTACTAGGTTGTTACTAATTCGGCAAAAAGGTTCATGCATCTTCTATGCATTGACAACTAAATGTTGACTTTGCTTCAAGGGTATAGCGTTCCATTTGTGTTGCGCTACTTCATATAATTCTTTTAAATTGGTAATTTTTTCTATTTTTAATTCCGTTTCGAGGTCACCCCAAAGGTTTTTTATGGGGTTCGGTCAGGGCTGCTTGATGGTCAGTTTATTAATTGTAACTAAATTTAGTTCCATTTTGCTTCCGTTGTCCCGTTGATACACCAAAATGATTATCATATTTTCTTTGGCAAAAAGAAGCATAGAGTTTCACATGATACTTTTATAATTATTTTGATCCAAAATTCCTTCAACACTCACTAGAGGGTCAACACCGTGCTAAGAAACGAAACTCTCGCTTTTTTTTAAGGTAGTAGTGATGTACTTTGGGTTATTTTCTTTCCCTTGTGCGTGTCATCAATTCCAATGCAATGTATCTATTGCATCCAACCATAATACTTTCTTTCAGTCATTTAAAATCGAATCGACATAGTGCCCAGTAAATTTCAGCTAACTTGGAGTTTTTTTCATTACAAGTGGGTTTTTTTCTTGTAGGCCTGTCAAACAGCTCTTCTTATAGTTAGTGTGGAAATACTCATTTTTTGCAGGAGGTTATTTTTTTTTTGTCAGATGCCATGAAAAGATTTTTTTTTTTTTTTGTTATTGTGAACAATAGCTTCATCTACTATTTTGCTAGCTTTGCTAGGTATTATTGTAAGTGCTAAAGGTTTTTATGGTTTTAAGAACGTCAAACACCTTTTTTGACAATTTATTTGTTCTACTATCTTATCATAACTTCGATCACTGTCTCAAATTAAAAATTTCCTTGTAGGTGTATAGTCACAACTTTTTTTTCTCTTCATTGCAGAAGTTTTTAGACGGAGCATTTCCGAGAACTGAAAGTATACAAATAATAGTAAAATACCTCATTATTACTAATAGGGCGTTGAAAATTTCTTTTTCTTCTTAACTACATGTTTTAAATTACGTGACGAGGGTAATTATCACCTAAACTTTTTTGCGCTTTGCAGGTGAGCTAATAACATTAACAATATATATTATCTTGAGATGACCCTGAAAAAATTTTATTTAATAAGTAAAATTTCTAACTTATACACTGCATCAAAACGAAATTTTTACTTTTATCGTGAGTGTATCTAATTCGTTGACCATCAGTGTAAAAGACGCGATGTCAGTGATCACAATGAGAGAAGCTATAGCAACTCAGTCCGACTTGACTGTTGGCAGTGATCTTCATCTTTTTTCTGCCGTATTCCAGGTTTACGCAAATTTCCCATTTTCGTTTAGGGCAAAATTTCCGAATTTAATGCTACGTTATGCAAAATTAGCGTTTTAGTAAATTTCAATAACGTGAGTACAGCGAATACTAAATGTACAATAGACAGATTGATCCATTATCAATAAAATAAATTTATTATTATATAAAAAATTTACAGATTTATCTATTTTTCCGGCACTAATATTGAATAATCCCTAATATGCTAAGTGTCTCATTTAAAAAAAAAAGTAGTTTTGGTATGCGCCTGTTTTTTAAAATATCCTTTATAATGAAAAACAATATATAAATTATCACTTTTAAAACTAGTCATTAACAATTTTACTTAATTTTTAATTAATCTTGTAAACATAATAATTACGTTATAGAAAGGTAATTCAGAATTTCGAACCACTCTATATGAGTGTATATTTTTTTTTAGTTTTTTTTAATTTTGATAAAGGTGTCATGCCTGGTTTCTATTCTACCAATATGTGCTTGTTTGTTACATTATTTTGAAATATCTCGAAAATATACTGTTAAAATTTCAAGTTCATTCAATAAAAATGTACATTTTATAAAACGCCAGTCATTCATGAATAGAATTCTACCTCACATCAACAAGTTTGTGGGCAAGGGGTAGTAATTCACCCCTTATCTGTTAAACGTAAGATTTAGATATAAATAGTAAGATTTTCAGGACAGTACGAAATACTTAGGCATACTGTTTATAGTTTACTAACTCCACTATAACAAATACTAAAAATTTCACGAGAACACCTAAAAAATTACAAGTACTCCCAAACACGGAATATGCTTGTCGGAAAATTTTCAGTACTCGGTACACTATCGAATATTATAGCATTTCATTGGCTGTTCATATACGATAGTCGTAAAATTCTAGTGGCGCTTTTTACGGTTTTCCCATACCTACCACCTTATCGTATTGTTTGGGATTATTACAAGTTCAATCTAATCATGTTAAGGATATTGTCCTTATAATATATCTACAATTATTCAGTATAGCCAAACAATTCATTTAAAGGAAAAAAACATATGTCCAATTGACAAGTTGTTTAAAACTCGCCATTATATAAACATAATTTGTTCATGTGATAAAATGTCATTGGTTGCGATCACCTGTGTGTATAGAATTCCTATTCCTATATAGTAATAATAATACTTTATCCATCAATCAAGCTTAGAAACTGTTATCTACTATCACAATAGTTAAAATGTTAGTTTCCAGACATCTACCTCGTAATTCACTAACATGGTCTACCTTTAAAACTGGTCTTGGTTTAAATGGATAAAAGCAATAATAAATCAACCAAATTTTGAAACTTAAAAATACAAGGAGAATTTTTTTTTTAATTAAACCCACTAAAATGGAAAATATTTATTTTCGGGAGGAAACTGTTCTCTACCACTCTACTCATATCAATTTCAAGACTATTACTAGGTTTCCTAAATTTTAATTTATAAAGGCACATATGTCCTGTATATATAGGATGAGATTTTTAAAGTGTTACAGACAATATCGGGAGACCATTTTAGAACATTTTATTAAAACACTGGTGGAATTATAAGGTGACAGGGAGACAGATTTTAAGATATTTTTGCCAATTACCTTACGTTGAATTTTTGAAATTTCAAGTCTCTGTTAAAAACTGTTTATGTATGCTGAAAATTTTTACATCTTCTCCACTGGTTATGTTTTTTTTTAATGACAAAGAAATATATAATAACTACATACCGTAAGGTTAACGAGGGACGTGCTTTAAAAAGGGGTGATGACCTTTAATGAAATATTAGGATATAGATTGAAGGATCGTGAACATCCTGTAAACCGGCCTGCGATATTTCCTGACTTAACTCCTTTAGATTTTTTGTAAGGATTTATAAGAAATGAAGTTATCGCTATAGGACTCTCCGTACCTTAATATTTGAAATACCAGATTCGACAGGCATTAATAACTCTCGAAACGTTAAATCGCGTGGGTAACTCGCGTCAAAAAGAGTCCAAAATATTTTGAAGTAAATGGAAATCATTTTCAATACCTTTTAAAGTATGGCCGTTAAATTTACGGTATTTAGTGCTATGTTTTCTTATTTTTTAAACACTACAACCAGATATTAAGTGAAGCATAGACAAAAACTTCCCGCGTACGTCTAAGTCTTAAACCTTTTTAGTGAATCTGGATGGAAATATTAAAATTGTAATGAATTATAAAGAACATCAACAATACCATTTACCAACAAGAAAAATGAAAAACAAATGCCAGTTAAAATTCAGAAACTCCTTTACAGAATAAAAAGTTTGTAATGTTAAATTTTTTTATAACTGTGTTCATAGGAACTGTATCATTTGTTAAGTCGATAAGTGTCATAATTTTATTATAACATGTTATTCCCATGTATATAGAGGAATTTTGAGTAACAATTAAGCGTGAACAGGGTTGATAAAACATAGCAGCACTGCGTGTAGAATGTGAATAAATATCCTCATTCCGAGTAAATTTACCTTAATTTTTTTAAATATAAGTTGTTAATCGAGAATGTACCAAATGGACAGAGTTAATGGGCTATACTCAATAAATAGTGTGTACCCCAAATAAATTGTCTTGCATTTAAAGCTAATGAACTTCTAAATATGATGTCATACAGAAGATATGATTGTGCATTGCCAAAATACATTTAATATAAAAAATGCTGCTATATAAACCTGATAGCTTGAAAGATGCGGTACCCTTCATTAACATTCCATTAATTTTGATGAACATTTCAGATGTATGTAGTATATTTTTGGGTAAAAACTACGTTCTCGGCATTCAATAGTTGTCAATATAGTAAGTCTGAAATTTGCCCCAAGCGAGTTTCGTTTCCTAAACAAGATCGATGAGAGTATTTTGTTTACAAGCATATTAATATCATTAGCATAAAGTGCAAGAAGGTGTAATGTGCCACATGAATTTATAATGACATTAACAAGCATAAGAAAAAATAAATAGGTCAAGCATAAAGCCACTGAAACTATTCCTTCATTTGCCAGATTGATTACCATTAGTCAGAACCGTCTGTTTCCATTGCTACAAAGAAGATTTAACTTAGTTGCAAGTAATTCAACAAATTTCAAAATAATACAATTTATGTTAGAGTATACATAATTTATTGAACAATAAAAAATGTACCTTTATAAAAAGAAATACTTTACTTTTCTAATTATAAGTGCAAATTCATCTCAAAATTTTGATTCTGTTTTTCTCAAGATACTGTTTTAACCAATTTCATTCCAATTTTTAATTACATAAATGATATTGTTGATGGACTTTTGTCTTCTGACCTCCCCCATATAGAAAAACAAATGATGAGTGGCAAATTTGATATATTAAAGGGATTTTCTTCCTTTTTTCTGTTTCAAGTGGAGTTATCGATTACCGCAAACCGCTATTTTAAAAATGTGTTGTGGGGGAACGTCGGTTATATTTATACCACTAGATAGTTTTCAATGAAAAAGTATTTGGACTTTATTAAAAGTATTTACTGTAAAATGAAAAATCTAGTATTTTTTAGTGTCATAATTTACCCCATTTACTTCTAACCAGACATGACCTCTTAAAATTAAAAAAAAAAACTTTTAATAGTAAACGAAGGAACCTCAAAATATAAAGTTGATTAAGTATTTAACCTAAATTTAGAGCACACATTATTTTATTAACGCTTAGAGTTGTGAATTATGCATGAAACATTTTTTTAATTCATTTAAGAATTTTACAGTTGGCTGTACAAAGTATTTAATTATGTAATAAATTTAATTATCGGTCTTTTTCATCAATGTCTTATGTATTATATCATAAGTGAAACGTCACTTTAGCTAATTATTAATTAAAATGCTCTGAACAGCCCACAGTTAGATTATTAAATTTTTTCATTTTTGGTTTTTTGAGTTTATTTTATTTGGTGTTTTCATTGCATGCATTTAGGATTACACTGAAGAATTTCGAGACATTCACAAGGGCAAATCTAAAGATTCATCCACGACTGGAATCACTCTTATCAATCAAAGACCTGTTGGAGAAGATTTGCATGTAGGCTTTTTGTTTTATTTTTTTTTTATTTATTAATGATATAAGCACTTACATAGGACCAAAAATGCTTTTAATTAACAAGTATAATTCTGGTTAGTTTCCCGAAATCGTTTTTTTTTTATTTTTTTTTTTTGAGAATGTTATTTTTTATTTTTTTTAATATTGCAAACCTTTTCTTTATTGTCAAATGCAAAAACTTTCACTAAAATAAATATCCAATTTATTGAAGTTCAGTACTAGATTAACCATTCGATAGGATTACTTCTATATTAGTTATTTACAATTTTTCTTCTAATTTAGAAGCTCTCATCAATCCTAAACCAATATATTATACATTGTATGAAATCTATGGGATACCATTACTGCTATCTCCAAGGAAGTAAGAAATATAAGAATGTTTGAACTACCCCTCCTTTTGTTAAAATGATGTTTTCACACAAATATTTCAGCTATTTTCTACAAGATACAAAAAAAAATAGAGAAATAAAAAAGAATCATATTTTTATACTATGAAGTTCATGAGAGTTAGTTCATAACGAGTATTCAGGAGGTATTAGTAGTGGTATAACTTAAATCTAATACTTTGTTAAATATACAGGGTATCCCATTTTAACTTTGTCACTTAAATAACTAGGTAGCCAAACATTTTCCGAAAAAATACAAGAAACAAAATGTTCTTTATTTCGAGAGGGCTACATGATGGTGACGTTGAATTTTACCTTAAAACAAATGTTTGTAATTTGGAGGTCAATTTGTTGTATTAGGAGGTCAATTTGTTAAGGGAATCGTTTATTTTTATTGCAGCAATGGAAATTATGGAAAATTCCAAGTTAAACCAAATAAATTGTTAGATGTGTAAATTACATCTAGACATCATTTGAAAGTCAGATAAACTTCAGTAGCCAAAAAACACAAAAAAGTTTAGAAATTAAAGGATTTAGGAAAAAGCTTTAAATATAAAAGTTGCAGGGTCTTTCCTATCTCCTAGTGATTTTGATTTGGTGTCATTTTGAGGTCATGTTGGTTTTTTAGACCTATAAGTAACTTTCGCTTCTGCAATAGCAGTAAGGGGTTCCCATTAGAAAATCAAGGTGATTTTAGATGACCTTGAAAACCCTGAAGGTCAAATTCAATACCAACATCATATAGCCTCTCAAAATAAGGAACATTTTGTATTTTGTAGTCTTTTCGGAAAACGTTTAGCTCCCGAGTTATTTAGGTGGCAAAGTTGAAATGAAACACCCTGTATATGGTTCGTATATTTGTTACGAATTTTTTTTCTTTTGTTAGGATTATTCAGCAAGTACAAAGTCTTCCAAAACTAAAGTAGCAGCAGCGAAACCAAATAACAGCCCCATAGCACAAGTAACACAAGTAGAAGAACCCAAAACGCCCTCCAAAACGGTAGAGAGTCCTTCAAATAGAGCGTCTACCATTACGTAAGTCAATATAATATTCGGAAGTCTCATAAAAATATCATATAGATTCAAAATATTTAAATTTCATTTTTTATTTACAACAAAAAAGGTATTATACATAGAACCTGTATGTTATAATTATTTGTATATAGTCTTTTTCTTTCCACCCTTTTTCAGGAACGGTTCAACAGCCAAAGCAAATGAGTCGAATCCATTTGAAGAAGAAGACTGGGAAAACGATGCCTTAGTTGACACAGGTGAACCTGGTGTTCCCGTGAAGGCCTTATATGATTACGAAGGCGCAGAAAATGACGAACTTAGTTTTAAAACAGGTAAGGTCCTACCTTATCACAAAGATAATGAAACATAATAATTCACTGCTTCAGATTTGCACTTGAGAAAGATGGGTTCCCAGTCATAACTGGAAAGGAAGTTTATGTTTTTTTATAGCACCATCAGAAATGGAAACATTTGTTTGATTTTCAGTGATGATCACTATCCTTATTGTTTCAAGTTGTTTTTTTTTTATTTGCCTATATAAAGATTGGTTTTTCTTGTATAAAACTGTAAAAATGTTCTCAGGAAACAGTGCTGGACAGTAACTAGACTATAAAGACTTTGTTGTAAACTACAAGAAGAAAAAAAATTAAAGCGTTTTATAAAAAATAAATATTTATAACATCGCGGTGTAAAAGTGAATGCCTACTAAATCGGGGAAATTGAACGGCACTATAGTTCTAGAGCAATTTTTTATAAGTTTTGTTCCATGTGCCGCTTACTACTGCTTTGCGTCGCCGGGCTCTCTTCTCAAGCGTTAATAGTACTTGCAAGGAAAGTATCCGATTTTTTTGATTTTGTTATATAGTAATAGGTGCTTCAGTTAATAGTGTCGTTTATTTCGCAAAATTTGAGCATTTGTTTCCAAAACAAAATTAATTACCTCTATAATGAAAGTATTGACCATCATTAGCTATGACTTTTTCCTAGTTTCGTATCAAAGAATGGGTTCCATGCCAAAAGAACTGTTCATTTTTTGAAGCTAACCCTTTATCAAGCCAAATTTTCACTTCTTCGGAAAAATGAAAGTATTGTTGATCAAATTAAATGGTAGTCCGAAGGGACTAAGTTCGGTGAATATAACGGGGAGTAGGGTAAGACGTTTCATTTAACATTTTCGAAATATTTTTTTACGCATTTTGCAACGTGAGGCCGAGCTTTGCCATGTTAAAAAATTATTTTATTGTCTCTTTCGGCTTATATTGGTCGTTTTTCCTCCCGCCAATGCTCGGTTTAGTTTTCTCAGTTGTTGTCAATATCGATCACCAGTAATTGTTTCACCAGGTTTTAGCAGTTCGTTATTCACAGCTCTCTTATAATTCCACTAAATAAACAGCAGAGCTTTCTTTCCATGTATATTGCGCACTGGTTAAGATGTTGAAAGCTAGCCTGGATCTACCCAAACATTTTTACACTTCGGGCTGTCAAAATAGATCCAGTTTTCATCACCTGTCACAACTCGATAAAAACCCCTTTTCTTCTCTAGCTGGAAAGCAAAATTTCACAAGTGATTTTCGCCTCTCAATGTCCCTTTCCTTAAATTCACATTCCTGCCCAGTGCGTGTAGACATTCAGAAATAGTGGATTGGTAACATTCAATGTTGTTGCCAATTATTTTTACGTTTGAGTTTAATCTTCATCCAATAATTCTTGCAAATCTGCATCTTCAATTTTTTTTTGGACAGACCTGGATGTTCCTTGTTTTTTTATATCAAAATCACCACTTTTGAAGATTTTAAACCATCGTTCGCAAGTTTTATTAGGTTAAAACATACTTACCATAAGCTTCCACCAACAATCAATAACTCTCAGCAGTTGGTTTCTTTAAATGAAAGAAGATTATTAAAACTTCCCCACAAAACGTCTTTTCCTGGTACAAAGTTCGACATCTTTCGAAACGCCATAGGTGTCATTAGCATATACCAACAAATCTATTAGTGATGCAATGTCTTAGTAAAATCGACATTATTAACTGAAACACCTATTATTTCAAAAAAATTAAAATATTCACGTATTTTTTGTTACGTGCTAGTTCGTCTATTTAAGGAGGTAAAACTAACCTTAAAGTTTTCTGTAATTTCTCGAAAACTAATCATTTTCTTTAATAAATCAAACGCCAAATCAGTAAAAGGCGCAATGACCAATATAATTTTTACTCATAGAGATTTTCATCCCCTTATTTTAGGATGTAATGTAATTTGTTTAATATTTTGATAAATTTTTTGATATAACATTTTCAAAATCAATGGAATACTTAAAGCATCCCTATTTTTAGTGTTACGGTTATTTGAGACCATTGTTGTTACACAATGTAAAACAATTTCTAATAAATAGAACACAGGTATGTATGTATATATATATATATATATATATATATATATATATATATATATATATATATATATATATATATACACATATACATATGTATAACTCTCCGACTCCCGTGCTCTTACCAAACACTCCTCCTCCAGCTCTTTCACTCGCAGCCATCCTGTCTGAACATATGTTTATTACCCTATTCCTGTTTATATCCCTCTCACAGAGATGGTCACACTGTAGAATAACAAATTTCCTCTAGTAAGATCGTCGCATGTTGTCCGAGAGAATATAACTCTCTGACTCCCGTGCTCTTACCAAACACTCCGGCTCCAGCTTTTTCACTCCCCCCCCCCCCCCAATCCTCTCTACTTGACGAAAGTATCTCGAAAGAGTGGTCGAGTTTCAAAAGCGCCATGTAATCTGTTTTCCCTGGGGAGTGACGGACGTCTCTCCACCACGCTTTCTCATATACCGTTCCAGTTCCGAGATTTCCTAGACAACTGAGACGGTATATAGTCTTCAGGGCATCATTCTCTGTGTATATGTGAAGAGCACATAGATTCACCAGGACCTCTAGAGCCCTATTGAGAACAGTATATGCTTTTTTCACTATTGAGAACAATCTCATCGAGGTTCTGTGCTATAAGCGAAATCTCTTGAAACAGTAAATTACTACTGAAGGAAAAAGTCACAAACTCGGAATTTACTATTAAATTGAAATCATTGGCAAAAATTAAGGACAAAATTGAACCAAGAATTGATCTTTGAGAAACATCCCTTGTAACTGCAAGGCAGACATTGAAAGATCTATTACTTAAATAAGACTTAAGCAAGTCATTAGCTACCCCACGTATGTCAAAAGAATCCATCTTTAGTAATACTGCGTGTGTACTGAAACCAAAATATATGCCAGCCACTATGTTACCTTCGTCAATACCATCGATTATTATATTTAAGGCTTGAAAAATAGCTGTAGTAGTAGATTTTTTTTGAGAAAAATCATGCTGACCAAATAGCAAATTATATCCCATTAAGTAATCGAGTAATATAGAGTGAATTACTCTCTCAAAAACTTTAGAAAATATTTGCAGCAAAGAAGTGGGTTTAATCCCCTGTCTCTTCTGCTTTTTGTAAACGAGAGCAATTTGATCATTTTCAAAAGATCCGGAAATGTCCCTTCAGAATAACGGCCAGAAGAAAAAAACGCTATCTAACACCTCCTTGACCTAAGGGATTTATTCTAGCCCCATAGAAAATTTTAATGGACGCTAAGCTTCAACTCATCGCACCTCTTCCGATGATGTAGGATAAGGGTAGAAAGACAAGGGAACACTATCATTAGCTACCTCGGAAATTATATCACCTACAGAATGGTCGACAGTTAACTTAAAATACGAGACAAACATAGCCACAATAATTTTAGGGTGGGTTATAATTTCCTCCTTTTATTCAAGTTGAATATCATTATTAATTTTATTTCTTTTCCTTATTTTATTAAATATTTGCCAAGTAGCTTTAGTTTTAAATACAATTTTCTTTAATGTTGTCGCAGTTATTCATACATAAGAAATAAAATGCTTTTACTGTACAAATTTAAACCATGACGGAAATCGTCAAAAAAATGTTTAATGTATGATTTTTTTTCATCATGAACTTTGACCAATTGCAACTTTAGAGCATCCTGGTATTTCACAGTAGATTTTAAACTGAAAGGGAAATCAACTGTATTTTCAAATTCACGAGGCCTTGCATCAGTGCTTCTATTTTTATAAAGCTTAGTTTCTTATCATAAATTTTATGATAGTAAAACATTGACCAAAACATTCATTTATTAATTTACCTTTCATCAGTATCATTCTAATGAAATGTAGCTAATTCGAAAATGTTATCGAATTGTGTATAATAAAATATGCGCTAAAAATATTTGAGGGACAAAACTGTTTAGGGTGAAAATTTCGCTTCTGATATCACCCTTCGACAATGGGTAATTTGGCTTTGGTTTCCATAAAAAAGGATTATTAGTTTTAAAATCTAAACTTTCAGGACAGCGTTCACCCCTTTGATGAACAAATAAGGGTGCCAGAAAATATACAAATCCAATGGTTCTTAAACTATTAGTTTTATGTCGCTTTATGCCGCTGAAAAACGATATTTCTGAATGATTTTGAAAATGTTACATAAAAAAAATACGCTACTAACTGGTCCTTTTAATAATGAGTAATTTAACGTTTGAGTTATTTAAAAAAATGATTAGTTTTCAAGATATTACAGAAAGTGCATTTTTTGGGGGAAATTTTAAGAGTAATTGACCCCCTAAATAGGTGAATTAGCATTTAATTAAATATACGTATGCAATATTTTTTTATGTTCTACATGTCACAAAATCCTAAAAATTTTCAAGGTCCACCTTAGTATTTAATAACAATATCTTAACACATTACTTCTTCTATCAAATGTTACTTATTCTATTTTTCACCAAGTCAATCAACTAAGAACGTAGGCTTGCGAAATGTAAATTAACATTTCTCTCCTTTGTGTTTGAAATCATTTTATGGAATTTTATATAGCTAAACTCAAAAACATCCTTAGTTCTTCTCTAGGAGTTTCGGTTTTTCGAACTGATATATTTTTACTGACTTTAAAAAGGATGAGGTTGTCAATTCCACCACTATTTATGTTTTTTTTATGCATATACACCGATTTATTTATATTTAGGAATATATCGTGTTCATCAATACTATATTCCATATTTCCAAATTTGTTTGTAAATCGTTCTCTTTTTCTGTCATAACCACGATGTCATCAGCGAATACTCTCTATATTATTTCGTCAATAAAAATTGTGTGCAATATAGAGCTTAACCTTCCTACTGTAATCCTTTTTTTTTGTTGAAAATGTTTCTGATGTTCTCTGTCTAATGATGCGGTTACTATTATTTCTCTATATGTTCTTAATAATTCATATTTATCTTATTGTTCATTCTTCTTCTGCTCAGTATTTCGCATAGCTTTTCTATTGGCACTATATCAAAAGCCTTCTCAAGATCAATGAATCCCATATATACTTTTTTTGTTGTATTGCACTGACTTTTCAATTATTTCTTTCACTGTAAATAGGTGGTCCTGTATACTCCTACTTCTTGAAAATCAATCTGGGATTCTTCCAATGTATTCTCAATTTCTGGTCTAATCTTTCTATCAATATCTTAATTACTATGCTCGATAATGTTATCCTCATGTAATTATTGCACTCTCGTCTGCATATTGGTGTTATTAACTCCATCTGTCAGATTATGAATTTAAAATTCTTATCTTGAAGTTCAGTATAGCCGGTCTAAAAATATTACATTTTCCGAATTCTTCCAAGATTAGTTTTTAGAATTACGAATCTAATGCCCCACGAACAATTGATTACAGTAACGAGGCAACCCAGGTTTCTGTAATAGAAGCTGGCACTTCCACAACTTCTATTGATTATATAACAACAAATATATAAGGTCTAATTGAATGAAGAATCTTAGAACCACATATATCTTATCATCGAATGCAACTATTAAAATACCGATTCAACCTCAGGAAAAGTGTTTAGAAACAAAACCCAGAAAAATACGTAACCTCTCAAAGAATGCGCTGAATAATTTAAAAATTTATCACTACAACGTAACATGGGTTTTCCCTACAGATAGAGATGAAATGTTTGGTGTGTTTTGAGAATATTTTCGTATAATTTCAATTAAGCCTGTCCAAGGAAGAATATCTCAAAATGGATAACAGAAGAGTTGAATAAAGAAAAGCTAAATTTAAGGAGTTAGCAAAGCAAATGCATTGTCTTGAACTAATGTAAGAATATAGATACAGCAAAAAAGTTTTTCAAAAAAACCTAAATAATGCAAAGGCAAGAGCATAATGGGGGTAGGATTGAGAATGCGACACTCCAAACGAAAATAATATGAAGTATAATAAATAGCGAACTCAATCTAAAAAAAAAACGGGAAAAGCAAACTTCACTTTCAGTAAATGGACGGGCAATAACTGTCCAGGCTCCCCTACATAACTCCATAATTCTGCAACCAGCAACTAACGATTAAATTGATAAAATAATAATGAATTTAAAAAACAAATACTCATCAGGTCCTGATGGTTTACCAACTAAAGTCCTGAAGCAAATTTATAATGAAATAAAACAACCACTTCAAATATTGGTTAACAGAGCAATAAACACTGGAAAGTTCCCTTTAGCACTAAAAGTTGTCACCGTAGTCCCTATACTAAAGAATGATGACAGTAAAGATATGACAAATTATCGGCCAATTTCCATATTAAGCACACTCTGAAAGGTACAGGGTGGGATAGAGCAACTTACTTATTTAAAAAAAAGTAAAGCAGATATATAATTGTTTGAACAGTATCAAATACGGCATTTAGATTTTCTGTTTCAAAGATGATATCAAGCAGAGGGCGTCCATTACTCTCAATACACTGCGTTAATCGAACTCGGAAGTTTTCGTTCTACTCTTTCCAGCATATCAACGGGTATGTTGGCGACAGCTTGATGAATGTTGTTCTTCAGATGAGCCAGGGTTCTAGGACGATCGTTGTAAACGAGTGATTTTAGATATCCCCATAAAAAAGTTTCAGGGGGCTAAATCAGGTAACCGTGTTGGCCAGAGCAGATCGCCCCCTTAAGAAGATGAGGCGTCCTGAGAAGTATTGTCGTGTCACCGTCCTGCTCCATCTCGTTCAGTGTTGAAAGGAAAAACTCCTGAATTATGTAGACATAGCGGTCAGAAGTCATTGAAACTGCCCGTTTGTTTTCTTCAAAAAAACCATATACCAGTTATTCCAACTCACGATAGTGCATACCAAACATTTACGCGTTGTGAATGTAGATAAATTTTTCTAGGGTTATCAGGGTTCTAATAGTGCACGTTCTGCTTATTTACAAATCCCAAAAGTTGGAAGTGAGCTTCATCACTGAAAAAAACAGTGTATTGTGGGGCATGCCAAGAAGGCCTCACATACATTTTCTCAAGCAACGAAATCGCGTGGAAGAAGTTCTTGCATCACAGGCAATATGTTGGAATAAAATTTTAGTTCTGTATGAAGCATTTGCCTCACAGAACGAGCAGACAACCCAACAGCAGCTGCATGTTTACGGGTAGAATGCTGAGGGGATCGCAAAACAGAAAGCCTTACCATATCAATGTTTTGGGGTGACTTTGCTGTTTGTGGAAGGCTAGGTTTTTTTCTTCACATCACCAGTTTGCCTGAAGTCGTTTACCCATGAAACAATCGACTACCGGCCAGGAACACGATCACGGGGCACAATATTGAAATAAGTATGGAATACACATTATGTGGCAATGAGAATGAGAGCCATCGTTAAAAAAGTATGCCTCGACAGCAAACACGTGCTCCATTTTCGTCCACTCTATGATGCTAACTAAACCAAGCAATGCAACAACTTTATGCCGCTTTCTCTCGAATGTTCCTACCTCCACCCACATCTGAGCAACCTTCGCTTCAGAGCGCCAAATTCAAATAAGCAAGTTGCTCTACCCCACCCTATTTTTGTACATTCATGATGGAGTTGGAGTTTAGAGGGATGGTATTTGTGACCTTTTAATGTTATATGAGCAGAGAAATGGAATACACGTGAGGAAGTAGCCAACTGGCGAACACTTTGGCTATTGTCTGACACAACATGTCTCAAAACACTTCATTGCGTAGAAACTAAAATTCCACTGGCGTTAAATCAGACATAAACCACCAAAAAAAACATTGTAATAGATAAAAAGTTCCAAATTACCATAAATATTGTGGCCTTACATTCTTATTTTGACATAGAATAGATGATTTAGAGTAATAAAACAGTGTCATATTTTTAACATTTATTATGAATTTCTTGTAAAGTTTTTTAATTCTTGCGAGGAATTAAAAATAACTGAAGGTGCCAGTCGTTAAAAAAAAGCTACAAATTATTAGAGCTTATTAATACCATAGACAAAACTTCATGACTTAGGAAAAGCTGCTATCCAGCTGGTCAGATCAGACCTCTTGTTTTGGAGCTCTCGACATCAGTACGCCCAAAAGGGTAATCGCGTGAAGGTTTTTATTACATTAAACACTTTTCTCAAAACACTTAAATCAATTAACAAAAAAAAAGGAAAATGGAATTACTTACAATGAGAAACTTAAAATTAACTGGATAATCATTATTTTAATTAAATTGTTTAAACAAAATAGTACTAAAGTCGCCCCTATCCCCTTTAGAAAATAGAATTTGGCCTTAACTTTCTCAAGATTAATGAAAGAAAAACAAAATTACTGTAAGAAATAAATGAAATCTATAACTGTCTTGTTTAAATAGTTGCCTATATGTTATTTTCCTTTCAGACAGAGAAAAAGGAAAGAATATATAGAAGCAGTTTATTTCCTGCAAATACAACTTCGGTTTTCTCTCCATACGCGTTTTAACCAACTCATGGTCTCATCAATGGAGCTGTATCGAACCGAGAGCAACATTATATAAATTCCGAGGCATGTCGGCAAGATATTAAAAACCTGCAATCTTTTATTTTGACTATTTCGTTCGTGCTGCCTTTAGCCTTATATCGATTTAACAAAAAATTGCAGAGACCAATAAAAACAACATGTCTTCATTCAAAATGTTTCTAATTTTTGAAGCACTAGTGGTGTTAAAATTTACAATTTGTTATTCAGTATAAAAGAACTATTAATGAGGTTATTATTTCTCTAGGTGATATATTTGAAAAACTAGAAGATGAAGACGAGCAGGGATGGTGTAAAGGCAGAAAAGATGGCAGAGTGGGTTTATATCCCGCAAATTACGTAGAGGCAGTTTCCCCATAAAACATTCTGTAAAAGATAAGTAATGTTATTTTGTTACATTTTTATATAATGAATTATTTATATTAAAATGTTGTGTTGTGTAAACGGTATTATGGATCAAAAATTAGTTTGTTTTAATATGAGAAAGTTTAGAAAATACTCCCTACTATTTAATTGTTAAACATGTTTAATTTATTGAAATTAACATATTTTTTTAGTTAGTCCCAAAAGGGGACGTGTACGACTTGTAATAAATTAGAGCCATTTGTTTTAACTATCTTTTTCTTCATTTTATTATATAATGTATACCAATTTTTGATCCTGAAATATACAATTTAAGATTAATTTAAAATGTCATTTGTCGTTACTGCATTTTTTTTACCTAATAAGTTCAAGTAATACAATAGTTTAAACAAATTCTTTGAGCAGTTTAATATGTAAACTAGAAAAGACTAGATTTTTTGGTCAAGATTTAAAAGTATGTAAATTAGTAAACCGCTAAGAGCGGTTTTAAAAAGAGGTCTTTATAAGGTTCAAGTACCAGAGTATATGACATGGTGCAGATATAAAAAATTTTAAATAAATTATCTAGTCAAAAAACTTTAAATTGATATAAATAATTTAACGAAAGAACGTACGGTTTGTTCTCACATTAGAGAATAAACTACATTATGAAAACAAATTTTAACTACACGTTAAAAAATACAGACTTTTATTCTAAAAATCTATATATCTACTAATAATGTAATTACTTCAATAAAAACGCTCTAAAAAAAGGTTAAAAATTTTTGTTTAACTTAATTTACTTACTACTGTTATTTTATTTCGCGGATTCATATAAATGTTCGAAACAAAATCAAATTTTTTAACCATTCAATATTTAACCAATTTAATTACTATAAGTAATTGCATCCATGAAAATAGTTACATATTTTTGTTGTGTATACTTTTAAGAAGGTCTGATCGCTGCTCAGGTTCAATAAAAAATATTAGATCATAATGAAAATCAATTTTTTTCATAATAGTTTAAGTCGTCATCTGTACTATCGCGGAATTTCGATGAACCTTATCATATAAATTTTGAGACTTACAAATTTACTAGCATCTTTGCCATGAGACATTCGAATATTATGAGTAAACACTTTACAGTTTTGTAGACTTTTTTTATTATGAAAGAGTAGGGTTAGACTGTCTAGGATATAAACAATAAAAACACAATATTACCAAATCGTATACTAATTATGACCAGCTGATTTAAATGAAATTCCAAGTTTGTTTTTTTATAATATTTTCTATTTCAATGATAAATGCCTTGCAAACTATTTATTTTTAAATTATATTATTCTTTATTAGTATTTTAAATTCATCATTCAGATATTGGATACTACATTTCATTTGACCCACGTGGTAGCGGATGGACCTCCTTAATGAAATTTCATTTTTAGGTTTTTGCGTTGGTTAATTTTTAAAAGGTAACATTTCAATGTTTTGCAGAGTGTTACAGCGGTTACTACCTCGTTCTATTCTACTGTGAGACATGTCTAAAACAATAGTATCGAGGAAAACGAAAAAGAAAAATATTTTTTATTATTTTGGCAGCTAAAAACCTAGATATTTTTTATTTCAATAAAGTTTTAATTTATGTTTATTGCAAAATTAGTAACAAAAATTTTGGCACTTGAACCTTTTAAGATTGTAAGTTCTAAGATAGAAATGTTTTGAGCTAATATGTTCTGTGTTAAATATATATAAAATTTAGTATTAAATAATTTCATGGTTTTAAAATTGTGGGCCTTATAAAGGTTATTTATGCCAGCCTTGTAAAGGATGGTTAGTTCTTGTTTATTATATTTTTATATTAATAAAACATAAAAAGAACATTCACTTTTATGGGAATGGATTTATTGTATATTAAAATACATATTTTAATAGTAATTTGTACTAAAAAATGTATGTGTTGATATACGTAAAAAATGAATAAATTTTATAATCTTTAACATGGAAAATAATCTGTAATTGAAATCTTTTATGGCACAGTTTTGTGTGTGTCATTAAATCATTTCCCGTAAATTTTAACTACTATTTTACAAACTAAAGCAAAAACGATGTCTTAAGACTTAGCCAAACTATTAAAAAAAAACATGATAAGTATTACCTACCAAACATATCTTATTACAACTGACTCTGTAAGGTCATAAAATGGCTGCGGAAATCCTAATTACCGTTAAAAAATCAGAAAATAGTTTTTGCTACTGGTTGAAACGAAAAAATCTTTTTAGTGTTTAACCTCATAAACCCAATTCTTTACTCGCTTGGACAAACAGTGGCTGTCCTTAAAGCGGATGGACATATTACTCAAACATTATTGTACGTGCGAATTCTGAGATTTTTATGTTTGAAAGATTGGGATAATTGCCAGAAATATTGTATAATGTGGCATAATATACACACACATAACTATAAGCCTTTAAAAATGTTGAAAACGTTAAGCAGATGTGGTAGCTAGAATAATATGTTATCGGACATAAAATGTTATATTGTACAAATTGTAAAGAATTATTTATAAAAAAATTAACTATACGAAGTATACTAAAGCTATTAACTAATTAAGCAATGAAATGTGGTAGATTAGGTAAGAAATATTGGGCCTACTTAGTTATAATACACCGGTGAATATGTATTTTTAATTTACAACTTAAAAATAATTTTAAAATATTTATTTTATATTATAAACTGTGGAATTGATGTCTTACATTATACACTCTCGTAAATAGTTGTTTTGATTTAATTTTTTATACGCATTAACGCATGACTATTATAGAACTTCTGCGCCGGGAGGTCATGAACATTGTATGACATTTTATTTCTCGTAAGTGGTATTCTTCATGATGGGGATAAAATAGCAGCCTACTAGCGTATTTTTAACATAGCAATAGTGAAACAAAGCTATATACTTACGTAACAAGTATCAAAAAATTCTAGTAATATTGTTCATCAAAATTTTTTTCATTCTTTACTAAAAAATTCCTGATTTGTTTACTTCCGTTTCAACTGGAAGTCCGAAATTTTTAATTTCTATTATATTAGATGTTGAAGGTTTTTGGCTAGAGCAGGGATGTCCAAACTACGACCCACGGGCCAACACTGACTCCCAAGCACCTCTAATTCGGCTCGCTATAGTTTACAATATAAGTAAATCATACGAAATAATAATCAAAAGTTTTGATTTATCGACCATTTGAGAAACACAATAACTGCCAAACGTAGTGAAACCAAACATTTTAATTGCATTTAGTGATTTATTCTACAAAAATTACATTAAGTGACAAATATATGTAATGAACATAATGAAATTAAACATTATAATTATGATTAATAAGATGTAAGTAGCTTTAACTCTCCACTGACAATTATTTGCAGTTTATTATTGGAAATTATCAGCAGTGATTTCAAATGCTCATCAGTTAATTTGGATATGTAAATATATTTTGGACAATGTTTTTCGCACAAATAAGTAGTACCGAAAGCGGGAAAAAAGCCATGGGCAAATTTATGTGACTGATCAAACTGTGTGTGTGGAAGACTCACATAGCAATGATGACTTTAAATATTTTTATTAAATAATATCGCTACACTGCAAATCAATCATTTCCATTTGAAGCACTTAACTTCTCTACTCTTTGCAGCAATGAAATGTCCTTGACACTTGTCCGTAAGTACCAACCAAAATTGCGAACGGAGCAGATTCCACGTCCTGCGCCAGCTAGTCCCAATACGAAAACTTGCTCCTAATTCAGAAATACAGTATGCTGGTATGATGAGCGAACTAGGTCTTGTGCTAAAAAGTTTAGATACCCCTGTCCTAGAACATAAAACCCAAAATGGAAGATGTAACTCATTTTTCGACTCATCTCTTTAAGATACTAGGGTCTCTTAAACTATAAAAAACTATTTATTAATCTACACATATAGTATTTTTTTTTAAATGTATTTAGTAAATTAGGTATTATTTAGAAAGACCAAGCTACATGTGTAAAAAAAATTGGCCTAATAAAGTTTCAATATACCTGAAAGTTATAAAACTTTTGCCCCAGTCAGGTTAGACTTAACTATAATATTCTACCACGATTTAATGCCAGAATAGGAATCCGTTTTTAGTAGGCCACTTACAGAGAATAACTTAATGTAGCAATTTCAGAGATATGTAACCATGCTCTTTGTCGAAATCTAAACTGCCATTTTCGCATATGATTAATTCTAATTTGAAAAAAACTTGGCTCTCATGCTGTGACGTAAGCATACTGTTTCTATTAACAGCTTTGACGACGAGCATGCGCAGTCTTCTCGTATTTCACAATAGAAAATATTGAATAAAATAATGTCATTTTCTGATATGTTCACTGCCTCCTCAGCAATTTTCCATGGATTTAAAAAAAAACATACTAAATCGATCATATCATAGAAGGCTTAAGCGTTTTTATTGTTTGCTAGGTTCAGGATTATTTTATGTTTAGATTTTGACAATTTTACTATTTTTATTTTTATTCGCCACCTAAAATTTCGAATCTGAGTGGGAGGATTGCTCAATATTTAGATTATATGACCTATTTTCAGTTTTAAAAAATATTGTGCCAAAAATTATATAAATTCCATTTGAAATACTAAAAAATAAGGTTGATAATGATCTTATAGCACCTATGTATGATAAACAATTGCAAAATTTGATTGCCAATTGATTTTTTTAAGGGTTTACGTTTTTTGCCATTATAGGATAAATATGTCTAGGAAAGACAAATACGATAGGTATTAGCTCAATCCTTCCATTAATTCATCGTCCTCGTGAGTAAAGCAAATAATTCGCATCGTCTTGGACATTTTCGTATAGTTCAGTTATGAGGTTGACTAACAGGTGAAAATGTTGAATATCATATACTCAATAGTAATAGATGTATTTAAAATACAGAGTGGAATTATTGGCACGATAAACCCAGTCGCTTTTTTTTTTGGATTTCCAAAATTTCGCCGGTTCAGCTGATCACATCACTCGACAGTTCACTGGTCGACTGTTCCGCATGTCCTCATCACAACTGCAAATTGAGATCACGCTCTCCTCGCGAGGCCTAATTCTCAATAATATATATAAAGATAACAATAAAACTATTTTGTGTACATTTCTTTTTGATTTTAAAAACGTTAAGAATTTAAATCATTTATCAGACTCGTTCTACTGCTGTGTTATTCAGTTGCAGGCACGATAATTTATGGAAAGTTTTTGCTAGTTGAGCAGTGTTCAATTGTGAACACTGCAATACCAACGTTAACGGCCAAAATTTATGGAAGAGGAATTGCCATGTACCTAAGAAAAACAACCTTGTTTTTTAGTATTTATCCTTTGTGTTTTTTATATAAAGTAAAACAATAACATTTAAGTGTGGTATATTATCGACATGTAAAGTTCTTGGTATGAAATTAAAGTAGATAAGGGATTTCTGTTTTTCATCATGCCAGAAGTGCCAGTTGATTATGGTATTATTGGTAAGGCGTAATTTTGAACTTCTTAGGACATTGTCTTTAATATACCCTATATAAATCACGGATTTGGCAACAGAGGATACTTTATCCTAATATTATTATTAACTAGTATATAAACAATTAAAATTATTGCTCTAATACCTAAAACGGATAACATTAACAAAAAGTTTTCGCACCTTACCGAAGCAAATTTCTAGCTAGACAATTCGCAAGCGTTAAACCTTTTGACACTTAACTGCTACAAAGTATGAAGTATACCGCATTTATTAAAACATTTAGGGGGAGGAAACGGCTAGTTGAGTCTCATGACGACATGAGATGAGAAAATATTTATATTTTTGTTTTCCAGTTTGTAATATGCATTTTTTTTGTAATAATACTAAATCATATATATGTCAAAAATCCTGTGTGTCTGTCTTTAGAAACTTTTTCTTCTAGATAGGATGCAAAATATAATAAAAACCTGCATGTTTCTGAACCCCGGTATATGAAAAGTAATTATCTCTCAAAATGACATGAGTTGCCTCGGAACAGTGATTTCATTCACATTAATACTGCAAGTTTTAGCGACCTTGTAGATAAAAATTGGCAATTGTAATTAGACAAAAATTGATAGCCTGCCGCTAAGTTCCTTCAAGCGAATTAAGATGTTGATCCAAAATGCATAAAATCAGCACCGCGTCACATATTTTTTTTATTGATTGGAAATGTCAAGTACCTACAATGACGTACAGGGATCACTGTTATTGCAAGACATTTTTACTGATTTATTATTTTGGTATATATTCTTTTTTGCCTATTTTGCTCAGTTCGGTAGTCATTCATGAAGATAATAAAAATAAATGATTTGAAATTGATAAGGACTAATTTTATAAATATACCTAACCTCAAAGTCTAAAAGTACTGGCTATGAGAGACATTATTCGCATTACATGAGTTATCCATTCCATAGACAGGAAAATCAATATTAGAATTCATGAAATTATCACCATATCTGCTGTTGCCAAGTCATCGTGAATTTAAACAATTTATTTCTAAATTTGACAATCCCTTTGAAGGGCATGTAAGAATCTTGTTTACAAATATGTACCTCCAAGCTCAAACTCATTGAAAAGCTAAAAACCTGTGAGACGTGATGTTTAGCTTTGAGTTACGAAACATATAAAGTAAATGACGTTAATTTCTCGGTTTAAGGTGAAAATACCAAGAAATAGTATATTTATATTACTTTTTCATTAAATGCGGTAGAAATTAATGTGTCCCATTTGTTTAAAATCCTATATTCTAATCAATTGTATTATTAAATAGAATATTTTTAGTGGGTATTGATATTATCACTTGTTAAAAATATTGTTTAACATTTAAAGTAAGTTCTATTTAAAAAAATCAATTGTAAATAAATACAAAAGAGTAATATAAAGTATATTTTAGGAAAAGTATGTTTTATTAACCATTGGTTACTTATTTTTAAATCACTTGCCTTTGAAAAAATGTATCCTTTTTTTTGGACCCCTAATAGAACCGAACAAAATATGGTTTTTAGATTTAAAAAAAAACTTATTATTAAAAGACAAGTGCATAACATCAATACGATTTTGTTCTATAAAATTATTATCGTACTAATTATTCTGATCTATTATTAAACCATTCATAGTAAATGTCCATTTTGATTACCTTTGCTTGCAGTCGTCTCTTAAGCTTAGCAACAAACACGCAACAACCAACAACAAATAGCATATCCAGCCACCAACTGTCCGAAAACGACAAAACAGTTTTAAGTAAAGGCATTGATTATGCAATAGCCCCAGAAAAGGAAATAATTACCCAAATCCAGTCAACTCTTTCTTCTAAAGATAACCACCAGGCTGAGCAAATACGGTAAGATGTCTCAAAGATCCTCGGAGCATCGAATCCTTCGAAACAAAACGTGAGCACAGCAGAACTTATAGCCTTAAAAGATCTGAATAAAAATGATGGCATCATAATACTAGCAGATAAAGACAATGCAACCGTCATCATAGATACCAAAGATTATACCATAAAAATGAAGGATATCTTGAAAGACCCTGCTTACAAATCGGTGTCAAGGGATCTCACCAAATGTCTTGAAATTACAACTAAAACTAAAATCATGGACTCACCCGTAGAACCGGATGTTAAACAAAAACTAATACCACGGGAAAAATCCAATAGGTGCCCTAAACTCTATGGGCTTCCAAAGATGTATGAGCAAAATATCTTCTTAAGACCCATCGTCAGTGTTTTCAACTCTCCCACTCAAAAACTAGAAAAATACTTTTTGGTTCCTTACAACCACGTGTGGATAAGGTCGCAAGTTACCTAAAAACTCCTGAACAGTATACGTTCCGTAAGAATTGATCGCACATTATGGGCCTCACCAGACATTGCTTTGAGAACGCATATTTCTTGTCTGACGGCCAAACACACAGGCAGCTAGATGGCGCTGCTACGGGACCATCACTGTCTCTCGTTTTGCAAATCTATTCATGGCAGGCGCGGATCCAAGGGGGGTGGGGCGATCGCCCCCCCCCCCCCCAAGAGCTTGGAGTTCAGGAAAATATCCGATTTTGCCTCTTATACTATAGTTTATTCAAGAACTAGGGAGAGTTGTTCTTTTTTTACCTTTTTTTCTTCGCAAACTACCTGTGTTCTTTAGTCCAATGTCTTTGGCAAAATCTGTTAGACACATATATTTTTCATAGGAATGGGTTAGAAATTTTATAATCAAAAATACTGGTCTATAATAATGGACTATTTGGGTTGGATAGCAATAGATATTTGGATGTGTGAAGTGTTAAAAAGGATTTTAATCCTTGTCATAGGCATCGTGAGGCGTCAGAAGGAGGTCTATTTTATCACTAAATATTTATGGCATAGAGTATTATTTCAGTAATAAACTTAAAATAAAAAGTTTTTATAATATTATTTTATTTCTTATGATTTTTTAATAATTCACATATATTAGAAATAATAATTTTGACATATTTAACACAAATCACAACTGTAGTTTTATTATTTTTAATTTTGGCATAGAAACGGTTTTAGGCACATTCAGTAGCCTTTTTCTCTCAAAAAATTCTAAGTTATAATTTAAATACTTACAAAATACCCATTATCAAAAATACAAGAAGTTAAACATATATAAAAAAAAATTCGTCAAATCTTTTGGGGGCTATCGATCATTTTATTATTCATTAAAAACATTTTTGGGATATTTGACGTTCCAGTTTATTTATTTCTTAAACCATTTGCAGAATTAGAATTAAACACTAAAAAGGGATTCAAATGTCATTAATTTTTATATGTTACAGAAAATTTAAATAATAAATTGTGTTAACGCTGGTAAACATTACGTATCTTATTCGTCATCAAAGTCAGTGAAGCTATCTTCGCTCAAATTAATTATAATTGATTCCTCTCTCACCGATCATGAGATCGAGTTTCCACATCTTCTTTTATTCTTTTATTATATGGATTTTTCGCAATTATCTGCAGTAACTTTATTCAAAAAAATCTTTTAAAAGTCCAGTTAAATTATTAATTTTGTAAGTTGTGTTATTTCCAGCAACTCTACCTTTTATTTGAGAGAGATATTTCATTCACCAACGGATATTTTCCGGACGATCTATAAGAACAGATTTCCTATCTGGTTTTTCCCAACAAAAATTAAGTTCTCTGAGCAATTTCCAGAGCTCAGTTCTTTTAATTTCAGGCAAATCCCGATCTTCATTGATTTTAGTTAGAATTTTGTCGACGGTTGAGATCTGCTTCTCATAATAAAATGTATGTACAACTGCTTTTATTACAGTTTACATCTCTTCTTTCAACGAGGTTTTTCGTCCGCCTGTGATCGAATATAGCTTGGAATTACTAACAATTCCAGTCGTTTTTTTCTCCGTCACTGTTCGGTACATGATAGATTTTCGAACTCCTGTTATATTGGAACACATTTCAACAGAGCTTTTAACATTATTATCTAGATATTAATATCTTAAGGCATCATAAACATTCATCGTAATAAGTTTTTCGTTAAGGAAAAAATGCCCTCCATCGTTTGGGTATCTCACTAATCTCAAATAATATATAAAAACAAGCACAAACAAAATAAATCACTAAGGACACACTGTAAGGTGTACTTTGCTCACTGACAGAAATTAAATTGAATTATCAGAAATTTTATTGTTGCGGTAAATTTATAAAAGCTTATAATATTTAAATATAATTAGATTTACGGCAGTTCTCAGTTACCAGAGGGCACTGAAGCAGGTACGTTGGAGGTTTTGGTAACAGTTTTATTACTCTCTCTAGTTCTTGAATAGAGTATAGGAATGTGTATGCTTGCGATCGCCCCTCCCCTTCCCAAGGGCTTTGAGTTCAGGAACATAGAACCGATTCTGCCTTTTATATTAGGAATGTGTATGCTGCTGGCAACCCCCCTCCCCCCGTTGACAACTTGTTTTTTTTTGCGATAGCCCCCCTCCCCCCAGGAGCTTTGAACTCAGGAAAATAGACCCGATTCTGCCTCTTATACGAGGAATGTATATGTTAATCGCATCTTCTCACCCCCTGTCGGAAACTTGTTTTTTCTTGTGATCGCCCCCCCCCCTCTCCAAGAGCTTCAAATTCAAAAAATAGCCCGGTCCCTGCCTTTTACACTAGAAATGGGAATGTTGTTGGTGTCCCCCCCCCCCCGGGAACAACTTGCTTTCGCTTGCCATACTGTACTTTTGTGATATCACCCCCCCCCCCCCCAAGGAGAGAGGCTGGATCCGCCCCTGATTCATGGTCTATTTTGAAACCAAAGCTCTTGTAAAATTCTATCTCAAACCCAAACTCTGATGTCAATACTTAGATAATATATTTGTCATATATCCTCATGGCAAACAACAGCTTAGGTGTTTGCAGGATTTTCTCAGTTCTATCCACCTGAAGATACAGATTACTTTGAACTTAAGGTCTTGATAAGGTCAACAAATAGATGGACACTTGCAACAAACAATATGTCGATAACCAACTCACACGGACAGATACCTCAATGCCGATTCTCATCATCACCCCTTATAAATACAGGGCGTAACCAACACCCTAATCTCAAGATTCCTTCGTCTAACTGATAATAAGGGGAAAAAACTATCATTCATAAAAAAAGGCTCTCAAACAAAATGGCTTCAAATCAAAGCAATAAAATTGCAACAAAAACTCACTTAAAAAATAAAGTCATACGTAAAAGACACAACAGATAAAATCGGTAGACTGCTCAGGAAACATGACATATCTACAGCTTACAAGGTCACATGTGGTATCTGCAATTAAACATATATAGACCAAACCAACAGAAGAATATCGGCAAGGCTAGAAGAACATAAACTCAGCATAAAAAACAAAGGACAACTTGAGTCCTTTTTCAACATCAGCTTCAGACAGGACACAAAATTGATTTTGACAATTGTCACCAAGTTGCTTACATAACAAAAATACGGTGTCGCATTCTGCCATCTTTTCAGAAGCGTAAAACTTCAAAAGGAAAAATCCAAAGAATTAAGATCGGGAGATCTGGCATGCCAATTATTAAGTCCATTACTTTCTATCCATCTGTTTGCAAAATTATGATTTAAGTGCTCAACAACCGTACTGCTTATGTGTGCTAGCACGCCATCATATGAGTGAGGCATATTTTCTAACAAATTAGGTTACATATTTATTAAAAATTATAAATAGTGCTGCCCATTTAATGTTAAGGGCAAAACAAATGACTCCATATACTGATACTGTTTTATCCTATAAATTAATCGAAAATTCATGTTGGATTTTTTTTGTAATAACTGCATGGGAATTTTCATGTGCTCAGTTGTGAAAATTGTAAAAATTCCAAATCCTATTCTTTGAGATAGAAGCTTCGTTAGTTTCACAACATTGTTGTCTCGGAGCCAAATCAGCGGGTGAGTAATCCTACCCTTTATATTTAACGGTAGAGTAATCGTTCTTTTTATGTTCTGTGTACAATCTAATGGAAAATTCATATTTCGAGTACTTTTGATAGAATCCTCTTCAACAAGATGTAAAATGAGTTTGGGGACCGATTTCCCGCTACCGCTCAAGTTGTTGGAATTTTGAAATCACACTATCCGTATCCAGTAGTATTTATGAAAAAGTTTGTTGAACTGAAAGCGGCTTTTCCGAATATAGTTGCCTGGAAATGTGCTTAGCCCTTTCGGAATTTTGGAAAGCTTCATATATAAGAAGCAAATCGTTATATTTGAGAACAGAATACATTTTTGGTTTTAGATATAATTAAATACTCGCACTGACCGATGTTACAATATAGTAATTTTACAGATTTTTTGTTGTATGTATCACTTCAAAAGAAGTGAATTAGCGCAAACAATTATGAGGTAAAAACAATTTATTTTCGCATTATGAGTATTGGAAATTCTCGCGACGTTGTCACATTTTTTTGATTGATGTCTAGTATATTTTTTAATTTAAAAATTATTTTTAACTTAGTTCACATCAGTGAAATAACCATACATAATACATAATTTCTTAAAATTTTAGTTCTTATATTTTTTTTTTCATTCCTTGTTTATATTTTTGCAGCTTTTTTGGCGAGAACCGTTAGATTTCAGACCCTTGTAAGAACTTTTGTCTTTAAAATAATGCGCAGACTCTTAAATTTACAAAAGTTAATTCTCTAACCTTCGATATATACGTATAAATGGAAAATAACATTACCTACATGTTTCGCGACAGAATAGATTAAATATAGTATAAACGGTTTTTTATAATCTACTTTCAACTATATTTACATTAAGATAAAAAAATATATAAAACTAAATACTCTAGATTCTAATTTTTAAGACCCTTTGAACGAAGTATCGCGAAACCTACCTTTTCATTTAAAAAAAAATAATTGGGGTTGGTTTCAATCCCTATATTTAGGGTGTAATTCATAAAAAATACTCTAGAAATGTAGCAAGTCAAAAATAAAGGTTTTTTTTTTGTTTTTGTTTCTTTTTTAATAAAAATAATGAGCTTTCTTTTATATAATTTATTCCACTTAAAGTTTCCATACTATATAATTTTTAAAGTATCAAATTATTTTTTCAGTAACCACAGTATGTTTATCTTTTTAACGTTTTATCAAGACGAGGTAAAAGAAGGACATTCTGGGAACTGATAAAATCCCTATTGAAAATGAAATACTTGACAAGCTGAATTGGAAATATGATGTAATTTAATTTAAATACAATTATAGACTGATTTATCTTTTAACGCAAATAAAAATACGTTCACAAACACTATTAAAAACTAATTATGATACTCTTAAAGCAATTAAGTTTTCGACAGCCGTTAATTCATTTATTAAAAATTGAATTTAAAAAAGCTATAAAATATGGTGTTTTTAATTAATAGGTTTTTCTTTAGTTTGTCTATTTTATTAAGTTTTATTGGTAAGTAAATTTTTTACTAAAAAAGTTAGTATTGAAATATTTCTCCCGTCTGTTCTTATAATATTATTAAAAGTAAAATTACTTACATTAAACATAATTTTTTTGCGTGACATAAATTCTAATTATGTTTCAATTGTATAAATTGATCTTACCTTATGTATATATGATCTATTTATTTTTCTAAATAAAGTTTTTGTATTAAATTAAAAAACTAATAGTTCAACAACTTGTTGTTTGTTGTGAATACATGCTTATTTTACGACAAAATATTAAATTTCAGATTTATTATTGCCCTAAAACTCCCTAAATAAAATAATCTGAATAATACTGTGTACAGTTCTAAAATTACAATTCTTCGATTGCGGGGAAACGCAGATATTAATCGGCACGGTGGTGGTGCTTTGACTTGGTGCTTCCCCGATTTCAAAGTGCGACGTCATCACTGCTATAAAAGTGATAAGGCAGCGACGGGTTGCTCTTTTGGAGTCAACTTGTCCTTTTTCCGACTGAGTTTAGCTCTCGGGAGTCACGAGATTGTTCCCTTATTAGGACAAATCGTGGTTCTTAAAGTAGATTGTCTTGGACAACATACATTCTTCTGACAATAAAGAACGTGCACGTGTCTTACATTACTAAAATAGAAATTAAAATAACCGTCGATAAAAAGGCAAGGTTACTGGCGCGTACGTATTCTTACATTCACGGGAGAGCTAAATAATTCGGGATTCGGAGACTAAATCTTGTTTAGTAAGGGTCTTGCCAATAAATCAAAGCGATCGTACGTTTGGTTTAGGACGAGCTACGAGTCGAATGTAATGCTCGGCAGAACTAAACAACAAAAGATTTCTTGCCAGTCCTGAAGGGTTTAGTAATCCCGAAAAACGCGTCCTGACTTTTAACATAATTACCAGAACCTGACCAAGTGGAGAAAACCTTATATTGACCTTGCGACTAATAGTCACCTTCGTGTTGGTTATAAAGTTATATAGAGTGAAATAATCCCGATCTTGACTTGCGGAAAAAACAGTACTGATTAAAAAACAGTGAATAAAAAGTTGACCAAGAGTCAAGGACGAGTGTTACTTGATAACCTCTTCCTAACTGACTTATTCCTTTGAAGTGTTCCTTTGATAAAAAAAAATTTAATTAATCTTCGTTAACTCTGAACTTCACTCAATCTCCTTCTATTCCGGTGAACGAGAAGAAAGGTGAGGAGGCTAGAGTTTTCAATCTAGTTGGGAGGTTTGGCGGGACTTCATCAACAACTCCTGATTTGTGTTAAAACTTAGGTTTTACAGAAAATAATTAATAATGAAAAAAAATTCTTAAAATAAATTAATCCCGACGGAAACGAACTTCCACATTTCCTGAAGGATAAAATTAATCCAATAAACCCGGTAAATGATAAATAGGTCCATATTCTCGGAGATGGGTACAAAAATACCGAATAATGGCGAGGTGCAGTGACATCTCGTTAAAGTCCAAAAATAGTTAAAATTGCGAAAGGTAATTGAAAGAGAGCCTTGGAAAAAATTAACAAAAAATTCGGTAAATTTAAAATTAAATTGAAAAAAAACACGCATCATCCGTTTACACGACATGTTATGTACAATATACCTTGTAAATAATTAACGCATAATAAAAAAAAACTGCACAGTGTTGTTGAAAAATAGTAGATATTACTGTAGCGACAGAAAATAAATTTTGTTGCTAAATGAGAAAATTTAATTTACAAGAAGTGTAAAGTTCCCCATATTTAAAAACATTAAAATCAATTTGACACAAGATCTAAAAGCAAAGTTGTATGCTAACATGTTTAACCATTAGCTTTTCTATTTTTTTTTTTTTTTCATTTCCTCGGCGTATTAATTTTTGAAAACTTCGTATAAAAATAAAAGTAAATTAATTAATATACGTGCAAAACCACAATAAAATTTTAAGATAATCATACTGATGTATACCAATAGAATAATTTGTGTAGAGAGTGCTACAATTTTTGTTGTTAAACGAATTTTAAAAAATGTAGCAAGTATAATTACATCTACCAAATAAGTCGATCCGAAAAATAAAAGAAATTTAGGTAGAAGAAAAATACCTAATATAATTCATTGTTTTAGAACCATAGACTGTACCGTAGAATTTACATTTGTAAAGCCAAAAAATACATCCACCTGAACGACAAATAAAAAATCAAACCCAAAAAGTTATTAACATTCGAAAAGTTTGAAACGCATTGTATGTTTTAGAACAAATATTTAAGATATGGTTAGAAAAAAAATTTATTGTTGCTGAAACTAGGTGGTACCAGACTCGATAGTCTATTGAGTTAAAACTATATATTTTTTAAATTTTTTTTTGATATTTTGAACCTTGTTTTCAACGACAAAAATAGAGTTTTTAAACTTGATTATACGTACAAGTCATTAGATTTTCAAGACCCGGAAAAAATTATATATAACTATATATAATTATATATAAATATGTATTTTTTTATATATTTTAATATAATAATTATATTATTTTTAACTATTTTTATCTTATAAAAGGACTAAAATTTTACCTATCGTGAATTCGTCCACAAAATATTCGTTTTATCGTATAAATAAATGGATTATAGATTGTAGAAAAAGTTTCGCTCATATATTCAGGACTTAATTAAATTTAGAATAATAAAAACAATTACCCGTCGCGGCTTCGCCTGCAAAATATTTGTTTTATCTTATAAATAAGTGGATTATAGATTATAGAAAAAGTGTCGCTCATATGTTCAGGACTTAATTATGTTTAAAATAATAAAAACAATTACCCGTCGCGGCTTCGCCCGCAAAATATTTGTTTTATCGTATAAGTAAATAGATTATAGATTATAAAAAAGTTTAGTACTTAATTATGCTTAGAATAATAAAAACAATTATTCGACTGAATTAGTTGAGTACTATGTAATGCCATCTCGAAATCATGTCATTTTACACATTTTTTATCATTTTCACCGTTTCTAATTAAGATATCGCAAAATCCTTTCTTATTGTTAACCTGTACCATATCACGATGTGTGTGCGAAATTTCAAGACAATATCGTTAAGCTGTACGTTGATCGATCAGCCAGTCAGGACTTCTTTTATATATACATATATATATATATATATATATATATATATATATATATATATATATATATATATATATATATATATTAGATTAGAGATTCCTAGAAATTTCCTTCGCCTTTTAACCCGTACGTTCAGTTCTACTTCTGCTTTTCAAGTTGGAGATTTTTTCGTTCTCGGTGTGATCTAAGTTTTCGTATTCCAAATTCCTTAGCGTTCGAGTTACTTATTCTCCAATATTTCAAATCTATATTAGATCTGTAAGCCAGATTACACAAATAAAAGATGCAATTACTCTAAACCGTTGTCAGTGAAACTGTAAGAAATAAAACTTCAACGAAAAAAAATTGTTAATTACAGTGGCTGTTAGAAGTTACATAAAATAAAAAGTTAGTGTGTAAATATTGTTAAAAGCACAATATTAATTATTAAAATAAATTCAATGCAAATCTCAGAAAATGGTATTATTTTTATAATTTAAATCATTGCTTAAACAAAAACAATGTGTATTTTAAAAGATAATAAAAAGATCCATTTAATTTTCGATTTTTATTTAGTCAGTATATATTATTATGTAAAATTATATATAATTTTATATAATAATATATTTTCATATACAATCCTTAGAAAGAAAATCTTAATTTAAAATTATATAAAAATTTGTAGAATTATATATAATCAGATAAAATTATATTGCACCAATTTTCATATCTGCTTATATTTGATCATTTATATATATACCATACAAATTGGTATTAATTTAAGTTGATAAAGGCGCAATTTATACTGATGTGCTAAATATCTTATCAAAAGGCTTTTTATTTCTTATATCTGGATTCACAAAAATACTCATATTATTTTAAAATGGCGCCAAGTAGGATTTTTATTATCATAATTATTCTGAATCGTGATTGTAAAAAGGGTTAAATAATTTTTGCCAACATCTACATATCTAATTAATATAAAAGTCTGACTTCAAAGCTACTTTAACAAGAAAGACAAAACTGCTAACTAGAAAATCCAACATCCATGGCAGATAGATCGGGTTTAAAAATCGAAACTGTTTACTAAATTTATCTATAATAAATGACCAATTTATAATTTTTTTTTAACTCGATACATAAGGTATAATAAACAATTTTAATAATTGTTAAAATATGTCTACTTCGAGTACAATTCTAGAAAGTTTCAATACGTGTAAAATTTTTAATTACACGTCAATTTATCTGAGAAATGGTTTTAAATTTTTTTTATAAATTTAAATATAATATAATCACGGATGATGATTAAACATAAAATCAGAATTTTAAAAATAGAACCCCAAATCATATAGTATTCAAAGTCATAACAATACATCACTAGCAAAACATGCAATTGAAAATTTACATAGCCCTCATTTAAATAATGTCGAAATAATAGGCAAAGATAGAAATTACAAAAAAGATCCATAGAAGAAATGATCCATATAAAAAAACATCCAATACTATGAATTTCACAACTGACATAAATGATTTCGGAAATATTTATGACCACCTTATTAAGCCATAAAATTACAGATGTTTACAAACTCTTTTTAGTCTGCCCTGTTAAATATTAATTTTCTGCAAAAACGTGCAACTGGAAACGATTAACTACCGTCTGAGCATTGTTTAAAAAATATAACAAAACAAGAATTTAGCGTAAGCTTATCATCCTACAATTTCCACGATTGCAAAAAAACGTATAACTCGGAAGGATCGACTACCGTCGTGCTTATTTTGCAGTTGGAACAAAAAGCCGCATCCTCCGTCACTCAGAAATCAAGATGGCGGCCATAAACTCAAAAATTTTAAGAAATGAACCGAATGGCTGCTGCCGCCAAAATTTGAAGCAATGAAAAAATATGTAGGAAGGTTCATTTTGAAGGTGGCACTCGAGACTATAAAATAACGTATGTGCCGTTACGAAAATCAAGAAAACGGCGTCCATATGGCAGCCAAAAATTTTAATAAATCACAAGAAATTTCAAACTAAGAGTCTTCTAGCACAAACAATCGTGCTTAAAACAATTCAAAGTAGTTACTGGAAGTAGTGATCAATGATCCAGTATAATGAATTTTAAATTACAAAATGGCGGCTCCAATATGGTGGACTTTAGCACAAAACTCAATGTAAATGCTTTTAGAACATTGGCAGGGATTTGGAATGTCATTCATCTCAAATCTGATGGGACAGATTCAAAATCACAAAAAAGCGGACCCAAGATGGCAGATAAATGGTCGAAATTCCAATGAAATTTCTTTAAGACGAACGGATCGGTTTGAAAACAAATCTATGTGGGTTTTCAAGATTGTTAATTAAAAACCGAATGTGACAAAATTTAAATTACAAAATGGCGTATGAAATACTCTAACCCTTTTCAGATCGGATTTGAAGGCTTTTTAAGATCGCTCATTGCAAATCTAGGATGTAAAATTCCCAATCACAAAATGGGGCATTTTAAGATGGCGCACATTGCAAAAGAGTTTCCAAAAAATAGCTCGACGACTCAATTTTTGATTAATTTTGACCTATTTTTTTAAGTGGTGGAATATGCTTCCACAAGCCACTACCACAATTGTGGAATATGGTACCATAATTTCAAAATTTAACAGTAAATCAGAAAAGGTCTGTAAATCATTATTTTTGCATGAAGAAAAAGGATACAAATGTGCTAGAATGACAGAATTATGAAATCATCAACCCACATTTCCTGATAATTACAGAATACTGTCTAGTCTGAATCTTCTTTACAGCACGTGGTTTAGGAAATATTTTATTCAGTATTTTGAGTAACTTCTGATGATCCTTCTTGGTGTAATGGAAGAACTGTATGTTATTAAATTTTATATCGCCGATTTTCTCACTAGTGCCTTTCATCTATCCAAAAAAAAAAACTATTGGAAATCACAATGCAGGTTTCAGCAGTAGAAGCATAGATCGAGTGATGAATCTAAACTGTCGTAGCAGCAGTTGAAATAGCAACAGTCTTTTTAGTGCAGGTATTAAATAATTAAATTTTTCCTAGAACAATTTAGATTCATTCCTTGTCCAACGGTTATTTTCAAAATAGTTAGCGATTTTTTCAGTAGTGCCTTGCAGGAGATCGGTAATAAATTTTCATAAGTTCCAGCTTCAATATATATATATATATATATATATATATATATATATATATATATATATATATATATATATATATATATATATATATATATATACGTTATTTTGTTGGGTACGAGAGTCTATAGAAAATGATACTGTTGAAAGAGGCTATGTAACTATTGCAATCATCAAATTGGTGGAGAAAATTTTTCGACCAATAGAATCTAAAGGTAAAAAAATAGCGCCACTGGCATTTCCAAAATATTCAGATTTTTCTTGAGCATTGGAATGAAGTCGAGGTATCTGGTTTTCGTACAACAATGCTTCAGTTCACATAGCTGTGGTTACCAAGAGCACTGTTCGCGAATGTAGCTTCACTGAAATCTATCTTTATCCTTATCGCTGGGATCTAGCCCCTTATATTGTTTTTTTTAAACTGAAGTCATACCTAAGTATAACAAAAATTCTTTTTATTTTTACCTTTCTTTCTATTTTACATCAATAATTCATGGACTTCATTACGTAGTAGCACTAGTAAACTAGGTACGATTAAGTTCCATTCACTAATTTGCGAGTTACAAGAAACTGTCTAAAGTTTAATCTTCGACGTTTTAATATGCTTTCTGATAAAAAAAAATCGCATGTAGATTTTTAATAATATAACACAATAAGATAATAGAGGAAAAATGAAAAGACAAAACAACTTCTCTAATTAGTATTCTGTTCTCAGAATACCCCACCTATAGAATAGTTTCACAACGATTGTTATATTTAAGTATATGCTTTATAATGACAATAACATTGAAGGTATTTTACACTAGAAAAACTGGATTCAGCATTAATTTGTTCTACACACTTAATTAATGCTTATTGTAACAACAAATCCTTCTTCTACAATATGATTGTGATTACAAACCGTATACATTTATTGATAAAGTCTCAATTAAGAGGCGAGAGATTCGAAATCATTCATTTTTGGTGTTGTACCTACGCATTTGTCACACAAAAGTTGATTATAAGTAATATTATTATCTATTTACAGGAGCGTCGGTAAGTGTCAAATGTTACAACTATTTTTCTACAAGTTCACCACCACCAGCAAATTATTCAGAAACTATTGAATGTTTTAATGTGGATCCTACAGTGGCAACCTGCACTAATCTAATTTTTACATTGGGTAAGTTATCTTTAAAGTCAAAATTTAATACATTCTCATTGTTATTTTATCTACAGAGTTCCATAAAAATATCTAGGACTCGATTATGCGCCGAAGCTAGTGGTTTTCGTGCTTTTTCTAATCGGAAATTGAAGATCTGCGAAGCATACTTTGATATGCTATCTATCGTTCATGCGACTCTCGATATCGAGCGGAAAAAAACTGCCGTCTACATGTTTAGATTGTGATATTTTGCTCAGTGCAAACTTTTTGCACCCGATTTCATCCGCTGTGAAAATGAGTGTGTAATTCTAGGGATACCACTATTGCTTTCTCCAAAACAACAATTTATACGATGTTAGATAAATTAGAGAAAAAAATTCTCTTTTTTTTTTTGATATATTCGAAATAAGTAATTTGTTAAATTTTTTTATACTTTCAGATATAGAATATTCATAAAAATTACGTTTTTACATAAGTGAATATTTTTTAAACCGTAAGTCTGACACTTTCAGATCGCTATTTTGCCTGCATAGTTCTGTAAAAATACCTAGGACTCGATCATGTGCTGAAATTGGTGAATCCTGTAGAGAAAAATGTTTACTATAAAAATGTATTCCTTTTTTTTTATAAAATTAAGTTATTTAAATTTTTTAAAAGATTTAATTTTTAAGTTACCAATACTTACTTAATTTATTTAAAATCAGGCATGCATTTTTCTTTTAATTTTTGAAGCAACTTTTTGCCCCAAATGAGGCCGTCAATCATCTTTTCTCTCGTGCTGGCAAAAAATATTAATCATCAGACTTATTCCCTATTATAGCCCTGATTAAGTTTATATAATAAGGAAAACTGTTTCATATCCATGTAATGGGTTTAAAACGGTTCAGAAATCTATCTCCGATCGCGATATGTGAATATATTAATAACTAATAATTGATATATTAATAACTAATAATTAATATATCCTTAACTTCTAAATGATGGTTTACTCTTGTATTCATTATTATACTTACATTTATAAATATGTATGACTAATTGCAAAAAGCAACTTCTTGGACATCTAAAAGAAAAAACTCACCAAGTTTTGTCAAAATTACTGCGACGTTACCCATTTGATCATATTGAATGACATATAAGACAACGATACATTTGCTCAGTCGCTGAATATTTAACAAAGTTTATTTTATAACTTGAACCAAAGATAATTATAGCTACAAAGATTATTATAGCTAACGCTATATCATAATCTTTGTTTGAACTTAAAGTATCATTTAAAAAGAATAAAATTGTTGAGATTTAATGTTACTTCTTAATTCATACGTTAGGTTTTGGTTGACTCACTTTAACAATTTAGCATTTATCTGAAGCTGAATATTAACACCCTTAATATATTCTTGAGGGAGAGATGCTAAATTGTGATTTACTCTTGAATTTATTATTCTAGCTATACTTATATATAAATTAGTGCAACGTTATCTGTTTGATGATTTCATATGGAATGATCCATAAGACAAAGATACATTTGCTGAGTCATTGACTGTTTAACGAATACCGCCATAGCAAAATAACTATTGATATAAAAAGGTCCCCAGGTTCAAAATTTTAGTCTTCCCAATTTTATAAGGTGGAGTTTAGTTTTTTTTTTAATTTTTATTCTAAAATGTTAATATACATTTGACCTCTGTGTAACCATGCGCGGATCCAAGGGGGGAAAAGGTGTTTGCCCCCTCTCCAAGAGCTTTGAGTTCAGGAAAATATACCTGATTCCGCCTCTTATATTAGGAATGTGTATGCTGCTGGCATCCCCCCCCCTCGTCGCCAACTTTTTTTTTGTGATCGCCCCCCCCCCCTCAAGAGCTTTGAGTTCAGGAAAATAGACTCGATTCGGCTTCTTATACTAGTAATGTGTATGCTGCAAGCATCTTCCCCCTCCGTCGACAACTTATTTTTTCTTGCGTTCGCCCCCCCCCCCCCACCCAAAAGCTTCGAATTCACAAAAATAGACTGGACCCTGCCTTTTACACTAAAAATGGGAATGTTGTTGGCGTCTCCCTCCCCGTCAACAATTTCTTTTTGCTTGCCACACTGTACTTTTGTGATATCACCGCTGGATTCGCCCCTTTGTGTATCCATATTTTCGATTTATATAGAAATATTTTGTTATTTTAATATGGGTGAACGACACCAACAATCAACCAACAATTTGTTATTTCAGACATAAAAAAAAATCTTCTAATACTTAATCTGATGATCAGCAGCGTGATTCAAATTCGATATACATACAATGTGGCCCAAATTCAATGCTCACCATTGAGATCTCAGTTGTTATTGAAGTTAGAGATATGATTAAAATTGGAAAGTTTTATAGAATTTCATGTCTATTTCAAATACTTTTTTGAAATTACTTAAAGTTTTTTGTTTTTAAGACATCTGAAAAAAATCAAAAATCGGCAATTTTTTTCTCCATTGATACGTAAACTATTTATCTCACATCTGTAAAACTATGATATTATTATTTTCTAATCTGCACCTTGAATTTTTATTTGAGGTCCTTAAAATTATCTTTTCCTCGATTTATGACATGCTATAAAAAATAATATTAAAATTGATTTAAAAAAATATTGTATGGAGTTAAATACGATCACATCAACAATTATCAAACTGATTTTAATTTATGGATTTTACCTTATTAAACGACAGTACTTTGTAACAGAAAAACATACTGAAGCACGAAGAATAAGAAATAGTCCATAGGGGAACTAGGGGCAAGATGAGATTTTGCTCAAATGAAACATAATTATATTAAAGTAATTAACATTTTTTTTTTTAATTTTAGGAACAAAACATCAGTCTTTCTAATCGTTAATATAAAATAATTACTTTTTTAAATATCTCTATTTTTCTCATCTTATCCCTTATGCGAGGCAAGATGATACAGCGTCGGGGGCATGATGTGACAAGTATTAAAATTGGCATTTTTCGCGTATCAAAACTTAGTTCATTCTCAACACCTGCACAGGATTCATGCGCCTATAGCCCACAGATTTCACAGTATTGTAAATATCTGTTTGCAATACTCGACAAGATAAATATTTATTCGATCAACATGGATCATTCTACACGTGAAAACATCACTTCATAACATTTCAAACAGGATTTCCTTTTAAATTTCATATTTTTAAAAGCATTAGTGCTTACAGAAAAATCCAGGATTCTGATTCGTGGATTTTAACTTTAAAGGCGTGGCCTAAAAGTTACTACAAAATCCATGAGCACACACGTCGCTCTCTTCCTATCTTCCTTTACACGCTCTCTAGGAAGCAATATGCAATGGCCGTGACGAAAACCAGTTCCAGTATCGCAAAACAACAACCACGACGATCTTTTTGAAGGCATCGTAGTCTTCGGAGAACGTCCAGATTTCGACATTTTAAAACAATTTAAAATCAATTTCTCGAATCTTTGGGCATTTAATAGCTATCACTTACACCCCGATAGTGAAAAACCAAAGATTCAAGGAGCTCTAAAGCGAAGTGCACAAAATCCAGATTAAATACGGTATCTGAGGATTTCCCTTGTAAGAAACATAGAGTTGGACTTTTCAGGTAGTATTTGCTTACGAACGCCTGAGGTAGTTTTCGAAACTACAGATCCCTCAGACACTATAGTTCGAAATTCGGGTGTTATTTGGGACTGCATACGCGAACTGGCGTTGCACTAACGGATCACCGACATAAAGATCTATTATACCATATACTCAAACAAAAATAACCTCAGTTCACCAGAATATGATATAAATTCCTATATATATATAATATTTCTTTTCAGGAATTTTCATTCAAATTTTTCCAATTCAATCAATTTTCAATCATTTTATTATTCCTATAATATTATTTCATAATATTATAGGAATAATATTATATCAAACCTTCGCTTAGAGAAAATTTCATAAGTCCACAGTTACTAGTACCAAAGATTATTATAACTAGAGCGTTAGCTATAATAATCTTTGCTAGTACTGTTTTTAGCAACATTGGATAACCATACTTTTTTCGCAGTGCTACTTACCCATACATGTTTTTCAATCTTGTACCCATAACTGTTTACCATACATTTTTTTCGATCTTAAACTCAAAACATTTGTCCAACATATTTCAGAACATGACAGCGCCTAGTTTTTGGGATTCTATCGTTGGGAATTCCCGGGAAAAAAGGTTGGTTCGGGAATATTATCTCAGACATTTTCACATCCTCCTCAGCGAATTTAACTGCGGGAATTGAAAGCAACTTATGACAGGTTCTCAATGATAAGATGTATCCCTTGCGAGAGTTAAATGGACTGTTTTTCCAACGTTACAGAATAGGTTACAAGGAAAGTATGTACAGATAGTTATAATTACACACATTACGGGCTAACTTACAAATGGGTAAAAATAACGCTAAAAATTTCATTGCGTAATAATTTTTATTACCTCTTTTCATTCTGCGCTATACGTTACATTCTAGTAGCGGACTGTACATTAAAATTTGCAAATTATTTTCATGCGACAAATCGTACAATTTCTTTTGCGGAAAATTTTATCATAAATTCTCAGATTATTTTCTTTGCGGAAAAAACAAAAAAGCCTACAAACCCAAATACTTGCAAGTTCCCCCTTGGCTAAGTGTTATTCACTGTAATGCTTAGCTTTCCCATACTTTAATCTTCTTTTACAATCTTAACCTTGGAGCATTCCAAGCTCAACCTTCATCATGCTTTATGCATAGCCGACAAATGATTATTTTTGGAAGCAAACTTTACTTCAATTTATGAAGTAAACAAAAGAAAACAAAAGCCCAATTATCATCCTCTCCCCTTTTGCCCCTGTGAGCGAGAAGAAAGGTGAGGCGACCAGATTTCCTATCTGGTCGGGTGATTTAGGAAGGATTCTCACAGCACCCCCCTGCGAGGCGGTTCAATAAGGTAGAAAAAACTTAGATACGGTTTTTACGTTCTAAATCTACCTTCTTTCAATGACAAAAAAGCCACCTGGTGGAAATGAACCACGATTGCGCTCGTTACGGGACCAAACACGCATCACGATACGGTCTAGTAAGATAAATTGGTACTTAGATACGCTTCGCCCGAGGTTGTTATGGTCCCTGCTTTATGAAGATATCGTATACTGTAGCCAAAGTCTATCGCTTTCGACGGCTGACTGAAAACCGGCAGGCATAGATCGACACGCGTCTAGAAAACACAAAAAACACCTATTTTAAAAAAGCAGGTGTTCCTTAGTCCGATAACACGTAACTCAGTCATCCGTTGATTGTAAATACAGTTCTGTATAGTAAAAACCTTCCGAGTCTTCTTGACTGCCATTCTCCTTTCCCTTAACTTGTTTCTTCGTTTTTGTGTTCTTAGTTTTAGTGTTATTCTTAGTTTTGTTTATTTTATCTGTCTTTCCCTTTGACTTAACTTGGGAGATTTTCGCTTTTTCAACATTTCTGCGTAAATCAGACAACTCATTTTAATAAGGAGAAAATGTCGAAATTGCTGTCTTGGTACGTCAAATATTCTTTCTACTTTCATTCCTTATCACCTTTGGAATAGGTAGAATGTCTCTTGGTGAAACGTTAAAGACAATAGCCAGATTACGACATGTTGAACTTGACGTAGAAGGATTGACAACATCCGTTTGTGGATTGTGATGGTGATAACACCCCGGAGTAGGTTCAAGATTAATGTCAAATGTTTTCAATATCATCCAAGCTCTCGTTAACTGAAAATCTCTCAGATATCATAATATTATTTGATTGTTCCTCTGCACCTAGCGAAACCGTAACAGTGGCTTCATCGTGGTGACAAAGACATTGTCTTATTATTTACATCGACATCTAGATCAACATCTGTGGCATCTGCAGAAATAAAAGTGTGATCATCAAAAACCATTGGATCATATGGCCATATACCACATTTCTTAAAACCGCTCACTGCAGTAAGCATGGTTACAGCTTGAAGATATGCATTTCCAAATATTTCGCCGATTTAGAACATAGTTACGACTTTTCCAGGGTATCGTAATCACGCAGTTGCTACTTGATCACAATAGGTGCTGAGTGTTTCATAAACGATACATCTAGCGACTGCAAAAGGTGGATGCAGTGAGGAGAGAATGAAATTATAATTGAACCATGTTCTCTTGCTAAGTTGATCACTGCAAAATTCTTAGTATTCGTAGCATTTCTATCAAGAAATAGTAACGCTAGACTGTCTTTTAATACACGAGAACATTTAATAAACTTATGTAACCACTTCAGAAATAATTCGCTCGTCATCCATCCTGAAACACTACAACGGGCTCAAGAACCTGGTGGTGTGCCATTTAGAAGCTCTGGTTTCATTCTTTTTCTTGGAAAAACCAAAAGTGATCCCCTGATGATAGAGCTCATGCGTGTTTCTTTCCTTCTTGTGCAATGACTTTAGTCTTACTTTTCGAAATTGAAAATATACCGGTTTCGTTACAATTATATATGCGATCTGATGTAAGCTTATTTTTATCGTACACCTGTCCCAGAAAATAAAAAAGGCATCTTCCGCTGGTTTATTAAATCCAAAAGCCCACATAGCAAAAGTTGCCTCTGGCTTCTGAATAGAAGGGTCACTATTTCTTTTCAGAAAGCCACTGAGCCAATCCCTACCAGCCATTCCAGAATTTAAGTTAAAATAATTATTCTTGCCTTTTTTTTTACAGCAATGTCGTAAGCCAGTCGCCAAAGTTCTGTAGTATTTAATACAAATAATCTTGTTTCTTCCTGTGATTCAAACACCGGTTTTATAGGACCCAAAGGCTGGACTGTCATTTCCTTCTTTCTTATAGCTTTAATGTACCACTCTAACATAGATAAAGGCATGTTGTAAGATATTGCCGCTTTACGATATCCAATCTTCTTTTTTAACACATTCACAGCTTTCTTTATATTTTCTTTATCCCATTTTCCTCTATTTGTTTTTTCTTGTATGTTCTAGCCATTTTTAAAATTTGAACCTAGCAAGTGAATATCCGGTATTTATTATAGTAATAAAAATTAAAAAGACCCTAGGTATTAATACACAACTAGTTGATCCTACCGACTCATATGAATTGACACGATTGTAAGCTTCACCAAAATTTTGCGCATTTCCCTGATATTTCGCACCGAGTCATTCTCCGCCCGTGTCGCCCTATTGGAAAAGAAGCGCTGTGACCGCCCTCTGCATTTAAAACCAGAAACCATCTTAAACCACACCTTCGTAATAAAAATAAATTCTTCATTCTACAGCCCAGAGTAATTAAAAAAGTTTATTCGCTTACTATCTGAATTGTTCAAAGTATCTTCCCTTCTACTCAAAACATTTTAACAACTGTTTTCAACCACCTTGCAGACTCGTCAAATAGTATTTCTGTTAATGAGCCTTAGTAAATCTTGGGTTTTATCTTTAATGGTTTCAACTAATTCAAGAGGGTCAAACTCATAAGCCTCATTTTTATCACCATCCCACAAATGAAAGTCCACTATTCCCAACAATGGTTGAAATTTTTACTTAACACTTTTTTTTACTATTCTTGAATTATGCGCAGGGTACCCATCTTGTTGAAACCAAATAATCCTTAGTTTTTCTTTATCAAAATGTGCTCTACCTGTCGGAGTAATCTGATTTCTAAGTAATTCCCATATACATGTCCAAATAGATGTTCATCTAAAAGATCCATAACATTTTATTTTATTTTTAATTATAGACAATTAATAATTATTTTACCTACTATTTCACACAAGACGTTAAATTCAAATCTTACTTGGAATTTTCATTCTGCAACTAAACTGGAAGTCTATTAAATACATTGCAATTAGTCAAGCGGGTTTTATCGACCAAGTTGTGAATTTCTTCTACCATATAAATTTTCTGTTCATTACAAAATATTTGGACCATTTTCGTTTTTAAATAGGAAAATGCTTTTAATTAGGCCAATCTTTCCAAGAAAACACTCGTCAAACATAGGCTGCCACGATTGTTTCTACTTTGTTTTTAATTATTAGTAATCATCCTAGATTTAGTTTTTGAAAATAATGAATTTTGTAGTTTTTTAAGCTTAGAACATCGGTGTATAAAATAATATGAAAACTAAGGGTATTTTTTTAAAAATCCATTTTTATTTTTTTATAGAATTAGATAGGTCATCAGTAAAAAAGTTATTTAAATTCAATAAGTTAAAGTCTATAATGTACAAGCCAGTTTGATAATTGGTGGTGTTGCCATGTTTTAATTGCATGCCACAAATATTTTTTTAAAATATTAATTTTAATAGTAATATATTTCAAACACGCGAAGCTTTAAGCCCTTTCTAAGTAAGTATCTGAAATTGACATAAAATTCTATATAATTTAGCAAATTTAACCTTATCTCTAACTTCAATGAACATCCAGTGGTGGAAATAGAATTTGGGACCCACTGTATATTGTAGAGATTAGCTTATTTGTGGAATTCTTATCACATCAAGTATTGTTACTACTACAAAATAAAAAATAAATAATGAACCTTATTTTAATCCATCTTCAATTTGCCATAGATACTCGAGGGCTAAAAATAACGAAACGAACCTAATAAGTCCTTAAAATAAGGACTACATTTCCTGTAAGTTGCAGATAGCTTATTAAAATGAATGGAACAGTTATTAGAACCAGCCGAAAATCGTAAAAAATATCAAGCAAAAGTATATTTTCAATGCGCTAGCGTTCATTAAAAAATGTATTGTTCTTTTATATTTTTTGACAGAAACTACTTTGTTTTGACTTTCAAATACCACTAAGAACGATCTGATATCTGTAGTAGAACGATTCTGATAGCTAATATTAATAGAGTTTAAAAACCATATTTTTTCAGAATTTGATGATTGCGGGCCAAAACTTAGATATTCAAAAAATTAAATAACGGTATAAATTCTTCTTTGACATCTAAAAATCGTGAACGAGCCCATTGAAGCAATCGATTAGCAGTTTCCAGAAAGCTCATTATTCCATTTTCATGGAAAAGCATAACGTTTATCGAATGATTGCTAATTATATCATAAACCAAAACTTTTTGTTTGTAGATGATGGTACAAGTTCTACAACTACGTACTTAGCAGGATGCGAGCAACTTTTCAGAGATAACATAGACGCTTATTGTAATCAACAGCGAGGAAATACAGAACCAGGTTTTAAAGTAATAAGTTGCAAAACTTGCAGAGCTGAGGATTTATGTAATACATTTGAAGAAGAGAAACCTGACACCACTACAACTTCTCCTGATTCTGGAGTTCCAATGTCTTTCAATTTTCTTTTAGTACTTTTGGGACTCTTCATAGCTTTTTGTTAACTAACAGGCCACTAGACAACTTAATGTAAAGTGCAAATGTAGTTAATTTATTTATTTTTTGACATATTTGCTTGAGAATTGTGAACTTAAGAAAGTAGTAAATATAAGAAAAAAAGTTAAATGTAATGCGGTAACTAAAATAAAACTTATGTATTTTGTTTATCTGCTTTTTATCATATATTATATTAGCTTTTGCACAAAGCAACTTCCTTTTGTCCATTGCTTAATGGTTCACATACAAAAACCTTCGATTAACTGTCCAGCGGTTATCTAATTATATACGGACTGACAAACTGATAGACGGACATTATGCTTTAAAATGTAAATAAATATACATAATCCTGGAACCGAACTTTAGGCTTTTCCTACCCTCTTGGAAATTTAGTTTTAATAGAAACACGAACAAAAAATTTGTTTTAGTCCCAAGTAATAATTTTTAAAATTAAACATTCGGTATATTTTTTACTTTTTGGGTTTTATGTTTTTTTACACGCATTTTATGTCCCATACCTAAGCTTTTGAGATATTTATCTGATTTTTTCATTCTTTATTGAAAAATGTTAAATTTCAGTTTAAAACAAAGTTCCAGACCACTTCCAAATAAACCAAAGGTTAACTTTTTAGTTGGCTTATGAAAAATCAACTTGGTTTGGTCGTAGCAGACTGTCAAAGTAAAATATTTAATCTACGTATGTGTATATAACATAAAATGTTTGTAGAATTGATTGCACCGAGTGTTTGTTAAGAACACAAGTTTATTTTGAATACATTTTAGGTCGTCCTAAATTTTCTAAAAAATGTTTCGCAATATTCATCACAATGGTTTATAAAAAACGAAGAAGACGACTTTGGTTTTACGACCCTACACTAACCTTTGTTAACGGGATAAATATCAACGGAATAAACCTAGTTCGGTCGGTATAGCAGAGAGCGACAGATAGAGAAGAGAGAGCAGTATGGTCGGCGAGAAGAACAAGATACTGGGAAAAAATAAAGAGCTGAATTTAATAAGAACGCCCTCGTTTAACAAGTCAGAAAAAAGTAGAGTCAGTGTTTTTCTTTCATCATCTCTAAATTGAAAAAAGAGTCTCTTGCTATTAACGAAATACGACCAGTAGGCAAAGAACAAAGACGAAAACAACAACAATTACAAAACCCGTTAAAACGAAGCCCAACGTGGGGTGCCATGTTGCAATCATGTCTGATGTTAAAGAGATATAATCACAATCTAATTTGCGACCACCTAAAATGTACGGATGTTTCGTCCCGATACCAGTGGTGGACTCATCAGTGGGATCCACCGGTATCTTTCCCAGACATTCTTAAACTTTCCACAAACTTGGACCTCTATTTAAGTCCTGTTTTGCCGGAAAGCGGTGGTAAGATGATAAGTTCCACAACACCTCTAGTTTAAGAGAAATAATCTTAAAAAAAATTTATAAATAAGAAAATAAATGATGTCATTATTAATTATACGTTTTAACAATAGCGTCTTGACCTTAGGTTTGCACAACTTCCAAAAAAAAATTGTAAATTAAAATAAAACAATAATAATATACTAATATACTAATAAATATAAGTACAAATATATTTTTTTAATTTCTGCTAATAATTTAATGACAAAAATTTAAATCAATTTGTTACTTAGATTAATACGCGAACAGCAGTCAGTTATTGAAATAATTTAACCTACTTCGACTAAATATCATTACGAATTTAAAATTATTTTTTAAAAATTCACTATGGCGTCCTTTCGATTTTCTCCAAAATTGTTGTAGGGGCATTCCGGTTAGACGATTCTAATATGGAGGCCAAAAAATTTTAAGTTTTTCGATTTTATTCAAAATTGTTATTGAGTCGGTTTTAACGGTGTAAATAGAAGATTTAAGATTATTTTAAGAAATTTTAATGAGTCAGATTCAATATGACGGTCTAAAAATGTTACATTTCCTGATTTTGTCCAAAATTGGTACTAAGGGGTTTTCGTAAGTGTAGATTCAGATTAGATCAGGAAGTTAAAATTTTTTTTTTTTGAAATTCAATATGGCGGATCAAATATGGTGGGTTGAAAATTTTACCTTATTCGTATTTTTTTTAGATTTGGTATTAGGGGGTTTTTGGGGTCGTGTATTACGAATATGAAGTTAATTTTTTACAACTATTAAGTTGATAAGATACAACATGAGAGACTGAAAATTTTACATTTTCCAATTTTGTCTAAAATCGATATTGCGGGTTTCCTGTGGCGTATACCAACTCAATATGCAGTATAAAATATATCAGGCTAAGAAATTTACGTCTCAAGTTCTTTAAATAGCAATATTGGGACGTTTTGGGACCTATATTACCAATCTAAAATTAATTTGAAATTTAAGATAGTGGATATACTATGAAAAACTAAATATTTGTTTTACACAATTCCACTGGTATTTGGAGAACTCTAAGAATCAAAGAATTTTTAGTGGTTCATTTTAGGGTGATTTACAACTTTGGATAAAATGGGCACTTTTTTGCCACCTTGGAGTCATTGCTAGGTACTCTCGATTAGTACTTAGTTCAGATAATTTATAGATATCATAATGAATTTAAAACTATAAATCGAAAAATAATATTTTTATAAAAAAATTGAACCGACTTCTAAAAGTGCGCTAAAAAGTGAAAAATAACTATAAATTTTTATATGAAAGTGAAGTGTTTGAAATCGGCGTCAAATTATTTCTAAATGAAATAAATAACTACTAATATATACAAATTATGGTAAGAAAGCAATTACAAATAAAGTATTTTTAATCTGTTTATGCCAATTCCATTTTATCAGGTATTAGTTTGGCGCCGAGTTCAAAAATTTTAATTTCATATAAAAATCTATAGTTATTTTTCACTTTTTAGCGCACTTTGAAAATTAGGTTCAATTTTTTTATAAAAATATTATTATAAAAAAAATTTTATCAATTCTTATAGATATTTTATCTCAAGATATATAAAAATAGATTTTCTTCGAAATGAAAACAAGCAAGTCACCATACATCACTTATTATTTAAAAAATTGGTTTAATTAACTTAACTACGTATGAAAATCTCCATAACCTTTACAAATAGAGTGTGGCTGAATAAATCTACTTACCTCCCTGTTTAAAAAATTACCTGTATTTTTTGCCTTTACTATCTACCATTTTCGAAACTTTGTGTGGAATATCTTTATTGCTCGGTCAGCAAGCCACTAGACCGACTATTTGAGGATACGTTGTTTTAGGAGTTCAAATTTAAATATGTTGCTCTTCTTTCTTTATAGTTTTATTATGTTAAATTTATTATATAAAGTTAAATCAGGAAAACTTTTTTTGCAATTTGTATGATAAATTGAAATTTTTAATGATTTTTGCAACAATTATTTAAAATAACTTTATTAATTAGTATCATTATATACAGGCCATATCGAATTTAATTATAACAATAACTTGTTTTTCTTAATCGAGAAGTGTGTTTACATAAATTTTCAATAAATTATTCTGGTCGTTCAGTCATTTTAAATTTGAGTTCTCCGTCCGGTGCATACATAAAAGTTACTTTGTATTCCAATGGTTCATGCAAAAATTCCAACTTGCATGACCTCATTAACTAAAAAAAAATAATGAAAATATTTTAACAGTGTGTCTCAGACTAAATTACAATTTTTGAATAAAAACTTATACTCAGTAGTCAAGCCCAAAATTATACAAACAGATTAACGTAGAAATGATATTTGAGTGGATGTTTGTGAAAAGTATAAAATAAAAAAAAAATACATTTTTCTTTCCAACTTATGAATAAGATTCAAATAGAATTATCTTAAAGTTTCGATTAGTGCTTGTTTTTTAGTCGATATCAACTTCCTCTTTAAAGCAAGCAAGATGGCATCTAGAGAAGCACAGCGTTCCCTAAATAAAAACAGAAAAAAATACTAAGTAAATATTTTTACTTGCATCTTAATAATATATTTGTGACTGGATAAGTAACATTATGTTGCTGTTATAACAGAACGTAGTCAAAAACAGCGTCAGACAGCATTAACTTAATAAATAAAATTCTCAATCTGCCTCCGCAAAATGCACTGAGAAGATTCGACAATGCGCTCGTTACGAAATTGTTTTTATTTGTTGGACTATTTTATTCGAATTGGTGGCAAGATAAATGAGAATTTTTAGTTTTAAAAAGAAAAGACAAGAAAAAAATCATATGTTAGACATTTTGAAACTGAAAATTATTACAAATGATTGACTTATTTTGTTGCTCCTGCCTTTTATTTTCTTTACTTATTTCCTTTCATTCAACAGCTTCACCCTTTACAAAGGTCTAAACACGTGACTGCTTGAAAGGGATGAAGATGTACAACCGGTTCTTATTCAAAAGTTTTATAGACTCGTTTGCAACTTTTCTAATAAACGATATTACTAAATTAGAGGGTAAATGTGTAATTTTCTACAGAGACATTAACGTCAAAAACGATTTTTTGTAGTTTGAAAAAGATTCAAAAATATGAAATATATAGGTTTGATTCATTGCACATTTATGTTTAAGCCGTTAAAATCGCAGTATTTTAGTGATGTCCACACACGCGATTGGTCAATATAACTGTGATAATATTTTTTTTTTATTAAAAGAAATGAGATATTAAACCAACCTGTATGTAAGTAACTCAAAAACTTACTTTAGCTAATAAAACCTGTATTTCCAAATCAGCAAAGCGTCTACCCAGACACATTCTGGCACCATATCCGTAAGGCAAGGAAGCAAATGGGTGAATTTTTGAATTATCATTATCTGATTTCATCCATCGTTCAGGCATGAATTTTTCTGGTTCTGAGACGTATTCTGACATACTTCCTGTTACTAATGTTGGAAATACAACTTGAACCTAATTATTTTAAAATAAATTAGTTCATGAAAGAAATTTCGAATAGAAGTAATACTGTTTACATTGGATCTGAACTTAGTACCCGATATTAGATGCCAAGTTGAGTGGATCCTCTACTTTTGCGACTAAACAAACTGATAATAAACAATTTGACACGCCACTTATGTTGTTGTTCCAATTTATTTATGACTATGTATTATTTAGAGTTTATTTTTAGTTAATTTAATTAATCTTACAAAATTGCTTCCATTATTTTCTTGGCACAGGCAATCTTATTGACAAAATTCAAGTATATTTTCTTTGCTTGTACCTTAAACACTATATGGTGTGAAGATTTCCTAAATACACGAGATAATTTTGATAAATAAGTAACTGCCCAATGCTATTATTTTCTAGGATATGTATCTTCCATACGATTTGAGTGAAATAAGAACTTAAGTACTGAGCTCGTATACTATACACGTGAAAATGTTGAGTTAAAAAATAAATCAAATTAAAATTGACCATTTTAAAAAAGCAAGGACAGAACCACAAAGAATTAAATCATTGAAAGAATTTCTTGCTTACTCCTCTTGGAACTTTATAACCCAATAATATCATATCTTCTTGAAGTGTCCTTCCATTGCCAATCACTGTAGAATACATCCTAAAAATAAACTTATATGAAAATTAAGAATATATAATTAAAAAAACAGATACTTTTAAATTGTTTGTTTGAAGGTCATAGACGACATTTCTGACGGAGTAGTAGATGTATGTTGGACTTTCATCGTCCATATTTTTATTGAATATCGCGATGTTTCGGCTATTAGTTATCTCTAGCTGTTTTCAATTGAAACTCAACAAATTCTTAAGCTACACAATTGTTACAGTAGGGTCCCATTTTAGTTTTAGTTTACAATTACTAAGAAGTAGTTTCCACATTTCTCTTATATTTAAAGACAATTTACTAACGCAATTTATACTCCGATGATACGGCTTCTTTGAATTTTCGTTTCGTCCAGTGTTGTTCTCGGTGCAGAATTCTAGCTTCAGACCATTTTATGTGGTGCCCTAGTCCAGGCGTGACTACGGTACCAGATTTTTCTATTTCTCCACGAGATGTGTTCTTCTGATGGTCTCTGATCCTTATTTCAAGGAGTCTCTTTGCCGAAAACTCATTACTCACCAAAGGTTTAAACTTCACGGTTGTTCCAAATGAGATCCCTATTCCAGACGTAATTAATGCCGTCAATAAAACAAGGATTGAAGGTCCTTTTGCAAATGAATTCAGCTTATAAACCAATGTTCCAGTTAATTAGTCACTAATGATGTTGAGAAAGAAACTGGAAGAAGACCAGCCCTTAACAGAAAGAATATCTCTACCACCATACGCCATCATGGATTTGTTGAAATGTCGTTTGACCAATTCCTATTTCCAAGAAAAGGAAAAATTCTTCATTCAGTATGGTGGACTACCAATGGGATATTCGCTTCACCGGTGGTCGTAAACATTTTCGTGGAATGATTCAAGACCCTTGCCATTGAATTCATAAATAGGAAACCAAAATTACACCTTACACATGTAGGCGACAGCTTCGTTGCCTGAGATGGGAACGACGAAGAATTTCAGAACTTTCTTTCTCACCTCAACATTACCATAAACATTAAACCCACCATGGAAAAGTATAAAATAAGTTACCAATCTTAAATGTTTTGGTTGAAAGAAATGACAGAAAAATTCGAACCTAGGTCTATAGAAAATCCACATTCACAGGACAATATCTAAGCTATTCATCCAAAAACTCCAACAACATCAAACTCTATGTAACTACAACGAAAATTTAATAAAGGAGATAGATTACATTAAAAATGACCTAGCAGCCAACGGATACCTAATAAATTTGGGGGTTAAATTTCTGGAACAACACAGAAATACGACAAGGTCGACAACGGATGAGGAACGAAAACCAGTGTTAAACATCCCCTCTGTTAGAGGCATTTCGGAAAAAATTAGAAGAATAGGTTAACGATATACTATCAATGTTTTCAATTCAAATAACTCTCTGAGAAGCGAGTTTACTAGGGTCAAATCTACAACAGTGTGTATCAGATGATGAGTTTGTGGTAACTCCTACGTTAGAGAAACAATGAGACCTCTTGAAGCAAGAATCCAAGAACATCTCGTGGAGAAACAGAAAAATTTGGTGCCACCAACCACGTCTGGACTCATGGACGCTACATAAAATGATCTGAAGCTACTGGACAAAACGGAAATTCATAGGAGCCGTAGTTATACATCAGGGCCCGAACGGCTTTAGTAAACCGTCTTTAGATATAAGAGAAGTGTGGAAACCATTTCTTAGTAATTGTAAACTAAAAATAAATGCAGCCTATAATGGGATCGTAGTACATTCGTCTTAGTCACACTCCACTGCATTTACTATGATTATAAATAGTTGTGTAGTTTAAGAACTTTTTCAACTTTAATTGAAAACGATTAGAAACAATCACTAGAAAAAAAATAAAGACAATGGAAGTCCAACATGTATCTGCTAATTCCAGATTCTATGATAAATGTTTAAATTTATCAGCCGCCTTTTTTCTAAATTTTATGAAAAGTATTTTTTTCTAAGAAATTCATTGCAAACAGTAATACAAACCATCAGGAATATTAAGTATGCATCATGTAATGGAAATATACCATTCCGAAGGGTTATACTACCCCCTTAGAGCTTTATGAAAAAAAAATCAAAAACTCAATCTGTGATTCCGCCTATTCTATAATATGTTTCAGTATATTAAAGAATATTCGACACGTACTTTTTTTACCTCCAGAATTACATTTCTAATGTGTTATATATACCCCTAAAGTTAATGAACTAAAAACGTCTTATTTTCCCATTATAATTTAAAAGATTGATTTTTTGGTGTAAAAACATTTGTATATTCTTACGTTTACAAATAATGATTAATAAATGTCATTTTTTCGCTTTTTTCATTTAATAAATGTATAATTTTACGTATTTCGGTCATTCGGTCGTTAGTTGTACATGAATTTGAAAAATTTAGTAAACGGATATTGGCTTTTTCACGAAAGTGCCATTTTTCTTTATTTTATGGAAAAGATAATGAATATTGTTATTAAGAAATTTATCACTGACTAATACAATCATAAATATAAATTATGAATAGCATTTAGTGGAAAGCCGCCCATCTAAAGGGGTTAACTACTCCCTTAAGGTTTTCTGTGAAAATTATTTAAAAGCCAGTTTCTGGTAGAGCTTGTTCTGTGATATTTTGTAGGTACTTGGCACGTATTTTGATATCCTGATCTGCATGTCTTTGGGGTGAAAATCATCTCCATCTCACCTAAAAGTAGTATTTTATGTAATAGAGAAATGTTTCCTTGTAGAGTTGCTTGCAAATGTAGACTTTATAGTGGGATTTTGCACACGATATTGCTTAAGAGAGAATGTGCTTCACCTTTTTGAGCGGTAGAAATGTATAAATTCGTTGTATTCAGTAGAAGCTTTGTTACGATCTAATTTCACTCTTACAATTTAATTTTATTTAGTAGGTAAAACTGTTTCTTTTAGTTTTCATACTTATGAGGTGTTTATTAATTATGTAACTAATACCATCTGTTAAACGATTTATGAGTCAGGTAATATTTAACGTCTGAGACCCTTAACTAGACTTATGTTAAATGGGCTGCCTAATCGATCAAGTTGTGTTTTTATTGACTAATGTTGACAGGTCTCGTGTAGTTGTCCTGAATTTTGTTTAATTGTACCAAAAATAAATTTAAATTAGATAGATTAATTTTTCTGAGTTTACTCTTCAATAAAATAATGTTTGTCAGATTCTATTCATCTAGTAACTACATTAGTATTCGGGAGTTGTGCTGATCAACTTGTCTTTTTCTGGTTAATAAAGTTACTTAGGCAGGTCCAATTCTACTCATATTTTGGAATAAGTACAATTGAAGTCAATTTGGTCAATTTCATTACCGCAGCTTTTTTGAACAATTCTTTTTACCAGCCCATTGTTAGGAGGAAACATAATTTTTCTCGGCTAGTTTGATCTTAACGAAGTCGTGAAATGAGAAAATACTTATATCCGACATAATTAACTCCATTGGATGAGATATTCGGCCAGTTGCGTTTATAAAGTTACTGATTTTGTTTTCTTTTGTTTTTTACCTTACCTTTTGTCTTTGGTCTGATTATTGTTTTAGATTATTGAGTGACTACTTCTTCTCTGAAGGATTTATTTCACAAGTAAGTACAGAAATCTTGTTCTTAGTCCATTCTTTAAATTTATTCGCCCAGTTCATTTTACGATTCGTTGAGATATTTATTATGACATGAGGAGTCCCAAAACTCTATAGAGGCTCTTTTTCTCTACCAGAACTCTTAAGTTTTCCCAAACAACTTAAGGTAACATTTCATTTTATTATGTAGAAATTGTTATGCAGCTGCCTGCTGATATTAGTTATTTTCGTTGTTTTTACCCACAGTTTTCAATTTAAATGGGTTATATTTTTATTTCCTTATATTTCTCTCTGTGGTATTGCTAGGTATGTATGAGTATCTCTGGACTACCATAAGGCGAGTGAACTAATATTTCTTGTAAGATAAATTTATTTGGTAAATTTGCTCAATTTTTTTTAAACCTAATCTCTCTGTGTCTCATAAGTAAGGAATATTAATTAATTTCTAGTTAAATAGTAATATTTTTAACAGATCAGATTATGGCTTCATATTGATAACCCATAATAATCTAACATTACAAAAATCGAACTGCTTGGTTTTATGCAATATTACATGCATATTTCACAGTAAGTTTTGTGCATTTTGGTAAGATAAATTTGCCATTCTTAACTGGATAAATCAATTTATAGATCTTTTTTATGTAAGTTTCTTTTTAAAATCTAATAATACTTCCAGTCACAGGTTATATAATTAATAATGAGTTTCATTCAAGGAAACTTCATTTGCTTACCTTGTCCTTTCATTTTTGACATTTACTATTGATATTTTTGTATTAGTTTTACATTATTTGACAGTTTGAGAAACGATTTGCTCTAATTTCTGTAATATCATCTGAGGGGAGATGATAATAATAGTGGATATTTTAATATTCTAATTTAATAATTAGTATTCAAGAATTTTCGAAATTTATGATCTATGGCTAATTATTTAATATGTTTAAGTTAACTAAGTCTTAATTTTAAATAGGATAGACTGGCGACAAAGCGTGATCACGATTTGGAAAACGCCTGCGGTATTGGTTATACGAAACTTAGATTTCGCTAGTTTTGTTATATGACAATTAGTTGGGTTTTGATTATTACTTTTTTTGACACGCAGATGTAACATCTTACTATACAGTGCCCACACAGCACTAGACGTCTTATAGACGTTGTTTTAAAGACGTCCATAAGACGTCTATATACAACGTCTTTAAGATATCTTTTAAAAGTCTACATACTACATTTTATATGAAAATAAATACAGTTGTGAATAATTTAGTTGATAAAAACTAAAAAGCATTTCCTTCCCTATGAATTTTGTCGCAGTTGGGTAATAAGTTTGCAACGCCGCACAGAGCTCAGCTGAATACAAGTTGAGGTTAAAGTTTTTGATTGAACGACAAAATTTTAGTAGCCTCACTACGACCTTGGTTAATAGAACTTTTGCAAGATCTTTTTTATCAATACTTTGGTGCTTTTTGTCATAGACTGTTTGATGTACCGATAACAATGACACACATAAATATGATGCCAGCGAAACTATAACTTTAAAAAACCCGCATTTTGTTTTTGTCAATTGTAATTTTTCAGTTTAGTATTTGTGTTTCGTCATGTCGTTATTCATTTTTAATGTTGTTGGGGTGCCGACTCTGAAAATTTAGCTTTTGAAAAAAATTTTATTAAAATAGTTGATTTATCTATGTGCCTCTGAAAATCCTTTTTTTTTCGTGTTTATGTAATACTTAAGGTAAGATCGAGAATCATATGCACTTAGGAAAAACAGTAACGTTATTTATAGGTTGTGTTACAGGAAATTCCCGAATGCTTTACAGCTTATATTTTTATAGTAACTCTACGTTATTAGAAGTATGAAATGAAATCTTCAAAATATTATCTGTGTAAAAAAGGCTTGCACAGCTCATCGAGACCCGGTCCTAAATATTACAAGAAATATTACTAATGAAGTGGAAGGCGAAATGTTTATTTATGGAGTGCTCCACTAATGAAACCTGTAAGATTTATTTTGTTCCTGATGATTGGTTTATATTTAAAGAACATAGAAAATAGAGTTTTGTTAATTACAAGAAATAATTTTGTATAAGGTTTTAGAAATTTCAAAACTGGGAGTAGGGAGCATTTATGACTTTGTAAAGCGACTTTGTAAAATTACCATGTACAGGTGATTAGTACGAAAAGGAAAGAGAAAGTCCTACAATTCCAACTTGGCGAGACTTATTATGAGTAAGTTCTGTCTTTCATTATACATATTAACCTTGAAATAGCATAAGTCACGATTCTATAGTAGAGGGCAACTATAAAAATTCGCAAAAATATCAAAAAATTTACTCCCACAAATGGTAAACTTTATCCTATAAAATTAAAATCAATTTGTTATTAGGATCTACAGAGACAACAGGACTGGCAAAAAGTCGGAAGAATGAGGAAATTTCAATCCAAACATGGCTGAAAAGGGCATCAGACCAGATTTGTTATTCGACTAAATAAAAATTCTTGTTTTTAAAACTATTTAAAAATTTGTGTACTTTTTATTTCAATAAACTTTTATTTTGTTGATAGTCTATCTTTTAGAGTTATTATATCGAAGGGATAAACTAAGGCTTAAATTTGATAGGTTCACTTATAGTTCGAACAGTAGTAGTTCTGAAAATATTTGCTCTTCTACCTCACTTCTTAAATTTCAAACTTGAAAAAGTTTACATTATGCTTAAGTTATGTATTTTTTTGTATAAAGAGATTATGTTGAACATTTTTTTAAAGCAAATTAGTCATGCGGAACTTGTAGTTATTTAAAATGGTAGTGTATATTTTGTTCTTGATTTTTTCTTAATTAAAGTTATTTCTTGGAGTTTTGAATAATTACGGTTTGACTTTGTAAACAAGACAAACAAAAAAATTAAAGGGACCCTTTTTAATGTACATAATTTTAATGGTGGATATGTTGTTTTAATGTTGGGAAGGGACGTCCATAAGACGTTGTAAGCAAATGTCTTAAAAACGTTACCTTTTGTAACATAAGACGTCTATACAACGTCTTATGGACGTCATTCGTATTTAATGGACATCCATAAGACGTCCTGAATGTTGAAATCAAACGTTTTATGGACGTCTTTAAGACGTATTTGTGCTGTTTGGATGAACAGCTTGAAAGGCCTCGAATATATTAATTTACTCAATATAAAACGTTGCCTTAGTAAGCTGATTTTTTATTGAGCTCATATTCTGAAATTTTCTGTGGCTATCTTCAAAACTTATTCCAACCTTATAATGAGTTATTACTCATTACAAATTCCTTTTGATGTTAAATTCTACTAAAAATAAAGTTAGTATACGTTAGTACGTACATCCAGATTTTTTTTAAAATTAAATTCTTAAGATATTTATTGGCTGAGTGGATACTGTACAGAAGGTACCGAAACCATCAATTGCAGTTTCCAGTTCAACTGGTACGGAGCTGCTGACGGCTTAATTTAACGAACCTCCTCTCATTGAGCTGTCGGAAATTTGCTCACTAACTGAACTGCTTTTTCTAAACAATCACTTTTAATTACCTTTATTTATGAAATTTATAGTCTTTATTAACTTTAAATATAATTTTACACCATCTGCTTTCAAACGGAGGAAGAGTGTAGCAACTTAATTAGTAGTGAAATTGAAAAATACTTTTTTGAGAAGTTAGGGATCCTTAGACTTGAATCGGAACATAAAACGTGAAGATGAATGAGAATGAGAGACTGACTTTTTAAAGTTTTTTACAAAAAGCTGTAAGGGTCGTTTAACATTTCGAAATGTCACATTTTCACTAGGTGCTACTCATTTTTGATATTCCTGACGATTTGTATTATTATTGGTAATAGATTTCTTAGAATAACATATTCTTTTTTTTCATTTTCATCTCTTTTCATAAAATTTAAAAAAAGGATTGTTAACCCCGTGACAAATACGATACCCGTCAACTTAATTTTTTTAAATTTACATGCGACTAACGAGTTTTTCACCAAATTAAGTAAATTTAAACATTTATTGAATAAACACAGTGAAAATATTAACGTTTTCGCACCTAAAAAAATACAAAGACATGTATCAATCCTTTTTCATAATCCTAATATTATATAAGCGATTTTACACGAAAAAACACCCTTTTTTGGTATATTCCAACATATTACAGAATAAGACGAAACCAAACTTCATAATTTCAAAAAAAAATAATTAAATTTTGACCAACATTGGGAACATGAGCAACGAAGCTTTTCAAAATTATTTAAAATAACAATACCTTACCCGGTCGGCTAGGGAGTTACTTACAAAAAAATCGAAATATTTCTAACATATGACTACTATACGAAAATATTCCTCCAGTCCTTACAAACTACATTCTCGGCTACCTCCACCAAAAAGTTTATTGTCACACATAATATATCGTCGGGTCAAAAAATAAAATTGAAAAATTTTGATTACCTAAACACTTCTTTAACAAACGCTTTTAAAAACATCATATCATTTAATTTTTGAGCTGTTAACGGTTCGTTTCTATTAGGCAATACCCTTTTTAATTCTTGATACAGTTTCTCTTGTTGTTCAGGTCGTGTTGCTAATTGGTATAAGATAGAACAAACAGCCATTGATATCTAAAATATATTTTAAAAAAGTATTTATTTTTTGGGTATAAATATAGACTTTGCTACAAGTGCGTAGGGCAATTTCGCCAGGAATAATATTCACTTCTTACTCTATCAGTAAGTCATTCCAGTTTTTCAAGTAAGTACGTTTAATTGTTAAGTAATACTGTATTAGAATAAATTGCGTAATTAATTTAAACAAGGTCATTGAATAATTTTACTGATGTTGTTCTGTGATGAAGCAGTAAAAGAAGCGAAATTCCGAATTAATATTTTACATCTTTCATAACCCTAATAAAGAAAAACAAAATCCTAGATCATACTTAAATTTTATGTTATTTTTCTCAACAGTCTGGAATTTATTTCAGGCCATAATTTCTGATATTTAATTAACATTGTTTTTACATGTCTTTGTGAGAAATACCAGATTATCATTCAATGGCATATATAAAATATTATTTGTATTTCTGCTATTCATGAAGTCAGTTTTAACTGGAATCAATCCCTATAATCTAGAACATGAATTGTAATAGCTGTAACAAATTAATCGTCCAATTTCATTATTCTTACTCATTTTATGTATAAATTACGTTTAAAAAACTTTACTTACGGTGTCAATTCCCACTAAAATCAAATCCAATGCCAAAATGTATGCCGTTTTCGGATCTGATTCACTAGCTAAAATTCTTTCAATTAAGGACAGATCTTTTTCATCTTTAATAGTTTTCTTTTTAAGTCTTTCCATTGCTGCATCGATGTGTTTCATGCAAATTCTAAAATAAAAAAAAATACTGAATGAGAAATTTATGTTACATATTTTATGACATTTTAGTTGCGGCTTCTACATGATTAATGTTTAAACCTTGATCTACTCTGCTAAATCTTGGTATTTTAATCAACCCATTTCGTGTGCTAATATATAACAGCTGATCCCAATGCAAATTTAGACAAATATTGATGGGGATTTGTATCGCTTTAATATCCATCCTATTCACCTGGCCTAACCCCCAGTTACTATCACCTATTTCCAAAACTAAAAGGAAAGATGCATGCCAATTACCATTGCCAATCAGTTATTTAAGAAGATTGGACAACCTTTTTTTTAGAAAGCCACAGAAATGTTGGAGCATTATTGGGACAAATATATAGAGACTGAAAGGTTGTATCTTTTCAAACAATGTCAGAAAATAATTGAAATGCTGATATGCTTTTATTGCGAATATGTCGAAATTTCATTTTCAGACACACGTAGATATGTCTATACTAGACAATCAGCTTTAATAACAATTGCTTAAATTACTTTTTCTTCTTACAAGTAAACCTATCCAAGTGTAACTAACCGAATTGAATGAAACTTGGCATGCTAGTAAAACAATGAAAAATATTAAACAAGCATTTTTTTGTAGCAGCCATAACTCACTTTTAAGTTTAAAGACTACCCCTTGACGGTGTAATAAAGAATGGTAAGCAAGTAACGGGATAGCTAACGACTTTGAATTTGACCTTGACAATGATCTTTATGGTTGTTTGAAGGTCAACTTTATTTTTTTAAAATAGAAACCCACTTTTTTAACATCTGTAATCGTATGAGCGGTAAATTTTGCGTCCTAATATGTTAAAAAATTTGACCATCATGATTATTTCAAAGTCAATTTATTTTTCTCTTTCGTGACTATAAGATTTTAAACCATAAACAAAAGAAACCATATGGGGTCCGAGACATAGCTGAATTCAAATTAATTTTTAGTTTTGCAAAATTTGAAAACATTTTCAACATATAAAATAGCGCAATGAACCGAAAATGCATTTTTTAATATATTTTATTACTTTCGCTCTCTATTCAAAATTCTGTATAGAACCTCATCAAGCTAACACCAATTCTTAACTTTAACATGTCTTAACCGTCATGTTTTTTTGGCATATTCAGTAGCAGCACAGCGTACAATTTCTACATTATTATGTATATCAGGACGGCGTAGACATAACAGGATAGATTTTTGGTCTAGTCGTTATAGACAAACCCTTAATAACACGGCCAATGAATCATGAATCACGGCCTAAATACCTATCTAAAAGTGGAATTTCGCAGACTGAGTCTAGATTTAAAAATAGGAATTTTCATATGATTAGCACGATGTGTCCCTCAAATGACTTGGAGCGTGAAGGTTAAGATCATCATTTTCTTCCTTTGATGACAGACTCTATTATTTCTATTTCAGGGGTTCCATTCAAACCAAACAATCTGGATATCAAATATAACTTCAAAAATTAAAGGTCAAGGTCAGAGATGGATTAGAGATTCAATAATTATCAACCTTCATCTGATTAATTGTTGATAATGTTCAAGCCTGCTTACCTTGGAGGCAATACATAAAGTAAAATTCAATGTCATCGTTGGATATCACTCTTGAAATTTATCAACTTTTATTCGTGTCACTTTTTATGAAAACGCACAGTCACTAATGTTAAAGCTAATATATGCCATACATATACATATAATATCAACCACTTCAACAAGAATCTAAAGACTGGATTGGTACTTGTAGCGATACACATGAATAATCGACCTTTGAGGACATCTGGAACCCACCCTCTTCTTTGACGGACCATAAGAACTTTTAATCAGAACGATAAAAAAATCATTTTCAAATCACCGAGAATCAATTTCAATAAGTTGCGAGGGGTCCTTGCGGCCAGCTGGTAGGGTTTATGATGACAAAGATCCATAATAGGTTTAACACATAAACATACTGTTGAAACTTCAAAGCCTGTGAATTAAAGTGGGAATGGTAATTCCGATTAATATCATACAGATTTACATTTGAAGGAGTATAAAATTCAGTTGATTCAAGAGTAACTAAAATTGATAAATCATATGAAAAAATCAACTACAGCGATGAAGCTAATTTTTGATTAAGTTGCTTCATAAGCAAACAGAATTGTCACATTTGAAATGATTCTAATCAACATGAAGTTATTAGGAAACCATAATATCTATCAAAATTAACCAAGCAGTATTTTGTCGAAAATGAAAATGATGCTGCTGTTACAGTCGATGTAGAAATATGAACTCTGATTATTTGGGGCAGGAAATGGATGATTTTGATATGTTCAATATGTAGTTTCAACAAGATAGTACTACATGCTATACATCTCGTGAAATTCTCAATTTATTGAGGCATAAGTTTGTTAAACATGTAATCTCAAGAAATATAGCTCTAAGAATTGACCAACAAGATCATGTAATCTCTATTTGACTTTTTTCTCTAAGATTTTTATTAAATGCTAGATCTTTAGTTTATTCCAATAAACCGCAAACATTAAACTCCTAATTCACCAACATGATCTAAATTTAAAAGTGGTCTTAGTTGACAGTAAAGGATCTAAATTGGAAAGTGCAAAAATACCTCAAGTAAATTTTGAACCTTAAAAATACATTAATAAAAAATTATTTGTACTTATTTCCAAATCGTCAAAAAGGGAAAATTTTGTTTACTTTTGGGAAATAATCATTCTTCATATCGATTCCAAATTTTTATCCTTAACTTTCCTATATCATTTATTTGTTGACCTATATAATAGAAATTATAACAATATCATTAGCAAAACAAAACTGGTCAACTAGAAAATCTAACTTTCATGGCAACTAGATTGGCTCTAAGTGTTAAAATGTCTTACTGAATCGAGCTGGTTTTAACCTAAAAAAATATTATTCGTGTTACTGGTGAAATTAGCGTTGCAAATCGTCTTCGGAAAGAATTCACAAGGTCATTTGCATGATCCAATAATTAAAATTTAGATGGCTTCGAAATAGAATCGAACTATTCATTTTTGTAGAAGAAGAGGGTTAAAAGGGTATTGATTATTTATAGCAAAAGTATTTATGTGGAAACTGGTCTAAAAGATATAACAGAATTCTGCACTAGTACTGAATTAATGCAAATATCTAGAACTCTGAGTAAAAGTAAAATAGTTGTTCCGAAAATTAAAGCTAACAAGAAAATGCTTCTAAAGGTATTTTCGAAGAAAAATAAAAATAGAAGATGCTAAAGAGTATTTGTTAAGACTGCCAAAAAATAATGTCATAAAAAGTATTAATACCTTTCTATAACATTATTTTAGGTCTATGAAAGTTTTGTTGTACTCAAAGCTTATTTATTTTTTCTTAAAATAACTCCTATTAGTGGCTTATATAAATCACAACCAGGCATTAAAAATATATTGTCAGAATTCCTCTGAAACGCTAGCACAAATTTTTCAAATGCACCGTTCAACATCGGTTAACAAACATGAGTAAAGAAAGGGTACAGTTACAAAGCATACTGTTTGTACTCTAGAGAAGATGATGTAGTAATTAATTTGTGTTTTGCCTAAATAATTCTTAGTTCACCCTGCTCGATATCCCGGCGCGTTAACCTGAAGAAGAATTTCAGTATCGAGTTAAAGCGTTGAATTTTCAGGACTCAAATGACTCTGGAAGACATTCTTCTAGGTATTAGAAAGCTGTCACAGTTTTCTGCTTTTTAAGGGTAATCTTCACATTATTTTTGATAATGAAAAATACTACTTTAAACTTCTCGAGCGTCAATTCTTTCCCATTTTATTCCTTTTCTCTAGGTAGTCGTCGTACTGAAAATTTTATTGTTATTTATCTATCTGATTTGGGAAAACAAATAACAACTAACCCTATTAAATTGAAAGGTCTATTAGAAACGTCTGCTTTAATTTACCTTGTGACATTTATGGAAGCATCGACTCCAGTTACTCAGCAAAGTGAACTTTAATCTACTAATATTACAGAATATAAGTCCCAAAAACTGATATATGATACCAGAAATAACCATCGAGCAGAACAAAAAAAAATAATAAAATTCAACTGGGCATTTTCTTCTGTTACTTTTTCCTAAATTTTAATTGGGAGACAACTCCAGTAGTAATTCTTGTTAAGTTGGTTATAAAATGGCAATAACTGAAGAGAAATAAAAAAATTGACAAAAATTAATTTTTTTAGCAAAATTCAAATAAGATATTAAAAAATTATGTTTTGTTTTACTTACTCAACAAAATAATCCATATTCCTAACGTATCTTGTCCATAGAGATGTGGGAAAGTATCGCCAAAACGGAAACCTTAATTCTAAAATAGCAATATTTCTCAAAGCATATTTGGCAGCGTTTATAATTTTTAATGCTTCTGAATCTGGCGACAAGTTGGGATCCAAACAGCCAAGTCGCACATCTAAGGACACTCTTCCAATACCTTAATAAAAAAATCTAATAATGCCATAATAAGGAAGTATGTTGCAGAAAACATTATTCTATAATGGAACAAACAGAAGTTATTTTATGCTGACCAACGTGAAGTATATTCCATTAAAATGAGTAATTAAATAATTACTTTCTAGATAAATTTTAACCATGGAAACGAGATAGTATATATCTATTATCGACGTAAGATTTGAATATATTAACAAATTTAGCAATTTTTTTACTTTTGAGTCGTTTGAATGTTTTCTTAAAAATGTATGAAGACATAAACTAAAAAGATTGTACCCTCTTTTAATATTTATAAATAAATCTTTCGAAGAAATCCTACCCTGTTTATGTAATGAAAACCGAAGTAATAAGTGTCGAGGGTGGTCTTAGCATGTGGCTACAACAAAGTGTATTAAAATATTGAACGATTTTCCCATTATTAGGAAACAAAAGATTAATCAAATAAACTCATTATAATGTAATATATTGTTAGACAACATGTAAAAAGAATTCGTATAATTACTACGTTTTCTATTCACAAGAAATAACGAGTTAGATATTTACTTCGAAAACAGCTAAGGAAAGTGAATAGTTTTTTAACAGGAATTATCGTTTACTTGTAGTTATAAGAAGACATAGATTAGTTTGATTATTTTTTTTATAAATATTTTAAAAATAAGATTAGGACGCTGAGAGGCCAATTTGGGAATTATGTATCCGACATGAAATGGCTAACGCTCTCTGCGGACGAAAGACTGAAACTACTCGAACTTCAGAAAATGAAATTTATAGTTACAGGGTTGCATAGGGTGAGATGCATATCAGCATGGCACCGGGAGAATGCGAATTCGGTCTTTTAAGAAATAATAAACTTCAGTTACGATCTGAGATTCGATAGAGTCGGTACGGTTTTGAGAGCAGTTCCTTTGAAAATTATGTGTCGTGTATAACCGCTGCTAATGAAAGTTTTGTTTTGTTTTTTTCATTTAATTTGGGAAATTAAGGGAATATCCTGTGGTATTTTACTTGCGAAACTAGCGATTTTAATACTGTTTGTTTAAGCAATATAAATAGCTATTTTTTCGCATTTTTATTCTTTTTTGTTTGATATTTTGAAATCTATTTCTAAATTGAATTGTTATATTTTTATTAACAATAGAACGGTCAAAGGTAATAATCATTTTAGTATTTTGTTATTGTTAATCATTATCATGTTTCTCATTGTAAATAGTTTCACTTACTGTTTATTTTTGTTAATAGATTTAAGTGTTTTGAGACACTTGTTTTGTTTGATTTAATAAAAAAAAATACACAAACAAATTCGCGCCATAAAGAAAACTTCAAATCAAGAGACGTCATTTGACCAGCTACACAGTAGCTTTTTCTGAGTCCTGAATTTGTGTTTGTTGGTTCTGGTAAGCCCTAAATAACCTGTAGTTGTTTAGTACTAAAACTGCAAGAGCTAAGAGAAACGGCCAGACTTCCAGAGTGTCTTTGTCGCTGGTACATTTATTTATAGGTTTTCAAAATAGCTATTAATATGGGGCAACAATTTAATTGTATTGAATGGCTATACGCTACCCCAAAATATTCCGTTCGCAGAAGTCTACGATCAAATACTGGCACAATACTATATGACCTTCAATCATGTTAATTACCTAAAAAATATAATTTAAAAACTTTAAACTCTTTAACCCATCGAAAATTAAAACAAATAGAATATTTGAGAAAAAATTCATTGCTTAATTTAAAATCTGATCTAGAATATGTTGACTTAGTTGAGTATATGTTGGTGGACTCATTGTCCAATACATATTCTATTTTAAATAATATTTTTTTTTCCATGAATGAATGAAAAAATATTGCCTTAATTAGTTTTAACATAATTTGTTTTCCAACGCAACAATTTAGTCCGTAATAATGAATTTTAAGTACTTTAAATTCGTAATCCGCGTCCACAAAATCCCCCTTATACCAATTTTATCACAATTTAGAATTTAGACTATATATATATATATATATATATATATATATATATATATATATATATATATATATATATGTATATATAGCGTTCGATTGAAAAAAAGTTAGTATCTGCTTATTCACGATGAGTTTGTATTGAATTTAAATATTTGCGATATTAAAGGTGCGCTGTAAATGTAGGTACACAATGCCACCAAACAAAAGTTATGTCTTTTTCCGCGTAATGTCTTTCTCCAACCAAAAATATAAATTAAGTACAGAAACTTATTATGCGTCTCTCGCTTTTATTGTTATTCCAATCAGTTTTCCTATTATTATGTCGAGTGGGTTTATGAATGACATTTGGTTATAGTTAAATTATATGTAAAGTAAGCTTGAAACTGTAATATTGCTAAAAAATGAATTTATCAAAATTATCATATCGTTAAATAAAAACTTGTTTTCTTAAAAGTCTTTTTCATACTTAATTTCTTTTTTTTAAAGGAACAGCAGTTTCTTCTACGGTTCATCGAGTGTATCTAGAGGTCTTCAAGTTCAAAAATTGGATTGTTCATAATTTCTTGGCACAGAATTAGACTGATTTGGACTGTATTATGTGGATGCCATATCTACCAAAATCCAAACTATATGAACTCAAATCCTGAACTATTTTTAAGATAAATCTGCCAAAAATAATCCAATCCAATAAATCCAAACGTAATAGGTCTAATGCCTTTAACGAGTTCTGCGGACCACCTTTCGACTCCATCATCAGACCCCTAAGCACAACTTTTAACTAAAGAATTTAGCGAGGTAAGCCAAATATACCAGTAGTCATTAGGCCCCCATAGCGTGGGAAAAAACCGGTGACCTTGAAAGGTGGGCGTGGTCACATGGTCGCGTGCCATGAGATGACGTAATGGGTGTGGTCGGTTGGTCGCGTGCCATGAGATGACGTAATGGGTGTGGTGGGGGTGGTCGCGTGCCATTATGCGTGGGTGTGGTCTTGTGGCACGTGCCATGAGATGACGTAATACTTCAATTAAACTAGTAGGTACTGGATACCTTGGTATATCGTATTTTTATTAATTAATTAAATAATTCCCTATATAAATGTCACCTGTCATATGTCACCTGTCAAAGTCATATGACCTACCATCTGTCATATGTCACCTGTCAAAGTCACATGACCTACCATCTATCACATTGCAAATGGCAAATGCAAAGGTTCAAACTGATAAAATCTTAAATTAATCATTATACCGAATGTATAATAATTAAAATAGGATTATTAACAGTAAATAGATTCAATGTATTTTATGACATTTATAAGATAAGACCTTAACGAGGTGTCAGGCGAGAACTGATCCCTTAAGTCACACCCCATTTTCGATTTTATGAATAAAATTTAAAGCAAAAACCATTAAAACGTAGATTTATTTAAGACCCTTTTTTATTACATTCAAAATATTGCAATTATAATTATACAATTTAAATCAGAGTAACTTTATTGCATTTTCAGTCTTTTATATCCATAAGGTTCTGAGCTGCCGTCAGGTAAAAATTTTCTCTTGGTTGAATTTGGTTTATATAATTTGATTTCTGTGCAAGTTGTTACCAGGTGCTCCTTGGTTCGGCGAATGTTCTTGGAAACAATTGGTATTGGATCGGACTTTTGAAGAACCATATTCTTTATGGAGTCAAAATTAATAAGTTTTGCTGCTTCATAGTTTAGAGAAATCCCCTTAACTTTGCAAACAACCTCTTCTCTATTATTTTTCGTAGAAAAAACTTTAAAAGCATAATTCTTAGGGCCACCAGATACAAAGTTGTTGATATACGAATCAGGTCCGTAATTTTCCAATTCATCGGTCATATCTCCAATAAACTGTCCAGTGGATATGTCGATTTCGTTGTCATTTCTTGTGGTATAAATAACTGAGTCTGTATCGTAATATAAAACTCTGCTACCGAGCTGATCCAGATAGTCATATAATTTAAGTCTTGCCTGTGCCGTGACATAGGCAGCTATTGCCACGTTAACCGTAGGTAAAGGGTCAAATGCTTCTTCTTTATACTCGTAATTGACAATAAGGGTATTTTCATTAACAGGAAGAATACCATTAACGTAAATTGCTGCATTTGTAAACATTGCATAAAACTCTGCAGAATCATTAATAATTTTCGTTTTTGGTTGGTTTTCTCTCTGTCCAAATTTTCCCCAGAAGCTATTAAGCATTAATTTTGCCAAAGACCTGAGACCAGGATTGTCTAATACCTTATTGTAGTCTAATTGAACATCTTCTTTCTCGAAAAATTCCTGAATATATTTGTTCTTTTCTTCTTCCGTTTTACAATTTTTAGGCCAATCGGAAGACTCTTGTTTTATTTTAATAAACTTATTCATCATAGCTGTGAACAATCCCTCCTGTTCAAGTTTTTGTTTACTAAAACGTTCAGTCTTATACTGCCAAATTTCGTAAATGTCTAAAAGTGTATAACCTTTCTCTATAGCCTTCGCTACTTCATCAATTACCCAAGTTCCAGAAAGTGCTCGGTCTTCATCGTTATGGGTACATTCGTATCGATTCATATTTTGCCCACATTCTTGACAGAGAACAAACATTAATTTATTGTTCATTTTCAGGGGCAAAACGGGATGATAGAGCTCACTTGGAGGAAGAATCTTACATTTTATAACGCCGTCTGTTTTATTTAGATTTAACTTTCTACACTCTTCTCCTACCCAAATTTTCGGATGACCAGTTGGAAATTTGCCATATTTACAAATATAAGGATACAAAGAACAGACATCAGCATATTTAATTTTTTCCCCATCTTTAGCCTCATAATATTCCCAGACATTTCCAGTTCTACCACCATAAAAGGCATCTCTAGGATTTAAAGGAATAGAATTAATTAGAGGATGTGTTTTGGTGTAACTTTCAATCTCGGGATTGTCTTGTAGCTGTTTTCTAAATTCACATTCCCACATTTCATTTACTACATAACCGAAACTTTTTAATCTTTCAGTTTTTGTCACAGTTGCTTCATATCTTAAATTTAGAGTTTGTGTTGGATCTTCAAACAAAGGATCATTTCTACCATTTGGATGACATTTTAGACACCCATGATAATAACATCCGTGAAATTCGAAAATTTCATTTGTTTCCGGACAAAAACCATCAACTTTTACTCCATGCAAAATAACTTCTTGATCTTTCGCAGCATGTATAATATTTATTTGCTTTTGATTTTCCATACAGATTATCCACTGAATTCCAATTTTACTTTGATTATCCCTCCATCTATATCCGTTTTTGGGAATTATTCCTATTGTGTTAGGTCTTAGGAAATTTCTTCGAAATACCTTGTTACAAGCGGATGCAATGGTAGTGGCTTCACTAAAGGGACATACATTCGTAGTTGTCAATAGTTGCTCTCTAAATTTTAGGCAAGCTCTGGTTAGAATTTCTACGTCTGAAACACAGTAGTCAACTAGCTCTTTCTGCATATCAAATTGATCATTTTTGTGCTCTTCATACCATTTTATAAACTTTTCTCTGTCTTCAGTCTTCATACTGTCTGGACTATAGTACTCGATTGACGGTAAAGATCCAATATAATTTTGGTTTGCTTTTGTGTTAAACAAATGTGGAAAATAGCCTTTCTTAAAATCATCTCCTAGTCCGAAAGCTTTTGGTAACTTACTAAGAGGCATAGGAAAATAATTTAGACTGTCTATAAACTTAATATTATCAATTAGCTTCATGATTATTTTTGTTCCTCTCATAATTAATTCTGGTGTTAAATCTGTTTTTGTCAAAATGTGGTTTAAAATAAATTGGTGGTCGAAGGCTTGACCATTGTGTGCAATTATCACCACATTTTTAAACTTTTTTCTTATTTCTAATAAATGTTGGATAAATGTTCCGGTGGGATCTTCTTCTTCTTTTATTATTTTGGATCGATATCCACATTTTTGACAAAAATAAAGATTTGCCTCATCTATACATTTATCACAACACTGTTTATATACACAAAGATTGACCTGATGTAAAAGCGAACCGTTGGTTAAAACCTTTTCCTGTCGGGTTTCCAAATCATAAAATACAAAGAGTACATCCTCTGTTTTAGGTTTGCCTTGATCTTTTTGAATATAGCAGGAATGATTGTTAGGGACATGAGATTTGCATATTTTACAAAAAATTTCTCCGCATATATGTTGCCTCGAATGTTTTATGACTTTGAAGCAATTTTCGCAGCACCTAATTTCAGTACAAACAGTAGATTTTTTCCACGAACCAACCTTTAAGTGATTATCATAACAATTTTGACCTCTAAAATGTCTATGACAACTCTCACATTTAATTTTAACTTGATTAGAAGCACATTTTGGAGACTGAAAACAACCTGGACACGTACCTCCACACCTGTGAGCATTTTTGTTATTGGACGGAACGTGACAGTCTTCACAACAATATCGACATGTAAAGGTAGCTGTCAAAGATAATATAACATTAAAATGACCATTGTGGTGTAACAAATTAAGTTTTTTATAGCCTTCACTTGCACCTTCAAAAATGACATCTCTTCCTTTAGTTCCATATTTATAAACGACAATTTTATAATCTTTCAAATATTGTTGGAATTTCTGCAGTTCAAGAATTCCAGATCCTGTATCGGTAATAATTACTTCGGCATTTGTCAACAATATCATAGCTCTACTTGTTTGTACTTTTCCGGTATCTTTTTTCACTTTATCAAATTCAGGGTCTTTTTCAACTTTTGCCATAGCCACTACCAAAGCTCGAGGTAAACAGAGGTTGTCCTTGTTCTTAATTACAATGAGACCTCGTCGTCTATTACACTCCTCTTCAAAGGTGTTAAATTTCATCACTCTTCCTCTTCCTGTCGGTGGTCGAACTGATGTTACGCTTAGACAAAAAGAATCCGTGTTAAGGCCGGTCGAGTTGGATTGATAGATGCTGCTGATAACATCCCAAACATCTTCAAAGTTTACCTGCTCTGCAGGTCTGAAACGAATCCAACCTTCTCCTCGGTTAAAGTCTTTTGAGCAAAAACTAAAACCAACCTGGTCTTGAGGTTCTAATTCTTGTGTGGCTTTCTGGATAACTTGATTTATCGCATCTTTCACCCAACCAACAGGTTCAGTATCTTCAGGCACAGGCTTTAACTTAAATTCTAGAGTACGACCAGTAAGATTATACCTTCGTACTCTATTGATGTAATCATTAACGATGACAAATTTATCCATTATTCTTAAGTTCAGCACACCTTCACTCTGTAACGATCAACGTTGGAATGACTCGTCTTACCAAAAATGGAACCTAATAAAATAACTGCAACAAAAAGTTAGTTTTCAACAATATGGTAAAAATAGAATGTTGTGTGGGAGCCAGGGCTCACATGTGATCTTTTTGATATTATTTTAAATGTATTAAAGCAACTATATGAAAAACAAAATTAAACCTGTACAAATATACTGACATATCAGTAAAAAATCAATCCTTACCAAAACTAAAGAAAGATGTAAAAAATTATTCCAAACTATTACACTTGTTGTCGTTATGGCACTTTAGCGTGTTATAAAAACCCAAACTAAGCAACGTTGAAGAAAAAATTGCAAAAGATTCTTAAATTAAAAGCTTGTTTTCGTCACGATTGCAACAGCAGCACTATTACAAAAACGAATGGGTTATCTGTAAATATTAATAAGAGTCAATAATAAATTAATATGGATTACCGGGGAATAATAATAAGATAGCTTTAAGAATTTTAGTACTGGTTACTAAATACATAATTATTGAATTTTCAAATGTCCAATCTAGCTAGTTAGTAAGTAGCAGTAAAATTTCCTTATATTTTTCTAAATCACTAGCGGAATAACTACCAGGTTGTCAATGTGTTAGCAGACTCCATAAAGCATCAATTAAAGTAAAGCGTTTTATTTCAGTTATAGAAATTATCAATCTACACTTGAAAAGATTGAAAGTATTAGTGATACAGAGCATGATGACAAGGGCTTTGGAACTTTTATTAATAAATAGGTGATTATTTAAATAATAATAATAGTTTTATATTCCTAGCTAAGCAGACAGATAGGCTGTTATTTATTTTAGAAAATATTACTTTTACCCCTTCACCCCTCAAGGGTATCACCCACTTATACAATCATTCAATAAATACCATACATAAAGTACACTAATTTACAACAATTTTTAAGGACATAACAAAAAACTTCACACTCTCTGACACCGCGGCATTACTTTTAAAAGAGAATCCCTTTAATACCACTAATTATTAATCAAAAAATTGAACTTATCAGACTATCCCCGATAAGCACTCCAGAAACTACACGCACTACTGAAGAAAATTCTTCTACAGTCCTCTTTGTTATATACCACAACAATTATGAAATGGGTGAGCCGAATAAAAACGAATACACCCGACTAGAAAATAGGAAATACGAAATAGCCTCAGGGCCCCTAACGCAAGAGGGTATGATACCCTTTGTGGTGGAGGGTTGAAAGTGGTGCGATCAAAAAAAAAGATCTCCAAACTCAACAAAGGGGCGTGGGGGAGGGTTTTCGTTTATTTTTTGATAAAATAAGCCGTTTTTAAGATATTACCAAAAATAGATTTTTTCCTTTATAAAAATTGAAATATCTCCACAACGGCACATTTTATCAAAAAAAATAAACGAAAATGTCTTCCCTAAGAAGTTCTCGCCGAGTTTGGTGGTCTCTTTTTAGAAAATATTACTTTCACCCCTTCACCCTCAAGGGTATCACCCCTTATAAAATCATTCATTAAATAACATACATAAAGTATACTAATTTACAACAATTTTTATGGACATAACAATAACCTCACACTCTCTGACACCACTAATTCTTAATCAGAAAAATTGAACTTATCAGACTATGCCTGATAAGCACTCCAGAAACTACACGCACTACTGAAGAAAATTCTTCCACAGCCCTTTTTGTTATATAACACAACAATTATGAAATGGGTGAGCCGAATAAAAACGAATACACCCGACTAGAAAATAGGAAATACGAAATAGCCTCAGGGCACCTAACGCAAGAGGGTATGATACCCTTTGCGGTGGAGGGTTGAAAGTGGTGCGATCTAAAAGAAGATCTCCAAACTCGACAAGGGGGAGTGGGGGAGATTTTTTCGTTTATTTTTTTGATAAAATGTGCCGTTGTGAAGATATTTCAATTTTTAATTTTTTATAAAGGAAAAAATCTGTTTTTGGTAATATCTTAAAAACGGTACATTTTATCAAAAAAATAAATGAAAAAATCTCCCCGACGTCCCCTTGTCCAGTTTGGAGATCTTCTTTTAGATCGCACCACTTTCAACCCTCCACCGCAAAGGGTATCACCCCCCCTTATACAATCATTCATAAATACCATACATAAAGTATTCTAATTTACAACAATTTGTATGGACATAACAATAACCTCACATTCTCTGACACCGCGAATTTTACTTTTTAAAGAGAATCCCCTTTAACACCGCTAATTATTAATCAAAAAAATGAACTTATCAGACTATCCCTGATAAGCACTCCAGAAACTACACGCACTACTGAAGAAAATTCTTCCACAGCCCTTTTTGTTATATACCACAACAATTATGAAATGGGTGAGCCGAATAAAAACGAATACACCCGACTAGAAAATAGGAAATACGAAATAGCCTCAGGGCACCTAACGCAAGAGGGTATGATACCCTTTGCGGTGGAGGGTTGAAAGTGGTGCGATCTAAAAGAAGATCTCCAAACTCGACAAGGAGGAGTGGGGGAGATTTTTTCGTTTATTTTTTTGATAAAATGTACCGTTGTGGAGATATTTCAATTTTTTATAAAGGAAAAATCTATTTTTGATAATATCTCCACAACGGCACATTTTATCAAAAAATAAACGAAAAAATCTCCCCCACACTCCCTCGCCGAGTTTGGAGATCTTCTTTTAGATCGCACCACTTTCAACCCTCCACCGCAAAGGGTATCACCCCCTTATACAACCATTCATAAATACCATACATACATAAAGTATTTTAATTTACAACAATTTTTATGGACATAACAATAACCTCACACTCTCTGACACAGCGAATTTTACTTTTTAAAGAGAATCCTTTTAACACCACTAATTCTTAATCAAAAATTGAACTTACCAGACTATCCCTGTTAAGTACTCCAGAAACTACACGCACTACTGAAGAAAATTCTTACACAGCCCTCTTTGTTATATACCACAACAATTATGAAATGGGTGAGCCGAATAAAAACGAATACACCCGACTAGAAAATAGGAAATACGAAATAGCATCTGGGCACCTAATGCAAGAGGGAATGATACCCTTTGCGGTGGAGGGTTGAAAGTGGTGCGATCTAAAAGAAGATCTCCAAACTCGACAGGAGAGCGTGGAGGAGATTTTTTCATTTATTTTTTTGATAAAATGCACCGTTTTTAAGATATTATCAAAAATAGATTTTTTCCTTTATAAAAAATTAAAAAATTGAAATATCTCCACAACGGCACATTTTATAGAAAAATAAACGAAAATGTCTCCTCAAAGAAGTTCTCGCCGAGTTTGGTGGTCTCTTTTGAGAAAATATTACTTTCACCCCTTCACCCTCAAGGGTATCACCCCCTTACACAATCATTCAGTAAATACCATACATAAAGTATACTAATTTACAACAATTTTTATGGACATAATAAAAACCTCACACTCTCTGACACAGCGAATTTTACTTTTAAAAGGGAATCCCTTTAACACCACTAATTATTAATCAAAAAATTGAACTTATCAGACTATCCCTGTTAAAAACTCCAGAAACTACACACACTACTAAAGAAAATTCTTCCACAGCCCACTTTGTTATATACCACAACAATTATGAAAAGGGTGAGCCGAATAAAAACGAATACACCCGACTAGAAAATAGGAAATACGAAATAGCATCTGGGTACCTAACGCAAGAGGGTATGATACCCTTTGCGGTGGAGGGTTAAAAGTGGTGCGATCTAAAAGAAGATCTCCAAACTCGACAAGAGGGAGTGGGGGAGATTTTTTCATTTATTTTTTTGAAAAAATGCACCGTTTTTAAGATATTACCAAAAATAGATTTTTTCCTTTATAAAAAATTAAAAAATTGAAATATCTCCACAACGGCACATTTTATAGAAAAAATAAACGAAAATGTCTCCTCAAAGAAGTCCTCGCCGAGTTTGGTGGTCTATTTTTAGAAAATATTACTTTCACCCCTTTACCCCTTAAGCGTATCATCCCCTTATTATAATCATTCAGTAAATACCGTACATAAAGTATTCTAATTTACAACAATTTTTATGAAATTAATAAAAATCATCTTCGACACCAAGAATTTTTCTTTAAATGACAACCCCTCCAACATCACTAATATTTATTAAGGACTTACCAAACTATCCCCGATGAACACTCGGAGAAACTATGCACACTACTGAAGAAAATTCTTCGGCAGCCCTCCTTTTGTATACTCGGCAACGTAACGAAATGGGGGGGGGGTATTAGTTATTCGGGAAAAACTAATACCCCCCCCCCATTTCGTTACGTTGCCGAGTATACAAAAGGAGGGCTGCCGAAGAATTTTCTTCAGTAGTGTGCATAGTTTCTCCGAGTGTTCATCGGGGATAGTTTGGTAAGTCCTTAATAAATATTAGTGATGTTGGAGGGGTTGTCATTTAAAGAAAAATTCTTGGTGTCGAAGATGATTTTTATTAATTTCATAAAAATTGTTGTAAATTAGAATACTTTATGTACGGTATTTACTGAATGATTATAATAAGGGGATGATACGCTTAAGGGGTAAAGGGGTGAAAGTAATATTTTCTAAAAATAGACCACCAAACTCGGCGAGGACTTCTTTGAGGAGACATTTTCGTTTATTTTTTCTATAAAATGTGCCGTTGTGGAGATATTTCAATTTTTTAATTTTTTATAAAGGAAAAAATCTATTTTTGGTAATATCTTAAAAACGGTGCATTTTTTCAAAAAAATAAATGAAAAAATCTCCCCCACTCCCTCTTGTCGAGTTTGGAGATCTTCTTTTAGATCGCACCACTTTTAACCCTCCACCGCAAAGGGTATCATACCCTCTTGCGTTAGGTACCCAGATGCTATTTCGTATTTCCTATTTTCTAGTCGGGTGTATTCGTTTTTATTCGGCTCACCCTTTTCATAATTGTTGTGGTATATAACAAAGTGGGCTGTGGAAGAATTTTCTTTAGTAGTGTGTGTAGTTTCTGGAGTTTTTAACAGGGATAGTCTGATAAGTTCAATTTTTTGATTAATAATTAGTGGTGTTAAAGGGATTCCCTTTTAAAAGTAAAATTCGCTGTGTCAGAGAGTGTGAGGTTTTTATTATGTCCATAAAAATTGTTGTAAATTAGTATACTTTATGTATGGTATTTACTGAATGATTGTGTAAGGGGGTGATACGCTTGAGGGTGAAGGGGTGAAAGTAATATTTTCTCAAAAGAGACCACCAAACTCGGCGAGAACTTCTTTGAGGAGACATTTTCGTTTATTTTTCTATAAAATGTGCCGTTGTGGAGATATTTCAATTTTTTAATTTTTTATAAAGGAAAAAATCTATTTTTGATAATATCTTAAAAACGGTGCATTTTATCAAAAAAATAAATGAAAAAATCTCCTCCACGCTCTCCTGTCGAGTTTGGAGATCTTCTTTTAGATCGCACCACTTTCAACCCTCCACCGCAAAGGGTATCATTCCCTCTTGCATTAGGTGCCCAGATGCTATTTCTGGAGTGCTTATCAGGGATAGTCTGATAAGTTCAATTTTTTGATTAATAATTAGTGGTATTAAAGGGATTCTCTTTTAAAAGTAATGCCGCGGTGTCAGAGAGTGTGAAGTTTTTTGTTATGTCCTTAAAAATTGTTGTAAATTAGTGTACTTTATGTATGGTATTTATTGAATGATTGTATAAGTGGGTGATACCCTTGAGGGGTGAAGGGGTAAAAGTAATATTTTCTAAAATAAATAACAGCCTATCTGTCTGCTTAGCTAGGAATATAAAACTATTATTATTATTTAAATAATCACCTATTTATTAATAAAAGTTCCAAAGCCCTTGTCATCATGCTCTGTATCACTAATACTTTCAATCTTTTCAAGTGTAGATTGATAATTTCTATAACTGAAATAAAACGCTTTACTTTAATTGATGCTTTATGGAGTCTGCTAACACATTGACAACCTGGTAGTTATTCCGCTAGTGATTTAGAAAAATATAAGGAAATTTTACTGCTACTTACTAACTAGCTAGATTGGACATTTGAAAATTCAATAATTATGTATTTAGTAACCAGTACTAAAATTCTTAAAGCTATCTTATTATTATTCCCCGGTAATCCATATTAATTTATTATTGACTCTTATTAATATTTACAGATAACCCATTCGTTTTTGTAATAGTGCTGCTGTTGCAATCGTGACGAAAACAAGCTTTTAATTTAAGAATCTTTTGCAATTTTTTCTTCAACGTTGCTTAGTTTGGGTTTTTATAACACGCTAAAGTGCCATAACGACAACAAGTGTAATAGTTTGGAATAATTTTTTACATCTTTCTTTAGTTTTGGTAAGGATTGATTTTTTACTGATATGTCAGTATATTTGTACAGGTTTAATTTTGTTTTTCATATAGTTGCTTTAATACATTTAAAATAATATCAAAAAGATCACATGTGAGCCCTGGCTCCCACACAACATTCTATTTTTACCATATTGTTGAAAACTAACTTTTTGTTGCAGTTATTTTATTAGGTTCCATTTTTGGTAAGACGAGTCATTCCAACGTTGATCGTTACAGAGTGAAGGTGTGCTGAACTTAAGAATAATGGATAAATTTGTCATCGTTAATGATTACATCAATAGAGTACGAAGGTATAATCTTACTGGTCGTACTCTAGAATTTAAGTTAAAGCCTGTGCCTGAAGATACTGAACCTGTTGGTTGGGTGAAAGATGCGATAAATCAAGTTATCCAGAAAGCCACACAAGAATTAGAACCTCAAGACCAGGTTGGTTTTAGTTTTTGCTCAAAAGACTTTAACCGAGGAGAAGGTTGGATTCGTTTCAGACCTGCAGAGCAGGTAAACTTTGAAGATGTTTGGGATGTTATCAGCAGCATCTATCAATCCAACTCGACCGGCCTTAACACGGATTCTTTTTGTCTAAGCGTAACATCAGTTCGACCACCGACAGGAAGAGGAAGAGTGATGAAATTTAACACCTTTGAAGAGGAGTGTAATAGACGACGAGGTCTCATTGTAATTAAGAACAAGGACAACCTCTGTTTACCTCGAGCTTTGGTAGTGGCTATGGCAAAAGTTGAAAAAGACCCTGAATTTGATAAAGTGAAAAAAGATACCGGAAAAGTACAAACAAGTAGAGCTATGATATTGTTGACAAATGCCGAAGTAATTATTACCGATACAGGATCTGGAATTCTTGAACTGCAGAAATTCCAACAATATTTGAAAGATTATAAAATTGTCGTTTATAAATATGGAACTAAAGGAAGAGATGTCATTTTTGAAGGTGCAAGTGAAGGCTATAAAAAACTTAATTTGTTACACCACAATGGTCATTTTAATGTTATATTATCTTTGACAGCTACCTTTACATGTCGATATTGTTGTGAAGACTGTCACGTTCCGTCCAATAACAAAAATGCTCACAGGTGTGGAGGTACGTGTCCAGGTTGTTTTCAGTCTCCAAAATGTGCTTCTAATCAAGTTAAAATTAAATGTGAGAGTTGTCATAGACATTTTAGAGGTCAAAATTGTTATGATAATCACTTAAAGGTTGGTTCGTGGAAAAAATCTACTGTTTGTACTGAAATTAGGTGCTGCGAAAATTGCTTCAAAGTCATAAAACATTCGAGGCAACATATATGCGGAGAAATTTTTTGTAAAATATGCAAATCTCATGTCCCTAACAATCATTCCTGCTATATTCAAAAAGATCAAGGCAAACCTAAAACAGAGGATGTACTCTTTGTATTTTATGATTTGGAAACCCGACAGGAAAAGGTTTTAACCAACGGTTCGCTTTTACATCAGGTCAATCTTTGTGTATATAAACAGTGTTGTGATAAATGTATAGATGAGGCAAATCTTTATTTTTGTCAAAAATGTGGATATCGATCCAAAATAATAAAAGAAGAAGAAGATCCCACCGGAACATTTATCCAACATTTATTAGAAATAAGAAAAAAGTTTAAAAATGTGGTGATAATTGCACACAATGGTCAAGCCTTCGACCACCAATTTATTTTAAACCACATTTTGACAAAAACAGATTTAACACCAGAATTAATTATGAGAGGAACAAAAATAATCATGAAGCTAATTGATAATATTAAGTTTATAGACAGTCTAAATTATTTTCCTATGCCTCTTAGTAAGTTACCAAAAGCTTTCGGACTAGGAGATGATTTTAAGAAAGGCTATTTTCCACATTTGTTTAACACAAAAGCAAACCAAAATTATATTGGATCTTTACCGTCAATCGAGTACTATAGTCCAGACAGTATGAAGACTGAAGACAGAGAAAAGTTTATAAAATGGTATGAAGAGCACAAAAATGATCAATTTGATATGCAGAAAGAGCTAGTTGACTACTGTGTTTCAGACGTAGAAATTCTAACCAGAGCTTGCCTAAAATTTAGAGAGCAACTATTGACAACTACGAATGTATGTCCCTTTAGTGAAGCCACTACCATTGCATCCGCTTGTAACAAGGTATTTCGAAGAAATTTCCTAAGACCTAACACAATAGGAATAATTCCCAAAAACGGATATAGATGGAGGGATAATCAAAGTAAAATTGGAATTCAGTGGATAATCTGTATGGAAAATCAAAAGCAAATAAATATTATACATGCTGCGAAAGATCAAGAAGTTATTTTGCATGGAGTAAAAGTTGATGGTTTTTGTCCGGAAACAAATGAAATTTTCGAATTTCACGGATGTTATTATCATGGGTGTCTAAAATGTCATCCAAATGGTAGAAATGATCCTTTGTTTGAAGATCCAACACAAACTCTAAATTTAAGATATGAAGCAACTGTGACAAAAACTGAAAGATTAAAAAGTTTCGGTTATGTAGTAAATGAAATGTGGGAATGTGAATTTAGAAAACAGCTACAAGACAATCCCGAGATTGAAAGTTACACCAAAACACATCCTCTAATTAATTCTATTCCTTTAAATCCTAGAGATGCCTTTTATGGTGGTAGAACTGGAAATGTCTGGGAATATTATGAGGCTAAAGATGGGGAAAAAATTAAATATGCTGATGTCTGTTCTTTGTATCCTTATATTTGTAAATATGGCAAATTTCCAACTGGTCATCCGAAAATTTGGGTAGGAGAAGAGTGTAGAAAGTTAAATCTAAATAAAACAGACGGCGTTATAAAATGTAAGATTCTTCCTCCAAGTGAGCTCTATCATCCCGTTTTGCCCCTGAAAATGAACAATAAATTAATGTTTGTTCTCTGTCAAGAATGTGGGCAAAATATGAATCGATACGAATGTACCCATAACGATGAAGACCGAGCACTTTCTGGAACTTGGGTAATTGATGAAGTAGCGAAGGCTATAGAGAAAGGTTATACACTTTTAGACATTTACGAAATTTGGCAGTATAAGACTGAACGTTTTAGTAAACAAAAACTTGAACAGGAGGGATTGTTCACAGCTATGATGAATAAGTTTATTAAAATAAAACAAGAGTCTTCCGATTGGCCTAAAAATTGTAAAACGGAAGAAGAAAAGAACAAATATATTCAGGAATTTTTCGAGAAAGAAGATGTTCAATTAGACTACAATAAGGTATTAGACAATCCTGGTCTCAGGTCTTTGGCAAAATTAATGCTTAATAGCTTCTGGGGAAAATTTGGACAGAGAGAAAACCAACCAAAAACGAAAATTATTAATGATTCTGCAGAGTTTTATGCAATGTTTACAAATGCAGCAATTTACGTTAATGGTATTCTTCCTGTTAATGAAAATACCCTTATTGTCAATTACGAGTATAAAGAAGAAGCATTTGACCCTTTACCTACGGTTAACGTGGCAATAGCTGCCTATGTCACGGCACAGGCAAGACTTAAATTATATGACTATCTGGATCAGCTCGGTAGCAGAGTTTTATATTACGATACAGACTCAGTTATTTATACCACAAGAAATGACAACGAAATCGACATATCCACTGGACAGTTTATTGGAGATATGACCGATGAATTGGAAAATTACGGACCTGATTCGTATATCAACAACTTTGTATCTGGTGGCCCTAAGAATTATGCTTTTAAAGTTTTTTCTACGAAAAATAATAGAGAAGAGGTTGTTTGCAAAGTTAAGGGGATTTCTCTAAACTATGAAGCAGCAAAACTTATTAATTTTGACTCCATAAAGAATATGGTTCTTCAAAAGTCCGATCCAATACCAATTGTTTCCAAGAACATTCGCCGAACCAAGGAGCACCTGGTAACAACTTGCACAGAAATCAAATTATATAAACCAAATTCAACCAAGAGAAAATTTTTACCTGACGGCAGCTCAGAACCTTATGGATATAAAAGACTGAAAATGCAATAAAGTTACTCTGATTTAAATTGTATAATTATAATTGCAATATTTTGAATGTAATAAAAAAGGGTCTTAAATAAATCTACGTTTTAATGGTTTTTGCTTTAAATTTTATTCATAAAATCGAAAATGGGGTGTGACTTAAGGGATCAGTTCTCGCCTGACACCTCGTTAAGGTCTTATCTTATAAATGTCATAAAATACATTGAATCTATTTACTGTTAATAATCCTATTTTAATTATTATACATTCGGTATAATGATTAATTTAAGATTTTATCAGTTTGAACCTTTGCATTTGCCATTTGCAATGTGATAGATGGTAGGTCATGTGACTTTGACAGGTGACATATGACAGATGGTAGGTCATATGACTTTGACAGGTGACATATGACAGGTGACATTTATATAGGGAATTATTTAATTAATTAATAAAAATACGATATACCAAGGTATCCAGTACCTACTAGTTTAATTGAAGTATTACGTCATCTCATGGCACGTGCCACAAGACCACACCCACGCATAATGGCACGCGACCACCCCCACCACACCCATTACGTCATCTCATGGCACGCGACCAACCGACCACACCCATTACGTCATCTCATGGCACGCGACCATGTGACCACGCCCACCTTTCAAGGTCACCGGTTTTTTCCCACGCTATGGGGGCCTAATGACTACTTATACCCAAACACAATGGATCTACAACTATGCAGTGACAAATTTCTTTCTTCGACTCTATAACCAAATCAGCTTGATAGTACAAAATTATTGCAAAGTTTCAGTTCAGTCGGCCATGAGAAAAACAGCTTTCTATGCCTTGCTCCGTAATATTCAATGTTTTCTATTGGTGTGAAAATTTTTATTCCTTAGTTATTTTGTTTTTTATGAAAAGTTTTGCAACAAAAAAATGAATTTTGTGAAATTGCAATATTTCCTTTTAAACAAAGAAATATAATAATTATAAATGAATGGTTGCGGTTTATGAAAACAGAGTTCTGTCAGAGTTTAAAATAAAATATTGGTTAAAACACTTTCAAACGATCGTAAATCCATGAAAATCACCCAAAGGTCTTTCAGCAAGCAATGGTTCTCGAAAATCCTCGTATAAAAATGTCTACTATTGCTAAAGCATTAAACATACCTAACTATTTTGAAAATTCTACCTAATAAATTAGGCAGGAGTAAAATTTCAGCGAGGTGAACTCCAAGATCGTTAACTCCCGAACAAAAACTGCTTAAGCATAAAATTTTGCAAATCATTTGAAATCTTCGGATACATGCTCTAACTTTTCTCGAATATAGTAAAAGACGATGAGACTTGTGTACATCACCGGGATTCGGAAGCAAAATTAGAGTCCATGCAAATGAGTTCATAACCATCACTCATAAACACCATCTTTTGGAACTAAGCAGGAGTTACCCTTGTTGAATACATGTTGAAGGGTACTATAATAACAGCAGTGACCTACTGTAAATGCATTAACAAAATGATATTCGATTGTTGGTCAAGAACTCTTTGTTTGGTATTGCAAAAATCTCCTCCTTCCTTGCGACAATGCGTAATTTCACACAAAGCAGGCAAAGTTAAACCCTTCTCCTGCGAGTGTACATTCTTTGAATCGACTCATCCGCCGTACAGACCAAATTTGACCCAGTCTGATTTATTTCTATTCAGAATTCTGAAAAAGCACCTCATAGACGTCATTTTGCTGAAAATAAGTAGTACGCTGATGCCAATAAGAATATTTTTTTTCTGTTGAAATAAAGCCGCTGCAGGACAGCTGGCGGAAGTGTACTGAAGTTAAGGACATTATATTGAAAAAATAGAATTACAAAAAATCTTGTCCCTTTTGTATTATTGTTATGGAGAAAAATTTTCAAGAGTCCCTCGTATATTTTCATTGCCGCTAAAATTTATTAGTGTATATAACTTCTATTTTGTTACAAAACTTATTTAACATAATTAGCAGAGGATGATTCATCCCAAACATTCCACAATATGTTCGGAATAATGTTTAATATTTCTGATATTTTCATTAATACTTTGCAAATTAATTTTCAGTATTGATTCATAAAACCATGAGAAGCAAAAATTACCATAAAAGACGTTTATTGTCTATTAGATAGATACGGAAACCTCTTAAACTTGTTAGCACCATATTAACATTTATATGGCTCGAGTCATTCAGTTTTGTTTGTTGACAATACTATATTTACTTACTTAATATTGTCGCTAATTACACCTAATAATTTAAATCGATATAGTCTTGAGAAGCAAATACAGAATCGGTATTCCCACTTTCAAGATCATTTAGTTAAAAACTTTTTTACTACTTAAAGCCAGTAATTGATTTTTCGAACAAAAGCGACATGAATATAAAGGGTGTTTTTTATAGAGGTATAGAACTTTTAAACGGAATAAAACAAAGATGAATTTTTTAAATTGACATGAAATTTACTTTATTCGAACGATAAGCTTCTGGCATTATAATTTAAATATGACTTCTGGCATATGACCGCCACGGCTGGCTCGGACGTAGTCTAAACTGGAGGTCCAATTTTCGATGACTTTTTCCAACATTTGTGGCCGTATATCGGCAATAACGCGGCGAATGTTGTCCTCCAAGTGATCAATCGTTTCGGGCTTATCGGCGTAGACTAGCGACTTCACATATCCCCACAGAAAATAGTCTAGCGGCGTTAAGTCGCACGATCTTGGGAGGCCAATTCACGGGTCCGAAACGTGAAACTATGCGGTTACCAAACGTTTCCTTCAATAAGTCAATTGTGGCACGAGCTGTGTGACATGTTGCGCCGTCTTGTTGAAACCACAGCTCCTGCACATCATGGTTGTTCAATTGATGAACGAAAAAGTCAGTAACCAGCATCGTTTTTAAAGAAGTACGGACCAATGATTACACCAGCCCATAAAGCACACCAAACAGTCAGTTTTTCTGGATGTAACGGTGTCTCAACATACACTTGAGGATTATCATCACTCCAAATATGGCAGTTTTGTCTATTGACGTATCTATTCAAACAAAAGTGAGCTTCACAGCTAAACAAAATTCGCTTATGAAAATCGGGATCAACGGCAATCTTGTTTTGGGCCCATTCACCGAATCTACGCCTTGCTAGGTGATTGTATGGCTTCAATTCTTGCACGAGTTGGATTTTGTAAGCACGCAAACCAAGATCTTTCCGCAAAATCTTCCATAAAGTGAATGGACACATATCCAATTCCTGTGCACGATGGCGGATAGACTGATTCGGGTCTTCCTCTTCGCTACGCTCTACAATAGCAATGACTTCTTCTGTACGCACTTTACGACGTCTCTGTGGATGGGTATTATCATTTAGAGTAAACGTGGTGCGAAAACGTTCCATAGTTAATCGAATTAATTGCTCTGATGGACGATTATGTTGACCGTAAAATGGAACATAGTGTGCGATACGTATTTCGAACAGAACCATGATTTTCAAAATAAATTTGCACAATTTGGAAGCGTTGTTCAGACGTCAGTCTATTCATGTAGAAATGCCAAACCAAACTAAACATAAATCACTTAACAGCTGACAAAATGGCCGCCAATTAAAAAAGTGTTGCCAACTTAAAGTTCTATACCTCTATAAAAAACACCCTTTATATGTCAATTACTATGAAAAGAAAAATAATGAATTGAAAATAGCAGGAGTCCTCGAACGGAGAAATATGAAAGGACCGGGTATATGCCATGAAAAATGGCAAATTTTGTATTCTTGGTGAAGTGATCATTCACGTCTTTTTTCGCTTGGTGGAAAATAATATTATGAATAATCTTTGACGCTGTGAGCAGAGGAGTGCAAAGACGTTGCCAACTGTGTCTGGATGACAATGGACAACAGTTTGAACATTAAATGTAGTTAATTTAATTTTTTATTGATACTTTTGCCTTTTTGAGTTTTGTTTAAGTATGTTTTTCATTTGTGTATTTTAACAACTTATTTTAAAATACGTTAACATAGACATGCACAACATGGCTCCTCTGAGCCGCCAGCTCTTATGAGCTAGTCTATGAGCATAATAAAAAAATAAAAAACATGTTTTTAGCCTATTTGTTGTCAATTTATATTAATAATATACATATTTTTAAAGAAAAATCAAAATGCAAAAAAATGATGTAAAAAATACAGGGTGTTCCATCTAAAAAATTAAAACTTGATATTATATTTCCGTAATTAAAACTAGAATAAAAAATCTGACTACGCCACTAATTTCTACAGAAAGAAGTACCTGATGAATGCCTTATTAGTTTTATCTAATTGTTTTGATAAATAAAATATAGGACATTTTAAAAAATGGACAAATTCGAAAATCGCTCTGTAAATCTGAAACCGATCGCGATAGCAGTAATTTGTTTTTGCCATTATAATTTTCTCAAAAAAAGAGTTCGGGACTATTTTATCCGATTTTTAAAATATTTTATGGTTTTCCAGATAGCTTATAAAAACATCCAAAACGCTCCACAATGTACTCCGAAAATGTTCATCGCTTTATTTCTTAAAAATCCAAAAAAGGTATATTCTGCAAAGTATCTATATAAATGTAATAAAAACCTCAGTTTGGAATATAGACTTTCAAAAAAAAAAATAATAATAATGATAGTTTTCGAGATATTACACGTTTTGTATTTTTCTCAAGATCAAAATACCAAATTTTCAAAACTCTGAATACACAATGTTAGCGTCGCAAATACGAGTTCAAAACAATATGATCTTACTCTTGAGTGTCGCGCTTGAAGAACTGACGTGAAATTAAATAGATATAAATAAAAAAATAAATTAAATAGATCTGCAATTATTTTTATCAAAAAAATTTTTTTGACACTTAATCTTTAAACAATCAAAATTTCAGTAAGAAATAAAGGAATCTTTCTGCCGTATTTAAATAGTTTGTAATTATGTAATTCTCCTTTCAGGCAGAGAATATGAAAAATATAAGTACAAACAGTTTATTTCCTGCATTTGGTAGACGGCAGGTGTAATATCCTGCCGACATACCTTGAAATTTATGTTTCATATATCAGTTATTTCCTGCTAATGTTGCCCTCGGTCCGATACAGCTCCACTGACGAGATCATGAGGTGATCGAAATGCGTATGGAGAGAGGACCAGAGCGATATTTGCAGGAAATAAACTGTTTGTACTTATATTTTTCATATTCTCTGCCTGAAAGGAGAATTACATATATAACAAACTATTTAAATACGGCAGAAAGATTCCTTTATTTCTTACTGAAATTGTGATTGTTTAAAAATTTCACCTTACTCCGTTGATTCATAGATGTCGTCCGACAGGCGATATTTTTCAGTCTGACATCGAAGTTGGTAGACGGCAGGTATAATATCCTGCCGGCATACCTTGAAATTTATGGTTCATATATCAGTTATTTCCTGCTAATGTTGCTCTCGGTCCGATACAGCTCCACTGACTAGATCATGAGATGATCGAAACGCGTATGGAGAGAGGACCAGAGCGATATTTGCAGGAAATAAACTATTTGTACTTATATTTTTCATATTCTCTGCCTGAAAGGAGAATTACATATATAACAAACATAATCTTTACTACCAAAATTTTTTAGCAATAATTTTAATGGTCAAATTTTATGAAAAATCATTATCTTTTTGATTTATATTTTCGAACGAAAAAGCTAAAATGTAGGATCTCACATTCTTATAATTCATGAGTGTCTAGAATTTTTAAAATGAATAATAAAACTTAAGTAAGTACATTTTAAGAAACTATATAACTTACATTCTAAAGCCCATTTGTGTATCTCATTGTCAAAATCTGAAGGCATCTCATTTTTTTCATTTTTCATTTCCAGCATTCTAAAAAAAATGAATCTATAGGCGGCGTTGCTATTTCATAAAATAAATTTTACCTTTTAATAAAATCATTGGTAACTGCTTCTATTGGTTCCACATATTTTTTTACAGTCCGAAGCTGCAATATAGGTTTTTGTACCTTGGTTCTGAAAGTTTTCCAAGGTTCTCCATGACTAAAAAGTAAGCTTATATAAAACCATAATTTCCTGGTATTTCCTTGAAACCACAAGGACAATTTAAACAAATTTTGGGAATTTAAAGGCAACATACTTTTTGTAAATATTAGATACAAGTATATGGGTATAAACTTTTAAAACTATTACACAATCAGTAAAGATATAATTTAATTTTAATACATTTACGACTAGCATTTTACTAATAACTATGTTTCGATTGCAAATTTTGTGAGGAATTGGATGAAACCTCTGTGCACATTTTTCAGGAAGTGTCGCCTTACAAAACCCTGCGATACTTGGGAGCGTATCGAATAGAGGGAAATCTACCCAATCTGAAGCCGTTCCACATTTCAAGGAAAAACGGATTGGAGGCCCTGCTTTAGTCGACGAGGCGTTCCCAACGTCTTAAATGCGGGAAATGGTCACAATAGATCTTTCAGATAGCAGTGCACACGTTGTTATCTCCATACAAACATATATTCACATTTCGACTTTTACAATTAGTTAGGCTGATTTAAAAACAGAATAGCTTACAGGATGAGTAATTATGATTGATTATGATGAACTTTGGATTTGATTCTAAGAGTGATCTTGGAAGTCGTTTCAGAGTCACGTCAGTTTTTTCGAACAGGAACACATATTTTAATTTCGGGATCGAAAGCGTACAAAATATCACATTCAACGGTAAAAACAATGTGCAGGTTTGGTATAGCGACATATTAGAGTGGATTAATTAAACTAGTGACCGTGTATGTGCTAATTTTATTCTTTAAAGTGCATTTTTCAAAAAAAAAAACTTGCTTTTTCTTTTTTGAATTAAAAATTTATATTGTTCTCTGTCATTCAGTCTTCAACGCGTTTTTCGCCATATATTCGCTTGAGTTGATCAGAGAAAAGTTCATACTCAGAGATTCCAAAAACCCTCGATTATCGATTTTGAATCAATTGGACATATGGCAAATTTCAAGACAAATGGATAAGTGAAAGTGGGTCAAATTTGGTTTAACCCAAACATACTGACAAATAAACATGTTAAATTAATAAGTAGTTTCTAAAAATAGAACACTGAAAATTTCAATAAATTGTCTTAATAGTTTCTGAAAAAATTTACCATTTCCAGATTATTGGGAAATACTGTATGTTGATTTACTTACACTCCAACTACACCACCTTCTCGTCCAAAAAATTCTCTTCTGACCTCACTTTTGTATTTCACCAAACACGGCATTGATGGTCTAAATGGTGTGGGTCCTTCATGCCTAAAACCAATACCTTTTTAGTTATTTATATATACTGAATAAAGTTAAAGCTGCTAGTTTATAGTACAAGTTATTGATAAGGTGCCTTTGAGACATGGAACAAGAATGAGAACTTTATAATAGAAACTCCATCTCGAATCCCAAATTATCTTCAACAGTACCAATAAGAGCATCAAACTATTTATTATTTAAAATTGTAGTAATATTTTTGAAAGATGGTAAAAATACCGTGACAAAAGGGAAGAAACATATTGATAACATTTTTTTTTTAATTTAGTTATTTTCAATCGTCAAGATTGAAATTGCTGAGAATTGTTCTACATTTTCTAATGTTGCTCAAAATTTGCAACTGCGCATATTAGTATTTTTTGATTAGGTAAAAATGAATATACCTGCATCATTGTTTATGCAATATTGTGTATAATTAATAAAGCTAAGACATTTTTATAAAGAAAAAATTAATGAAATATTATTTGCTAGATGTCGAAAGGAAGTCCTGATATTGTATAAATTCTGAATGCTCATTGAATAACTTATGCTGTCTAGGATATTTGTATTTATATATTATACTCCCTTTTATTTATCGTAGGAATTTATAGATATGAAAAATTTTATTTTAAAACACCTCAATTTAAAATTTAATTTATAAAGGGTGTTTTTTATAGAGGTATAGAACTTTTAGTTGGCAAAACTTTTTTAACTGGCGGCCATTTTGTCAGCTGTCAAGTGATTTATATTTAGTTTGGTTTGGCATTTCAACATGAATAGACTGACGCCTGAACAACGCTTCCAAATTGTGCAAATTTATTTTGAAAATCATGGTTCTGTTCGAAATACGTATCGCGCACTACGTCCATTTTACGGTCAACATAATCGTCCATCAGAGCAATTAATTCGATTAACTATGGAACGTTTTCGCACCACGTTTACTCTAAATGATAATACGCATCCACAGAGACGTCGTACAGTGCGTACAGAAGAAGTCATTGCTGCTGTAGAGCGTAGCGTAGAGGAAGACCCGAATCAGTCTATCCCGCCATCGCGCACAGGAATTGGATATGTGTCTATTCACTTTATGGAAGATTTTGCGGAAAGATCTTGGTTTGCGTGCAATAATTGAAGCCACACGATCACCTGGCAAGGCGTAAATTCGGTGAATGGGCCCAAAACAAGATTGCCGTTAATCCCGATTTTCATAAGCGAAATTTGTTTAGCGATGAAGCTCACTTTTGTTTGAATGGATACGTCAATAAACAAACTGCCGTATTTGGAGTGATGATAATCCTCAAGTGTATGTTGAGACACCGTTACATCCAGAAAAACTGACTGTTTGGTGTGCTTTATGGGCTGGTGCAATCATTGGTCCGTACTTCTTTAAAAACGATGGTGGTCAGAACGTTACAGTCAATGGTGACCGCTATAGAGACATGATTATTGACTTTTTCGTTGATCAATTGAACAACCATGATGTGCAGGAGCTGTGGTTTCAACAAGACGGCGTAACATGTCACACAGCTCGTGCCACAATTGATTTATTGAAGGAAACGTTTGGTAACCGCATAGTTTCACATTTCGGACCCGTGAATTGGCCTCCAAGATCGTACGACTTAACGCCGCTAGACTATTTTCTGTGGGGATATGTGAAGTCGCTAGTCTACGCCGATAAGCCCGAAACGATTGATCACTTGCAGGACAAGATTCGCCGCGTTATTGCCGATATACGGCCACAAATGTTGGAAAAAGTCATCGAAAATTGGACCTCCAAATTAGACTACGTCCGCGCCAGCCGTGGCGGTCATATGCCAGAAGTCATATTTAAATTATAATGCCAGAAGGTTATCTTTCGAATAAAGTAAATTTCATGTCAATTTAAAAAATTCATCTTTGTTTTATTCCATTTAAAAGTTCTATACCTCTATAAAAAACACCTTTTAGTAATAAAAAAATAATAATAGATAAATCAATCTCTTGTTTAACCGAACTTTGCTTTACCGTTAAAAAATATGTTTAAAGAGAATCAAATTTATAAAAGTACATGTATTAAGGCTAAAAGTGAAAATTAATTAATGAGCAACTGTATAATTATGAGGTCAGTGTCAACATGTAAGAAAACATTATTTTGAATAAGCAACTATTAAACTGGAATGTTTTGATTCAACTGTTAGCAAAAAATAGTATCACCGTTATACATACATCAGAACTATAACTATAGTTCACGATTATTATTAATTATTTTAGGAATATTTTAAACTTTTTCTACTCAAGAGTGCAAATATTTTTACTACGTTACGGTATGATATCAACGATAAGTATTAATTGAAAAGTTTGCAACAGAACACATCGTGGAAAACATATGGTATTATCTAATGTTACCTACTTTTAAAACTTTCTGGTAGTAATTTAGATTAAAAAAGTTAAAAATAAATGTTAATAATTGCGTCTAGTCGGTTACAATAAAACTTTTTGGATTATTCAGGTAAAGAGTTTTGTAAAACATGAATATTTCAATATTTTAATCACAATATCTTAAAAGTAATTTGTAATATAAAGAAGCGCTACGTTACCAAATTTGTTTTCGATAAGTTAAGGAAATTGTACATAATCTGGCAATACGACGTGGGGGTGTTTAGGAATGACAGGTCAACCACGAAGTCTCAACCTCTTAGGGCTTAAAATAACGGATATGCCCATTTAAACCCATATAATTCCAAATTTCATGCTGCCCCATAGCAGAATCGGCTAATAAATGATGATGTATACGAGAAGTACGCTGTCGCTTTTCGAACTTTACGATATCTTATGTTTCTAGAAAATTCCAGAAGTACGAAACGGCTATAAAAGCAGCTGGCCGGTAGACGTATCATCAGTATTGGTTTAGCACGAGTAGTGGTCAGTATTAGATAGAAAAGCGAAGTGCGTGAATAAGCCAATATTGAGAGTATGTTGAATAAAGTTAGTTGACGCCTGTAAACGTAGTATCACATCTCTAAATCGACATACGTGACAGCACAGAAGTGTTTAAAGTATATAAACGTGGCTGTGTTGACCCCGCGGATAGTTTTTGCTACATATGTGGTCAGTTAACCCCTAAATCGCAGAAAAGGACAATTAACAAAATAACCAAAGTAGCTTATCATAAGTATTTTGGATGCCTTGTTGGTGATCAAGATCAGGACTGGGCTCCTCACATATATTTTGTCAAAGCTGTACAGCAAATTTAGGTAACTGGTTAAATGGCAAACGCTTTTTTATGCTTGCTCTATTTCCAAAGATTTAGTGAGAACCAACACATCATTTTAACGGCTCTTACTGTTGCATGACAAAAGTGTCTGGTTTTCAAGAAAGAGCAAACATAATATTAAATATTCGGATATTCCCTCAGCAATAAAACCAGTTCTTCATGGAGAAGGTTTACCAGTTTCAACACCCCCGGCAAAATGGGAGGAAGATTTAGAAGTGTTTGATGATAAGGAAGAACCCGACAAAGTACTGATACTTATTTTTCCAAAAGTCCCATTTAATCGAACAACCTGAATTAAATGACCTAGTTCGGGACCTCCACTTGTCCAAAGAGCATGCTAAAGTATTAAGGTCTAGATTACAACAATGGAATTTATTAGCCACTGGAACCAAAGTTACAATATTTAGGAACCGTAACGTGGAACCCATAACCCGGGCGAATGACGCTGATTTATAGATTATTCTGAAATAAGTTTAAAAGCAGTTCTGCTCCATAATGGCAACAAAAGACCCTCTATTCTTCTTGCACATGCACTTGACATGAAGAAAATATACTAAAGTATGTCACTTATTCTGAATGCAATAAGCTATGATACGTATAAGTGACAAATATGTGGTGTCCTAAAAGTCATAGGACTATTACTAAGGCGTCAGGGTGGATTTACGAAGTATTGCTGTTTTCCTTGTGTTGGGAACAGTAGAGCAACACAGAGCCATTACCAAGTAAAAGAATGGCTTACCTCTTATTGATGTCAAAAAAGTACTGTTACCTTCATAACACATTAAACTGGGATTGATTAAGAATTTCGTTAAAGTATTAGATAAAGAAGGAAATTCGTTTAAATACCATAAACAAATTTTTCCTAAACGAAGTGATGATAAGCTTAAAGAAGGAATATTTGTAAGAGATCAACAGTTTGATCAAAAATTAAGTGATGCTGAATTAGCAGCATGGAGTTCTTTTAAAACAATTGTGTCGGAGTTATAAGGAAATAAAAAAGAAGAAAATTACGAAAAACTTATAAAAGAACTACTTGAAATCTACTGCAAAATGGAATATCGCATGTCTCTTAAAATACACTTCCTGCACTCCCATTTATTTTTTTTTCCATAAAACTTAAGTGCGGTTAGTGACGAGCAAGGAGAAAGGTTCTACCAAGACATATTAACAATGGAGCAACGCTACCAAGGCAGATGAGATCCAGCAATGATGGGGGATTATTGTTGGTTTCTTATGAGAGAAAGCGATCAGGAATATAAACGAAAGTTGCAAAAAAGTTATGTACAAAACACTTACTATAAATGTAGTTTCATGTGTATATTTGTAAATAAATCCTATTATCCTTGAAATATCTTCTTTTTTTATTGTTTTAACCTTATGTATAAATATTATATAAAAATGTTTGTATTAAATAAAAATATTCTATTCTATAACTCTAAATCTATACAAAAAATTTTCGTTGTTGAATTCGCAGTCAGGTTGCTTTAAACTCCCACGGACAGCCATTATAACAGCAGTCGCAATTTTTTTGTATTTGTTATTATCATGGTTAGCTCGTTGCTATGTAAGTTTTTATTGCTGTTGTCTTGTTGGCTCATAAGCACGCTCCAAATTTTTTAGACCATTACACAACACATTAAATTCGATTATCTCAGAAACGACTGCTCGAAGCTATATCTACCAGAGACTACTTTTTTTAATTAAAGATCTCAATGAATAAAAAATTTTAATTAAAAATTTAATACACCGTATATATTTCAAACGATTCAGTAGAAGCCCATTGACCCCTGTTTTATCCCTGATCCACATTGATCGGGTACTTTGCTTTATATATTGATGTATTATATACTGAAACTTTCCTTAGGAAATGGTTTGATTAGAGAAAACAATCGAATCATGAAGTTTTAGATGTAGGTGAAATGCTGCTAAGCTTGATTTCTCATCCTAAAAACTCCAACGAACTAAATCAAGACATTATTAAGATAAACATTAATCAAAAAAAGTAAAAAAAAATTAACCTTGGCAACCTGTATTTCGGAAAATATCAACTTTTGGACTGAGGCAAATTGAACTAAATCCCCATTTTTAGTATCAGGAATCTACACTAGCGTTTCATAAGACCTTTTAGAGACACCCTGTATGAAATCGGCTCTCCTCCCTTAAAGGCCCAAATAGTTTTTATGCCAACTTCATTTTTTTTGAGTTTTCTATATGTTTTTAATATTTTAGACTAGAATATGACTGTTTAATATTAAGATACTTTTACCCAGTATGTGTAAAACGATTTATTCAAAAATGTCTTTCAGAAGGTAAGTTCAGATTATTTTGATTTTTGACTTACATTACTTAGACTATATCAAGTGACAAAAAAATAATGTACTAAAAAAAGGTCATTATAATAACCCTGTGGGAAAATGTTTCAAAATTAGATAATCTCCAGGAAATGTACACAAGACTAATGCTACAGACTAAAAGTATTTTTAAATTTTTATATATTATAGAATGGTTTTGTTAATAAAAAAAAGTAGGCAGACCATCAAGGATCCTAATAGTGAGTGAACATAAAAACTGACAAAGAGTAAAAACTCGGCGTTGGTGAAAAAAAGTTGAGGGCAGTAGTTCGAAAACCAAATGGTCTCATTGCGAACACAGTTTTAATAAAAAGAAAACATTTACAAAGTAGGAAAAAACACTTCTGTTTAAATGTCCACACTAATTTCAAAAACTACTGAATAAATTTTGATTTGATTCTCTTCTCTAATTAAACCATTTCCTAAGGAAAGTTTCAGTATATAATACATCAATATATAAAGCAAAGTACCCGATCAATGAAGATCAGGGATAAAACAAAGGTCAATGGGCTTCTACTGAATCGTTTGAAATATATACGAATCAAAACAATTTGTGGCGAGAGGTATGTGGTCCTGTCATGCAGAAATTTCAATCAGAATCTCTTTGTGCTGGTTTCCCGGAAAAAAAAAACACTTAGCATGGTTCTCAAAGAAATGTTATAGAAAAAATAACTTTTCTGGTTACTTAACGGCGTTATTTCCCAGACTTAAACATCAAATAATCGACTTTTGAGCATACTAAAACAATATTATTACATAGCTATCATTTAGAACCCTAATCGTATGCATTTGAGGCTGGTTTTGGAATAAAAGAATTAACATCCCTGTTTCATTTACCCATACCCGTGTTTTTAATCCAATAATTGGCTTTGGCAAACCAGCATAGGGATATTGTAAAATCGACACTGTCAAATTTTAAGAACATAAGCTCCTGTAAGAATATTTGTATATCAGTAAAACTTATCGCTTATTTTTACTGCACATTCCTTATTTCTTACCTGTAAACTTTTTCAATTTCGTCTGCATCATAAAGAAACAATAAATCAGGTCTGCCAACTAATCCAGACAATTTGACAATTTTTCCATACTCTTTATAAAAGAGTTCTGATAATCTTGCAACATCTGATACATCATATTGTCCAACAATTGGTAACAGCCTCCATGTATTTCCGAGTATCGGTATTGGTTTTGGCCCAGGAACCTCTGAATAGGGTTTAATGTTATGCAGTGGTGATTCTAAGTACGATTTATCAATATCAATCAGACTTGGGTTTGCACCTACTGCACTTTGAGAACGACTTCTCGTCAGATGTCTATGTAATTTTAAAGGTTTCCTTAAATTGCGTAGCACTTCCATAGCCGAGAAGAAATGTTAAAATTTCTCCTAAAAAATATATAATGCATAAACATGGACATCTATAGTGTTCCTACAGAAGTAGCAAAGGGTCATAAAACACAATAATTTCAAGATGGGTGCAAAATAGTAAGGCCCATTCAAAGATCGGGGGGGGGGGGGGGGGGGCCACATACTCTTAACTACACCACTAGTAATCAGACCGGAACTTATGCTTAATAAAATTATAGAAGAAAATTTAGATTTTTGTTGCTAATTATGTTACCCTTTAATTTCCTCATTTGCAAAAGTTTTTTGTTTCATTATCATCCTGTATTATCTTTTGACAATTCTAAAATAGATGTTCAAATATGTACATAAACTATCATAAAATCTCTTTTTTAAGTTATTAAAAACATGTCGGCAGGAAAAGAATGGTTAAAATTGAATAGAAAATTAATAAATACATGTAACTTGCTATTAAAAAATGTCTAAAATATGGGGCACTTTTACTTTTACAGCATCGGGTTTGTTATTACTATATTATTAAACTTGTGTACAAGTTAAATGATTTGCAAGAAATGAAAATTAAATAAATACGTTTAATATTTTTCATACTGGATAAAAACGGGTCACTTTTTAAAAGAACCATATAAAGGAATTTTTAATTTGACATATATCCCTATTTACTAACAAAGTTTAACTTTAAACCTAGTCTAAGTGGTCGAAATTGCTCAGGTTTAAGTTGACCAGTGCAAAAAAAGTAAATCAAGTTTTGAACCTTTAAAATTATTTCTTTTAGTACCAAATTGACAAAAATAGGAAACAATTCGTTTTACCCATAGGTTTCCAACGGGAGCGGTAACATCTCCCCAGTGGGCGCTGAAGCCTTTCAAGGGAGAGGCAGCGGATCCAGAAGCGTATTGAAAAAAATTAATAACATTTCGAAATTTTTCATCTTATTGTTGTCACACAAGGTTTTACACAGCCAGTTCTCTGGCATCGAAAAGAAACGAGAGCATGCAAGTCAATGCGTGCACAATTCATATCTATAAAAAGTAGGAATCTAGATATTAGTCTCGTTACTTATTATGTACTTTGCCAAAAATCCTTACGTGTGAGTGATACATGATATATCATTAATCATAATAAACAATACAAAGGAGAATAATCGGTATTTAAATGTATTGAAACCGTGGCAAAACTTGTCTTTCATCATGTTTGAATCTAAGAAGAAACGCGGACACTACGGAATCGAGTATTAAAAATATGGATTTACGTATTGCCCTACAAACGAATCGTTACATATATGTTTAAATTGCCAAAAAGTCTACAAGAACATTTGATTAAAATACATGCTGAGAGAGAACTTAAAGAGAAATATTCGAAACCACCAACATAATCAATTCTTTTTGCATGGTCTTCTCGACAAGAAGATGATCGACTACAAGCTTTATATAATATACAGTGAGAGACATATTCAAAACTATTCTTCGTCATATGAATATATTAGATACCATCAGGAAAATTCTTCGAACTATAATTCAGTGCAAAGAAGACTTGATGAAATGGCCAAAACCACTGAAATATCACTATGCGATTACTTAACTCGATGAATCAACTCTGCTAACTAACTAAATACTACTATATTTATACTTACAATTTATAAAATAAAATTTTTATAAAAAAATTCAACCGACCTATAAAAATGCACAAAAATGCGAAAACTAATGGTATATATTTTATATGAAATATAATTTTGAAAGTCAATTCCAAACTAATACCGAACAAAATGTGATTTGCATAAAAAATTGAAAAATACTTTATTTGTAATTGCTTTCTTACTGTAGTTTGTATATATCTCATGTTAGTAGTTTCATTTAAACATGATCTGGCGCCGACTCCAAAGCTTTCAATTTTATATAAAAACTTATATTGTTATTATTCGCTTTTTTGTGCATTTTTAGAAGAGTGGTGCAATTTACTTAAAAAAATTATATATTTCGATTATGATATCTATAAATCATTTAAAAGTAGTATTGAGCGAGATTAGTGTACCTGACAATGATTCCAAGGCCGCAAAGAAGTACTAATTTTATCCAAAGTTGTAAACCACACTAAAATAAACAACTAATCTTCTTTTGACTGAGAATTTCCCAACTGCTAGTTTTGAATGAAATTATAACAAACAATTATTTAGTCTGTCATAGTTAATCCGCTATCTTTGCAGACTAATATAGCGGTTTTAGATCGGGCAGATGCCACTCGTGAATTGCTGACAACTGTAAAATGCAGAAAACTAGCATATCTTGGCTATGCTCTCAGAGAGGATCGGTATAGAATTCTTCAACTGATAATGAAGGGTAAGATCGAGGGTCGTAGAAGTATTGGATGGAAGCAGATCTCTTGGCTGAGGAACATCCGAGAATGGACAGGAATACATAGTGCTAAAGAGCTATTTAGAATAGCAGAGAACCGTGATCAACTGGCCCTAGTAATTGCCAACGTCAGGGGAACCTGACAGGGCACATGAAGAAGAAGAAGAAGAGTCTATTGCATAATTTTTACCGAACAGACAAAAATCGATTACAAAAGTAGTACTAACAGACAAATAAACAAACAGACAAACAAGAAAGCGAGTTATTATTGCATTGTCATCCAGTTCTGACCTATATTTAAAGTTTCAAGTCTTTAGCTGATCGTGAAGTTAGTTTAAAATTAATTGCAAAATTTGTACTGAATATACAGACAGACAAGAAAGCGAAATAATAGAAACGTGGTAAAAAAACAAAGTTGATCTTAAAATATGCGTTCAATATCAGTTTCAAGGTCATCGTATTACCTTGTCTTTGAGTTTAAAACTGATTGAATAATCGGAATTGAAGCTGACCTTGAAATGGCCTTGAAATAAAAAGTTTAGGGGCATTTCCAAGATCATTATATTTCATTGCCATCCAGTTCTGAGCTATGTTTAAAATTTCAAGTATCTAGCTCGTCGGAAAGTTAGTTTAAAATCGGTTGCGAAATTTGTACCGAACAGACAAACAGACAGACAAGAAAGCAAGCTAATAAATAATAAAAACGTGGTAAAAAAGGGCAACAATACGAACTTAAGAAATATGCAGTAAACACAATATCTTAGATATGGTATTTACTACATATTTCTATAAACATATTCAGGAAAGAATAAATTCTCACATATTTAAATTAATTTTTAAACAGATTGCACTTAAAACATTATCAGTTGATGAAATGTAACCTTTTAGGTGGAAGTCGTCATTTAAATAAGGAAGATTTTTGTAAACATAAAAGAAGTAATTTTAAATTGTATCATAGCATTTGATATGTTCATTCATAAATATTTTTTAGTATCTCTATAGCAAGGGTCGGCAGACGGTGGTCCAGATCCGAACCCCGAAGGGTATAAATCTGGTCCGTCTACGTCTATCCATTTGTTTCCATTGTATAACGTGCATGATGTAATTACATCCCGCGTTCTTATTAACCGACTTCTAAAAGAAGGAGGTTCTCAATTCGTCGACTATGTGTATTTTTTTTATGTATGTACACCGATTATTCGGGAACGGCTGAAATGAAATTTTTTACGTTATGTAAAGGAAGTTACTGCGGTAGTCCCATATTTTTTTAGATGAAATTGGTGCAGTAAAATCCAAGATGGCGCTTACAATATGACGGCCAAAAAAATTAATTTTGTCCGATTTTCTCCAAAATTGGTATAAAGGAATTTTCGGGATTATACCCAACGAATCTGAAATTATTTTAAAAAAATTCAAAATGGCGGATCCAATATGGGGGACAAAAATTTTTAATTTAGTCCGATTGTCTCCAAAATTGGTATCGGGGAGTTTTCGAGGTTGCATACAACGAATCTCATATTATTTTTAAAAAATTCAATATGGCGGATCCAATATGGCGGACGAAAAAATCAGTTTTGTCTGATTTTCTCCAAAATTGGTACGGGGGAGTTGTCGGAGTCGCATATGACGAATCTAAAATAATTTTTAAAAAATTCAATTTGGCGGATCCAATATGACCGACAAATAAATCGTTTTTTTTTAGATTTTCCCCCAAATTGGTACGGGGGAGTTTTCGGGGTCATATATGACAAATCTAAAATAATTTTAAAAAAATTCAATATAGCGGATCCAATATGGCGGACGAAAAAATCAATTTTGTCTGATTTTCTCCAAAATTGGTATGGTAAAGTTTTCGGGGCCTCATATATAGAATCTGAAGTTATTTTTAAAAAATTCAATATGGCGGATCCAATATGGCAGACAAAAAAATCAATTTTGTCCGATTTTCTCCAAAATTGGTACGGGGGAGTTTTCGGGGTCGCATATGACGAATCTAAAATAATTTTTTAAAAATTCAATTTGGCGGATCCAATATGGTCGACAAAAAAATCGTTTTTGTCCGATTTTCACCAAAATTGGTACGGGAGAGTTTTTGGGGTCACACATGACGAATCTAAAATTATTTTAAAAAAATCAATGTGGCGTATCCAATATGGTGGATAAAAAATTACTTTATTTTCTTTAAATATCGATATTGGAACGTTTTGGGGCCTATATTACCAATCTAAAATTAATTTGAAATTTAAGATAGTGGATTTACTATGACAGACTAAATATTCGTTTGACACAATTTCATTGCTATTTGGAGAAATCTAAGAATCAAAGAATTTTTAATGGTTCATTTTAGGGTGATTTATAATTATGGATAAAATGGGTACTTTTTTGCCATCTTGGAGTCATTGCGAGGTACACTAATCTCGATTAGCACTTAGTTCAAATAATTTATGAATATCATAATGAATTCAAAACTAAAAATCGAAAAATAAAATTTTTATAAAAAAATTGAACCGACTTCTAAAAGTGTGCTAAAAAGTGAAAAATAACTAGAAAATTTTATATGAAATTGAAATTTTTAAGTCGGCGCCAAACTATTTCTAAATGAAATAAAGAACTACTAATGTATACAAATTATGGTAAGAAAGCAATTACAAATAAAGTATTTTTAATCTGTTTATGCGAATCACGTTTTGTCAGGTATTAGTTGGGCGCCAACTTCAAAAATGTCAATTTCAAATAAAAATTTCTAGTTATTTTTCACTTTTTAGCACACTTTTAGAAGTCGGTCCAATTTTTTTATAAAAATTTTATTTTAGTACACAAGTTTGCTTATAATTTTTTTTCTGAACTCTCGAATAAAACATTTTAATCATCAGAACCCCACTTGAAATTAATTGCCGACCCCTGCTCTATAGTATTAATACTATACATTTTCCTGAGTATTCCGAATTTAGCAAACATTTTCATTAGCGGCGCATTAGTATTTTCTTAAGGACTGATTTACTTTTGTAAATATAAATTGTTAGAGATTTTTAAGAGAATTATTTGGGGTTTATAAATGTTAAAAAGAAAACAAGAATGTTTTTTAAATCGTGGAATAATATTTGATTGTTTTTGTGAGTTTTCTTCATATTTATTGCGTAAGCTATAAAACGGTTGAGAAACGGGGAACTATTATCAGACATCCCCTATGAAGTTTTACCACATTTAACAAAATACCTAATTCCGAGGAGAAAATTTTGATGCAACAGAGTGTTATCTGCGTTATTATATTTTAAGATCTTTGAAAGTCGTTGATCGAATATACAAACCTGAAAAGAACACACAACTTTCAACACACAAATCTTAAATAATTATATAGAAATCGCCAGCGAAATTTAACTTCATATTATTCGGCAGAATCAGTGATGGTACTGAACTCGCTCTCTTCAAACTAGTTCGCAATACATTCATTTCAAATTCAAACTGTGCAAATTAAAATTATTTGGGTCTATTATTAAGCTAAAAAAGGACACTATATAACCAACCTACAATCAATTTAGCAAATTTATTTTGTTTCCCAAAATATGTGTTCAAGTCAATAAATTGTTATACTGTAATTACAATTTAAATCTTACAAAAAATGTTTACATTTCCACGCAGAAATATTCTTGACCCAATTCACTTTGTTTTAATTTCTTGGCTCGGGTATAAGTTCTTCTTTACATATTAACTTTTTGATGTCATTAAACTTATATAGTGCCTAGCCCCCAGCTTATCTATTCTTATATATACTTTTTAAAACTTTCCTAGGGCTGGATCAGTTGCATATTAAGAAGGAGAACGAGGCAAGGTGCAACAGTACTTACTGCTGCTTGGACTTTCTTAGAATGATATTCTTACCTTATGGCCTTTTTATATGATTTCATTTCACAATATTTTAAATTTCATAAAGCTTTTTTTGTCGAATTTTTAACGCGTTGTACTCTTTTTGAAAATTACCAATTTATTTATTTAATAAAATTTAGTTAATTTTAATCATTTTATTAACTTGGCATAAGATTTGCTTTTTGATAAAAATATTTATTTATTTGATATTATTTTTATTTTTAATTTAATCACATTTATAAAAAATAATATTAATCGTCGACACCACACTTGAGTGAATTTTTTTAATGCACCGCTTTTTTATCTATCTATTAGTTAGTACATGGTTATTATTTCCGTCTTCGCTTCCCTATTTACTCCATTATAATTAATATATTAGCCTTTAAGTAAAGAAAAAAAGATTCCATGGTCAGTACCAAAAAAAAATGTTTAACACCTACAAACAATTTTCCGGTATATTCTTTTGAGGTGCTTTGTTCAAAACATTATTAGGATTAGAAAAAATATACATATGTAATACTTAATAAATTTTACCTTTAAATTCAATATTAAAAAAAAAACATTTCTTACCAAAATAAACATAATATAACACATATTAAAATTAAAAACCACTAGGTTACTCGCGCGATAATCATAAAAAACTATCAAGCCGTGGCCCACTTTGCAACGGTATACTTTCTACGAACATACCGATGAGTACCATCTCCATACTTATCTGAGAATATACCTGATCATTGTGAACGAAGGCCATTTGGTAATATTTATAACTAGTATTACGCAATACTATTTTTGTAAGGTGACAAAAATTATGACTATAATTATTTGACAAGCAGATGAGTTCCAGATCAACCTACAAAAGGTCGGATTATTATAACAAGAAATATTTAGACCCTGAGCAAGCTAGATGATTGCTAATATATCGCCAAAACCGGTGCCCATGGCGAGGTCGTTGAATCACATAATATCCTTATTAATATTTAGAAAAGTAAATTAAGAACTTTGAACACCAATTTATATTTTTAAAAATAATTTTTATTTTCAAAAATACATTAGAGCAGTTTTAAGTGTATTGGATACAATTAAAATTTAAGAATGAGTCTGAGAATGAATTAAGTTATAAAAATACTTATATTTATAACCATTGTCGAATGTCTTCTTCATCACGGTTTTCTGTAGGAAACGGCTAATCTGCATGTTCCCAGGATGTTTGCGTATGTGTAATCCTCCCCCCTTAAACTGAGAAAATACAAGTTGTATTTTCGGGGGTGTTTTCACTTTTTTCTTTCTTCTCTTCTTTCCATTCCATAATGTAGTGCTAAGATGCAGCTGGCAGCAGGTTTAGTTACAGTAGAAGACTTCTTCCAATAAAGTGCAGGCATTGTCTTCAAATTGACTTTCTTTATCTGTGCGTGCCATGTAATGGTATTTTATAACGAAAATTTTTGATTTTTTGATAATATTTTAATATATTTTTAAAAGTAGGTATTTTATTTTCATAATATATCGCTTTTAAATAATTTAACATTTCTTTTAACTCCGAGCTTGATATTATAGAGTCATATAAAGCATTTAGATTTACAAACATTATCGCGCTCTCCAGATTATCGATAAAATTTGTCAAACTTTGAAATCGAAATTAATTTGTGTTAACATCCCTTGGAAAACTACGTAATTATAGCACGAGATCCGACTGCAAGAATTAGCAGATATCTTGTTTTTTTGATAAAACTTAATTTTCATGAACGATACATAATAGTAGAATAGATTACTGCTTAGTTGTCTGGCAATATTTAGCTGCAATTTCCTTTAATCAAATATATTGTAATTAATTTTTGTTTTGTATATCCTTACTTCAAAATTTGATAAATGCATCAAACTAGTGATTTTTTTTGGCAACTGTAACAACTACTATTTTCTTTTTCCACATTTCTTGTCTCTCGCTCAGTCATTCAGAGTGAAAGAAATGCTGGCAACCTCAATTTGCGGCAATTATTTACAGGCAACCATGTATTATAATATAGAGGAAAAAATAAATTTTAAATTGATACATAATTTACTTGAAAAACACGTCAGTGTAAATAATTAACAATAAGATACCTGGTTACCCATAGATTGTGGCTGACTGGGAGCTGGCAGCCATTTTTTTTTCTATTTTCTACATCGTTTTCTTTCAAATGACGTTGGATTCACTTGAAAGATATATATCTAGGATTTATTAACAAAAATTAACTACAATATATTTAATTAAATCTAATTGCGGCTAAATATTGCCAGGCAATCCTGCAGTAATCTATTCTACAATCATGTATCATTCATGAAAATTAAGTTTTATCAAAGAAATAGATTCCTGCAGATTTTTGTAGTCGGATCTTAGACTATAATTTTCATGAATGATACATGCTTGTAGAATAGATTACTCCAGGGTTGCCTGGAAATATTTAACCGCAATTACCTTTAAATTTTTATATATATATATATATATATATATATATATATATATATATATATATATATATATATATATATATATATATTGTAATTAATTTTTGTTAATACATTCCAGATATATGTATGTATTTCAAGTGAATCCAATGTCATTTGAAAGAAAATGATGTAGAAAATAGAAAGAAAAATAGTTGCCAGCTCTCAGTCAGCCGCAATCTATGAGTTGCCAGCTGTAACTAGGTATCTTATCATTAATTATTTACACTTATGCATTTTTCGAGTAAATTATATATCAATTTAAAGTTTATTTTTTCCTCTACACTATAAGATATTGTCGCCTGTAAAATAATTTCCGCAAGATGAGGAGGCATTTCTTCCACTCTGAATGCCTGTGAACGAGAGACAAGAAATGCGGAAAAAGAAAATAGTAGACTAGGCCAACTTAATTAAAGGTAATTGAGGATAAATATTGTCAGGCAACCCTGCAGTAATCTATTCTACTATCATTAACTTTTACCAAAAAAAACAGGTACCTGCAGATTCCTCCAGTCGGACCTTAGACTATTATTTAAATCATTAAATAGCCTCGACTATTTTATACCTCGTTGTAATATTTGTTAGTTACTATAGAGAGCGGTAATGGTTTTATTATAATTATTTGTTAAATATTTTTTATAATGCCATTTGTAAATTTAGTTCTTTCATAATATTTCTCTGCTTATTTTGAAGGTTACTGATTGGTTGATCATAACGTTTTCCATCGTCAGTGTCTAGTGTTCCAAAACGTCATTTTTGTGCGTTGCTAATAAAATTAACTAAGCCTCTTTTATTAAGTATATGAGGATAAAGATTTGCTAATTTATCTTGCGTGTTTTTAACTAAATATTCTGTTCTGAGAAGACAGTTTTCGGACATGTCGTGATAAGAAATTGGATTAGTAGTATTTTGATTTTCAAAATAACTTTCAATAATTTTACATTGCTGTACTATATTTTGTATTTGAATAATTATTGGTAATAAGTCTACATAATTACTATGTACGAACTTCTTCTTCAAGTGCCTTCTCCTTGCGGAGGTTGGCAATCATAATAGCTATTTTAATTTTTGAGGCAGTTGATCTAAATAGTTGCTTTGAACTGCATCCAAACCATTCCCTTAGGTTTTTTAGCCATGAAATTCGTCGTCGTCGTACGCCTTTTCTGCCACTTATTTTGCTTTGGATTATGAGCTGTAAGATGCTGTACTTTTCTCCCCGCATAATGTGTTAGAAATATTGCAATTTTCTCTCTTTTACTGTTATCTCGACTTCCTTTTCTTTCCCCATTCTTCTCAACACTTCGGCGTTCGTAACTCGATCCACCCACGAAATCCTCTGAATTCTTCTATAGGTCCACGTTTCAAAAGAGTTAAATCTTCTCATTGCCTCTCGATTCAGTGTCTATGCTTTCATTCCATAATGTAGAACACTGTATACGTAACATTTAGTCAGTCGTATTTTCAGGGCTAACGTTAGATCTTTGCTGCAGATAACCTTTTTCATTCTAATAAAGTTGGCACGTGCTTTCTCGATTCTGGTTTTTATTTCGACGGTATAGTCATTATTTTCTGTTATTAGGGTTCCCAAGTAAGTGTACTTCTTAACTCTTTCTATGTGCTGGCCTCCTACCATTAGGGTCTCATTATTATTGGTGTTGTTTTTACTAATTATCATAAACTTAGTCTTTTTCGTGTTAAGAGAGAGTCCATATTCTCCACTAACTCTTAATATTTTATTCATTATTTTTTCTAGGTCTTTCAAACTATCAGCTATTATTACGGTGTCATCTGCATACCTAATATTGTTGATTAAAACTCCGTTTACTTTTATCCCTGCTGTTTCAGATTCAAGACTCTCCAATATGACCTCTTCAGAATAAGCGTTAAATAGTAAAGATGAAAATATACACCCTTGTCTGACTCCCCTTTGTATTTCCACATCTCCGGATATTTCCTGTCCAATTTTTACTGCCGCTCGCTGATTGTAATACAGATTTGATATCAACCTTAAATCTCTTTCATCCAAATTTTTGCTTCTGAGAATCTCTATCAGTTTGTCATGTTTGACCCTATCAAAAGCTTTGTTGTAATCTATGAAGCAGACATAGAGGTCCTGATTGATATCCAAGAATCTTTGAATAAGCACATTAAAAGCAAATAATGCTTCTTTTGTACCCACCCCGTTCCGGAAGCCAAACTGTGTGTCACCAATATCCAGCTTCAATTTGGAATGTATTCTAGCGTGTACAATTTTTAAAAGGGTTTTCAAAGTATGTGACATGAGACTGATTGTTCGATAGTCACTGCATTCTTTTAAATTTGCTTTCTTTGGTAAACGTATGAATGTTGATGTTAACATTTCTCGGGGGATGGTTCCTGTCGTGTAAATTGTATTAAATAATCTCACCAATAAATCCAAATTCTTGTCATTGATCAGCTTCAACAACTCACCTGGCATTTCATCTGGACCAACAGCTTTATTAGTTTTTATCGATCTTAATGCATAAATGACCTCTGCTTTAGTAATTTCAGGCCCCATGTCAACCGCTCAGACTGTTTATAGAAGAATTTTCGTGTCTTTGATCTTCAAACAGTCTTTCTATGTATTCTTTCCACCTGCATAATTTTTGTTGTGTTTCTTAATAATGTTTCCCTCTTTGTCTAGCAATACGTTTGAGGTTTTTCTCTTTTCTATTGCAGCTAGTTGAAGTTGTCGTACTTGTTTTGCAACTCCTCTATTTTTTTGCATTTTCCAGAAAGGTACTCTTCTTTTGCTGCTCTTATTTTTCTTCTTATTTGAATTTGCAACTGTTGATATCGGGTCTTGTTGGTCTTGTGTTTCCTTTTTTCATCCATCAACTCCAAAATATCATCTGTCATCCAATCTTTTTTCTTGTATCTTGATGTTGTAAGTACTTTCTTGCTTGGATCCGTAATTGACGTTTTGAATAACTGCCACTGTTGTTCAACGTTGTCATCGTTTAACCCAGGCTTGCCTTGTCTTCTTTCTAAGTTTGTGTTGATGTCTTGTCTCAGCTTTTCTTTCGTTTCTTCTGACTTTAATTTGTGTATATTTAGTTTTTTGATGTTATGTTTGTGGTCCGAAAATACGTCCGCACCCGGGTACGCCTTTACTGAATGTACTGCGTTTCGATATCTGTGTTTTATCAAGACGTAATCAATCTGGTTTCTAACTATGTTGTTGTCCTTATCAGCTGGTGACCTCCATGTATAGAGACGACGTTTAGGTAGCTTAAAAAAGGTATTTGTTACTACTAGATTATGCTCTTGACAGAATTCTATAAGACGATCTCCTCTATCATTGCGCACTCCAAGGCCGTATGGCCCGACAATGGAATCACATTTACCCTGGCCGATTTTTGCGTTAAAATCCCCCATTACAACAGTAATGTCTCGAGATTTTGTGTGTACGAACTTAGCGGTTCCTAATTATATGTGTAATATCGTTTTTTATACTTGACATTTTAATGTCATTGTAGTTACTTAGCGTCTGTGGTACTAGGACTAAGATCATCGTCAGGATTTTCCACTGCATCCTTCACCTGGAGAGGGGATTTTGTTTAAATTTCGGTTTTCTTGCGAAATGTTTATGATAAGTGCCTTTGTCTGTTATTAGTTTTATGTCAGTTTGAGATATTAAATTCGTCTTTTTAACTTTTGGTAGGCATTTATTTCGAGCCTTAGTTTTTATGTAAATCGTGTCTTGTTTTTCCAAACTGGGGGTTCAGGTAGTTTTTCGTTTGTTTTGTATATGATTTTTTCTATTGTTTCGGCATTTTTGCCTTGGATTTGCATTTCACATTATCTTTATGAGTGACACAATAAGGTGGTCGTTTAGATCAAACGGATCTATACTATTTGTATGGCCTTTTAATATTTCAGTTGGTGTGAATTTCATTACACTACGTATTGAATTATTGTAACCTAATATCGCGCGTTTTATTATTTGTTCGGCGGCGTAATGTTTATTATTTTCTTTTAGACATTTAAAGTGTTCTATTAACGAAGAATGGAAACTTTCTACGGGGGAGTTAGAATTACTGTTTTTGGGTGTGCAATGTAGTTCGATCCTAGATATTTTGCAAAAGTCTTCGACTTCTTTGTTCCTAAACTCAGTTCCTGAATCAACAGTTATTTTTTGGGGTCAGCCATGGTGTGTTATAAAATTAAAAAGATTTTCAATAACTACTCGTAAAACGCCTCTTGGACCTTTTATTGAATATGCTTGTCCATATTGAGAGAAAGAATCGATAATTATTAGAAAGTTTTGATTTGATATTTTAAATATGTCCATATGAATGTGTTCAAACGGTTTAGAGCTCGTGGGTGTTAAAAAGAATTTTATTTCTGGAAGATTTCTGTCGTGTTTATTTTTAAGATAGGTTTTACAAATTTTCAATATCATTTGCCATTTTTTGACCAATAAAATTTAAAAGGTAATGTTGATTTTATTTCGTTAATCCCCCTGTGACAAGTTTTGGTTGTATGAAATAACATAAGTTTCTCTTTCTGGTTATTTAAGGTTTGTATGTCCTCTAAAATTTTAGAGCGTTGTAAAAATTGAAAAGATAAATTTCTAAAAATATTTTGTATATGTAACTACAAAAAGTTTGTCTTATTCGATATTGTAAAAGATTATAGCGTATTTATTTTGGGCCAGTATATTTCTTTAATAATTTAATGAGGTGTGACGTTATGTTTTTTTTTAAACTGTTACGTGTAATCGTAAATTTTCGAAGATTTTATAGAATTTGCATTGGGCTTTTCCGTTATTTCCTAAAGTGATAATAATTTGGTTTTTGAAAGTGTTTAAGGATTTTTCGTAGATCGGTATATTTAAAATTAGATCTTCGATTGATGTGTGCACTGTTTCTAAGTTAGTTTGATTGTTTTGGATGTCATTCATTGGTTGCATTTGATTTGTGTTATTCGCGGCTGTAATAATAATATTTGAGATTATATTGCTTTCAAGTTATTTTTTCTGTACCTTTTTGAAGAATCTTATTTATATCTTCTGAATCTAAATTTGGAAGTTCTTTGTTTGGTTGCAAGAAATCATCTATAATATTGTCAATGTCGCCGGGGTTATTATAGACAGATTGCGTTTCTATCGGATTAAAACCTATTTCATATAGTTTCCTACATTTGAACGGAATTTTTAAATTCGGTCCGATTAATTGTCTATTTGTTAGATCTATGTTAAGATTTAATTTTAATAAATCTTGTAGGCCTAAAACTTCATTGAAAAAATTATGAAAATCAAATAATACCAAATCAATGTAGTTTTTATACCAAATTCGTTTTTAGTTAATATGTTATTGAATTATTTCATAAACTTTACGGTCTCCTCTGCTATATCATTAACAAGTTTTTAACTAATCCCTGTCCTTTATTATAATTATCATTTGAATTCTAATATGAAAGATCAGTCATTAGAAAATTACTGCTTATCTCGAATCTCTTGAAAAACTAATAAAATTGAGATGATATAAAGAAATTAATGTCTAGATCATATAACGTATTCATATATTTTACATGTATACGTTTTGCACAGTCTTCATCATCAATCCTATTTAATTTAATGATCATTTTTCTTTTTACTTCATCCGATAACACAGGTCTACAAAGTTCCGTCGTTAGGCAACTGGGGATTATTTCTGAAGTAATTTATTGAGTAGAATCCGAATTCGAGGTCAGGATTGGTCCATAATGTCAGGATTTTGATACATTTGAGGTTTTGGTCTTTTTCTAGTTGCTTCATTTGATGCTACTTTTACCCTTAAAAATAAACTATTAGGCGCCCACCTGCAATTTTTTCTAGCAAAGTTAAGAACATTTTAAGTTATGAAATATCATAGTGATCATTCGCATTAACCCTTTGAGGCATACATTTCAGTACTATATACATTTCCTTCAAAAATTTGTAGTTGGGGGTTTCTGGAGTCGCTAAGAATGAATATAAAGACAAAAAATTGAAATTTAGATTTTCAGGTTGGCGAATTCAAAATGGCGCATCAAAATTTACAAAAAAATGATATTGGCATCTAAAAAATTTAACAGGGGGCTTTCTGGAATGGCTGATTACGAATATTATGTCGGAAAATAGAAATTTTTAAGATAGTGCATTTAAAACGGTGGATAGAAATTTGCAAAAAAAACGATATTGGTCTCAAAAATCCTACCAACTTGTACTTAAAATGACCGTAACTTTGTGTCAAAAAATCATAGGTGACCACTTAATAGTTTATTTTGAAAGATAAGAGTAATATTAAACGATACAACCGAAAAAATTTGTGCTTTCCGTACATAACCTCAAAAGAAACAAAAAAACATTTTTCGAGTACATAATCTCAAATAATTGAAAATCCTGACGTAGGGGACCAATTGTAACCTCGGATTCACATTCTACGCAGCAAATTACTTCGAAAATGACCCAACAACAATCACGACCCCATTTTTAATAATAGTATATTATTTTTTAACTTGCCTTGTCGTTTGACCTTTCAAAAATCCATTTCACTTTTAAAAATGTCGCTAGAAGCATTATCTTCTGAGCAACAATTGTTTACACTTTTGGCGTTTTTAATAAATAATTGAAATTACTCATAAACTATTCAACCGATCTGGCTGAACTTACACACACTTATAAAGACCTACAATGGCCTCATCGTCAAGGTGTTATATGTCACTCTCCGTAATTATTGTAAAAGTTATTAACATTTATAAAATAGTGCAAAAAGGGGGTTTTCGTCATTATCTTAATAAACTGTTTAGCGATTTTAACGTATAAAACATGAAATGAAAGTTCTTTTTAATGCCTACAAGGTTTACCAGTACAAATTTTTCTCTAAAATGTCATCGGAAAATTCTACGGGTAGAAAATCGAATTTTCCGACTTTGATCGTTGTTTATAAAAAAACAGAGCCGATCTAACAGTACCTCCTTACGAATTTATCATTTACTTAATTTTTTCGCCTTTTTTAGACAAACTGAAGTAATAAACCGATATTACCTGCCTTTATATTATCAGCTAAAAAAATATAGAGACAACTTGCTTTGAGAATTATAACTGAACTAGAGGATTAAAATTGTGTAGGATAACACAAGACATCATATTTACTTATTCATTCGATTTTTGAAAAATTATAATCATTAACCATATTACCAGATATGACATCAGAATAAGCAGCCAACTATATAAATAAGGCATCCATTCAACGAGAAGAGTATTTGAGGCCAAAAATTATTATTTCACTTTTTCATAAACTTTATCAATTACTAAAACAAAATCGGCATTTTTATTTATCAAGTATTACATTAGGCCAAACATTACTTCGATTCTGAATACTGGGTTAAGAAATCTCTTTTATTCATATATAATGCTAATATTACATGTGATTTGTAGGTTTTGGTAACACAAAACGATATTTTATTGAATCACTACAAGCAGCCTTTTGGAATAAGACAATTAAAATATGACAATAATTCATTTAAAATCAATGGAAGGAATATTTACATAAGAGGTTGGTATTAAGTTGTGTCAAATTTCAATAATCAAAAACGGTATCTCGGGATTAAATTTTCTTTAGGTTCTCCTGGTTATTTTCAACGAAGTTTATTTATTTGTGTGATAATATTTTAGATAAAATTCATACTTGTACAGAGAATCATTATTGTCTCCGTGGAAGGAGGATCAAATTTTAAAAATTGTCGTTTTCCTACAATAACTCGGTGTCATGCCCTTGGCTATTCTGCAGTTAGCTAGTTCTACGTAAACAGTATGTACCACAAATTGGTTTTCACTGTGCTATATTTTATTATAGAAATCTAAAAACATATAAAATAACTCAATTTATAAGTTTGTACGTGTATTCAAAAAGAAATAGTTGGTTGGAACAGATTAGAAGGAAAACAACTTTCGGTTAAGTAAGTGTACTTTCGGTTAATTATTCCGAAGATCTTAAACAGAAACATCATGAAATATAGATCTTGACAGACCGTTGGAAAATGTATTTTGCTTCAACTAAATCAGTCTGAAGTAATTTGATTGACCAGTCATCCAACACTATACTGAACCTATGCAATTTGTGGCTGGGCTGTGATCGAAATAGACGATTATTTTGACTACCATGTTACATAGTAAAATAAAACCAATATTTTTTCTGTTTTACTTTATCTTATATTGTCTCAAAAATGACAATCTTGTTTGTAAACCTTAATAATTAAAAACACTAAACGTTGTGACTACATTTAAAATAACCTGATTTCAATATGTTAGGATAAGGGGAAAATTCTAGAAAGATGCAGGCTTAAGTGACAACTGACATGTGTTATAAAGAAACGAAAATAAAATGTATATATCTATATATATATATATATATATATATATATATATATATATATATATATATATATATATATATATATATATGAATAGTTTGGTTATTCAGGGTTTCAATCCGTTCGTTCAAAAAATCGTTTTCACGACGTTTCGCCAAAATCTCATTTGGCATTTTCACGACGTTTCGCCAAAATCTCATTTGGCATTTTCAAGTGCGGTTCGTCTCGTTACTCGCTGAGAACTGATGGTGGCCTCTGAAGAATTTCGAGTTTTGTTTAGTTGGCTCGCTGCCTGTTTGGGTGGGCGGCTTCGTAGGCTCCTCCCCTCTCCCGAGTGCGATATATTTTGTTCTTGTATGCAGGTCTCTCGTGTACTGGTTGATTTTTGTTGTTTTCTTTCTTGATTTTTTATTAATGTTTTCCATGTAGATGAAAAATTTATAGCATCGTCTCGTTTATTTAGCTGTCCCGCTTTTTCGATTTCTAGGGCCTCTCTTATGACGCGTACCTTGTAGTTCTGTACTGGTGCTATTTCTTTTGTTTTTTCGAAATCGATGGTATGTCCGGTTGTTTGGTGATGTTGAAATAGGGCTGAGGTTGTCTGTTTGTTTTTGAGGCTATTTTTATGTTCTTGGATTCTTGCTGATATGCGCCTGTTTGTTTGTCCTATATAAGTTTGATGACAATCTGCACATGGAATGCTGTAAACGCCATGATTTTCAAGGTTGGTCTTGTCTTTGGGATTTCCCAGGATGTTGGCTATTGTTTTTTGTGGTTTAAATATGGGCTGTATGTTGTGTTTTATTAAGATTCTTCCGATTCCGTCTGTTATTCCTTTTATGTATGGTATTATGGCTTTGTTCCTTGTTTGATCTTGGTCTTTGGTCTTTGTTGTAGTCTTTTCTTGTCTTTTTATGGCTTTCTTTATTTCTGCTTGTGAGAAACCATTCCGTTCTAGAGCTGTTGAAATGTGTCTTATTTCGTCTTGTTTTGTGTCAGGTTCTGTTAGGCGGAGAGACCTTGATACTAATGTGTTGACTACTGCCTGCTTTTGAGAGGGATGATGATGTGACGCTGGATTGAGATATCGGTCAGTATGTGTGGGTTTCCGATATACGCTGAAGCCCAAGGTGTTGTTGAGTTTCCTAGTTAATAGCAGGTCCAAAAAAGGAAGTTTCTTTTCTTGTTCGATTTCTAGCGTGAATTGGATTCTGTGGTGGATATTGTTAAGATATATGAGGAAATCGTCCAGGTATTCTTTTCCATGTGGCCATATTATAAAAATATCATCGACATAGCGTTTCCAAAATTTTGGTTTTAAAGGTGCCTTTTGCAGTGCCTCTTGTTCGAAATATATCATGAAAAGGTTGGCTATGACTGGTGAAAGCGAGGACCCCATAGGTGCGCCATCTGTTTGTTTGTATATATGGTTATTGAACATGAAGTATGTGTTCTTTAGGCAGTGTGCTGCAAGTTCAATTGTGTAGTCTGGAAAATTCTCGTTCATGGCGATTTTGTCCAAAGCCTCATCCAATGGTATGCTTGGATATAGCGATTTTATGTCGAGGCTTGCTAAGATGTCATTTTCTTCGAGGTGAATGTTTTTGATCATTTTAGTCAGATGCTCGGAGTTTTTCACAAAGGAATCAGCCAGTTCGACTCTTGGTTGCATGATACTTGCTAGATATTTTTCCAGTTTTTGTGTAGGAGATCCCACGGCGCTCACTATTGGTCTGAGTGGTGCATTTGTTTTATGTATTTTCGGTAAGCCATATAGTTTTGGACATCTGCTTGATTTTTCTCTTGGTATTATAGATTTTTCAATTTCTGGGTCTAGTTTTGAGGCTTTAATCTTGGCTTTCGTAGTTTTTTCAAGGTACGTCGTTGGATCTCTGTTGGTGTGTTTGTAAGAGGCGTCTTCGAGAATTTCTGACATTTTTTGCATGTATTCGTTGGTGTTCATTACAACCGTGACATTTCCCTTATCTGCTGGTAATATTGTTATTTCCTTATTCTTTTTTAAGGATGAGAGGGCTTGATGTTCAGCTCGCGTTAAGTTTGAGTTGGGAGGCCGGCTTGATTTCAAAATTTGTGTTATGTCTTGTCTGGCTTGTTCGGCATTTTCTTCAGGGATGTTTTCTAGGGCAGCTTCTATATTCGAAATTATCTCTTCTAAGGGGACTGTTTTTGGCGTTACGGCAAAATTAAAACCTTTAGACAGAACTAATTTCTCGGATTCTGTTAACTGGTGGTTGGAGATGTTATGGACAACTTTGTTGCAGTCCAGTGTTTGCTGTGTGTGGACAGTATTGCGTTTTTGTAGTACCTCAAATTTCTTCTGTTGTTTTCTTGCCTTAAGCTGAGTGTCTGATTCCGTTCTCCAACAGGATACTTTTTCTATGTCATTCCACAGAAGATGATGGATTTTGTGGGTTAAAGCTAAGTGGATATTGTAAAGTTCTGTTTCAGTCCTTGATAGAATTCTTCGTTTTTCTCGGATTTGTTCTCGAAGAAGAGCTTTTCCAGCGGTCTTAAGGATTGAAATAGTTCTTCTTGTCTTTAAATGGTACGAGAGTTTGGTGCAAGTTGGTTCTAGATTGTTGTTGCGGCATCTTTAAATGTTAAACGTTTCGAGAAACTGAGATCCAAGAAATCAGCCCTCCTCTGCGATATAACTTTCTTAATAAGATGCCGCAACAACAATCTAGAACCAACTTGCACCAAACTCTCGTACCATTTAAAGACAAGAAGAACTATTTCAATCCTTAAGACCGCTGGAAAAGCTCTTCTTCGAGAACAAATCCGAGAAAAACGAAGAATTCTATCAAGGACTGAAACAGAACTTTACAATCTCCACTTAGCTTTAACCCACAAAATCCATCATCTTCTGTGGAATGACATAGAAAAAGTATCCTGTTGGAGAACGGAATCAGACACTCAGCTTAAGGCAAGAAAACAACAGAAGAAATTTGAGGCACTACAAAAACGCAATACTGTCCACACACAGCAAACACTGGACTGCAACAAAGTTGTCCATAACATCTCCAACCACCAGTTAACAGAATCCGAGAAATTAGTTCTGTCTAAAGGTTTTAATTTTGCCGTAACGCCAAAAACAGTTCCCTTAGAAGAGATAATTTCGAATATAGAAGCTGCCCTAGAAAACATCCCTGAAGAAAATGCCGAACAAGCCAGACAAGACATAACACAAATTTTGAAATCAAGCCGGCCTCCCAACTCAAACTTAACGCGAGCTGAACATCAAGCCCTCTCATCCTTAAAAAAGAATAAGGAAATAACAATATTACCAGCAGATAAGGGAAATGTCACGGTTGTAATGAACATCAACGAATACATGCAAAAAATGTCAGAAATTCTCGAAGACGCCTCTTACAAACACACCAACAGAGATCCAACGACGTACCTTGAAAAAACTACGAAAGCCAAGATTAAAGCCTCAAAACTAGACCCAGAAATTGAAAAATCTATAATACCAAGAGAAAAATCAAGCAGATGTCCAAAACTATATGGCTTACCGAAAATACATAAAACAAATGCACCACTCAGACCAATAGTGAGCGCCGTGGGATCTCCTACACAAAAACTGGAAAAATATCTAGCAAGTATCATGCAACCAAGAGTCGAACTGGCTGATTCCTTTGTGAAAAACTCCGAGCATCTGACTAAAATGATCAAAAACATTCTCCTCGAAGAAAATGACATCTTAGCAAGCCTCGACATAAAATCGCTATATCCAAGCATACCATTGGATGAGGCTTTGGACAAAATCGCCATGAACGAGAATTTTCCAGACTACACAATTGAACTTGCAGCACACTGCCTAAAGACCACATACTTCATGTTCAATAACCATATATACAAAGAAACAGATGGCGCACCTATGGGGTCCTCGCTTTCACCAGTCATAGCCAACCTTTTCATGATATATTTCGAACAAGAGGCACTGCAAAAGGCACCTTTAAAACCAAAATTTTGGAAACGCTATGTCGATGATATTTTTATAATATGGCCACATGGAAAAGAACACCTGGACGATTTCCTCCTATATCTTAACAATATCCACCACAGAATCCAATTCACGCTAGAAATCGAACAAGAAAAGAAACTTCCTTTTTTGGACCTGTTATTAACTAGGAAACTCAACAACACCTTGGGCTTCAGGGTATATCGGAAACCCACACATACTGACCGATATCTCAATGCAGCGTCACATCATCATCCCTCTCAAAAGCAGGCAGTAGTCAACACATTAGTATCAAGGTCTCTCCGCCTAACAGAACCTGACACAAAACAAGACGAAATAAGACACATTTCAACAGCTCTAGAACGGAATGGTTTCTCACAAGCAGAAATAAAGAAAGCCATAAAAAGACAAGAAAAGACTACAACAAAGACCAAAGACCAAGATCAAACAAGGAACAAAGCCATAATACCATACATAAAAGGAATAACAGACAGAATCGGAAGAATCTTACTAAAACACAACATACAGCCCATATTTAAACCACAAAAAACAATAGCCAACATCCTGGGAAATCCCAAAGACAAGACCAACCTTGAAAATCATGGCGTTTACAGCATTCCATGTGCAGATTGTCATCAAACTTATATAGGACAAACAAACAGGCGCATATCAGCAAGAATCCAAGAACATAAAAATAGCCTCAAAAACAAACAGACAACCTCAGCCCTATTTCAACATCACCAAACAACCGAACATACCATCGATTTCGAAAAAACAAAAGAAATAGCACCAGTACAGAACTACAAGGTACGCGTCATAAGAGAGGCCCTAGAAATCGAAAAAGCGGGACAGCTAAATAAACGAGACGATGCTATAAATTTTTCATCTACATGGAAAACATTAATAAAAAATCAAGAAAGAAAACAACAAAAATCAACCAGTACACGAGAGACCTGCATACAAGAACAAAATATATCGCACTCGGGAGAGGGGAGGAGCCTACGAAGCCGCCCACCCAAACAGGCAGCGAGCCAACTAAACAAAACTCGAAATTCTTCAGAGGCCACCATCAGTTCTCAGCGAGTAACGAGACGAACCGCACTTGAAAATGCCAAATGAGATTTTGGCGAAACGTCGTGAAAACGATTTTTTGAACGAACGGATTGAAACCCGGAATAACCAAACTATTCATTCTACCATCCGTGAAAATCTACGATATAACATATATATATATATATATATATATATATATATATATATATATATATATATATATATATATATGGAGGCACTCAAGTGTTTTGTACAATAATTTTTAGGGTGGAAGTTCGTCCGGGTGGGGATGAGATTGTTATAAACAAATAATTGTTTAAACCGTTAAAAATGCAATTCTCGTAGAACCAAGTATTGGGTCGTATTCTTAGAGTGACCTTAAGCCAAAAAGGTTCTTACTAACTTTTACATACGACGCTTAGTTTTTGAGATAATTGATGGTAAGCGATTAAAAAAATATGATTTTTACGATTTTGGAATGCTAATAACTTTTGACTAAATAAACTTTTTTCAACTTTTTGACAGCGATCGAAAGTTCAGATCAGCATCTATAAGCTATAATCAAAAGCCATACGAAAAACTTACGTCTTAATTATTTATTTCGGCTATAAACAAATTGCTTTCGACTGATTCCATGCATGGCGCGCAGAGGGAAGCCTACTTATAGGCGCTTCGCGCGAGCAAGCGCGGGTATTTAATACATACAACCGAAATAAGCCTGCAATATCAGTATTCCGCATTGCATTATATTTTTCTATTATTTACATGCGCTTTGTAGCAGGCTATCTTTTGTTTGTTTTGATTTTTCACTGGTTTTAACCCGCATTAAGAATTGGTACTACTTAGTCTGGATTTCACTCCATACTGTTTCAGAACGTTATGAACAGTCTCTTGTTTCTTGTGTATAAAGTTTTTACTTATTTATTAAGTTTTTTATTATGAATGACTTAATGATTTTGTATTATTTGTGAAAAGAATGAGAAAATAAAGGTTATTAGTAAAGAAAATGGTCGAAATAAAATAAGGCAAGCAGCAAATGTACGTCTTGACGAAGTGTATTAAAGATTGCAGGTCTTGAAAGACCAAAGTAAGTACTTTCGACAATTATAGTTCATTGCAGATATGTACCTCGTGGCAGGTGTAGTTTTGTATATTTTGTACAAAGATGTAGTTATATAAAGAACCTTTCGGTTGTAAACGAAATTTTATTTTGCTACTAGCAATCTTTATTTTCGCATTTTTTTCACAAATAGTACAACGTTTTAAATTGATTAAGTCATTCATGATAAAAAATTAATAAGTAAAAACTTTATACACAAGAAACTGACGACTGTTCACAACGTTCTGCAATACTATATATTTATGCAGGTTGAAACAAGTGAAAAATCAAAACAAACAAAAATAGTCTACTAAAAAGCGGACGTAAATAATAGAAAAATTTAATGTAATGCGGAAAACTTATATTGCGAGGCGCCTGCGAGAAGGCTTCACTCTGCGCATCACTCGGGACGGCGGATGCATATAAGCGACTAAAAGCTATTTGTTTATAGCCGAAATAAACAATCTAGACGTCAGTTTTTCGTATGGTATTTGATTGTAGCTTATAGATAGTGATTTGAGCTTCCGATCGCTGTCAAGAAAACTGAATAAAGTTCATTTAGTCAAAAGTTATTATCATTCAAAAATCGCCAAAATCACATTTTTTAATTATTTAACATCAATTATCTCGGAAACTAAGAGTCGTATGTAAAAGTTAGTAAAGATATTTTTGCTTAAAATCACTCAAAGGATCCGACCCAATGGATGATTTGGCGAAAATTGAATTTCTATAAATTTAAACAATTATTTGTTTATAACAATCTTATCCCCACCCGGACGACTTTCCACCTTAAAATTATTGTTCAGGGACTCAAAATACATAAAAAAAAAAATTGGTTGAGCCCATATAAGTTAAAGGGGCCTCTGCGGACCCCCTGACCCATACCTATACTATCTATTATGTAAACCATTATATAGTACTTGATTTCTACAATTGTTGTATCTGTTTCCATAAGATTCTCAATTTTTTTACATTTGTCTTTGATTTCTGAATTATGTATCGTCGCAATTTAGTTGTGAAATTTCGATCTTTCCCAAATTAGGGGTATATTGTATATGAAAAATAAAATAAAGCTTTGTTTTTTATTAAAAATTTCTTTATTACAAGATTGGTCACTAGAAAATACGATGGGATAAAAAAACAATATTGTAAATTAGAAAATTTACGTCTGCAGGCGTTTTACTGAAGATGGATTTTTACTAATAAATTTTAGCTTAAGTGGCCCATTTGGTGTGTACATAGGATGAATAAAGTAGTCCAGCTTTTTATGGTGGTATTCAATTTTGTAATTTTTTATAATCTGAAAATAGAAGAAAGAATTAATAAAAAATTAAAAAATAAGCATTGTTTTCTTCGAAAAGTCATTAATAAGAATATGCTATTATTATATTTATGCATAGCTTAACTTAATTTCGCCCTTGGTAATTAAACTTAATCAAATATTGAAACTTTGACTAAAGAAAAAATATACAATAATAAGAAAAATTGTATAAATAAATTTTTGCGAAACCAAATTTGAAAAATTATGAAACTCTTGCATTTGATTGAAGAGCTATGATCAAGTAAAATCAATTTAATAGGAACAGTAATAAGGTGTCATAAGACCACATAACATAGATTATTTTTTAGTTCGATTATCTGCCAAAATAATTGGTACTATTTAGTCTGTATTTCACTCCATACATCCACCAAATCTGGTTAAAAAATTATCAAGGAAGAAAGGGAGGAATTCACGTCTGACTCTGCCACCTTGAAATGTCGTTTTTCTGTAATATTATCTAAGTGTTTAAGAGAGCTGTTTTGGTAATGTTTAGTCTTATTCTTCTTTAGGCAACATCTCCTCTCAGAAGGTTAGTAATCATCATGGTTATTCTTATTTTTAATATTGCAGCTCGGAATAAATCAGTGGAGCTATATTTATGCTGCTTTCTCAAATTATTCAAATGCCTCTTTTTCCGATATTCCTCTTCCCTTGTATTTTACCCTGTATTATAATATGTAGCAATAAATATCAATCTTCCCTCTTCACATGATCCAGATATTCCTTTTTTATTATTCTCAGTACCTCAAAATTCGATACTCTATCCACCCAACTTAGCTTTATCCTAACCACATCTTAAATATTTTCAATAGGATACTAATTTCATGGAAAATACATAACAACGCAACATTATTACTTTAAGTTTTAAACGGAAATCATTGCTGTACACTTCTTATTTTATTAAATACTGCTCTACTTTTTCCAATTATCGATCTCATTTCCTCTATACATTCGTTTTCATTAACGATCACTTCTAGAGATTTCTTGACTTTTTCCACTGAATTCTTCATATTTTTAAAATTTCATGTTGTTGTCTTTTTGCAATTGTCATAAATTTCGTCTTCTTAATGTTCAATATTAGTCCACCTTTTCCACGACTTGATAGAGCAGTTCTGGTAATTCTTCTATTATCTCTGCGATTAATATAGTGTTGTTTGCCTTTCTGATGTTGAGTTTCTGAATTATTTCTTCCGAACATAAATTTCTAAATTCAAACTAGGAATAAGTAATATCCTGTTCCAGTCTTCTCAAAATGCTTAAATGTAGAGTTTTTCAAAATATTAAACTTTAATCGGCGAACTTTCAAGTTTTGTATTTTCTAAGTATGAAAAAAACCGGAAGTGCGAGCTACCTAACGCTACACTGGGGAATCTGCCCTTTCATTTATAATTATAAAAACGTGGATTGCGGACCTCAAACAAGCACTCAAAAGGTTGAGTATTCTGGAGAATCAAATTCCGTTGAGGAAGGCATCCAAAAAAGCTACAAGCGTTAACTGGATAGGATTGGTGCCATTTTTAAAGAAAGGACGCATTATCTAGGGAAAAACATCAGCTAAAAAGACAAAAATAGTTTCATCTGCAAGGAAAACCATGGTCATTGTTTGTTGTGAGGTTAAAGGAATTTTGTTGATAGATTATCTAGCAAAGGACGGGATGGTTAACACCGAATACTATTTTATTCTTTTGGACTAGTTGAAATAAAAAATCAAGGGTAAAATGCTAGGTTGGGTGAACAAAAAAAAATTCCCTTTCATAGGGAAAATGCTCCCAGCCACAAGATTGTCATGGTTTGGTCAAAATTTATAAAGTAGATGGATCCATGTTTCGTCGACGGTCACGAAACGACGCAGAAATTCCTTCGGATTGCGCTTAAATAGCGTTAAACACTGCTGTGAAGTGGTCTCACGGTTGCGCTTATTGTCCGGAGTGAGCAAACGCGGCACCTATTACGCCGACAGATTTCTCATGCCCAAAATTTCATGCACGATATGACCCACGCGGTCTTTTGAGATGCCTATTGTCTCAGCTATCTCACGCACCTTCAATCGATGGTCTGCCAATACGATATCGTGGATTTTTGTCACGTTATCCTCCGTGGTAGCCATTTTCGGGGCACCTGGGCGTGGCTCATCAAAAACCGACGTGCGACCACGTTGAAACTCGTTAAACCAATTTTTGACGGTTGCCATCGAAGGAGAAGAATCACGTCACCGTACACCGCATCCAAGCGCTCTTTGATTTCGCTGCGCGATTTCCCTTCCAAAAACAAGAATCGAATCACCGACCGATATTGGTCTTTTTCCATTTTTCTAAAATCTGCGCACACGCCCGCTTCTACACGCGGTCAAAACAAAACTGCGAGTCCGATTTGGCTGAAATTTTGACAGTAGCCGTCTACGAGAATGTACTACACGATAGTAAATTTCTCATGCGATAGTGGCGCCATCGGGCGGTGAGGCTAAGTACTTATCGGACCGCCCTTGTAAATATAACTATTACATTTACCTCTATTCCTGGATAGATGAGCCATAGCACTTTATTTTAGATTATTTTCATGTTGACACAGTGATGTTAATTTAACTAATTACTTAAAATAATAACTTAACAGTATGCTTAATGCACACATCAAATATGAATCCTTAATTGATATAGAGTAAGAAGTGCTTTAATGTCGAATTCATTATTTTAGATGTGGCAGAGTCGCACTAGATACCGTGGCCTTTTATTGTTTGTCAAATCATCCTGCAATCTTCTTTTTTTAGAAAGTGCAATTTTTTACTTCCCATCAGATACTGCCGGCATCAATTATATTTAAAAAAAAAATAATACACAGAATCGGAAATTTTTAAAAAGTACACAAATATAGATCTCATAACAATCCAGTCAATTAACAAAGTTCCTAGGTTTTATATTTTTCTAAGTGCAATCTAATAAAAAATATTCTTTTAGTTTTACTTAATAAAAAAAAAGCGTTTTGGACAAATTTTATTATTACATAACAGCTGGTTTCAAAATGGCTCAAGAAAGTTGAGATTTTAAGTAATTATCGAAAAACTTTATTGTGTCTATTCTATTACAAATTTAATTCATGCTAATATTTTTCTTTAGTACTTTCTACTAATAAAAATTGAGATTTTTCATTAAAGGCTAATGTACTATTTAACATAACAAATTTTAGATTTTTACGTAGATTTAAATAATGAGATGTTATATATGGTGCTTCATTAATATAAAGTAAGCTACGTCGATAATGTTGACATTTGAATGTGATATAACAGTTTTAGCGACACAACATAAGACTTTATGAAAAACCCTACAATTTGTTTTTGATGAAAGTTCTAGTTCAAATAATAACAACTACAACCGTTTAAAATTGCAACACTTTAAAATGAAAACTCTGTACTTTTCTTCCAATGTACAAATGATTCGTGGATTTTAAAGCACAAATTATGCTTTTTAATGAGAATAAAATTCAATTATATATGAAGAATAAATCTGATAATGGTTTCAATGGACTGAAATAACAAGATTCTTCTTAAAAATTTGATTAAAAAATGTGTATAGAATAAATTTAAAAAATATTAAGAAATACATTCAAGGTACATCTGATATCAAAGATTCAAACAGGTAAGTTTATCTATGATAACCAAAATTTCAAACCACCTCTGGCGGCTGGAAGACAATTCTTGTCTTTTAATATATTTATCTAAAAGTTCTCCGATCTGAAAACTCTGTATCTCTTAAATCTTCCAAATTCTCAGTACATAGTCCAGCAAAATGGATATACTCTATAGAGATACTAACATCTTATTCACAAAATTTTATAAAATACCTACTTTGGCTAAAAGTGTATGTATTTCCAATTCAGCAAATCTTTTTCCCAAACACATTCTCTTACCAAAACCAAATGGAAGAGAAGCAAATGGATGAGAGTCTTTAGATAATGGACAATTTTTGAGCCATCTTTCAGGAATAAATTCGTTACTTCTTGAAAAGTAATCTTCTTGGTTGCTTATCACATAATGTTGAAATATCACTTGAACCTAAAATCCAAAATTTACCAAATATTCTCGATTGTACCATCTATACAAACTGATCATTACACATGTTATTTATTGTTCTATATTTACAAAACCTTTTTAATAACACTATGATTTGCTTTTCTCTAAATATACAAAAAACATTGATTTGTTTACCAATATGTAACATTATGCCGATGGGCGTCTATGTTTGGCTACCCAACGATTAAAATTTGCAAACAATAACAAAAATAACTATCTTTGGAATCTTAACAAAAATTTAATAATACTTACTCCCTTTGGTACAAGAAAGCCCCCTATAACACAATCAGATGTCGTTTGTCTACCATTTCCAATGACAACTGGATACATTCTGAAATTATAAAAACGTTTTTATTTGATGTTAAGAACTCTATATTTTCTATCCGTTACATCCTTGGTCATTTCACGTCGTTGTCTTAGTGACATCTAGCGAATTAAGGATGTAATTAGTTTTTGCGTCAGTTAACCGCCAGATGTTTCATATAGTACAATGTAGAAACAAAACGTTTTTAAAGTAAAAAAATTGCTTTTTTTCACTTATAAATAAAATGCATTGGACTGTTTTGAAAATATGAATATGCCCTTCGAATCTCTTCAAAACGAGTGGATTGGATTATTTCTTGCAGGGAAAAATCTCAAAGAAAAGGTAAAAATTCAATTCAAGTGTTTATTAATAAACAATAACTTTTGCTAAATTGCAATGGAACAAACAGTAGTTATTTTATACTGACCAACGTGAAGAATATTCCACTAAAATGGGTAATCAATTAATCACTCTGGGAGCTTAGACAGTATGTATCTTATACTACCACCCAAGAAAGTCTATAGGAAAAAATAAATCAATTATCGTACTTACGCCTAAACTCCATTTTATTACTTTTGAGTAGTTTAAGTGTTTTCCTAAAAATATATAAACCCAGACAATTTATGATGACTTAAACTAAAAAGATTGTACCCTCTTTAAATATTTATAAATAAATCTGTCGAAGAAATCCTACCCTGGTTATGAAATTAAACCGAAGGGATATGTGCCGAGGGTGGTCATAACATGTGGTATCTGCAAATACTAATAAAATGTATTAAAATATTCCCATTATTAGGAAACAAAAGAATAATTAAATAAACTCACTATAATATAATATATTGTTTGACAACACCTAAAAAGAATTCGTACAAGAAAAAAGGAATTAAATATCTAAGAAAGTGAATAGTTTTTTTTCACGGCCATTAAAAACGTTATTTTTTTAGTTATAGAAAGACCTAGATTAGTTTTATTAACCTTTTTGTATAAAAAAATAAAATTAAAATACTCCGATCTAGATAAATTCGGGAATTAAATAACCGACATAGGATGGCTGACGCCCTCTACAAACAAGGACCGAAGCTTTATATATTATATTGGATTAGATTAAATATATCAGATTAGATTCGGCTAGCTAATAATTCAGACAGCTCTTTCAGATCATTGTAAGTTGATTATTTTACTCAATAGAAGGCGCAATAGAAAGATCCATGGGAAAAGCAATTGCAATTTTGCAAAAATTATTTGAATGCAATGACCCATGTTTTTACCCAATATCTAAATCGTAGATTCATTTCCGCATGTTATTAAACAATCAGTGAATTTTTCCTTTTTTTTTTTGAAAAGACATGTAAGATGTTTTACCCATATTTTCGAAACAATCCAATGCCTATTACTTATAAGCGAAAAACCTCAAAAATCTTAATTTTTTTACCTTTAATTGTTAATTACTTTAGTTCAACGAAATACTCGCAGGAAACACACACTTTTTCTCCATATACCTTCGTAGTATCTAAAACACCTTCAGGCACTATCCCCAACACGGTATTTTTTTGCTAACTTCCCTGGCCTAATAGTACCTCAAATTATTTCATCTCAACCAGGTGCGACAAAAAACATTCATAAAACAACAAAGCATAAAAAAGTTGAGCAAATCTTGTTAGTTCTCTAGTGTCATTATCATTTACCAGACAAATCCTGGGACAGACGTGGGAATGCGAATGTGCTTTTTAGCCCATGGCAGTACTCGATACTCAAGTTGTAAGTCTGATACTCGACATCTGAAACCTAACTGACAATTCGTCTTATTAAAGTATAAATAGATAGATAGGTTAACTCCACCTCTCCCTGAAGTTCTAATTCTGCCATAGTAAAATTTCTACTAACTGTGTCCGTTCTAGGTATATCTTACATAGATGTACTCTCTAGATAGCGATACTATAATTCAAAATTTATTGTAAATGATAAAGCGAAATGATGAATTTATTTTAACGTGTCAACTCCAATTTTTTATTTTAGTATACAAATGACACTAAAATAATTATAAATACAATCAGAAAATTATTCATTGACCAAATGATTTTGTTCTGTGAAAAAGTACACTATCTCATTTAGAGAATTGGCAGAAATATTTACATTTAATATTTGAATTTAAAATTTTTGCTATTAATGCATTCAAAAAACTACTTTTAAAAACCTCAACTTCCACCTATCATATATTGATATCAAAAATATTCTTATTAAAACTCTAAAACGAGTAAGATAATCTCTATTCAGGTCGAACTTGCAAGACTTTAAGTATGATTTTTGTTACTCAACACCGTTATTTGATTGGCTCTTCAATTATTTATAATTTTGTTGTGCTTACCTCAGTGTTTCCTTGATACAAGCTTTAAGATAATTCATTTGATCTAGCTTCTCAACAGTTAATTCACTGTCTACATCTGGCAATATTTTATCAACTTCTTCGTGTAATATTCTCTGTTTTTCTGGATGTATTGATAATTGGTATAAAATTGATGCAACAGCATTTGAAGTCTAAAAATATATTATCCATTAATAAATTTATTTTTACCTCTACTAGATTAAAAATCTTCACGAGCCTTGTCATCTTAAAGATAGTGGCGTAGTTAGAAATATTGGACCTCCTCGCTAGTTCGGGGACCGCATCTTTGTTTTTACAGAAGCAGGACGAATTAATTAAAAATGCTCGCACATAGTACATACCTGCCTGCGTAGTGCTTACTTTCAAGTAAACGACAAGTTCTACACTCAGAACGACGGGATCTTCACTCTCTCCAGTCGTCGCCAATATATATATGGAATGGTTCGAAACTTAGGCCATAGAAACGGCAACAGTAAAACCGAAAGTCTGGTTGAGATATGTCGATGATACTTTCATCGTATGGAAGGGCAATGATCAAGAACTTAATGATTTCTTGAAACATCTAGATACCATTCGACCTACAATTAAGTTTACCATGGAAAAAGAGGTAAATAATCAATTGCCCTTCCTAGATGCCATGGTGAACCGTTCAAACGGAACTATTAAAACTTCAGTATACAGAAAGCCAACACATATTGGACAATACCTTAATCATAGTTCTAATCATTCTGTTGTAACAAAACGGGGAATTATACGCAACCTCTATAATCGCGGTATATCTATATGCAATAATGCCGATTCATTAGAAAAAGGGGTAGCAAATATTAAATCCGATTTACCACAGAATGGTTATCCTTTAAAACTAATTGACGATGTTATAAATAACTTTAACACAACGAACAGTGGACAGCAAGAAACACATTCCTTCTTCACAATTCCGTACATTAAGGAAACTTCGGAGAAAATAAAACGAATTGCAAGTAGTTATAATATAAAAACAGCTTTTAAATCCATGTGAGTGTGGTGAAATGTATATGTATAATATAAGAAACCAAACGACCACTGGAGGTTAGAATTAAGGAACATAAAATGCATACACAAAAAGAGGAAATGTCGAGATCAGGTATTGCAGAGCACGCCTGGGATAAACAACACCATATAAAATGGTCTGAGGCTGCGGCAATATATATGGAACCCAACATGAAAAAAAGAAAATTTATAGAAGCAGCTTACATTAAAAACAATAATAAAATTTTTAGTAAACCGAGTGTTGAGATACCTAATCTTTGGCAACCACTACTTTATAACATCAAATCAGTGAGGTGTGTAGCAAAACTTTGTGCTTCAGTGGATACAGTTCCTATATAAACTCGTAGTCTTAAGACAAAACATTCAGTTTATACTTGATAACGATTAGAGATACAACCTAATTGAAACTTCGTAAAAATAAATAAAAATACAGACAATGCAAGTCCGACAACCACATTTTAGTTAACTTTATTTATGTTCACATAAAAAGTCTGTCTGTCTGTTTTGACTCCGGAACAGCATGTTTTTATTCAAACAGAGTTGAGTGCCTTGGAGTCAGATTTACTATGTTCACACCGACTTATTAATTTGATATTGTCAACTATCGTAGTCAGCCATTTGAGTCCATATTTGTTTAATATTTTTATTAGATGTGATCTTCTCTCGTTATTGTAAGCTTACCTTTGAACTCTGGATTAGGGTAACAGTTTTTAATATTTACAAAATATAACTGTATTGTTTATGTAGAAATCTGCCTTTCTGGGAAAAAATATCTAACCCACTTAAAGTCATAATTTAGCAGAAAATTAAAAAATGTAGTGCAAATTTTAAAACCTGATTTGAGCAAATTCACTGTAATAATAACGCGAGAAAAAATATTTTCTAACATTAAACGTTACGAGAAATATTTGAAATCATTGACCTAAATACATATTGATTTGTATGGATTAATATTCTTAAAAATGTAAATACTGGTTTGAATCGAGTGACAGAAATATTAGTACAGTATCGGTGGTTATAAATATTTTTACGTAAACAACTAGATTATTTTCCCTAAAAATTATCTTTTAACAGGAAAAATAATCTCTAAACTTGCATTTGTTTAGAATTCATTTTCATAAGATACTTATGTATATTTATTAACAATCTTAAATGTTTTTATTGTAAAATCCTCGCCCAATCAACAACCGCTACTGATTATAATAAGAAAAATGAAATAAGACCGATAATCTTAGAGATCTTCCCGTATTTCTCTGCGAAATGGGTTTCGGAAAGTAAATTAATACAAATGGTCCATTTTTGTCATTCAATCTATAATCTAAGTTCAGAATCTTGGACTTCTAATACAAAAACCAAGAAATGCGACCTAATTTAGTCGAAACAATAACAAAAACTTTAAATTTAATGACTTTTTCGTATTGAGTGTTGTAATTTCCTTATTTTCCAAATACTAACTTGGTTGCCCACTATTGTTATATTATATCTAGTACGTTCTAGATCTAAAACAATACATTTGCTCACATACACAGATTTTGTAATAAACAGCTATCTCACGGTTCTTCTGAAGGTTTTGTGTTCTACCATTTTTAAGAATTCCAATGATAAAATATTTTTTTTCATGACACATTAATTATGAAATAATGTTGTTTAAAATTTAAAGTTAAAAACTATTATTATAATTTAAACTATAATTTCATCTTACCTCCAACTTATTTAACAATCTGTTCCTTTGGATGGAAACAGTAAGATGATAAAATAATTTTTTTCCATGACACATTAATTATGAAATAATGTTGTTTAAAATTTAAAGTTAGAAACTATTATTATAATTTAAACTATAATTTTTCTTACCTCCAACTTATTTAACAATCTGTTCCTTTGGATGGAAACAGTAAGCTGAAGCTATATGGAAATTAAAATCTCACATGTATAGAATATTTCCAGTAAAACTATTTCCATTGCTGAGTGGTTACAGGAATGTCTTTTCTAAATACTAATGTATAATATTAACCTAATTAAATTACTTAAGATTACTTAAAATCTGGTTGTTAAGTCTCAGAGTTTAAATTGCATTTTACCTTCATTACAGATTGGAGATTTCTTCTTTGGGGATGAAAATTTCCAGATCTCTATCTGTGACAGAGTTGAGTATGTACCAGGATCTTATTATGAAATTTCCAAATTAGCATCGGTGGCTGAGTTCCATAATTGGATCTCTTATGTCCTTACTTCTTTGACGACCGACTTGTAGACAAGTTTTGAATTAATAGCTGAAATCTTCTACCGATTATCCAGTATAATTGTTGCAATTTAAACCAAAGTTGCTATCTTTTTATGAATATGTGTTTTCTCCAGGTTACATGCTTATAAAGATGAATGACTAGATAATTTGCAAAATCTGGTTGTGTTGGTTGTTATTTAAATAGACTGATAGATATGATTCACGTCGCAATATGAATGTTACATGCATCGCTTTGATCTGGTTTGCTGTGACCTTCCACTTTTTGAACCAATCGTGTATTTAAATTTGTTTATAAGTTTCGTGTTCCTCTTTGAGGGTCTCTGTGTGATGCAAGGACGGCCGTGTCATCAACGTATATAGCAACTGTGATTAATCTGGTGGTTGGTAGGGTAAGTGTAAAAAGTAGGTATTACACGAGGCCAAGTACATCTCGTAGTATTTCTGATTCTGTTTCAAATATATCAGCACGTGCTTCTTGTTGTTTCGCTAAGACACAACGTCCATTAGGTACAGTTTAAGAGTTAAATAGAAATGATAGGGAAAGTTTTTTAAATTTGTAGAGGAGTCTAGTATACCAGACTTTATCGACGCCTAACGTCCACGAAACCTATCCTATAGTACCTTATGTTCTCTAAATCGTTATTGATTTGTTTTACTAGACGGTACACTTGTTCAATAGTTCCATGCTGGCTGCGGAAACCAAACTGATGATTGGGAATTATATTTCTCTCCAGAAGAATTACAGTCGTTTGAGAATTAATTTTTCAAACAGCTTAGAGATTACTAGTAAGATACTTATGAGTCTATAGGAAAATTTGTCTTTTTATTTCGCTAGGTGTTCTACAACCTTCCATTGATTCAAAGCGTTATTATCGACCAAACTTGTGTAAAAAAAAAGTGAATTAAACCTGTAATTAATTTTTTATGTTCATTTCGTTCATAAGTACTGAACTGGTTTATTTCTAATTAAATCTCTTGACAGGTAAATTCATTTGGTTAGGTGTTTCGAGAAAACCTTGTATTTCATTACTATCGTCTTCATTGAAATCTATATTGAAAGGTTTGAATAACTTACATAAGTGCTGAGCAAAATTGTTGGGCATTTCTTCGATATTCCTAGCCCATCTTCCAGTAGTTTCTAATAGGGGAAGGATTTGTTGTGTGAGTGGTTTTATTTTCAGTTTATTTAAATTATACTAAGAATATTTTTTATCTTCTCTGCCTTCAGGGAATAAATATTCCATTTATTGCACAAATATTCCATTTTTAAGGAATATTTAATTTCAAATAGGGCTACCAGCAGGTACAAATAATTTAGCTCTATTTTTATATGTATGGGGTACTAATTTTAAAACTGATCTGTTTAAAATAATATATTTACTAAACTAAATTGCATACCCACAATACATGCAAGGGGTAAGTAGAATCGCCTTAGAAATTAAATTTTTTAGAGGAAAGAAATGGAAACTACTTATAGTATTAATTAATATTATGGCGATTTTATGTTTTTTATTGGAGTTTCGTAGCTGGCTAGGAACCGTTATAATTTCGCCATGGTCCGTCCACTGCTACCAGAATAAGCCTGATGTGGTTACGCTAAATTGCTATATGGTGAATGCGCTGAGCATACAGTGGAGTTGCAAACACAATCTGTACGTGGATGCATCCTATTTTACCTCATTATCTTATTTAAAATTAGAAGTGATTTAATAATTTCCATCAAAATGTTATATTATTTGAACATTTATAATTATTTCCGAAGGAGTTTACAAAATAATAAGTCGGATAATGAATACGAATCTCATCTTGAGCGTCTCTAATTTTATTTTGCAACTATTTTTTATTAACAATTAAAACCGAAAAATCAATATTCTTCATTTAATTCAAAAACTATTACCTTTATTTAAAAATTTAACATTGAAAAACAAGCAATAAAAAACCATTCAAATTCTTGTTTGTCAAAATATATTCGGTGGTCACCGAGATAAAAAAATACATAAAAAAATTGCTTGTTTTCTGTTATTGGTAATAGCTTTGCAAAAAATTGTTATAATCATTAGTAAACCTATGGATAATACGTAATTAGTGATACAAAAAAAAATTAACAAAAGATGGACTTTGAGAGTTTTTACACAATTGCTATTTATTTTTTTATCCCAGCTAAGGTGAAAATTTATCATTTTTTATGGCACGGAAAACTTTTTGGTGAGTCGTAAATGGATGCAAGGGGGATAATTTTATTCCTAAAAACTTGTACCTTTGTCTCTAAAAAATGATCACCAAGTTTTGCAAGATCAATTGTGCAAAAATTACAAGAAAAAAGGTACCTCTTCATCGCTTATAAACAAATTAAATAATACCGTTATTTCGAATACTAAGTAGCTGCATCTAAAAAATGCACATTAAAAAAATATGTATAACTCTCTACTACTGATAGGATCCAAGATACGTTCTGTTTTCAAATAATCGCTGTAGAGTTATTTATTGCTGAAATTTGGCCTATTCCCCGTAAAAACCTTTAACTATTGAATGCAGTATTATATATATATATATATATATATATATATATATATATATATATATATATATATATATATATATAAATTGTATAACAAAAGCTAAATCATAGTAATGGTGATCGTCCGTTAAAATACAGCAAATTGTTCCGATCGTTCCGATTTAAAGTAGAGCTGCGGCCTCCCTCACTCAACGATGCAGTGATTTTTTGAGAAAAAAACTGTATCTCAGCTTCTAGATCATAAGAGAGGTGTATATATTTTTCAAAATATGCGTTTTTCCCAATTTGAGAATACCATCAATCTAAAATACGTATAATTGGAAATGAGGGCATTATTGTTTATTAGCAAAAAATAGGTATCTTTTTTCTAGTACTTACATAATTTATTTGGTAAAACTTTTTAGGGACTATTAGTTCAAGTCATTAGAAATAAAATAGTCACGCGTGCATCTCTGTCGATATGCAGAAAAGTTTTTCCACCCCATAATAAATGAACTTTTCACTGTAGTGAAATAAACAGTTGAAATTGTGCACAAAATACTGAACTCTTCGAGTTCACCTTTTGGCGACTTATTTGAATCAGTAATTATGTATTTTTCATAGATTAGTTAACGATTTTAACAGTTTTTTCGAATTTATTAATAATAACGAAAGAAATAATTTAAGTTTTTTGAAAATATCTCAGCAACCACAGAACGGATTTTAACAACCAAATAAGCATTTGAAAGGTTTTGTATTGCCTATAACTTTGTTATGTTACGCTTTTAAGTAGAAACAACAGAATTAAATTAGCCAGACTGATTTTTCGGTCTTAATTGTTTACAAAAAGTATTCGGCAAACAAATTTCAGGACGCTAAAGGTGAAAATAGGTTTATATACCCTGGAAAAATTGTTACCAAAAGAAAATGTCTTTTTGCACTTTACGTTTATTTTTGCTCGTTATTGGTCTAATCGTCCTGACCTAGAACTGAACTTTTCAAATTAGAATAACCCAAAAAAAGCGAATATCGTTTTTATTTATAACATGTATATGTTTGTTCTAAATAATTCAAATAAAACTGTTACCGCAGAATATATTTAGAAACTCCCCAACTAAATCTTTTTTTTTTAATAAATAAAAATTTATTGCTAATTAACAACTGAAGGAATATTAGTTTGTTTATATCTAACTGACAATGTGTTTTTTAGTTGTATTTATAAGTCCAAGATCACTAACACAGCATGGGAACAGATGCTCAAAGAACTGTTATTTAAAATTCAGCAATATTGTAACATAGTTAATTTTTATGGGAATGTATTTCCCTAAGTTAAAAGCGTATATATTTTTTCAAGTAGCTAGAAAATTCTGTTATCTAATTGAATTTTATCAAGTTCTTTATACATGATTATTTCAATTGTAAACCCAAAATAATATATATATATATATATATATATATATATATATATATATATATATATATATATATATATCTTGTTCAAAAACTATTTTATCAACGTAAATTGGTGTATTGATTTATTCTAATTTTCTTTTTTCTTCTTCCTTTTACAAAATTAAAGTCCATCGCGGGCTGGTTCTATATTGTAGATTGGTGCTGGTCAATTAGAAAGATTCAACGTGGATATGTTTGCTTTTGAATGATGCAAATCCAGATTTTCTGTATATTAATTTTTGATAATTTATTGTGTCAATTAATCGTGTGAGGATTATGATTGACCATTTCCATTTTGTTACTTGTATTGGAGGTAATTGTCTTTCCAACGGGTAGCAGGAAGTAACATTTCTTTAATATTTGATGAGGTGAAACGCGCAGAAAGGTTTTCTACAGAGATGGTATGGTCTTCTTTGCAAATGTAGTTTTCTGGTTGGTTTCCTCAATAGCTTTTCATTATTTAGGGATAGGCACTCTTTATAGGGAATATTGACAAATGATTATTAATAATTTTTTGAGGGAATAATTTAAAATATTGATATAAGGCATTCTTTGTTCAACGAGTGGAAATTTTCAAATGAATATTATATTGAAATTCTTTGGAAAAACTTTAACTGTTGGAAATTTTTAAAAATATTTCTATAACTCCATCTAAAGTTAATTTACCAAGAATTAAATATTTATTTATTTTTTTTTATTGTGTTTTCATGATTTTTCAGGGTTAACAATTGCATTATAAAGAATATTAATTTTAGCAAAAGTTATTGAAACTTTGAATTTTTCGAGAATATCGTAAACTGATTATTACATTAACGTTATTTGATTTATAACATTATATGTTATCGTAGTTTATCCTCTTTAATTATAGCCTTGGTAGGATATGAGATTATAACATTAATTCATTATGTGATATAATTTTTTAAAATTCATTAATTATATAATCTAAGATCGAGATTTCATTTATAGTACTCGTGCTATGTTTTTTTTTAAATCTTTTATTTTTCTGTTAATTTGTTCCACATCATATTGGTTTAAATTCCCAGTTACATTTTTCAAAAAAGTGCCTAAAGGGTTAAATAGTACAGTAAGAGGTGTGATATTTTTTAAGTGCAATTAATGTATTAAAAGTGAAAGTTTACATAAATTACTAATTGAATGCATTGCTTTCTTTTTTGAATCTATTTTAAAATTTCATTAAAAATTAAATGGCTAAACAATTTCTTAATATGTCATGGAAACTTTCTGGTTTTTGAAAAATTTTAAATTATTTTTATTCTGAACCGGCTACGGAACCCGACTGTTATATCTTCTGTGGAACGATTGTAATTTAGAGACATTATGGATCTAAAGATAGCTAAGTTTTAAATTACGAAAGCCTTTACGACTTTGATCAAGTTGAAAATCATGGTTCTTGAGTTTAGACAGTGTCAAATTGGAATTATTATTCACTGTACTAAACGATGATACTTTCAACATGTATACGAAGGTTAGAGAAGTTTCTGAATTGTTCAACAGGAGAAACTCTAATATTCTAGTAGACACAACAGGCAAACCCCTCATTGATCAACAAGAAATCCTTAATGCCTGGAGTTCCTATATAACTAAATTATTTGAAGATCAAAGACCAATCATATCAGACGATGTGCATGGAGCTGAAGGGCCAGAAATTCTGAAATCAAAGGTTCTTCAGGGCATGAGACGTGCAAAATCCAAAAAAGCAACCGACCTAGACGACATTCCAGTGGAACTCCTGCAATTGATTCTTAAAGACAATATCTATATACTGGTTAAGTTTTTAATTCTGTGTACAACACGAGAAATACTGGAAGAATAGTTGAAATCTGATTTTATAACGCTACCAAAAAAACAACGTGCCAAAAGATGTAACGAATACAGGTTAGTAAGTCTCATAAGTCACACCTTGAAGGTTTTCCTGACTATTATTCACTGTTCAAGTAAGGAATAAATGCGAAAGCGGCCTAAATGAGACCCAATTTGGGTTTAAAAATGCCATTGGTACTGAAGAATGCTGGTGTGGATGACAAGGATGTGCGGATTATAGAGAATTTGTATTGGCGTCAGAAGTCAGTGGTCCGAGTTAATGGTAAGCTTACCAAAGAATGACAAATTGAACGAGGCGTTAAACAGGGATGTATTCTCTCTCCTCTGCTGTTTAATTTATATTCGGACAAAGTTTTTAAGGAGGTCCTGCAGAGCGAAGTTTTGAGGTTAAAATCAACGGCGAGCTAATAAACACGATTCGTTATGCCAATGATACGGTCATCATAAGTGCCTTCAGAGTCTACAACACCCCTTCGATTCTGTCAATAGGGTTGGGAAAGAAATGGGACTCAACATAAATATTGCTAAAACTAAATTTATGCCTCCAGTCGTCTAACATATACAGACGCTTCGCTGCTAATGAATGGACAAATCGTCGAAAGAGTCTCTCACTTCAAGTATCTTGGATGTTATATTACTGAACAACTTGATCCAGATAAAGAAGTTAAATCAGCCCTCACAACTTTTCTAAAAATGAGATCGCTTGTCTGCAATGACAATCTAAATATAAAACTTTGCCAAAAGATGGTTAAATGTTACATGTCGTCAGTGTTGTTGTATGGAGGGATTTGAGATGTGGTTGAATAGGCGAATGCTTCGAATAGGCTGGGTAGCTATGCAGCCTAATATAGCGGTGTTAGATCGAGCAGATGCCACTCGTGAATTACTGACAACTGTAAAATGTAAAAAAAAAACAGCATATCTTGGCCATATTCTCAAAAGGGATCGGTACAGAATATTTCAACTCATAGTGAAGGGTAAGATCGAGGGTCGTAGAGGTGTTGGAAGGAAGCAGATCTCTTGGCTGAGGAACATCCGAAAATAGACAGGAATACACAGTGCTGAACAGCTATTTAGAATTGTCAACGGCCGGGGGACCTGACACGGTACAGGAAGAAGAAGAAGAAGTTCTAATCTCGTGGAATAAAGACCCTGAAGATGTTTCGTGCAATCCTGGGCGAAATGCGGGATAATAATTCCAATTTGACATGGTCTAAACCCAAGAACCATGATTTTCATAGCTTCAAGTTTTATTAGTTTTATTCGACAGAAAGAACTCAACATCAAAATGTGCTGAAGTCGCTTAATATTTAATAAAAAATTAAAGGCTATATATAATTGTTCACATTTTGCTTTTACTATTCCTTTATAATTAGTAAATAAAAGAACAGCACATGCAATTCATGATTCAATTATTTTTATGTAGAAATATCTGAAAGTGTGTTGCATAGTCCATTATAAACAACATGCAATTTAGCACTAATTTATAAATAATCCTAGGTTATTTTTAATTTTGTTACCTTCATTCTAGTTAAAGATTAGTATTAACTCATACAGAAAAAGAAATTCGATTTATAGGCAGAAAGTAGAATTTTTTATTATTACATTTATAACTAACATAATTTTTTCGGTCGAGTTTGCATCGCTTGAAACGCAAATAGAATTACAAGATATTAAAATAGAGGATATTTTTTAGAAATTTCTGTTTTAGGATTTCTTAACGCTAAAAACCTGAAATTTTTCGTTACAAATAATTAAATATCCTTTTCAGGATTTCCTAATTAAATGACTAAGCGATTTACCATCACTTAACCCCAACGGATAGATATAGAAAGTTGAAATTTGGCCAGTAGGGTGTCCGGTAAAGACCTCCTAATTTTTCGGGAGCATTCAGGGAAGGTCAAGATAATCTACTTTGTCATAAAAAAATTCCTAAAGTGCCCCAATGGAGATACAGAGTCCCCAGAGATTTACCGTATCGGATCTAAGTTATGAACCGACTTGTATAATTTAATGAAATTTTGATATTTTATAAAGGCCATAAAGGCTTATTAAACCATACTACAGTAGAAGTTTTAGATTATCAGAGAAGTCAGGAACAGACTTGCAGCCACACTCGTTGGACCAAATTTTCGACAGGTGTTATTTTACAGAGCTGAAAACTTATTTTTGTGTTTGGGGTTGGCTCACCCTCTTTTATTAGTTTATTTTTGGAAACCCGAAACCCGTCAACTTAAATTACTTGTGGTATTCGTGAAAAAAAAAACATATTTTCAAACAATTTCATTAAATTTCGTAATTTTTAGAATTAAAATTATGTGTGCAAATAGATGGTTCCCCTCATTTCGAATAACAAGTAATTTCCCTTTTGTTTTGTAAATATATCTAAGATATTTCAAAAACACTGTTTTTAGGGGTGAAATTTAGGGGCGATTTTCACACCGTTAGAATGAATCTCCGCAGATAAAAAATACACGGGTCTCTTATTTTTGTATCCTCTGCAACATATTGAAGTCTCATTAAAATTTGAGCCGGACACTTCAGGTACCTTTGTTGTCAGTGGAATATAACGGGTTGCAAGGTAAGCAAAATCACGATATTTGATTTTGGCGGAAACGCCTTTATTCCATCTGTCAGATGAAAATCTGTACTTATAAAAAGTATTCAAGCTTATGTAAATTTAAAAGTTAAAATCATTGCAATACGAAAGACATTATTAAAAAATCACAGATAATTACTTTGCTGACCTAAAAAATATAAAGGTGTGACAGTAATAACGATGTATCTAAAAAGTTGCGTTTTTTCTCTAAAACTATTAAACGTGGGCAGAGAAAATGAACTGTCCACCTTTCCTTAACGATCTTATGTGAAAAAGCAACTTTTTAGATTCAAAGATCGTAAAATTCTTCATAGTGCTTAATATATTGCAAAATATGGAAAATATGAAGAATTTCTTATCGTTTTGCGATATTTAAAATAAAGTTTTTTATGTTCGGATTATTTTGCTACTTTTTAAATTAAAAATACGACCATAAATACTTCAAACATTTTGGACTACATAGAAATATTCGACTAAAAGCCACGCAAAATGATACTAAAAACGAAAAGAGAGTTTACCTAATAATATGGAAAAACCCTTAAACTTTGTATAGTTTTATTTATGATCCATTTTATGTATATGCAAACCTTCAACAATTTCCGCCAGAAGACTACAGAGAAATACGAGATCTAAAGATATAGAGTCAAGTAGAGGAATACTTATATTATTTCTGACTATATCTTTTGATATTGTTTTGGCATCAGGTCGTTTTAATGGGTTTAAATGAGATGTTGCTTATCTAATATTGTCACGTCACATCTTTGATTAAACTACATAGCAGGTGCGGATCAAAGGGGGGGGGGGGCTATCGTCGATAACTTGTTTTTTTGCGATCGCCCTCCCCCCAAGAGCTTCGAATTCAGAAAAATAAACCCGACCCTGTCTTTCTTTTACACTAGAAATGGGAATTTTGCTGCTGTCTCCCCCCGTCGACATCTTGCTTTCGCTTGTCATACTGTACTTTTATGATATCACGGCCCCACCCCAAAAAAAAAAAAAGAGAGAGGCTGGATCCGCCCTTGCTACATAGTGTAATATTAAATACACGTGAGCCATTAAAAGAACCTTTATTAACCGTTGTTGATAATATGTAATAATTTACTTATCTCCAAAAATTAAAATACCTACAATTGTCACTAGTTTTCATGAAAATTTTTTTTTCTTTAGTACCACAATTGTTTTAGAAATTTTTTGACTTCCCCGTTTCGGAAGTAGAGCGGGGGAATTAGTTTTTGAATCATACTTTCAGCAAGATCTCTATGATCCTTCAATGTAAAATTCTAAAAAAAAATTGTCTTAAAATCTTTATAATTATTTCCTCAAATAATACTTCACTGACCTACTATAAAAAAATGTGTACCAAATGTGATCCCTGAAAAGTTCAAAGAAAAATGTTTATTAAGTTCTAACTATAGGGATATATAATATACGAGTATGTAAGCATCATTACCATGCCAAATCTCAACTTTTTATTTAAAACACTATCCGAATAAAGAACTGTGAGAAACAAACCGACAAACGCGTAGGTATCCTTTAAGAATTCGGTTATTCTTTTTGAGACACGAAAAGAGACAATAGACAAAAAACAGATTTTCTTGTGGATACCCATTTCGTCAGAGTCTAGGGATTATAAAAGGTAAAGATTTATCAAAATTTGGAAGTCAAATTTTTGGGCGTACACAAAACTTTACTAGACCAGGTGTGTTTTTCTATAAAATATTTTTTTATCTTGATCCGTTTGGGGTATAGAAGAACATATTATTATACAGGGTGTCTCAAAAGAAAGTACACATTTGTTTTGCTTATTGCGTGAACGCAACTATTCCGAGAGGCGCGGGGGGTATGTCAATCGGTAGCCTGGCTCTTGGGAATTTAGTCGCTATGGAGCGTTTCTCGGGAGCGGACCGTGCTTTGTGTGTACGTGAGTTTTACAAAAACGGTAATTCGGCGACTGTAGCGCGTAGAAAATTCTGCAATTTTCGACATATTCGTCACTTAAATGATGCGCCAAGCGCTCGGCTTATTGGAAAATGGGTCCAGAAGTTTGAAGAGACCGGTTCAACACTAGATAAACCAAAATCCGGGCGTCCGAGGTCTTCGAGAACGGTCGAAAACGTAGAGAGTGTTAATCAGTCTGTTCGTGACGACCCAAACGTTTCGATTCGTAAGCGTGCTGTTGCTTTAAATGTGCATAGGTCATCATTATTCCGCATTTTACACAAAGATTTAAAGCTGAACCCCTATAAAATTCAGTTGGTGCAAGAATTGAAGCCTCAGGATGCTGGTCAGAGGCTTGACTTCGTAAACCAGATGACTGAACGCTTTTCAACGTTTACCAACATCTTCTTTTCGGATGAAGCCCATTTTCATCTTAATGGTCATGTAAACAAGCAAAATTGCCGCTATTGGAGTGCAAACAATCCAAAACACAAACATCAGAAACCTCTACATTCGCCGAAAGTGACTGTATGGGCTGCGATGTAGGCGCGAGGAATTATCGGCCCGTACTTTTTTGAAGATGAAAGGGAACGCACAGTAACAGTGACTTCAGAGCGGTATGTGGAGATGTTAGACGACTTCTTCGTGCCTGAACTGCAAAATTTTCCTGGCTATAACCAAAGAACATGGTTCCAGCAAGACGGAGAAACTGCACACACGTCCAACATGTCTTTGCCACGAGTGCGTGAAATTTTTCCTGGCAAATTGATCTCAAAGAAAGGCGACATAAGTTGGCCTCCACGCAGTCTTGATTTATCACCTATGGACTTTTTCCTATGGGGTTATGTCAAATCAAAAGTTTACGCCAACAAACCGACTTCCCTGACACAATTAAAAGAAAATATCCGCAACGAAATGGCAGACATCACAGAGAATACCTGCCGAGCCGTCATGGGCAATTTTAGTGCTCGATTAAATGAATGCCGTGAGCGCAACGGATTACATTTGGATGATATCATTTTTAAAAAATAAATTCCCAAACAATGTGTTTTAATATGTAATAAACATTTTTTCAATAAAGTCCTGACTTTTTTTTAAATCGATTTTTTAAATGTGAACTTTCTTTTGAGACACCCTATATTTAATTTTCTTAACTCAAAAATGGCTTTTTCTGAAGTAACTAGATGTTGAAATCAGTGGCGACTGGTGCATTAAAAAAGTAGAGGCTGCAATTTCAATGGTACATTAAAAACATAGATAGGTCTAAAACCTGCCATAGGCACCGGTGGATGAAAAAATAAAAGTCTTTAAAAATTGAGTTATTATGAAAAAAAGCAGTGTAGTTTACTAAACATAAAGAAAGTAGTAAATTTTAAAGATATAGCAATCAAAACAAAATGCACGTATAACTTACTATGTAAATTATTTATAGAGAAAATCCATACGTCGATCTTTGGCATTAGCAAACTTATCAATAATCCGCTGATTGAAATTAGTTATGCTTTCGATAAGATGCCTTTCTTTAGAAAGCATGGCCAAAGCAGAAAGTCTTTCTTCACAGTATTCGGTAAAAAGTTTCTATCCGTTTGAGAGTAGAAAAGCACCGCTCTGCTTCAGCCGATGCCATCGAAATAATGATTAAAATTTTTAAAAATTGTAGAACTCCAATAAATGTCTCACTTAGCTCGATGTTTTGCGAAAGTACAAGAAATCCCGAAATTAATCTAAATTCTTCAGTTTCATATATGACGGTCAGTTCTGTACGGCGTTTTTGTTCGATAAAAAAGGGGTAAATTTTAATCGTATCCTTAAATTTTTGTTCGGGCAAACAGGTACTACATTCGAAATATTGTTCCGAAAAAAAAGACTGGCTGTTACCAAAGCTAAATCGTTCTTTTGCTATATTTGCTAATAATTGTATCACAAACTTCTTTTGTGTCCCGATAAAACTCCGCGGAATCATGAGATGGCTCAACATCCTTTGAGACAATATTATTTCTAATTTCTGTTAATTTTAATTCAAATGATAATATATTTTTATTTGTGATAACAGCGTCAATTTGTCTTGTTTGAAACTTACCAATAACAAATCAACTTGAGGCATTATTTTGTCAAATAAGTTTAACCATGAAAGGGAACTCTTGCTTTTAAGGATTTTGACATGCCCTGATTATTGGCTCATAGGACTAACGTTTCTACTGTCATCTAAGATTTTTTCCATTGTCTCTAGAATGCTGTCTTTGTATTCAAATGCGGCACAAACAACTCTAGAATTAAAATTCCACCTTGCTGGGGCCGAACGCGGTAAGCCTTGGTTAACAATTTGATCTAGTATTGTCGTTCTTTTAGGACTATTTGAAAAAAAAAAAGAATAAATCGCTTGTAAATTTGAAAAAAATATGCGGGCATTTTTATTTTCGGATGCAGCGTTTAACATTACCAAATTTAATTGATGCATTTAAGAAACATGTTCATAGGTTTTTTTATAATTGCTTGCACCCCATTCGACGAGCCGCTCATGATTGATGCACCATCGTATGTTTACGAAATGAGTTTGTTTAACGTGCTTTTCAAGTTCTTTAAGTACAACAGAAGACAAAGCTTTTGTGTCATGTTCTAAAGGCAATAAAAAATCCCAAAATTGTGCAACCAGATTGCCCCGTACAATGTATCTAAAAACAATTGCCATTTGAAAGGTATTTGATACGTCACTAGTTTCGTCAGCTATTGTAGATAAATAATCCGCTTCTGTTACTTCTTTAGAAATTTCCTCTTGACAAACAATAAACATTGTTTGTAACATTTCATTCTGAATGGTTTTTGACATACCACTGCTTTTTCAAAATAGCATTTCAGAGCACCATCTAACTCAGCACTAAAATCAATTAAACCTCAAGAAACCCCGAGATTAGAGGAAAACGTAGACTCATCATGTCCTCGTAACGCGAGTTCGAAAACTCAAAGAGACGCACATAATTAATTATAATGTTTAAAATGTATCGATTATATCTGACTTTTTCATTATGTAGTTCAATATCTCGCGCTGCTTAATTGAAAAGCTAAGTTAACAGTCCCAAAAAGTGAATATTGCAAAACATTTTCCATATGTTTTGCCGACAACGTATGTCTTTTAAAGCGGTCCCCAAATGATTTATGTCAGTAAAACCTACTTTTGTTCAAGTTTCTCCTCCAAACAATAAATAAGGAAAATATACTAGAGCATTTTTAATTTCACAACCACAAAGCCACGTATGTTGATTATAAAGGTCCGGGTTAAAAGTCCTAGAAAGAGTCCTTTTTTTGCTAGACACGCAGTGTTCTATTTTTAAATCCGGAGTAGGCCTTCTAAGCGTTTTTAGTTCAGCCTTATCACTTAATGACCGATCACAGAATGGTTCTGCCATTAAACTCTGCACGGAATTCATTTTTGTTTTTACCAAAACCAAAACGCAAAACGTAAAAAAAATGCAATAGCGTACCGCACAACTAACTAAAACACCTATGATTACGAAATCGATGGGCAAGCTAAGCACAGATTTGCAGTCGACTTGCAACCTACATGAAGCTTATGAGATGGAATTAATCTCCACGTCTTAGCTAGGCAACTCCATATACGTTCCAATGGATTAGCTTGGATTGCATTAAAATTCCAAACCAGCAAAACGATAACGTTTCCAGGCGTAATACAGTAATACAGACAAATTACACAACGCAACAAATTATAGTTTATTTGATGTATCTTGGATGAAAAGTGCATTTTTTTGTTAATTTTGAGGTGCTGAACACAAAAATGACAATGAAATTAAAAACAGTTATAATTTTCAAGAACAAGTTTTTTAATAACAATACAAATATGCCACGTGCATTCTTGGGATTACATTGTTATTATATAGGGAGCCATGACATCACGTATCTCTAAAACTTGAACTAATATTAAGAAAATAAGGTTAGTTTAGGTTTTAGCACACGAAAAATTTAGTCGATTTTATTTTAGATACAATTTCACTGTTGTCCAGTGTTATTAATGATATTTAGGCGAAGTAAGTTAAATTATTTTAATAATTGACTGCCATTCGCATATAATCTAGGTAAAATATTGATTTTAATTTAACCATTAAATTATTAGTAGAAATTAAAAATATATTTGTACTTATATTTATTAGTGTGTTTTATTTTAATTCACAATTTTTTTGGGGGTTGCGCAAACCTGAAAATCAAAGGAAAAACCGCCATTGACTGAAATTAAAAGCAACGGTCTATATTTTATAGAAAATTTTAAGTTGTAATTTTCAGTCGAAACTTTTTAAAATGTTTTCCAAAATATACCTTTGGCTTAACTCAAACATTTCCAACAATAAATATGACCTTTGTTTAAATAAAGATTTTATTTAATTGGAACATAAATTATTACCTAAAAAATGTAATTCGTATGGTTCAAAAAGAAAAATAAGATTGCTGCTAAATTACGAAGTTACCGAAAATTCAACCGAGAAAATTTTAAAAATAATTAAACTTGTATCTTACTTACTGTATCTACACCCACGAGAAATAAGTCCAAAGCTAAAATACTGGCTAGTTTGACATCTTTTTCTCTTTTCAGTACTTTTTGCATAACGGATAAATGATTGTCATCTTCGTCTAAATTTAAATTGTCCATTGATTTATTTATATATTTGAGGCATATTCTAAAATACATAAATATTTTTAAAAAAATGTGTTTCCTTGAACTTCTAACAAAGTATTTCTAAATTGTATGCCAATATGATTACATTTCCAAAAACAAACATTTTGACAAAAAACATAAGATTTTGTAATAATGAAAGCAAAGAAAATACTACTTACTCTCTTATAGAATCCAAAGCTTTAATATAAGCATTAAAAGTAGGTGTATTAACAATTTTCCAAAAAGGAATCTTTAATTCTAGAATTGGAACGTTCATGAAAAATGTATTTATGGCATCTATAAGTCTCTGACTATCATCAGGTGGATTTCGATCTAGACAACCCATTCGAATATCAAGAGCTATTCGTGCTAAAGCTAAAAGAAATACTCTTTATAATTAAGAAAATTCATAAATCAATTTTAAAAAAGATGTTTTGGGAGTTTAGAAATTTTACGAGATAATTTTCGAATTAAATTTTTCTCTGTGGTTAAACAAAAATTAAATTAGTGTTAATAGTCATTTAATAATCTGTAAATCTTTGTGCTAAATAAAAATAAAGTATTTCGTTGCAAATTGATAACAGAAAGGAATATTTAGCGAAAACGGTAAAAAACGAATAAAATGCGAACTTTGGACAGTAATATCTCAACTAATTTTGTTCGTAAAAACTTCTACATTCCCTCATTTTATGATTGTAATCTGCAAAAAGTTACGGACAAAAATGTTTTTGGAAATTGCTTTTTTTCTATTTTTTTGTATAAAAAATTGCTTTTTTGACTTTTGAATAAATCGTTTCGATGGAAAATTCAATTTTCTACACAAAAATACACCACTAAATTTAATAGCGCTTTGTGATATTTTTGGGTAACCAATCAACGGATGAAACAATAAAAACCTTTTAACGCAATTGTTCCTTATTAAATCACTTAATCAAAATTTTTGAGGTTTATCAAAAAAAGGCAAAATAAAAAACAGAGTGGCATATTTTGGACCATTTTTGGAATTCCGTAGCCTGATAGAAAAACTTCATGTTCGTTCGTCCGTCTACCGGTTCCGCCTTATAACTTTATCAGTTTTTCATCTTTTCCAATGGAATTTTGCAGGCATATGCTTTCAGTTCACCTCAAAACACACTTAGACAAAATTTGGAAAAAACTGTAGAGTGATATGAAAAATTTTTTTTTCGTTAACAGCATTGGATAGATCTTCAAAAATGCAATTAAATGTGCCATAACCCTTTTTTTAAATCAAAATTTCAGTAAGAAATAACAAATCTATCTGTCGTATTTAAATGGTTGTTTATATGTATTATCCTTTCAGACAGAGAAAAGGAAAGAATATATACAAACCGTTTGTTTCCTGCAAATATCACTCTGATTCTCTCTCCATACGCGTTTCGACCACCTCATGGTCTCGTCAATGGGGCTGTATCGAACCGCGAGCAACATTCGCAGGAAACAAATGCTATATGAAATATAAATTCCAAAGTATATCAACGGATGTTAAAAACCTGCCACCTGTCTACTTCAATCTCAGACTGAAAAATATCGCCAGTCGAACAACATCTATGAATCATCGAAGTAGTACGAAATTTATATTTTATATAGCATTTGTGTCCTGAGAATGTGACTCTTGGTTCGATACAGCTTCACTAACGAGACCTTGAGGTGATCGAAACGCGTATGGAAAGAGACCTAGAGTGATATTTCCAGAAAATCAACAGTTTGTATATATTCTTTCCTTTTCTCTGCCTGAAAGGATAATACATATAAACAACCATTTAAATACGACAGATAGATTTCTTTATTTCTTACTGAAATTTTGCTTTTTTTTAATTTCGCAATACTTAGATGGTTCATAGATGTCTTTCGACTGGCGATATTTTTCAGTCTAACATCGAAATCGGCAGGTGGCAGGTTTTTAACATATTGCCGATATACCTTGGAATTTATATTTCATACATCATTTGTTTCCTGCCAATGTTGCTCTCGGTTCGAGATCCATACAATCGGAAAATAAAATAACTTCTCCATATATACATATATATATATATATATATATATATATATATATATATATATATATATATATATATATGCGATGATTTGTCCTGCGTAACGTCTATCTATCTAGTAGCGCTACAACCCTACGTGGGTTTTTGCTGCAGAAACGATTTGCCTCCACTGGTCTCTGTCCATCATGGCTTCTCTCCAGTTGTCGACACTCATATGCGTAACGTGCCCGTTAAAAAAAATTAACTAAATTATTTATTTATCAGTAAAAAAAAAATTATTGGCAGCACATATATATGATTCTTATTTTTCCTTTTTTTAAAATTGTTGGGGGCCAGGTACAAATAACTATACCCGACTAAAATTGATTTGTAAGAGAATTTTTTATTTTAATAAAAAAAATTACGCAAATACACATGTGCTGTATTTTTGAATGTACCCCGTTTTTCGTGACCAGATGTTTAAAAACATTGATGTCAATTTTCTATTTCTCAGATGAGTTCAGATTAAATTATTATTATTATTATTAGAAAAGTCAAACCAATGATTCATAAACACAAGTATAATCGTTAATAAAATAATGCAAATATATTAGTTGGTGTAGTTTTATGGAGTGTTTTTAAATAACCTAATCTATTCCAAATTAAAATTATCAATATTATTTAATGTGCACTGTTTCTCGTTTGTTGGATTTAAGATTATCAAATCTTGCAACGTTGTATATAATGTCTGAACGGTTAAAAAATACTAGTGTCTTATTATATGTAATTTTATTTTAAACAATCTAAAAATATTTATGTGTGTGCCGTTAATATTGGTGCCCAACGTGGGGCATTAATTTTTTAAAAAGGTCAAAAAATCAATATAGGGCGAAATGTTTTTTTTAAAAAAAAAAAGAGGTAAGAAAAAGAAGAGGCTAAAGTTTTTTTTTTGTTTTTGAAAAGTCAGAAGAGAATGGGCACATTGCGCAGTCGCGAATAAACGACAAATCATCGCAATATATATATATATATATATATATATATATATATATATATATATATATATATATATATATATATATATATATAACAAGAACAAACACCGGAAAATTCGAAAACTGTAAAAAAATGCTTGTAAAAACTTACATTCGAGTGACCACTTATGTATTTCATTTAAGAAATTTTCTGTGGTTTCTAAATTTGTATCCCTTATTTCCCCTATCCTAAAAAAAATATATTTGTTTTAATGGTTCTTTAAACGATTTTTTTTAAATTAAATTTAGATGCTTCAAGTTTGAGTTGGAACTATAACATTCTCAGTAAAATACAAGGATTTTTAATTTGTGATTTGGTTTATTGTGACGTTATTTATCAAATTATTTGAAAACTAAAAACATATTTCAATGGCTATATAAGAGAAATTTCGTATGTCTTTAATATGATTATCAAGCAAAAAATTTAATTAAGAAACATCTTTATTGCCATATGACACTAAATAAGCAAGTAATAATAACAAATAATAAATAAGACTTATTAAGTATGTAAAAATTTTGATATGAGGGTAGCTACTTATGACAAACAAAAATCGATATTTATCATTGAAAATACTTGTTTTTAAGAATTTTCAACGATGATCAACCGCCGAAAATCGTTAACCACACCGTTTGTACTTCATTGTGTGCCAAGTCAGGGGTGTACGGTAGATGATCCGGTAGCTGATCCATCCAAGTTCCAAGTGCGCAGAAAATTATTCGTTTGAGCAGATGTGTGACAGCTCGCATTGTATCCGGTTTGTTTCCTTCAATTTACCTACGGCTTCGGCAAACAAATGATTGTGTACCATTCAGAATTGACCGCTCCACGATTTTTTAAAGGCACGGTTGCGATAAGGCCAGTTTTTTCGAAAAAACATTTGCTTCGAAATGCTTCGTGCGCGATAAACTTATGTTGGTTTTGGTTCATCATGAAAGATCCATACAATCGACCTCTGATTACTTTCATACTTATACCCATATATCCAAGATTCGTCACCTGTTACGATCTTATAAATGTCTCTTTAAGCAGCGCGATCGTATTTTTTGAACATTTCCTTGTACCACTCGACTCAAGTCTTTTTTTGAGCTATTATCAAATTATAAGGAAATATATATATATATATATATATATATATATATATATATATATATATATATATATATATATATATACTGTACCATTCGTTTTCAAAATTCAGCTATTAAAATTAAGAACGTTCATATAAACTTTCATCCTTTACTTTACCCCTTATAAGATGAATTTGATGAATTTTTAAAAAAGAATGATATAATCAACATTTTTTTCTAATCATAAGCTTATACACTAATTTTTACATTTCTAACTACCAAAATGAAGAACTTTCATCCTCTATTTTAACCTCTTCAAATATGAATTTCTTAAAAGAATAATATCATTTCTTTCTTTCATACAAACTTTCATTCTCTATTTTATCCCCTAAGAGATGAATTTTCAAAAAGGGGCGGCACAGCAAACTTTTCTTTCCAACCGTAAGCCTGTACATTAATTTTTAGATCTCTAACTTCAAAAATGAAGAACTGTCATACAAACTTTCATCCCCTATTTTACCCGCTTAAAAGATGAATTTTTAAGAAGGAATGATATACTAAATATTTTTTTCTAATCATAAGCCTATATATTAATTTTTATATTTCTAATTACCAAGATGAAGAGCTTTCATATAAACTTTCATCCCCTATGTTACCCCCTTAAAAGATGAATTTTTAAAAAGAATGATATAGTAAATATTTTTTTCTAGCCATAAGCCTATGTTCTAACTTTTACATTTCAAATTATCAAAATAAAGAACGTTTATACAAACTTTCATCCTCTATTTTATCCCCTTAAAAGACGAAATATATATATATATATATATATATATATATATATATATATATATATATATATATATATATATAGTAAATATTTTTTTCTAACCATAAGCCTATATACCAATTTTTACATTTCTAACTACCAAAATGAAGAACTTTCATACAAATTTCCTTTCCCTATTTTATCCTCAAACGGATGATTTGCCAAAAGAGTATGGCATAGCAAATTTTTTTCAAACCAAAGGCCTATACATTAATTTTTAGATAACTAACATCAAAAATGAAGAACTTTCATGCCTATTTTACCCCCTTAAAAGATGAATTTTTAAAAAGAATGATATAGTAAACATTTCTTCTAACCATAAATCTATAAACTAATTTTTACATTTCATACAAACTTTCATCCCCTATTTTAACCCCAAAAGATGAATTTAAAAAAATGCTACAGTAAATATTTATTTCTAATCATAAACCTATATACTAATTTTTACATTTATAGCTACCAGAATGAAAAAATTTCATACAAACTTTCATCCTCTATTTCATCCCTATAAAAGATGCAATTTTAAAAAAGAATGATTCAGGAAACATTTTTTTCGAACCATAAGCCTATATACTAATTTTTACATTTCTAGATACCGGAATGAAAAACTTTCATACAAACTTTCATCCCCTATTTCACCTCCCTAAAACATAAATTTCTGAAAAAGAATGATACAAGAAACACTTTTTTTAACCATAAGCCTAATTTTAACATTTTAACATTTCTAACTACCAAAGTTAAGAACTTTCATCCAAATTTTCATCCCCTATTTTACCCCGTTAAAAGACGAATTTTTAAAAAAGAATTATATAGTAAACATTTTTTTTCAACAATGGGCCTATATACTAATTTTTACATTTCTAGGTACCGGAATGAAAAACTTTCATACAAACTTTCATCCCCTATTTCACCTCCCTAAAACATAAATTTCTGAAAAAGAATGATACAAGAAACACTTTTTTTTAACCATAAGCCTAATTTTAACATTTTAACATTTCTAACTACCAAAGTTAAGAACTTTCATACAAATTTTCATCCCCTATTTTACCCCGTTAAAAGACGAATATCTAAAAAAGAATGGGCCTATATACTAATTTTGACATTTCCATCGAAATGAAGAACTTTCATACAAACTTTCATCGCCTATTTTACCCCCTTAGGGGATGAGTTTCCAAAAATCATTTCTTAGTGCTCACTTACGTCATTTAATAAACCTTTATGCAAAATGTCATGCTTCTAGACCCAACAGTTTCGGCTGTAAGTTGATCAGTATGCCGGTCAGTTTATATATATATATATATATATATATATATATATATATATATATATATATATATATATAACACATGACAATCTTGCATTATCAGTTCACGCACACTATCAATGTTTTTGTTTTCTTGCACTACAACCGATGTAGGAAGATCTTCGCGCGACTTGTCCTTGAGCGAACGAAAACCATGATTTAATTCACTAAACTAGTAATATATATAACAGTTTTTGTAAATGCTTCATATAAAGAATTAAGTTCATCGGTGCACTCATGTTGTAATAAACTACGTCGAAAGCTGTGAAAAATAATTGCACGAAAATATGTTCCAGTTCATTCCATTTTTTGGCCGAGATGAAATTTTGAAGTTACTGTAAACAATACAAATAGTGTCCGTATGTCAAAACGTTCTGAATACGTATACGGTTTAAAATGTCAAACTTTACAATGAATTTGTCAAATGACACCTAGCAACGCCAATGTTGCAAGTTCCTACGGCTACCCTCGTAGAAAGATTTGAATACATTACTTTCTAATATAGTTGGAGTTTCTGAAGAAAAATACATGGAAACTCGCTTTAAATTTTTAAATTTTAAAGACAAGTTTAACTAGCAGTATAATTAAAAACAGTCACAATTAAATGCAATAAGAAATTCTTCTGTTGCTAATATTTCCAGAAGTATTACGGATTTTCTTAATTTTTAAATAGCTTATAATTGCAAAATTTGTACATTTATTCATATTTGAATCTGTTGCTGGTTTCGAGATTTGAGATGTAAACCTTGAATTTGTTGGTATCATTATCATTCAATTTGTTACCTTTCTACAAATTGTTGGGCAGTTGATGAAATAACCTCGGAATACATTCTCGCTGACCTCGGTTGTAACATTATTTGATTTACTTTTGATCTAAATTTCTGCCAGTTTTCTCCGTGTCTAAAAATAAAATAAATAATTCTTTTTTGAGGGGAGTTTCAAGCATAAAGAAATTATAAATTTTATACATATATTATATTATATATATATATATATATATATATATATATATATATATATATATATATATATATATTATAAAAAATAGATATGAATTTTAAGGACTGGAAAAAACAATTAAACATGAAATAATAAAATAAATACATATATATTTAGCCTGCCCCCGTTAGTCACTTGCCTTACCTCCAAAGGATCCAAGGTTTGAACCCCGGTCTGGCATGGATGTATATGCATATGAATAAAGTGAGATGGGTCTTATCTTATTGCAAAATTATATATGCCGTTGCTAGAACTCTGGCTCAGCTGAGGTAGAATTATTTTGTCGTTTAATTAAAAGAAAATTAATTTATCTTCGTATTTAGTCAACATTATTGTCTGTAATGGGCATTTTCTACTTTTTATTGTTGATTTGATTTGATAAATCAAATCAAATCAACTATCTCTTTATTCAATAAAAAAATTTGTGGTAGTGATGAAAAAAAAAACAAAAAGTTGAATAAAATAAAATAGCTAAGTCATAAACACTCAATCTAAACATTTACATAAATATTAAGTAAATGAAGTAACATTCACATAACATCCTATTATCAGATATGACACTTAAAATTCATTTAAAAAATGCAAAGAACTCATTGTGCGTATATGGTTCAATATGAACCAATAAATCATAAACCGTTTTCTTAAAACGTTTGAAATCCTCATCCAACTTCACCCCGATTGTCAAAGCATTAAAAAATTTAATTGCCAAGAAATCAGGCCCTTTTTCTGTGATACTAAATCGATGCTGTGGGACGTTATATCCTATATAGCGAGTGGACAAGCAGTGTTTAACCTCATGCTTCTTAAGCTTGTCCGTGTTTTTAAAGAGAAACAGTAGGTATTCGTAAATAAAAATTGCTGGTAAAGCTAAGATACCTAAGGTTTTAAATTTTCCCCTGCAAGAATCCAAGTAACTTTTTACTGACTTTTAAAAGCCCTTTCTGATGCACTGCTCCCACCCCAGAACATCACTCCATAGCGAAGAGTTGAATATACATTTGCAAAATATACAATTTTTAAGTTTTCCTTGGTCAAATATTTTTACGTTACTCGTAAGGAGTATGAACCTGTATTTACCTTATAGCATACCTCTGATATATGTTTTGTCCAATCTAGATTACGATTAATATGGATTCCAAGGAATTTTGTATCTTCCTTCAGTGTGATGCTCTCAGTCCCAAACTCAACCGACTCAGGAAGTGTCTGATTGTTTCGATTTGTTAAAAAAAAAACAAATGGGATGGGTCTTTTCAGTATTCAGTATTAATTTGTTCTCCGTAAACCATTTTTTAGCTTTGATAATATGTTCATCAGTAATTTTCATGAAATCTGCCAATGAGATGCCGATGGTTAAGATATTTGTATCATCAGCAAAGTGTACAAGATAACACCTTTCACCCATAACTGTAGATGCCAGATTGTTAATATAAAAAATTAACAGTAGTGGTCCCATAATCAAATTCCACTACAACTTTTTGACTTTTATTTTCTAGATATGAACAAACCCAATCAGGAGCGGGTCCCCTTACACCATATCTCTCAAATTTTTGACGTATAATCTTATGGTTTATACTGTCAAATGCTTTTAACGAATCCAAAAATGTCCCCAACGATAAGTACTTTATCTCAAAGCTTTTTATAATTTTCTCAATGAAATCAAATACAGCCGTGCTCAGAGACTTACCTTTTAAGTAACTATGTTGTGTTGGGCTTAGTAAGTTTTTTTAATTAAAAAAATTGAGTAGTCTGGAACACATTGCAATTTCAAAAATCTTTGAGGAGGATGGTAATAGGCTTATGGGTCTATAATTATGGAAATCTGTACTATCTCCCCTTTTAAATAGAGGTTTAACCAATGCCATTTTTAAATTGTCTGGAAAAATGCCAGGTCTAAAAGAATTATTGATTATATAGCTCAAGAGTTCGACTACATTGGCACATTTTTTTATTAAATTATATGAAATCTCATCATACCCACAGCTTTTTTGTTTTTTAAAGATTTTATAATTTTAAAAATTTCTTTTGTTGTTGTATGTGAGGGAAATATAGAATTTAAATTATTTTCATTATTGCAGGATCTACTTTCCTGAGGCAAGTCAGCAACCAATTTTGGGGCGCCTTCAAGAACAAATTTGTTAAAATTATTTGAAATAATTTGAGGATCTCCTTCAATCTGACAATGTTTTTGTTTTGAACATTTACCTGTTATTTCTCCCACTATCTGCCAAATGCATTTAGACTTACTGTCGTATTGACTGATGACTGATTCTTTCGAAGTATTGATCTTTCCTCTCTGAAGCTAACATTTTGTTATATTTTTGTTTGATATCTCTGTATATTTCTCTGTATCTAGGGTCTTTTTCACACATCCAGTTGACGTTTGCATTCTAAAGTGTTTGGATTTTTTGTCTTTTGCTTGTGATAGAATACTTATAATGTTTCTGAAGTCTAATATAGCCAACAATTTCTTCCTATCAAAACAAATATTTTGAATCTCAGCTAATTCATCAAAATCAAAGTACGTATACACGTAAACATACATTCAACTTAAATATAAAATCACCTCACGCGGCATAGTCGAGTAACAATATTAAAAGAAAAGAACAACCTAGAAAACGAAATTTTGCGAAGTTTCGTAATTGGCCAATGTCTCGACAAATAGACTAACATTATGCAAGCCATGGCCAAAATATTTCATGTGTAACATTAGTAATCGTAAAATACTACGTGATGTCTGCTTGACCTTACACAGAAGTAGAACATAATTATTAAAGCAAACTATGGTAGACTGTAAATTGATACTGTAAACTATTCACGTTTAAATTTGTATAATAATTCCTTTAATTACTACTAATTAATCATGGCATAATATCCTCGAACATTTATACACATGGAATGCCTTCAAATACGGCAAGTCTACAAAGTTGGCAGTACAGTGCTGAATACATCATTAACGCTGAATGCTAGAAAAAGAACACAGAAAAAATAAAGTATAAAACGTAAAATCCGACTAAGTTAAAGATCAATCAATCAAAAGAACCTAGTTATCAAAACTGGCTTAATAAACAGGAGGAAAGGGGCAATTTGAAATTTATTCTTAGTAACTAGTACAGCTGGCGATAACAGTGATATTAAATCTCTTTTAACCTCGAAGTTGCCATTAGAATTAGAAAAGCAAGCCATTACTGAGATTCTGATTTGTTACATTTTCAATTAGTAGCAAGATGAAGTCCAATCCAGGTGCAAAACTAGTGAAGAAATTTGACCCCATCATATCTGTACGTATTAGTAGATCTCAAAAAAAGGCCACATTATCTTCGGGATAAAGTTTAAAATGAACTGTTAAATTAATAGATGATAACATAACAATGTTTAAAATTAACTTTAAAAAGCAATGTATGTTTCTACATTGCTTGATAGACTACATACCAAAAACAAATTTCTGTGTACATAATAGTCCAAGCCATGGGTAAAAATTAATGCTGTTTTTGACGTCAATTCCGAGATGGAAGAAACCTATCCAGGGATATTGGGGGTAATATAACAAACCCTACATAAAATGTAACAGCAAAAAATCGGTAGGGGTCAAAGCTAGCTAAAACAGATTTTTGGAATCTACAAGCCAAGGAATGGATTTTGGGAAAAAAAGTTGTAGATACTTTAAAAACCTACAATTTGAGCTTTTGTGCAATAATTTTCGTCAACTTGTTATTGCAAAAATGCCAAAAAATCCTTAAAATAGACCATTTTTTGCATAGCAATTATTTATTGCAAAATAACTTTTTTGTACTTTTTTTATCATACTCGTCATTTTGAACAAAATGATATTTTATAATAGTAAATCTGTTTTTTGTTTTTTGTTTATCCCAAGACACAAAATGTTGATTGCTATAATTTTTTTTGGGTGAACATTTTGACTTCCACAAAGGATCAATCTCTTCGTGAAAGTCTAAATTTTTATATCTTGTTAGGGGCATATGAAAAATATAATTTTTAACTCCTTAAATATTGCTCTAAAAAAGGGGGTGTGCCCTATTCATAATTTTTCGAGCTACCCCAGATTAAAAAAAAAAACATCGAAATTAGTCCATTCGTTGCTGAACTACGGCGAAGTTTTTCCAGTGCTGCTGATCTAAAGCTGCGAAGTCAGTTTTCTCGCGCGTGCAAAACCTCTATTTCTTTATAAAAAAAACACCCTCTTTTTTAAAGCGATATTTAAGATGTTGAAAATTAATTTTTTCATTTGCTCCTAACAAGACATGAAAATTTTAGGCCTTCACGAAGAGATTGAGCCTTTGTAGAGGTCAAAATGCTCACTGAAAAAAAAGTTATGGCAATCAACATTTTGCGTCTTGGGATAAACAAATAGCAATTCTCAGCAAGAAATTATCCAATTTACTATTATAAAATATCATTTTGTTCAGAAAGACGATGGCTTCCCATTAAAAGTAACAAGTGCAAAAAAAAAATAGTTTTGCTATAAATAATTCATAAGAAAAAATTAGCCGATTTTGAGAGTTTTTTTTGGCCTTTTTGCAATAACATATTAACAAAAATGATCGTAAAACAGTTCAAATTGTAGGTTTTTAAAATCTCTACAACTTTTATTTAAAACTTTTTTCCAAAAAGTGTTCCTTGGCTTGCAGATTCACAAGACCAATTTTAACCAACTTTGACCTCCCCCCCCCCTCTTGGCCCCAACCTATGTTTTGCTGTTACATTTTATGTAGGGTTTGTTCATACATTGCCCCAAATACCTCTGGGTAGGTCTCATCCATCTCGGAATTTAGGTCACTATATTTACCTATGGCTTGGATTAAAATGTACGTTAATTAAAAAAAAACACAGCAGTTACTGTGGAAAAAAACTTTTTAGCATTTCGTACTAAAAACATTAGAAAACTATGGTTTAGATTAGTGATTCCCAACCGTTGGGTCGCGACTCACAAGGGGGTTAGTTCAGGTTAAAAATCAAAATTAAATTTAAAAGGAAGGTGATAAAATGTTAATAATTGGCTTGATGCGAAACATGCAACGTAACTAATGGACAGCCGGCGCCCACACCTTTCCTTAGGCTGAGCCAAATCTGATTGGGGTAAGCTAACCGGGTAGTTCGCAGCGATCGCGATATTCCGTCACCTCTCAAAGAAACGTGTAAGAGAAAGAAGTTTCGAAACGATCAGCTTGATGTTACGAAGAGCTAAGAATAATCGGAAAAGCACTCCCAACTGATATATAAGCAACGAACAAAGCCGTAGCGGACAATCGTCAGATATTCAGTTGCGAGTTTAAACTTTTGTATATAAATATAAGTGTACAGATAAATTCAGGTAAATCGGCATCAGTGAACTTGTTACCTAGTGTTAAGTCGTTATTGTGTTATTTTTATCGTTTCTAAATTAATAGTTCGGTGTGAATCTTATTCGATCCGAAAAGCGCTACAATATTATCGATAGCCCGTCACAATACGTCTACAAATATTCGCTGCTAAACAATGTTACTTAATTCAAAATTTTTAAATATATTTTCAAAGTTATTTAAAGTATTTTATTTTTCAGATGTCAACGTCATGGAGAAAAAAAGAAAATATTCAGAGAACTATTTAAAATTTGGATTTTCAACTGTTATTATTAGCGGCATCAAAAAGGTTTTAAAATAAAACGAGACAAGCACAGACAAGAAAAATTCTGTCCAAAATTCCAGAATTATATAAATATTTAGGGTCTCATAAGTACTCATATAGCCATGATAACAGTCAGATGATGATCTGCCTAAGTGCTATGTTTATGAGAAAATATGCAGTACTTAAGGGATTTAAAGAATTTTATTTTTCATTAACATCTTTTGATTACTAAAATATCATAAAATATTAAAGAACATAATTTCTGGAATGTATTGAATTTTTCGACGTATAAACAAAATTCCAATAATGTTTGTTCAACTACTAGCGTAATATTATAACTTCCCCAGATTAACTGCACAAGCCAGCAATGTTGCTAATTATTAGCCATTGTGCTGTAATTTGTGATAATTGGCACTCCTTTTTCCTTCACTAATTATATCAAATTGTTTTTAATCGACTTTTAGCGCTATTTTTAAGATAATGGTTTGTCTTTGTGAAACAAAGTGAATTTAATAATAAACAATGATAAAACACTGTGTAATTTGCACGAATAAATTAAATACATGTATAGAGTACACGCATCTCTTAAAAATTAAGAGGTGTGTGATGGAGTACCAAACTTTGTTGTGAAACATACAACGGTATAGTTCTTTTCTTCACGTATTCATAACAATTTTGATTGTGGACAATTGTATATTTTGGAATAAACTTGATGATCTCTATTAATCTAAAATCTCTTTGAATTGCATAAATAAACTACAGAGTGTTCCATGCTCTTCTTAGTGCTGAATCTATAAAACACTCAAAGCTCAAACTTCTATTAGAATCAAAGCATTTGATTCGACAACAAAGCCAAGCTGTAATTCGGGCATAAACTAATTCCTGGATAAGCGAGTAAGATTAAAATGCGTAATTTATCTATGTCTAACAACAGTATTCAAAGATGCGTTGCAAACATGTCCAAATACGTGATGAAACAAATTTAATCTGAAATAAAGGCAATTTCTATATTTTCCTTTCAACTGGACAAGTTCACCGATGTTAGTTCATGTTGCTAGTTACCCGTTTTTGTAAATTATATCCACTTGGAGGCCATCGAAGAAGAGTTTATATTTTGTAAGGCACTAAAAACTAATACGAAAGATGAAAACGTCATGAAGATAATAAGTTCCTTCTTTGAAAGTAATAACTTACAATGGAAAAACTTGTATAGAGTGTACATCGATGGAGTACCAGTCATGCTTTGATCGAGGTCGGGTTTTCAGATAAAAGTTAAAGAGCTTGCACCCCAAGCACAAATATTTCACTGCATGATTCACCGATTTGTCCTTCCTACCAAGACTCTTGCACAGCTTTTGCAAGAAATATTCAACTCTTTGGTGAAAATTCTGTTATATAAAACTTAATGCTCTTAATACTCGTCTGTCCAAGGAATTGTGCAAAAACATGAGCTCTAATCACGAAGTTCTTCACTATTGTCCGTTGTGCATTTGAATTGAAAAACGAAATAAAACCATTCTTAGAAATCAAAAACTTGAGTTTATTATTCACTTTAATGATGACACCAATCTAAAAAGAAGCTTATTAATTTGATATCTTAGATCAGCTAAACAAACAAAATTTGAAACTACGAGGTAAAGAAACGCACATCATTCACTTCAAACACCGTACAGTAAATCTTGGAAAATTTATCATATTTGAACACCTTTGCACCAAAATTGAAAAATTGTTGATAATCTAATAAAATAAATCTTTAAGCCCTTGAATCTGAAATTCAACGTTACTTTCCGGAATTTTCTGCAAAAGAGGCTGCATTAGTACGAAAACAATTGCATGTATCTTTGGATGTTGCCAACATTCCCAATGAAGTGCAGGATAGATTTTTGGAACTGCGAAATGATTTTTCGGCGCGTAATACATTTCAGAAAATATCATGACCTCAATTTTGGTACGCTATGCTTCATTCGTATCCTAAAGTTTCCCTTTATCAAATATTAGTACCGTTTACTTCTACTCTCCTCAGCGAAAATGAATTTTCATCTCTTCTGCAAACCAAGACAAAAACCAGGCGTAAACTGTTCAAGATGATTTGAGATTGGCCTTAACAAAAACTTAATCAAGAATTATAATACTTCTTAAGCAGATGCAAACTCGTTTATCACATTAATCATTAATAAAACTGGAGTTTGGTACAATTAGGTCAATAAAATTCACTTAGAGGTTCAATTTTCTTTTATTAGTGACGTTTCGATCTCTGTGAGATCATCCTCGGGACTCTAAAATTATTGTATTGTATTATTATGTATTTATTTGAACCCGAATCTTTTTTAACACCACAGGGTATCTCAAATTCTATACTTTTATGGGAGTCTCTCGTTAAATATTAAAGTTACCAAAAACTAATGTAGCATTTACGAGGTGTTTTTAGGAAAACTAAAAATTCCACAGAACTTAAATATTTTTTTTTTCAAAAATTGACGATTTTTATAATTTCCTATAACGTTCTTATTTGAAAAGATATTACAACATTTTAAACGACTTATTTTTATAATATTTTAAGCGTAATCTAACGGTGTAATCATAACTTTAATATTAGGTGTTTAAAAAGTTATTCATCCCGGTTTGATTATTTATTATCCTACATATTTTTAAATGATAAGGTAGAATTTTTAATTTTATTTATAACCATATCCCACATTCTAGGTCAGAATGAAAAAGCATGCTGGATTTTGTAATTTTTTCATTAGAAATCGTAATATGCCAGGAATAAGAAACAAAAGAAGGGATTATGATACTAATACATATTTAAACTTAACCGACAAACTTACTGTTTATTTAATGACAACACAAGACAATGACAAAATGGTATTTAAAAAACAAGAACATCAACGACACATAATTGATTCTAAGTAATAAACTATATCCTTTTAAAAAAAAAATCTAGCCAGGAAGAAACTCAAAAAGGCTCTTATTACTGTCAATACACTTGTGACAACGGTTTCTTACAGATCTTACTATGTTAAGAAAATAAACTCTTCTAACTGTTCTAAACGTGTTATAAATTAGTTCAAGAATTTGTTCCTGGGTATTAATGGTTTCCTTATATATTTCTTTTTCTAGAATCCCCAGAAAAAATCCACTGTGTATTATATATGCTATTTATCCGGGAAATTACTGTTTAAATACTCCTTAAGGCATTATGACTAGGAGCACTATCTTGTTGAACATAAATGTTAAGTCGTTCTACGAATGGTTCTTCATCCAATAAATTCATAAGATTAATTTCTAATATATTAATGTAAACCTCTATATTGAGATTTTCTTCGAAAATGTGATAAACAAGCTACTGAGCTTTTAAAAAATAATTCATGTTGTAAGAAAATCTGCCTTATTGACGAATTTCTCACTCTATATAGGGATTAGTATTGTTCCAGTATATTTCATTATGTCGGTTTAAAATACCGTTACTTGTAATTCTTGCTTCATCAGACCATACAGCATTGTTATAAAAAGTAGGTATTTCGTTACATTTATTTAAAAACCAGTGGCAGAATTGCAGTTTTCTTTCACGATCTCCAGGGTATAGATGTCGCATGATATTGACTTTGTAAGGAAAATAGTGGTCAGTATTTTTTGAGACTTTGTTTTTGAAACTCTTACTTCTTTTTCTATTTTACCTATATACGTTAGCTTTCCTTGTAACAAAATAAGTTTTCAATTCATATCATTTTATATCACTTTTTGCTTGTGTAGATAATGATTGGCGACATTCCTAACTGAATTTGGGCTTCCGCGTATCGAAAAACATTTATTTCACAATTCTCTTTAAAATATTCGTTTGGCTTCGATTTATTAAAACTTCCAAAATTTTTCAACTTTTTTTCGAGTCTTTTAAAAATATCTTTAAAAGGTTGACGCCTAACTGGAAAACGTTGAAAATATAGGTTAAGGATAATTTTTTGGTTTTTCTTACTTTCTACATATCGACATATATCATACTTTTAGTGACTTTCACATAATTTTTAAGAATTATAATGGAAGCAAAAGTTACAAAATCCAGCTTATCTTTTAATTTTGACATAAAGAATGGTATATTGCTATAAATATAATTAAAAAATCTACCTTATTATCTAAAAATATATAGGGTATTTCATTTGAAATAACAAAGTTGGGATGAGTAAGTTTTTAACCACACCACATTATAAACATTGTCAACTTTTGAATTTTAACCAATATTATCAACACAAAAGAAAATTTTTAAGTTCTATTTGCGGCATTTTTAGTTGCCCTATAAAACAACTCGTGACTGCTACATTAGTTTTTTGCTAACTTTAATAGTTAACGAGAAACCCCATAAAAGTATCGAATTTGGGATACGCTAAACATTCGAATTGTACAATATGAATGAATATAACAATGTCGTAGCCAAGGTCATGTGCACCTGGAGCAAGATTTGAAATTTACGCGCCCAAAACTTATTTTATAAGAAGAGAAACAATACAATAACTTTAAAGTTTTCGAGTGAGCCCCCCTGAGATTTGCGTCCACGGCCAACCCTGAGCTACGCCACTGAATATAACATTTAAAATAGAAAATATAATTAAGTAATAATAGAGTTGTTTTTGGCGTTTGAAAAAAGGTAATTCAAAAGGCAGCTTGAAAATTCATTCTCTTTGCTGTTCAGACATGACAATTTCTGAATAACTTAGAGATAAACAGCTCCTATTCCAAAGCCATATATTTGTTTAAAGAATTTGTTGTCAAAGGTAAATTTTAGAAGTTCATTAAATTAAGTGATTGTTAGTTTCCAGTTATCTTTAATCTTAGACCATTTCTTCTGAAGTATATTAATAATAAGATATATTGATATTATTAGTAAATAATAAAACTCAAAAACAAAGTTATCTCGAAAGAAGTTTTTATATAATACGCGTCTCTCTCAAAAGCGTAATTTATTAGTTTAGCCAGAACTACATAAAGTATCAAGTCGTCCTTGTTTTCCATTTTAAAAAATTGTATATGTTTTTAATTTGTTTCTTGTTAAATACTGAAAGAAATCAAGTGACACAAATTTAATTTATAGAATGTTAAAATTTATTATGGTAAAATAGGAAGTGTTCAGGTTCTCAACGTCTCGTTTCTGGTTGACATTATTTATATGTTTTCTTATTTCAGTCATTACGCTCATAAGTCTTTTTTTATAGTTACTGTGCTTAGAAAGTATGGATGTTTGATTAAAGTTAAATTGATCATACTGGGTTTCGAAATGTTAAAGCTTTTTTATATTTGTTATTGGTTAGGTTCACAGGTTTTGTACTTTATTTGTGGTCTGTTACAATAGTTTTAGGATATCTATCAGTTTGAGCAATACATGGTCATTTTCCGGGAACTTTATCAATAGACTACCCTATATATTACTGCATTTTTGATTTCTACGTAAAATTCTAGACATATTTCATGAATAATATGCTATACTTAGGTCTTATCTGTTTGGACATATTTAAATTTCTATGTCAAAAATGACGTTTGGGGATCAAAACTTAACTATAAATTTTTCTTATAGAAAGTATTATTTAATTTGGGTTAGTTTTCTTGTAGACGAAGATCGACTTTAGTAGTCTTTTTATGATATTTTGAAAATTATTAGTACAGAGTGGTCAGACAAGGAGAATAAAAATTATATTTAAAAAATCGTCAAAAGTCAATTTTTTCAAATAGAAAGCACCTATTTTTATAATTTTATCATATTAAACATTAAAAACTTTGTATAAGATTGTCTATTCAAAAATTTATACTTTTCAAAATATTGGCAAATCAACAATTTTTTATTGTAAAAATGTTATACGACTTTTAAGTTTTGTTATTAGTTGGCCATGACGGCAAGACGTGGCGAAAATAAAACAATCGAACCTTACAGAATTGTCATTTTTTTCAAATAGAAAGCACCTATTTTTATAATTTTATCATATTAAGCATTAAAAATAAGGGTAACTTTGTATAAGGTTGTTTATTCCAAAAATTTATAATTTTCAAAATATTACCAATTCAACATTTTTCTATTGTAAAAATGCTATACGGCTTTTAAGTTTTGTTATTAGTTGGCCATGACGGTGAGGCGTGGCGAAAATAAAAGAATCGAACCCTACAGAATTGTCACCATTTCTTGCGATTTGACATTCATTAATAATAATCATGACGTGGCGATTAAATTAAACGCACGAGGATTATTTAAACTTATTTATTATTTATGGAGAATGTGATAGAATTACTTAAAGAACATGCGTTACATTCGCGATCCGATACCCGAAGAAACAGAGACCAACACTACCAACTGTTAAAAAGATTATAAAAAAATTCAAGAACTTTGGATCTATAAAAGCTAAAGGAAATAGAAATAAACCAGTGGTTAATAAAATAAAGTTACAAAAATTATTTGAATAAATGTTCAAATTGACGCCCTTGAACTTCCAAAAATTTTTCGCACCTAAGCAGGAACTTCTTATTGACTGAGGATTAAGTTCTTCAAATGCTATTCTGATGCGCTGCATGCAATGTTCCTTAGTGGATAATGCGGTGTTGTAATACTTTATTTTTGATTATCCCCCGAATAAAAAAATCAGTAGTGGGAATTGCGTCGATTAAACAATCCATTTTTTGTAAATTTGGCTTCGTCCGACCAAATAATATTATCCAAAAAACCAGAATTTTCTCGTGACCGAAGTAAAATAAATTGACAGAACTCTACTCTTCGTGGAAAATCAGTGCCTTTTAAATGATGTACTATGAAATATACATAGGGATGAAAATTGTGTTTCCATAAAATCCTTAAAACTGATGTTTGAGATAATCCAGACTCTACTGCTACTTGCCTTGTAGATATTGTCGGATATGAGATGAAATATCCTAAAATTGTAGTTTCAATATTTCCATTAACAACTGGTTTATTTCTATTTCTTTTTGCTTTTATGGATCCACAGTTCTTGAAGTTTTCTATAAGCCTTTTAATAGTTGATGGTGTTGGTTTTGTTTATGCGGTTATCGCAACGTCAAATGACAAGAAAGATTGACAATTCTATAGGGTTCGATTGGTTTATTTTCGTCACGCCCCGGTGTCGTGGCGAACTAAAAACAAAACTTAAAAGCCGTAAAACATTTTTACAATAGAAAAATGTTGAACTGCCAATATTTTGAAAGCTACAAATTTTTGGAATGCACAACCTTATACAAAGTTACCCTTATTTTTAATGTTTAATATAATAAAATTATAAAAATAGCTGCTTTTTATTTGAAAAAATTGACTTGTGACGATTTTTTAAATATAATTTTTATTCTTCGTTTTTAACCACTCTGTACTTACTAATAATTTTCAAAATATCATAAAAACACTAGTAAAGTCGATCTTCGTCTACAAGAAAACTAACCCAAATTAAATAATAAAGACTTTCTTATAAGAAAAATTTATAGTTAAGTTTGGTTCCCAAACGTCATTTTTGACATAGAAATTTAAATATGTTCAAACCGATGAGACTTAAGTATAGAATATTATTCATGAAATATGTCTAGAGTTTTACGTAGAAATCAAAAATGCAATAATATATAGGGTGTTCTATTTAAAATAAGCACGCTGACATCTACTTCCGGTATAACCGGAAGTGCCGCCATCTTGAAAATATTTTAGCCGGCTGTCCCCCATGCACGTTAGTACACTGTCAAATTTTCAGATTCTTACTAATCACCCTGTATATACTTCTTTATAAATAGTATTTTTTGCATAGAGATTTTAGTAGTAGGTATATTCTTTTGAGTAATTATCACTTTCAGTTCTGTCACTTGAAGTAATCATGATCACTTCGACCCAATGACAAGTCAATGCATATTCAAAAGAACGTGAAGTTATCAGTTTCACTTTGTTCACTTTGATCAGTGATAATTTACTCAAAAGAATACGGCAAGTATTTTCATTTCTGAAGGCGATGATAAGGGAATCACTTTTAAGTTATTTGGCTAGTTTTTTGAAAGATCTTTGATATACGGTATTTTATAATATATCGCTGAGCTTTATCGGTTTTATTATATATGTTGTCAGATCTATATAACATCTCATTTATTAGTTTTTTTGGATAGTTAGTTTTGATAAATTATTTTTTAACATTTTGAAGATTTTTATTGTGAAAGTCTTAACAGCTATATTTTTTAGATTTTTAATTATATTAATTTTTTGGCTGAAAGAACGTTGTGAGTTAAAATTTAGGTAGCTCTCAGTAAAAGTTAGTTTGTGATAGCAACCTGTTTTTAACCGACTTCTAAAAGAAGGAGGTTCTCAATTCGTCGACTATGTATTTTTTTTATGTATGTACACCGATTACTCCGGAACGGCTGCACCGATTTGAATGAAATTTTTTACGTTACGTTCAGAAAGTTGCTGTGGTGGTCCCATATTTTTTTAGATGAAATTAGTGCAGTAAAATCCAAGATGGCGCTTACAATATGGCGATCAAAAAAATTAATTTTGTTCGATTTTCTCCAAAATTGGTATGGAGAAATTTTCGGGGTTGTAACCAACGAGTCTAAAATTATTTTTAAAAAATTCAAAATGGCGGATCCAATATGGCGGACAAAAAAATTTAATTTTGTCCAGTTTTCTTCAAAATTGGTACGGGAGAATTTTCGGGGTCGCACATGACAAATTCAAAATTATATTTAAAACATTCAATATGGCGGATCCAATATGGTGGACGAAAAAATCAATTTTGTCCGATTCTCTCCAAAATTGGTATGGGGGAGTTTTCGAGGTCTCATATAACAAATCTTAAATTATTTTTAAAAAATTCAATATAGCAGACAAAAAAATTTAATTTTGTTCGAATTTCTCCAAAATTGGTATGGAGAAGTGTTCGAGATCGCACATAACGAATTCAAAATATTAAAAAAAAATTCAATATGGCAGATACAATAAGGCGGACAAAAAAATCAATTTTGTCCAATTTTCTCCAAAACTGGTACGGGAGTTTTCGAGGTCGCACATGACGAATCTAAAATTATTTTTAAAAAAATCAATATGGCGTATCCAATATGGTGGATAAAAAATTACTTTAGTCCGATTTTTTTCAAAATTGATACGGAGGAGTTTTTGGGATATCACATTACGAATCTGATATTATTTAAAAAAAAAATTAAATATGGCGGATCTAAGATGACGGATTAAATATTCTACATCTCTCGATTTCAAGTCAGTATTGGGGAATTTTTGTTAGTGTTAATTACGAAATAAAAAAATTTTAAATTTCCGGATTTCATCTAAAATTGTTACTAGGGGGCTTTGAAGGATTTAGATTAAATTAAAACGTTAAACTTATTTTTTTGAAATTCAATATGGCGGATCCAATATGGTAGGAAGAAAATTTTACCTTATTCGCATTTTTTCAAATTTGTTATTAGGGGGTTGGGGGGTGGTGTATTATGATTATGAAGTTAATTTTTTACAACTATTAGGTTAACAAGATACAATATGAGGAACTAAAAATTTTACATTTTCCGGTTTTATATAAAATTGATATTGCGGGGTTCTTGGGGCGTATACAAACTCAATATACAATATAAAATATTCGGGCTAAGAAATTCTTTAAATATCGATATTGGAAGGTCTTGGGGCCTATATTACCAATCTAAAATTAATTTGAAATTTAAGATAGTGGACTATGACAGACTAAATATTTGTTTGACACAATTTGGAGAACTCTAAGAATCAAAGAATTTTCAGTGGTTCATTTTAGATTGATTTACAATTCTGGATAAAATGGGTACTTTTTAGCACCTTGGAGTCATTGCGAGGTACACTAATCTCGATTAGCACTTAGTTCAAATAATTTATGAATATCATAATGAATTTAAAACTGAAAAGTCGAAAAATAAAATTTTTATAAAAAAATTGAACCGACTTCTAAAAGTGCGCTAAAACGTGAAAAATAACTATAAATTTTTATATGAAATTGAAATTTTTGAAGTCGGCTCCAAATTATTACTAAATGAAATAAATAACTACTAATAAGTACAAATTATGTTAAGAAAGCAATTACAAATAAAGTATTTTTAATCTGTTTATGCGAATCACAATTTGTCAGGCATTAGTTTGGCGCCGACTTCAAAAATTTTAATTTCATATAAAAATTTATAGTTATTTTTCACTTTTTCGCGCACTTTTAGAAGTCGGTTCAATTTTTTTATAAAAATGTTATTAATCTGTTATTTTCTGTCTTTATTAAAAGTATGTACAAAAATGGTATGGAGGCAATTTTTTTCTTTTCCATTGTGAATTGTAATTTAGGATGAAAGCTACTCAAAATAATAATCGATCTGGTCAAACGTTACCCAAGGAACAATGTCATCTACATAACGCTTGAAAAATGATAATTCAAAGGGAAGGTTAGAAATGCAATCTCTTTGTAGTTCAGATATAACAATGTCTGAATAACTTGGAGATTAACAGTTACCCATTCCAAAGTTAAAATAACTCAACAGGTTAATTTTGGAAGTTCATTAAATTCAGAGATTGTTAATTTGCAGTTATCTTTAATCTTAGAGCATTTCTTCTGAAGTATACTAATATTAAGATCTGTTAGTATATTAATAAATAAGGAAACTACATCAAGGGAAACAAAACATGGTTACCTAGGCCCTGAAAATTTTGAATGAACGAAACAATTTCAAAAGAATTTCTGTAAAACTCGTCTTGTTCAAAAGTGTAATTTCTTAGTTTAGATAGATATTTCGTCAGATTGTACGTGGGAGACCCAACAGAACGGTGGGTCTTATGGGGTTATTGTTTTTGTATTTTTGTTGGAAGTACATTTTCGGAAGCCCGTTCCTAAATATACACAAGCCCATATGAACAAACGCACACTTGTTATAACCTGAAAACAAATTTCTTTCAATTATATTTTTATATCGTAGCGAATAAGGGTTTCTCCTAGAGATTCTAACGGATCTTGAACTTTTGAGAGCTGAAACCAAAAATTGGTTCTGACACAAATGTCTTTCACTCACACTATTGCTTAAATTTGTTAGATCGATTTCACCGCATCCTCCAAAAATAAGATTTTTAGTACCAAAATTTAAAAAAGGAATTTTTTCAAAACGAACGGTTTCGTTTCAGTTTTTAATAAAATAAGAAATTTTAATATAAACGGTACAAGATGGCACATTTCGTTGTTCTTAGAAAATTCATAGAAAATAACTATTAAGTAGTTTAGAACACTCGCAATGGCGGTTTAGCGACGGGTCCAGTAATTCTCTCACAACCTGTACAGTATTACAAAGTATTACAAAACTGTTCTTTTCATGTTCCATTTTAATTTAAAATCCTATAAAAATCCATTTTTCTAAATTAATTAATGAAGCAATTTGCAAAGAACCAAGGACATAATAAAACGTAAAATGGCAAAGTTGTATTTTTTTGTAATTCCCTTGAAACACCTTGTTTTTCTGAAACAAAGCAGAAACTGCATTTAGCTTTTATTAACACATTTTTATAATACTCCGTCATATCTATTTGTTAGTTTATTTATTATCTGCCGGAACCCACATTGAATTTAATGTAATAAAAAAACGATGCTCTGTGATTATTACATCAACAACGACATAAACCTTGAGAAATTAAATACAAATGAAAACAAGAAACATAAAGGAAATAACATTTAAAAAGATTTTAACACCATTTTTTCCTCAGTTGTGACATATACCTGTTTCACATTAAATATTTACATTAGTGTAGTAGACTACGACCAGTATTTTACTTTAAAATATTCACAGTAACTTGAATGTGAGAGTTTAAACTGATTAATCAGAGCGTGCTGCAAAATAGTAATTTTACTTTTTTTATGGAAATTTTAAACTGTAATAGACACGCGTACTATGTTTTGAATATTTTTGCGAAATTTGGGTATATTAGTATGAGAGCTTTAGCAATTAATATTTTTATACATTAAAAAGAATACTGTGCTGTCACTAAATAGCATAACTTTTAAATAAATTAGTTTCTTAAAATAATACTAAACCTACTTCAATAAATGGCACTAAAAAGTACCGCTAAAACCCGTCCGTCATCTTAAATTTCTAAGCCAAATATTGATATTCAAAGACACCCAAAATCGGCAGATGTTGATTTTAAGAAAAATCGGGTCATAAATGATAAAAATCGACCATTTTGATTTGTATAATAAAAGTGTGAAAGTAAATAGTCGGGTAAATTATGTCATATACGATTCTTAAATGAATTGCAGTATAAAACACTTTTTTATTTTTTCTCTCAGTTTTTAACCTCCTTGCAACAAACCTATCATGAGAATATTTTTTACAATATTTCCTTATGGCTAGATACTCTCTATAACATACTGAAAACTCTATTAAAATATCTCACTCATTTTAAAAGTTATGTTCGATATAACCGTTTAAAAGATTTTTTTTTTTACTTTTTTTTTCAGATTTTAACCTCCTTACAATAAATTTACCTTGACAATATATTATGGGAACACCATAGAGAATTCTTTAAAACATGCTAATAATTTTACCAATAATTCGAAAATATCATCGTCAAATCCATAATTAAACAGGTAACGGGAATGAACTCACTCGTGATTATAAGTAGACAGAACTGCGAAAAAGTTGTTGCGTGAAACGCACCGCAACGTGTCCGCCTCCAAACGGAAACCCAGCATACTACATATGCACGATCGCGTATACTACTAATATTATCTTTTTAACATTGTGTTTTTTTATTATAATTAAATGTTTCTTCGATATGATTTATATCTATAAACCTTCTCATTTATGAAGAAAAACACGGCTACAAATTTGGTTGCGACTGACCGAGTAGTTTTTTTATTTATCCTAGACAAACAAAAAACTCTCTTCCTCATTATATTATAGTACAGAAAATCTTTCGATCGAATGCTTTTTCTGTTTATTCCGAACAAATGAAAACCCACTTCCTCTCTGTATAATGGTATAGAGTATTCTCAGTTAAGCGTAATAAAATAAGTTTCACCATCCAAATTTATGTCCGCTGAAGATATTCCTGATTACTTACTAGTGGTGAATTAATTTACTTTAATAATTATATTAGCTAAATACACAATTCATACTTACACAGCTATAACTCCACCCGTCTCTCCGAAAAACTCTTTCCGTAAAACATGTTTATAGTAATTTAAGCTAGGCATTGATGGTCTAAATGGCATTGCATCTTCTCTTCGAAAAACTTTTTCAATTTCATCAGGGTCGAAGAGAAACAACATGTCAGGTCTTCCCAGCAAGCCCTCCAGTTTAACTATTTTTCCATACTTTTCAAACAGTCTTAATGATACTTTGTCGATGTGTTCGATTTGAAAATCACCTAAAATTTTTTTTAAATAAAATCTCAGATTAAAACCTATAAATTTTACTGTTAGACAATGTATTTTTTTTTTATTTAAACCGTTTTTTGGATATTTCCTGAACATTTTTTTTTACACAAATTGCATTGTAATGTATTTTTTAGGTTTCAGATTACATTTATTTTAAGAACCACTAAGATTGTTTTTAAATATCACCAAACTATTACACAAAACGAATAAAAGAAATAAGGACTGATGTCTTGAAATTGGTAAGAAGATTGGTTGTCTCCAACAATTAAATATAATTTCTCATTTTACCTGACTTATTATTTCGTTAATTATCAAATTAGATTTAATCTAGATTTAGAACTTTTTCTATTCTATTTTCTTTTTCTACTTTGGAAAGTACTTTACTACTGCAGAATTTTAAAAAATGTCATTAGCGCTCATGTTATGGATTATATATCCTATCTGATATATTTGTATTAATTTTAATGTCACATAACAATTTTTATGAAGAATGAATTTTTCTAAGAAACAATAACAAGTAATAAATTTTTACTTTTTTTTAATACACTGCATACAGTAGGAAATTAAAACCTCCCATGAATTAAACAAAAATCATTGTTTATATTACTTTTTGGCTCTACGAATACTATGAACTAAGAAATTGTAAATAGAAAGGGAACTCATGAGAACCCTCTTTTAAAAAAATTCTCTGGCGATTGCCAAATCGTTTTTTAAATTTTAACAGTTTGTTGAAAAGTAATGAATGGGTAAATTTGACTGTAAATCTAAATTTGTTTTTCCTAACTCCTACTGTTGCTTAGGATACACTGTTAAAAATAACCGTAAATTTAATGTCCATTCTACATTAAATTTAATGATTGTGTACTTTAAATGAGGAATAATTTACATTTAGTTTGAATTTAAAGCAAATTCATTGAAATAACAGTTCGTTGTACATTAAATTTAATTAAATGGTATCTTAAATTTCAATAAAGTAACTAAAAAGATAACTCAACTTCTGTACATTAAAATTAATTCACATATACCCTAATATTAAGGGAATTTACATTATTATTCAATATACAATGAATGAGATTCCGGGAGAATGCGCAACTTGTATTGAACTTTTTATTTAGGACTCAATTTTCTTATGCTGAGGTGTAGATGGCGGACACTACCTATGGGAAAAATGTCCACCTTTTTCTGGTAGTTTCAGAATGTCTTGATTTAACGTTGGTGCATTAAATATGCGATAACATATCTCAAATTCAATAAACACTGGCTGTATACTTAATGTAAATAGTCACCTTAAAAAATAAACTCTCAATTTAATGTATAATTACATTAAATTTAATGGAATAAGTTAATGTAAATCAATGTACAAATTATGAAATTTCATGAATTACATTAAATATTTTTAATAAACGTTTATGAAATTTGCTTCCAGCACATTTAGTTTAAATTTAATGCATTTCATTTTTACAATGTACCTTATAGTCTGATCTAAAACTGTTCCTAGTTTTTGAAGATTTTTCGGATATGGCACTTTTTTTTGTTTAATAAACCTTTCTATTATATTGATATATGTCCCACACAAATATTAAGTAGCCATAAGTAAGTGATCGATTAAAAATTAGGCTGTTATTGGTTTTATGGAAAATTATAACCCTTTTTCAGAAAAATTACTGGTAACGATTTTTTTGTGGAATATCATAAATCAATTCAGCATTTTAATTAGATGAAAAAGATCACGGTAAACATTTTACAAGGCTTCTAAAAAAATTTTTTAAAAGTCAAATATAAATATTCTGATAAGAAATTAACTCCAAAGTAATTCCCAATACACTTGATTTTTTATTTCTTTTCGTTTCTTAAAATAATCCCTATATCCTGGAGTCAAAATTCGAAAGTTAGTAACAAGAATTATAGCTTTATATTCTACCCACTAATTTAATTAACAAAAAATCTTAAACACTTACCAATAAACGGAATGAACCTCCAAGTGTTTCCTAAAAAGGGCAAAGGTGCGGGCCCAGGAATACTCTTGTATGGCTTTGCATTTTTAATAACTTCTAAATTTTCACTAAACTCACTCACGTCAGTTGTCAAAACGCTTTCCAAATTTGCCGACTTTTGCAAAAATCTTTTAAAAACAAACGCATTATTAATTATTTTAACGTTTTTTAGTAGTTTGAAACCTTCCATCTTTATTATGTGATTATCTAGGAATCATATATTTTCGCGCTTTACTTTCATTACTATAACAACCAACATAACACTGATAAATAATGTATTAAAGTTTTAAATATCACAATGAGCTTCAAGGTAAATTAGTGTTGCGGTATAATAATATTACTACCTGTTGTACACACAATAAAAGTTACCTGCGAAAAGTAAAAGGGGATATCCGAATAATCTACTTTTGTACAGATTAACATTTTTTGGACCTGTGGTGGTGTTTCAAAATCATTTAAGGGTACCATACTACAATCGGATGTCAAAATCTGATATGTATAAAAATAAAAAAATTCAGATACGGGAAAAGGATCCACACTATATTTTGTTATACTTAAAGTTTTATACCTATTTTTTTTATAGTTATCAACATTTTGCTTAAGCGTTGCTTTGATATGGTTTTCAACAATATTAGAATATATTGTTAACTTCAATTCAGTTCAATAATAAAAGAAAATATATTTGAACTATATATATATATATATATATATATATATATATATATATATATATATATATATATATATATATATATATATATATATATATGTCGGATATTCTCACGGGCGTGATGTGTAATCGAAGGTTTTCGGGCATCCCGTGTATGTGCTGAGTCCCTCTCAGGACTGTAACGCAGCTGTCGTTTCGGTAAAATCACATTCACCATTTTCAAAGCTCACTGCTATTTAAGTTGTTGGGCCTCTTTGCAATTTCGATCGCTTCCCTTAAACGTAAACTCTTATGGACAGGTTTTCCCATTTCAATAGCATTTTGTTTCTGTGTTTAACAAGTGTTGGGCCAGTGCAAAACAAATTGTTTTTTGCTTGACAGCGTTTATATTTTCGTCTCTTCTGGTACTTATTTTACGGTTGGTTTGGCCTACATAAGATGACCTGCATTCTCCGCATGGAATTTCGTACACTCCCTGGTTTTCTAGAGGGATTATTTTTTTAGGTGTTGGCACGAGATCTCCTTTACTTTACGGTCTATGGTGAAAATGGTTTCAATGTTATGTCTCTTGAGAATTTTTACGATTTTGTCTATAGTGCCTCTGACATAAGGAACTAAAGCTTTGGAGCTCTTCTCTTGGTTTTCGCGATTCTTCGGAGCCAGGTGTTTGTTTTTTAGAGCCTTGCCTATATGTTCTTTTTTATAACCATTTTTTCTTAGTGCGTTCTGCAGTATATTCATTTCTTTGTGGTAATTTTCTTGATCTGTAAGGGACTAAGATCGAAACGCAATAATTGGACAGGGGGGGTGATGTGAATCGGTGTTGAGATATCTGCTGGTGTGAGTGGATTTTCTGTAGACAGTGTGTGAAAATAAGCTATCCTCTTTTCTATTCAGTAGCATATCTAGAAAAGGTAGTTTTCTTTCCTGTTCTATTTTCATGGCGAATTTGGTTTTTGGGTGTATACTTTTTATGTGGTTTAGGGAATTTTTGGGACTTTCATGTTGCCGGATAACGAATGCGTCATCTACGTAACGCAGGCACAGTCGTAGTTTGTGTGAGGAGGTCTTTAAAGCTTTCGATTCGAAGTCTTCCATAAATAAATTAGCGAGTGCAGGAGATAGCGGCGATCCCATAGGAGATCCCTCAATTTGTTTATATCGCTCGCCTTCATAAATAAAATTGTATTTGCTTTCTACTACAGAAAAAGCTTCTTTGGCTAGTATTTGCGTAAAAAGTGATGTTACGTCGAAACTAACTAGAAAATCTTTTTCTTATAAACGTATGTTTTTAATCATTTCGCAGAAATGTTGCGAGTTTTTAACGTAGGAGGCCGTTTTTTGGACCAAGGGTTGGATGTTTTCTTAGGGCCTGAGTTGGGGAGCTTACTATTGCTCTTACAGGGGCTCTGGTTTGTGTATTTTGGGTAAGCCATAAAGTTTAGAACATTTGGATGACCATTCCCTTGGTGTGATCTTTTTCTTTATTTCTTCATTAAGTGGAGATGATTTGATGAATGTTTTGCTGGTCTTTTCTAGATAAGTAGTATGGCTTCTGTTTATTGGCTTATAAACAGGCTCGTTTAAAAAGGCGATCATCTTTTCATGGTAGCCTGTTTTGTTTCGGACCACTGTCGAATTTTCTTTATTAGCTGGAAATATTACATAAGAGGTATATTTGCGCAGATCTTGTAGAGCTCATAAAATAAAGGCCAGAAGAGACGAATATATAAACGCTATCAAGCAAAAAACACTTTCTTCTGCACTGGCCCAACACTTGCTAAATACAGAACATAAGATAAACTTCTCAGCAACAGAAATGCTATCGAGATGCGAAAATCTGTCAACAAGAGTTATAAGGAAAGCCATCAAAAATGCAAAGAGGCTCAACAACTTAAATAGCAGAAATGACAGCCAGTGATTACCTAATACTTGTAAAATCATCAACCAGTAGTCGGTAGTAAAAAAAAAGATCACAACTTGGCACCACGACCCCAAACGCTGGCAACAGGGCCGATAACACGCAGCAGGGCTCGCAACCTTATTAGCCAGAACCATCTAGCCAATGAAAACACCCAACATACACACGGGACCAACAGCACCTGAGTCGCAAGTCAATTCGCTCACAGACGCCGAATAGTGAGCTTTGAAAATGAAAATGGTACACCCGTAGAAAAATTTATTACAGCATGAAGTAAATACTCTCTGAAATATATATATATATATATATATATATATATATATATATATATATATATATATATATATATATATATATATATATATATATATATAAGTAAGATTGACAAATTTTCACGTCCGCTTCGCCAATATTTTATTCTATTTTATTATATATATATATATATATATATATATATATATATATATATATATATATATATATATATACTTCTTTCTCTATTCTTGGGCATTCGGTTCGGTCAGTGGAATAAAAATTAATTTAGTTCCTCATAGATGGTTTATTGTTTTGCAGTCGTTCCTAATCTTAATAAAATAATGTATATCAAACTGTTGTATTTTGAATATTTTCATTTGTATATAATTTTAAAAATGTGACGACTTTTTTGAGTAACTTTTAATAATTTATGTTTTTATGTTTTTAAAAACTGATATTGTTAGAAAACATTGATGAAGACCAAGAAATAAGGTCGAAACGTTTGTAAAAAAAACAATAAACCAACTATGAGGAAATAAATTAATTTTTATTCCACTGACCGAACCGAATGCCCAAGAAAAGAGATAGAAGAATATATCTAAATAACGGTTCAAGAAAAATAAAAACAAAAAAGTAATTTAAGTATATATATATATATATATATATATATATATATATATATATATATATATATATATATATATATATATATATATATATATATATATATATATATATATATATATATATATATATATTAATGGAGTTTCTGTCGAGTTTCTCAATAGTTCTTAAATCCAACCTTGTGATCAACTCTTTCACGAACTTTGTTTAATGCCTCTATCTCTCATCATTGTATATGTTATCTTATTTGTCATACTCACCACTAATATATGTAGTAGTATGAGGTTTAGAATTAACTCCATAGTGATCGTTAGGCACGTTTTGCTCCAGTTATGCATGCAGAGGCTAATCTTAGAACTTTCGAAAGATTGGCGCTCGTGTTGGCTGGACCCGTTTTTTTACTCCAGATTATTGTTCTATATGTGATGATTGATCTGACTAATGCAGTGCACATCCGCTATATGATATTTGGGTTTGTACCCCAATTCACGGTTTTTGTGGCCTTATTTATTACATTACTTCCTTTTCATGTTTATTCCAAAGAAATTTATTATCTAAAGTAAGTATCAGATATTTAATCTCAGACTTTGTCAATCGCGATCTTATCTATTTTGTTGGAATTCAGGTTAAAGTTTGTTTTCATTGCAAAGACTGTTAACGTGATTTTTGTGGGGTAAACATTGAGTCATCAACTGACACAAGTTCCTTTTGAACTATGTCGTAGATAATATTCTCGTATTGGCCCCTTGCGATTATAACCACGTCATCAATATAGCCTTGGCAGAATATGCCGATCTACAATTAAACTTGATAGAAGTGGAGATGCTACTCCTCCTTGACGATATCCTGTAGTAGTAAAGAGGTGCAGTGGCATCCATTTTACAATTTCTGATATATTTGTCAACTGCCAACTATCGTTTTTAAGATGAATGATATAAGAGCCATTTTACACACACAAGAATTATAGCCAAAATTTATCTCATAATTATGTTGAAAATTTTCGGCATAAAAGTATAGAACATGTTCTATATTTTTATGACTAAAATATGGAAAGTGCGCGAAAATCGACGCAGAATAAAATTTGTGAATTGACATCCCGCGTTTGGTAATCAACCTAACCTCAATATTTACTCATTGTTTCTTGCACAAAATATCCCTTATTTTGCGCTTTTTTGATTATATATGTTTGGAAACTTTCATATTTATAACATTTTAAGGTTATCCCCAGATCATATCTTCCTTTTAACTGTTGGAACGTCATGTGTTATGAAAATGCGCATGAGCAACGACAAGATTATCACCAAAATTGTATTCAGATTTCTCGTACGTATCAAACAGAGTGGTATTTTATTGTAAAAATTATCTCCAAAGAATTTTCGGCAAAAATTTACTGAAAATTTTTGTTATAATTTTCGGAATAATTTTTGTGTGTGTAAAACGGCTCTAAGATTGGTGAGGAGCAGGGATTTAGGGTGTATAGTGTCCTTTCTTGCTTTTGGAACAAATGTGACTTTGGCCCTTCTCCATACTTCTGGTATGCGAACCAGCTCCAGACTACTCCGGCTAATACGCACTATGTTTGGTAGGATCTCCTCCTGTCCCCACTGAAGCAGGGCAAGTAGTATTCCGTCGACTACTGGGGTTTTAAATGATTGGAAGGTGTTTTTTGTCCTTTTTAGACAATCGCTACTACATATGTGTATATTCATCGCTACAGCTTCTCTAGTAGGTCTACTGTAATATTCTATTATATCTAGGTTTGCTTCTCGGAAAGTGAGTGTTGAGTAAGATCAATACTTTTTCCCCTACACTCTTCGTGAAGCTGCCGTCTGACATTCTGAGTGCCACTACTGTTCAACCCTACCCTTCGCCATGACTTTACGCAGTCTCGCTGAGGCAGGTGTAAACTGAATATCATCCAGGCGCGAATCCAAGGGGGAGCGGTGGGGGCGATCGCCCCCCCCCCCTCCAAAGCTTTGAGTTTAGGAAAATAGACCCGATTTTGCCAGTAGTGAACATAACCCGATTCTCTCGATCCCCCCACTCCTCGACCTTGACCTTGACCTTGCTTCACCCCTCTTTGGCCCCGCCCACATGTCCTTGTCATTGACCTTGAAAGTGCACGTGTGCTTTGGCCTTGGCCTTGTGTTCAAGGTTGTGTGTGTGACCTTGACCTTGACCTTGGTCGAGACGACCTTGACTTTGTTGAAGGTCATCTTGGGTGTGTGACCTTGAAGATATGTTACGTGGTTGGGGGTGACCTTGAATGGTTTTATATAAGGTATGGGGCAGTTTCATTCATCAGTTGGCTCTGACTTGTATAGGTAGTACATGTGTTAATATTTGACAAATCATGGCATATGTTTGTGAAAATTGCGGTTCTAAGTTTACTAATATTTATAATATGAGACGTCATCAAAGAGAATCGTGTGCGGCGAGATTTAATGAAGTGCCTGGAGGAAAACGGCTCCGAATTGAAGAGTATACATCGACGATTCCGCTAATTAATTGCGCTACATGTAATGTAGATGTTCCAATAAATCATATGTCAGCGCATAAACGAACACAACAACATAAAAATAATTCATGTTTGCCGGTATGTCATGGTGTGCAACTCGTTGAATGTGCCTTCAAAAGAAGAATTGCAACCTATCGGGTTAGCAGTGATATGGAGCATTCCGATTACGTAATGTTCTTTGCAGACATTAAATCCAAGGTGGTGGAACTTGTTAATAATTTATTGCGTGTGCATCATGCTTTAAAAGTTAACATGACAGCTGTTGGCGAGTACATGCTTCCATCACAAGAAATATTCAGTGAAAAATCCTTCAACACTGCTAATCAAATAATTAGTGTAGAAAGTGATTTGGATGCCGTTTACCATTCTTTCACCGAATTAATAAAAACGCAGGCGACAGAGTTCCAGGAGAAAGATTCAGGTATGGAAAAATCAAAACCCGATATATTAAACTGATTTTTATATATTAGTTTTCTTGTTATAGGATGGGCTCTTGTGCGAATTTTATACTTGGAAGTTGGTATCAACAAGTATATGCCTATGGGTGGCTCATCATATATCAAGTTGCCGTGTTCTATTGAAAAGAAAGGAGCTGTCGTCAATGTGATTAACCAGGACGAATTTTGCTTTGCGTGGGCTGTAACATCAGCATTGTTTCCTCCAACAGCAGAGCTTTCACAGAAGACATCCTACCCCCATTTTTCTAGAGTGCTAAATGTAACAGGTATGGATTTTCCAGTAAAATTACGTGACATTAAAAAATTTGAGGAAATGAACAACATATCAATTAACGTATACGGTCTGGAATCTAAATATGAAAATAATGAAGTAATACATGAAGTTATTGGTCCACTGAGGTATGCGTCAAAAAAGTTGGATAGGCATGTAAATTTATTGTTAATTACAAAAGACTGTAGTAGTAAAGATGGCGGTGAACATTTTTGTGATACGACTTGTTCAAAGAGTCATTATTGTTGGATTCGGGATTTATCACGTTTAGTTTCAAGTCAAATTAGTTGTCAACAACATAAAATATATTTCTGTGATGGTTGCCTCATTTATTTTAGTACACCGTCAGCTTTAACTTTACATCAAAGCTACGATTGTAACCACATTTTCACGCAAACACCCTCAGTGGATTTAAAAATCGATAAATTTGGAAAGAGTGTGCCGGAAAATATTTTAAAATTCGAGGATATAGAAAAGCAAATGCGCGTTCCATTCGTGATTTATGCAGATTTCGAATCTGTTTTAAAACCCGTTGAAACGGTACAACCAAACCCACAAAATTCTTACACTGTAAAAAGTTTTAAACATGAACCATATTCTTTTGCTTATTTAATTAAATGCTCTTTTGACGACCCACTTTCGAAATTTGAGCTATTTCGGGGGAATAATGCAGCTCAAGTCTTTGTGGATCGTATCGAGTGTGATTTAAGGGCTCTATACAACACATATTTAAAAGACATTAAGCCTATGAAACCGTTAACGCCTGAAGAAAAAAGGGAGTTTAATGATGCTAAAATATGTGGTATATGTGAAGGCCCTTTTGAAGAGGGTGAGATTAAAGTACGAGACCACTGTCACATAACTGGTTCAAAAAGATTTGGTGCTGCACATTCTGTTTGTAATTTAAATTATAAATTACCCTCTTTTATCCCTATCATATTTCATAACTTAAGCGGCTACGACAGCCATTTATTTATAAAAGAGTTATGTAAATATGGGGATAAAATTGGTGTTTTGGCTCAAAGTAAGGAAAAGTACATATCATTTACCAAAAGCATTTATGTGCACGATTATTTTGATAGTAAATGTGGAAAAGTCAAGAGGAAATATTTAAAGTTGCGATTTATTGATAGTTTTAAATTTCTGTCAACGTATTTGGAAAATTTAGGCAGCGGTTTAAACGACGACGATTTTATTGAAACGCGGAAACATTTTTCAAATATCAACCAATTTAATTTGATGCGTCAAAAGGGTGTTTTTCCCTATAGCTTTATTGACTCTATAGAAAAAATGGAAAATACATGTCTTCCAAGTAAAGATGAATTTTATGATAATTTACGGGAAGAACATATTAGCGATGAAAGCTATAGAAGAGCAAAAGAAGTATGGCGCTTGTTTGGGTGTAAAACTTTGGGGGACTATTCGGACGTGTATTTAAAATCAGATGTGTTGCTATTGTGTGATGTTTTTGAGCAATTTCGGAATAATTGTTTAAAATTCGATAAACTTGATCCGGCACATTACTATACCCTTCCAAGTTTATCATTTGATTGTATGCTACGTATGACTAAGGTAGAGTTAGAGCTCTTAACTGATATAGACATGATACATTTTTTTAAGAAAGGTATACGAGGCGGCATAAGCCAGTGTACAGAAAGGAAGCACATCGCTAATAATATTTTTTTACCAGACTATGACCCAACAAAACCTTCTTCATTTATAACATACCTTGATGCTACAAATCTATATGGTCATAGTATGTCACAAGCATTACCATATGGTGGTTTTCGATGGTTAAGCGAGCGCGAAATTCTGGATTTAAATATTATGGCTGTTGGTGATGATAGTTTACATGGCTACGTTTTGGAAGTGGATGTGCATTATCCGACTGAGTTGCATGATGCACATTCTGATCTTCCATTTCTAGTAGAAAATATCATACCGCCAACAGAAAACGCTAAATTACCGAAATTAATTCCTAATTTACAAGATAAAAAAAAATACATTGTACACTATAGAACTTTAAAACAAGCCATCGCCAACGGCTTAGTGGTAATGCAAACCCATCGAGTATTACAGTTTAAGCAATCAAAATGGCTAAAATCGTATATTGATTTTAATACCAATTTACGTAACAAGGCCACCACAAAATTTGCGAAGGACACTTTTAAATTAAAAAATAACGCGATATTTGGTAAAACTATGGAAAATGTGGAAAATCGAAAGGATATAAAATTAGTAACACATTGGGATAACAGTGTAGGCAGAAATGGAGCTAGAGCACTAATATCCCGCCCCAATTTCTATAGTAGCTCGATATTTACCGAGAACTTTGTTGCTATACATATGAATAAAGTTAAAATATTGTACAATAAACCAATTTATATCGGTTTTTCCATATTAGATATATCAAAGACTGTAATATACGATTTTTATTATAATTTTATTAAATCCAAGTTTGGTGATGATGCTTCGTTACTTTACACCGATACTGACTCGCTTATATTAAAAGTGTATACGGAAAACTTTTATCAAACTATATCAGAAAACCCCGAAAAATTTGATACATCAAATTACCCCGAAATTAATAATTTCAACATAATTAAAAGTAATTCTGTAGTTGGTAGAATGAAAGATGAGTTTCCTGGTGATCCGATAATAAGTTTTTATGGTACCGGCGCGAAGGCTTATTATGTAAAGTCCATTAATAATGAATTTAAAAAAGCCAAAGGTATCAAAAAATGTGTTATCGAGAAAGACCTTCATCAGGAAGACTACCAAAGAATTGTTGAACGGGGTGGTTTGATATTAAGAAAGATGAAGACATTTAGAAGTGAATTACATAACATTTATACCAACATAATAAATAAAGTAGCATTGTCACATAGCGATGATAAACGTTATGTAATTCCCAGTTCAACCAAAACTCTACCTTGGGGGCATGCAGACATAGATTTTTACAAAACAGACCCGGAAGAAAACTTAGCAAATTTAGTCACCGTGTTGGAATCATTTCTAAGTCAGGACAGCACGTAATCTGGAAAATCCATATTTCATTATTTGTATTGTTTTTATTATTTCTATTAAACATACAACATTAATATGTAACGATAGTATTGTAATTTTTTTTTTTTTTTTTTTAAATAAAAAACATGTATTCATTACTTGATTGCTTTTTTATTGAACCTTTATTTTAAAATTATAAATATAATGAAGTGTCGACAAATAACAAACTGTAAAAGTTATTGTTGAAAAATTTGTCTAATAGTAAATTAAACGCACAGGTCTACGAGTAAGTGTTTAATGTGAAACAGGTTTGCTGACAAGATCCTCCATAGTCTTTTCAATTTTCAACATTCTAGAGTTAAGTTCATCACGCAGTTCGTCTTGCCTAAGTTCATATATTGCAATAACAGTATCATCAATGTATCCTCGAAGTTCTTGACCGGTTTCAATTAATTTCTTGCGTACGTAACCTTCAAGTTGGTTTCTGAATATATCTTTAATAACAATTGTTGAGTCATGTAAAGCTTTCTGCGTATCTTGCACACACTGAGCAAGGTTATTATCAACATAATTTCGTGTGGTCGCATCGTCTCCTTCAAGAGGTTCTGCTAAATAGCACAATCTTTTGCTTCCCATGTCGTAATCTCCATTAGGTGTAAGTTTAAAACCTATTCCTGAAGGACCTCGCATAAAGTTAAAATCCTTAAATTTTCTTTTGCGACCGAACTTATCAATAGTGTTTACTTCTGACATTGTTATGTGAGACTGATTTGAAACCATTAGATTTCACCCTAATATATGGTTCTATTTCATTAATAAACGGACTCTGCAGAAAAATATGGATTGCAAAACGTATTTTAGGTGATGTTTAATAAATACACATACAGATTCATTTTACTATTGTTTTATTGAAAAAAAAAATTAAAATATAACAAAAGATTGAGTTTACTTTTTATTATTAAAAAATAAAAAATATAACAAACAAAAAAATTAAAAATTAAGAAATAAAATACATGTTAATTTCTTCTGTACAGGTAAGCTTCTTCTATGACCCAATTTCTTCTCTGGATGGCGCGTTCATTAATGTCCTTGAACTGGTAGTAAACTAGTCCACAAAAGCCGCATTGTACAAATTTAACCCTGAAAAGGTCAATGTAGTTGAAGTCGTACGTAAGATCATTTCGCCAGCAGATACCTAGTCTTTTACAATGATGACAAGTTAAATAAAAAGCTTTTGGTATATGACAGTATCTTTTGGCTGCTTCACTAGGTTGTTCATCAGTTGGCAACATGATGTTTGAATATGTTGTACTTTTCAATCGCGGTACTCTAATTATGTATTACTTTTTAAAATAACCTTGACAGGACCAAAAAAAAAATCCTTGAAAATTACAACCTCGAAAACGACCCTGACATTGACGGGTACTTTGACCTTGGCCTTGGCCTCGCATCTAACAAGTTTAGTACTATATTTATATGCTTCTTTAAAATAACCTTGACAGGGACAAAAAAAAAATCCATGAAAATTACAACCTTGAAAACAACCCTGGTATTGCCGGTTACGTCGGCCTTGGCCTTGGCCTTGCATCTGACAAGTTTAAATATTATACTTAATGCATCGAACAAAAGGAATAAAGGTGGTGTAGTGGGGGAAATGGGCATAAAAGCAGACTTGCTGGCTCGAGCTCTTCACAGTTCGTCAGAACACCAAACAGTACAGTGCTAAGATAAAGTAAATAGTGTGAGTTTTAATATCGAAGATGTCGAGTGTACGGTCTCTTTTAGATGCTCTTGACGTGAGCTGCGGTTCGCAGCAAGGCATGCTGGATAACATGAGTAGTTTGGAAGTGTTAAGTCCGGGGGTATTCGAGAACTGGAATGGCGTGGAGCATGAAGATGCCGAAGACCGAGCCCTCAATGATGGTCGCGACGAAGAGATAGTTCAGTCGGCAGCGCAATTCCTCGAATGCTGGACGGAAGAGAAGGAGCCAAAGATAAATGTGATTAGTGATGTGGTTGTGCGAAAAGCATCGCGGCCTAGGGAATCTTCTCCGAAAGCTTCGAAATTGAAAAAGCTCTTGACTATGCGTAAGTCGGAAATCGCCGATAAAAAAACATTTTATTCGGCGATTAAAGGTGTGGGACAAGGGAAGAAGAAAAAGTTTAACTTTAAGCGTCCCTCCACCCCTGTTCCATTACCCGACTTCCTAAAAACAGCACCAAAAGAGCCATTGTCGGTAGAAGTTGAAGTGATAGAAGGCCCCGATGGACCAACACCACCAACGCCACCAACACCAGCCAGCGTAGAGAAGGAAATAGTGTCGGAGGTGAAGTCTTCCCCAGCACCACTGTCGCCGATATTGGGGTGCCGGAAACCCATGAAGAAGCGGTTTAAGCGGTGTTTTGAAGGCGATGAAGTTTCCGCTGCTTCGTCGTCGTCGTCGTCATCGTCATCGTCTTCACCAAATAAAACCGCTTCTTCTTCGTTAATATATTCCGAGCCATCGCAACCGGAGTGGGTCGAAGACTTCACCAACTCTCAGAAGAGCAAATTGACAGACATTTATGAAATGAAAAAACGCTTAGTGAAAGAAGTGAACGAGTGTGACAGTGACATTTTAGAACTTGAAAGACAATTAGAGATAAAAAAGGTGAAATCTACGCGGTTAAAAAGACAATTAGAGGACTTTAATAAATTATGTAGTAGGTGTTAGGTAGTTGTAGATATTAGCTTTTAATTTATAGTATTAAGTTTGTAAATATATATATATATATATATATATATATATATATATATATATATATATATATATATATATATATTGTAGTTAATAAAAAAAGTGTTTGATCAAATTTTTATATTTTATAATGAGAATAAAAATGACTTGAAAATTTATTTTTGTGTGTTATTTCATATAGGCCCTGTCCCACATAATATTAGGTAATAAAAAAAAGAGTGAATAATCCACTAAAACTACGCAATAGCAATAGTTGTAAATATTTTCTGATAATATTTACAAGTATGCTAAAACATGGTTCGGTTTATGAAGTTAAGGTTCTGTCGCCAGAACTTCTAATACTCAATATCTCAATATTGTATGTTTTTATGAAAAAAACATAAAATATTGGTTACAAAGTATTATAACCAACTAAAACTACGATCAAATTATTTTGTGGTCCTGAAAAGGACCGTTTGGTTGTAAAACATGCGACTCTTTTATTGTGTTGTGGAGTCGCACGGCCCGTCATCATCAGCGGGGGTGGTGGTGGTGGTGCTGTCCTCTGTATATTCGATGATGAACCGCCAAAGTTCATCCCATCTGGGATCGTTCAACTCCCACTCCAGACAATTCTCTGTGGTAGAATCTACCACAGGGCATTGGATGGGTTGTTGTTGTTGTTGTTGTTGTTGAGTCGCAGACATGTTGAACTAAAATGATTGTAATAAGTATTGGTGGTCGTATATATAGAGACAAATTAATGGTGGGGGGTGAAAACAAATGTCGTATTACGTATTGAGACCAAAAGTTGTTTGTGGTCTCAAATACGAACGAACGATTTAGCTGGGTTCCACCAGCACTTAAAGTTTTAATACTTTGTATCTAATATTGTATATTCTATACATACAATATTAGTAACAAAGTACTAATATATACTAAAACTACGATCAAAGTATTTTGTGGTCCTGAAAAGGACCGTTGTTGTGTGCCCTTAAAAAGGGCCAGGGAGAGTGTGGGGCTTATGGTGCCCCATCCTCGCTGGTCGACCACCAGCTTGACGAATCGCAGGGGCCTTGTGGGTCGTCGGGTGTTGGTGATGCTGGAATTTCCAGCACCGCATCTTCCGTCGAGTCCGGCTCTGGCTGCGGCGACGGAGTTTCGAGTCTTTGTAAGACCCAATCGCCCGCATCGTCTAATTCCACTAGACCCGGATCATGGTCATATATTAGCGGAATCGGCTCATCCAAGTCGTCCCAACGTAGGACGTCAATTTCAAAATCCACCTCGTCGTCGTCGTCGAAGACTTGCAGGTCTCCAACGTTGTCGGCTACGGTGTCATCACTAAAGATGGATGAGCCTCGGCTGGCGGGTCTTTCTTCCTCCATGTTCATCGTATGAGGGTTGATGAATATATGACTGTGTAACTGGCCCAGTCTCATATATATAGAACTACCCCCACCCCACCAACGGATTCTAAATGTTATGTATTGGTGAGAGCTTATAGAATTATTGATTTTTTCAAAAACTTTAAATAAGGAATTAGATTTGTTTAGACAATAAGACTTATTCTTAATATTTTGTGAAGAATACATTACAAAAAAAAATAATAGAAACCTTGTTTGAACTGTTAACATTTTCATAGGTTCTCAAGCATATAACTTGGCACTTAAGCTACGAGACAAATCGTCGTTAAACGAATATCTCGCCCCATAAGTGACGATTACTAAACTACGATCAAAATATAATGTGGTCCTGAAAAGGACCGTTTTTGTGGCCCTAAAAGGATGGGCTCTGGCGTCGTAACGGTTGACGATAAAAAATTGGAAAAATACATATATTGTGGGAAATTTTCTCTAGAATCCAAAAAAAAAATTTCCGAACTTCTGTCACCGCAAATAAAAAAATCGATACCTCAAAAATTGCGAAAAAAAATGGTGAAGGAGCCGCGCAATCGCTCTGAAACCATCAAAAATCGTTTTTTTTCCCTCCGCGGGTGGGAGGGTGGGGAAGGTGGTGGTGGACTTAGAAAAAAAAAAAAACCCTCCCCTACAACTTCCACATACTCCCGTTCGGCGGCCCTAGCCTCCTAACTCGAGAATTTCAATTTTTTCGTCTAAATTTTTTGTCATTTTTAAGATTTTCCAAATTTTTTTTTCACCATTGTATTCTACTCAAAATTCTAGGTAATTAAAGTGCTTTTATTTTTCTCTATCTTGAACGGTTCCCGAGCTACAGCGCTTTAAAGAATTCAAATTACTAACTTTCTATAATTTTCATTTTTTCGAATTTTCAAAAATACTACAATATGTAGAAAAAAATTCTCTCTTTAATTTCCCAATACCGTTTTTCTCTAAATCTTCAACTTTAGCGCGTATTCAGCATTTTCAAAAAAAAAAAAAAAATTATAATTTTTTTTACACCATCGCATTCTCCTCAAAATTTTGGGCTATCGAAGTGCTTTTATTTTTTTTTTCTATCTTGAACGGTTCCCGAGCTACAGGCTTTAAAAAATCCAAATTACTAACTTACTATAACCCTTTTCTTAAAATTTCATCTTTCCGAATTTTGAAAAGTACTACCATATGTAGAAAAAAATTCTCTTTCTAATTTCCTAATATCATTTTGCTCCAAAACTTCAACTTTGGCGCGCATTCACCATTTTTCAATTTTTTTTTTTTTTTAAATTTTTTACGTTTTTACTATCGAAAAAAATGCTTGCTTATAGTACTCGATTTCCTCTATAATTTTTTCTTATAACTTTTTCCCTATTCCTAACCGTTACTTTCCTACAAATTTTCTAAATAGTTGTTTTCATATTTTGCCTTAAAAATTTTTTCTTGTGTTATTTAAGCTCTTTTTTCCACTTAATAAACCACGATTTTCTAAATTCCCGTACTCTTTTCTTAAAGAGCGGGCTTTTCCGCCAGCTTTTTTTTTTTGGTTGGGTTTCAAATAAATATAAAACTACTACTTCACTCATTACAAATTTATTGATTCAAGAACATTATTTTGTGTTACATATAATAGATACATTAAAATATAGATTTATTGGTCACCGAACCGTTTAATACATTATAACTAAAAAATGAGTCGTGAATAACTAATGCGTACACTTTAGTGTCTTTGGGGAATTTATTCTTTCTCGTTTGGAACTCCAATTTTACATCCACTGTCGATGAGTTAATCGCCTCTGGTTGATGACTGCAATTGATAATAAAAACGGGGTTTTTCATATATTCCGCGAACGTTATCATCGGATCGTTTATCTCGCGCCCGTAGTAGCTGCTTTGGAAGTTTTCGTAATTGTAATAGGCTGCTGCGTACAGTTTCTTGGCGAAATCTAAATTCCATCTTTCGTATGGATAAACGGTTGAATTCAGATACAGTCTAATGTCGCATACGTCGGCGTGGGTAAACTGGGTTGCGTTTTTTTCTTTCTTGTCGCAATTATTGCTGTCTTGAAACCCGACGATTATATAGCGCGGTCTTTCCAGACTTGTACTCGTTCTCAAGGCCCACACGTCGGAAGATGTTTGCCTTAAAGCTGGTAATTCGTACAGATCCCATTTACGATATGCCATTTGAATACTGGCATTGTTTCCTCCTTTATTAATGCGAGACAGTATTTTCAATTTTTGCTTGTCGTCTGGAATGATGTGACGAATTTTCCATTCGATTTTGTCGATATTAATTTCTGCCTCTACTTCGCCGACGTAACAATTGGTAAAAGTGCGAGCTAAAATCATAATAAGCTCTTGTTTTACGTTGAAAACACCTTTTGCGTAATCTTCGGCGAATCCCATAAGATATTTTAAGGGTAATTTCCCGGAGAATACGTTACTTGCCGTGTCTACGATATCTTGGTTTGCTTCGTCGAGACCCCATCCGCACGTCATGAGAGATCTTTGTTGCAAACTTCCGAATTAAACCATGGTTTTTAATGTCGTCGTAACTCCAGGTTTACGAACCACGGCGACCTGCTCACCTCCCATCTCGTAGCGAATTTCATCGAACAAAAATGCGAGGGCATTATTTGATAAAAAACATCTTTTCGTTGCGTCTATGGGTTTAAATTTTCCTTCGATATATATGTAACTTTCGGCGATATCCAGTATAATATCTTGAAAATTAATGGGGATACGGACATCATCCGAATTGTTGAATGATGGAGATCCGTATGGTTTATACGTATGCTCTTCTAGACTAATAATGGAATTGTCCAAGATGGGCTCGGAGAAAACCTCTATTTTATCGCTGGTGGTGGAAATCATTTTCGCACTTTAAGACCGATTGATTTTAAAAATTTATAGTCTTCGGCAGATAACTGTTGAGATGTTTGTGATCTAACGTCTGGACGACGACTAACCTTGACGTTAACTCTTCTTTTACTTTTATTATGTTTCGGCGGTTCCCCCATCTTAGTCGACAGCACACACAATTGACGATTGAAGCAAAAACCCATTTCTATGAAAGTTTCTTCAGTTCCAATTTCACGATTATTTTCTCGCCTTGAAAATTGATTAGATCACCGCTATCGTCCAAGATGCGAAGAGTAATGTTGTCGATAAACTGACGTCCTGCCGGCATTAACGGCATATAAATATTATTTTGTGGTTCTTTACTGATTTTGTAACCGGGCTCCACGTCGATATCGAATTCGAACAAGGTATGACCTTCCACCGAATTCATATATGCTCCGGAAATTATATTACAATCTACGCGTATGATACGTACTTTCATTATTTCCACCATCTCGGTTGATTCGTGCTTTTTGTCTCTTTTTAACACTGTATGATTAAATCCTAACATTTTACCGATACTCGCCTCTCCCCGGAAATCTATAGTATATTGGGATTTCAGTTCACATTTCAGCGTATTATTATTAGCGACCAAGTAAAAGATTCCATCGTTCTTTTCTTCAGTTGAAATCCTCAAAGCCTCCAACATAGCTTTACCTATCTCATCTATTTCATAGGCCCCAGGTGGAATCTGCAATTGTATCGACTCGGTGGTGTAACCCTCCTTCATGTAGGCAAACTTATTGTTGCTTTCGTCCACATTAAAAATTGAATTGTATGTGTAAAATCCCAGCAATGCCAGACCATATTTGTTTTCTCTATTTAATTCGACTGGTGGATAAAAATCGGCGCTTAAGACGCTCGAGTGTCCTGTTAGTGTGAACGTATAAGACATGACTAACCATTAAAACATCACACATCTCGGTTTTATTCTTAGCGGCAACATTTAAAAAGATTCATCTTCACACCTTTTCTCACTGCATTAGATAGTGATGTTTTTATGCTATTTTCTGCTTTTATGCGCACATCGCTGATTTTGCAATAACAACAAAATATTTTTCTAGCCGTAAGATCCTCATCAGTCATAACCTCGTTTAAATTGCTGCTGCTGCTGAAATAATGTTTGCAACCGCACTGATATTTTAATATATCGATATCGCTTTTAAGGTGCTCGGGCAACTTTTGCCAAACGAATGGAATTTCATTTGGGGCTAATGCAATCATTACTTCCTTGGGCATGTTTTCTAACTGTTTCACGGTCATTTTCCTTAATCCACCGGCTAGATGAAATGCTTTCAGTGATTGCAACATTTTAGTATAGTTATTGCGATCCATTTGCGGTGTTAATGGTGACGATGATGATGATGACATCTTTTACGCTGATGATTCGACAAGAAACTTTAAGCACAAATGTCCACACCAGACTGTTCCAAAATCCTGCTGACGATCGTATGTATAGTAAATAATTTTTGATGGTTCCGATCCCGTTTGTAGATATCGTACCAATTCGATCGGTGGGGGTAAATCGCCGAAGCTGTCATAATATGTTACTTTAGAATTATTTTTTCTATAAGCTACCCAATGAGTCCCTGCACCACGCGTACTATCCAAATTCACTATTGCTGCTTCGTAACGTCGAGGACCTTGTCTAGGTAATAAATCCTTCATATAAACGCCTCGAAAGTGTCCTATTCTTTTCTTTTTGGCATATTTTTCTATATCGATGTTAGATAGTGGTCTTCGAGGTAGGGATTCAATTAGTTTTTTGATCTACGATTTAAAAATAATCCCATACCTTTACGATATGGCTTTAGAAACAAACCATTTCCTTTCGATTTTAAATACAGGCCGGCACTGGTTTTATCTTCGCTGCTTTTTTTTACTGCTTTTATGGCGCGCACAATTCCCGCTGCCCCACCGGCTAATGAACCCAAAGCTGATAACCCGGCAAAAATTGGTATTAATGGTAATATTCCACCAGTTTTAGGAATCGGTATTATTATCGGTGTACGAACCTTCCTTTTGCCACCTGCCGCTTTTACCGATCTACGTGCTGCCGACAGAGCTATTTTAGATGCATTCATGACATTTTTTTCCAACACATTTTTACTTCCGGCTTTTAATAATTCCCTTCGAACTGCTTGTCGAATAGCTGTTCCGAAACTGGCTTTCCGAACATGTCGATTTTTATTAACACCTTTCCTTTTTGTATGACGCGTGCCTTTACTAGATGTTTTTTTTGTTGATAATGATGATGGTACACCCATACCAAAACGTTGTTTTCCTTTCATAATGTTTGTAACTAACCAAGCTGCTGTTTTTTCACCTAAACTGGAATCTTTCGATTTTACTCTATTCCAAGCACTTTGTTCGAGCTCGTAATCCGCTCGATGTCTCGCACTTATGTTGTCTTTATTATGTAAATAGGCTAAATCGTGTTTTTTGCATGCGGCATCCAAAGGATTAATGCCTGGATCACCTCTTGTTACACGTTTTATTACTTTTGTTCCGGGTCCGCAATATTGATAACCAGGAATGTGTACCTCGAATGGTAATTTATTTATTAACGAATTCACAATACCGTATCCAGTTTTGTTGGAAACGTGAGACCGTCCACTTCGTTTGACGCTCGGCATCTGAATGACAGTTTTTGTGAAAAATTGCCTATAAAATATCAAATTTTCCTAAGATGCGCGTTATCGATCTTAAACAAAAACTTCCTATTGACAATCTCGATGAAAAAGTCGGACTTGGATTTGAAAAGAAGATAATGAAGAGACACGGTCCTCTACTTCCTTCCTCTATTCGCGGCCTGTTAATTGGTCCATCCAATTGTGGAAAAACTAATGTCATGATTTCGCTGCTTACACACCCCCTTGGGCTACGTTTCGAAAATGTCTATATTTACTCGAAATCTCTGTATCAACCGAAATATGAGTATTTAAGGAAAATTTTAGCGCCCATCAAAGGTTTAGGCTACTATGACTTTAGTGATTCCAGTAATATTGTGGAACCGTCCGATGCAAAACCAAACTCTATATTTATCTTTGATGATGTTATATGTGAAAAACAAGATGTTATAAGATCGTACTTTAGCATGGGACGTCATAAAAATATCGACTCCTTTTACCTAGCGCAAACATATTCGCGAGTGCCTAAACAGCTTGTGCGAGACAACGCCAATTTTATTATTATGTTTAAACAAGATGAGTTGAATATGAAACACATATTTTCCGACCACGTTTCACCGGATCTAACTTTTACTCAATTTCAAGAAATGTGCTCAAAATGTTGGGATAATAAGTATGGATTTTTAGTAATTGATAAAGACAGCGATGTGAAATCGGGAAGATACCGCAAATTACTGTAATAATAAGAGAAAACGCTCATTTGATTGTTGAAACGTCCTTTGTTAACATCATGAATAACGCGATCGACTTAAAACGTAAACTAGTGGAAGCTACCAATGCCGTCAGAAAAAAATTTAAACAAATTAAAGCGGCTAAAGAGTTTAATGTTGTGGAATTGGAAAAGTTTTACGAACCCATTTCTAAGCCATTGACAACTATATCTGATGTGGTTAAGCAACGTCAGCAGCAGCAGCAGCAGCAACAACAACAGCAACAACATTATCCAGCTACAAAGTCACATAGTCTCAGTACATCAGTGCAGTCGACTCAAATATCAGGTTTTCCCCAACCTACACATTCCTTTCAAACCTCCACACCTATTCAGCAGCAGCAGCAGCATCGCATTTCAAAAGAAGATATTAGCCAATCGGTGTTTGATACACCCTCGACATCAACTAATACATCTCTCGCATCCGCTGACACCACAACTTCCGATACTTTAAACGCACACCTGAAAGGATTACGTTCGAAACCATCTCTATACGATACTGTATATGGTGTACGTTTTGGTTCAAAAACAGATTATAACAAAAATTTTATTGGTAATTTAGAGGTGCGTTTTCGAAATGGAAATATTGTCTTATACAAAAAAATATTGCAGAATATGGTGGATCACCGGCACTTTATGATTTGTTATTTCTTAAAACACCCCCAAGTGTAGGCAAGGAACAACAACAATTAAGTGATAATGTACTTTCAACGTACAAGGAAATTTTGGAATCAACGAATGCTGTCTACAACAATTTTAAAAAAAGTGATGGTTTACGGGAGACCAGATGGAACAAATATTTACGAATTATTAAACCTCTGATAATGGGCACAAAATTAGGTGGTACTATTACAAGAAAAAATCTCTCGGAAAAACTACAGTTACCCACAAAAAAAAAATTATCTTCGAAAAAATTTCAATATGTCTACTGGAACAAAGCTAAAGAGTTGGTGGATCGTTTACGTTTGTTGTGGAGTTCCAAAATGGCCGGTCACACTGGACACGAAAATGAAATTATGTCAATCATAGAGGAATTACGAGAAGAAGATATAATATATTAAGCTCAATATTTAATGATATTATTCAGTTCTTCCTTCGATCTGAAACCTTTAGTATTACTAATAATATGGAGCCCAGTCTAGAAAAAATCAAGATTGTTAATGAACTACATAGAACGGCTAGAAAAAATTTTGTAAGACGGCGCACGATAATAAAAGGATACAGAGATTTGTGGCAAATTGATTTGGCTGAAATGCAACAGTATGCTGATGAAAACGATGGTTATCGTTATATTTTGGTCTGTATAAATTGTTACTCGAAATTTGTCTATACCAAAGCCATAAAAAACAAGACTGGTATAGAAGTTACTAATGCGATGAAAAGCATCATTGAAGAGGCATCATATACACCAACAAATCTGCAAAGTGATCAAGGAAAGGAGTTCTATAATACAAACTTTCAAGCCCTGATGAAAAAATATAATATAAATCATTATTCCACTTACAGCACAAAGAAAGCTGCAATTGTTGAGCGAGTCATAAGGACTTTAAAAAATAATTTATATAAACAATTCTCGACAAGAGGATCTTACAAATGGATACATATATTATCGGCAGTAACAAAAACCTATAACCATTCGAAACATCGCACCATTGGAATGAAGCCTGCAGACGTGCAAGAAAAAACACATATTAAAGCATATGATTATTTAAAAATTGTACCTAAAAAATTTAAGTTTTCCATGGGTGACATTGTGCGTATTAGCAAGTACAAAAGCTTATTCGAGAAAGGATATACGCCCTCTTGGTCAACCGAATTGTTTAAAGTTGTAAAAGTTAACGTTACAAATCCACCTACTTACTTGTTGGAATCGTTAGAAGGTCAGCCTATAAGAGGGTGTTTTTACGAATCAGAACTACAAAAAACAAGCAGTCCTGACGTTTATCTAGTAGAAAAGGTCCTTAGACAACGCAAGAAAAATCACATCGAACAATTATTTGTCAAATGGCTAGGATTTCCCAACCACTTCAACTCTTGGATAGATAAAGCTAATATTGTTTAAATAACATATTGTATGACTATATTTTTTATTTAAAATGTAAAATAAATAAACAATATATTGTAAAATAAAGTTTTTTATTTCAATCTTCATTATTAAAAACAATGACAATAAAACATCATACACATAAATAACATTTCAATATTCTTGGAGGGAAGGTCCAATTCACCGACGACTACGACGTTATCTTCAAGGCTATGCCACTCGGAGTGCGTTCTCCTATTCTTTAACCTGCTTTCCCTTTTTTTAGATTTTTTTTGAAGTCGAGTCGTACGACAGTGCGCTTAATGAGTCATTTAAAGGCTGATGATAGAGTATTTTCTGCATAACTTCAATTTTTGTTTTAAGCTCACTATTATTTTTGTATATCATGGGGAGGACATCCTTGTTAAATATGTCACATATTACAACTGCAAAATTGTAAAACTTTCTATTAACAAAGTGTTTTGTCACAGCATCGTCATCATCTTTAGGTTCGCCTAAGTTGGTTATGATTTTTCCACCCATATCATACTGCCCATCCGCTGTAAGTTTAAAACCAATCCCTTGTGGCCCAGATAATATATGATATTTTTCATTATATTTCTGACGACCAAATTTATCAATTGTGTTGTTTCCTCGACTCATTTTCAATCTTTACTAAACTATTTTATTTTTATTTGCCCTACTTATATTAAATATTTCAGCTGAGAAAAAGAAACACTGACTATGATCTACTGGGTTGGTATGTTTATAAAAGAAATAAAATAAAACTGTGATTGTAACATATATTTATTTACAGTTATTTAATTGCACAAATACAAAAATTATAAAAAATTAATTTTCCATGTCTTCGTTTTCGTTGCTCAAAATTCTATCCCATCCGACACTATTTCGATCGTCAACGTCTTGGGCTGTTGCTGTTGCAGAAACCAATTCATATTTTGCAGCAAGCTCACCTGGTAAATGTGGAATATTGACGAGGTATTCTTTTAATTCTTCTTCAACCATTTCAGCACAAAATGTATCCATGTCTATGGAACCATATAAAAATTTGTCGCACAAGTGTGCCCCAGCCATAAAATTGATTGTATCCCTGATCTCGTTCTTATATTGATCTTTGGTTACATCAATATGCGACCAATCATTTACGCTATCTAACATATCGTGAGCCCTATTTCTTAATTCTCTCCCCAACCAAAATATGTATCTATCTACACATTCGTTGGCGGTCGTCGTCGTCGTCGCATCAGCAGACATCTTTAACAGAAATAATGAACACGCGTAAGTATTCTGACATGTGCAACTATATTTTAAATTTAATTACATCCTTTTTTTTTAAACAATTTACATACAATTTACTCCAATGAGCCAAAACGTAATAATGTTCGAGTATTGTTTCCAAAAACTCTAGTGCCCTGCCCCAAATAAGTTAGAGTGTATTTATCTTTAGTTTTACTCATAATATCTACAATATCGTCAGATAGTGTTGCGGCCACACGTTTTGGTAAAAAAGTCTCAAATGTGCTATTATCACCGTCATCGTGTAAAGCCACTAAAAGAGTTTTACCAAATCGTGTAGTCATTGAAACCATCTTTACAATTTTATACACTTTGCCTACAATCATTTCGGTAACCTTTTTTCTCTCTAAAACCTCGAAATCTTTGCTAAACATTTCATTAATTTCATCTAGAGTTTCTTTTGCAATACTCATTATTGAAAAAATGGTATATAAATCCAAAAATTACCGTGAATATAAAAGCACTTTCAGAACACTACACGAACACAATATTTGATGTTTATGCCACTGATATCTGCGACTGTTTGAAGTCACTTCTTTTCCCACGAACCTTTATAGCGGGGTTTCAAGGTCGAATTGTAACAATGGTGGGGGTAGCTTAACGATAGAAATAGTGGGAGGAGTATTCAAGGTCAAATGACGTCACACATTTAAATTGGTATAAGGATAACTTCAAGGACAAAATATAATGAAACAAATAACTACATTTTATGTACTTTATTCATTGATTTTTTTCTGCCATTCTTCTATGCGTGTAACATTATCACCTAAACCTAATTTCCTTATATTGTTCAATAATAATTGTTTGTTTTTATTTCTTAGAAAATTCTTACAAACTCTACTAGCTAAAAGACACACTTCGGCATGGTCCATATACTTAAAAAATACACTTAAGTCCTGAGCCTCCGAATCTTGCATTTCATATGCGTAAAATTCCGAACAGGCTGCAGAAATTAGAAATTCCTCGTCCATTTCTCGCACTAAACTTTCCATATTAACTACTACTACGTTAAACTTAAGTCCTACACTCTAATTTCATCTAACACAACCGGATCTGCAATGAACCTAATCAGTTTTTCCAAACAGTCACCAAACCCCAACTTTTTTATCTCACGAACAAAGTCTTGTAAATTTATTGTTTTGCTGCAATATTTACGACATGCATTCGCAGCCTTTTCATATTCATAAGCCAAATCACAATAGCGCGACGCCCATTCTGCTCGACTTTTCATTGCATCATTGAAATAATTATTAGCCGTTTCAGTGAACTCATCGCCCAATTTTTTTACTGTCTCTTGCAAAGCACTATTCATATTATTCACTCATTTTTTACATTCACGACACTTTTTTATTGCTGGTGGTGGCCCATCTATATAATGACGATATATTTGTTCATAGTGAATGTAACAGGGTAAGCTTAACTGTAGTTCCTTGTTACACCGATATGACGCTGGCAGCTTATCCCAAATTTGCCGTAAACTCAGCGTATCAACGCAAGTTTTTAAATATTCGAGAGGAAAAAATGCTAGATCCTTCTCTTCAAAATCACACAAACTTTTTAAATTACTCTGATATAAACAAATTACTCTGCCGACTTGCTCTATAATTTTTTCTTTAGATAGTTCCGTATCTGACATTTCACACTGAATGAATGCAAATAGACTCACACAATTTATAGAACAATTTGCAAGGTCAAAATCATTTCAAGATCATCCCACACTATTACAATGCACAAATAACTACTTCAAGGTCACACACCCAAGATGACCTTCAACAAAGTCAAGGTCGTCTCGACCAAGGTCAAGGTCAAGGTCACACACACAACCTTGAACACAAGGCCAAGGCCAAAGCACACGTGCATTTTCAAGGTCAATGACAAGGACATGTGGGCGGGGCCAAAGAGGAGTGAAGCAAGGTCAAGGTCAAGGTCAAGGTCGAGGAGTGGGGAGATCGAGAGAATCGGGTTATGTTCACTACTTTTGCCTCTTATACTATAATTTATTCAAGAACTAGAGAGAGTAATAAATCATTTTTTACCTTTTTTTTTCTTCGCAAACTACCTGTGTTCTTTAGTCCGATGTCCTGGGTAAAATCTGTTAGACACATATATTTTTCATAGGAATGGGTTAGAAATTCTATAATCAAAAATACCGGTTTATAATAATGGTCTATTGTCAAAAATACAAAAAGTTAAACATATATAAAATAATAAATTCGTCCATATAATATTACAATTTTTTTGGGGCTAGCGGTCATTTTATTATTAATTAAAAACATTTTTAAGATATTTAACGTTTCAGTTTATTTATTTCTTATACCATCTGCAGACTTAAAATTAAACACTAAAAAGGGATTCAAATGTAATTAATTTTTATATATTACAGAAAATTTAAATAACAAATTGTGTTTACGCTGGTAAACATAACGTATCTAATTCATAATCAAAGTCAGTGAAGCTATATTCGCTCAAATTAATTATAATTGGTACCTCTATCTCACCGATCATGATATCGAGTTTCCACATTTTCTTTTATTCTTTTATTATATGGATTTTTCCCAATTTTCTGCACTAACTATTCAAAAAAATCTTTTAAAAGTTTAGTTAAATTACTAATTTTGTAAGTTGTGTTGTTTCTAGCAACTCTACCTTTTACTTGAGAGAGATATTTCCTTCTCCAACGGACATTTTTCGAACGACCTATAAGAACAGATTTCCTATCCGGTTTTTCCCAGCAAAAATTAAGTTCTCTGAGCAATTTCCAGAGCTCGGTTTTTTTTTAATTTTAGGTAAATTACGATCTTCATTCATTTTAGTTAGAATTTTGTTGACGTTTGGGATCTGCTTCTCATAATAAAATGTATGTACAACTCCTTTTATTGCAGTTTACCTCTCTTCTTCCAACGAGGTTTTTCGTCTGCCTGTGGTCGAATGTAGCTTGGGAATACTAACAATTCCAGTTGTTTTTGTTTCCTTCAGTATTCGGTACTTAGTAAATTTTCAAACTCCTGTCATATTGGAACATATCTCAACAGAGCTTTTAACATTATTATCTAGATATTGATATCTTAAGACATCATAAACATTCATCGTAATAAGTTTTTCGTTGAGGAAAAAATGCCCTAGTTTAACGATTTTGAAATAAATATAGTTGTGGAAGCCATATCTTTTGGGTATCTCACAAATCTCAAATAATATATAAAAAGAAGCACAAACAAGATAAATCACTAATGGCACACTGTAAGATGTACGTTGGAGGTTTCGGTAACAGTTTTATTACTCTCTCTAGTTCTTGAATAAAGTATAAAATGTGTATGCTTGCTATCGCCCCTCCCCTTCCCAAGAGCTTTGAGTTCAGGAAAATAGAACCCGATTCTGAATTTTATATTAGGAATAGACCTGATTCTGCCTCTTATACTAGGAATGTGTATGCTGCTCGCATCCTCCCCCCTGTCGGCAACTTGTTTTTTCTCGTGATCGCCCCCCCCCTCTCCAAGAGCTACAAATACAGAAAAATGGACACGACCCTGCCTTTTACACTAAAACGGGAATGTTGTTGGTGTCTCCCCCCCCCCTTCCCGTCGACAACTTGCTTTCGCTTGCCATACTGTACTTTTGTGATATCATCGCCCCCCCCCCCCCAAAGAGAGAGGCTGGATCTGCCCCTTGATATCATCACAGAATTTCCTGAAGCTGTTTCTGTTAGCTTTTACAATTTCTCTTTGTTTGTATAGAACAGTTCGATTCACAAGCTGTTTTTATATTAATATTGTATATCTCTCAATCTATTTTCTCAGCATGCCTCCTGAGAACTGGCTCAGGAGGATCGACTTCCGACCAGAGTATTATATTATTTAGTTAAAAAGTAAATGGAGTCCCTAGTTCTGAAACAAAATAGACAAACAAACTGAGACCATAATGAACAGAAAGCCAGATCTATCATATCGAAGAAAATTTCAAAAGGAAAAAAAAAGTGAAAAAATGTTTTAGTAGGCATCTTTCATTAGGAAAATAACTGTAAACACCTAAAGCATCGCTCTCTTGCACGGTGAAAAAGATGTGTTTAGTTGTTGTATAACCTACAGTTTATAATTTTAATTTTAATTTATGGTAAAAAGAAATGCCTCATACTTAGCCTACAGAATTTTTATTTTTTTTTTGTAAAGGATGTGAGGTATTGCAGATATCACGGCCATTAATTTAACATTTTTTTGTTTTAATTTGTAGCAAAAGAAATACCATTACTTAAAAAATATTCTGGGGGATGAATTCAAAACTTAACCATAGGCTGTGAAATTTAAAAACTTAAAGTTAATAAGATATACATTTTATACATTTCATCTCTAGACAGTTTTGGCTTTATAGAGTTATGGGAATGAGGTTTTGAAAAAGCCTTGAAAAATCTTGAAATGACTTAAAAATAAATATATTTATAAAATATCACGTTTGAATTCAATAAATATTAGAGTTAGAGATGTGAAACACCAAACACAAATTTTACCTTTTCAAATACTGTCAAATGGGCATTTAGATATTTAGAAGTGTAGATATCTCAATTATTAGATGTGGAATAGGCGAAAATAAATTTTACTCAATTTTATCTCCGACTGGTTTTCTTGCAATATTTTTTTGCAGTTTGGGACTCTTAATGTCTTAAAAATTCTTTATTATTCGATATCATCTGCGTTATTCGTTAACATGTGGGCCAACGTCGATAAATTTTTAATTGAACTGAAACATTAAAATTTCTTTTCTTTGTGACGATCCCAAACTTTCGCGTGATTTGTAATTTTGCAACATAATTTAAAATTCTTATCATTTTTTGGTTATTTAATAAGTATTCAGTTATTAAATAAAATGATAAAATAAAGAAATCTTTTAATATATTTCAATTAATGAAATTTTGAGCTGAAACAAACGTTTGTATTCAATGAATGATTCGAAGTATAGTTTATTAAAAACCTTGTATTCTAAATGACTTGAAAACAAGGACGAATATATAACGGGGCACTTCGGTGCGTTGCCCGGAGGCCCCATTTCTAGGGGAACCCGAGCACGCGGGAAAATAATTTGTCTGAAATGATTTTTAAAAGGTCACTTTCGGTTATTTATGATTTAAAAAAAAAACACAAGCATGTTTTGCATCGAGGCCCACCGCTGTCTAGTTCTGCTCTTGCATGAAAAGAATAAAAATATTACTATTTGAATAAAATTTTTAATAAGTTATATGTGAGTAAATTTCACCATTTGTAATAAGACTGGATATGATAATTTTGAAACTGAACGTTAACAACTTAACAAAAATGAAAATGCAATTGAAAGTTTCAAAAAGTTCTAGATTATTAAAAACTAACGACAATATGCAACAACAGATTGCTTATTTTCACAAAAATATTTAAAAGGAATTGGATTTTTTTTAATGGTGAATGCGAAGGTGGCTCAATAGTATGGAAAAATCTAATAACTCTGTTATTATAAACGTAACAAAAATGTTTTATATGAAAATTTTTATTATATGTCTATATTCCAAAATTATTTTTGATTATCCAGGGTGATATGGAAAAGTAGGGGAGGGAGAATGAGACAAAAGAGTAATAGTGTAAGAGCCTTATAGGAGTGTTCGTGGCCGATAGAGGTCCCCCAATGCACCCAAGTTTTTTTACATCTTTTAGGATGCTGAACACGAATCACGAGATTGCTTCCTCGAAAAACTTACAGACTTAAAACCCGATAACTGTTTATCTAAGCTAGATACAATTTTTTTTAAACAGTTTTTTGTTGCATATAAAAACAGGAACAAATTCTTATTGAAGTTCATTTTGATAAAATTATTAGAACACAAATTACTGCAAATTTAATGCAAAATTGACAAAAAATCGGACAAAATCGGGAGTTACTCGGGCTTTAAGGAATATTTTTGGACGTATAATAACTCCCTTCAAAGAGAAGAGCCTACACTTTCAAAATTTATCGCCACTGATCAAGTTTAACAATAGTGTAATAGCATAAAGTCGAAATTTCTCATAATTTTTTACAACCCTATTGTTTATTAGAGAATTCAAACTAATTAGGACGTGATATCTCCTTCAAAAGTGATGCGAAAAGAAAAGATTTATTATATAAATTCGGAGACTTGTTCAAATTTAAATGCTCCATTTCATCTCTCGGTAACAACTGATAAAATATCAAGAAAAATTTTGCCATTTCATTTAAACCAGTTTTATAACTCTTATACCATAGTTTATTCAAGAACTAGAGAGAGTAATAAATCATTTTTTACCCTTTTTTTCTTCGCAAACTACTTTGTTCTTTAGTCCGGTGTCTTTGGCAAAATCTGTTAGACACATATTTTTCATATGGGTAAGAAATTTTATAATCAAAAATGCCGGTCTATAATACTATTTGGGTTGGATAACAATAGATATTTGGAAATGTGAAATGTTAAAAAGGATTTTAATCTGTGTCATAGGCGTCGGAAGGAGGTTTATTTTATCACTAAGTATTTATGGCATAGAATATTATTTCGGTAATAAACTTAAAATAAAATGTTTTTATAATATTACTTTATTTCTTATGATTTCTTAATAATTCACATACATTACAAAATGTAGATAATTTTGACATATTTAATACAAATCACAACTTTATTTTTATTATTTTTAATTTTGGCATAGAAACCGTTTTAGGCACATTCACACTAAAAAATAGCCTTATTCTCTCAAAAAATTCTAAGTTATAATTTAAATACTTACAAAATACCCATTGTCAAAAATACAAGAAGTTAAACATATAGGAAAAAATAAATTCGTCCATATAATATTAAAATTTTTGTGGGGCTATCGGTCATTTTATTATTAATTAAAAACATTTTTAGGACATTTGACGTTTCAGTTTATTTAGTTCTTAAACTATCTGCAGAATTACAATTAAACACTAAAAAGGAATTCAAGTGTAATAGTAAGATTAAAGAATGGGACACACTAAAATAAAAATATATAAAAAAATAAAAAGTATATAAACACCATTAAAAAATACAATACAACAAAAACAAAAATTTAAATAATAAATTGTGTTTACACTGGTAAACATTACGTATCTAATTCGTAATCAAAGTCAGTGAAGCTCAAATTAATTATAATTGATTCGCTCAAATTAATTATAATTGATTCCTCTGTCTCACCGATCATGAGATCGAATTTCCACATTTTGTGTTATTCTTTTATTATATGGATTTTCCCCAATTTTCCGCAGTAACCTTATTCAAAAAAATCTTCCAAAAGTTCAGCTGAATTACTAATTTTGTAAGTTGTGTTATTTCTAGCAACTCTGTCCTTTTTCTTGAGAGAGATATTTCCTTCTCCAAAGGACAGTTTCCGGATGATCTATAAGAACAGATTTCCTCTCTGGTTTTTTCCAGCAAAAATTAAGTTCTCTGAGTAATGTCAAGAGCTCAGTTCTTTTAATTTCAGGTAAATCCCAATCTTCATTGATTTTAGTTAGAATTTTGTCGACGGTAGGGATCTGTCATGTTGAAACACATCTCAACGGAGCTTTTAACATTATTATCTAGATATTGATATTTTAAGGCGTCATAAACATTCATCGTAATAAGTTTTTCATTGAGGAAAAAGTCCTGGTTTAACGATTTTGAAATAAATATAGAGGCGGAAGCCATATCTTTTGGGTATCTCACTAATCTCAAATAATATATAAAAACCAGCGCAAACAAGATAAATCAATAAGGACACACTGTAAGGTGTACCTTGCTCACTGACAGAAATTAAATTGGACTATCAGAAATTTTATTGTTGCAGTAAATTTATGAAAGCGTATAATATTTAAATATAATTAGATTTACGGCAGTCCTCGGTTACCTGCGGCACTGGAGCAGGTGCGTTGGAGGTTTCGGTAACAGATTTATTACTCTCTCTAGTTCTTGAGTAGAGTATAGGAATGTGTACCCTTGTGATCGCCCCCTCTCCCAAGAACTTTCAGTTCAAGAAAATAGAACCGATTCTGCCTTTTATATTAGGAATGTGTATGCTGCTGGCACTCCCCACCCCGTTGACAACTTATTTTTCTTGCGATAGCCCCCCCCCCTCCCGAGAGCTTTGAGTTCAGGAAAATAGACCCGATTCTGCCTCTTATACTAGAAATGCGAATGCTGCTGGCATCTTCCCCTGTCGGCAACTTGTTTTTCCAGAAGCTTCAAATTCGGAGAAATAGACCCGACCCTGCCTTTTACACTAGAAATGGGAACGTTGATGGTCTCCCCCCCCCTTCGACAATTTGCTTTCGCCATACTGCACTTTTGTGATATCACTGCCCCCCCCTCCCCCAAGAGAGAGGCTGAATCCGCCCCTGAGTGAAACCCAAACAGTATGAAGTGGGAAGTTTCACCTTGTCGTCGGTGAGAAGACTTGGTAATCTTCAACATCCAGAAATCGATGTCGGTGATAGCGTGATTACTGGTAGGGCTACCCATGCTGGTATGATCTCAAAGTGACGAAGGTGAAGCCATTGGACAACTTGCCTCTTACCAACCCGACATGAGGTAGCGTAGCAAGGTACGCTTTCACAACCCCGACAACAATGGATATAGGACAATCTAAGCCACGGCCCTCATTTTCGGTAGGCCCAACAGGCACCGAGATGAGTAGTTCTTGGGAACCATCCAGAATGACAGAGGGTGCTAAGAATCTGCGGAGTCTTAACCACTACCCGAATAAAACAACAACTCTGTATATAACGATACATAACTGCAGATCATTATCAAACCAGGCAAAACTCAGTGAGTTAGAGAATGAAGGACATAACCTAAAATGGGATATTATCGGAATCAGCGAAGTAAGACGGAAAGAAAAGGAGTCAATAGAACTTAAATCAGGCAATATCCTCTATCACAAAAGAACAACAAATAAACGAACAAGTGGTGTGGGATTTTTAATTAATAAAAGATGAAAAAATAGGATAATCGATATAATAAGCAATTAAGGCAGAGTAGCTAGCTTAACTCTACGATTATTAAAAATACACACCATTCAAATCGTACAAGTATATTCACCAACCATCCCTCACTCAGAAGAGGAGATAAAGGAATTCTACAATGAAATAACAGAGGTGCTAAACAATAACAAAAGTCAATTTAAGTATCTAATTGGTGACTTCCATGCCAAAGTGGGGAAAAGATCCAATCAGGAACAATATGTGGGAAATTTCGGAATTGAGGAAATAAATAAAAAGCGAAAAAGGCTGATTCAATGTACATGCTACCAGAACTTATCAATCGCCAATATCTACTTCAAGAAAAATGTTAATTGAAAATGGACATGGGAAGCTCCCAATGCAACTATCAAAGATGAAATAGATTTCATCCTCACAAACAAAATAAAAACTGTTAAAGATGTAAGCGTTCTCAACAAATTTCGAACAGGTAGTGATCATAAATTAATTAGGGCTCGAGTAGTTCTGAACACAAAATTAGAACGAATAAAATTAGTTCAGAAATAAACATTACTAATCTAAGTAACAACTTGGGGCACTATGAAAAGCTTATCGAAGAAAGGCTACAAAATTCAATAGATAACAAACACTTAACGGAGACGATCTTAAATTGCGCGAACGAAATTGGAGGACCACAACAACGCAACCATAATAGAAAACTTTCAGATGAAACAAGAGCTCTTCTGACAACAATGCAGACAATTCAAAGTTAACTTCAATATACACAGAATAGAATACATCGAACTGTACAAAACAATAAGGAAAAAGGTTGCAGGAGATAAAAAAAACTTATAACGAAAAGCAGAAAACAAATAATAGCATTAATGAAAGATGGTGAAAGAATCACAATTATACATTTACAAAATGGACTGTTTAGAGTAAAATATCATTTAAGAAGGCAACAGCAGAACGTTTGTTTTCTTATGCCGGTTGCACAAGAAGCCAGGATAGTAAACCAGTCCAGTGAGACAGACCAGTAGATTAATTGTAAGCCAGTGAGTGTTCACACTAAAGCCAGTTTAATTATTACTGCCATCGAGATGAATTGAAAACAACATTTAAGACTATTAACAAAAAAGGCCTTATTATTATTATTATTAAATGAGATTGAAGAAGTGACTGAGAGTGAGATGAATGGCTTGTTCCTTTCGGTATTCTTCCAAATCTGCGCGCCTAGACGCTCCCTACAAAGTCTAATAAACTTAATGGTTTTAATTAATTTTTGCGGTGCCATTTTAAACATAAAAAATGTGAACCAACTGTAAACAAAAAAACAAGTTTTAAAATAGCCAATATTAGCTTGCCATGTACGTTCACACGAGAACAGTTAAAAGACAATTGTGAACGATCAGCGGTGGGGGAACGTTACTGTCTTGAAAAGTTAGATGGGCATTCTATCTACTTTCCTGTCTCGATTACTGGTTGAGACAGTTGCGCTCTCCTAATATTTCCATACACACGGAGACAATACTAACCTGGGCCCCTATCCTCGAAAGTTTGATGTGAAAGGTGATGTGAATAGCGATGGGAATGGCGATGTGAACTTTTTGATAGTAAAAGCCGTATTCTTGAAAAGCCAATGTTGCCAGATATGAACGTCCTAAAACCCGAGAATTTCAAAAAATAAAATGGATGAGAGATGAATTGAGCTGTCAGACCAAAAATGTCCGTAGTATATTTTGTTGCCATTTTAGGCAAAAAGTAGTTTTGGCACTTTAAATTAATCGTCAAAAGTAAAAAAAAAATAGTGCTGTTGTTGTTATTTTTGTGAAGTTATTAATTGCCATTACAATATTTGTACTTTGCCTGGATTAAATTTATCTTAAATTGACACTCTAGAACTGTTAAACAAAAATGCGTACAAAGAGCCAAGTACTTTAAGATTCTAATATATAAAGAAAAAGGGATATCAAGAAAAACAGCAATCATATATACAAAGTAATATACTGACAGTAATTGCAGAAAGCCAGCACTAATAAACCTTGAAACGGTAGAAATTACAACTCTACGTAGTATAACTAAAAGCCATCATCCCAATCCACTACGGAAACTGTCCAGTTATTTATTGTATGAATTCACAAAATGTTCAGCCGCTTACTGCAAGATGTTCTGTCCTGACAAGTAAATTTGAAAGAAAACCTGAAACTTGAACAATGAATACTGGCGGATCTCACATTTAAATTTTAACATATATATTTTTTTTATTTTATAAAGATTTGTAGAGACTTGAAGATCAAATGTACCATAAATAAGGTTTTTATGCAGGAGGACCTCATTCGTTGGTCTGTAGGGTTCATATTTATATGTCCCGATAAATTAATTATAATCATAATATTAATTTAATTGTAGTGTCGTATAGTGTTTAACAAAGTCTAATTAAGTTAAGTGCTCTAGTTAACATAATTTAAATATAAAATGTGTTACTTATTTAAATAAAAGTTTCAGATAGCTTACAAATTGTGATTTCTCAAATTTATTATAAGCTGTGTCGGGAAAAGAATTATGTTAGATTTAACTGTTTAAAACTAAAATATTCGGCTGTTATGAACACAAGTATTTATGTTAAATCTATAAGCAGAACTGGCCCTCGAAAAACATTTTTAAATAGCACGCTCATACAACTAAGTTATGAACAGAATCTCCTGTAATAATTTTATATGTCTGTAATCTCAAATTTGCTTAATATTTGCGAGACATATTCAACTTTCTAAGGATATTTTATTAAAAAATTTGAAAATATTAAAAGTATCGGGTACCACCTAATTAACGTTACAACTGTTTATTCAAAAAATAAAACGTCTTAAAGAAACGGTTCGTTAACATATTATTTTTTTTATTGACCAGTTATTTTGAAGAACCAAAAATAATATAAAAATTTTTAATACTATTTTATTTTTTGAAATCCGTGCGTTAAATATGTCATTTAGCGGCTGGCATTTCATTTGCGCATGTTTCACAGTTCGCTTGCCTTCCACCGGGCGAACGAGGATATGAATAATGAACATTTCAAGAATACGCGTTCACCACCTTTTCACTGTTCACTTCACGTTCCCCAGGATAGGGCCCCTGGCTTACTGATTTGAATCAGCTACTGGCTTCGTGTGCAAGCGGCTTTAATCTATAATAAGTACCTACTCCCAGACAAGACTCGACCAATGGCGTACTTACTACATACTTTACTTTTAAAACTCTTTATTTCCTAATATACATTATTTACAATGCTCTGGTATAGTAAGTATGTGCATCATACAATATTATATTATAACAATTCAATACCACACAACTAGCTCGTTACATTTTCAGTATTCGTTGTAAGATAGCAGCAACTACCCAAACAACGAAGTATATATCTCGTGGTACCATATATATATATATATATATATATATATATATATATATATATATATATATATATATATATATATATGGTACCACGAGACTGTTTAAGTTAATTTATAGGCAAGATTTCGGCTGTAGCCTTGATCCGCATTCAATATATGTTGACTACGCTTGAAACCAAATTGTAAGTGTTCCTATTTTCTTTAAATATTTACAATGGCAAAGGAAAAACAAGCTAGAAAAAACATTTTTATGTTCTTACTACATTTTACTCTTATTGGCACATGTCACTAAACACCCACGCCGCCCGACAAAGTTTTCTCTCTGTGTTCTTGTCTGAGTATTTCTAGGTTAAGAGATAAATTCAGCGGCAACGATAAAAAACCTGTGCGCCACTTAGTAGTTGTAGATGCTTTCGAGTGAACGTGGTCTCTCCCCTGGTAAGTTTTATTTCATGATATTTATCTAAATATTTAATTTTATTTGTATCTTTACTTTAATTTGTACATCGATTATTATGTTTCTTTGTTATTTATTTACGAAAAATACTTTTACGATTATCTCTGTGGTCTCATGAAAAACTGTCTCCCCTGTCTCATAAGTCATAGGGACAAAATGTCCAAAGGAGATATGAATAGGTTAAACCATGTTTTTTTTATAGTTAATACATGTATTTTGTAACGTAATTTAAGTTATGCATAAATTTATTACTCTCTACTCTTTGAGGTTATAATTATCGTAGGCTGTATTCTTTGGAGTAAATTATCACTGATCAAAGTGAAAAAAGTAAAACTGGCAACTTCATGTTCTTTTGAATATGCATTTACTTGTCGTTGGGTCGAAGTGATCATGATTATTTCAAGTGATAGAACTGAAAGTTATTACTTTCAACTCAAAAAAATAGCCCTGTAATTTCACTTACTTAATGCTAGATTTTATTTATATTTTTAAACCAAGGAAGAAAGTGTTATATTTTGTATTCTTGCTACATTCTAAATTGTAACATAGGAAAAGTATTAGCTTTGACATATGTGTTTTTACAGGTTATGGCAGTTCAAAAGAAATTTACGCGAGAAAAACTTTTGGAAAAAAACGTTTAGCAGAACAATTACGATATCAACTAATAAAAATGATCCGAAAGAAAAATTAAAAAAAAAAAGGAAAAGTACAAACAAAAGAAAAAGGAACTATTAAGACTGTAAATCAAATGACCCCCATACAGGGAAATACTAGAAAGCTATGAAGAGGAAAAGCAAAGAAACGTAGACGTTGTTTACCACTTCAAAAAGTTAATAATATCCCCATAACCTCTTCTAGTTCGGATAATGTAGTCCCTCCACTACCACCACCTCCTCTAAATGAAAATATTAATAAGCGATCACAAGCAGCACAACGCAAATCATTTCAAGCAAGGAAAACAAGAAATGTGATAAAAATCAGCTAAATGACACAGTCAAACTTAAAGCTGAAGTACAGCGTGACAAAAACCGAATACAAAAATCAAAATAACAACCTGTTACGCCTACATCAAGCATCAAAGTAAACAAACTAGTAGATTCACCAAGTGCTAGAGAAACCATAAAGAAATAATTGTTGGGCGGTGAAATTCTTTTTCAACAATTAAAAAAAAAATTTAGATCCTTCAACTGAAAAAGAGAAAAGACTGTTTAACAGAGTGATAAGTGGAAAACTAGTAAAAAATGCGAGGTTTTTGAAACAGAAAAGGAAAAAACCTTGACAGAAACCGAAACCAAAACTAAAATTGGTAGAGACGAAACGACGCACCAGAAAAAGCTATGAAATTAAAAAAAAAGATCAAAATTTTTATGGAAGAAGATTCAAATAGTAGACTGCGTGCCGACAAGAAAGCTTTTGTACTTAAACAAGGAGAACGTAAATAGAACCAAGTTTTGTTGAACACGTTACTAAACTTGCAGAAACTTTTCATGGAGAAGTCAGGAATCAAAATTTCGCATTCACCATTTTATGAGCTTCAGACGTTGTAGTCGTCCTAGCACACTGAAACAATCGCGATACTTGCGTGTGTGTAACACACACCAATATCGATATAATTTTGAATTCTCTATACTTTACGAAAGTAATACTTGTGTTAGATCATGTAGGCCTTCTTAATTTAATCTGTTGCAACAAGTATAATGAAAAGTGCATTTCAAGAGACTGTAAGACATGTAAAAGCAAAGGTTTCCATTATAAAGAATTGGATAATTCTGTTCCACTATCGTATAAAAAATGGCAATCTGTACGCCAAGATTTTGTTGACTCCAAAACTAAAAAAAAAAACCAAACGGTGACGAAAGCACATTGGAAAAATACCCACAGGATTTGATTTTAGAATTGGAAAGTAAATTAGAAAACTTCCTTGGCATTAATTCAATATAATGCACCCATATATGGCTTTAAAATCAAAAAAGATGCATTTATACATATCGACTGCAATGATAATTACCAAACTATGTTTTGAAGAAGTACAATCTTTCCATTTGGAGAATCTGGACAGCAGATAAGTACGCACACAGTGGTAGTCTACACCAAAGAAGAACAGGTAAAAAGATCATGTTTCTGCACTTTTCCCAAAAATTTGTCCAGCGATTTGGGCCCATTTACAACATCTTCTTGACAGTTTGCCTCCTACAATTATTAATCTACATTTTTTGAACAACGGGCAAGTTACCCATTACCGTAATAAAATTATGCTTAAAGTATTCGCAAAAATGAATTTGACCCTAATCTGCTGAATTTCGCGTGGAATTACCACGAAGTCGGCCACTGCAAAGGAGCTCCTGGTGAAGTGGATGCAACATATACGAGGACTGCAAACAGACTAATTGCAAACGGCACTGATATGTCGTCACTAAGAGACGTAAACAACGTACTTCAGAAAACTGCCCCAACATCAAAATTTTAACTATTGTAACGCAAACATCTCAGATAAAGAAACGCGACTTGGAGTAGCGGAAAATATATAAACTTTTTCAGACATACTAAGAGTTCACTAAGTTGCCGGAAACGCTTTTCTTTCAAATTGCTTAACAATGAATAGTTTACGCTGCTTCTGCAACCTTGATGTATACAGTCATTTTGTACTGAATACATTGGATTATTCAGCCTTTCAACCTCGTCTTTCTATTGGGGTTGATTATGGATCAAATTCCGACGATAAACTACAAAAAATAACCCATGATTTTTTTTTCTACTGATTTTTATTAAAGATAGCCGGAGAGCTTAAGGTTACTTTAAAAACTTTTGTTTGCATGGTAAAAGATTTATGTTATGTTTAAGTCAACACTGCCCATGAATTTAATATTACTATTCAAACGAAATAATATTACCATTAAAAGAAGTAGTTAGGTTTCAAAATTTTAGTTAAGTATAACGGTATTATAGTATTTTAAGAAGAAGGGCCGTTAGAAAATTAGAAGTTTGATTAATAGTTTATAAAAAAAAAAATAATTCATGTCGATTCCTAAAAAAAAACGCGTTTCTTTTATAAACTAACACTAAAATTCCCCCCTGTTCATATTGTATCCTACCCTGTAGACCTAGCGTCTTTCCTGTATAGAGTATCTCCCCTGGTCTCTTCTAAAACAAGAAAAAATTTAAAAATTGACTAGTCATCTTACAAATATGCACAAAGTAGCTGATGAAATAGAAATATACTATTGTAAGATTAAATTTCGAAATTTTTTCTCATACTAAAAATCATAACAAAAATGACTCCCAAACGTAGAATCATTCATATTTTGAATACAATTTCTTACTCTAATTTGCATATCGTCTTTCGTAGTTGAAGGTATATTATACGCCTGATTTTTCACAAATTCCCAAATATCAAAATCAATTTTGTTTATACCAGGTGACTTAGGTAGCAATGGAACTGATCCATTGTTGACTGTAGATTTTAAAAATTTTTAATCGGCCTTGTGAAATGGACGAGAGCCTCATCCTAAAGAAATGACGTGTTTCCGAATTTCATTTGGCATATGGTAACTAACTGCGATGTCTAAATAAACCTCATCTGTTAATTGCTCCTCAAAAAGATACGATCCAGTTAGAAAATAATCTAAGACTGCTCCCCAAGCATTTAGGGACCATCTATTCTGTGAATGGAATCTTATAAAATGTGGATTACAAGTAGCATAATAATGAAAAATGTGCCTGTCTACGTTACTATTTTTATGAAATATGAAAATAACACTTATAATTAGAAAAGTTCCGTTGTTCTTCTATTTTATTTTGAACCCATTGACAAAAATGTATTCTTCTCCCGTAATCCTCATTAAGTTTTTCTAATAACTAAATGTGGTATAGGTGCGCATTGTTGGCTGTTAAAATCCTTTGTACCGATGATCACGTTAGGCAAGGGATCACTGGCCGATATTCGGATCTTCAACAACAGCTAATAGGGCATTTAATTAATTTTATTCTGTAAGAATCCATTCGCTTCAATTCTTTTTGTTATAGGACACACGCTTTTTTAACTTTTCAAATGACTTTTTATCTTGGCTGCCTTCTCTCCAGATACCTTTCTTAATAAATTCTAGCCGCTAATAGCGATTTTTTGTCGCTGGCACCCAGCACATAAATCATATCAATCATTTCAGCCTTAAAAAAAATTAATTTTAAAGTATCTTGGTACGAAACTGGCAGTAGGAATAGTACGTACGGAATAGTGACAGCTTTTCCTTAGGTTTGCAGGTTTCCACAACCCCCCAAAAAATAGTAAATTAAAATAAAAGATACTAATAAATATAACTACAAATATTTTTTTAATTTCTACGGATAATTTAGTGATTAAATTTAAATCAATTTTTTACCTAGATTATACGCGAACAGCAGTCAATTATTGAAATAATTTAACTTACTTCGCCTAAATCTCAAGAATAATTTGTCTGTATTACAGTATTACGCCTAGAAACGTTATCGTTTTGCTGGTGTGCAATTTTAATGTAATCCAAGCTCATCCACTGGAGCGTATATGGAGTTGACTATCTTAAGATTTGGAGATTAATTCCGTCTCATAAGCTTCATGTAGGTTGCAAGTCGACTTGCAACCCCGTGTTTAGTTTGCCCCACAAAATATCCCTCTACTAGAAAAATTTCTCTTATGCAACCCACTGGACGAGTATTTGAACTTTTGCTTCCAATCGCGCGTGGCGCTGCCAGTATCAAGTAAAGGCTTATTCAAGTAGCAGTTAAACCATTCCTTTAGTTCAGGTTAGAATACAATTGTGGTGCCTACCGTGCCGGTATTTATATGAGTGATGTCTGCTTTACCGGTATTTTAATTTTTATGAAAGTGACTATGTTTGTACTTTGATCAAGATATTTTGTTACGTTTTAAAGAGGTTAAAAATGTTTGGCGAGAAAAAAACCATCCATAATGAAGTGCGCCCCAAACTGTGCAGACAAATACAGTCGCCAATTTCGATTTCCGAATTCAAAGGATTCCGAATTACGAAGGAATTTATAAAATTCATGTTATATTTGTTGGATATTTTTAAGAATCTCTTGTAAGAGATTCTAGAAAAGCTGTTAAATATAATCAGCTCCTGCTCTCTATCTTTCTGTATGTGTAAGTAAAACAAATTTAGAGCTTTTTTATTTTCTAGAAAACATGAGCGGTTCGTCGAATGGGGTACAAGCAGTTATAAAAAAAATCCTATGAACATGCTGCTTACGGGCACTATTATGCACATCAATTAAATTTGGTAACATTAAATACTGCATTCGCGAATAAAAATGTCTGCATATTTTTTTTCCAATTTACAGGGGATTTGTTCTTTCTTTTTCAAATAGTCCTCAAAGAACCGCAATACTAGATCAAATTGTTAACAAACGCTTACCCCGTTCGAACCCAACAAGATGGAATTTTAATTCTAGAGTTGTTTGTACCATATTCAAATACAAAGGCAGCATTCTAGAGACAATGAAAAAAATCTTAGATAACAGTAGAAACGTTAATACTACGAACCAATCATCAGGACATATTCAAGTTCTCAAAAGCAGTTCCCTTTCATGGTTAAACTTATTTTACAAAATAATGCCTCAAGTTGATTTGTTGAAAGTTTCAAACAAGGCAAATTAACGCTGTTATCGCAATTAAAAATTATATTATCATTTGAATCAAAATTAACAGAAATTAGAAATATTACCTCAAACGACGTTGAGCCATCTCCTTCTATTTCAAAACGACGTGAGCTCGATGATTCCACGGAGTTTTCTCAGGAAGCAAAATAAATTTGTGATATAATTATTCGTCAAGCAAAAGAACGATTTAGCTTTACAAGTCACTTGGTAGCGGCCAGTCTTTTTTTGAAACAGTATGTTGAATGTAGTACATGTTTTCTCGAAGAAAAATTTAAGGATATAATTAAAATTAAACCCTTTTTTATCGAACAAAAACTCCGTACAGAAGTGACCGTCATATATGAAACTGAAGAATTAGATCAATCTCGGGACTTCTTGTATTTATGTCTGACAATCTTTCGCAAAACATCGAGCTAAGTTAGACATTTAGTGAAGTTCTAAGACTTAAAAATTTTAATTACTGTTCCGATGGCATCGGCTGAAGTAGAACAGTGCTTTTCTACCCTCAAACGGAAAAAACGTTTTTATGGAATACTACGAGTCGAGAAAAAATCCGTCCGTCAAGCCTATTCCAAACCATACAATTGTTTACTCTCTTTTTAAAGATGCGTGTACTACACGCATTTATTTTATTATTTATTCTCTGTTTCACAGAACCAAATCAATATTAATAAAATAGCACTAAAAATCGATTATAATCAAAATTAAATCATAAGTAAAAGAAAAAGAAAAAGTGTCAATCGTTCTTTAAATCCCAAGAACTCCATATTTTCTTACATAGAGCGGATCTAACAACAAGGCAGATCATCACCTGGCGGTTAGCATGGCGCGAGATACTAAATATTTACATAGATCGGGAATTTTGGACAAGGTTTTTTGTTGTCTGTGTCTATCTAAATTTTAACCTAAAATCTCTTTGGCTTGTACCATATATTTAATCTACATTGATGTTCTTTTTTCTCTTCCTTTCGACTTGATCTAAGTTTCAATCTAGTCTCTTTTGCTATGTCGTTCATTGATGGTAATGTCACACATGGCATAAACTCACTTGTGTCTTTTAAGTTGTTAATGTTAAAGTTGATTGTTTTAATAGTATTAATGTATACATTGTTCTGCACGTTTTAATTTTAATTTGGGATAGACTTTTTAATTGTATACGTTATTTGTACTGTGTAGAGGCTGCGCTGACGTTGGAAACTGTTCTCCAAATGGCAAGGTTGTGTGCCCTTTGACGAGGTCTGAGCCCTGAGAATGGTCTAAGTAAGACTGAGAGCGCTTGGCCGATAATTTAAAAAAATACACTGAAATACACAATCTCTCCTTATCTTGATTTCTTCGGTGTACAACCTGTTAATAACTTTTACAACAGATACAGCCGTTGCGTGTCGCGGATGATCACATTCGACCACGAAAAACGACGTGTTCCTGATTTTTCCCACATTCTTCATATCAAGAAGCATGCTTTAAGCAAACAAAAAATATTTTTTAAAAATTCTATAGCGACATTATCCCTTAAAGCTCTCAAATAGGGCTTACCGTTATTTAAAAGAGTTTGTTAGTTCTTTCTGAGGGCTTCAAACCTATTATATGCTCAGAGCTTGAAATATATTAAATACCAATACATTCTTGTAGAAGTAATTGGAAGCTCTTTAAAATAACTCAAAGGGAAATTAGTAATTGAAAAGAAGCATTTGTGATGAAACGCACAGAATTTAAAGTTCAATAATAATTTATTTGTATAATATAATAATTTTTCCTATGACATATCACAGTTATTATAAAATAAAAATTACATATACTTAAATTTTGTAATAAAATTAAACTACCAAAATATTTGTTAACTCAATGCAGCATGTTCACGCACTGAATTAACGGAAGGTTGTATTTTTCAACATAAAAAAATTCTGAATAAAAACTTTTGATTCATGCAAAAATATATTTGGTAATTCTAAATTTAACATAAAATATACAGGTAAAACAGAATATAAAATACACTGAAATATTACATTCATGGATTTATAATATCCCATTGAAATTTTAAACTTAATTCTCTCGATTTATAGTAAGTTCTAAAACTTAATGTGTTATCACTTTTTATTGAACCTTGTATATTTCAGGTAAGTTTAGGCAAAACCAAAATTATTTTTAAACCAATTAAATCTTCCTAAGAGCAATTTTTTTTAACAATTAAAAATAAAAACTCATTCCATAAGCTTACTGGCTAATGTAAAAACAATTTCGCTTTTAGAGAAATGCAATTACAAAATACTTATAGAAAAAAAAAATGGAAAGCATAGAAAATGGTAAAAAAAATCAAATATAGAAAGGAACACTCTTTGTTACTTTTTACAGCTCTTGTGGTATACATTTGATGAATTTAAATTTTTTAACCTATATTTTACAACACTTAGTCTTACTGTTACCGTAATAAAAAAAATTTTGGAAGTTTTTACACATGCTAAGATTACAATTTATAGTGTCAAATATATTGCAAATAAAGCAGGTATGTTATTTAAAATAATATAAAGAATAAGTAATAAGTACATACACCATATAGTCTAGTTTTTGACATTGTCAAATAATAATAAAAATTTAAATTTTTTTTTTGTATTTTTGAGTTAAAGAAAGAAATAAAAATTAAATACTTGATGTTTAGGCACACATAATCCAATACAATTGTCAAAAAAGAAAAATTAAATACTATAATAAATAGCAAAACAAATTGTTTTAAACAAACAACAATTACTGTAATTTTTCTTGTTGAACAAGTCTTTTAAGTATTTAAAAATATGCAAAATTAATTTTTTCCTATTGTAGGTAATGTATGGGCTATTTTGCATCGGTTTTCACTTCCTTTATTTTGATAATGGCTCAAAATAAAATGCCAAAATCTCAAGAATTCTCATTTTTATAAACTAATAATTTTTAATAAATCCGGAGTCTGGTTGGATTAGGTCAATAAAACCCATCTACAGAATCCATTTTCTTGTACCAGTCAACGTTCCGATCTCCATGAGATCATTCTCGGAATTCTAAAATATATATTTATTTGAAATGGAAACTCTTCTAATAAAGAATGAAAGCTTTCACGACTTTGGTCAAGTAGAAAATCATTGTTCTTGGATTTAGACTGTGTCAAATTAGAATTGTTATCCGACATTTCGCCTACGATTGAACGAGACATCTTACATTGGAGTCAAGATGCCCTAGATGCCTCGTGCAATCGTAGGCGAAGCGTCAGATCTCAATTTGACACGGTCTAAACCCAAGTACCATGATTTTCAACTCTTATAATAATTTTCGAATTACACAATATAAAAATAACATTTAAATTATTAAATATGATATAGTAATAAAATTGTTCTTTTTTAGATTTTTATTACTTTTCCTAAATTATATAACATAAAATATAAAGATTGTTTTTTAAATACTTTACAAATTTAAGTATATGACAATTGATATTTTTACTCTTTTAAAGTTGTATGTTTGTATCATAACATTTAAAAAAAATTATATACGCAAAAAAGAACAACTTTATTACTATATTATATCTTATAATTTAAATGTTATGTTTATATTGTATAATTTGAATATCATTAGAAGAGATTCCATTTCAAATAAATATATATTTTAGAGTCCTGAGGATGATCTCACAGAAATCGAACTCAAGAAAATTGATCCTCTAAGTAAATTTTATTGACCTAATCCAACCAAACCGCAAATTTATAATTAAGTGAGATCATTAGCTTTTGAAGAAAATAAGTTTTTCAAAATTATTTAACAGTAGCAAAATCTAAACTATTTAAGTTATAACAAATAATGTCCAAAAAAATACAATTTATCTTTGAACCTAATTTTTCTTGCAATCCTACATATATATTTTTTTAATTTAAACAAAACATAGATTAGATTTAAAATATTCAATATTACGCTGCTATCAGAAGAGAAAAGACTATAAAAAAGTGAGCATTACATGTAAATACAAGAAATTCATATTAATTACTATACTCTCTTAGAGAATGAAGAGTTATGGCTGATGTGGCATACTGGAAGGAGACTCATTTTTTGTATTGACATTTTCGTAGTATCCTAAGATCAGGAGCACACAGATTTATTAATACTGCAATCAAGTAAATATCATTTGGAAAACCCTATATTACGTAATGTGTACAGATATCAATCATTATTAGGACAAATCAAATGATATTTGAAATGGTAGGATAATCCTTAGATTCATCGATATGCACTTGGAGAGTTGGTCACGTACTATTCCACTGTTTTGAAATAAAGCTGTGGAAGCACAAAATACCTTAAAATATTACAGGATTCTTACCATATTTAAAACATAAGAATACAGGCTAATTCATTTTAGACACGTTTTGGAATTTGGATACCCAATGTATTAAAAAATATCATCATGCAGTTACTCACAACAGATTATCTTTTTGGTTACCAGCATCTATTTTTTATATTGAATGTGTTATATTTAGCTGAACATCCAATTAATAATTATAAAAACAAGAGAAACCTATAAATGAAATTGAATATGTGACTACTAATCCCTAACCCCTAATCCTGACTTTTGTCGGCGAGGTACCTAGCTGCTAGTGAGTAATGTCACAAACCCATCTCTGACAAACTTTTTCGATTATAGATTTGTGCAACCAATTTATCATAATAGTTAATTAAATTTGTCAGCAGCTATTTTTCCAAATCACACTCTGGCAGTATTAAACACGAAAAATTTGATGTGATGCAAATTTATCTAAAATAGCAAAATATTACGTAACGTTGTGGAGTACGAATTATACAAAGAGAACATTAAATTTCGAAACTAAAACAGGGCAGTCTAGTAAAAGGATTAATTATTAATTTTGGCAAGTAATTATTTTGGGCAAAAATAAGTTCCTTGTTGAATTATGTTAATAAACATATCTGAAAATAAATAGATCAAAAAACATATATTTTCCTGTCAGTTTCAAGACCGAAATTCTAGAACAGGCTATTTTATGTGATTATCCATGATTCGTGACAGAGTACAAATTTCTAGGATTCTAAGTTTTTTAGGCCAAATAATATTAAGTATATGTGTACAGTCAGTTATACAAATCTATTACTCACGGAATAAATTTAATTGATATTTAACCACTTACTTATGCATTCTATCACAACCATGGCGTATTGTTAATCAATAACAAATTTAAATGTTTTGTATAAACCAGCGTTAATATTCTATTCTCATATGTACTGTAGATGCATTACCCTGATTAGTTCTAAACAACATAAACTCAAAATTCAACAACACCAAGATTTCTCATTGGTAGTGTTGTTTACGATCTGACCAGTGATTTGTAGTGTACTGTTGTTTTCAGGTAAGAATCTTCTTTGGTTTTTGAGTTTGTGGGCTAATGTCAAAAAAAATTGATTCCACGTTATCACATTCGGAATCGAGTCTTGCCGAAGTTTCAAACAACTGAAAAAAAAAACTGTTTTCAGAACTTATCCAAAAATCAATACTTATGAGTGGTTAAAATAAGTTTTCAAAAGACTCTCAAAATATTTTGGGAAATCACCATTTGTAGTGTGGTCTAGGAATTCTTAGCCCAATATAGAAATAAAAAGAAAATGATATTATTTTTAACATAGCCTCCCTCTATAGTAATAATAGTAATTATACAAGTCAAGAATTTAAAAGAATTCTTTTAAACCATAACAATTCAGATCTAGCAGATATATTTTCAAGCGTTTTTTGAAAATGGTTTAATTAACAGCATCTCTAATGTTACAATTAAATCTGTTAAGAAAATTACATCCTGTATAATAAATAAATTTTGGTACTGTCTATATCGGTGATTTTTAGGCAATCAAAGTGTCTTAAATCTAATGTTATAAGTATGCACAGATTTAACAGTGAAAGATATTTTTATTCCAATAAACAAAAATATAAACCTCGTAAATGTAATTATATCTATATATTTAATAAAAGCCTCTATACCACTATAAAAATATTCTGAACATTTACTGTAGACAACTTCTTTAATGTCATTGAAGCAACCGCGCAACTGAAGTCAATTCAAATGTTCATGAAGGATGTGAAAAAATGCCAATTTATTTCACTATTTCTTTTGCATTTAATCATCGATCGGTTAGAATAACTTCTGCATAAATTTGATGTTTTTAGGAAAAGTTAGTTTCGGGACCTTCCTCAGGTGGACTAATTTTTTATCGCTATAAATGAAGAATAAGAGTTTCAAGAAAAAGGCTTCATTTGTGTCTTGGTCTGCGTTGATGTTAAACTTTCCTTAGTTACAAATATTATTTCGGAATTATTTAATTTGCAACATTTTTTAAAATTCTTCAAACATAATGTTCTTCTAGTACTGACAACTTAAAAAAAAAATCAACGCGAGTTCAAACTTTGCACAGTATACATTAAAAACTTGATTGTATTATATAGAAACGTTTAGAAATGAGGGTAAAAACATGCGGGCCATACTATGTCCTTTGACAGGGTGCTACAAATTCTATGTATCGGAATCTTATTAACCATAAGACATACGAAGTCGGTTACTGGGAAAACTTACATATTTGTTCACTTTGAGCAAATGTAGTTGAATTTATAAAATTTCGACTATTTCCGAAGGTATCCGCAAAAAAAAACAAAAGAATCGACTATATCCATTAATTTGTTCCTGAATTTATTAAAAAAAATCTTTTGAACTAAATTATGCATTTTTATTATTATTCCTCTCCTCTACAAGACAGCCATTGTATGTTATTAAATACGACTATTCAGATGTCATGAATCATCATCACTTTAAAGTCCTCCAAAGCAGAAATAGAGTTCTTATTATATTTTTGAAGTACTTTTTAATTTTGAAATTTAATGATATCTCTAAAGTGAATATTTCGAGCTATTTCCATAAAAATCCCAATGAGAAAGTAAAAAGAATATCGATTTTTATTAAACACACATTTTGATAGAAAATTTTAGAAAAAATTAAGTTTTTTTCTTGTTAAGCTGAAACAGAACTGTCTGCACACAATAACATATTGCATTAAATATGTACATATTTATTTTAAACATCGTATCGTCCAAGGTGTCCCAGTAAAAGTAAATCACTTTTCTCTCTCCAACACCCAAGGTTTTTATGGAAAGAGACGAGATTATTAACTTATTTCAACTTATTCAATATGGGAGAAACAAAATCTTTAACAAGTGTCCATGTACTTATTTAAGAAAACAACGTTGATGATGGTCTATGAAATCCGAAACGACGAATCTAAAAACTGATGAATTGACTTTGAAGTTCTTATGGTTATCGAATCCCCATACACAGACTTGAATATATAGCACCCTGTGTACTAAAAGTGTAATATGACGACACAAACCATGATATTACTTAGAATTTAGAGCTATATAAAATGCGACAGACGCTGGAAACCCAGTATTTTCAAAACTGTGGGGGCTATGCGCTATAGATATATTTTTTAATGTGAACTTTATTATACATATGAATATTTCCAGTTTTGCTTACATATCACCCCACTAAATTATACCTAAAATGATGACTCAATGTCTACTAATTAAACTTATTTTATTGGTTACCAAGCCGGACTGGGACGGTCTGGCAGCATGACATAAGTTAGCATGTTTGTAACGCGAAGCATATAAGAAGCCTTACCTTTGTTAAAAATAGGTCCCAAAACATTCTGACGAACAAAAAAATGCATCATCTATTTCTTTTTTAAATTAAGTTTAGAAAGAAATCATCACCTTAAATTTGTAATTTGAGGAATATATATTTTGTTTTGAGGTCAATTATATGATAAAGAAAGCAATGCCTGAATAAAGGTAAAAAGTCAGTCCGCTCCCAATTTGAAGGCTATGAAAAATCTTTTTAAAAACTTGTAATCTCTCTTAGACGTATTTTGCCGCGATTTTTAGTACAACACTCTAAAGAAATATAATATGATACTCTAAAGAATCGTAAAGATCAGCTGAATAGTGAGCCATTGCAGAGTTCTATGTCGAGGCGTTTTTCATTGAAAGAGCTTACATTCCCTAGGTGAATATGCATCATTCTCTCTTCTATATGATCGATAAGAAACAAAAACATATTTATAGTGCAGTAAAGTTTTCAATAGAAAGAAAGAATAGTTAAAGTTTTAAAACCTACAAAAGCTACTATCAGCTATTTTGTTAAATTGTCCCATAAGAGACAAAATGGATCTTTAGAAAATTAAGATTTCAGTAAGAAATAATAAATGTTGCAGTGTTTAAATAATTACCTATATTTATACGCCTTTTTTCCAAGCAGTTAAAAGAAAGAATATAACAAACAGTTTATTTCCTGTAAATACAACCTAATGATCTCGTCACTGAAGCTGTAATAAACCAGGAGGAAACAATTGTCTATATAAAATATAAATTCAGATACATGTCGGCAAGCTTATATATATTCTTTCCTTTAACTGTTTGGAAAAAAGACGAATAAATATAAAATGGATCTTTCATTAAACATAGATACCCTGATATTAGCAAAATTGTATTCAATTCTTATGGTTACTAAGTCCAGTATGAAAGTTGATGACCTGGAATATATGAAACCCTTAAATTCATTTGTTCCCGTCTTCTTATCCCTCATTTTCTCTTAATTATTGCTAAAAAAATTATGCATACATATGAAGTATTATTTAAAAATTATTTTTCGGACTCGATAAGGAAGCCCTCTTAAAACTAGGTAGCGATTAAAATGTGATTATTCAAGAAGTAAGTCTTCAGCGGAATATCAGTGAAAACTACTTTATACATTATTTATCCTTGAACCAGACGTCCAAACCTTAAAAAAATCCGTATATATTATCAAAATCCCTGAATATTCTTGGCAATTTGTATAACTATTCCTGTTGTGAAACAAAAATAATCAGCCGGATATTTATTTCTAATAAAAAAATGAATTTGAGCATTTTATTAAAACGCAAATCGATAATAACCAAGATGTAACATAAAAAAATATATTTACAGGCATATTATGCATATCCGCAAACTTCTGAGCCTCATTTGTAGGGACAGCAATTCTTTGATCACACTTGTTTCCTACCAGTATTTTAGGCACATCTGGCATACAATTCATATTAGATTCTTCAATCCATTTTTTTAAAGAAGCAAATGAGGAAGTGTTTGAAACATCATAAACTAGGATAACGGCATCTGTATTTCTAAAAGTGGATTCAGAAATAATTTTAAAATAATTCAATTTAAAAAATGGTATCCTAAAATAAATAAAATTAAATCTTTGACAAAAACAGTCCCTCTTAAAATTTTACTTCTCAAAAAAATAAAAAAGCAGTTTTGTGACAATCCATAGACAATTTGATCAAATTAAATGTTAAATACTATTTTAACTTACCAACATTGGAGATCATTGGATAAATGGAATGAGATAAGAAAAACGTTCACATTACCAAAAAAATAAACACAATGATTCTGCATTTTTTGCACTACACCACCATAGTGAAAATGAAAAAAACAAAGTATGCACCGAGCATCATTGAAAAGTTGAAAAATTAAAAACTAACATATCCTGATATTAGAGCCAACAATATTTATTACCTATAATAATGTCGCACCATAGACATTCTATATCTTTCTTGTCCAGCAGTATCCCACAGCTGAAGTGTAATGGGTTCTCCATCGATTTCCAAAGTTCTACCTCTAAAATCTACTCCTATTGTTGCTTCTGAATAGTCTAGGAATCGGCCTTCACAGAACCTAAACACCAAAAATTATGTAATATTAATCGGTATGTCTCTACTGTGAATTCCAAATTGAAATCTTGAAAAAAGGAATATATTGATGAACAATGGCATATTTTATTTAATAATTAATGATCAATTTGTTTTTGTTTTGATCTAGTTGAATTTTCCGAAATAAAGCCAGTATATATAAATTTAATGCACCACATGGGTAAGTAGAATTAGTTATTAAAGAAAATTGTAGACCAAAAACGCCTAGCAAATAACAGCATAATCAGTACTGAAAAACATCCAACAAAATATATATGAAATATAATTAATAGCAACAAAAGTCAATACAAGAAAAATCAAATTCCAACTATCAAACCAAATCAATTCAATCACTTCTTTGCGAACGTTGCCTGCGACCTTAAAAGGGGTATACCGGAAATCTTTACATGACCAAGCGGCCCATTCCCTATATTCTCTATATTTCTATGTAACTGTAAGAGATTAAGATAATAAGAACTGCACAGATGAGAATAGGTTTTTCTGTTAAGTTGATCAAATCAATACAAAATTTGATCATCATCCCACTAACTAAAGTAATTAACAAATGTTTTGATACAGGCATTTTTCCTGATATCCTCAAAAGTTAAATTATAGTGCTTGTTTTTAAGAAAGGGGGTAGACAAGGTGTGTCAAATTATCGCCCAATATCTTCATTACCCATACTGATTAAAATCATCGAAAAATGCATGGCAACGATCATTAACTCTTTTAAAGGACACAATCTTTTTTTATAAAAACCATTTCGGCTTTCGAAAAAATAGAGGCACTGTAAGAGAACGAAAGTTCATAACGATTTTTAATTATTTTATTTTTACCTTCAAGTAAATTCTACTAAACGGGAATTTATTTGAGCCACTCTGTAGATGGATTTGGACCGTCGCAATGTATATCTTATGTCTATCCAAGAGTGTATATATATATATATATATATATATATATATATATATATATATATATATATATATATATATATATATATATATATATATCAGAGAATATAAATCCGTTATCTTACTTAAGCCTAAACTAGGTTTTATTACTTTTGAGGTGGTTAATTTGCTTTCAGAAAAATAGATAAACTCAGACAATTTATGTGACACAATATTTAAACAGTCCTACCCTCTTGAATATTTTAAAATAAATCTTATTTTAAATATTTTTATGATTCACTTGGTTAGGACTCTAGGATCAAACGCTAAAGATATTTCCAACATAAGAAAACAAAAGAGTATTTAAATAAAATCGCTAAAATACAATATAATTATTTGTTATTATATGTACAAAAAGAATTCATAGAGTGACTATTTTTCAAGATTCCAAGAAAGAATGATTTAAATATCAACAAAACTAATAAAAGGGTAATCAGGTTTTTTTCCAGTTGTTATAGGGTTCTTTTAGTGATAGGAAGACGTAGATTAGTTTGATTGAGTTTTTTTTTATATAAAAAATAAAATTAATACACTCAGACGCCAATTCGAGAATTAAGTATCCAGCATAAAATGGATGACGACAGGACCAAAACTTTCGAACTTTCGGAAATGGAATTGACAGTTACAGGGTTGTTCAGTGTGAGATAGGTAGAAGCGGGGTTCCAGAGAATGCAAATTTGGCCTTTTAAGAAGTAATAAACTTCAGTTACGATCCGAGATTCATTAGATGCGGTACATTGTGAAATCTGCTAGAGTACCGGACGCGTAAATTCCGGGGCGTTGAAAAAGGTTTTTTTATTTTTGTTTTATTATTTAACTTCGGTAAAGTTAATGGGAAAGTCTGTTTTTATGCTACTTGGTAAAAGGCCGACTTTAGTACCGTTTGCTTCAACAATTTAAATAGCTATATTACGTGCTTTCGAAGAGCCAGAAGATTTCCAATTCGCACGCTATTGGAGGAACTTACTATGTTACAATGATGTTGGACTTTTTTTTTCTTTGTGAATATCCTGCTTGTTTGGACATTAGAAGTAAATGTTTTTTATTAGAATGTAAATATTCACGGCTGAAGGTCGATGAAGGCATGTATATTGTATTGTATTATTCTCATTAAAACACAATAAATAAAAATACGTGCTTTCAGTCTTTTCTTGATTTTTATTTTAGAAAGTTATTTATATGCATAATCTTCAAAATTGGGTTGTTACATTTTCTTTAATAATAGAACGTCCTACAAGAGCAATTAGTGTCGTACTTTGAAATTGTTAAACATTATTAATTATAAGTTTTTCATCGTAAATAATTTCGTTTCCTATTTATTTTCTTCATTTTAAATGTTTTGAGAAACTTATTTGGTTTAATTTTATAAAACTTTCACGAGATTAATGTCGCGAGTCCGCTGAGGAAGAGATTCAATATAAGAGGCAAGATCTGACCAGCTAGATAGCAGCCTTATCAGAGTCCTGAGTTTTGGTAAAGGTAAACGCTAGATAACAAGTTGTGCAGTACTAAAACTGCAAGAGCCAAGAGGAACGTCCAGACTTCCAGAGTGCCTTCGTCACCATGATATTTATTTATAGATTTTTAGAATAACTATTAATTAATATTGGACAGCAGTAAATTGTAGGCGAAATGGCCAAACGCTACTAAAATATACCGTGCAGAAGTCTGATCAAATGCTGTCACAGCACAGTTCTTAATATCCTTGATCTTCTCTTTTGAGAGCCTTCATTACCACCTTGCCCAGTTTTTTGATCTAAGTAAGGTTTTTAACTGTCTCACAGCACCTTAATAGAAAAAACTTAGGCATTATGGATTTGATAACAGCAGCATTAATCTACTGAATGGTTATCTATAGGGTCATAGCCAGGTTGTGCGGATGTGTAGAGTGTTGCTATGATGACTGTAGAGCTGCATTTTTGAGCCTCGATTTAACTTTTCCAGCATAATTACATAAAGAGATAAGAAAATAATTTTATAAGACAAGTGGATGTTTACGATCAACTTATCAGAACTAGAGAAAACTTGATACCTACCTACTGCTGATTGAGTAGGTGTCAAAAGAGACCAGATATTATAGTTGTAAAGATGTTTAACAAACTATCCCTCTATCATAGAATCCCCAATCTCATAGATTTTAAAAATGTTTTAAAACTGTTCATATAAAAAATATTTTTTATACATACCGGAATTTTTTTATTTTAATTTTAGTGTCTATAATTTTAATGTGTAGTTTTGTAACTATCTTTTGGGGTTTCAGTGTTATTTGATATTAACAACAGTAAATCTAATTATAGTTTGTTCCATATTGTTGCTAGGAACAAAATATATCTTTATTTTTATACTTTTTTTTTGACATTTATAACTTTAACATAAATAATCTATGTTGAATTTTAAAACTGATACATAAGGCTTTTGCATATTTAAATTATTGCTAGCATTAAACAACTTAAAAAAATAATCTCAAATTTAATGCCTCACAAACCCAAAAAGTACCACTGTCCGAGCGGATATACACCTATTACTGTTTCCATCTAGGGGCTCAAAAAAGTTTATGACTGATCAATAAATTGCATCATGGCAAGACAAATTACGTACTCTGCACTAGCTGATTATTTACCCTGCCTGAATTTGCAATTAAAATTTAGTATAAGTATTACTTTTTAAAAAAAAATCAAACAAATAAAATATTGATGCAAGTTTAGTAATTTTTTAACTATAGTCAAATCATGTAAAATTTGCCATAAAAAATGACATTTTTTTAAATGAAAAGTAGTTGAATTTTGACATTTTTCTTAATTATGGCACTAATTCCATTATTGTGTGTTATTTTAAATAAAATAATTTTGACTTGAGGTAGGAATATTAAATAAGTAGTTGAGATGTTATGTTTTCTGGAAAGTTGCAGGAACAAAATCCATCCTTGATATCAAATAAAAATAAAGCTAAATTATTAAAAAGGAATCAATAATTTAAAATATTTGCATTAAAGAAAAGTTTTTAATGTAATAAATATATAAAACATTATATTATTTAGTAAACAATACAATATTTAATAAAAAGTTTCATCCAAAAGATGTCTGATTTTTTAGTAGCGTCTAGATGATCAAGTTTATGTTAATTGACAAATTAATTTAAAAACGACATATTTAACGATATTTAGTACAACCTTGTATGAGAGGGTTTTAAATAATTACCCATACGATGATACTATTAAATTTTTTATTAGATATTTTCTAATCTAATCTGTTGCAGGTATTTTATATTTTGTATTTATCAGCACTGCTAACTTTTTGTTTGAGATTATCACACTGAAGTCATTACAATTATTAGGCGTGACTTTAAATATATTTTTCAGAGAACTAAAGCAAATATTTTTTTTAACACGGCTCTTATAGAAAATTGTAACACTTAATAAATGGTATTAATTCAATTTTATTCTTATTACCTGTAAGTTAAAGTAGTTTTACCGACATTTGAATCTCCTATAACAATAACTTTGAATATTTTCTCATTATTTTTAATCGCATTCACAGTTTTTTTGGTACTACTTGCATCTATGCTGTTAGCATTCGCTGAAGATGAAGTCAACATTGTGGTCATGGCAAGATCATAAAAAAGGTCTTATGTTTGAATTAAAAATAAAAAGTTTATAAATAGAACACTTTTTTTAGCTTAGTTTTACAGTTAATTTTTAGCCTATTTAAAAGTCTCTTGGGAAACTAGATATAATTTAAACATGCCACTAAACGGTACACTATTCTATATTATACACAACTATACTTTCCAAAATGTTGAAGGTAAAGTACCATAAAAATGTATGAGAAAATAATTTTATTTATTTTTTGAACTCGGGGATTTTTAAAAATTTTTGGAGGATCTAGCAGTAAACAACTGCACGACAATTGGATTTTTAATTTATGTGACAAGTGGATTTAGTACGTTCCGAAACGTGACACTTGACATTTCATTGATCCAATGGAAAAAATTCATAAAGTGTGAAATGATAGGAAAACGTTTTTTTGAAAAAATTTTGATACATACCCCCTATTTCGAGGTCGTAGAACACGATTCTGACCTCGGTTTTCCATAATTTTTTCTCAATTTTGCGGAAAAGAGGGAAAATAACTTTTCACTTTAGGTTCAATTTTTTTCACTAAATCGTTAAACTTTTGTTATAACAATGAATTTCACAGTGATAGAAGTTTCTGCATTATAGAAAAATTCAAAAATATGCACTTTTTTTATCGAAAAAATCCGAAAAATTATCACGACAAAAATCACAACAAAATCAAAAAAAACCATAGACGTAGAAGAATTAAATAAAATTACATTAAAATGTAATTTTATTTAATTTCTTCTACTTCTATGAAAAAAACGGCCGCCCTGGAACAAAAAAGGTTAGTTCAGGTTAGTCACGGATTTCTGAAAATAAATGGATGACAGGTAGTAATGGAGCTGTCAAATGAAAAATGTCCGGAGTATGCTCTGCGCCATTTTGGGTAAACTGACATTTTGGTACGTCAAATTAACCGTCAAAAGTCAAAAAATAGTGTCATTATTATTATTGTGAAATAATCTTTATTTTTCCTTGGATTAAATTTATTTTAAATAACTTAATAACCAAGCACCAAGCCATCAGTCAAATATTTAAGTGAAAATATACACCACAAAATTATCTTCAATTGGCACTTTGGAACTGTTAAACAAAAAATGTATACAAAGGGCCAAATACCTTAGGAGTCTAATATACAAAGAAAAAGGCATATCAAGAAAAACAACTCATATATACAAAGCAATGTACACAAGTGATGATGAAAAACCGAAAATTAAACTAACCAAACTTTGTTGGCTAGTTCCACATCTTACTGTGGCCATTCCCCAAGAATTGGCACTAACGAAAATTATTGATAAAAACAATGATATTCTTCTTACTTTTCGAAGTTGGGAATTAATTGAATATCCAGAGTTATTAGAAAATACAAGACATAATTGGCCTGTCAAAACCTCCATAAAAATTGAAACACCAAGATATGTACTAATTGCTTTTCAAAAGGATAGACGTGGTAATTTAAAATCAGATATGAGTAAATTTGATCATTGTGACCTAAGGAATATAAATGTGTTTTTAAATTCAGAAAGATATCCTTACCAGGATCTTCAGCTTGATTTTAAAAATATTAAGTTTGCTACCCTGTATGAAATGTTTTCTGAATTTCGTCAAGTATATTATAACTTTCCAATAGAACCAATATTTAATTCCAAAGAATTTAAAGATAATGCACCTATTGCTTACATTAATTGCTCTCATCAGAGAGATTTATTACAATCCGGCCCAGTAACCATGAGAATTGAATTTGAGACAAAAGAAAAAATATCGGGAAAAACAGCTGCGTATTGTGTTATAATACATGATAAAGTATTTAGCTATAATCCATTAACAAAAATTGTTAAACAACTTTAACTTCTCCCAACACATCAAAAATCATTATTAAAATGAAAATATATCGAATAAGATCAGTTGTTTCTATACCATAGTTTGTTGCACATCAAATGGAATGTACAAAATACAAAAAGAAAAAATAGAACTAAACATCTAAAAAATCTTATTGAAGACTATTCGAAAAAACAATTTGTAATAAAAAAATTTAGTACTTTAAAAACTTGTTAAATAAAAATGAGAATAGTTATGGATGTTCAAGGATTTAAGGATGAACACAACAAGTTTATTCCTAAAGAACTTGCAATGTTTGATGGACATAAAATGAGTCATTATATTTTTAAACCACCGTATCCACTACAAATGCTTCCACCAGAAACATACAAGCAAGCAGACTGGTTAATAAAATTTCATCACTGCATTAATTGGAATACAGGAATATCCTCTTCATAATTTTTCATCTATAGTAAAAAACTTAACAGAAAAAGGAGAATTCATTTATATTAAAGGAGAAGAGAAAGCTAATTTTATTAGAAAATATTGTACTAAGCCAATAATTGAATTGGACGAACAACCTGTTTTAATTAAATCATCTCCTAAATGTTTTTATCATTCTCAATCACCTTCAATGTGTGCCCTTTCTAATGTATTCTTTATGTATAAAAATTTTTTTATGAATGAATAAATTAACAATGAATGTAATAATATTTTTTTTTATTTATCCACATCCCCACATTACTAACAGAAAATTATATTTTCCTATCTTTACATAATCAAATATTTAAACATAACAGCCGTTACACAATAATAAAACAACTATAAACATTTAAATATTTTATTTCACACTAACTTTAATTAACCAATAAATCAATACATAAATTTATTTCTTTATTGAGTCCAATTTTTTTAAGTTCATCAAAGAATTTTAACACATTTTTAGTCTTCAAAAATTCACTACACAATTCTGCTGCTTTTTTACAACAATTTGCATGATCAACATATTTTATATATAACAATAAATCTTGACCCTCACTTTCTTCTTCAACTAAACAAGATAAATATCTGGAACATGCTTCGTTCATAATGAATTCTTCATAAAGGTCCCTCACAAAATTTTCAATTTTAGGCATCATCTTCACCACGCGATTTGATTAGTTCTTGTAATACAACAGGATCTCTAATATATTGGTTTAAATGACGAACTTCATGAAACCAACTTAACTTCACTAATTCACATATAAACTTTACAATATCTTTGTTTTGAAAATAACGTTCGCACAATTTCACAGCCTCTTTATGGTTTTTGGATATATCCAAATAATATTGAAACCAAGATGGACCACTATCAACTGCATAATGTTCGAACTCAAAAGCAGAACTTTTACATTTTTTATAAAATTTTTGAATTAATAAATTTAATTCACTTTCGTTAGAAGCAGAAGACATATTTGATTTTAGTATGTTTTAAGCTGGTAAAGTGTTGCTTTTATAATCAAAATTTAAAGAAGGGATACAAGGTCATGTTAACATGTATACGAAGTAACTCGAATGTATACGAAGTAACTCGAATGTATACGAGATAATTCGAATGAGAAAACAAAAGAGGAGGAGGATGAAAAGTGTTGATGATACGAGGTTTTTAAAAAGTATAATGAGAGATTTGAAAAGTATTAGAGAAGAAAAGAGGAGGAGGATGAAAAGTGTTGATGATTTACTCTTCTTACTCCTCCTCCTCTTTCCTTCTCTCATATATCCACTACTGGGGTGATCGCAAGCGAAAACGAGTTTTCGACGAGGATCCCCCCGATGACAGCAGCATTCATATTCCTAATAAAAAAGGCAGGATCGAATCTATTTTCCTGAATTCGCAGCTTTTAAGGGAGGAGCGATTGCCCCCCCCCCTCCTTGGAAACACGCCTGGATCGAATTATTTGTTCTTCAAATATTTAAAATGTTTGGAAGAAAGTTTAAAATTTTTTGATAGCTCCTAATCTTCAGCTTTCAAATGAACCGGAAATCCAAATTTCACGTTTTACTAAATCTTTAGGAAAACTGAAACGAACAAATTTTAGTACATATTTTTAAATTTTTGCTTGTTTTTTTTTGAATTAAAACAGTTGGCGACTGGACTTACAGTTTAACGTAGTTTCGGATCCACGGTCACGCGGTCTTTCCAAGATGGCCACCAAGTTCAGTAAGACTTGAAAACGCCTGGCCACTGAAGTGAACCAACGTTTTTTAAATTAAAAAAAAAAGAAAGATTAACAGTATCGATAAAAAATCGATTTAAATTGAAATTTGAATAATCAATTTCTTTAAAAAGATGCATTGTAGATTCTGAACAAAAATTTGTAAATTAAAAATGTAAAACTAATCGGTAAAAGTGAAACATAGAATAATTTTTGAATGTTTTCCAATGAACTTACTGCTACAGAGTAAGGAATTTTTCCCGTTCTGTGGAGTGACCTTAATACTAATATGTACGTATGTATTCAGAAGCAAACAAATATATTGTTACGATTTTCCCTCCTTAAAATCAATCATAGGGTTCGATTAAAAAAACAACACTCTTCAGTACTATATAACAACCCTTTAATAACTACTTCTTAACACGTTCACATTAAAATACAAACTAAACTGGCTACTCATATCCTCTTCCTATTTATATACCTATAAAATGTACGAGAATTCAAGTACAAAATTCGACTAGAAACAAGACACATAATGATGACTCATCGATATAATATTTCTATAAGAACTCTGACAGTTCTTTGTTATAATATAATGTTTCTCTACGGACGAGGCCGAATCCCCCTAGTCCTTCGTCATACTGCCCCCTCCTAATTCTGATCGTCCCGATTCAAGTTCCGAATAGGAAACCCTTCTCTTTGTTCTATTTTACTACAATGCTTGCATTCTTCCTTACACAGTCACCTTGATAGGATATCTGCCTTGTTATGCACTCTTCCTGATCTATGTTTGATTTTAAAATTGTACTGTTGTAGCTTCTCAAGCCATCTTGCTACTTATCTTTCACGCTGCCTGATATTTAGGAGCCATTTAAGAGCTGTGTGGTTTGTTCTTATCAAAAATTCTTATCCATACAAGTATTTATGAAAATATTGGACTGCTTTGATCATGGCGAGCAGTTCTCTCCTCGTGGCACAATAATTTCTTTCCGGTTTTAAATGCGCTCGGCTGAAATATTCAATAACTCGTTCTTGATCATCCTGTATCTGAAACAATACAGCCCTTACGCCTATGTTACTGGCATTCGTATCCAATATGAATTTTCCTCGATCTTGTGGGTAGCCTAAAATTGGACTGGAACGTTCAACGTTCAAAGCACTTCTTGGGGTTAAGTCGAAAGTTAGCGTTTTTAATTCTTGAAAAAACTGTAGGCCCCGTAAATGTTCACCGTTTTTCCCATAACTATGACATCATCAAGGTCGACTTGTGATTGTGCACTGTGAGTATTTATTTCGTTCTGAATGATGTTCGTCCAATAGGTATTACCATCTTCTGCTTCAAAAACATCATTATGCTTCCTTATAAACCTCCTAGCTTCTTCAATTTCTTGTGGCGAAAGGTGTTTCCAGTTTGTCTGGAGCTGTTCAATTAGTCCGTTATGACGACTTTGTCTGGTTGTTCACAGTTTACCACCCATTTTACTGGCTCATATAATACTATGACGCCTTTATGAATACTCTTATTGGTACAATGTAATCTGAATTGACTAATGCCTACGCTACCAGGTATTTACAGGGTTTATTGAAATGTTGAACTTGAACGTGGCTTCCAGAACTCCTGCCTAGTCTTCCGTAAATGATCTTCTCTGTGCTTCCCTTTATTATGGTTGTTCGGCAATGACTAACTAATTCAGTATTACGGTTCTTTGACAGAATACATTTTCGGTGCCAAACTTTAGAATGTTAAGCTTGTTGTCGAAAGGAATTCCATGTTGACGAATCAGGTCCATACCGAGAATAAACTCATCTTCTATGTCGGCAACTAACAACAAATGGTTTACTGCGAAGTAGTAGATATCTGTTGGACTTCTATTGTCTTTATGGTATTTCACTTAAAAACGGTTAGAGATAACTACTAGCTGAAACGTCATGATTTTCAATAAAAAAAATAAAGACAATGGAAGTCCAACAGATATCTACTACTTCGCAGGAAACATCGTTGTCTATGACCTTCAAACAAATGGTTTAGTTTTAGCCTTTCAAGTTCAAACTCCACTTGAATTTCTTCAATCACATCAGCTGCTCCTCCAGTTAAATTTATGGACAAGGTTTGACTTTATCAGAGATACTGCTGCACCAGGGTCAACAGTTATAGTAGTACGTGTAGCATTGATTTTTCTTTCAATTGTGAGACTATCGGTGGTCTTTTCTAGGTTACGAATGGAAATAATTCTGGGGCCATCCCGATATTGATCACTACCCGCGTCTCAATGCTGACTAATTGTAGTTTCCCCGGTTCTCATGTGCCCAGTTCGTTCACATCTGGGTAGCTATTCTCGTTCTTGAGAGAACGATCATCTTGATGGAAAGTGGGCGTGGTTCTCACGAAAAAGTACGAAACCGTATTCAGAATACGGTTTCTTACTTTTTCGTGAGAACCATGGCCGCTTTCCATCAAGATGATCGTTTTCTCGAGAACGAGAATAGCTACCCAGAATACGGTTTCCTACTTTTTCGTGAGAACCACGCCCACTTTCCATCAAGTGATCGTTCTCTCAAGAACGAGAATAGGTACCCTGAAGTACTCGATCTGGTTTCTTCTATAACGTGAAGTATTCAATTGTGTCCAATTTATTAAGGATTTCAGAGAATATTTTCTCCGTTGTTTGGTTCGACGAATCCTTGTTTTCCTCTATGGTAATGGATCTTATTTTTGACCTTGACACGTTATAAACTGCTTCTAATTCCATAGCCCTATTCAATGCTCTGCTACAATGACTTAACTTGCTTATACGCTATAAGTTCTTTGTTAGAATATAATATTTCTATAAAAACGAGACTGAATTCCCCCTAGTCCTTTGTTACAATATTTTTATTACCATCCATAAGTAATGCGCCAGGCAATAAAAAATTGGGAAACAGGGATGTTTATTGAAGACCAAAAAATGAAAAATAACTTTGTTAACACTCAGCTGATGAAGCAAATCTCTTAGCTATGCCGTTAATGCAAATAACTAAATATAAAAATATATTGTTTGTAATGATTTTATAATGTATAGATAATGTAGTGTTTTAGTAACGCTCTTCTGTATTTTTTATTTTAATTTAATTTAATTTAATAGAATGTTTAAACACACTACAGAAATCTTTATATAAATATCAAAACACAAAGTCGTGCTAACAAAATTTATCCTTTTCATTTTAAAAAAATGGTCTGTAAATATTGTTTACACATTTTGCTTAACAGGAAATTTCAAAAGAATGCCATCTAAATTGCTGTCGATTATTAAAATTTCTTACCGAGCATAAAACATGTACCCGAGGACGTAAGAAATGTCTATGTATTATTATATTTGAATTAAAAAAAAAAATACTAACCCAAAGAAAAAAAGGGATACACCAATCAATATAAGCAAATAATGGGAAATATTTTAATAATCGGGTATTTTAGTTTATTAGGAACCTGTAATACTTGCTTTTCTTGAAACTATTTGCTAAAAATAAAAATGTGCCCTAAAAATTCAAATTCATTGAATAACCTAACAAAGCACTTTGCGCCTGCGCGAAGCTTTATAATCGATATTCATTGGGGGTGTACCTAGACGTATATTTAGCAATCTCTGACACAATCTGCTGGATACTCTGCGAATTCGCCTTGCAGAAGCTTAGCAACAGCAACCATCGATACGTTACTATTTTCGCCATCACTTTCACGATTATCTTCCTCAAAAGATCCATACTTATACTGGGAACTCTCGCTCTAATTCCCATCCTTTCCACTAGTCATTTTACCAGTAAAACCATAATATATTCACAAAACAAACTTCTTTGAAGCCTTATTAAAAGCTCTATTTAAAACAAAAGCATTTATTTCCATTCGACGCCTCATAGAATTTCAGACTAATAATAATAATAATAATCATATCATCACCCAATCTTCTGCCGACTCACTTCCTATTCGCCGCCCTCCATGTCCCTTATTCTTAAAGAGAATGTATATATATATATATATATATATATATATATATATATATATATATATATAAACGCAACGAAAAACACTGAATACACTAGAGAACACCCCACAAGAAACAAATATATAGCACTTTTTAGAGGGAGGAGCCTGCAAAGCCGCTCGACCAATTAGAAAACAAGCCTTAACAAAACTCGGGAGGTGTTGTTTTAACGAAGTATGAGTATACTTAATTTTTTTTAATTACGCAAAGTTTCGTGCGTCAACGTCAACATAGTTCCTGCTCGGGCGCCATATTGTGTTAACGAAACGGTGGGTAATTAATTTTTTAATTATTTGCGCAACGTCGATAACAATCATGTCCCTGTTCGGGTTCCACGTTAACGGTATATTTACCGAATTTTAGTTAATTTTTTTCAAGGGTCTCTTTCAACTACCTTTCACGATTTTAACTAAGTTTTCGATTTTAGCGAGACGTCAACGCATCTCGCCATTATTTGGTATTTTATATACTCATTTCGGAGAATATGGACCTACGTACGCATTTTCCGAGTTTATTGGATTATTTTTAACCTTCAGGAAATGTGGAAGTTCGTTTCCGTCAGGATTAATTATTTTAAGAATTTTTCAAATTTTCAAGTATTTGTGTAAGTCTGCGATTTAACACAAATCAGAGTTTGTTGGTGAGGTCCCACCAAATCTCCCGACTAGACTGAAAACTCTAGCGGCCTCACTTTTCTTCTCGCTCACCGGGAAAAAGAGGGAATAAGAAAATTAATTAAGTTTATCATGGAACGCTTATAGGAAATGAACCAATTAGAAAGAGGTTATCAAGTAACACTCATCCTTGACTCTTAGTTAACTTTTTACTTCACTTTTCCTAACTTTTACCGTTTTTTTATGTACTAAACTAGATTCAATATCCGAATCCCGAATCAATTACCTTTCCCGTGAATGTAAAGTAATTCGTACGTCCCACTAACCTCGGTTTTTTTTCGATGGTATCAATTTTAGAAATTAAGTCACGTGAACGATATTTCTTGCCTGAAGATGGCATGTTGTCAAAAAAACCACAATTTGTTCTAATAAGGGAACGATCTCGTGGCCTCTGAGAACGAAACTCAATCATCAAAAGGACGAGAGAGCAACCCATAATGTCCTTAATTTCCCGTTGACGTCTCTCTTTTATCGTCACGCCCTGAAATCGGGGATGCACCGTATCAGAGAGTCCCCGCACGTTTGACGTCTGTCTTTGCCGCCCCGAAAACACAAACCTGGAATTTAATATTTTATCGTAAATAAAACGTAAATTTACGACAGAGGAACCAAAAATCACCAATAGTTCTAAGCGAGTAACAAGACGAGCCACACTTAAAAATATCCAATGAGATTCTGGCGAAATGTCGTGAAAACGATTTTTTAGACGAACGGAATAACCAAACCACTTTATATATATATATATATATATATATATATATATATATATATATATATATATATATATATATATATATATATATATATATGTATATATATATATATATATATATATATATATATATATATATATATATATATATATATATATATAAATGCGAACAATAAATGCAAACTTCGTTCCATCATATCCTTCTCGATCTCGATGGTGGTGGAACAGGATAAATTGTGTTCTATAGCAATTTATTCAAACTGTGCGAGCTCTAACACGGAAAGGATATGATGAAACGAAGTTTGCATTTACTGTTCGCATTTTACTTTCATTTATACACGGAGTTGCATATAGTTGTACGTTTGCTGAATGTGACCTGTATATATATATATATATACATATATATATATATATATATATATATATATATATATATATATATATATATATATATATATATATATATATACAGGTGTGGAAAATGCAAAACAGAAACTCTAAAAAAAAGGGAATGTAACAGACAGCGACGGACAACCCGTTTAGCCATGTTGAAAAAGTGAAATAAAGCATACTGTTGTATCGTAGCTTGCTTCCTGGTTTCCAACAAAAATGGTGTCGGGCAAGGACTTTTCGGTGGTTTCGGGTCGCCAAAACACAGTGAGTCGAAAGCACGGATTTGATATTAAAAATAAAAATCGGATCAAACAATAACAGACTTTAAAATCATGAAAATAAATTCGAAAAACGTCTAATGTGGTTCAATGCTTTAAAAATAAAATAAAAAGAATAATTGTGTTTTCATGAATAAAACTTCAAGGTACATTTTAAATACAATACTATAATAATAAATACATAGATATCGATAATCGTTAAAAAGGCGAAAGTACTTTTTCCTCTATGCTTAAGACTTCTTAATAAATACCAATGCAAATGATTTGTAAGTAGTATAATATTTATTGATTCACATAAATGAATAAATAATACGACTGTAATAAAAATAATAAAAAGAACTTTTTAATCACTCCCTTCTTTGTTAACAGCTCTTTTCTCATTCTCCAATACGTACGAATTGTTATCCGAATCCTTACTATGTCAAAAACAGTGTAAGGATCCATCAACGCGAAAAGTTTGGAACACATCCTCCATATTTTTTCCCGAGAAGATTTTCGGGCAAAGTCTAGGTGATAGTTTCTTATCAACTTGTCCGTTGATTTTTGTGCATCTTTCGATAGTTTACCTATCGGTAATATTGCAAATGCTATGATGTCTGGTCAATGGAGTAAGTAATTTGTGGATTCCTGTTGGAATGTTGTACCAAGAATATCCTTTGAAGAATAATCTTGCTGTTTGAAGTTTGTATTCCCAAATCTTCTCTATTGCAGTTTAATGTCCGCTTCCAATAGTTTGCAAAATGACGGGAAACCAGAGGATCAGTTTTCGCTTTACTCTTGCTATAATAGCTGGCTCATCACTGTTCTCGAAGAAATGTCGAGCTGTGTTGCCATCGTTAGTGCTTCCTAACCCTGTCTTTGGCATATCAACAAGAAGTACTAATCTGTCTCCTTAAAGGCCTGTTGTTTGGCTGAGGTAACAACGTTGGACCGAATTTCGCTCCAGCCAAAGCATTCACCTAGCCGTCTATCATCGTCATAAATAAGTTGTACTGTACTGAAGCTCGGGTGGAAAAGGGAACTCTTTTATATGGTGCACGTTGTCTGGTTCGAGTTCATAATTTTCTATTTTCTTTAAAGACTTTTGTTCGGTTTTCTTAATAAATTCAAATTTCAGAGGCTCGCAATTCATAGTAGAGGAGGGTCTGGAATTGTACAACACAATCTGTTTTTGTTGTTTACGTATTAATACCTGCTAATTGAAGTGGAATAAGAGAGGTGAGGAATAAGTTTGTGTCAGAAATATTCAGATCAGTGAATTTCATTTTGTATTGGCTGACCTGACGTTCCATCGAAGCCCCATTTGCAAATGAAACTCATATCTACAAATTTAATTTATCGATTTGTTCAAGGGCGTCTAATTGAAGCAATATAATTCTATCCACTGTATGATCAAGTAAGCCTTGGAATTTAACCTCAGCTTTTGATTTTAGTAAAAGTTAGATACTCGCCATGTGGATAACATGCTTTTTTTGTATTTTACACACCAGAGTACGGCGAAAATATATTACTGCCTTTCTGTTTAGCCCAATTTTGTAATAGTTGATATTTGTTTCTCGACAGTCCAATGTCAAATAGAAGAGCCGCGCACAAATATAACTTGAGGCGACGCAACCACAACACTGTTGCCTTTGACCTGAGACGAAACTTTAGAAAGAAAAAACTAGCCGTTCATATTACCGAGGTTTAATAGAAACGTTACTATAGCCAACCTTCTATTTTAAATTTCTTAACGGCCACAATAATTTCTAAATTATTTTGGCCGTTTTCTCAAATTCTAACCCACTAAGCCCGTCAGGCCTGGAACAAAAAAGGTTAGTTCAGGTTAGCCGTCAGGTTAGTTCGGGACAGAAGATCGTTAGGAACGTCTACGCCCAATATTACCCCCGCTAACCTCCGTGCAACACGAAGACGAGCAGTACCTTGAAAAGAATTAGGGTGTAGTTACTTTTCGTCTAAACTTATAACGTAATCGACGGAATTTGGAATATTTAATGACTATTTGATACATTTATTGTTTTAAATACATCAAATAGTCAAAATACGAAAAAAAAATTGTTTTTGTTGGCCATTGAGCGTAAAGGAAATTGATATTTCTATTACAAAATAAACATTTATTCTAATAAAAATACTAGTGAAACGCAACGGTAATTTCAAAGTAAATAAGCTAATAGATCACTTTAAAATTAAAAATCATTATCAAAAATAAACTTTTAATCTGGTAAAAAATAACACGTCCAGTAATTGTAAATAAATAAACACCTAAAAGTCTACAAGAGGTGTTCAAACAGGCCTCCACTTTGAGCGAGACAATAACTCAATCTATTGTAAAATACGGTTCGCGTATTTGATAAAACTTCAGGGGTTATATCCCTATTAGCCCTTTGTATCATGTCCTCACAAAACACCATACGTGTTTCCTGGTCTTTCGGAAAAATTTTTGAGTTATTCGCAATTTGTAACAGCGATATTTGTTCCGCTTTAAAATATTCCGAACTGTTCGAGCGTTCATATCAAGTTCTTCGGCCATTACGGTACCATTGCAAGGAAAATTAATTTCTGCTTAACTACAAACGTCAGTCTCCCGATTTGCTCGTTCTTCAGTAATTTGAGGAACCGGTTGTTCCTCATTATTATCAGTGCATTTTTTACAAATTTTTAGACAACTGGTTGTTTCAAATTTTTTAATAATTTCCGATTTTCTAAATTTTCAAGGAACAGGATGATTTTCGCACGTAAATGCAAATCTGCTGATTATCTCATCCATATCTTTATCACAAAGTACCACTTAATAATCTGCTCTTTTTGTTCCGTGGAATAAACTACCATTTTAAATACAAAAAAATTTGGTGCGAAACACGGAAACACCAATACTCGGTACTTACGCTTCGACGGCCTGAAGGAAAGCCAATAACTTGAAATCCTCTTGTGTGCTAGGGCGCGGCGTATGCTGCCGCCCGCTCTCACCGCGCCAGCATTGTATTTATTACCCCTCATCCGAGGGTCAAACTGGTAATTTACACGTATGTCGATGCTTACGATGCTTATCTTCTGTCTCATTCCGATTTGATGAATAATATAGTATTTTCTTTATCATACTTAAGAAACGTCGAGTTTCTGGTTTGGATTTTCCAGACCTGTATATATTGTATTAGTTTAGTGGTAGTTAATAATTTTTAGTTATGACAATTGTGTTATCATTATTTCCAATAGAATTACATACTAATAAATATATTTCTATATAGATTTTAGGAAGAAAAGATTATCAAAATAAAACAAAAGAACAATTTTTTTTATTTCTTTTAAATATTTACAATATCAAATAATTTATTTTCAGTCCAATGTGACTTTACATACTTTGTACCGTTACTATGTAACAAAACCCTCACATGCATCAAAATTTCTAGCTAGAATTGTACAATTTTGTTAGGCATTTATGTTTAAATAATATAAATAAAAAGTTTATTTTGAAAAGCACTGAGGCACAATCATACCTTTTTTTACGTGGACAAAAAAAACTCATTCTACAAATTCAAAATTATTATCAGCAGTTTATGAACTTTTTTAACCTATTATAAATAAACAGAAGACACCTTTATGGATTCATCGATCTTGAAGGTCTCTATTTACAGAACAAACTAGTGAATAGACTTCTAAGCCTGATAAAGGCAACTAACTAGTTCACATAGAGCATATATAGCAAGCAAAACAATAAGCATTAAGGTTGCAGGGCTAAGGCTTTTTCACCCTAGCTTGCTAGAGCATTAAACCAATCAATTAATCTACTATGGTTCTTCTGGTAATGTTAAAAAGTATTATTTTTATTACAAAGTTAATTGAGTGCCACAAAAATTATTTTTCCTTTCTGTTCATTCACCACGCCTTGTAAAGTAAAAATAAGTCGCTGACAGTAATTTCGAATTCTTAGGATAAGATAATATAAAAAGAAAAGAGGACTATGTAAACTAAGCCTCGAAAATAATCTTGTTTGGGGAACGCGTATAGCCAATCGAATATGTACTTTTCATAATTGCAAGAAGAAAAATACAAATTTATTATTATCCAAATACCCTGAAATTAGGAGGCGGATCTAAAAGAGAATCATTGGAATTGGAAAAATCATAACTTTTTCTCTTCTTTAGTAGTTAAACACATAAACCATCTAATAATTTTAAAATTAGTGTAAAGAATTGAAATAAAAAATTTTCAAGAACTTAAGTCACTTTTTCTATCTTTACTTCTTTTTTATATAAATTTGTTCTGGTGAAGTAAAGAACTGGCCAACTAGAAGTTACAATATCTAAGGAAAGTAAATCAGGTCGACTTAAATCTTCTTAATACATCAAATATATGAAAAAAATTCATAGATTTGCAAGAATAAAATATTTTTAAAAAAAGTAATATACCTTTACATAGATAATTTACCTCAAAAATCAAAATACATTTATTTGACAAAATTTAGGATTGCTGAATCATTCACACCTAATATTTGTTAAAAAAATATAAATTTTAGTATTCAGATGTGTAGATAGTTATTACAAGTAACCAAATTACATGATATATATATATATATATATATATATATATATATATATATATATATATATATATATATATATATATATACATATATATGGATATAAAACAATTATTGTTAAGAAATTTCTTACTCCTCCTCTTAAATTTGAATTACAGACCCGCTCCTAAATTTAGATTCATCAAACAAGCATAAAATAGCAGTTGAAAAATCATGGTCTTCCACTTGAATTGCTTTAACATATTTTTGAAGTTGCGTTCGTTTGCCTGAGATTTTTTTGCGACATTTCATTCAGAAATATCTGAACACTACTTTCAGGCGATGTAAAAATATCTATATAATTCCGTTATATATTTGCGGTTTAATTTTATATATTTCTCTTTACTATAACAATCAATCCACTTTATATTTGTAGAATTTTTTCAGTCAATTTTATAAGCTTGTTAACATAGTCACTATTTTTTTATTCATTTAAATTAGGGACTGTCCAAGACATTAATAACTGGTTATATAACTAAATAATCAAATAAAATTATTTAAATAAGGCTAATGGTATATTTACAAACAAAATATAACGATATATAAAGAATGGGCAATAGCACGTTAATTTTCTAAAAAAGGTAAGAGTCAAAAATTTTCGCCACTTTTTATAGTAAGCATATAATAACAGATAGCTTTTTAACTTTTATCGTAATCAAAATGAAATTGAGGAAGTATCTATAGATCGTTTGTTAGAATAGCATATTAATAAACTCTACAGGTCAAAAATTTCGAATGCAAACTCTTAATACAAACATTTATTAATTATTTACATATTTTGTGTTTCCGTTATCTTATGTATCATCTTTTTATAAAAAAGAAATAACTTTTTGCATAATTGCAATATCCTTTCATTTGCATTAAAAGTTTAGCATTTTGTATAGTTTTCATATAATTGGGATTAAAAAGTCGGATCAGTACAAAAATGCCTCTTTTTTTAATACAGAATAGTTCAAAGAAAAAAAAAACGCTTTTGAGGGTACGGGCGCGGAGTTAATTTAAATTTGTAATATTCTTTTCATTGGCCAATCCCCAATTTACCTCATGACTAATTAGACATAGTCATTGTATTGTTGAAATGCACTAAAACTTTTTCCAGTATAAAGATATGCAATTTTCTTTCACATTATATTATACAAGAAGTTGTTTAACTTATCAGACTTACTCTAAATGCACAACACACATGCACACTTTTATTTCCATAAATAGAATTGCATAAAAAAGTTCATATATACTAAAACACTAGTTAAAATGAAACCTAAACTGGAAGGGGCTCCCTTGAAAACTTTGAAAATGATGGAAATTTGCGTGCATATTGTTTTTACCCGACTCCGGGTCTAAAGGATCTTCTCCATTATCGAACTGTCTTCGTTTTTCCTCATCGGTCAAGACTTCTTTGGCTGCTGCAATGTCAATAAACTTCTTTTCAGCAATTTTTTTCATTTTCTCATCTGTCTGATAATTATCTGGATGCCATTTTTGAGCGGCCTTCCTATAGGCTTTTACAATTTCTTTTTTTGATGCCGTTCTCTTGACACCTAAGATCAACGATAGATAATCAGAAAAACATTAACATTCAATATAATATCAGTTTATACTTGAAAACGATTAGAGATACAAACTAATCGAAACGTCATATAAATAAACAGAAATAAAGATAATGTAAATCAGATAACTGCATTTTAATGATTCAATTGATGGTGTAATTATATTCAAAACTAAATATTAACAGTGCGACTGACTCAGTTTATCTAATTTTAAACTAAATTTTAATCTGAATTTTATTCATGTATATATTTTATGATTTGTTACATTTTCAAGTTTACAATATAGTCTCATTATTTTAACATTTTTCGTTTTGGATACATTTTCTATCTATATGCATGACAAGGTAATGGCAATCTGGACTTTAATAAAATTATTACTGACGTTGCGTGCAAAGCATCGTAGTATTCCCTTCTACTGGCAGAACACCGTTGGAACGAAGCAACATTTTCAAATGTATTTGTGTGGGTTTTATAGTAAGTCCTTAGCCATTCTTTTGAATAAAGCCCAGTTTGACCGTCTCATCAATCAAGGTGCTATAGTGTTCAGTGAACAAGTTTTGTATCTAGGGAGTCTTCTAGATCCTTAATTTATTTTCTAATGGGTGCAACTTTTTTGAGTCTACTAAATCTAATAAGGGAACCCTTATCGACATTTAGTCACATATACAGATTATTTAATCTTACAGATGCGATACAGGCGTTCCCCCAAAACTAAATTACCTCGCGACCCGATATTACAGTAAGAGAAAATGTAAAATTAGAAAGAATACCGTTGCAGATTATTTCAACTCAACCGCAACAGAAGTGATTTTCACCAAAATCAAATTTCTATGCGGATTTCTATTGGATTGAACCTAACTTTATTGTTTATGTTTAGTTTAGTCGTGTCGTTTTATATTTGTATTTTATGTTTTGTGTATGTAAAATTTTCATATATAAAATATTTTTGCTTAAAAATGATAAGAGAAACTTCTTGCGACTGCACTTCAAAAACTGAAGAAAATATGACTTTTTAAATTCCCTAAGCATTTGATTATTGTTAGAAATAAAATGTGATGGGCCAAAATTTAACAAATGATTTTGTCTGTTTAACTATAATTTACCGTGATTTGTAGCATTCTGTGATATGTTAAACTATAGTAAAAAAATATTCAGAACGTGTTTTTTTACGTCCCGAATTGCATTTCTAGGGGACGAAAACTACCAAGTTCGCCCCAATTTTTTTTTCAATTATAATGTAAAAGGCTGATTTTTTCGTGGTCAATCACCTGCACATAATTAGGTTTAGGAAAATTGTTTTATACATATAATTTTTTTCAGTAAATCGTTTTTAGCGATGAAATATGGGGGTTCTTTTTTCTCCCTAAGAACGCAATCAGGACGTAAAGAAATACATGTTAGCAATTTTTTGATATACTCCAACATATCACAGAATGAAAAATCGGAGACGGATTCTAGAGAACGTTCCCCGTTAGTATAAAAAATATGTATCTAAAATCTAGGATATGAAGTTATCTAACTACATTTTGATAAACAGTATTTACTAACTTATTCTAGAAATATATTTTATAAACAGTTCTCTGAAGTTATTCTATGTGTATATGACAAGAAGAAGATAATAACTAACAATGATTGATTTGTTTTCTACTGGGCAGGTAGAATTGAATCCATGAAAATAAGGATATAGAGATTTCATAACTTTAGAAAGTAAAATAGTGTGGTTTATCCTGTCAAAAGTTTTATTTAATACACATAATAAGCACCCTTTCCTACTATTTTTTTTAGAATTCTTTATTGAGCTTAAATAAAAATAAAAAATAATTTAACAAAGAATGTCTGTTCTCTAATCTTTAATAATGATAATGATTTAATAAACAATAATATTAAACTTAATCAAACAATAAAATTGATAAAAGTTGCTGCATGCTTAATTTTTTTATTCAGTGTTTAGGCATTATGCAAGAGGCTATACACATAAAGTATCGAAAAAAGTTTTGATAGTTATTTTTTTTATTAATTATTTTTCCCTCTACATCTCGAAACTAGTAATTGAAACTATTCTCAAACGAATGAAATTTTCATAAAACAGCATGACGTGGGTGATAAGAAACCTATCTGGGCAGCAGCTCCCTCTGCATACGCCTCTAAGTCTAAGAAGTGACTTAAATACTATTATAATTAATAAAAATCTTTTTCTCAATTCACTAACATAATCTAATTTTAATTCTAGTCTAAATCGACAGCAAAAAGTTTAAATTCGCAAGTGCATCAATAAATACAGAAACAAAGAAAAATATTTTCTTTTATCATCTAAGCAGCAAACTGGATTTTTTCGGAAGACAACTATTATTTTTATTGATTCCAAAAATTATACAGAATTTATAAAAACTTACATTTGATTTTTATTATCATTAAAGACAAATAACTTTCTTATTAAATGGAACATCCTATATTTAAAATAGAATTGATATTCTAATTGTAACGATATTTAAAATTGTATTAAGGTTTTTCTACCTATCTTTTATATTTTTTTAGTAATTTAACATTTTCAATTTTAGACATAAATTTTTTGCAATTTATTTTTGAAAATTTGAAAATTATTTTTATCGTATAAAAAAAATTTATGACAAATAATTTAGTGACACTTTTGTTAGTTAAAAGATCATTGTTGTTCGGGGTTATTTGTAAACAATAATTATTTAAAACGAGAACTTACTCCCAAAAAGAAAATACCGATATGATTTTAGTAATTGGGGAGTGTGAAAAAAATTGCTTGCTAGCATCAAGAATTTATGCTCAAAAATATCCTAATAGATGTCATCTCGACAAGCATTTATTAGAAAATTTGCGAAGAACAGGAAGTGTGACTTATAAAAAAAAGTCCGTCAAAAACCAATTACCGGAAATGAAGAAAATAAATTTTTAGTTATGAGTTTTCAGGTCGAAAATCCGCATACAAGTCACCGAAAAAGTTATGAAACTATAGGAATAACTAGTCGTAGCATTGAAAGAATAATAAAAAAAACACAAAATTCACCCATATCGCATTCAACTACATCCGGAACTTTTGGAAGCAGATGGCGACCAACGACTCGAATTTTGTTTATGGGTTCTAGAAATGTTAGGAGATAATAACGCATTAATCAACAGGCATAATTTCCATTATTATAGTGATGAGAATCTCAATTTATTTAGAATCGTTGATCATCAGCACAGATGGACTGTCAATGTGTGATGTAGAATAACTGAAACGCGTGTGACAAGTCCATACTTTTTCTACAGTCACTTAAAAGTGCCACGTTTCTTAGATTTAGTTTTCAAAATTTACTTATACTTTTGAAGAAAGTTCCAATGAATATTTGAAAAAGAATGTGTCTGCAACTAGGCGGTGCTGTGCTGTTCCAAGTTAACGTCAGAAATAAATTAGATAACCCAATAGGTGGAATCAGCGTAGAGGAACACAATACTGGCCAGCAAGGCCTCTAGATCTAACAAGTCCTGGTTTTTTCTTATAGGAATATATTAAAAATATTGGTTGACATACCGTTGAGAACATCCGAGAATGAAAGAACGAATAAGAACAGCGCTTTGCTCTATAACACCAAATATGTTAATTAAAGTTGAACAGTCATTTCAGAAAAGAATTCGCCAATGAAATTGTTAAAACATTAATGTTTTTAAACTTTTTAAATTAAGTTTGTATGGGAAAAGTGTAATTTTCAATATTTCAGCACATGTACATAATTACTGCCCATATCCCACTCTGATCACTGGACACATTGAACACAATTCTAGACTATGAAGGTCATAGAAAATCAGTACCAACAATACAATTTTTGAGTTTTGATAAAATTTTAAAGGATACCATGCAAATTTTAACATTTTATTCTCTTGACTGCCACAAAATATTTCTGTTGGTTTGTTTTTATTTTTTTTATGATAATACGCATACATTTTTCAATTATTTTTGCAAGGTTTCAGGTCAAACAATACTCTATGTTGTATAAAAAGGTGCAAATAATAAAATTATAATTTTCAATGGAACAGAATCTAGTTTTTTGTATTACTAACCTTGATAATTTAATAAACATATTTACGAACAAGATTGTTTTGAGCATTTATTTTAATGTTTTTATTTAAGTTAACACATGCAATGACAGAAATAACTACTTATATTCTCCGAATTAAATATAAAATTACAGAAATTTGGAACTTTACTACAAAAAATTACTCCTACGTTTTTAAGAAAGTAAGCTCTACCATAAATTTTGAGTATTTTTTTAACAACATTCGTTACTGAGGCTATTACATATTTTCCCGCACCTAAATTGAAAATGTTAGGGCTTGATAATTAATTTCAATTATGCAATTTTAGAAAAAATAGCCAATAATAGGTTCTGGAAGGCAATTTTAACCTAAAACATTGATGTTTCTGCTTTTGTTTATTCTACTAAAAAATCGAGCGCGGTTTGAATATATTTTATTCTTTAATTAATCATATCAAAGTAGGATGCACATGCACTTAGAGGAAGACCATCAAAAGATTTCTCTAAATTACTCTATGGAAATACCTAACCCCTGCTTTTAAATGGTGACATTATGAAGTTACCAACCTTGCATAAACTATCTGCTCTATAAGTATGACTGTGATATAGTTTTTTAGTTCAGAAGAACCAACTTACCTAAAATTTTGTAATAATCCCTTTTTTCAGCTTGTTTTTGTCTGTTTTCTGCTTTGTTTAATCCTTCTTTTGCCCTTTCCAAGTGTCGATCTAATTCCAAAGCTGATCTATAGTCTCTAATAGCATCATCGTACAACTCAGACTGCAAATAAGCTTCGGCTCTATCACAATACACATTAGGATCTTCATTTATTTCTAAGGCTTCTGTACATGCCTTCACCGCTTCTTCTGTCTGTTCTTCATTTGTGTAAGCATTGCACAATATTCTTTTTGCTTCAAATATGATTGTTCGTACATCTTTTTCATTTTTCAAAACCTTTTCAGCTGCTTCAATACTCTCTGCATAATTTTTATTTTCCAAAGCAGTATCTGCCTCCATTAAAAATTTCTCAACTTTTTTTATTTTTTTATAAAACGAGAAGCATTCTTTATGTTCCGGGTCTAACTTTAAACATTCTCTTATTGCTTTTAAAGAATCAGTTGCGTGGCCTACCTAAAAGAAAAGGAAAATTTAGATAATATATTTTATTAATTGCTTAGCAAGGGAACAACAAAGTGTGATAATTTTAGTTAAGGATCAGCCATAAAGTATATTCATTTATCCAAATCGTAGCGTACCGGGTGTCCATTTTCGAGACTTTTAGGGGGTACTGGAATTATCAAAGATATAGTGTTGCGGTTTTCACGTTAGTGTCCTACTTTTTAACGAAACGAAAGATTCCGGTGTCAAATTTGTCATGGGCTCTTTTATTTTTTAATTTACACGGTAAGTTTGAACATCTTAGTTTTATAGGCCTTTTTGATAAATTAACGCATAACGGAAATACGAGATTTTCAAAATCACCCTGTAGATTAAAAACTAAGACAGCCAAGACAAATTTGACACCGGAATTTTTTGTTTCGTTAAAAAGTAGGAAACCAAAGTGAAAATCGCAACACTCTATCTTTGATAATAATTCCAATACCCCCTAAAGTGTCGAAAAGTGGACACTCCGTACACCGATTAGTCCGGAACGTCGGCATCGATTTAAATGAAATTTTTTACGTTATGTTCAGAAAATTGCTGTGGTGGTCTCATATTATTTTGGACGAAATTGGTTCAGTAAAATCCAAGATGGCACTGATAATATGGCGGACAAAAAAAATAATTTTGTCCGATTTTCTCCAAAATTGGTACACAGGAATTTTCGGGGTCGTAGACAACGATTCTGAAATTATTTTAATAAATCAATATGGCGGATCCAATATGGAGGACAAAAAATACGTTTTGTCCGATTTTCTTCAAAATTGTTATGGGGGAGTTTTCGGGATCGCACATAACGAATCTGAAATTATTTTTTTAAATTCAATATGACGGATACAATATGGCCAACAAAAAAAAATATTTTGTCCGATTTTTCCAAAATTAATATCGAGGAGTTTTTGGGGTTGCACATTAAGAATCTGAAATTATTTAAAACAAAAATTGAATATGACGGATCCAGTATGGCCATTAAAAATTTTATGTCTCTCGATTTTGTCCAAAATGAGTAGTGGGGGATTTTTGTTAGTGATAATTACAAATTTTAAATTATTTTCGGATGGTGGATCTAATATGGCGTCCTAAAAATTGTACATCTTCCGATTTTCTCCAAAGCTGATACAGGGGGTTCTTGAGGATATAAACTATGACTTTTAATTTATTTTTTCATGTTTCAATATGGCGAACACATCATAGCGGATTAAAACTATACATTTTTCGATTTTGTTCAAAGGTAGAACTGGATCGTTTTTGAGGATGAAATAGCGAATATAAAATTATTTTAAGAAAATCTAATATGTCAGATGCAAAAATTTTAAATTTTGGATTTCATCCAAAATTAATAATAGGGCTTTAGATTTAGATTAGATTAAGACGTTAAATTTTTTTTTCAAATTCAATATGGCGGATCCAATATGGTGGGTTGGAAATTTTACCTTATTCTCATTTTTTCAAATTCGGTATTACGGGATTTTCCGAGTCGTATATTAAGAATATGAAGTTAATTTTTTACAACATAATATAGCACAGGACTGAAAATTTTACGGTTTTCCGATTTTGTCTAAAATTGATACTGCGGGGTTCTTGGGAGTATACAAACTCAGTATACAGGATAAAATATGTCAGCATAAAAAATTTACATCTCATGTTATTTAAATATCTGTATTAGAAGGTTTTGGGAGTCTATATCACTAATCTAAAATTAATTTAAAATTTAAGATAACGGATTTATTATAACAGACTAAACATTTATTTGATACAATTTCATTTAAAATTGGTATCTGAAGAACTCTAAGAATCAAAGAATTTTTAATTGTTCATTTTAGGGTAATTTAAAACTTAGGATAAAATGGGTACTTCTTTGCAACCTTGGAGTCATTGCGAGGTACACTAATCTCAATTAGTACTTAGTTCAAATGATTTATTGATATCATCATGAATTCAAAACTAAAAATCGAAAAATAAAGTTTTTATAAAAAAAACAATCGAAAAATAAAGTTTTTATAAAAGAAACTTAATCGGCTTCTAAAAATGCGCTAAAAAGTGAAAAATAACAATATGAATTTTTATATAAAACTGAAATTTTAAAAGTCGGCGACAAATTATTTTTAAATGAAAAAAACGATTACTAATACGAGATGAATACAAACTACGGTAAGAAAGCAATTACAAATAAAGTATTTTTTAATCGATTTATGCAAATCACATTTTGTCAGGTATTAGTTTGGTACCAGCTTCAAAAAATTTAATTTCATAAAAAAAATTATATTATTATTTTTCACTTTTTAGCGCATTTTTAGAAGTCGGTTCCATTTTTTTTTATAAAAATTTTATTAATATAGTGTTCATTATTATTTGGTTATTAAGAATGGTATCTATAACAGACTAAAGCTTTAGCTACTATTTCAATAATTAAATATAATTTTTTAAATCAGAACAAGTCACACTTCACAGGTATTATTCATTCATCACCATACTCGCAACCTGTTAAATCATCATTGTAACATTAAAAAATAACAAAAACGAAAGGATACGTAGAGTTGAACTAATTAATTATTTAAGACTATAAGCTATGGCCTTGTTTAGATGCACATAAGCTTTTTGAACAACTATAAGAAATAATTTTTTTAGAATACCTTGAACTTTACGTGTCCTAAACTCCAAAAACTAGGCACAGTATTATGTTTAAACTTTTAATTTGTAACTTCAGTACATTATATTTTGAAAAAAAATAAAGAACTATATATCATAATAATTTTAAGTGTTTTCCTAGTGGGTACAAAAAAAAAAACTTTTTTAAAATTTATCCACCTAATAATTTTCTGGTACTGTAAAAGTACTGGTCTTCACCTATTAAATAAAAAATTAAATCTAGGTACTCTGTAGAAACTAGAAACAGAGTTGATTTATGCTTTTAATAATTTGATTAAATTATATGAATTATTCACGTCATTCAAGTTGCAGTTTTACATAAAAGACAAAAATGAACATAAAGAAGTCCATTTGTTCTGGGACATGAACTAAAATTTTTCCACAATATTTCAACCTTAATGAATGTGCAAAAGGTAAAAAGAAAGCTAAATGAACTTATCAAGAACTTCTTTAATTTAATTCTACAGCAGAGACACAATAACTGTCTAGCGGGACAAAATAATTTGAATTCTGAATTTGAAAATTAGTGAGTAGTAAGGATTGAAAAAAGTCTTTATTACATTGTATGAATTTGTGTCAACAAAAAATGATGCTCACACATTTCTTTTTTCTTTAAGTTACCACAATTATTTCATTTTGAAGTCACATTATAAACTAGAATATAAAGCATACTAAAAAAATAAATCAAAAAAGATATAAATGACTATCCTATAAAGTTTTATAACCTTAACATGTAATTAAAACAAAACTTCAAGATGTTTTAAAAAATCTTGCTTATATTTAAGTTCCAAGCCAACAGTTTTCTAATGAAATACCACAGTAATTTTATTTTTGAAATGATAATAAAAAACATATTATTTTAAGCATGTTAGTCAATTAACTACAGTATTCTGAAATAATCTCATTTTTATCTGTTTTTACGTTAAAGAATGCAATGTTAAAAGTGTTTCAAAATAATTATTTTCATAAATTCTTAAAAGTTTTAGACATATTCACCACATTTTTTTATGTCAAAAATATTACATCATTTATATTTTTCTAAATTGCATAAAATGTACTGCACTGCTTGATAAAGTTCCTCCTATGTTGTGACAAGTGAGAACACTAACACTAATTTTTCATTAAAAAGTCTCATTTACTTGATAAAATTTTAATATTAAAATATTTGTAACTAAACTTATAGTATTTAAGAATTAATTAAAGAATATCCTGGGATTTTCATTTTTATCTTTGTTAATGTTGTTATTAACGATTTTATAGTTAAAATATTTATACAGTCTTTACACCCTACAAACACTATAGGTAATAAATAATTACATGTAAGAGATAAAACAAAACTGCTAACTAAATAATATAAAAAAATATTTTCTAGGTAGAGATGTGACTTTTAAAAAACAAATAATAGCTGGATGATATCAGTATATCACAATATATTTATCATTTTTTCATACAAATTTCAAAAAGAAGTTCCCTATAGTTTTTAGTGGTAAATAAAAGGTTGTTATGAAGTAGAGCACCTTTAAATGTTGAATTTCTTAACAATAAAGTTTAAACAGAAAACAATTTAAACCAAATATCTTTGAGAGTGTTAAATTATCTGAGGATATCAAATTTTATGTAGAGTGATGTATAAAAGATAACTACATTTTACATATAGATAAATAAACTTATACCTTATACAACATCTGGGACAATTTCAAAAATCCATCTGTGTTATCACTTTGTAACTTTGTAGCAGCTCTAATATCTGAAATGGCCGCCATTTCATCTCCATTTTCCAAATGCATTTCTGCTCGAAATTCATATAAGTCTGCAGCCCAAGGACTTGCCTCTATAGTTTCTGTCAAATAATGTATGGCACTAGCATAATCATTATGTCCATAATAATATTCTGCACTTCTTTTTCTTTCCTTAGCAGGATCAATTCTTTGTATTAGATCATTTGCTTCGACATTATAAGGATCTCCTTTCAACACATTATAAAAGTCTAGCTGGGCAAGATCATAATCACCTTGTTTGAGGTGAATATTTCCTCTTTCTATTCTAGCTGCTGTAAAGTCAGGTTTTAATTCGAGGACTCGATCGAAGTCTCCTAAAGCGTTTTTAGCCTTTCCCAATGCTAGATATACCGTACCTCGTTTAAAGTAAGTAAGATAGTTCGTAGGATCACCATCCACTGCAATATGATATTGACTTAATGCATCTCCTAGTTGGCCTTTTGATAAATACTCCTTTCCTAATTCTAAATGCCTATTTACCTCAGCTTGCGATAAACATTCTGATACATCTATTAATGCTTCAAAAGCCAGCAATGCCAAATATGGAGTAATCTTGAACCAAATATTATTATTCATGATATCACTGAAGACTTGATTTGTCATCTTTTAGAGCTAATTTTAAACTACTTAACATTGCAAACTTTAACGATTTGCTATAGATGTACTACTGCATTTTTCTTTTTAGCCTAACATTTGTGTTTTTAATCGTGGTGTCAGCTGATTGGTCCAAGTAATTTTTTTACGTCAACAACGTGACAGTAAACGTTCACGCACGATATTGCCAGATTTCAAACTCCAGAACAAAACAGTTGGGTAAGTATAGGAGTGATATTTTGAAATGTACTCCTCTTGTCATATTTATCATTTGACAGCTTACAATGTTGCCAAATGTATGATGTAAACATGTCAAATGGTCAATGTCAAGTATGACTGTACAAAATAAGCAAAAAAGGTAAAGAAACTTGTGAAAATATGTAAATTAACAAAACGGTCAATTCGAAGAAAACTCTTATTGAATATTTTAAAGAAATTATGAGATCATAGCAATGGCAGCTCAAAGCAGTTATAATTCAAAAAGTAAAGAAGTAATTCTGGCAAAAGAAAATTCCGCAGGCGAGACTGCAGCTTCAGAAGTGGCACAGGAAAGCTCTATAGACGAATTTGCGGCCCCTGAAGCTAGATTTGAGTGCCCTATTTGTCTGGCGTGGTTAAGAGATCCTGTACTCACTTCTTGTGGACATAGATTTTGTAGGAATTGTATACAAGAGTGGCTAGAGTAAGTTAATTTTAATCCATCTTATACTAATACAAGGGATAAAGCTACTTTTCAAAATTTTAATTCTATTTAAATTTATCAGTCTGTTCCTGTGTATTCCAAAAAAAGCGATTAATACCTTTTTCTCATTGTTGTGTATTAGTAAGGATTTTCCATTTAATATATTTAGGGCCACACCTAGGTGCTAACTTATTCCTTAATTAAATTTACTAATCATTTATTTCAGTTTTTATATGTTTAGTTATTGTATATATATTTTTTGTATTTTCCAAACTTGAAATATTGTTAATGAATTGTAAACTACTAATAGATCAAGATTATTTATCACGTTAGGCAGTGTCAGTACAATTACAAAAAGGACAGTATCAGTGCAATTACGAAAAGGACTTTTTTGTTACCTTAATAGATATAACTTTAACAGAAATACAAATAATTTACTTCATTACAAAAAATAGTGATCAATAAATAAAGTAGCTTTAAGGAAACACAAATAAATATCCAAAGTATAATATGCCTCTCAACATACTAGAAAATATTTTAATACAGATACTTTTTACACATGCTTGTGACATTGCCCTTTTGACCAATTTTTTTATGGATTAGTTAAAATTTAACATAGAAGTGATCATTTTAGTCATCTTAATTTCATTAACAGAGAACCAGGTAATATTTTTAAACAAGAAACTTCATTAATGTCAAATTTAAAAATGCTTTTTACAGATAGCCCAAAATTTTCTATGATTTATTTCATTAATTATTTCTCTATCTAAAGAATTATTATTAAAATTACATTTAATATCTAAATTTTAGTTGTTCAGATGTTAAAATTGATAAATATCTATTATATAGTTCATGAAACAATATTACTTATTGAGCCTCCCCATCAACCAAAACAATCTCCCTACCCCAAATCAACCTCAGGAGTCAAATTTCATGCATTAAACTTTAGGTTTGTTCCAACCCGCGTCAGAAACAGTTTCTGACCGTCAGGATTCTGCGCATTAACTTAAATATATTGTGTAATAAGTTAATGCGCCGAATCCTGACGGTCAGAAACTGTTTCTGATGCGGGTTGGAACAAGCCTTTTATAGTGATTCACTATTACTTCTTTTTTTCCCATAACACCTTTAAAATTTGGTGTTAGAAGAAAGTAGACCACAACTGGTTCATTAAAATTTATGTCTAGGTTTAATTAGCTTGGGTTTAAATTTTACATCTAAATTTATTTTGTGATTCTAGAGGTTAAAGCTTTTTTAAAAATAAAAGTAGTCTCATTGTAGAAAAATTCCTTAAGGGCAATTTTTTTAGAAAGAATATCCTTTTTGAGCTTCAAAAATTACCTTATAAGATTAAGAAGGTGTATAAAATTGAAACTACTTGGATTTATAATTTTATATATTTATCGTGTTTTTTGACACTTAAAACCAAGAATTTAGTCAAAAGAAAAATAAAAGTGAATCTCCATTCCACGTATTTAAATATTATTTCTGTTCTTCTAGTGCACAGAAATGTTTTAATTAAACCTTTATTTCTCTATCCATCTAATGTTTTTTTTTATTGTATAGTCTACAAATATAAAAAAAATTCCATAATTTTAGTTTATAATGATGCTTTGTAAGAATTTTAATTTATTTCTACATAGAAAAGACTAAGGTTAAGTAAAAAATTTATCAATGCCAGTCTATTTAATTAATACGAAAAGATCTTTAAATTAAAAATTAGATTTTTAGAACCAGTCTTCAAATTGTTTAATCATACACTCACAATTTCTTCTAATTATAACTAGCAAAGTTTTAACACCCACATGATAGTGAATCATAATTCAACGTGTATTTTCTACTTGTTTTATGAAGTTTTTTAGATTTAGGAACCTGAGAACTAGATTTCATTGTTTAGTTATCAAAACATCATGCTTTTTACAAGCCATTCCTACATACAAATACTGTTTAAACCTGAGCTAACCTGGCTCATACATATTGTTTGAGGGAGAATAGATTTGTTCTATTTAAAAAATATATAGTATGTGTCTTTATTTCTGAGAAATTTGAATATTAAAACACTTTTCACTAATATATATATATATATATATATATATATATATATATATATATATATATATATATATATATATATATATATATGTTACTGATCTTTTTTCGAAAGTCAGCCTGTCCCTTACTTAATATCCAGTTTTGAGGCAAAAAGAGTAAATGAACTGAATTACTGAATTACTATTAGAACATATGCAGTTTGATGGTCATTTAAAATCCGGCAACAATGGTATATTTTAACTAAATTTGATATTTAGTTTTATTCAAAATGTACTTTATACCAAAATGTACAATGGTAGAAGAAGTGGAAGTGCCTAAACTTAAAATGCATCTGAAAATGAAAATGTTTTATTTTTGGAAATGTAAATGCGACCCCCAAAGACTTCAGATTCGTGTTCTACAACTCCAAAATAGGGGATATGCAAAAAAATCTGCGAAAAATTCACTGTTTCCACCATTCCATGTATTGTTTTTATAACAAATAATTGTTTTAATATTATCCAACAAGCCGTAACCAAGAAGGTACACCCTAGCTTTCTTGTTCTGGGGGTACACCTGTTGTGTATAAGTTATTCTCTTATCAACTTAGAATGGTTTTGAAATAAAACTAAGTTGGTGAATTAGGATATTAAAGTTTCAGTAACGAATTTTGTAATATTATATACAATAATTTTGTTAATAAACATAAAACTACTTTAATCATATCTCAGAAACTAAACTTTTTAGAATTTATGTTAATAGAAACTTGGTTTTTGCTTTCGAGGTCCAAGGGACCTTGCGCTTTGAAGGTTTATGCAGCTTTCTTTAACTTATGAAAAATATTTATCTAGGACCATTAAAAGCCGTGACCGCGAGTAAAGATTTTACTCATCATAAAATGATATATCCCACCGGCTGGCAAACATCTGGCAATACTAACCTACGTTCTACGTGCCTTAAACGCGCATCGCCGAAGCTGTGCTCTGGTTGCTCTCGAAAATCAAGTTTTTCGATTAAGGCAGGTTTAAAATGCATTTATAACGTAAAAACACACTTAAATGGTTTTATAAGCACACTTTTTTAAAGAAAAATGATTAGTGAACAAATACAAAACTTTTTTGCGTCGATTAATGAAAATTATTATATATAATAAATAATTATAAATCTTCGGTTTTTAGTTCTTCTTAGTGACTTTTACGTCAAATTCTCTCAAGTTCATGGGGGCTACTACAAAATATAACTGTTGAACTTATTTTTTTTGTGTGAGATTAATACGAAGATTCTTATTGAACATCAAAATTTAGTCCCTCTTTGTTTTTTTACCCATTTTTTCTACTACAGTTTACACCTTTTGAGCAGCCGTATTACTTTAAAAAAAAAATAACTTTGTTTTGATTGACAAATTGGATTTGAACAATGTTTTATGCTTGTCAATTTATTAAGAAGAGCAGTTATCTGCCAAAATACTTTGAAAATAAAAGAGTAGTCAAAAGCAAAATATTATTAAAGCAACGGTGAACCTATACAGTTTCCCAAAAGCCGGTATGAAACAGATTTTTTTAACACCTTCATTGATTGCATAGTGAGCAATATGGATTTAAGATTTATATCTTTAAAACAAAATTTTGAAGTTGGAGTAAACCGTGGAGGTGTCGATAGCCCGCAGGGTACTTCTGTGGGATTTGGTGGTCGATGAGCTCCTAGTAAATCTCAACGACCTAGGCACTATACCCAGGGGTGAGCTGACAATATAGTCATATTGTGGGGAAACATGGAAACATATTTTCGAAGCTCATGCAGGGGGTTCTGACTATAGTGGAGGAGTGGTGTACTAAGGAGCTCCTTAGGGTAAACCCTGAAAAAACTGCAGTCATACCCTGTACTAAAAGAAGAAAGTTGGGCGAATTTAAGTTATCAACTCTCTTCAATACACAATTACAAATGAGCCAGGAGGTTAAATATCTAGGTGTAACCCTGGATGCAAAGCTTACCTGGAACTCACACCTGCAGAAAATTACCTCTAAAGGTAAAATGTCCATCATGGTAACAAAAAGGGCGCTGGGCAAGACGTGGGGATTAAAGCCAAATACTACACTGCGGTGGTAAGACCCATGATAACCTATGGCTTGGTTGTGTGGTGGACGAAAACCATACAAAGACGGGCTACTCTGGAGCTCTTCAAACTCCAGAGACTGGCCTGTCTATGCATAATGGGTACCATTATGCATTCATGAAAACCCTATTAAAACTCCCTCCCCTTGATATAATAATCATGGCTGAGGCTAGAATGGGGGCTTATAGGCTGGAAATAAACAACGTCTGGTGAACTTGGCCTGCCCTCGGACACACCAGCATCAATGGCGTGATAACGAACTCATTGCTAGAAATGAGCAGTGATACCATGCCAAGAACCTAGAACTTTAACATCCCTTCATCATTCAGGTTGACTGGAAGGCGCAGTCTGACCGAACAGCCAGGAAACCTCATCTGGTACACGGACGGATCCAAAACTGATCATGGTACAGACGCCGGAATACACAGAGATACACCCAGACTTAATATGAGTGTAGCACTGGGGCAATATACCACAGTATTTGAGGCCTAAATTCACGTTATTGATGTCTGTCTTCGGGAGAATTTGAGAAGGAGTTACAGGGGCAGGACCGTTCTCATCTTCTTTAACAGTCAGGCAGTGCTGAAGGCTCTAGCGAGTTATTAAATAACATCAAAACAGGTCTGGGACAGTCTTTAAAACCTTATTACTCTGGCAAAACACATCAGGGTCACCCTTCCGTGGGCACAAGGACGTATCAGGCAATGAAAAAGCGGACCAACTTGCAAGTCAAGGGTCGGCCACTCCATTTATTGGACCAGGGCCAGCATTTGGAATTACTAAGGTTGCTGTTCATGGGTGGCTGTCCTGGTGGACAAGTCAACAACACTAGACCCACTGGAACCACCTTGCGGGCCACAGGCACAGCAAGTTATTACTGAGGAGACCATAAGGCAAAGTAAGCCGTGAAATTCTGCGTTTCAGCAGACAACAAATCAAGCTTGTGACAGGACTTATAAATGACCACTGTGGCTTATATCTACATACAGTGGACATCTTCAACGAAGAACCACCATGTAGACTATGTGATGAAGAGGGCGAGATCAGCACATCATCTGCGATTGCTAAGCTTTGGCTTACTTCAGGGATCAATCTATCTGTAAGGCTTATACCTAGAGGATAAACTAGTGAGCAGGCTGTTAAACCTGATCAAGGCAACTAACCTATTCGCCTAAAACGGATATGGCAGGCACCACAATAAGTCTGAAAGCTGCAGTGTAAGGGCTTTTCATCCCTGGCTTGCTACGTCATGCAATCAATCAATGATGTAAGCAAGTTAAAAATTATTCAAAAAGAGCGTATATTAAAAAATTGTCAAGATTTACACACAGTCGTGCAAGTGAATGAGATCAGTGATTTCGAACCTTAAAATTATATAAAGAATTACAAACAATGATCTCAAATTTACCCAAAGATGTGATACAACTATTCCAATACATAACATAAAATAACTTTAAAGAAATTTACCTAAATATTTATATATTCATTTGAATTTTGTTAACAGTACCAGAAAGTACAGCCACCGCTGAAAAGAGCTTTCAAAATTAAAATGGGTCGACAAAGACTTTTAACTTGTCAGTTTTATCTAAGCTAGATTATGGTACAGTTATTAAGAAGATCAGTAAGTCTAAAAGTATTATTTCTTGTTTTTGATGAGCATTTCCCATATTAAAGAATTACTATTTTTGTGGCGCACGTTGGATGGTAATGGAGTACCCTATCTTTTGGAAAACATGTGACTCTATTTTTTAAGACACCATTACATCTCTCAACGGTACTCCACACGGAACAGAGATGTCTATTGAATCTTCCTCTGGTGTTCCCGGTTGTGGAACGTCTTCCAAAGGCTTTGTTATTAGCCATGGCCTTAAAAAAACCCTGAAAAAATTAAACTTGGTTCACTTTCCTGTATATATTTGAACATATTCTGAATTAATAACAAATTGTCAGTTTATTGTACAATTATTTTACATGAATCTCCAATGAGGAGAAATAAATCCTCTGGGTTTCTTCTTTAGATCATTTCTATTATATTGGAAATGTTAGATTCATTCCAAATATAGGAATCATCGATACTGCCAGGAAATTTACCATTTATATTCATGATATATAAAGTCTCATCACCAATTCTGGGTGTTTATAACTTAAGATTTAACAGAAAATTACCTAGTTTGACAAGTTCATATTCATTAAATTTTGTAGCAATTAGATACACTCTGAAATAGCATATTCTCTATTTAAAGTATCTGGATTTTTTTTCTGCAATACTCCAATCGACACTTCGCTGACAAATTCCCGAAAATATATTTAACCCAGTAATTTCCTTGTTGCTGCCGATCACAAAAAATCTAAGAACCTACAAATTTAATATTTTAATAAAATTAGATTAATATAGGTACCTAAGTGTAAACAAATAAATTAATATTTTTACTTAACAACCTTTCTTTTTACATTACCTAAAGCAGGTAATATAATCCAACTAAGTAAAAAAATCACAAATAATTTATTGATCTTGCTTATGCTAACTTTATAGTTACCAAATCTTACCACTACTTCTGGCAAAGATAATGTTGCCTCCTTCCAAAAACTGGGTATCCTAGAAATTGGATTATTCTTAGTACAAGATATCTTCGCATATGAAGTAGAATCCGGAAAGTTTCACAAACATTTATATAATAGATACTTGCCTAAACAGCTTTTTCCGAATCATATAAATCTCCAAATGGACGCGTTCGTGGTAGAAATCGACGATTATAATTTGCCATTTGTTTTTCCGCTAATCTGACATCCTCTGGGTCCACCATGGTAAAAAATTATTTCCTCAATACCCATTTTATAAATGTATATTTATGAACAAAAATAGTTTATAAAAATTACAATATTTTCAAAACAATCATGAATTTTCTTAAACTTTTATAACCTCAAAATATCCCACAATGGCGGGAATAACAGTGTCGTTCTCTCAAGATTTGATAGATATGACAATCGCTTAAAATTACCAGAATACGGTTTCTTACTTTTTCGTGAGAACCACGCCTTTTTTCCATCAAGATGATCGTTCTCTCAAGAACGAGAATAGTCATCCAGAGGACCTCGCAAATTTTTTCTTGCCCACATCAAATTTTGACCTTGCCCCGCCGCTAGGTTCATACATCAAAATTTAACAATTAGTAACAATTAAGGATTACTAATCAAAATCGTCTTTGTAGTTATGTTAGTGTGTTAGTTTAACAGATTTTTTCTAAAATGTTTCGACTATTTTATGACAGATTTTTACTAAATTTTATTTGTTTATAATATTTTTATATTTAAAATCAAAATTTCACTAGGAGCAGAGTTGTATTTGCAGGAAATAAACTTTGTCTATATAGTCTTTCCTTTTTTTATCTACTTGAAAGGTGAATACATATACCCAACTATTTGAACAAGGCAGATAGATTTATGTTATTCTTACCGAAATTTTGTTTTTAAAATTTCGCACTACTCCGTAGAATGTATAGATGTCGTTTGACAGAGTTATATTTGCAGGAAATAAACTGTTTTTATGTATATATTTTTTCCTTTTTTCTCTGCTTGAAAGGATAATACATATGGGCAATTATTTTTATATTTTGATCCGCCGATGACATCCAAAAACGGACACGAATTATGCTGACTACACAAATTAAATTAAGAAATTAAAAGTTGACCAACTTCTTAGTTGATAATTGTTAACTTTTAGTTGGAACTATGAACAGATGAAAGTAAAGTATATCATTTAACCTGCAAGTAAAAATTGATAATGTAAGTTCTCAGTGTTTTCTGTTAATTTCAAAATCATAAAAATCAAAATATTGTTTGTTCATCATCAATGATTTAAAATAATCACCTTGGGAATGATACAATTCTTTTGAATGAGAGTATACATACAGTTCTGCTCGACAGTTTATGACTCATTGTTGAGATGATTTCATAATTTTAATAAAAATTATGTTGATGATAATCAAGTAAAACATTTCCTAAAAAATAAGCAACGGGGATTTTCGTTTATTGTGTTTTCAATATTTAATTCATACTTTTAGGAAGGAAACGGCATGTCCAGTAGATAACATGAAATTAGATAAAGATAAAGATGTTTTTCCTGATAATTTTACAAGAAGGGAAATATCCCAACAGAGAACAAAATGTCCTAATATTGTTAGAGGATGTTTGATAGAATTGTCGCCTTTAGATGTGGAATCTCATTTGTTAGTGTGTGAATTTCGGTAAGTGTTGAAAACGATTATTTTATTAATTAGTAACAACCGTTTTATAAATAACTGGGTCGTTTTTTACAAGTACTTTTACTTTATTATGTGACAGCAAGTATTGTTTATATTTTTAAAAGAAGCATTTAGTTCAGCCCGCTAGAGAATTAAAAATATTATTTATTAGAAAACCATATGAAAACAAAACAATTTTAGCCCACAATAGAATATATATTTTTTATATTTAAAATACTTTGCTCTCAAATGTCGAAAATTTTTGTAATATAAGCAGTCTTTTACCATCGTTTCTACTAAATGTTTTAAGAAAAATTTTACATAACAACAAAAATTTCGAATGGATTTTCCACTTCTGTCAATGTTTTAAAATTTAATGTATGTCTTACTTTTATTAAAAAAGTTGATCCTCAGATTTTATATTCCATTCTCTGCTGAGAAAATACTCGTACAAAATATAGTTCAAGGGGATATCAGACTACACGATATTTAGTATACGTAACAAAGAATTAAAAAAGGAAGGTATTTAGTGCGCGCCAATTAGACCGTTCTTAATCAGGAACCTAAATCAGTCGGAGAGTGATTGTCGAATGTACGAGAACTCCGATATTTATTATAAGAACCGTGCTTTCGAAGCACATTAAAAGAGACCTTGTCATAGGCGTAGTGGCTAGTTATATGAAAATAAAAAAAAAAAGAAAAAGGAAGTATCGGACGAACAGCACTGTATTACCATCGTATCTAATATTTTCATTTAATATATCTTTACAAATATTGAGAACATGTCATAAAACTCCCTATTCTTTATTTGCCATTTCTGGGCGTTCTGACAATCTAAGCTTGCGTTGCTTGCATAGAAATATTACAGATAGAGTATTATATTATACTTACTTGTAAACAATTCTAATTAGTGAACCTCATAACGCCAAAATGACAAATTTTTCAGGGGACAAATAGGTCAATTGTATTACTTTTATTTCACAATTTTACTTCCATACTTGTTTATTTTTGTATAATAATCATCTGCCATCCTTATTTTTGACAAACTTTAAGTTTTACATTTCGTAATCATTGTAATGGAGTGACAAGGTGTTCTTCAATTGATTCTAAATTAATCTGGAGTTAAGAGTTTAAAAATAATCGGAAAAATATATGGAAAAACGGTTTCTAATGATACATAGGTATTTATTTACTGAAAATTGCATAAATTGGAACTTAAAAATTAAAACTACACAAGTTTAAAGGGCATACCAACCAAAAAAAAGGTAAAGATGCGGAAAGTTATAGTAAAATAATAATTTGCCTGGAAATGACGAATTTTTTCTTTGTTTCATTTGTTTTTTATAAAGTATTGGAAGTGGTATACCCAATAATATATTTTATTACGTAAAAGGAAAAAGTTGTCGGTCCTCAATGTGTCGAAGCTTAAATTTAATCTTACCATTAGGGTTGTAACGAAGTGCATGTATGTCGGTTACAGTTGGATCCCCTACTTTCTATCCTGGCCTAATAGATAGTACATACCGCAATCTGCTGTAATTTCGAAAAAAATATGTCCCATGTTTTGATACATTTCTCGGCTTTTTTGAGCTTTCCAAAAGACATCCATATAATCTGCAGACACATTTATCACCTTATTTCTTAACTACGTTTTTATGTAGAAGTGCATACAATCAACCTCCATTTGAGTATGGACACATTCGAGGTATTTTTGGATAATATGTACTTTATGGCGAACAGCAAAATTGAGTACAGCCACAACTGTAAGTGTTCTCCAGATTTTCGATGTGGTTATTGAACCTCAGCAAAGAAGTAAATTAAAATTTATTTACACTCACCTTTCCTTCAAAATTGAGTACAGCCTTCACTATAAAAAAATAAGTCATCTTCAGATTCAAGGTATGGTAATTGAACTTCTGCAAAGAAATAAATTAAAATTCATTTAAACCCACCATATCTTCAACTTCACTCCATACAAACCAATACCCATCATAGGCTTCAATATCATAAATTATAAAATTATGGATAGTTAGTTTCATTTTGTAGTAGAGACTTGATACGTTTGACTTTGGGCACAAGAGTACCCCTGGTAAGTCCACAGTGTACACTTTATTGATGTTACTATTTTTATCTGTATCCCTTCTCTTCCCTAGCCTCTTTCTTTTTCTCATGGTGTACTGTATATTCTCCTTCTAAAATATTGTTCATATTCTAGCTACATGCGCCTTTCTTTTTTTTAATAGACTCAAATTATCGTCGTTAAAATAGTTGTTAAAGTATATAAGTGAAAATTACTTAACATTTCTCTTTTTCATAACATACTTCTTTTTTCACCTCAGTTCTGCTTCAAGGTGTACATTTTGAGATATTTGCTTGTAATAACGAGATTCCAGAAAATAGTTTTAGGCAATCTATTCTTCATCTAATCTTTTTTTTTTCTGGCCTCAATTCTCATTTTCCATTTTTATCTTTTTCGGCAGCAGTCTTCCATATTTTCCAGGAACCGTCTATTCTCAATGTATTGAGAAACATTTTTTTCTTAACAAATGTAAAAACAGGAGAAATCTTAATTACTTTACATAAAAAAAAGTTCTCACGTGAAGGCTCGAACCCGTATGTTTGACTGTTAACCAATAACTTCATTTAATTTTTTTTTAAACCCTTTTACCTAATAAACGTTTGGGACCTGTATATAAGCTGCGATCCCGGATCTAGTGATTTGGTTTAATCATGGTTTAGGTTGGTTTGGTAGTTTTGTCGATGTACTTAGGTTTATATTAATTCATAATATGCATGATTATTGCATTTCCGATTGTTCAATCGTCCATATTATCTCGTTAAGACAATCAGAGTTATGTCTGCACTGTGTGCTGATGGGAAGAGAGTTATGTATTGTGCTTACGGTATTCAAGAGAGATAGAGAAAGGTCTTTTATTTTCTCTCCCTGTCTATATGTGTAATGCTTTCACTTACATTCAACCCTACTTTATCTATAATACTCGTAGCTCTATGGTTGCCCAGCGCTTCGACCAAGTTTCCTAAATACCATTATACCACACTAAATCGTATCCTAACTAGAACACTAACTGAGTAAGGAAGACATGTATCGCCCAACCGTCCTACTTAGGTTCCTAACCGCCCTTAATTACTACACTGGATTCATCTCCTAACTGAATATTGGGTGGTCTAATAGGTTCATTATTCCTAAAAATATTTTCTAAGCAGTTGTAAGCGATGGATTTGACCTATCTTGCGTATTCAGAATTGTTCAGCTGATTAACAATATGTATTGACATATGTTTTTATAAATTCAGATACCCAAAAGTGTTTCTTTTTCAACATGGTTTCGGAAAAATTTCATGTTACTTGTTATTAATTTGATAGATTAATTTAAAGAGAAAAATCGTTTCAGACCTCCAGAATTACCGGATCATGAAAAACTAAAATGTTATTTTATGAATGTAGGATGTAATGAAAAATTTGAAGATGAACCAGAACTGCAAAGACATTTAGATCAAAATATTCAACAACATTTAGCGGTAAGTTATAAATCTGATAATAAAAGGCTTTAGAAAACAAATTTACCCTATCGTTTCTGGATTATTTAAAATTGGAGATTGTCTAATTAGTCCAAGCCATTGGTAAAAATTAGTGCTGTTTTTGACGTAAATTCCGAGATGAATGAGTCCTATCCAGGGATGTTGGAGGCAATGTAAGAACAAACCCTACATAAAATGTATCAGCGAAAAATAGGTTGGGGCCAAGAGGGGGGAGTCAAAGTTGGCTAAAATAAGTTTTTTGAATCTACAAGCCAAGGAACGCATTTAAAAAAAACAAAAAAAAGTTGTAGAGATTTTAAAAACCAACAATTTGAGCTTTTTTGCGATCATTTTCGTTAATTTGTTATTGCAAAAATGCCAAAAAACCCTTAAAATCGACCATTTTTTACATATCAATTATTTATGGGTAAAAATTTTTTTTTGCACTTTTTTGATTTTAAAAGGAAGCATTTTAAACAAACTGATATTTTATAATAGTAAATCAGATAATTTTTTGCTGATATATTGCTATTTGTTTATCCCAAGACGCAAAATGTTGATTGCTCTAACTTTTTTTGGAATGAGTTTTTTAACCTCCATAAAGGCTCAATATCTTTGTAAAGGCCTAAATTTTCATATCTTGTTAGAGACAAATGAAAAAATTAATTTTTAACCTTTTAAATATCCCTTAAAAAAGGGGTTGTGCCATATTCATAATTTTTCGAGCTACCCCAGATAAAAAAAAACACCGAAATTCGTCCATTCGTTGCTGAAATACGGCGAATTTTTGCGAGCGCTGCTAATTTGAAGCTGCGGGTTCAGTTTTCTCGCTCGCGCGAGAGTTCTCTTTTTTTATAAAAATAACACCCCTATTTTTAAAGCGATATTTAAGAGGTTGAAAATTAATTTTTTCATTTGCCCCTACAAAATATGAAAGTTTAGGCCTTCATGATGAGATTGAACTTCTGTGGTGAACAAAAAAAGTTATAGTAATCAACATTTTGCGTCTTGGGATAAATAATTAGCAATATCTCGGCAACAAATTATCCGATTTACTAGTATAAAATATCATTTTGTTCAGAAAAACTAAGGCTTCCCTTTAAAAGCAAAAAAAGTTAATTTTGCAATAAATAATTGATATGAAAGAAATGGCCAATTTTGACAGTTTTCTTTCTTTTTTGCAACAACAAATTAATAAAAATGATCGCACAAAAGATCACATCTCTACAACTTTTATTTGAAACTTTTTTTCCAAAATGTGTTCTTTGGCTTGTAGATTCGAAAAACCTGTTTTAGCCAACTTTGAGCCCCCCTTCTTGGCTGCAACCTATTTTTTGCTGTTACATTTTATGTAGGGTTTGTTCTTACATTGCCTCCAACACCCCTGGGTAGGTCGCCTCCATCCCGGAATTTACGTCGCTATATTTACCTATGGCTTGAACTAAATGTTATTTCTTTGTCGGTACCAATATTTACGTGTCAATAGCCATGTATACTAATATATCGTACCATTTTTTCACTTATATTATTTGATTAAAAATAAAAGTGTTAGTAAGCTACCCATGGTTACCTTGTATTCCATTTTATCAATACTATTATAAAATAATGATTTTGTTTTATGTTTGTCAAAAAAAACTTGAATTTTTAGCGCTTGCAAACTTTCGTATAAAAAGAAACTAAAATTGTCGCCTCCAGTATCCCCGGCAAGGGGAGGAGATAACAATTAGGAAGTGTGTTGGCTACTTGGGGATGATGTAGTGAAATGTGGCCTAAAGTCTTAAGTGAATAAACACCAACATTTGGACACAGATTATTTCATCTTATAGATGCGACAAAAAGGGTTCCCGCCAACACTAAATTTCTTGACCTTGCTTGCCTCGCAATGCGCTATATTACACTGTGAGAAAGTGTTAAAATTAGAAAGAATATCGCCACAGATTATTTCATCTTAACAAGATGCGACGAAGAACGTTCCCACTAAGAACAAATTTCTATTGGATTGAACTTAGCTTTACTGTGTCTGTTTCGTCGAGTTGTTTTCTACTCGTCTTTTATATTTTTTAAGTGAAATTATCATATATCAAAAAATTTTTGTTTAAAAATAATGTGCGGGTCTTCCTGTGCTTGCCCTGACTGCCTGTCAAAAAATTGATAAAATATGCCTCTTTTTAAATTTCCTAAAAATCCCTTAAAGTAAGCCTTTAAATATTGTCAGAAATTGTGAGAAAACTCTTAAATTTATAAAACTGACTATTATTATAAAACGCTGAAATTGATTGTAAATTTTGATAGAAAATTCGCTACAGTCACGTCATATTTTCCAAACTGTCACTTTACGTTTAAGGATGTAGGCGTTATTGGGCTGCGCTTATGGATGACTTCGATGTTTGTATGTGTAATTTACTTTAAATAAAGTATATTGCTATCAAATTATTCTCTCAAATTAAATAATATTTTTTATCAAACATTAAACTTTATTATCCTCACTTCAGATGGAAACGTACCTACATTCAGCGTTGCCGAATTGATTTTTCTTCAAGAGATGCATGATTTTTTTTAATCTTACAACAAAAAATCTATATGCTTCCCTTTTTTTATCTGTTACATATTTAATATTTTCAGCTTTTGTCTCAAGCCTATTCAAAAGTGCTTGTACAGAACACTCATGAAGACACTAGTTCTGCGTTAGCTCAAGCTAATTTTTGGGATCCTCCGTCCAAACAGGAATCTTCTTGTCAATTGACTGAAAATGATAATTTACAGAATTTATTAAAGTAAGTACTTTTTTTTAAGAAAAATAAATTTTCTTAAGTTTCTTTCAAACATGGACTTTGCGAGCTTATATACACCATGAAGGTAGAAATTTTCTTTCTGCATTAAATTCCAACACTGATGTTTTGGTCGGAATTAGTTCCTGAGTATAAACCTAAGTTGACACGGCTCTAGGAGACGTGCTAGCAGCCATACTGATAAATGGTAAAAATGCAAATATCTCGAGAACAGGAGATGCTACTACAAACATCAAGTTTTTTTAGAGATTTTTTTATCTAAAATATATTTTCTGGTAAAAAACAATATTTTACAAGTTATTACGCCACAAATTTTCACAGTTGCTAAATAACTGGTTGACGCTAATTATAGTTATAGAATTATTGTCCTGAAAAACCAAAAGGTAATGCTTATAACGCTTTTTTTCACGTGATATTCCAGATCTAGTATTATAAAGGAAAAAAGTTAAATTAATTTTATTGTTTTCTTTTGTTATTGTTCATTATATTCTAGCAGTATGTCGATGTCACTATTGTTCCCAGCTCGAACAACAATTTTTGGGTATATTTTTTTCGTTTTCTCATGGCCTTGCATAGAGGTACTACTTCTAAATTATCGATCAACTCTTTATTGCAAATCGGAAACATGAACAAGCGTGAATCTTTCAATACTATGCTCCTCAAAATCAGAAGCTCAATTAAACCCTCTCAAAAGACCTACTTGAACTTGAAACATCGCTTGGACAATATCTGAATGCCCAACGAAGGGGCTTTTTTCTTTAAAATATTGTGAATTGACCTAATAGGGAGACTATGTGAAAAAAATGGCCCCGAACTTTATCTAATGGATGGCGGAAAAATGCTTCCACTCGTTTACGAAAATTCTACTTTTTCGCGTTTTACTTTATAAACTATTAACTTCATAAAGACAGTTGCAAAGAGAATTTGTATTAATTCATTCGAAAGTGCTAAGTGATAACTTTAGCTGCTCAATAATTTGTAAAATGCCATTTTTACGAGAAAAAAAACTTCAAATAGAAGAGATAGAACAATCTTTTCACTACAAAAATTTTATTTTCTTGTAGCATCAACCGTTTTCTAGGTATTTGCAAATTACTATTTATCGAGCTGACGAGTGAAGCTTACATCCTCTTACATCTCCCAGTAACTCTTAACATTAAGCAAGTCAAATGTTGCCCCACTTATATTTATACTCGCGAAAATAAACGTAGAATATTTTTTTCTGCGCAGGTAAAAATATGTAGATTCCAAAAAATAGTGCAAACCACTTTTCTCCAAGTTGCAGAGCTTGTGTAAAATGAACTAACTTCCCGCATGTCCGAAAATATTGAATTTAGAACCATAGTGATTTATGTGGAATATATATGTCTAAATATTCAAGAAATATTTGAAAAAATCCATAATATAAGAAAATATAAAACTTACGCAATTTGGCTACTTTAATGCACCCTGTAGAGCATTAAACGTTTTTATACATTTTTTAAATTCAAAAAAAGCTCTAAGAAAAAACTTCTTTTCGACAAAGCGTTAATTTAAAATTAATCAGTAATATAAAAAAATTATTCAATAAAAATAAAAAATAAATGGAATATAACACTTAAAACAAACAAAATTCAACCTTTAAAACTATATAAAACTTAAAATAAAACAAATTATTACATCAATACATTAAGAATTGTATAGAAATGTAACTGCATTTGGCGTTTTAAAAAAGATTGAATTAATAAAAGAACAAATTAAATACATACAAATAAAAAAAAATCGTAGATGTGACTCCGTAAGTGCGAAGTACGTAGTTCTACATTAAAATTCAATTCTCATGACGCAACTTTTAAGGCGTAACGGCTACATGCTATTTTACTGATTAAATACTGGTGATTTAAGTGTTAAATGTCCAAAAATCGTGTACCCGGTTTATTTAAAATAATTTCATTATCAAGATTAACATTTTCTATCAAACAATCAAAATGCAATATATTGGCTAAGACTGCCGCAGCCGCATGTCCCTCATTAGGCTTAAGTTTGAGTTTCTGCAAGAAGAAGAAAACAGCATCGTCTGTAATTCTCCCACCCTAAAAACCAAACTGATATAAATTTAAACTATTGTTCCTATTTAGAAATGACAGTTCTTTTTTTCACTACTTTTTTTTTTTATTAAAATTAGACGGATATTCAAGAATAAAAATTGACATTTGTAATGATTCGGGAAAAGTACGTGTGAAAAAGGATTTATTTAATGAATTAACCAAAGCATTAAGGGTAGACGCTAGTAAATGTAAAATTTTAATTGAGATGTCATTCCATCTTGTTGCATTTTTATTCTTAATTTCTATAAAGATATTTTTAATTTCGTCCAAATTAGTTGACTTTAGATAAAACGAATGTGGCAGTTGCACATTCTTTAAAAAATCAAAAAGATTGGCTCTATTTGTGATATTCCCTGCAAACTTTACAGCTATAGTGCAAACAATTTATTAAATTCGTCAAGTTCAATGGTGGTGTGAACTTTAGCTTTACCGCTCGTTCCTCTAAATAGATTAATAATTTTTCAACTTTCCTTTTGCTTGTATAAATTGCCCATTCGTTGTTAATTTTATGACCCTTCTATTACATACTTTTATACTTATTAAAACATACTAAAGATTTATAGAATAATATTAGAGTATGCAGCGATCTAAAATTTTTGGTAAATACTCTGATACTTTTAGTTATCAACGGTTTGTTAAGTTTTGCTTAAGCGATGTAATCGGGAAGCAGACATTGAAGATGTCAATTAGCAAGACATGAAATTTATATAAAGAATTATTAGATTCAGATAAACATAAGCAATCACCTTTTAAGCATTCCTGATAAAATTTATTAAAATATCTCTGCTGAAAAATCTACCTAGTTTTTTGGGGCGAAAAGCTTTGTGCAATTTGAGAGAGCCGAAAATTGGCTCATGATCAGACAATCTGGCATTTAAAAATAGTGCCGGAGACGTATGTTCTCCATATTTGAGCGTACATAGTCTAGAACTGAAAAAGATAATTTAGTTGGTGCAGCATTTACATGTATTTCGAGATTTGCTGAGTAAAAATGATTTTTTAATCCAAATATGTAGCACTGGCGGTTTTTCCTTAGGTTTGCAGATTTACGCAACCCCCCAAAAAATTGTAAATTAAAATAAAACATTCTAATAAATATAAGTGCAAATATTTTTTAATTTACACTGATAATTTAATGATTAAATTTAAATCAATTTTTTACCTAGATTATACGCGAACAGCAGTCAATTATTGAAATAATTTAACTTACTTCGTCTAAATATCATTAATAATTTGTCCATATTACAGTATTACGCCTGAAAACGTTATAGCTTTGCTGGTTTGCAATTTTAATGCAATCCAAGCTAATTCATTAGAGTTGCCTATCGAAGATATGGAGATTAATTCCGTATGATAAGCTTCATGTAGGTTTCAAGTCGACTGAAAACCTGTGTTTAGTTTACCCGTCGATTTCATAGGCGTAGGTGTTTTAGTTTGTTCAGCGGTACGCTATTGTATTTTTTTTTTTTGTTTTGCGTTTTGGTTTTGGTAAAAACAAAAATTAGTTCCGTTTAGAGTTTAATTGCAGTGCCATTCGGTTATCGGTAATTAAGTGATAAAGCTGAACTAAAAAGGCTTGGAAGGCCTACTCCGAACTTAAAAATAGAACAATCCGTGTCTAGCAAAAAAAGGACTTTTACTAGGACGTTTAACCCGGACCTTTATAATAAACGTACGTGGCTTTGTGATTATGAAATTAAAAATGCTCTAGTTTTTTTTCCTTGTTTATTATTTGAAGAAGAAATTTCTTGGACAAGAGTAGGTTTTACCGACTTAAATTATTCGGGGGACCGCATTAAGAAGCATGCGTTTTCGGCAAAATATATGCAAAATGTATTGCAATATTCACTTTTTGGAACTGTTAACGTAGCATCTCAATTAAGCAGCGCTTATCAAAGAGATATTGAACTGCACAATCAAAAAGTGAGAAATATTATATACATTTCAATCATTATATTTAATTGTGTGCGTTTCAGTGGAGCTTTCGAACTCGCGTTATGAGGACATGATGCGTCTACGTCTTCCTCTAATCCTGTGGTTTTTCGAGGTTTAATTGATTTTAGTGCTGAGTTAGACGGTACTCTAAACAACATTTGGAAAAAGCATCGGTAGTCAAAAACCATTCAAAATGGAATTTTACAAGTAATATTTATTGTATGTCAGGTGGAAATTTCTAAAGAAATAAAAAAAGCTGATTATTGTCTATAAGATCTAACGAAACTAGTGTATCAAATATCTTTCAAATGGCAATTGTCTTTAGATACATTGTACGGGGCAAGCCGGTTGAGCGATTTTGGGATTTTTAGTGCCTTTAGAACATGACGCAAAAATTTTGTTTTCTGTTATACTTAAGGAACTTGAAAAGCACGTCAAAGGTAATAAAAACAAACTCATTTTACAAACATACGATTTGTTCTTTTTTTCAAATTATTTTCAAAGAACCGCAATACTAGATGAAATTGTTAACAAACGTTTACCTCGTTCGGCCCCAACAAGATGAATGAATACAAAGACAGCATTTTAAAGACAATGGAAAAAATCTTAGATGCCAGTAAAAACGTTGAATCCACGAACCAATCATCAGGGTATGTCAAAATTCTCAAAAGCAAGAGTTTCCTTTATGGTTAAACTTATTTTAGAAAATAATCCTCAAGTTGATTTGTTATTTGGTAAGTTTGAAACGAGACAAATTATCGCTGTTATCGCAAATAAAAATATATTATTATTTGAATCAAAATTAACAGAACTTAGAAATAATATTATCTCAAACGGCGTTGAGCCATCTATCTACTTCAAAACGACTTAAGCTCGATAATTCCGCGTAGTTTTCTCGGGAGGCATAAGAAGTTCGTGATTATTTGTCAAGCAAAAGAACGATTTAGCTTTACAGGTCACTTAGTAGCAGCCAGTCTTTTTTTGGAACAGTATGTCGAATGTAGTACGTTGTCCCGAACAAATATACGGTTAAAATTTACCCCTTTTTTATCGAACAAGAAATTTCGTACAGAACTGACCGTCATATATGAAACTGAAGAATTTGGATCAATTTCTGGACTTCTTGTACTTTATGATTATCTTTCGCAAAACATCGAGGTAAGTGAGACATTTAGTGAGATTCTCAAACTTTTAAAAACTTTAATTACTATTCCGATGGCATCAATTGAAGCAGAACAGTGCTTTTCTACCCTCAAACGGATAAAAACGTTTTTACGGAATACTATTAACCAAGAAAGACTTTCTGCTTTGGCAATACTTTCTAAAGAAAGGGATCTTATTAAAAGCATACCTGATTTCAGTCAGCGGGTTATTGATAAGTTTGCTAATGCCAAAGTTCGGCGTATTGATTTTCTTTATAAATAATTCACACAGTAAGTTATACGTACATTTTCTTTTGACTGCTATATTTTAAAAATTTACTACCTTCGTTATGTTTAGTTATTTAGAATACACTGCTTTGTTTCGTACTAATTCAATTTTTAAAGACTTATTTTTTCATCCACCGGTTTCATACGTATCTATGTTTTTAATGTACCACTGGAATTGCAATCTCTACTTTTTTAATGCGCCAGCCACCACTGGTATGTAGTACATACAAATGTAAGTAAACTAAAGTAAATATACTTTATTGGTAAACCTATAAAACAAGCTTGACCATCCAATTGTATACGCACTGTAGAAAATAAGATATGTTTAGAAAATCATGGTTCTTGAGTTTAGACCATGTCAAATTGGAACCTTTACTCCACGAGATTAGAACACACCCATTCAGTGTTCTAATCTCGTGGAGTAAAGATCCCTGAAGATGTTTCGTGCAATCATAGGCAAAACGTCGGATAATATAATTCCAATTTGACACGGTCTAAACTCAAGAACTATGATTTTCAACTTGACCAAACCGTGAAAGCTTTCGTTCTTAATTAAGATATATGTACTTAAATTTTTGGCTTATTCAGTTTATCAATGTCTAAACAAGGGTAAATTGTATGATTTGTCTTGTGATTGGTTACGTTAGAATTTAGAGCAATACCGATAACTTAAAAGTAAGATTGTTTATTAATTAGTACTATATAGTTTAGGGCGGCCTCATATGAAACGATTTAAAAATTAGAATTTTGTATTATTAGTTTAATAATAAACTGTATCAAAATATTCTCCTTTTTGTCTTTTAGAGCTCTTTATGAAAAAATAATTATTCTCGAACAAAAAGCACGAGAGCGTGATATCATTATATCAAACATGTCGCAGCAGTTAACGAACTATTGCAGCACAGTAGCGAGTTTTCAACAGCGATGTTGCAATGGGACCTATATTTGGTATTTTAATGATTTTAAGAATAAAATTAGAGCTATGAAAGACAATCCTCGAATAATGCACTACAGCTCTGGATTCTATACCAGTCTTTATGGGTACAAGTAAGTAAATAAAAACTTATTTGAGTAAAATTTATATTTCAATTAATTTATTTTAAAAAACATCTCTCTCTTAAATAGTATGTAGGTATACTAAAGATTTTATGTAGCTGACTCATCAAAATGTCACCAGGGAAATGAATTAGCGGGTAATTTGTCAAATCATTTTTAGGTTATGTGTGAGAATTAATTTATCCCCCAAGGACCAGAACTATTTAGCAATATTAATTCATGTTATGAAATCCGAACACGATCATGCCCTAGACTGGCCATTTTGTGGACGACTGACAGTTACTATTGTGCATCCTACGTAAGTAAACATAGTCTGTGATTTTTGTTGCAATATATATAAATTTTAAGCGATTTTGGTTATCTATCTCTTGAGTGTAAGCTTCGCTACTAACCATTCAGCCAGAGCTGGAACACCCTTCCTGATGAGTTACACAATCCCTGTTTTGGAAGCTATTCGTAGAACTTTGAAAACATTGGGTATGCCTGCTTGAAAGCCCTGAATTTTAAAACTTTATAACCTGTTGTCACATGTGTAACCGATATTTGTAACAGAATATGCAGTGTATGAAACTGCCGAATACAAAGTTGACCGCCTGCTACACGTGCATCCTTCTCTTTCGTCCTATTCAGGTGCGGATATAGAGGGGAGCAATTGGTTTAAAATCTCAGATTATCAGGTATTTTTTGAAGTACACAATTTAACCTAGCCTTATATTCCACTTATACGTGATTATAATTATTTACTTATTATCTCAAGTACATAACAGCTAAAATAGATAGGTAACATCGAACAGAAATTGCTCTCCTCAGCGAAGAAATCCTGTATCCGTGCCTGGTCCGATTTGTGAGGTAAAAACTACCCCTCTCTTTAGAGCACAGAATCATGTGCAGTTTTTCACGCTTTCATCCTCAAAGGTCCAAACAATGTGTTTTTCTCATTTTTCGTAAGAGCGCACACATGTCTGTGTGGACACTTCAACGGCGGAAACAAAACTCCGGTTTTAATTATGTTGAAGTTGACCATCAAAAGTACATTAAACTCATGTTTGGAGGCAAAAACGATCAATTGGTTGAAAACTGATATTTAATGCTTGGTTGAATTGTGAAGAGTGTCTATATAATCATATTCAAAATAGCTGATAGAATTGAAAAATCAGACCAACTTAATTTTTTCAATATAACAAGATTAGATTAGTACTAAAATAAGAAATAGATTTCAGTTAAAATCTTAAAAAATTTTCTATCCCACTATTATCCACTTTATTTTTTTAACGATAAACTTATTGTATTTTTTCCTATAATAACGCCTATACCTGAATTAAATTGTTTTTAGTGATTACACAGGTTTACAAAAAAAAGTGGATACTTATTTGAACAGACTATTTTATTCTTATGTAATTAGACATCCTGAATCCAAATCTGAGGTCCGATAACCTCTATCGCGTCAGGTTCAAGATCAAAAAATCTGAAGAAGTAGATACGTACGTGTTTGAGGTCGCTGAATCCGAATTAGTTTAATCCCGCAAGTTCAGCTAGAGGTCATTTCAGGGGTATTTCAAGGTCAAATTGAGCCAAAAATACTAAATACGAGTAGATCTGTAAAAGAAAATATATAGATTTTTGGGGGCGCTGAATCTGAATTCGTGGTTTGTTTAACACTTCAAGGTTAACTAGAGGTCATTTCAAAGTAATTTCATGGTCAAATTGAAAAAATCCGTTAAATAAATCGCGCAATCGATATCCGTTACATAGCGGACAGAGAAGCGGATCGAGTTTTAGAGCCGAAACTCAAGCTCCCAAAACCACGTACCCCACGCAGGCACGTGAACGGAACGATTTTTCAAGGCGAAACTTAAGCGTTTAAAACTACATACCTCTCGCGCAGCTAGATCTATATCCGTTACATAACAGCTAGGCTAGCGAAGCGAGTTTTTATAAGTGTATAACACAAACTCTAAACTCTCATACATGCTGTGTCTGGGGTATATGGTTTTTGGAGGGCTTGGGTTTTATTTTATATACTCATAAATCCGTGATTTTCGCCTCTGTCTGCTGCGTAACGGGGATTGATCTCGCTGCACGTGGGATATGTTGTTATGAGAGCTTATATTTTGGCATATTTATAAAAACTTGATACGGTCGCCTGTCTGCTGTATAGTGACAATCAATCCAGCAGCACGTAGAGCGTGAGGTTTTGGCTGCTTGAGTTTCGCCTTAAAAGATCGACCCTCTCCCCTGTCTGCTCTAATGGATATCAGTCTAGCTGTGCGTGGGTTATGTGAGTTTGGGAACTTGGGTTTTGGATTACTATTTCATAATAACTAAAACACCGCTTGCATATCTGCTGTGTAACGAACATCAGTCTAACTGTGCCTGGGATACGAGGTTGTGGGAGCTTGAGTTTTGGCTCAAAAACTTGATCCGCTTGCCTGTTTGCTATGTTACGGATATTGATATAGCTGCGCATGGGTTCTCAACTTTTGTAAATTTATTTAATGTTTTTTTTTTTAAATTGACCTTGAAATGGCCTCTGGTTAACCTTGAGGTGTTAAACAAACCACGAATTCAGACTCAGCGCCCTCAAAAACCTACCTATCTTCTTTTACAAATCTATTTAGTAGATTTTTCTCAATATGACCTTGAGATGTCCTCTAGCTAACCTTGGAGCATTAAACAAACCACAAATTTGGATTTAGCTACCCCAAAAACCTACATTTCTTCTTTTTCAAATTTATTTAGTTAATTTTTCTCAATTTGACTTTGAAATTACCTCTGGCTGACCGTGGGGGATTAAGCAAAACACGAATTCGAATTCAGCAACCCCAAAAACCTACATTTTTTCAGACTTATTTGGGGGATTTTTCTCAATTTGATCTGGTAATGACCCTAAAATGTCCTGTAGTCGACCTTGGGGGATTAAACAAACTATGAATTCGGATTTAGCGACCTCAAAAACGTACTTATCTACTTTTTCAGATTTATTTAGTGAGTTTTACTCCATTTGACCTTGAAATAATCTTGAACCTGCCGGGAAAGAGGCTAGCGGACCTCAGATTTTGATTCAGGGCATCTAATTACATAAAAATAAAATGGTCTGGTCAAATAGGAATCCACTTTATTTTTTGTAAACCTGTGTTATTGAAAAGTGACTTGCACATTATCTTTTTCGTTTTCTACTGACAATTGTTTAACCGGGAGCGACCGAAAATCAGTTTTTATAATGAATTAAATAAGTTACAAAATTTGCCGGTTTCACAAAAAAGGCTTTGCTGTTAACAAAAAAACACAAGCCTACAAAATTTGACTGATTTTTTATAACAGAAACTCTAGTATATTTTTCCGAAGGATTTTGGTGCGCTGAATCCGAATCTGGCATCAGATTTGGCCCTTCACGTCAGATTTATGAGATATCCTAACCTAAAAGTGCAAAAAACGCTTTTTCGACATATTTGAGGTTATGTAAAATCATAAGATAATTTTTTTTCACAAAACTAGTAAAAACACCTAAAATTATGATCGTTTTTTGTTTATTTAAATTTGAAATATTTAAATATCTTTTTTTTTTCACCAAGTTATGCTAATTTGAATTTTGTGTCTCACCAATCTATTCGAATGCAAGTTAAAAACATAGTAAAAACTACCTCTTTGAGTGTACTTTTCTAAATTCTGTTATTTTGATGAAAATAACTGTATAAGCATTCTAGGGATTGCTGATTAGAAATCCTCTATCGATTATAAAAATTCCAAATGGCCTAAATTTGCTTGTACTCTGTTTTTGACTTGCATTCAAGTAGATCGGTGAGACGCAAACTTCAAATTAGCATATCTCCGCGAAAAAAAGATATCTAGTGTTGTAATATAGGAGAAAGTCTGGTTTTAATACTTATCGACTTGTCCCTGTATACCCCTATATTACAAGCACGTCCGGTTTTCTCTCTCTGTCTCTCATATGGGTTGTCTATATCGGTCTCTTTTCTCGGGTTATTCTGTCATCATCGGGTAATTTGGCAGGGAAAACCTAGAAAAGACCTGCCGTGTCTAAATCGGGTTTCATACACAGAAAGAAATTTAGTATTACACTGCTACGATGACTAGTCGTGGTATAAAACTACATATTCTCGAGAATACGTGATCCTAAAATCGTAATTTTTAAATTCGGTTTTGATACGAAGTCAATTACTTCAGTAATCACAGTAGCCTACTACCGATATTGCTTTGGAGAGAATGGCTACGTACAAACTGGTAATCCAGAAGCAGACGAGTGCAAGCGCCGACGCAGCGGGCTCCGACAGGCAGTCGGCGCGAAAGGCGTCGATCTTTTCGGTCTATCGGAACCAGAGGCCTCGATTCATCGGAGAGTGCAAAGGATTGAAACCTTAACCAATAGAATACCAGTCAAACGTTTAACCTACTAGACTAGCGCATATGCTTTATTTATAAAAAAGTAAAAGCACGTATATAAATTTCATAGCCCTGTAAATATTTGTTTAGTTTGGGAGTTAGGAACGGGACAGTATAACGAAGTACGGTGGTGTCCGCTCGGCATTTGGGCGTCGCCGCCTTTAATGAGTTTTGCGGCGTGTCGCACTCCATGAATCGAGGCCTCTGGCTCCGATAGACCGAAAAGATCGAAGGCTTTCGCGCCGACTGTCAGTCAGAGCCCGCTGCGTCGGCGCGCGCACTCGCCTGTTTCTGGCTACCAGATTGTACGTAGCCATTTCCTCCAAAGTAATATCGTAACTTTGTATCTCTGAATTTGAGAATTATTGTTACGACGAGTGAACTTACTTTCTAATATTCTCTAGCGAAAGCACTGCAGTGTGATTATCGAATTTAAAACTCTCGTGTTTTTAATCGAAGTAAGATTATACGAGTCCCCGTAGCAGATTTCTTTCTGTGTATATATCGAATTTCTCTCTAAAAATGTGGGTGTTTCGTCCCGGTACCAACAATGGGACTCGTCAGTGGGATTCTAATTGGTACCTTCCCAGACAGTCGTCGTACTTATTTATGTTCGGATCTTGTATTTGAAGCTAAATCTGACCGGAGGATGGCGGTAAGATGTTGAATAATTCGACACTAGACATTTCAGAATTGATTGGATCGTACTTTCAGATACTCTTACTAATTTTGTGAAAAAAATTACGTTGTGATTTTGCATAACCTCAAATATGGCGAAAAACAGTGTTTTTTTACACTTTTAGATTAGGATATCTCAAAAAGCCAGATTCAGATTCAGCGCACCAAAATCCTTCGGGAAAGTATACTAGAGTTACTGTTATTTGACCCTGGTTGGCCTGTGTAATTCTTGTTAGTACCAAATTTCACGGTGAAACATTATTTTATCTTCAGACCAACTGTTAAACTAACATATTCTGTACAGTATTTTCTCAAAATATTTTCGCGTTTTAATACTTTAACTCGTATAATTTTTTAGATGCAATCAGTGGCGTAACTAAGAGTGTGTGCCCCCCTCCCCCGCAGATCTTTGAATGCGCCCTCCTATTTTGCACCCATCTTGATACTTCGTATTTATTCATTTACATCAAGGGACCTAATGGCGCCCCTGGATTGGATGCCCCCCCCCCCCCGCACCGCGGGGTCGTTATTTACGCCACTGGACGCTATTATAAAATTGTGCAGGAAATAAAGCGAGATATCTGTAAAAATGTAGGCAATCACTTTTGTATTCGGTTAAATCACACAATACATATTTCTAGATGTTGCCTCAGGGGAGTGTCACCTCGGAATACTGCCTTTATTATGTTTATATTTACTGATTTCTGTTTTTAGCCAATCCTATAAAAATATAAAAGAAACGATGATGTCCCGCCCGGAACTTCAAGCCTTTAACCGCCCAATACACGACTTAAATCCAAAAGGATTTGGCTACACCGAATTTGCCTTATTAGAGGAATTGTTTGAACAAGACTTTATCGCTAGCAATCAATTAATTATTAAAGTTCACGCTCATCCAGTATAATTTCGGAATTGAATATTTTAAGTAAGGGGGCGTCTAGGTACAAAGAAAATATCAGAATGAAGTTCCGATTGAATATACATCAGATTCCCAGTACTGTGATTAATCAAATAGAAGAAGATAGATAGACTTATTTCGATGGAATTTTATTGGGCTATTTTCTTTGCATGATGCGAATCTCTATTTTAAGTTAATTTTCGTTAAAAAAATGTATATTGAATTTATTCGCCAGCATTCAGTAAAAAACATTATTTTTTTGTTTGTAAAGACATAATTATATTTTGATTTGCGTAAATTGGTTAATATGTTAAAATATTTATATTCTAGTAGTATGATAAATTACAAGGGTTGAAAGAAAAAACAAATTAATCTTGTTTTTTCTTTTTATCGCAATTTAGCTTCAAACTACTGGTGAATCTCGAAAGCCAAAAAGAGCTAATATAATTACACTAATTTTTTATGTTATATCTTTGAAATCGATGAAAATTTTATACATTCCGGAAGTATTATTTTTTACATTCTAAAAGTATTTTTTCTATATTTTACATATTTTTATTTATGTAATTTTCATAATTATTTTATACGGAATATTGTTATCTATGTTAAATAAGTAATAAAAAGATTATTGCAATTATTTAAAAAATCTAGTTTTTTTGTACATATTATTCGGTGGATATTTTAAGGTATATTAATTTTTTCCATCGTGAATAATCAGTCTTAACTTTAATTAAACATAAAGTTGGAAGTGTGACTACATTTCTCCACTTGACTCCATCTATCCACATAAGAAAAATTATAAATCTTATTGAAACAGAAACAAGGAGAACATGTTATTAAGCGATTAAACCACTCGGGTAAAATTCAATAAAAAAAATATAAAATAAACTTCATCTTAGTAGAAGTTAGGAAAGAGTGTTCCTTATTACCTTCTGAAAGTATGTAGAATCCCGATGCGATTAGAGATATATTTCTGAAAATATAATTATGTGTTTGATTTACTATTCACTTTACATTTTAAGTCAAAAAATATTTTGACCTTACAAGTACCTTTTTGTTATAATAAATAGAGGGGAGACATTGTTCAATATATGTCTTTAAAAAAAATCAATATGGCGAATTAAAAATTTAAGATCTCTCGATTTCGTCCAAAATTGGTATAGAGTTTTTGAGAGTATAAATTACGAATTTGAAAATATTTTTAAAAAATTTAATATGACAGATCCAATATGACGGACTAAAAATTAACTTCTCTCGATTTTCTTCAAAAAATTGATACTGGGTAGTTTAAGAGAGTGTAAATAATGAATTTAAAAAAATCAATATGGCAGAGTAATATGGCGATCTAAAAATGTTATATTTCCGGAGCATGTTCAAACTTCGTACTGCATGGTCTTTGAGGGTGTGGATTACGATTAGAGTAAGAATTTAACCCCCTAATTCACTAACGTGGTTTAACTTTAAAACCGGTCTAGATTGACAGTAGAGAACTTAAATTGACGAGGGTAACAATATGTCGAGCAAGTTTTGAGCCTTTAAAATACAATTAAAACAATATCATAAGAAAAACAAAACTGGTCATCTAGAAAATCTAATTTCCAAGGCATCTAAATCGGATCTAAGTCTTAATTCTTAGTGAATCTGGCTATAATTTTTTTTAAATCAATATGGCGAAGCCAAAATATGGTGAGTTGAAAATTTTACGTTAGTCACATTTTTTCAAAACTGATATTAGGGGTTTTTCGGAATCGTAGGTTACGAATCGGAATAAGACATTCGATATGGGGGGCTAAATATTTTACATTTTTCCGATTTTGTCGAAATTGATATTGATGGTTCTTGGGGTGTATATCACGGATCTTAAATTAATTTCTTCGAACTCAATATCCAGAATAAAAGAAATCGAACTAAAAAATGTACGTCTTCAGTTCATTCAATAATGGTATTGGGGGATCGTGGGGACCTCAATTCAGAATCTAAAATTAATTTCCTAAAAATTCAAGATAGCGGATTTTTTACTATAGAAGACTAAATATTTGTTTAATACAATTTCATTCAAAACTGTTATTTGGAGCATTTTCAGAATCAAAGAATTTTTTGTTGTTCAATTTAGTATGGTCTACTAAATTGGCTAAAATGGTTATTTTTGGTGATGTTAAAAACTGAATTTAAAATTAAAAATTGAAAAATAAAACTTTTATAAAAAAATTTAAATGACTTCTAAAATAGCGCTAAAGAGCGAAAAATAACAATTTATGTTTTTATACGTAATTGAAATTTTTTAAGTCGGCACCAAATTATTTCTAGATCAAATAAATAACTACCAACAAGAAAAACAAAGCTACGGTAAGAAAGCAATTACAAATAAAGTACGCAATTCATTCAAGAAGTTTCGGGACTAATTTTTTTTACGAATGAAAACAAGAGTTTAGAAAAAAGATTTTATTTAGTTTTTAAAATAATCCCCTCCTTGTTGTATACAAATTTTGCTGCGCTCGTATAGCCCCTGGAACGACCTGGAAAATCCCTCTTTTGGAATAGCTTCCAGAACCCTGGTCACATTCCTTTGAATCGCCTCAATGTCTTCAAAACGTCGTTCCTTCATCGCTATTTTCAACATAGAGAATTAAAAAAAGCCTGCCGGAGCTAGATCTGGCGAATGAGGCGGGTGATGAATCAAGGAGATCGACTTTTGGACCAAAAATTGTGTGATGAGTATTGAGGAATGGGCTGATGCATTGTCGTACAACAGAAACCAGTCACCGGTGCTGTACAATTCCGGTCTCACGCGACGAATCCGCTTCAAAAGTTGATCCAGGACACTTTTGTAAAATCTGTTGGGCCCGGAGGCACGAATTCTCTATGGATAAGCCCGCGAAAATAAGAAAACGAAATGAGCATCGTTTTGATTTTCGATTTTGTCTCTCGAACTTTGGTGGGCCGCCCCCTTTCGCCATTGCCTCGCCACTCAGCGGTTTGGCGTTTGGTCGATGGATCGTAGTGAAAACATCATGATTCGTTGCCGGTTACAATTTTATTTAAAAAAATTTCATGCGTGTCTGCCCATTTAACTAATCACACTTTCAGATCTTCCGTTACCAAGTGCGGAACGATTTTCACGCACACTTTTTTTTCCCCGAGAACATCGAATGTTTCCGAACCGCTTTTTCCCATTGTGAAACAAAATTTGATTGCGGTACGTTGCTCCACAGCGAAAGTTGTGACACAGTGGCAAAAACACGTCTATTTCAAACGAACCCAGCTGGCCAATAAATCAATTCACAGCGCTCACATCTCCACTGTGAATAACTAAGGCGTGATATTACATAGTTCTGCCGTCGGGTTACAGATAGCGTGCTACTTGTAAATTTTATACAAAATTAGTCCCGGCACTTTTTGAATGAACTGTCTATCAATCATTGTATGTGTATCACATTTTGCCAGTTATTAATTTGGCGCCGAATTCAAAAATTTCAATTTCATATTAAAATTGTTATTTTTCGCTTTTTAGCGCTTTTTTTCAATTTTTCAAATTTTATTTGAATGGTCTATTGTTTTAAAATTTCTTTTCAGTGCAAAAAGCCCTCAGTTTGAAATTGAAATTACTGTTATTTTTAGCCAAGTTCAAAAACCCGTTTGTTTTTTTTATCTTCGTTCGTGTATAACTTCGGAAAATCAGGATATTTTAATGCGGTTTTGGGCCATGTTGTAGGGATAAAATGTTTCCAAGAGAAGGTTTAGGTTAAAAAACTGGACTGGGCTCAGCAGTAAATTTCGATAGTGAATATTTTGATATGTAAGAAATACTCTCAAATGGCTCTCGTTATTTTTTGATTATTTTTTATATTACTGGTACTGGTTTTGTTATCCTAATAATGACTTAGTGAAGAAAATAAATCAGAACCAAAAAGACTTGCTACTGTATTTCTTTTCGCTAACTATCGATTGCATTCATGGGCTAGATTTACTGTAATTTATGTTGTAATTATTGTTACACTTTTTTGTGTTAAACAGTATTTTCTCAGTAAAATAATACAACATAATAAAGGACATAACAGTTTTATTACTTTGAGCGTTTTTTTTTTGCATTTGATACAATTAATACATAAAAAAATATAAAATTTAACTATAATACAAAACTTAATTTTAAATAAACATAATTTGTGCTGTAAAAATACATAAATAACTACAAAATAAAACATTTATGCTTTTAACCTAATCACAGAAAGTTTTTGAAAACAGAATTCTGTTAGATAGAATAAATATTATATAAGCAAACAAGGTTTTGTATACATACTAAAAAAAAATTAACCCATTAACCACTTTTTTTTATTGATGTGGGGAAAATTGGGGCATCTTAATAAGTTTACCTAATATAGACCTTGCAGGAAGCCATAAATCTTTAAATAGAGAAAATTAATTTCAATAACAGCAAGTTTTTTTTTTGGTTTTAATTACTACTTGAACACTCAAACTGCAGTTGATTTTTCATTTTATTCAAGAGCCTGGTTATCTTTGAGGAATAACAAACCGTTTTAAAAGAGCGGAATGTCAATAAATCTGTGTCTTAAATTCACAGGCTTATAAATTTGTATTATTTTCACTTAACAAATAGGTTATTTTAAAAAAAATATTTTCCTATCATACATTATCGAAAGCGGTCGAGTTAAAAGTACCTGACAATACTAATAATATTTTATCTATTCTGGCTTTTCTGGTTAAAATATGTCGAATAATATGTCTCTTTGAAAATTCGTGACAACAAAAAAAATAAAAAAAAAACAGCAGCGAAATACTAAAGGGTATAAGTTCAAAAAAACAAAGCGTAAACTATGATTTTCAAGTAGAATATTCCATTTAAAGTTCTTACTTACAGTACCAGCCTGTAGTAAATAATGAGTTATTGCCATTTTGCCTTTAATTTAAAAAGACCCCTAAATCTATAACTATATTTAAATAAATAAAAATAAAAAGTTAATGATATCATGGAATATCGGGTACAATTTAGAGCGCTATCAGCCATGACGGATACAAAATGTATAAGAGAAAATGTTGCAGAACAGTTTTTGGTATAATGATTTTTGAATACCACAGCTCCTTCCATATTAATGTGGACAATAAAAAACAATGCCCAAAAATAATAATATAGCCAACTTTATTCAATCTAGAGATGAACATGTAATAAAAGCTTTAGCAATTTAATTCTCGATATTTTATATAAAACGTCATAATTTAATATATAATGTAACAGTATGCATAACTGACAAAAATGCTTTATCAGTAATGATTTTTTGTTTCCCCCGTTATTATTAGGACGAAATTTTATCACATACGTTTAAAAAACTTTAAAATGTACTCACAACAAACAAAAATTAATTAACTTCTTCTCACTAAGTCCATTTAAAGGACATAACATATTAAAAATACCTATTTTGAGTCTTTTTCGCAGAAAAGTGTCTAATAAAAGTATTTTATCCATAATTGAATACTGGATCATGAATTATATTTTAGAATTATAATAATGGGACAATTTATCGTAGTATATAAAATAAATTATAAAAACTTAAAATTCCAGTTTCACTAACCACTGTTTTATGTCATTCCTGCATAATTTTCACAAAAAAAAAGTCTCTAAATTCTAATAGGTGCAAAAGAGCCAAAAAGGTTATTTAGTGAAAATATCCAAAGTTGGTTAATTTGGGGTTCGCAGTGACTGTTTACATGGTCGTTTGTATCAAAACTTTCCGATTATAAGTACGCAAATAAATTAATTTCATAAGTTGGTACATTTTGCCGCTAACTTGGTCATTGGTCCCCCAGCAAATTGGATACATTTGTTGCAAAATGGCCTTTTCGCATCCAAAACGACCCACAACGTCACTGAAAAAGTCTGCGTATTTCCAATATTTTGTTACATAAAAAGTAGTAAATTAAGATAAGTGGTCGAGCCCTCATATTCGTGAGCTATTAAATGAAACGTTTTGGTACTGCAAAAAAGAAAGTTTTGACAGATACGAAAATGATGTCGAAATTATAGACATAAATTAGGCTATAATGTGTATCTTTTAAAATCCACTTTTTTCATTTCATTATGATTTCTCCCTCACAATTGTGGTGCAGTATCTGATGAACACAATTTGTGTTTTATCAGGATGTTTCTACCATGGAGTGAATATATTAGGGCAATTGGAAATCTTCTATCTTACCGTTAGACGTTGATAAGCTCCAAAAAAATTCAATCTGCGAGCTAAAAGAAGCATGATCATTAATAGGCAACTTGGTATTAAATTTTTTACTTATATGAAACAGTACACGATTGGTTCCATCATAATATTTATATTTTATTGATATCAATTCTTGGTTCATTTGTATAATTTCCTTAAAATGTTTCTTTTTCAGAACTTGCCGTGATGAAAACATATTATTTTTGGTAAATTTAGGACCACTGTTTGTCATAGACCCCAATTTTATGTGTTCCTTTTTCTTTCCTTGTGCTTTTGATACCCTGTATGCATAACGGGTGGGCGTTATATTCCAAAAGGTAAAGCAAATGAAGGAAAATTCATGTCATATTCGTGTCTTACGATCCCCAACTTCAAATGAAATCAAGACCATTTTCATGATTCATTTTATTGTCTTGTGTAAAAAGTAATAAATTGCAACAGTTAAGAAATAATAATTTAAACACTTTCTAGGTGTCTAAACTGTTAATTTTCTTTAAAAATTGATATTCGTGTGTGTTTTCAAAAACTTTCGATTAATTATAATAAAAAATAAAGATTTATTTTTTAATGACTACCTAACCTTTGGATTGATTGGAGTATTATCGTACTAAAGTTTATTGCAGGCAAGCTTGGATTTTTTCGATCCACTCTTGCGCCGATACTGAATCGGAAGCACAGAAGTTATAGGTCCGACGACTTGTTCGCAACTGAAAAATAAATATACAATTAAAAAATTAGTAAACATTATTTTTCTTAAGCTATACTTTGATTAATATTTTTCTTAATATGGTAATACTCATTAGACAGTTGGGCAATCTAAACATATAATAAATTCAGGTAATTAATGGCTTTTGTAAGACAAATAAAATAAATACCTATGTTTTAATTAAAACTGTCTAAATTTTTTTGAAATGTTTTACTTTCATTATCGTTTTTCACCCCCTATAAAGCTTTTAAGTTCCGTCGCAGACAAAATAATGTAATAAACTATTCCTCGAGTTAAAATATGACATTAAAATGATATTTCGAGCTTGTATGTTTGTAATTTCTCCTTATGTTAACTGCACTGGTTTCACCAAAAATACTGTAGTTTCAATTGAGGCCACTGTTACTTGAAACCTAAAGAATACATTACAGTCCAATCTGTGTAAATAATTTTCAGAAAATACGCAAAAGAGCGCTTTATATAAAAAAAAATTGTTGAGTCTCTCGTATTTATTTTTATTACACCTTTACAACATTTTCACTTTTATAAACTTATTTCGGAATTTTTGAATTACATTATTTCTCTACACCATAGGTGAACTTATTGAAGTGGATTTAAAATGCATAAGAGGAATGTCATTACAAGAAATTGCTGATAATTTTGCAGGTATAGAAATGGCCCCGTGTTAACAGAAAACTTCAAATAGAGCTATGCTTGTCTGTGGGGAAAAAACATCGACCAATCTTACACAGCATGCTGTAAAGTTTATAAAATCCAGAAGAACGTGTTACAGAGCATTAGAAAAAGAAAAATATACATTAAATAAAGTTAAAAATGTTCAAGAGCTTTTCACACTGAAAAGCTGTAGTTTTGTGAAAAATGGATGGAAGAAATCAACAACCTGGTCATTATGTTACTGTTTACGGCTATAGGCTCCTCGATATCAATGGAACAAGCAGAACTTTAGAATTTGATCTCGGAAAAATCCCTATCTAATCCATACTCAATAGCGCAGGAATTTTAGGGAACACCGTTGTTGACCCATTTTTCATAGAAGATGGACGCACTTACTAGCGAAAAATACTTGGAACTTCTACAAATAGAAGTAGGTCCGGCGCTGGCACAAAGAAAGGAACAAATCAGATTTTAACACGTTGGAGCTCCAGCCCTAAGTGCAGTAATCGTCAATGAGAACTTAGAACCTTTTTATAAATTAGTTTGGTTTTTAGTAAATCTGTACTTTTCTGTGTTGAGTTTTAACGTTATTTTAAAATATTATTATATTGATGCAGATAGATATAATGTAATTATTATTGACAGAAGGATCAAAATATTCATCTGCCTCCAAGGTGTGTTATAGTAATAAATAAGAGAGTTAAAAAATGTATCATTTTTAAATTAAAGCATTTTTTTTGGGTATTTCTTGAATATTTTTTAAACGAATTGTATCGTAATGTATTATATAGGTTTTAAATTACATATATTCTAAGAAACACTAAAGTTGTAGTAAAACTGTGCCTAATAGGGGTTTAAATATTTTCCATGTAAAACCTATCTTCAGCGTTAAAAAAAATATATGAGCTGTCAAATTGTACATATCACTCCATTCCCGTGTAGGGACTCTTTAGACACTTCCTTAATTTCAATGCAAAATTATTAAACAATACGCTTCAACTTACGTCGAAAAATGATTTATCATCAGTTTTCTTCGGTGGACCCGGAGCTGGTGTGGCCGAACTTACTGACATCACCTCAGCTAAATCTACAAATGAAAATAATTAGAAATTTGGCAAATCCTCTTCCAAATGTATAGAATGTCAGTAGGATAACCAATCAAAATCCATTCATCCACCGAGGTTGAAAGAGAAGAATTAATTTTGTTATTGAAAATCAAACTTAAAAACTATTTTTTATATTTTACTTTAACATTTTCTGACTTACCAATGTATCCCTTACAATGTGAATCTTCCATTGCATCATAATACCTCAACTGATGCTTAATAGAATCCAGCACGAACCATCTTTGTTTCCAGCCTTTTAATAACGCGCCTCTTTTATAAAGATATCCCTCATGAGTACGGTTTTCAGCAACATTTGATGAGAACTGATCGTAGTACTGTTGACTAGAAGTTTGTCTTGCACTCCCTAGACAAAAAATTAAAAAAAAAACGGATACTATCAATATCGAATTTTTCAAAACAATAGTTCTAATTTGATTTTAGTGAAGTTTTTCTGTATCATAACCCAAAAAATACAGAACAGATTTTGATCAGTAAACTGTGACAGGAGAGTCGTAGGTAAAGCCGCGTGCAAAAGCAAGTAGTTTATAACATGTTAAGATACCTTTTTTTTAGTCGCTACAAATATTAATGATAATTATTCTTTTTTGACCTTGAGAATGGCCTTAAGAGGTTATTTCAAGGGAATCTCTTTTTTTATTAGAGACATGTAAAGCAGGAAAAATTGCACGTCCAACCATATAAATGACCTATAAGTTTTCATTTCTTTTATAGATCATTTGAAGATCACATGTGTTAAATCTGAGTCTCTATTTAAATATGCTTGAACACCAAAATTATCCAGATGGAGGTTGATGATTATCCATTGTCATTTTGCTGTCCAGATTGTTTTATGAATAGAACCCCCGAATTTCGTAACATAAATAATTGAAGTTAACAGCAAAAAAGTGTTAAAAACCTTGACCTTCATATTCAAAGAACTAATCGTACGAAAGTTCCTATTTAAAAAAAAAGACTTGTGTACAACCTGTTAATAACTTATTCCTATTTTTAAGGGGGCATTAGGTCCGCCATTTTTGCCCATTTATCTGTCATTCACAACTAGTTTCGATATTTTATACTAGATGTCACCCCTATGCAGAATAGAAGCAATAAATTTCTTAGCGTAAAATATAGTAATTCTCAACGTAAAAAATAGTAAATCCTAAGTTATAGAATCACTCAATGAAGAATTAAAAGTGAGACAGTGTTGTCAAATATTAATCGACATCGTCGATTAAACTAAAATTTATTGTTTTATTGGTCATGTTCAAGTACCAAATTCAAAAGATTACAGAATAAAAAATGGAAAAATAGTATGCGAAAATTATCTAGAATTTTAATAGCTTTTTTTAGATTTTGTGTCATTTTGTCTGAAACATTTGGCAACCCTGTATGTTACGATGCGATCGGGGATTTTCGGAGAATCCCCGATTATTCTAAAAATAGAACAAAGCAATTTTGTTTTGTTTGATTTGCTAACTTTTTCGTTTAGGGACATTTGACCTTGATCGACTGTAAGAGGGTGTAAAATAAATATTCTAAATTTTGTATGTGCTAAAAAACATTTTCTGCCAGTTTTGTTTCAATGTTTCTTTTTAATAAATATAGTTAGTTTTCGTTTAAGTGTTCTTTTTTATAAATACAATTAGTGTTAGTGTAAACTTCTGTGTGCTGTAGACATGGGGAAAAAATAGTTCGTAGACTGAGTTATGTCTTTTAGCAGGAATATCAGATGGAGAAAGGCTCAAAAATTATTTAGAAAAAAGAAGTTTTACAGGTAAGTCATAAATACGGGTAATTAAGGCGAATAAGTTATTTTTTCAATATAAACTATGATAAATTTAATGAAAAATCAGGAATTTAAACCGTTCTTAAATACTAAGAAAGACAAAGAGTTTATTGTAGTTTTAATTTTGGCATATTTAGAAAAGCCAAGATCATGATAGTAAAAGTTTGTGATATAGGCCTTGACGATTTGTTAAAAAATATGATGGTCTAAACGTAGTAGGTGACTTACAGCTACAGTTAGGAGACTTATGAATATTTTTCTAGCTCACTTGAAATAATTACCAACAAACAAATGAAAAAAAATTACAGTAGTGCATAAAAAATTTAGAATAAAATTATTACTAAAGATTTGTTTTACTTAACTTTATTATATACCTCCATTTTTTGTGCCTCTTCTCTTCTTTGAGCATTTTATTTTTCTGCTCGAAGGTTCTCCTTCAGTAAAAAGACAAATTTTAAAGTTGTTGTGACTCAATCATTAGAAAATTCTTTATTGATAAGTAATGAAACTCTGTTATTTTTAACCCGTTACAAAAACATAGTATTATTTTTATTCTGGTAAACCTATTATTAATATTGTGGTTGCTAGTAGTTAAATTGTGGTTTTTGAAAAATTCAGATCAAAAATTATTTAGGTTACCATTCCATTGTGTAAAATATTTTTTACCTCTGTAACTAATTTTTATCTATATACTTAATTCAAAAAAGAACATGTTAATGCTAAACTTTAATCCCTCTAATTATCTAATTCGAAAACTGGTCTAAGTTGACAATAAATGTATTGAATTTACAAGGAGAAAAATGTCAGTCAAGTTTTCAATCTTCAGAATATAAGATTAAAAAACTCGTCTTGTCTTGTTACCAAGCTAGTAAAAATGAAAAATATTATTTATGGTTTACAAAAATTTTTCTTACTCATTCTAAGCTTTATCTTATTTTATCTTTTTTATATATGTAACGGTCTGTGTTCATATATCTGTGATAAAGATTACCCAGAACAAGAAGTTTAGACAAGTTATAACAAAATCAGAAACATAACTGATCAACTAAAATATCTTTTCTTGACGACTGCATCAGATTTAAAAGTTAAACATTTTTAATGAGTCTGGCTGTAAAATTTGAAACTTACATAATTTTATTCTACAATGAATAAGAAATGAATTTTATAGTGTTCTGGTAATATTTTAATCAGTGACTTTTACAGTATTATCCATGTACATATATTTTACTAATATTCACTCATCTTCTTTTAGAGATGTCATCTGTCCCGAGCATAATTATTTTAGATCATTGCAAGAACCAGAATCAAATTTTAGTAGGTGAGAAAGAAAGTTTCCATACTGGTTATACTAAATTTTTACTAATACTGATTAAATTAGTAATACTAATTAAATACTAAATCTAATAAGCAGTCATGGATAGGTAAATAAAGTTTAAAAACCTCCTAAGTTATTGTGATTTTAGGTAATTAATAGGTGTCTAATTCAGCACTACCCAAATTTCTCCATAAATAAGCCAGACAGAAAAATGGTTTGGACAAAAGTTGTTTAGGACAATGGGGATCACCTATTGGTGCTAGTGACTTTGACCTTAAGGTCAATTTACAAGGTCATTCAAATGTCAATTTGAGTTTTTTTAAATAGAAACCCTCATTTTTCATTGCATTCATGCAAAGCTCAGAAAATTTCCTATCCAACAGAGAATGTAGATGAATATTTGACCCTATCTTTTTTTTACTATGAATATTTTTGTTTTTGTGTTATAATTTCATATATTGCTCTTTTCCCCCTTTTCATATTAACGTTTCTCCCCTTTAACCTTTGTTACATTTCTATCTTTATATCTGAATTTGAAGTGTTGTATCAGAAAACTTAATTTTTAATGATTTTTTAAAAATTTTATTTAAAAGTACTTTATTGCCTTTACACCCATGACACTATATGTATATATATATATATATATATATATATATATATATATATATATATATATATATATATATATATATATATATATATATATATATATATATATATATATATGAATTTATACTGCTCGCTAATTTTTAAGAGAAAATTAAATAAAAATTTCTTAATTATTTTTAGGCAGTTATAATAGGTCGACACACACAAAAGTTATTGTTTCTCGGAGTAAGAAATAAATATTGTGTGATCTGTTCAAGATCGGCTAAAAAAAATAAAGACCCAGAAGCTCATCAATGAAAGCTGATGTAATTGTTGAAGGATTTAATCTGAGCAAAATTATGCATGGTCTTAAATATAAGCGTTTCATCGCAGATGGGGATTCTAGTGTCTTTGCAAAAATTAAAAGGGAGGAAACCTATGATAAATTTGTAGAGAAAATAGCCTGTAAAAACCATGTGGTGAAAAAATGTAGCCAAAGCCTTATATAACTCTTTAAAAAGTTTAATGGCTAATGCAAAAAAAATTATTCACTAAGAAGAAAATTTGTGAAATTCAAAATTTTATCATGAAAAATCTGTATGTTAATGCACATGGAGATGTAGAGAAACTGAAAAATGACTTAGGTAATACCGTTAACCACGTTTTTGGATGCACTGTAGTTTAGACTGTTGTCAACTTGTAAGTGATAATAGTCAGTGCAAAATGAAGGCAGTGAGAGATTTTGGAATACTGTATCATATTAACAGTATGTTTAAATGATAATTTCTCTTTTCTTTGTTTAACTCTCTTCCATTTTAGGTGCAGTAGAAAAATTACAGGAAAAAGGACAACTCATAGACAATGAAACCAATAATAGAGTTGAATTATATATGTCGCTACTTTGCAAAGTTAATGCAGCAAAGAGGTTAAGCCGTGGTTTTTCCAAACCAGACCAAGGTATTTTATATTTAATTTCAAAATTTCAAATTCTTTAAAAAGCTTCATCTATTGCTTTGCTATTACAATGCCGTTTGCTATTTCATACATAAGAAAATATGATTTCAATTTACAAAGTATTTGATAAAATAAAGTTAGGACAATTATTATATGTTTTATAAATTGTAAAGGATAATAAACAATATGTGAATATGAACCAAATTTTAATGTGAAATTAATTTTTTTTTTTTGGGATCAAGACATATTGAAATTACTTATATTTAATATTATATTGATGTTTTGTGATTCTACCAATAGTTATTACTAGTTATATTAAGTAAAAGATAAAGATATTTTCTAACAAATGTTACACACACTGCATAACGAAACCTGTCTATTTAGGATACAATGGTAGATTGATCAATGGGAAAAAATTGTGGGAAGTCCAGCAGGAGACAGTTTTAAAAAATTAATGGCCGAGAACAAAAGGACAATTGAATTGAAATGTCAAAGAGATCAGAAACCACAAAAAAAAATTAAAAAAAAAAACATCTTTTGTAGCGCCAAATACAGACTATGATGAGTCCAAGGTAGAACAACCACCACTGTCTGAAGCCGAATATTTCTCGGAACAAGAAAGGCCCTTGAGAAAGTTATAGGTATGATAGCATATCTTTTATATTAGAAAATTAAACCAGTTTATTGAAAATATTGAGCACTTTATTGGTATATATCTCTACGTAAAACTACTATTTCAAATAACTGCACCTTTATACTTTCTTGTTTATTTATTTTATTATTTTCTTATTCTTGGGTTTCATTAGAAGATGTTGTAAAGATTGAACGCGATACAGTTGGGCAGTGGGGTAATCCAACATACGAAACTCACAGAAGGAACAGATTGTTCAGCGTCTAATTTTGGTTTCGTATGCAAACGCAAAGCAAGTACTCCCTTTATAGGTCTAGTCAAGAAAATCTTAAATACTGCTTCATTCTCTACTGAGGCAACAAAATATGGCCTAATGATGGAAGATGTGGCAAGACAGAAATTTGCTAGCACCAGACCTAATGCCGTCGTGAGGAATTGCGGTCTGTTTATAGATGTTGAAAATCCACATTTAGCTGCAACCCCTGATGGTAAGAAATTTTTACCTGGCAACCTTTAAAAAATTTTTCTTAAGTAGTATTTTATAATATATTAACTTCGTTTTTAGGCCTTGTAGGAGAGAATGGAATAATACAGATAAAATGTCTCCATAAAGTTAATAAAAAGGGCCAAACATTAGCGGAGGCGGTAAAAGCAAATAAAACAATTTATTTGGAAATAGTGAAAGGCAAAATAAAACTAAAAAAGATTGCATTTATTACTATCAGGTAATTAGGTTAAAAATAAATAATTTTACACCTTTCCATATTGTTTAAAATTGAAAAATGCTTAGGTAACTGGTAATAAATAAAAATGATTTGATCATTGTTCTCTCTTAACTTATGATTGAACGAATGAATTAACAAAAAGGTGGTGATATTTGATTATCGGTGTCTAGGCCTCCTAGGGCTCTTTACATAGCACCATGGTTGCAGGTCATTCGAATCCGATCGCCTTTGCGAATCCGAGCAGCCTTGTTAATTAAAGTTGTTTAACTGCTTTCAGTAACAGAATTGTATCTCCGAAATAGTCAAATGTTTCATCCTCCTCCAGATCCCATCTGCACGTCAGATCATCTACGACACCAACCTTATGAAGATAGCCCTCTAAGGAAACAATATCCTGTCAACAGTCCCACTACAATTCGCAGCTCTTTTCTTCCTAAGAAGAGAAACTCCCTAGTAAGTCTTGCGCTAGGTCCAGTTTGTTCCTTGACACACCTCATTCCAGGAGTTCCTCTCCATGATTCAATAAATTTACTTTCCACCAACAATTTAAGTCCCTTTTGCCAACGACAATTGGGGTAGGTAGAAGTGGTTTGGGTCCATATGGTTTAATGCGGACCCGATCTTTACCAGAAGGTCCGCTTTCTCATTTCCGTGTATACCCAAATGATCGGGACTCGTACGAGTCTGGTTGTGCATCCGTTCCTTGTCAGACTGTTCAGTACATCCTTGTACTCAGATACCAGTCGCGAAGTTTGGACACTGGACGTCAATACCATTATCGCAGCCCTACTCTGTGAATATATGTTTATTACCCTATTCTGTTTATGATACTATTACAGAGATGGCCACACTGCAGAATAGCATAAATTTCGATGTAAAGATTGTCGCACATCAAACCAGTGTTTATCAACAATGCTTATTGTTTAGAAGAGAAATATTTAAGGATTCTTCCCTAGAAAAAGTTGAAATATATTAGAAGCGAGATATTTTTAAATTATTTTTATTTCTAGCTTCAGGTAGGGCAGGTAAACCCTAATGATACCTACCCTGAGTGAACTCCAAAAGACGTCCCGTACAATATTTATGAAGAATGCTTGTTTAAAGGGAGACAAATGTTTATGAAGTAACTGTTTCACTTATATATAGGGAGAAAAATTCATCTTCTATGAAGAATGCTCTTTTTAATAGGAGAGTAATCTTTATATGTGTATAAAGTAACAGTAAAATTACATAATTAATACTCATAGAAATCAGTTTTCATTAATTGTATTTTTTAACAGGATATAAGCATTTAGTGATATATTATTGTATTTGCTGCTGCGGTTATGCAGCATTGCAATTGAAAAATTGCAATGTTGACCAATGGACTGGTTCGTATGTCCTTATATTTTTATTAACGCATTAGAGAACATACCACATACAGTGATATGATATATTCTATGTAGATGTTACATAGACATATTGATGTTGCACATTTCTATGAAAGGTAAATGACATTTCGTCTATGATCGTATTAATGTATAGACCGACACATTACTAGTTATTTTTTTGTAATTTTGTGTAATATTAAGGTTTTTATGAACCATTTATTATAACCTTTGTTATTTAATATGCAAGACTGTCATATTAATTTTGTTTTAACAGCAAATAGAATTATTTATATTTGTTCGTATGAACACATGAATTCATAAAAGTTTTTAATGTTATAAAATTGATAGTTATTTTTTCATATAACATAATTAGTGACAATCTCTGAGGAGTTGATGGTGAGATCACCTTTTCTTTTTGTCAATATTCTTATTATTTAATTTATATTTTATATATTATTATATAATTTATATTTTATATATTATTATTTAATTCATATTTTATTATTATAGAATTTTTTTAACCAATAAATATTATTACTGGAAACGATTTTTATTTATCCCAAAGAAAAACAGTTCTTAATTTCATAGTGGACTTAGATTAGTTTGTCTTGGTAAGATGACCTAATTAATCCTGGTGAAAATAGGTTCTAGACAGATATCAACTGCATTAAAGCAAGATAATTTTTTCCAGGTAAACTAAACCATACTATAATTTAAAAATAATTTAGAAAAATCTTAATCAATTTGAACTAGTTATTTCAAAATATTGTAGAAAAAATAAAATAGCAAACTATTTCTATAAGTTGTACAATAGGCATGATGACTATAACGAAGAATCACTGAATTTATGACTTGAAGTAATTATATAAGATAGACAGATTCAAAAAAACACATTTATTTTTAGATTACAAGTGAGATTATATTTATTTTAGTAAAAATAAAAACACAAAATATGGAAATCGGCCATATTAGATCAAACACCAATCAGAAGCGCGTGACGTCACGCTTTCGTAAACATCACATCAGTCATAATTGTTTATCACCTTTATCCTTTGAATTTGTCTTTATCTGCATCGTTAATCAGATATTTTGTGGATAAAACTATCAAATATGTCAGTTTCCTGCTATCAAATGTACAACGTCTTGGAACAAGGATTTGTCAAGGCCAATAGCTCAAATTTGCCAAGAGGTTAACTGGTGCACTGTTTTTTCAGTCTGGACAGCTTTACTTCTGAATTTGTATAATATATATACTTGTACTGATTTATCAGCTGATTTTGGAAAAGTGGTAGGTGCTTCTAGATCTTTAATTGTGTGTGTAAAGCTAAAAAATAAAAATAAAGTACTTGTGAACAAACTGTAACTATTTACACATTATTAAGTACTATAATTTTTGCAACAGACTATAATAATATTATAATAATAATAAAGGTACAAGAAGCCCTCCGTTTCCGGAAACATCTGTCCTGAAATCAACCAGTAGTTCGACGCTGAGTTGTCGACATTGTCCTGATTGACCTCATTTGGATGCCGTCCATGAAGTGGCTTCCGTAGCCAGGTTTGTAACTTCTCTTGGTCTGTTTGGTGGTGAGAAGTAATATCTTGTTCCCTCAACTGTAGCGGCGTTGAATCGTCTGCCTCGCATATTGCTCGATGTAGTGTGGAAGAGTCCGCTAACCTGTGGAAATATGAACGTAAGTTTATTATTTGTTGATCGAGCTGTTTACCAATATCCACCAATCCTCTTCCTCCTTGATGTCTTGGAAGCATTGTACGTTCAATGGCACTCCGAGGATGATGTTTTTGTGCTTTTGTTAGGAGTGTCCTTATTTTTCTTTGCAGGTTTTGGATGTCCGTCCTGCTCCATTTTACAATTCCAAAGGAGTAGCTCAGCGCTGAGCAAGCATACGTGTTGAGCGCCTTAAACAAATTTCTACTATTTAAATTAGTTCGTAGTACCCGCCTTACCCTCCTAACAAATTCGGTTGTCAATTCAGCTTTCATAGTGCCATGGTCAATTCTTTTAGCCTGTTTCATACCTAGATATTTGTATGTTTGGTCTGCCTCCATTGCAGCTATAGTTTCACCGTTCTGCATTTCAAAAGCCCCCGGTTGTATCTTCCCTTTAACGATGTTCAAAATACGGCACTTGTCAAGTCCAAATTGCATTCCGATATCCCCGGAGAACTCCTCCACAATTTTAAGCATTTGTTCCAGCTGGTTTCTGGTAGCAGCCATCAGTTTAAGATCATCCATGTATAGAAGATGATTCACTCTGACTACCTCTTCGTTGTTATTTCTAACACTAAAGCCGTATCTGGTGGAGTTCAAACGGCGTGATAGTGGGTTCATTGCAAGGCAGAACCACAATGGGCTAAGTGAATCGCCTTGAAATATTCCTCTTCGTATCGGAATAGTGTTAGTTTCGATGGTGTCGCTGGATGGCACTTGCAATTGGATCCTAGTTCTCCAGGTTGACATGATGCGTTCTAAAAAGGAAACAAAATTATTATCGACCCTGTACATTCTCAATATAGTTTTGAGCCACTCATGTGGCACCGAGTCGAAGGCCTTCTTATAATCCACGTAGGCAGCAAAGAGGTTTCTTCGGTTGGTACAGGCTTGGTTACATATGACAGAGTCAACAACCAATTGTTCCTTGCATCCCATTGCTCCCCTCGTGCATCCTTTCTGTTGAGTTGCAATGATGTTATTTTGCTCACAGTGTGCATAGATGCGTTGGGTCAAGCAGGAGGTGATCACCTTATACAGTGTGGGTAGGCAGGTGATCGGCCTATACTTAGCTGGGTCATGTGTGTTATGTTGGTCCTTTGGTAGGAGGTACGTAATACCTTCGGTCAAGAACAATGGCATTTTTGCTGGGTTAAGAAAAACATCATTAATAAGATCAGCCAGCTGATGGTGCATACACCATAACTTTTTGAGCCAGTAGTTCTGGATCCCGTCGAGACCTGGAGCTTTCCAGTTATGGGATTCCTTGATTATTCTTGAAATTTCTTCGGTGGTAAATGGCTCAAACTGCATCTGGCTGTAATCTTGGCAGATTTGGTGTTCTTCATTGATCCAGCCAGCTGCGATGTTACAATCGGCTGGTGTGGAAAGTTGGTTTCCCCAAAACTCTTCTACCTGCTCTCTATTGGGATATCTATTATCTGCTATATTAGGTGGAGAGTTTAGCTTACGGTAGAAAGTCTTTTCTGATCGTTGGAAGAGCGCATTGTCTCGTTTTCGGTTATTGCTGGTCTTGTACCTCTTTAGCCGTCCTGCAATAACAGAGAGCTTCTGTTTCAGCGAATCAAGGCATTGCTGAGCAGTAACATTCGCTGGATCTTGTTGCGAATGATATCGGACACGATTCATGATTTCTTCAACTCGCCTTTGCAGTTGAATAGTCCTTGTGCCCCTTATGTACTCCGTCAGCTGTCCTATATCTTTTCGAAGATTTTCAATTTTCTTATTTAGACGTCTTTCCCATGGTGGTGTGTTGGGTTCTGTTCTTGCTGGTCGACGCTCTGTTGTAACTTTAATTTCTAGAGCTCTAGCTATAGCAGTCGCGGCACAGTAGATGGTCATATGTAAGGACTCCAGAGTGTAGGCATCTGAAACATAAGCTGGTAAAATCCGATTGTTCATGATGTCTAACATGGCACCCAGTTTTTTGAATGAATTAATTTTTGGCAGTGCCGGTCTTCTTAACGGATTGCTTCCATCATACTCCAACACCGCAGCACTCATTTCCGTTGACAGTTTTTGATAAAAGAGTTCAGTGTTGTCCTGTTGAGTTTCGTCATTCAGCTGTTCCTGTTGTTCTTGGACCTCAGGTTCCGGTTGTGGCTCAGGTTCAGCAATCGGATTGTTGTTATTGTCAATGCCTCTGATCTCACGTTCAATTTCCTCTTTGATGCTATTAAGCCGAGCTTCAGAAATTAGGCTGTTTCGGAGAATAACTCTATACTGGTCAGCTATTCTCTGCTGGGACACTTGCATGTGTGGGTACTCTCTGCAAAATTCGGCATGTAGTTGTTGTCTGTAGCCGATCATCTCTTGTCCTAGTTGAGTCACCCTATAAAATATGCGCATTATTGTCTCGTTCATGGACACAGTCCATTTCATGCGCTGTCTTGGTCGTCCCGCTTGAGTAAGAGTTGGTTGGGGTTCCCGCACAGCATCTTCGGCGGGTAGAGCTCTTGGAGTTATCTGATCCTCGTGTTGATGTAGTTGTTGTTGCCTGTCCACAGTTATGTCAACTCTCATGCTGTTGTTTGGTTGTTCTTGAGTCTCTGGGTCTGGCTGTGGCGCAGGTTCTGCGGTTTGTTCATTGTTATCATCGGTGCTTCTTATCTCTCGTTCTATTTCCGCTTTGATGATGTTAAGTCGCGCTTCTGAGATTAGTTTGTTTCGGAGAATAGCTCTGTATTGGTCTGCTATTCTCTGTTGTGACACTTGTAGGTGTGGATATTCTCTACAAAATTCGGCATGAAGTTGTTGTCTATAGCCGATCGTTTCTCGTCCTAGTTCAGTCACCCTATAAAAAATGCGCATTACTGTTTCATTCATGGATGTTGTCCATTTCATGCGCTGTCTCGGAAGTCCCGCCTGAGTGAGCGCTGGCTGAGGTTCCTGCGCAGCACCTTCGGAGGGTGGAGCTCTCGTTGTTGTTTGGCTCTCATGTTGTTGTTGGGCTGTAGCTTCTTGTGCGACAGGGGTTCGCCTCCTCAACACCCTGCCACTTGAAGTTTGCGATGTCGAAATGTTGCTCCCCCCAGAATCCGTGGAGCAGACCGCTTCTGCGGTGTGGGATTGTGGACCATGGGTCCTACCCACCTGGGGTACATTATGTTTTGCAGTCGACATTTCATTTTAAAAGTTCTCCCCATTTAATCGCCTCCTACGATTGGTTGAGGGAAACCCTGGATCTATTCGTTGCCGGGTCCAGTCGGAAAGCTGAAAGAAAGTGGCTCCTAAGGAATTATGTAGGAATTGAGTGTAAGTGGGTCAGGGCAGAGGGATGTTTAAAAGGTAAAGAAAGGATATGGTTAAAGGTCAGCGGATAGCTGGCGTTGCTGGCTGTACTGTCTACGCATTACAGTAGCGACAAGTATACTGCTGGCTGCAGCACACTGCCGGCCAGACAGGCTTATTTGTTATTATTATTATTATTGACTTCTTCAACTCATTTGGAATTTTTCATCCGTTCATTGCGACTTGCAGCGCTAGTGTTATAAAGGTACCACAAAGATTGTTTGAAATCATAACTATCTATAATGTTATGATTAAACGGGCTAACAGAAAAGATATACACTTGAATTCACTAAAACAGGTTACCGGTATAAAAAAGCAATGGGTACATACCTGAACTTTCTGATAAAGTGCCTGTGAGTTTTAAATGTTCTGTAGGTGGTTTTGTTTGTGCTACATCTTTGTCACTTTCTTCAATTAGACACCTTCTTTGTTTTTTGAGAACATAAGGACGCTCAGCAGTGTCAGAAGTTTGTTTGCTTCTGCCTGGTTAGTATTCAAATTTTGTGGGTATACACCCTGACTTTATGCGCACTTGTAAAACTGAACCCAGTACATGGTACTGTATATAATTTTCCATATCATTTGGTAACTGCAAATATTTACCTTACATATATTTTGTTTGCGAGCTTCGCCACTTATTTATATAAAATAAATACTTACATCAAAATGATCTTCGCAGAAATAAATCACTGAATTAACAGATACGGAAGCTGGGTCTCGCCTTGCAAGATTTAGCCACGTATTTCTGATATTTTTCTTCACTGGCACGTTAATAAATCACTTATTTGGAGTTTTTATCGATGTATTATTACATGGAGGAACTACACACCATCGATACACCTTAGAATTTATGATTATCGCACAAAATAATATCAAAACAAGCAATAAGATACAACTTGTCAAGTGTTTACGAAAGGGTGACGTCACAGACGGACGCCATTACTATTCTAGCGTTTTGGTGCGAAATTTAAATTGTATTTTAAAAAGGTCAATTTTTCCTTTTAAACAATAAATTTTTTGCGGAAATAAGATTTATTTTGTATAAAGTAGGTGCGTAAAAACATCGTGGAGTATTTTTTCAAAATCAGTCATCATGCCTATTATCCTGGGAGTCTACATTTTATTTCGTCCTTAAACTTTTCTTCTACAGATCAAACGAATGAATATTATTTGGAAATAATTAACTTCGTTTTTCTCTAATAATAATGCAAAACTATACAAGTAAAGAAATACTTTTTATATTTCTATGCGTTCGTAATTAGTTGCATGAAATTACAACATTAGAAAATTAAATGTAACTAGTTATAGCGGCCGATTCTGTAAGCAAATTTTCTTAATACCCTTTCTGTATCTCTTTCAAGATAGTGACATACTTATACGTTACTACAGACTCGACAAAGATGCTAGATCCTTATTATGGCATTCTCTTTCTATAGAATCCCAACCTAGGGGAATTAGCCCAATTGAAAGCATGAATGAGTTCATTGATAAAGCAAATTTCCATTCATAATTCAGCAGAGACCTCTGCATCAAACATCTCGAAGTTAGTCCACTGCCGGTATCATAACAGTGACGTATTACTCCGAACATCAGCCAATAGTCGAATATCTCTTTCTATTGGGTGCAAATAAAAGAAGAGCACCAGTGCCAACAAAATCAGATTAGCCCAGTTAAACTTTGTGACTAGGTTATTGGCCGAAGCGGGAATTATAATATCTTTATTTTACACCAGTTTTTAGTTTTCCCCGACACCCGTGAAAAATGAACACCGTTTCGTTGGAATTTTTTTGGTAGAAAATGTATTTTTAATAAAGGATCAGGCTGCGTCAATAAAATTTGTCAAATGTTTATTCGTTTTTAAACGATTTTAAAAAACATGGCTTTTTACGTCGACTACAAACATACCTGCGAAAAAGTGGTTAAAAATGCTATTTGTTGTGTTTTTTCTGTGCAACTTTTGTTATCCCGTGTCTTTATTAAACCTTTCTCAAACATTTTTCGAAAATTTCAGGTCAAAATTGCTTTTACTTTTCGCGTGTATCGGGTCCAAAAATGTCTTATTTTTGATCAAAATTTCTACTAATATGACCTTGAAAAATGCACCCTTAAATCCATAGACTCAAAGTTTGCGAAATCCTACTTTTAGATATGTATTTATATCGTAAGTGAAAATTATCTATATAGGTAAGCTTTCTTAGCAGAATATTCCTTCACTGGATTATTCACCATCTTTCCTTTATCAGTTGGACCGAAGTGGATCCTGAAAATCCATCCTACTATGTCCACGCCATGAGTCCTGGGCATCGTGTCATTATATCGATGACTAAATTCAGGCACTGGTGTGAATAGTTTATACCTAAATGAATCCTGATACACGTAATAATCGAAACGATGAATTTCGTACTCTTTCAGTCATATGAATAAAAATATCAATGTGATGAATAAAATTCCATACGAAATTTTGACTGGTGATTAGTAAATCACCTGTGGAGGTAATTTTTACTTACGACATAAATACTCTAAAAGTTGAATTTCGCGAAATGTAAGTCTATGGATTCACAAAATAGGAGTTTTCATACGATTAGCACGATCTGACCTACAAATGACTTGGAATATGAAAATCAAGGTCACCGGCTTTTTCAACCGCCTTAGATGTCAACTTCTCTTATTTCTACTATGAAACTCAGGAGTTCTATTCATAAAATTATCTGGAAATCAAAACGATCTTGAAAATCGAAGGTCATGGGTCAAGTTAAGTCAGACAGTCAATAATTATCAACCTTTATCAGAAAAATTTTTGTGTTCAAGTCTGCCAATTTGAATAAACATTCACATTTAACACATTTGATTTTGAAATGATCTCTAAATGAAATGAAAACCTATTTATATATATTATATATAGTCGAACGTATTACTGCATTTAAAAAAAAAAGGAATTCCCATTTAAAATAAAGCATTTGCCCTTAAAATAACGTTCAAGGTCACTTCTCAAGGTCAAATTAAATGTCACCTTTATATGTTTCCCTCGAAATCCGACAATTTTTATTCAGTTCATTTAGGCAGGTTCTCTGTCTCCCGTACAGCGCTTATACTCTCTTTACCCGGGAACCCGCCGGGAAAGTTTACACGTTAACCGGGTTTAGGAGACCGATTTCTAAGAAAAAAAACAGAAGGATACTTCCATTATACAATCAGGATTGTTAGTCACGTGTGTGTCCTACTATAACAAAAAGTCACTTCCCACATGTGTACAGAATCCCATTTTCGACACTTTTGTGTCGAGTTATTATCAAAGATAGAGAGTTGCGGTTTTCACTTTATGCTTTTTAACGAATCGAAAGATTCAGGTGTCAAATTTTTCATGGCTCTCTTAGTTTTTAATCTACAAGGTGATTTTGAAAATCATTTTAGGCACATCTGGTATTTCCGTTATGCGTTCTTTATCAAAAGTTGAGTGGCGCAGTCAGTTTATTTTAAGATTAATTGTTGAGATATTAACCAAACATAATTTTTTAAATAGGATACCTTGTATATTATTTTAGATATTAAGTATAAATTAAGACTTTTTAAAAATATATAATGCGTTTATTTTATTTTGAAAATCAAGGTCAGAATTCGATATTTTCAATAATTTACTTTATTTGTAACAGTAGTCCATGGCCAATTTATAAGAAACAAAAGGTAGATGTGAAAAGTTCACAGTTTTGTCAGATTGTTATTATTTATGAAATGTTTCTGTTGCGTAGGTGTTTTTATTTTACTTTTTATTTATTTTGCGTTTACAATGACCGTTTATGATAATTATGAAAAGTATGATATGTTAGTATGTTTTATATAAAGCAATCCATATGAATAATAATGTAACATTTACAACCTGCAGTGTCAATGGTATTTAGAACAAATCCGCCCAACGAATCTTTTAGCAGATTTGTCATCTAGTCTGACGAATGTTATTTTTCAAGTGCGGAAATTTTTAATCGTGACAACACGAGACATTGGTCTGCAGATCGTGACAACACGAGGCATTGGTCTGCAGAAAATCACCATTTAATTTTCGAAAGGGCACAACAAGGGCGTTTCGGGGTTGGTGTTTCGTGTTTTATTTTGGGCTGACGCATAGCCTACAGGATGTATGAAGTGGGTTTCATAGCACATAGATACCTAGAAAGCTTTGAGGAAATTATTTCAGATTGCTTGAAAATGTTCCACTGGCCCATTTCAATTCCATTTATCTTCAACAAGACGGTGCCCCGAGCCACAACTTTAGGCTCTTAAGGCCATTTCTGGACAATAACTATCCTCAAAGATGGATAGGTACCAATAGGCCAGTGAGATGACCCCCAGGATCTCCCGATCTTTCCGTTTTGGATTTTTTTTTTGTGGGATTTTATACAAAATCGAATGTATAAGACATGACATGAATCTATACCGGAACTTGGTGAGGCAATTGGTTTGGCCTTCCAGAAAATAATTTAATTTTCGAAAGGGCACAAGGGCGCTTCGGGGTCGGTGTCTCATGTTTTATTTTGGGCCGACGCATAGCCTACAGGATGTATGAAGGGGGTTTCATAGCACATAGATACCTAGAAAGCTATGCGGAAATTATTTCAGATTGCTCGAAAATGTTCCACTGGCCCATTTCTGAACAATAATTTCCTCAAAGATGGATAGGCCCCAATGGGTCAGTGAGATTGGTTTTATGCGGAACTTCGTGAGGCAATTGATTTGGCCTTCTAAACTCCTCATAATAGACTTATGATTCTTTTGAATGCAATTGGAAGAATAACAAAACTGTGCCGATATTGCATTCGAGAAAATGGCCGTCATTTTGAAAACCATCTTTAAAAAATTCTTGGTTGTTTTTAGTTTCAGTGTTTCTTTTGGTTTTTGTTAATGTAGCTTTATGAAATAATATTCTGTTTTTATAATAACAGTGTTGTATAAAGTAAAAAATGTAATAATAATTGTTTACAATTGAAAATATAGAGAAATATTAAAATTAACTTTTAAAGTGTAAAGTGGTATAATTATTATTGTCAAAATTTTGCATTTGTTTCTTATAAATTGGTCATGGTCTACTGTTAAAAATAAAGTAAATTATTGAAATTATCGAAAACTTGTTTCTCAAAATAACATAAACACATTACATATTTCTGGAAAGCCTAAATTATACCTAATCAATATCTAAACTCACATACAGGATGCCATATTTAAAAAATCGTAAGTTTAGTTAATATCTCAAAAACTAAACTGACTGCGTCACTCAATTCTACGTAAAAAAACTCTATAAAAATAAGTTTTTACCTTTCTGATAAATTAACGCATAACGGAAATACGAGATGTGCCTAAAAAACGAAGATTTTCAAAATCACCCTGTAAGTTAAAAACTAAGAGAGCCATGACAAACCTGACACCAGTATCTTTCGTTTCGTTAAAAAGTAGGGCACCAAAGTGAAAATCGCAACACTCTATATTTGATAATAACTCCAATACCCCTCATAAGTGTCGAAAATGAGACACCCTGTACATGTGTGGCAGACATATACATATTTCAAACAGATGCAGGGTTAATTGTCTGTCACAGGTCTATCCATCCACTTGCAGTGCACAAAGGAACAATTTGTTGTGCGAAAATCGCCCCGCTCTCGGTAGAGAACGCAGCCACACAAAAACTTTCCCCTAAGCACTTACACCGTACATTCAGCCTGGACTCCAGCTTTCGTCCCCAAACGACCAAAACGGAACTCCTTCAGTCAGGGTAGATGTTTACGCATTTTTTTACTCTAGCGACCGAAGTATATGTAGATTTAACACGAGTTCAAAGGATCTCAACCAATTCTACCTATCCCAACTGCTGTTGGTAAAAGGAAATTAAAATTGCTGCGGAAACGTAAATTTACTGAATCGTGGAGAGGAGCTCCTGAAATGAGGTGTGCCCAGGAACATATAACTGGACCTAGCACACGGTTTACTAGGGAGTTTCTCTCCTTAGGAAGGAAATAATTGCGAATCGTGGAGGGACTGTTGACAGGACGTTGTTACATGAGGGGCCAATCCTCATAAGATTTGTGTCATGGATGACCTGATGTGCAACTGGTCTGGAGGTGGATGAAACTGTTGATCATGTCATCAGAGAGTCCCCAGAACTCAACGGACTGAGGCAGATATATTTTAGAGATATAACTGTTTCACCAGAAGCCGTAAGGTAAGGGTAGTTCAATCAACGAGGCTGCTTGGATTCGCAAAGACGATCGGCCACGAATGACTTGTAGCCCTGATGGGATGATCAAGTATCACCACCTTTAATTCCTTCATTCATTCATTCCCATTAACATTATTCCTAGCTCCGGAGTAAGATATTAAAATGGCCATATTAATATTGTGAGACTAAAAATATTCCTATGATACTTCAGTTTTCAGATTCAATATTTATCTCGGTATATAAAAACGTTTTTAGGATATGAACATCTAATTAATTTATTAATTTATAATTATTTAAATAATTAAATTATTTATTAATTGTTCTACTTATTAAAAATAACAAACTTTAAAAAATATCAAACTAAAAAATAAATATGTAATACAATATAAGTGGAAAACAGTTCTGAGAAAGCCAAACCATCGCTATTAGCAGGTAATTTTCTGGAAGAAATCTAGAGTTTACAATTAAGCATTTTAAAAAACAATTTTGAAAAGTTTTTAGAAGAATAGATAATTGTAGAGTAATACCTATTTTATATTTAATTTTAGGACTTTCTAGTGTTAATAAAAGAGATTGATGTACATAAATTTTGTATTCGCCTTTGAATTATCCTTTTCCTTGTAAAATATTTTTTAAACGCTTGAAAAATAAATTAAAATTTCGAGCGTGTAATAACTCTAACAATTTCTTAGCAAGTAACAAAAAGTTAATAAGACATATGTGTATCATCAAAACTCCACCAGCAAGAGTCGTACTTGCTCAAGGAGAGTTTTTTTCTTCGGGTACAGTTTCAGGTGGTAAATTACGACTATAATGCTAAAATTTTTATTCCGCGTTATCACAAATCTTTTAAGGATCTGTATATTTTTAAGAAAATTAATAATCTGTCCATTTATAAATTCTTTAAGGTCACGGACGGACTTGTCCACCCTTACCTTATTCACTTATCTTTTCTAACCAGAAATTAGGCTGGTAAAAAAAGTCCTAAAACATTCGTGATTATGTACTTGTAGCAAATGGTATTTACCTACCTGAGCTAACCGATCCATTATCTCCTCCGCTGACTTGCATAGTTTGAGAAGCAGTAGTATCAGAGATAGCTTTGTATTTGGTGCAGTTATTAGGGACACCTTCTATACATTTTTCATGACAGCTATAGCCACAATCCATACATCTCATGCCAGTCTAAAAAAAAATAATCGTAAAAAATTATTACAAAGCATACATTTCCTATACATATAACGAGGACGTAAAGTCCGGAATAAATTCATCAAACGCTGGGTTTTTTGAAAAATCTTTCGGATACGTCTACTTCGTTTTTTGGTACGACTTTTTTCCAATATCTTAAATCATATAGGGTGACTCAAAAGAAGCTGTGCTAACAATCAACATTAGTTTGTTAAACAATAACTCCCAATTGTTTGTATACTTCCTGCAAAATTTTGAACATTTTTTCTATTACATGTCGTATACATAAATACAACTCTTTTCAATTTATTAATAGTTAAAACTCGAAATGAAGTAGTAACAATAGTTAATTTAACATTTTACCAAATGTTGAAAATGCCTCCCATTGGTTAACTGACAGTCGCCTAAGCGATTTATAAATTATTCTGAATATTTAGGACTAATTCTGTAGTAATTGACTGTATTTCTTGAATAATCCGATTTTTTAAGTCTTCTATGTCAATTGGCTTAGTTTGGAAAACTTTAACTTTAAGGTAACCCTACAAAAAGAAGTCAAGAGGGCTCAAGTCTAGAGACCTCGGCGGCCACTTAATATGTCCCCTGCTTCCAATCCACTTATATTAGCGGAAAATTAGGATTTTTTTTAAATAACTGACACACTTCTTCTTGGGTTCTTACTCTATCGCCATATCCTATCAACATAAGAATTTCTATTCTCTGTACCTCAGTAAGTTTCATTTTCAGGTAAAATTAACTCAAAGTGACAATGTGACAAAGGAATTGAGTCAATTATGCTGATAAATAATTACTGTATTTCATTTCGAGTTTAAACGTCGATAAATGGAAAGCAGTTTTACTTAGGCATAAGACATGTAATAAAAAAAATGTTCTAGAAGTCTAAAAGTGTACAAAAAAATTAGGGGTCACTATTTAAAATATCAATAAAATAAAAAAAAAATAATTTAACATATCCAAACGATTTTCCAGGCTTTACGTTCTCGTTGTACATTAATTCTTATATATCACCTTGTCCATTGAAACTAAGCAAAAAAAAAGAAGGTGAAGCGACAATTCTTTGCCTGGCCGGGATATAGAAAGAACTCAAGCCGTGCATGATATCAAGAGTATGAGATTTAGAGCTGAATTTTGTAAACAATCCTTAAGAATTATTAATTATTTTCATATGCCTTGAATACTGATTTGCAATATTAGAAACTTAAGGAATAGAACCCATAAAATTCGTAAAAATATTGTGTCGATTAAGTACTTAAAAATGAAGCAATTTTCTTGTTTATAAACAGTTTATCCATGTTAATTAAATACATATTAATGACTCTGGGCTATGCCTTGATATAATATCTAGTTGTAGGAGTGTGTTCAAATGAAAAAAAAGTTTTACCTTAACAGGTCCCCATAGAAGATTAGAGCAAGAATCACAGTGTGTGGGTGTGGTGTAGTTGTATCGTTCAAATCTGTGGGGATGAGAGTACACTAGGGAAGCTTCTGCAGCACCTACCATTTTACCTATAAAATGGAAATAATGAAATAACTTATTGATGTTTGATAGCCGGAGTATTATTCATTTATTTATTAACACATAATGATATAAATTTTGTTTTTAGAAGTTTATAACATCACACATAAGGACACACAATATTCAAATTTAACCTAAGATTAATTAGTTAGTCAAGTTATTAGGTAAGAAATTCACCTCGCATTAATATTTCCAGTGTGGAACGTTTGTGAACTAGCCTTCCATGTGATCTGACCAGGGCAGTACTAAATGATGCATGCCGCTAAAAATATATAACAAGATCTTAATGTTTTAAAAAATCTAATTTTTAAGATAATTCTGTACTTTTTGAAAAAAAAGTTACACTTTTTAAGTATCTTACGCCAAATCTGTTGAAATAAGGTATGTGGTATATTTCTTGTCAATAAATCTAATTTCAGAGAATTTCGGCAATAGAGACCAACAACACCCATGATACATGTAATATAGGTGTTATTGTAGAGACCCATGTGTGTAGTTTAAAACTAAGATGTGTATTGTATAAATAATTTATTTAAGATAAACAAAAAGATAAATGTATAACAAATTTTTAACTGAATATCCTGTATATTTTGTACCATTCTGATTTTACTAATAAATCAAAATTTTTACAAAAATAATTGCATATATTTAAACTTATAAATACCTGTATCTAAACAATTAAAAAAAATAAATTAAAGTGTATAATAGTAAGGGATGTAGAGAGTAGTTTTGTTTTAAATCTTACAAGTATTTTCATAGCTATTAAAAATTCACAATCACAAATTTTCAGGACAATGTGACAAATTATACCTTTTTAGTTCGTTTTAACAACGTGGCATAGAAATTTTTTTATTTATTTAAATAATTATTTTCTGTTTTTTTTTTACAGTTTTAGTCTTTAGTTTAAAACTGATTGCAAATTATGTACCAAACAGGGAGTACACGAACAGACTGGCAAGAAAGCGAGTTAATAAAAACATGGTAAAAAACAAAGCTGACATTGAAATGACCTTGGAATATATGTTTAAGTTAGTTGCAAGGTCATAATATTGCATTATCATCAGGATTATATATATGTACCATATTTCAGTTTGATAGGATAATCGGAAGTAAAGTTGACCTTGGAATGATCTTTAAATATACGTTCCAGGTCAGCTTCAACATCATAATATTGCATTGTTATCCAGTTCTGAGCTATGTTAAAAGTCTCAAGCCTCTAGCTCAGTGGAAAGTTAATTTAAAATCAAATACAAGATTTGTGCCGAACAGACAGACAGACAAAAAAAGCGAGTTTATAAAAGTGATGAAAATTAGTAACTTTCTACACAAAGTTACGTTTTTGTACTAGGTATTTTCCATAGGTCACTTGCTGGCAGGGCATGTATACGATGCTTCAATTTGGCAACATTACCAACATTCAACGTATAGCTTAAAATATTTTGGGGCTAGGTTTGGTTTCTGATTGCGTAACAATAATATCACAAAAGATTAGTCGCGGAATTAAAAATATGAAAAAATAACATTTCTGTAAATTTATTCTAAAATTATATGTGAATTTCGAATCCATAACGCTAAAACTAAACGATTACAAACATGTTGTTTTCAAGGAGGAAGAGAATTGTAAAAAACTATAAAACATTTTGAAAATACGTACTGTTAACGAATCTGTCATGGGTAAGTCCAATTTGTCCCAGAGTACTTTCCACTTTTGAGGAAGATGACCTAATTCTGTTTCTAATTTATGAATTTCTTCTAACAAGTGGCTAAATGCGTCAGGTACAACTTTATCAACACAATCATATCTAAAAACAATTTTTTTTTAATATTAACAAGGTGTAAAAAATGAAAATATTTTTACTGTATCCTGTAAACAAATTTAATTAACAAGAGTTTATAACATAAAATCTTCCCAGACTTTTTAAAACTGAATTTACTGGTAAAACTGTACATTTAATGGATACACAATTAAAGCATCATCTTTCAAAAGGCATAATTTCTTAACTCAATTAAAATTTCACATCATCAAAATGTATGATAAACTTGGTAATCCTGTAACAACTTTTTACAAAAAAAATGTATGCGAGAAATTATTTAGCGCGCAACAACTCATCAATCTATAATCTGAGTGACATGTTTTCTAAATTGAATTTTTAATTTAATGTTTTTAATTACAAATAGTATGCTTAGGCATAGCGAAATGTTACCATTTTCTTTCCATAACTGACAAACTCATCGACGTTGCCGCTTTAGCATCGTATGAATCAACAGAATCATTCATAGTAATATTACATGAACCAGTATCATGAAAACATTTACAAACAATACAACTTGGTCGTAAACTAAAGGGAATATTTAGCTGGTGCGAATTAATTTTAGGCCGATAAAAATAAGCGGTTTTGTAAGATTTCAATAGATATATCGAAAAAGCTAGAATATTGCATAATACACTGTGAATTATTAGTTAGTTAGTTATATTTACCCAAGAGTAACGATTTTCCGCGACGATTTGCTGGATCCATCGGCAGCTTCTGCTTCTTCTTCTTGTTGAGTGTCCATCTGAATAACTTCAAGATCATAACTTGGTCCATGGTGTAAATCTTCGTCCAAGTAATAATTCCAAACCTAAAAAAATAATATCTTTAGGTTCAAAAACAACATATGTAATTACTATAAAAAATATCTGATTAATGTTGTTTTTGTAACAAATAATTTCTAGGGCAGAAAAATATAAAAAATAATTTGGCACGTACGCCAACCTATAGAATTTTAACGGAGTTTATAGATATTTTTGAAAGTTTAAGATAGTTTCGGAAAGGTTAAAGTTTTTGTAAAAAGTTCTATCCACAGAACTTTTGCATCAATAAGAATATACTTAAACTACTTACTTCTAAACATGGTAGATGGCTCTGCGGCCTCAACACGGGGTGTTCAAAATCTGGCGTGTACATAAAGTTAAAGAAGAGAGGGTTTCTGGCGTGTTGTTTTTCAATGTAATCAAAAATACTTTGTCCCAAATTATTACCTTGACTTGTGCCACACAACCTACCACCTAACAGAAAAATAATAGTTAATATCATGCACCGGTCGTTTATGTCTATATGTTGTTTGGTTGGTTCAGTGAGGGAGATTCCAAAATGATTTTTACAGAAATAGTTTTTGGCTAAAACAATTTTGTTTTTATTCTTACTCACCTGGATAAATATTTTCATCATCTGACGTTGTGTCGACCGTTTTATGATGAGATGTCAACGATCCTCTTTTGTCCTCAACGGCGGCCACACCCGATTCCACTCGTTCAGCCTCACAATCGAATAAAAACGTTCTAAATCGACATGAAACCGAATGGTAAGCCAAAAATCTGAGATAATAGTCATTAAATTCAAACGCCAATGGATACTGCTTTTGTATTTGGTGGACCACATCCAGAAATTGAAGGAATGTCGGGGCAAAACCGCTTGCTTGGGAATTGGCGCTAAGATTACTCCTGCAAATAATAATTTTTTGTAAAATATACCTCGGGCTTAAAATGTTTTCATTTTATATACGTTTATTTTATAAACTATAGTAGATGTGATAGATAGACTATACTGAAATAGAAAATATCCGGCCGAACAAAGAAAATACCAAAACTGTGACATAAATTTACTTTATTTTTCCACATAATCTTCTTTTATAAACATACACTTGCACAACCGGTTCCCCGGTGCTTGGAGCCCTTCTTTGAAAGCCCCCTCGTCCTAGTCTGCAAAATAAGCTTTCGTAACTCCAATAACTTCGGAATATACTATTTCCTACTAAGGATCCCAGAGTTACTTTGGATCCGAAGCTCTCATTTACTAAGTATATCGCAAATATTGTCAGTCACGCATTCAAGATATTGGGTTTTTTGAAAAGGAACGCTAGAGATTTTTCACGAACTCCTTAAGACTTCTTTATTGCTCACTGATAAGGTCTTCTCTTGAAATCGCCCACTCTCTATGGATACCATTTTACCCAACTCACAAACCGAGAGTGGAAGGTGTCCAAAGAAAGTCTGTACATCACATTCACTATAAATTCTATAATAACCTGCCACAACTTTCTGTCAGAAGAGCCCATTGTGACCTATGCCTTTTTCACAAGGTGATCAACTCCCTTGTTGACTCTCCTGCTTTGCTTATCAGTAAGGGCTTGCGTGCTCCTTTCAGGCCAACTCGTAACTGTCAAACTTTTGACATTCCCTATCATCACACCAATTATGGAGTGAACTCTTTCGTCTCGCGCGCTTTTTCTCTGCCTAACTCTTAATCCGAAGTTAACATTTTCCGTAGGCATAGGTAATCTTTACCACAATTAAAATATACAAACAGTTATATATTAATTAACTTGTAGAATACATTACTGTAATGTGTTAGGTCATATTTAATTATAGTTACTTGTAGACATTCAGTTCCTTTGAATCTGTATTTTAATTTAGTTCATTATTAGTATTTTTAATTTTGTAAATGGACTTCATTCGTGAAAAAATAAATAATAATAGTAAGGAAGTTTCTGAGGTTTGGATAGAGGTAGAAGTATAAATGGACTCAATCGGATGAATAATAGGCATGCGGCATGACTTCCAGCCTCATTTGATAAATTTTAGTCATCACCATAATAGCCTTGTAACTGTTTTTAAAGGACTTTCTTCTTGGCCAGATCGGGCCGTTTTTCCTCAATTTTTTGTTTCTACAGATCCTGAAACACAGTGGCAATGAACTTTCTTGTAAATGGGACGCTTTTCAGGTTTTCCGGTGTTCTTTCTTTCCTGCAAGTTTATGTTTTAATTATTATTTGTCTCGTGATGGATCCAGGAGTACTCTACAGTAATAAGCCACCGTAAAAAGTCTGTTGAGTTAAACTCGCAAAGAGTCCAATACTGTTTATGCGTTACAGATTTTGATCCAGAGTCAGTAAACATAGCACTGATCTTGCCGGCAGTATTCTCATCCCGAGTTTAAGTTAGTGATGTGTCATTCCCTTCAATAGACACTGGCATTATTGAATCTCAGTTGTCTTCGATAATTTTAGTGAACGGTCATTCATAATGCTTTTTTGAATAATTTTTTCAATTGCGACTGATTTTGGTCCTCCCAAAACATTCAGCATCTTAAGTGTTCGTACGACCACCGTTGAAATCTGCAACCTATATTTTCACAGATTTAATTCATGAACAGACTCCCCCAATGTACACGTATATACGTTTTTCCGAATGCCATTACATCAAAGTACATTTTTTATGTTGTATGGTACCTACCTGTGACTAAATCTATGCCCAAATCCAATCCATTCCTTTTCAACTAACACCCTAAATCCTTCAATAGTTCTGTAATGAGGATCAAGACACAACTGGGCAATCGACGACACTTGAGCTGTAATATCCCAGCCATCCTCCAAACATATTGCCACGCTAGATCCTTGTAAATCCAAAAGATCGACAACGGCTCCAGCCAGTTGCATGATATTTTGGATTTGTTGAAGCCATTCGGAATTTTCAATAAGTCTAAAAATTGTTTGATTGTAAAACATAATTTTTACATTCAAAGCTTGTATGCACCACTATTTAGATGACAATAAGTAAATAAAAAAAAAAATTACTGGCAGAGCAAATATAATAATGTGTCGGCATTTGCAAGTCTTTCTAACAACTACCCTTATAAATACTACAGATTGTGAAATAAGAATGCTAGAGCCAGCGACAAGCGTACAACCAGTACATCTATTTTTTAAAGATGTACTGACGAAAAAAAATATATAAAATTGGTATTATTTCTGAAATATGTATAACTCGAATACTTCTTACTATTAGTAATGAGCAAAAGTATAAGAAAAAACAAGACAACTGTCATAAAAACTGTTGTTTAAGGAGGTTCATTTGCTACCACATGAATTATATTAAATGTAGTACCCAATATTTGACAAATTAAAATGCCAATAAGAAAATAATATAATTTAAAAATAAATAGTTTCAAAGGCACTTATCATTGAAACAGAAAAAATGTTTAAAAAAGAAATAAGGAAATACGGAACTCCTTTTGACTCTGGTTGTAGCTAGTCTGTGATTAGGCAACGTTGTGTTTTTTTTTACTATGCATGTTAATCTTTGAGACAGTAGTCTAACCTTACTCTTTCATAATTTACAAAACAGTAAAATGTTTACTTATAATATTTGAATGTCGCATGGCAAAGATGCTAATAAATTTGTAAGTCTCAAACGATAAAGTCAGAATATACTGAATGCAAAAAAAACGTAAATTAGAAGAAAATTTCACTATACAAGATGTGTATGTTCATATCAATAACCGAGTGATAGAAATGAAATGTATTGTTGATGATTTGTATTTTACCACAATCAAATTTGTTGGTAAGCATTTTTCGGGTAAAATGCATAAAATGTAATAGTATAAATTTAGTTCGTACAAGTAATTATAAAGAAGATAATACAAATTATAAACGTTAAGACATTAACTTCGGATTAGTTTTTGGTAAATATTAATTATATATATATATATATATATATATATATATATATATATATATATATATATATATATATATATATATATTACAATAATTAATTTGTATTATTTAAAAAAATCAACGGCTCAAAGTTTTCGTATTGAATGTATTTAAAGATCTAAAGTACACGCTCATGCAACGATGCCAAACATTTCGACCCCTTTTTAATGCAGGTTGATCTTAAATTTTTTTTAATTAGTATCTCAGTAAACCCCACGGTAAGCTAATTATTTTGTTGCAAAAAAAAGAAATCTGTATAATTAATTTTTTTTTCATACTCATTTAAACAATAAATGTTAGTATAATTTAAAGCACAGTGCCAAGATCGTAATTTGCCATAAGATTGCATACATTTTTACATTTTTGAAAACTGAACACTCAAAAATTTATATGGTAAGGTTAATCGAAATTCCACGATTTTTTAGATAGATTATGATTTAAACTATTACAAAAGAAATTGATTTTTATTTTATGCTCCAATATTTTTTATTTAACATGGGCAGTCATGCACCTGATGCCGCAATAATAGTTTTTGTCTGTGACCTCCATTTCTTCATAGTTCAATGGCCCAAATGTGATAACCTTGCTACAAGGACCTAAGTAGCAGAGACCACTAAATCGTAAGATGTCTAACATACAACTATAACTTCATTTTATAAATGTGGAGATGATTGTAAATTTAAAAAATACTGCCTTATTTCCTCTTTTACAGTAAATGCAGAGAAAAAAGAAAAACCCTCTGCAGGGACATCTTTATTTTTTACTGCAATAGTGGTCCAAATAGGGTATTTTGCATAAAAAGTATTTATATGTTTAAAAATGTCAATAAAGTGATAAATAGTTACACTGCCGCAAAACATGCAAGAAACAGAGTTAAAAAGTCCAAAAATGATAAAACAATATACTATTTTTTACAGATATTCATACTACACAAATACTTTGACTGATAATTAATCTTTAGTAAAAAGAATAATATATTAAATTATCCTCTAGAGTTAAGAAAGTGGGGAAGTTATGAAAATTCCTTTATTTTAAAATGACTTAAATTTTTATGGATATACAAAAATTTAAAATTTATTGTAATTTATAGACTCACTTATGAAAGCTATGTTCGGGCTCTACATTCTGCGAACTAGGAATGCATGCCCTCATCAATTTCTTAAAGGCTGTCTTAGTATGTCGAACATCATAATAATCGACAGGTATAAAGTCTGTTTTGGGTGCTGATTCCATTCTAATACCTTTCATTTGGGCTTTTTCACCAAGAATATACAACGCAGCCCTAAAATCAAAAGAATTATTAGAAAAAAATTAAACGTAATTTGTAAAGAATACCTTTGTAAAGTATGGACACTATCAGCGGCATTTTCTAAATCTGTAGAATGTCTCATGGTAGCTCTAGTTTGTTGTCCCTGTGATAAAGATGCTTGAGATGATTGCCTCTTGTCTTTAAGAGAACCCCATCTTCCAAAATTTTTAGGACCTTTTCCACCAGAATGTCTTGGAAATACCCTACAAAATATATAATAAAAATGATGGCTCAATTTAGTGCTAAAATAAAAATGGGTTTTCAAAACTACTGGATCTATTTATCCATTTTATTTAAAACTATTAGTATTAAAACATATGTATATACACAGTTACTTTAGCAAGATGTCCTAAGATAAAACATATTTCTGGCTTCAAAAAACTTACTTCACTTGTTTTAATTTAGTAAATGGAAAATCAAAACAACATTAACAGAAAAAGAATGTAAATATAGACCATTACAACCATATTTATGAGATAAGTAGAGCAAAACAGCTTTACGACAAATCCGGTATTTAAATCCTTAGTATTCCAAAAGTATCACTGAAAAACTACTTTTAGGAGAAATTTAGAAAAATTGTAGACAAAGTGGAGACACACTGATACATTAATTTCATGTATCTTAAACTCTCTTATTAATCATAGCTTAAAATTCCAATAACTTTTCTTGATTAAAATTACTTTTAGTCACTTGTTCCTGAGCTTCAAGACTTGGGTTATATTTTTGATTCGATTGTTGGTATAGTTCTAACAATCATCTTGTTTTATTGAATTCATGTATTTTTTTTCTTTTTAATTCCTATAGCCGTTAAAGTCTTTATATATAAAAATTCTCCACCAAGAAAATTATCTTTGTTAATACTAAATCTTCATTTATGATTGGAATTTCTATGATTTAAAGTTATCAGAGATTTTATAAGGAAATGATGTTTTACATATCTTAAAAAACCATGGAAAAAAATTGGAGCAGTCTTTCACTTCATATAATTTATACAATATTGCTGACTGAATCCTTAGTACAAAAATTTTAAGTGTGTTATAGACAATATTTGTTTGGAAAATGAAGCTGCTGCTATGCTCAACAAGAATAAATTTTTAGGATTATCAACTGACAGTGACCTTGATTTTTAAAAAGACAGATGTAATTTATGCCATAAAACCTCATGGGATTGTTATGCATTATAGGTTATCTCTAATAACTTAAGTAGCTAGATATCATATTTTGCTCTTATTGAATCCCACCTTTGTTATGATATTTGCTTCTGGGTGTCTTGTTCTCAATATTTGTTCGGCACAGTATTTATACCGCAAAAAAAACAGTAAGATATATATACACACTAGCGTTCGTGATACTTACAACTCTTTGTTCATGAGACATGGTATTTTAACCTTGTTTTGCTTATTTCTTTTGGAGTCGGCATATTTAATGCATAAAAAATATACGAACGAACTGTCTCTATCAACTTCATATACCACTCGTGAGTTATTTCTTTTCAACATTCTAGAAAATCTGTTTTATAGGGTAGCAGAAAATTTGTTGCGTCTTTCCGTCAAATGAGTTATTATCAATTTTAGGTGGCAACCATTGTTGCCAAATTTTTGATGATTTTCATAGAGCTTAATTTTCATGATTCTAGAATGGTAACAGCGACAAGCTTCCTATTTCATAAAGAATCTTCAAATATTTTACAAACATTATACTAAGATTGTTTATTATAACATACTTTTGATAAAATCTAACTTCTAAAACTGTGTTTAAAGGTGGTTTGTCTATTTACTACAAATCTTCTTACCCTAGTGTTCCTATAGCTTTATTAAAAGCATTAGATCTCCTTGCTACTTCAGGTGTTAATGTTGCACAGGCCAAAGGATCTTCAGCAGCCAACAGGAGTGAATCTATACTCAAAGAACTGTCCGACATTGCCCAGCCTGGTCTAAAAAATATAATTATACATTTGTTACCAATTTATAATGAATAGAAATAAAATTTTTAATTTATATATGATGAAAAGACTATTCTAGTCTCCGTAGCTACCTAATTGAAAACTAAAAAAATAGAAAATATAAACATTGTAAGCAGAACAAATGGTCCATCTTCTTAACTGATAAATATACAATGTCCTTACCTATGAGAAAATACTGGTGTTGCACCAACTATCGCAGACAAATATTTTTCTTGTTCAGAAGATGATGTTGTCTCAGTATTGGTATTGGGAGTAGGATGACTTTTTAACATACCCATTACACTTTTGCCTAAGGGAAAATAAGATTAATAATGCACACTATGGCTTAAACCTCACAAACATTAACAAAAGATTTTTAACTGACTTTATCCAAAAGCTCACCATGATGCCCTGCCCCTCGTAACAACAATGCCTTGGTCCTAGGGTGCCGCCATGTTATTGTTGGTATCCTTCCCTGTCTGGAACACCGGCAAAATCTCCTTATACTTTCGTCCGTTACCGTGGATGGAACAACTAAAAGAGCTGGATAACTAAAAAACAAAAGTTTGGAAAATAAAATATAAATTACTGATTGAATAATAATTATAAATTAAGTTTTGCTTGTAACTTACCTTCTACACATAGAATAAATCGAATTTACAGATGTTAATCTAAATTGTTCCGGTGATCCCTTTGTTTTTAGCGGTGAAGTATTATTACATATACCTAGCCTAAAACAGTAAAAATATTCAAACACCAATCAATTTTTTCAAATGTTTTTCTTCAAGATTCTGAATGATAATATTTTAATTCACAAATATCATTAAGTTTTCTGAACACAAAATCAAATCAAAGAGAGTAATTCAAAATAAGAACGTATTTCCAATATTTTATTATTTGTATTATAAGGATAATCCAAAAAGTCTTGATATGTTCTTGATAAAATATTTTTTTGGAAAAACTGAATAATTTCTTTCTTTCTAAGAAAGGTATGTATATTTTAAGAGTAGTAGTGAGAGAAATTTGGATTTCTAGTATTGTTTAAAAATTTCCTGCGTTGCAATATATAATAATGGATTAAACAAAATTTCGTTAATTTCTACTTTGTAAGTCTTTTAACCAAAATTCTACCTTTGAAAATCTCTAACATAACTTCGTTCCACCATTCGCTCTAAAGTTTTGGCATCTGTAGGAGTATGAGAAGGAGGTATAGAATTATTCTCAAAATCATCCATTGAAATATCATCATCATTGGCAAAATCTTCTATTGGAAGGCTCATTCTTCCGGGGGATGTCATGTACTTATTGCTGTTGTTAATTGTAACCTAATATAATAATACTAATTATAGAAAAAAAAAACTTTCACATACATATATACATACACCGTAAGAATTTTGATTTCATTGATCCGTTTAGAAGCAATACTGCAATATTTAGTTTTCATGAAATACACATTTAAGGAACTTAACAAAGATGGTAGTATAATGTAAAAGAAGAAGCATTGTAAAGTATTCTGTGATTCACAAAAACGTGTTGATGCCACCTAAATTTCCACTACGGACCAATTTGCACTCTTTGTATTGACGAACTTAAGTCGTGATGTAAACATGATTAAAATTTATATTATATATTATATTATAAATGTACAATCAATATTGAGTATTTGAGTTTAAGTTTACAACCCGCATTAATGTTAATAACATCTTTTAAATATAATATACTCCTAAATGTAATATGTTGTTGAGTATTCTTGTCTAGAATAGTTTATAAACATTTTTTAAGTTTAGTCTTAAAGAGTGGTACATATTTTTGTACAATAATTTTATTATCACAATTCTACATTTTGTGTTATATAAGTTCAACATCATTTTTATACTTTGAACATCTCGGTTGATGTATTTAAAAAAAAAAAGAACCACCAGTTAACCAGGAAGTTTTGGGTAAAGCATAAAATGCTAAAGCAAGACTAGACAGTATCGGACAAAAATATATCAAATATGTGATGTTTTGTTATATTACAACCACAATTCAGGTTAGTTTAAAATCGATTGCAAAACTTGTACCGGACAAACAAATAGACAAACAAGAAAGCGAGTTAATAAAAACGTGGTAAAATCTAGTTTTTATGATGTTACATACAAAGAAACTCTTTTAAGTATATTTATGTATATTTAGTGAATAATGTGATATTTTTATTTATATTTGGAAAAGTTTTCATATATGGAGCGATTTCTCTTTTAAATATTGGTACACACACTTGCTATGCTTTTCTAATTGAATTATTTAAATTAGTATAGCATGCTAATCGGTACGTCAACTGGAAATAAAGGAACCGGGCATTAAAGTAAAATATGAGATTCTGGATGCCTAAATTACTGCGTTATTTTCAGTATGTAAATAATACCTAACAATGTTTTCTTGAAGGTCCTAGACAACGATGTTTCTTGCGTAGGAAATATCTATTGGACTTTCATTGTCTTTATTTTTGTTGAATGTCACAACGTTACGGTTAGTAGTTCTCTCAAGCCGTTTTTCAATTTCACTTGAAAATGGCTAGAGATAATTTCTAGCCGAAAATTTGTGATATTCAATAAAAATAAAGACAATGGAAGTCCAACAGATATCTACTACCTAGCAATATCTAACAATGTTTATTGAAAAAAATAACTTTTGAAATCCTCTTTTTGTTGAAACTAATTATAAATTTATCATATGCAGTAATTTTTAATATTTAAAAATAATCCAAGGAGTTACGACAAACAAAAATGCTGAAAGCAAAACAAAGTAAAAATATTTGTGTCTGTCAAACATCAAAAAGGACTCTCTCCCACCACACATAAACAAAGGTTAAACAAATTTGTTGTTGTATAAATCGGTGATACTCAAGTGACTCTTATTATAATACAGGTGGTGATTGAAAAGTTATTGGTACACGTTATTACGGCCCTATTAATTATTGTTGTTGGGCTTTGATATTAATAAATAAATAAATAGATGTTAAAACGTAACTTTATTTTTATTCGATACTATAAGCAAGTTTATCAAAGTTACTGAACGCTGTTGAAGCATCTTTTTTCAAACGGCATTATCTCAAGAACTATTAAATTGAAATATAGAATCCTGGATTCAACAATACTATACTAATATGTCGCATAAAAAAATACAAATTTGTTATATTTTTTTAACCTTGTATAAATTCTATATCTCTTAAACGACTTTGATTCTTACCATATAACATGGCCGTTGAATTTTAACTCAAGCGTTAATTTATAAAAATCATTAAATACAAAAAATATACAATTATCGAAAGGAACAGCTGACTAAGACTTGTGAGAAAATGAGAAACATTCTTAGAAAACCTAATAATCAAAAGTAAAATGAGCAGATAATTATTAACACAAATAAAAATAATAATTTATAAACCAAATAGACAAAACATAAAGCCGAGTTTTACTTACGTTTGGTAAAACATACTTTTGCCTCTTGGAAGATGATTTTTGCTTAAATCCCGCTTTTCTTGCTGTTTTCAATAAAGTTTTCTTAGCAAAACCTTTAAGTGTAGCGTTCTTTTCTTTATTTTTGTGCAGTGGTGTTTCATTTACTGTAACTTGTCCTAAAAATTAACAAAAGTAAATAGATAACATAACATCAAAATTAATATTATTTTTATGAACAGTATTAACTGAATATTGAAATTCAATTTTATGGATTTTTGTTTTATGTCGATTTATTTTCGTATAAAAACAGGTTTCCGAATATATATATATATATATATATATATATATATATATATATATATATATATATATATATATATATATATTTGTTGAAGAATGAAAGAATTCTGTTCGACAAAATCAGGTAATTTCCAAAAAAAAAAAATGTCCAAAATGAACAATGTTATATAAAAAAATTACCTGCAAATGCGAAAAAGTGCCAAAAGTTAGGAGGATGTCTAATTTTGTGAATTAGTTTTCTTAAATTGTCAATATTTTCAGCTGTAACTTCTTCGTCAAATGCTAATTTCATGAGTTGGAAAGTACAAGACCTGAAAAAAATAAATAAATTTTTAAACTACGCTTCTATTCTGCAAGAAGTAATACTTCGAAGACGGTTATTTTTGTCACATTTTATATTACTAAGAGGATTTGTATTTAATGCTTACCTTAACTGAATACCTTCTTGCAACCACTGATCTAAATGAGCTAAATATTGAACAGCTACTTTTTTCTCTTTAGTTAAAGAGGTAACAGGAAATGATCGAACGATGATCTGCTCACATGCTAAAAGAAAGTTATTAAAGATAAAATGTTTTTTAAAAATTTTTATTGTCGTGGGTACTTTCTATCCGCAATCTTGTGTTCAGCTGCAGTGGTGGCCAACTAATTAAAAACAGTATGAAAAAATAAATAAAACTCAAAATATTATTATATATAATTAAATTAATTTAAAGTATTTTCCTTACAAAACAAATGCCTAGTTTTTGTAAAGAATGCTATATTTTATATTTGATCAGACAACTAATTAGAGACACTAATTCTGACAAAAAATCTATATTGTAAGAACTGTTTTAAACCTACATACACTAATGTATCAAAAAGTGTAATATGTTCTGAATATCAATCCTGCATCTTCTACGCATTAATTTAACTAAATGTCGACCTCGCTCCAAAAATTTCATTAGTGCTAGGCTACTTCATATAAGTCATTAATATTTTTTTCCGACTATAATCCCCTTCTGAGGTCACCCCTAAAAGCTTTTATGAGATTTAAGTCAGAGCTATATGGTAACAAATTTCCTTGAAACTTTATTTTTACTGAACAAGCTGTATGCTTGGGAACTGTTGATATACCCAAGTAACTAGTATATTTTACCGACCAAAGGAAGCATGTGGTTTGCCATAATATTAAATATAATTGTATTTTTCTTCAGCCAAGATTCTTTTGAGTCCTCACTAGAGTCACGCTAAGGAAAACAATCCCTTAGTTTTACTTATCCCCCACTAAGTTTTAAGGTTCACATTGGATTATTTTCTTTACTTTGTGGCCGTCACATCCAACACAATTTCCTCCAGTCATTTTAGATCTAATCGCTATGGTCTCTGGTGGACTTCAGACTAACTTGGCATATTTTTTCTTTTTGTTAAAAGTGGCCCTTTTAACAACTCAGTCTTATTTATTGGGATGTTATCTACTCTTTTCTAGTTTTGCGAGGTCTTGTCTTTTTAAGTGAACTTGCTTGTCAAGCTTTGTATGGATTTAAGAGAATAAAACCATTTTTTTAACAGTTTATGTGTTTTGCTATCATATAATTACAATTATGTTGCCTTAACTTAAAATACTAAAATACCGCATTATTACCAGCAGCACGCAATTTAGGAACTGTATCAAAATAAATTTTTTACTCTGGTTTTGAGTTGACCACTACTGCAAATTAGGAAAAAATATATATTCTCAAACGCAAAAACTAAAGAAAAAAGCACAATTGACACAATTTTTTTAGAACATATCTAATAGAACTAATAAATAAGATGCAAGTTTTTACATATATTTTTTGCGAGGAAAGAAGCAAAAATGTTAACTATATTAGTAACCTAAAGAAATTCTTACCAAAAGAATCACAAGGCGTTCCTTTAAATATAATTCTGTAATTTGTAAGGAATATGGCGCCTTCGGATGGTAGGAGTGGTGGCACACCCAAAAGGCCTGGAATACTTTCTTCCCTATAAGAAAATAGAAATAATTTTAAATAAATATTGTTTAAGAATAGAAATTAGTAGCTTCTAAAAACTATACATATATACTATTCTTTCTATTTTAATAAGTTCGTACTTAGATTGAGTCTTAAGCATTATCGGTTCTTAACCCTATAATTAAAAAATGTAGGATATCTTGGAAAACAACAAAACTCATAGAAAGGTTGACCCGAAAGAACATATTTTTATACTTTCCGGTGCGAAAATATGACTTTTTTCCTTTAAAATCAAAATAAAATAAGACAACGGTCAATGTACAGAAAGTCACTTAAGAATAGACTGAATATAGGTCGAGGACTTTATTTTTAAATATTCTGAAAGAAAGTAGTTACATACCTTCCATCTGGCAAAAGATAAACTCTTAATCCGTCCATAATAAGTTCTTCTCCGATAAGCAAGTTGGGTGTAAGTATTTTTGGTTTTTGTATAGGTGGACGTCTTTTCGATTCCCTGGAAAAATAGTCGACGCGTTTTAGAGTGTTCTAGTACTTTTTGTTAGTTAATATTATTTCTCATGTACATGTTACTTTCAATTAGATGTCTAATTAGAGAAATAATTAATTAAAAATAATCAAAAATGCAGTTTATTTAATAATCTTTTTTTGCTATAAAACAAAGTTCTAGGTATTTTAGCTTACCTATATACGCCTTCTAACGTCTCTATGTGCATGTGAACCACCCCAGGAATCATTTGATGTAAGTTTCTTATATGGTCCCGTGTAACACCACCTAAAACACGTTGCACTATATTTAAAGAATCTCGTGCAACATGGTAACTATTTCTTATTCAGGACTTTATTAAGAGTGAAATTTCATCGAAACCGGAAGCGACATTTAATTACTTTATATGGGAAAATAGGTGTTGAATAACTCGAGCATCATTTATATTTAATGTCATAAAGAATTAAAATTACCTTCATTACAAACCCTGTCAATAAATCTCGAAACGATTCGAATAACGGCACTTCCAGTCTCACTTGGATCTTGATCTTCAAAACCTGATTCCGCGTCTGCACTGTCGCTTTCTGCAACACTGTAAATAACACTGAAATAATGTACAAAGCCAAAATTATTAAATTGGGTAAAACGTTTCACCTCGACCCAACTTTGTACGAAATCAAATATGGGAATAATTTTTGAGTTAGAGTTTTAACCCATGTTTTTTATTGTTTGTAGCTAAATTTTAGTCTAAAATTTTTATTAATTTGAATTTAATATACTCAGGCCCAATTTCGTCTGGTTACCAAAAGGTTAGAACAAAAGCGTGGCAGTTAACAATGGGTTAAATTTAAATGGACGATCCAGTGGTTACTTGCTTAACCAAGAGAACATAACCTCATTACTCTTTTTGCACTTTTTGTTTGTCGATTGTTCAAATGAAAGATCATTTGCGATTTTGTTTCAAAAGTATTGTACCACCAAAGGAGAAAGATGAATAATTATAGTATTGATAAATGATGAATATGATTTTTTTTTGCAGATTGCACATTTAGATTAATTACTTTCAATGATATTCTTGCATATCTGTTACTGCCCTCGATTCAAGAGTTTTAAGCTCGGGTGCATCAAACCCTTAGTAGCTCCGAGCAAATCTGAATAAAGCGGTTAAAGTGTTAATTTGAACAGTAAATAACCTACAAATTATTTTTTTTTCGGATTTTGTGTTTTTAATATACATAGCGAAACATATTGAAGGCAAAAATATAAAAATATTATATTATTACTTATTAGTTTTGAATTTTGTCTCGTGTCATGGCATTTTCGGCCATAAATATTTCGCAATTCGTTAAAAAAAACTATGAACGAAAGTCCGATATCTTCTGAAATAATCTTATTTTTGTGTCTCCATTTCATGTATAAAATGTTCTTTACCCAAAAATAGCATCTAATCAATCAATAATGTACTACTTGAATAAAGCGAGCGTTTCTTGCACCTGGACAGCTCTGAGCTGCTCATGACAATGAATCGAAGGCAGTATATGAAAGTTATAAGGAGTATATCTGCTTCTTTAGAGCCGTTCACTGTTTTTTTTTTTACTTTTTCCATTATTATAAAATTAGCACAAAAGCTTTATAACAAAATTAATCTGGATAATTTATTTTTATAAAGTACAGTCGAAAAAACAGATTTTTGTTATGAAAGGCAACATTTTTTCGTTATTTATTTTTTCATTACGGCATTGGACGGACCTATTTCCATAAAATTCAAGTACAAAATTTGAAAAATAAAACTGAACTAATGGTTTAGTAACCAATCTTCAATTTTTCTTGGTGAAACTCCTAACCTTGAAAACCCTTGGTGAACTTCAAAGTGCTGATTACTTAACCACTTGATGTTACCATCAATTGTGGAACTAGCCCTCACAGTTCAAAGAAAACTCATGACAAATGACGTAAAACTTATATTGATCATGTAATTAGAGAGTTCGAAATTTCCCTAGATCAGTAAATTAGTATTGTGTACCGTATTAACCCAAAGTTACGGAAGTTATTATTTTATTGTAATTTTAAACTCGATAATAATTTTGTGTGCAAATAAATACAGAAAAAGTGGTTTTCCCTATACTTTAATCTTTTACGCTTTCTGTTGATTGTCTTGAAGTGGTATAATTTTATAAAATGGCGAAAAAAATTTAAAGTCTGATTCTAAAGTTTAAACCCACGCGATACCAGCTGATTAAAAGTTATATAACAGAACCGCTTAGGGCTATCGGTCATGTCATAAATCATTTCTAAGTTTCTTCAATACTTTGACTACATACTGACTTTTAAATAAACACAATTAACAAGATTCGCACCATAAAATTACTTGAACTTGATGGTTTTTGTATTTTCGCTGAGAAATATTTTCTTTTTTTAGATCCATAATTCTGTTAACATTTTGTAAGTCAAGTACACACAAACACTGGAAAAATAGCTGTATTAATAGCTACGAAAAAGGGCTTATATTATCCTTAACCGATTTTGACTAATATCTGCTTTTTTCCTTTACGTGAAACAAAATATTAGTTACGTATCAAGATTGTTAGATTTAATGGAGGTGATCTAAAGGTTTTGTTGATCTGCCAGTGAGCCAGTGCAAGAAGTAGTGATTTTTGAGGATCTATATTTCATGACTTATTAAAGTTAGAACTATAAAATTTGATATTATATTATAACGAATATCGCAGTAAGTCGGTACAATTTTAATTTAGCATTAAGGGAGAACACCACTACAAAAAGATAAAAAAAGCTCCTTTTTCTCGTTTCTTTTTTTTTGTTTATTAAATTATTCATTTAGGATTTGTGAAAAAGATATGTTATTGAGCATTCATTAAATTTATAAAAAATTTTTATTCAAAAAAATCAAAAGTTAACAGAGTTTTTAAATTACAATTGAGCTTCTGTATAGTCATCCAACGGCCAGATCGCTTATTCGAGATTTTATATAAACGTAGTTCGTTGTAAGTAGCCTTTTTCCAAAAATATATTTTTTAACAAAACGGCAGGTGTTCAAAGTAAAAAATTTTATTATTGCAAGATTGTTACCTATATTTTACTTATATTTGGAGGTTCAAAAAATACTGATTTTGAAAATAAATAAAATTTTGATAAAAAAATTGAACCGACTTCTAAGAAAGTGCTCAAAAGCTAAAACTAATATACATTTTTATATGAAACTGAAATATTTGAAACTGATTTAAAAATCGATTTAATTTTTTATAAAAATTTTATTTTTCAATTTTTAGTTTTGAACTCGTTATGATATGTACAAAATATTAGTAAGTACCTGACACTGTTTTCAATATCGCAAAAAAGTATCCATTTTATTTTAAGTGGCAAACCATGAAATGAACAATAAAAGATTCTCCGATTCTGAGAATTCTCCAAAGACTAGCTTTGAACGAAATTATACCAAACAAATATTTAGTCTGCCATAGTAAATCAGCTATTTTGAGTTATAAGAATTTAATTTTTGATTCGTAATCGAGCCCCCCCCCCCCCCCCCCAAACTCCTCAATGCCGATATTTAAAGAATTTGAATCATGTAAATTTTTTAGTCTGACATATTTTATCCTGCATATTGAGTTTGAAGGAATTAATTTAAGATCCGTAATACACTCCCCAAGAACCTCACAATATCAATTTCGAACAAAATTTGAAAAATGTAAAATTTTTTGTCCCCCATACTGTATCTGCCATATTAAGTCCAGATTCGCAACCTATAACTCCAAAGACACCCTAACACCAATTTAGAAAAAATGTGAAGAACATAAAATTATCAACCCACTACATTGGGATCCACCATATCGAATTTCAAAAAAATAATTTTAAACTCTTAGGAAGCTATTGACTGTGTTGAAAAAAAGAAGGGTAAAATGAATTGAAACGTTATAAAGTGTTTTCATTGTTTTATACATTCAACTGACTTCCAAATATGATAAAATCAGAAAGTGTTACCAAATTAATGGGAGCTTTTTTGAAATTAAGGTAGATTTATCCACTTTTCACGTTTCTCGAGTTGTACTCCAAAACTGTTCCTTTTTCGTGGGCTACAGAAAAGTTGTAGCTAATGAAATTGTCAATCGAAATTATACCTAATGAAATTAAAAAAAAAATCCAATTTTTAAAAGATACGCTCCAAAAACAAAAAATACAAAAAAAAATCCGCCACAACTTTCTTCCAAGTTAGGTATAGGCATTACTTCGTGAAAAAGAAATGCCATGTCTAGATTACTTTTTATTGTACAGACTTCTGCGGAAGCTCATTTTAACAGGTGGAACGTCAACTTTCTTTTTCATGAGGCAATGCCTATATCTAACTTTACTTGGAAGAAAGTTGTGGGGGAAAAATTAATTTTTTTGGCATTTTTTTGTTTTTTTTTTTAATTTTGTTTTTGGGGTGTATTTTCTTGAAAAATAATATTAATCTCAAAAATTCATAGCATTTTGTAATTTTGTCTGATCTGGAGGTCAATTGAACGCATGAAATAATGAAAACACTTTAACGTTTTAGTTTCTTTCTCAAATACATAGTCATTATAATCTACACTCTCGAAATCCCACTGGTAGCAATTTTAGATATAATCCGGAAATGTAAAATTTTTAGACCGCCTTATTGCATCTCCTTATTGAATTTTTTTTAAATATTTTTAAAATCGTTATTTACACCCTCAAAAACTCCCTTGTACCAATTTTGAGCAAAATCAAGAGACGTCAAATTTTTAGTCCGCCATATCAATTTTTTTAAAAATAATTTCAAATTCGTAATTTGCACGCTTAAAAACCAACATATACCAATTTTGGACAAAATCGAGACATGTAAAATTTTAGGACGTCATATCTGAATGTCATCCCCGATACTGAATTAAAAAAAATTAAATTCATTTTGTGCGCTCCCAGAAACACGTACAAAATTAATTTTTTTGTCGACGATATTATAAGCGCCATCTTGGATGTTACTGAACCAATTTCTGTCAAAATAATATGAGACCACTGTGGCAACTTCTTGAATATAACGCAAAAAATTTAATTTAAATCAGACGAATTTAGAACAGTCTTCTTCTAGAAGTCGGTTAAAAAGAACGGCTACGTACAAACTTAACTATTGCAATATGAAAATTTTTGTTTTTTAAAACTTAAAATTGGATAATTGCAGTTAGAGTTATGTTTTCGGCCAGGTCAAGCAAAGTCATTTTCAGAAAAACGAGATTACTAAATTTCGCTTCATTAACTTCGTTGTCGCAACTGAATGATAATATACGACTGCAAAGAGTTCTTACGTTTAATAGGTATAGGCACCATTTGTTGCTTGAGGCACAGATGACGGTGATATGGGCGTTCAAGTATAACTTTGTAATCTTTTCGATTTTTCCCTTGGTTTTTCTTTTACATATTTTTAACATATATACTTTCAGAAAATGTAATAAAAACCTGTCACAGTAGTGTTCCCCCTTAAATGTCATGAAAGAACAGGTAATTTAACGTCACTAATATAACTATATACAATCACTGGCAAAAGTATGGAAATATTTTTATTTTACATATTTTTTCAGCACGCTTCGTATTCAACAATAATTTGTGCCGTTTATTTTATATATTTGTTAAGGTATTGAATATTATCACATGTTTACATTTTAGGCTATACACATTTCTCTCTCATCTGTCTTTTTTGTTTATATCTTAGACATATGTATGGAAACATTATTTCTTGTGTGTATTTTTAAAATTTAAAATCATTGGGTTAGTATTGTTGTGCCACTGTTGTCACCAACACCGTATTAAGAATGGGCAAAAATAAGTATTTGTCGAAAAAGTTGCGACTTAGAGTTGTTGAGTTAAAAAGACAAGGTATAGAGCAATGCAGTATAGCAAAAAATTTAGTTTTAAGTGGGGGTATTATTTCGAAAATTCTGAAGAAGTTTCGGTTACTGGAGAATGTTAATAATCTGCCAAAGTCAGGTCGTCCTAGAAAAACTACCCCTATGTTGAAAAGTGCGTTAAAAGAATTACGATAACTGATCCGCGCAAGTCATCTCTCCAAATTAGTGCAGAAATTCGCGAACATTTCAATAAAGACATAAGGGCTCGAACTGTGAGACAACCTCTTTGTGAAGTTAGATTGTTTAAAAGAGTTGCTGTCAAAAAACCTTTACTCTCCAAAAAAAATCAAAAGGCCAGACTTCAGTTTGCTCAGAGGCATTTAAATTGGACACCTCAAAACTGGGGTACGGTGCTTTGGAGTGACGAAAGTAAATTTAAAGTATGTGATTCAGACGGTAGGTCGTTTGCTCGAAGGCCTGTAGGAAAAAAAATTGATGTCAAGTATCAATAATCTACTGTGAAGCACGGGGATGGCAGTATTATGGTCTGAAGATGCTTTTCCAAGTCTGGGACAGGTCTGATAGTAAAAATAACTGGGAAAATGGATCGCTTTAAGTACCGCGACATATCACAGAATACTATGTTGCCCTATATCGAGGAAGAAATGCCGCTTTTATAAAGATATCAACAAGAAAGTGATCCCAAACACTCATCCCGTTTAGTAAAAAATTGGTTTTTAAAGAAAAGCGTTGATTTACTGAAGTGGCCTTCTCAATCGCGGGACCTAAATCCGATTGGACACCTTTGGGAACACAGCGAAAAATTAGGGAAAGAATAATTCATAATGAAAATCATCTATGGGAAGTTTTACAAGATGAATGAAGGAGGAGTCCAGCTGATGTATGTCAAAATCTTGTCGATTCAATGCCAAGAAGATGTAGGAAAGTCAAAGGAGTTTTCAACAAAATATTGAATTTTGCTTCTTTAATTTGTATAGACTTATTTTTTGTGGAAACAATATTCTTTCCATACTTTTGTCCTAAGTGTCTTTTTATTTATCATAGAAAATTTTTGTTTTATTTTGTATTTTCATTTGTTGTATAAAAAGTTATCAATTTAGTAGTGTATGTTTATTTTTTGATATATAATTAATTATTGAAAACCATATATATATATATATATATATATATATATATATATATATATATATATATATATATATATATATATATATATATATATATATATATATATATATATATATATAAATATTTTTTCTGTTTTTATATATATTTCTAATATTTTCTTGGGTATAGGTTTTTCAATTAGAGAAACAAAGGACAACAATTTTTCTGACGTTTCATTCTACATAGTGAGCTTCTTCAAAAGAGCTATATTTTTTCCTATTTTTTGCTTATTATAAAAAGAAATCTATCCATATCAATTGCATAACCAAATATCATAATTGAATTTTTAACATACACACAAAACTACTTTCAAGGTATGTACTATTTTATAATTTTCACTATTTTAACCTGTCGTATTGTTTTAAATTTTAAACTTTAAGACTATTTTAAAATCTGTTTTATTAATTTTAATTAAATTAAAAATATAAATGTGTAATTACTGTGATATATGTTTATTATAAAAAAAATTTTGTAATTTTGTAGATTTAAAATAAATATACCAGCTCTTTTGAAGAAGCTCACTATGTACTAATGGAAAAACCTATACCCAAGAAAATATTAGAAAAAAAAATTTTAACAAAAAGTTTAAGATACAAAAATAAATAATATATATATATATATATATATATATATATATATATATATATATATATATATGTCATTATGCTGACAATATCCAAGATATCAGGATATTATAAATTCATATCAATATTTACAGAAGTAGTTAGTATATCTAATTAAATTTTTATCAATGAAATGCCTCTCACAAAAAATTCAGGTCCTCTAGCACTGGCATTTAATTAAAGTAAATTATATAACGTGTTAATAAAAACGTTTATATTTACCTGTTTGCTATACTGTTACTAGCCCTTTCTTCATCAAAAGTCTCTTGTTTACTAGTTTTATTTCCTATATCCAATGGTATAAGTAAATAAACCATCCGATTGGCATAATGTATTGCTTGACTGTACATTGTATTTTCTTCACATGTCACCAGTTCTTTTTGTTTTTCCGGATCAATAGAATTCCAAATTCTAAAAAAATTTATTTACTTAATGCAAATAAATATTAAAATGTTTTTTTTTACCGCGCACCATTTGAGGGAGACGAGCGGATATCGTAAAATAAAATGGATGACAGATATAAATCGAGCTGTCAAACCAAAAATGACTGTAGTGTGATCGCCGCCATGGGGTGGGCAAACCAATTTGTAAATATTTATTATACCATACTTAAAATTGTTACCACTGCATTCTTTCACAATACTTGGTTGTGTGAAAATCCATTGTCATAATTACGAACAGAACCTTCTTTAATAATTTTGTATGTCTCGAACCTCAAATTTTCGAAGAAATAGTTCGTCAACATATTGCTTTGTTTAATGTCGAACTATTTTTAACAAAATAAAATAGTGATAATTTAGTATAGCAGATATTCAGAAATTATAATCAATTGACCCGATTTAGATCAACCGGGTTAGTAAACCAAGAATTACTGCTATTTTACTTATCTCTTTCCAATATTCGTTCCGTTCAACTACTCATGTCGATAAAAATTCGGAAAGTTAGGTGAATTAATTCGACCCTTATCATTTCAAGACGAAGGATTTTATCCCGCTGTATTGCAAAAAGTATTTTGCCTACTGCATGACAGGTAGCAGTCATTTTTAGTTTATTACATGATCAGTCCAGTTACTTTATAATGTGCGTGGACAGACGTCTAAATATGCCCAAAAAACTAGCATTTTTAAAAAATATATTTTAAAGGAAAACAAAATTGTAAAATTTGGGTAAAAAATTAACCACAATTTATATTTTTAGTACTGAAAAGTCCCAAAATAAAGGACTGTTTAAAATTTTATACTAATCCTATTGAAAATTTTGAAAAAGTTAATAAATTCACTAAGCTCCTATACAAATCCAAACATTAGGGAATAACTCCATTAAACCATTTACTTTAAACAATATGCATACGTTTTTTTTTTTTATTTTTTAGTAAAGAGGAAAGAAAAATGTGCCAAGTTTACTGAAATAGTCAATATAAAGCATTCAAATCACTAACCTCATTTGTTCAGCAGCAATTTCTAACGCTGAAGTTTCCTGCATTCTTAACATTGATCTTCTGTGCCAAGTTAGGTCCCTATCTCTTGGAGATACCGGACTTAGCAATTCGTTTGGAACTAAATTCTCTACTCTTGAAGCGTAAAGTGCTTTAAGTTCCTTTTGAACATCCTAAAATTAAGGAGAAAAAAATTAAGAGCCAGATTCATTAGGAAGGTTTAAAACTTAGACCTGATCTGTTGCCATGGAAGGAGGTCTTCTAGTTGGCCAGTCGTGTTTTGCTTATGATATTGTAGTTAAATATTACAACGTATTATAATTTCCACTACATTATATAGTGGAAATTATAATACCTTGTATCATTTAACTATTATATAATGGATTTCCATCAAGTAACGGCTAACACAATATAATGCTTATGATATTGGTGCAATTTATATTATATATGTCAAAAAATAAACGCTTATACAGGAATATTAAGGATATAAATCAAGACATAGAGCCTTAATATCAGTAACACGAATAGTTGTCTCAGGAAAATAAACAAAATTTTCCATTATTGCCAGTTTAGCAATAAAAGATAATTATTGTTTTTATTGTTGTATTTTTACGGTTCAAAAGTGGCTTGATTTATTGTTGTATTTGTCAATTTAAACCCACTACTATCGACTTACACTGGTTTTAAAGTTAGACCATGTTAGTGAATTAGGGACTTAAACTTTTAAATATAATATCCATGATTTTACGTTACATGGGACATTTTGAATAACTGACTGTTTATAACAAATCACGTAAAATATAAAAGCTGGTATGTGTAAAAGATTTTTTAGATCAAGCTTTTCAAAGATGCATTTAAAATATCTTTCTAGACAAAGAGACAAAATATGTCTGCTAATTATTTATTAATAGTATTTAGTATCTAATCAACAGATGCAACATTAATGAACCACAAGCAAATATTACAGACTTACGATAGCCCAAGACTTTCAAGATTATATAAAAAACTAGCATCCCCCGTCGCGGCTTCACCTGCACTGTTTTTGTGCCAAAATGAGTGACTGATATTTAAGATCTACAGGAGCTCTCAACTCAACTGTAGGAGCGGCATGACATGAACGCCAGGAGACCTTAATGGCTCGCTGCCTAGCGGCCAGAATGAAAAGTAATTTTTCATCTTTAACAAACACTTCGGAATACATTATACAGCTAGACAAAATTTAGTGATGATGGGTTTAATAGTTTTCCAGATTTTTGCGAATATACGAATATAAATATTTTCTTTATACAGGGTGTCCGGTAAGCACCTCCTAATTTCTTGGGAGCATACAGGATAAGTCAAAATTACCATAATTTGTCCTAGAAAAGAAGTTCCTAAAGTGTCCCTTAACGGAGATACAGAACCCTAAAGGGGTACCCAGCGATTTACCTTATCGGCTCTAAGTTTTGAACCGACTTGTATATTTTAATGATATTTTAATATTTTATAGAGGTCATAAAGACTCATTAAACCATACTACAGTATATGTTTTAGATCATCAGAGAATTTAGGAATGAACTTGCAGCCAGTCTCGCTGGGCCTAATTTTTGATAGGTATCATTTTACAGAGCTGAAAACTGATTTTCTAAATATTTTGGTAATTCCTCTTCAAAAAAGGCACTCTTATTTATTTCAATAAAACGGGCAGTTCTCGAGATAAATCGGTTTTTATGCGAAAAACTCAAAAGTTACTAATGCTACACACAAATAGGTTAAAATTAGGTTGTTATTGTTAAGAATATGTTGATATGCATTTAATTTATAGCGAAGCGCTGTCAAATTCTTCAAAGGCAAGAAGACTTTATGCTGGAAGATTTCCAGTTCGAACATTGCCAAGTCCAAAAACCTTTCAAAGGGTTGATCGAAGTCTAAGAGAAACAAGTAAAAGATGATTAAAAGATAATTATTAGAGTTAACGAATTAATTTTTTATATAGTATGTTTCATTCATGGTCTTTTTTGCAGCGGCGTGGCCCAGAAGAGCACGAGACCCTCACATAGAGAAACAAATTTTGCAAGATATTCCTGACAACTCTTCAAGCAGCATAAAAAAGCTGGCAACACAAAACAATGTTACAAAATGGATTGTACATGAAATTCTAACCGAACAGTAACTTCACCCGTACCACGTTGAAAAAGTACAAGCTATGTCTCCAGATGATTATCTCACAAGACTTCAATACTCCAACTGGTTTATACAGCAACATAATCTAAATCTATATTTTGATATTTTGCTGATGAAAACCGGCACATTATAATTCAAAACAAACACCAAAAAAGGTTTATTGTAAATATATGGTCTGGAATAATCAGAAATAACCTTATAGGCCCTCTTGTTTGGCAAGGAAAACCCAATGGTGAGATTTATTTACAATTTTTGAAGCAAAATTTAAATACTTTATTGGAAGACATACCTCTTGATGGAATAAAGCAAATGTGGTATACGCATGATGGTGCTCCACCTCATTGTAACCATATAGTACGTCAACACTTAACAAACATTTTTGGCCCTCGATAGATAGGTCGAGGTGGGCCTGTTTTATGGCCACCAAGGTCTCCAGACCTAAATCCCATAGACTTTTACTTCTGGGGACATATAAAAGAACTAGTTTATTCAACACCAGTAAATACTAGAGAAGAACTACTAGTGAGAATAGCATTCTAACGAAGTCCGTAATAATGCCGGAATATCATTTTGCAGTGCAACGGGAAAATATTCGAAGAATAAGAAAATGTACTTAAGTACTTGGAATCCATATTGAACATTTGCCAAAATGGCATTTAAACGTTTTCGCTATTTTTGCATTTTAATAACATTATAAATTAATTGGGCCCCTTTAAACCCTTTGAAAGGTTTCTACATTTAACAATATCTGAGCTGGAAATCTTTCAGCATAACATCTTCTTGTCTTCGAAAAGTTAAACAGCGCTTCCTCATAAATTAAAGCACATCAGCACTCCCTGCGTATTTTATTTTTACCTGTTTATGTTCAGCATTAGTAACTTTTCAGTTTTTCGCATAATAACCGATTTATCTCGAAAACCGCCAGTTTTGTTGAAATAAATTAAGAGTACCTTTTTTGAAGAAGATTGACCAAAATATTTAAAAAATCAGTTTTCAGCTCTGTAAAATGACACCTATCAAAAATTAAGCCCAACGAGACTGGCTGCAAGTCCGTGCCTGACTTCTCTGATGATCTAAAACATCTACTGTAGTATGGTTTAATGAGTTTTTATGGCCTCTATAAAATATTAAAATTTCATTAAATTATACAAATCTGTTCAAAACTTAGAGCTTGGTACAACTGTAGAGCTCTGTATTTTCGTTAAGAGACACTACCTGCTTCTTTTATATCGCCTGTCGATCTAGTTTAGGGCCATTTTTTCTTTTCACACACCACATTTTTCCTTTACTGTTATATTAAGACCACACTGAAATACTGAATTTAAGCAAAACGAAAAAAAGTCTCAAATGGGGGTTATTATAGACTAAAAAGATTGAAAATAATTTCAAAAATTTAAATAAAAAATGTCAATATACGCATTTATATATAATTTGATAAATTCGTAGCTGATACTTGATGGAAATTCATTGTAAATAATGATAATAACACAATTATTATAAATTTTCACTACTAATATTTTTATTTTTTAATTCTTAAAGAAAGTCACGACAATTATTTTGGCACACAGTATCTTCTTTGGACGGTGAACAATAACTAAAATGCGAACTAACCTGAACTACCTTAACTTATTCACTATACTCACTTGATAAAATGCTGCTTCCCAAAACTGTTGATTTTGCCACACGGCGTGTTCTTGTATACACGTGTAGGCAAACTGGATAATACCTGTACACAACTTTCGACAAAAAATTGTTGCTAAGGGCAAAAGGGCGTAAGCTACACCATATTCATCCATTGAACTGTCATCTTGCAATGCACAATTCATTAGGCGAACTACCAGATCAAATTGTTGGTCTGAAATATATCAATATATAGTTTGTTGCACTTATAGTTCAATTATTATCTTTTTTAACATGAATAAAATATGAGTGACCCAAAGAATTCTGAATTTAATATACAATATTGCATGGGTATTGAGCAAACATTTTAAAAACTTATATTATTGAGATTAAAAATTAAATTATGTTTCCCTGTTTCCTTATACAAAAAATTATTAAACTATATTAATTCTCTCAATTAATATTATTATATTAGGTTAAGCCGCTACCGAACTGCTGCTAAAATCCATTTTTTAATAAAACCAAAGGTATTATATAATTGAACTTAAATGTATAATCTTATAATACCTTTCGTTAATTTTGGTCCCGCTGAGAACAGACCCCTAATGGGTGCCTCAACAAGAACTTAAATTTGAAATCGCACGCCATTTTTATTTGTCAATTGTTAATTTACCCATGTTCGGTAGTTTGTTAATTGAGACATAGGCATTTACGAAAATGCCGCATTACAGTTTTGAAGAACGTTTAATAACAGTGAAAAATCATAATGGAGAAAATTTTACACAATCAAGTTACGTGATAATATTGGTGTGTATAATCAACCGTGTGCAACCGGAAATTAAACCTGCACAACAGTACTCTCCAACGAATTGTAACAAAAGATGTGCACCTTTATGCTTTCAAGATCCAGTTGATTCAACAATTGCGGCCTAGTGGCAATTGACCGTGCAAAAACCTTACTAACTGGATCTTGAAACAACTACAAGTTGACGATATATTTCAAAACTAAATTATTTTTAGTAAAGAGACTCACTTTCACCTCAACGGCTTCACCAACAAGCAGAATTCTCGGATCTGGGAAATGGAAACTTCAAAAAGTGACAGTTTGGCGTGACATGTAGGCAAAAGACCATTTTTTTTGAAAATGATGAAGCTTCGGCGACCGTTAATAGCGATAGCTACCCTAGCATGTTGCTAAACTTTTTTGGTACGAATTGGATAGAATGGACGTAAATGAAATGTAATTTCAATAGGATGACACCTCCTATCACACCGCATGAGAAATCATGATTAAGTTCACGGGTCGGGTTATCCTGAAACCAAAAACTGGTCGCCAAGAAATTGCGATTGTACCAGTTTTAATTTTTTCCTGTTTTTTTTTTAAGTAAAGTCTATGCAAACCATTCTGCGACAAGGACTCAAAGAAGAAATTTAAACGCCCAATTCGTGAAATTCAGCGGCCCTTCCTATAAAACGGATTATGAAATTTCATCGAAAAAGTACATACCTGCCAACGATGGCCCGTTGAGCGACATTTTATTTCATGTTTAATTTAAATAATTACTGTGTATACAACAATACAAATTTCTAAGAAAAATAATGCATATTTTAATTCATTTTATTTTCAAATTCTTGTATACAAAGCGGCGAGAGTAAAAAGTGAAGCTTTTACTTACGAAGCTTAGACAATAAACCTTTTGGAATGGACAGTGTTCGTTGCGACTGTAGTTGTTCACCAAGGTTGCCTTTTGAAAACTTGATCCGACGGGAGGAGGCGTCCACTTCTGGTACTGAATTCATATTGTTATAAAGTCCAAAGAGTTCAAGCTTGAAATTTATATGAAACCTCAGTTCTTTAATTATATTTAATATATATGGTTGCATTTGTTCTAACTTAATTTTTTAGGTAGGTACTACCGCACAAAGTTAAATCATTTAATTAGTACCAAATTAAAGGTTATTCTTCTACTAATAGAAACAAGTAGATTGCCATCTCTTACATTGACTACCAAGTTAATTTTCAAGTTGAGTTGTCAGAAAATAAATACGGACCATTAGAAAAGGATAGGATCAGACATGTCCTCCTTCTCATCTGTCTTAGCGCAGCCTTCCTTGATATTGGGGAAACATTCGATCATACATCCTTCGCTTCCATAACGACGTGTGTCAGAAGACACTTTATGTAGGTGGTTACAAAACACGCTTCAGGGCAGACGAGAACAGTCAAATTTGTTGGAGAAAACCGTAGAGGTGTCGATAGCCAGGGGCTGCCCGCAGAGAGGGATTCTATCCCCCTTCTGTGGTATCTGGTGGTCGACGAACTTCCGGTAAACCTCAACAACCAAGGCTATTATACCCAGGGGTATGTTGGTGATATAGTCATACTCATCGTGAGGAAATATAGTCAATTAATATCTGAACTCGTGCAATAGTTCTGACTATAGTGAAGGAGTGGTGCGTTAAAAAGCACTTTAGGGTAAATCCTGCACACTCATACCCTTGACTAAAAGAAGAAAGTTGGGTGAATTAGAATTACCAAATATCTCCAGTACACAATTGCAAGTGCTTAGGTGTAATCCTGGATGCAAAGCTTGCCTGAAACTAACAAATACAATTATCTCTAAGGGTAAAAAGTCCATGGCAGCAAAAAAGGCAGTGGCAAAACGTGGGGATAAAAATTACACATTGTACGCTGGCTGTATACTGCTGTGGTAAGACCCATGATGACCTATGGCTCGGTTGTATGGTGGACAAAAATTACTCAAAGAATGGCCACACTGGAGCTCTCCAAACTCCAAAGACTAACCTGTTTATGCATCACGAGAGCCACGAGAAGCACCCCAACAGTAGCCATGGCAACCCTACTAAACCCCCCTTCCCTGATATGAATAATCAGGGCTGACGCAAAGATGGGTACTTACAAGTTGGAATTAAATAAGATCTGGTGGACTAGATCTGCCCTCGGACACACCAACACCAAAGCCATGGTGACGAACTCATTGTTGGAAATAAGCAGTGACACCATGCTAAAAACTTATCACTTTGACATGTCCTACACCATTCAGCTAGACTGGAACGTAGATTCTGACCGAACAGTGAGTCGGCGAGGAAAAACCTCATTTGGTACATAGGCAGGTCCGAAACTGACCTCAATACAAATGCCGGAATACACGGGGACACACCCAGATCAAATATAAGTGAAACACTGGAGCAGCGTACTACGGTATTCCAAGCAGAAATACGCGATATCGATATTCCTCTTCGGGAGAATCTGAAGCGGGGTTATAGGGGCAGAACCGTTCTAATTTTCTCAGCACTGAAAGCTCCAGCATGATATCAAATAACATCAAAACAGGTCTGGGCTTGTCTTCAAAACCTTATCGCCCTGGCAAAATGCAATAAGGTTACTCTTGGGTAGGTGACAATACACAAGGGTATTCCTGGCAATGAAAAAGCGGATCAACTTGCAAGACAAGAATCTGCTATCACATTTATTGGACTAAAACCAGTATTAGAAATTATTAAGGCTGCTATTCGTGGATGGTTATCCTAGTGGATAAATCAATAACACCACATCCAATGTAACCACACTGCAGGCCATAGGCACATCAAACTATTGCTGAGCAGATCATCCGGTAAACCAAACTGCGAAATTCTGCGTCTCAGCAGACAACAGATCACGCTGATTGACAGCATATACCTGGCTACTGCACTCTGAGGAACCATCTACACACAATGATCATCTTTAATGAAGAAGCAATAAGTAGTATATGATGTTGGGGACCAGACAGCCTCGCACATCATTTTCGAATGCGAAGCTTTAACCTACTACACACCTTCGGGAATCGATTACCAAGAATGTTTATACCTAGAGGATAAACTAGTGAACAGGCTGCTAAACCTAATCAAGGCCAACCTGTTCACTTAGAATATATATAACAGGCGACACAATAAGTCTTAAGGCTGCAGTGTAAGAGCTCCTCAATGGTGGCCTTCTACATCACTTAATCAATCAATCCCGTGTATTTTCATTCCTAAATTGATTAAAGCAGAAAGTACTTCATACAATTTATGTTAATTCTAGGTGACAAAATGCAAGAGAACATATATCTTTTAAATTAAATGTATATCTTTGTCAGTGGATTGCAAAAGGGGATAGAATTATACCTAAAATTTTTACATGGTTTAAAGGTGAACGTATATATCATATTTTTATAATTAATAATGAAGCGGAAAAAGAAGATAATAATTATGAAGCAGACAAATTACATAATTTAGATGATGAAACAAATCACAGAAATTATTATAGTAACATTATTTCGAAATTAATAATCTTCTAATGAAATTAAATCATTTTAAAACTAAATAAATAATTCTCTATTGAACTACTATTTAGAATTTAATTTAAAGAAACTTTTATTATGGAATCCTAATTTTTTTCACACTCATCAATAATATGGAATTCTAGTTTGGGGGCACTGTGGAAATCAATTCCCCATTTCCAAGGTACCGAAATCAGCGTTTCGAACAATCTCAGGGGTACACAGCAGAACTCTTTTATTACCCACGGAATCTTTACCTACCTAATTTATGTGAAAACAAATATTCATATGTTCACTACTCATTCGAATCTAACTGGTAACACACAGGATATCGATATAAGATATTTAAGATTAAGTAAATCAATGGAAGGTGTTAATTCTTGTGGATGGAAACGTTATAATAAGACACCTGGAAACTGAAAAATTTTAATCCAGAGTCAAAACTATATTGACGTCAATCTGGTATCAAAACATTTGAGGGACAGCATAGCTGACTATTTTTGAAGTATGTATAATTTTCAATTGTGATAAAGTAATTTATATACATGTATTTTAAATATGTTTTATTTATTGTGGAATTTATTATTCCAGTTTTTCCAAGTAAGCCGCCAACTCAATATGAACATTTCTATCAGCAAAACCAAATGCATGACAATCGCAAAGGATCCACTCAGATGTAAGCTGGTGGTGGAGGACAATCCCATAGAGCAGGTGATGCAATTCAGATACCTAGGCATAGACATATCAAGCACCCACGACCCAGTTAAAGACCTAAGGAGCCAGATTAACAAAGCATCCGCACTATCAGGATGCCTACGAGATATAGTTTGGTCAAACTCGTACATGCGCAAAGATAGCAAAATTAGAATCTACAAGACTTGTATCAGACCCATCATGACATACGACACGGAAGTCCGTGAGGACACTAACAAGACGAAACACATGCTAAGGGTGGCCGAAATGAAAACACTGAGAACAATAGTGGGGAAAACAAGAAGAGACAGAGTAAGAAACACAGATATCAGAGAACAATGCGGGATACAAGACATTGTGAGATGGGGAAGACAACGTAAGAGGCAGTGGTACAACCATGTAAGACGGATGGACGAGAACAGACTTCCGAAAATAGTCCTAGAAAATAACCCGCCCGGCTCAAGACCTCCCGGGAGGCCCCCTAAAAGGTGGAAAGATAGTTGGCAATCTACCTCTCAGGAAAAGATGCAGAGGCAGCTTCAGAATTAACAGATCGACAGATCTCCAAGAAGTAGAAGAAGAAGAAGAGGAATTTATTGTAGACTATGAATTATCTTTTCTCCTCTGTCTTATACTATATTTTAGTTTAGATTTCAGCAAATTTATAAACACAATAAATCATTGTATCATTGAAAAAAACAATGAATCTGTGAAAATAATGAAAGCTGTTAGCAGAAGTAAACTTTAATTTGGTATTAATTAAATGCTTTAACTCGGTGGAGATAGTAACTGCATGAAAAAAAAATGAATTAGATATGAATTGGCAATAAGTTCAATCATAATTTACCAAGGCAACCATATATATTTAAATAAACAATTAAATGATCGCCGTTTGATATAAATTTCAAGCTTCAACTCTTTGGAACCAGTAAATTGCATTTAGTACTGGAAATGGGCGTCCCCCCGCTGTCGGAGCAAGTTTTCATAAGGCAACCTAGACAACGACTAATCTTGATCCTAAAAGTATGATTTCCATTTTTTTACAGTCACCTCTTGGTCTATTGAGAGACCTTTTATTTATATTCGCAATATAAAATATCTACGTATTTGCAATGTTAAAATCTGTATGAATATTTTAATGCCCTTTGGTACAGAGGGTTTCCAAAAGATGCTAGTACAATAGTAGCATCATATGTCTAGTTAAAAGATCCCCAAGATAATTTTCATCAAGTTATTTTCTTCGCACATCACAAAACAAAATATATTTTTATGTCTTTACACGTTATCATTTCCAGGTCTCACAGACCCTACATCGCTTCAGCACAAAATTTCATATTGTAAACTTCTTTGTTGTAGATGTTCTGAGTAGTAACTTTATTACAATTTTTTTTTTAAATACCTGCTCAACCACGAAAAATTTACCTTCAAGCATAGCCTTTGTACCACTAACTTGCTGAGATAACTCGTTACATAATGCCAATCTTGCCTGTTTTGACTGTAACGCTCTTAAAACCGCCGGAAAAGATTTTCTAGCGTCTGATATCTTGTTTTCGAATATCCAATTTACACAATTTCTTAAAACCTACAAAAAACAAAAATAAACTATTTATTTAATAATCAATTCTGAATATTACTAAAGCCAACAACACAAAATATGTTTGAATTATATTGTTTAATCATCAGAAAATAATATTTTATAACTTACTTCTAATCTCCTAGCTGAATTACTAACAATATTTTTATTATCCCTCATATTTGATATGTGTGGTCCCATCGGTACTATTCTAGGTTGGATAGGTCTTAGAGACGATAACCTTAAAAGGAATACAAAATACTTTATTGTAATGGGAAAACCTTCTTCATTAAAAGGTGTAATGCAATTAAAAAGACAGAAGACACAAATTGAATGCAAAACATCATTTTACAAGCTATGTACAGCTTACAATGATTACCGAAGTAATTTAAAAAGATCCGTACTCGAAGGCAAGTAAGATACAGGCAATTTCTTTTACTCGAAACATTTTACTTAAATGAACCGATGTAGCAAAGTTTAAATAATAGTTCGGGTCTAATTGTATCTATGTTACCTTGAGTGCGAAGCTTGATTTTTTTAAAACTAATAAATCTGATCGGAGTCCCTCGCTGTCAAGGATGTTGGTCAACGAAAAAGTAAAGCTTAAAGCCGATATCCATTTTTAAGACGTGTAGACAGTAGTGACTAAGTAAGCAGTGGTGATCGATCCGGAAATGCAGACGATAAAAGACATCAATAACGGCTTCGAAAGATCAATGTTACGATTGTTAAAAAGAGTCGGCGTGTCCTGAACTTTTTTCAAAGAAATTCCAAGAAAACCCTGTCTACAAGGAGACATCTCTGACTTTATTCGTGCTGTGAAGTATTCGGAAAATCATGACATAACAAATTTACATAATTTGTGCTCCGATAAAGGGAAGTTAGCACCCTCGCTTAGAGCAGAATGTCACTTTATAGTAAGATCTGAGAGAATTCAGGCGACTTCCTAATTAATTTATTACTTAGAAAAAGCCTCTAATGCCAACATCCATAAAAAAATAATTTAATAAATGTAACTGGTTTGTTAAGAATATATTGTAATTTCAGGTAAATATTGTTCAAAAACTTCTAGATTTCAAAACTCAAAAAATACTTATACGATTTAATTGTATTTATTAATGTTTTTATTTGACACCCCGCTATGTAGACAGTAAAGAAAGAATAATATATTTTTTAGATCATATGGAAAAATAGTAGCCTGAATTTATATAAATAACAAAGAAGTGTATGTTTTACTGAAAAAACATGCTTTGGAAGATTAGGTAATGTAGGATGCTAAAATAATAATCTTGGCATTTCACTGGATAAATTTTATCACGTTATATATTTTCGCTTAAATAACGCAACAAACCATCATTGGGTGTTAATGCGCCGAGCGTCTATTTGAGTACCTATTAACGTTAAACCTTACAAATTTATTTGCGTAAACAATAAAGACTAACCCGAGCTACAGTAACAATAAAAATACAAGGCAAGTTTCGAAATATCCACGAGGGTTTTGAGTAATAATTAATATCTTGTGACCATGCTTAAAAATTATAATGAGAAAATTAGGTCATTTCAACCCTCGCAGCTAATATTACTGAACTAAATTTTAATTCATGATTGCAATAAGGAAAAATGTACGAAATTATATCGTTACTAGCCCCGTATTTTAGTTATAAAACTTACGTTAATGTTTTTAGCAATTAAAGCAACAACCCGATGCAATTATAAATGTGAGGAAACTTTTTAGGTGCGACTTTTCACTTTGTACGCTTAAATAAAGCACATAAAAACAATGGTTGCGTTCAACCCATAAAAAATAGTAAACAGTTTAAACTACATCTGACGGTTACGAACAGAGACCATTCAATATTTTCTACAGATGAGTTCGTTTTAACACCACAAGAATATTTGCATGTTTTGTGAATGAATGCAACCAACAAAAAGAATATTTGTAAAACAACCAGAAGACAATGTGTTACTAGCTACAGACAAATAAACTAACAAGTATACTTATTGCGTGCAATCAATTGCATCGGAAGTTGCATCAAGCTACAAAAGAAAATCGAAGATTTGTAAATGTTAATATTTAAAATAGTTTAATAAGCCGTTGAGCGAATAACATATCTATAATTTTTTATGTACGCTAATAGATATAAATGGCACATTAAAAGCTTCGGTACACATAGAATATTCACAGAAGAGAAAACTTGCCTTTGCCCACACGAGTTATACAATGGAAAGGAGAAATGGGAAAACTTAAAATAGTAAAAACAAATTCAAATTCATAGTTTCAGTCAAACTGATAATGCAGGTTTGTTTGGGCTTCTAGAGCTTTAAAAACGCGACCGAGTGAGCATTAATATCCATGAAAATTGTAGATTGAAAACAAAGTTCAATATTTACATCTGGTCACATAATTTTAATCGATCCATTAACTTATGAAAAGCGCGAAATATTTTTTATAACATCAATAAATATGTAGGTCACTACGAAAGTATTGAGATACACAGAATATGTAGAATTTAGTTGTTATCATTGCAGTGGGATATGAACATTGACTGTAAGGAACGCTAAGAGAGCGAAATTAACACTTTGTGACTACGGTGCAATTATTATGAATAATTTTTAACGCAGCTGAATTACAGAAAATTGTGTATAGGAAACGTCCAATATATTTGGACAAGAGTGGCCAATCCATATTTCACTGTGTTTTGGTGTTATAAATAATTAGAACGTGGACAGTTTTAACATAGATAACACAGGCCGATAACATTTCAAGTCCAGAAAAGGGACTATACTTTTCCGAAGGTTTTTTTTTGACGCTCTGAATCCGAATTTGACTTCCAATTTGACCCATCAGTTCTGATTTTCAAGATATCCTAACCTAAAAGTGCAAAAAACGCTCTTTTTTGTTATACTGGAGGTTGTGTTTCAGAGTAGCATGGAACTTTTCGACATGACACGACGACTTTCAAAATCATTATGTTAAATCGTTTCAAAATCTTTTTCCTCTTCGAGATACCATTTGTGGAAATTTATGGTTCTGCCGACCATTTGCACCATATGGGCAAGGCAAAAAAATATGTAACAGGAAAAATTGTATGGAATGACCCAGGGAAATCGGGGTATTTTTGGGATCGCTAATCATAAATCTGAGGTCAGAATTTGATAATTTTAGTATCCAAGATAACGGATTAATATAGTGGATGTGAAAATCGCAAAAAAATCAAAAAAATCGATGATTCCGGCCGAATTTTGTTACTCGGGGGATTTTTAGAGTCGCTGATCCCAAATTTGAGGTCGGGATTTGTCAATTTCAAGAGAGCGAAACGAGTTTAATAGGCCCCAAACCATAAATTTGCACAAGCGATATCTCAGAGAGGGAAAAAGATTTTGCGAAGATTCAAAATGGGTTTTGAAGGCATATTTTCAGATGCCCAGTCGTGTCATGCCGAAAAGTTTCATGACACACTGAAAAATAAACTCCAATATAACAAAAAAAAACAGCGTTTTTGCACTTTTAGGTTAGGATTTCTCGAAAACTAGAGCTGATGGGTCAAATCAGACGTCAAATTCGGATTCAGAGCGTCAAAAAAAACCTTCGGAAAAGCATAGTCCCTTTTCTGGATCTGATGTTAGGGGAAATTTTATCGGCCTATGTAATGATCCACAGGCCGCTGTATCATCCGAAACAGAAACTTCGGACACCTTAGCTTCTATTGGGAAAATATTGAAGGAAGCTTACGACAGACGATGAAACAATACTGGATTATTACGATGTTCTATCAAAATCTAAAAATAGTCGTGCTATTTGAAGATGGAGAAATTCCAACTGCTGTAAAAACGTCTTGATCGGTCAGAAAGAAAATTATTGTATTTTTCAGTTACTATTAAACGGATTGTCAAAAGGACAAAACACTGTAACAACTCAATTATTTGCAAGGCTCAAAATGCTTCGCCAAAGAACTCGTTTAGACAAGTTGCGTCGTTAGCACGACAAATCTAACGAGTTGTTGATCAAGTAGGAAGAAGCATGGGCAGAAAAGTGGAGGAAGATTTTTACTAAATGGGTCAAATGTATACAGAGGCGTATCAAATATGAAAGAAAATATAGAAAAATACGTTACTTTCGTAGCGGCCTACGTATATCACTAATATATCGATGTATCGACATCATATTAACAAGGGTCGCGATTTTCTTGAAACATAACCAAGAAATTATATATAATTTTTTTATAATAACATGCCAGGGTTTGTGCATATTGCTCATTCACATATATTTTATGCACATCCAACTTACCAACTAAAATCGTCACTAAAATAAGCAATAAAGAAAAAAATTTAATAATTTATAAATTTTATGAACTTATAGCTTTACAAACTCCCCATGAACTCTTTATTATCAATAAAAATATTTGTCGTTTACTTCATAATTTGTTAGCAAAATTATTCAAAGTAAATCTTACTAAGTTCTTCTTGGCCCATTTTAAACGGATATAATAATAAAATAAGTAACGTATTGGCAATGTAATGACTAGCTGATGGCCAGGAAGGAATTTAAGATAATTCAGATTAAAAAAAATGCCTTCCTTTGTATTTTCAATTTAAAAACAAAATAAACTTGCAACTCGCGCATATTAGTCTTATATTTTTGTAGAAAGTTGTGACATGCAGCTCAACCATTTAAAATCTAGAACTGATTAGTTGCAATGTAAATTTTTTACTAAAAGCAAATAATATACAGTGTCAGACAAAAATAAAGCTACGCTTTAACATGTATTAACCAGTTTTCGATCACCATCTAAATTATAATCAGAGAGAGGTATTTCACTATCACTAAATCCCTTGCTTCTTTTATAAATAAATTAATTAAACATCGAGGTAAATCATTTTCTTTAGAATTTGAGAAATGGATGAAGCGTACAAAATTTGGAAAACACATAATAAAAAAGAGCTGAGTGACAAAATTAATATTAGACAGGATATATGAAAACTTTCGTGGTCAACCTAAATCAAACTTGGAGACCTTAAAATTTTTTAAAAAAGTTTGATGCTATGGTCAAAAGAGCAAGTCAAGCTAATTTTCTTCGATCAGAAAAATTAATTTTATCCCAAATGGGAAAACCAATTGTCTCATCATGTAGACTAGTTGAAACTGGATTAACTGTATACAAACCTGCTAGAAACCAATTTTGCAAACCATTATTTTCATTGAAACACAGACTAGTACAAAAAGATGCTGTTTAGGGACAAATCGAAATTTAATTTTTATATAAGCGACGTTTTCAGCAAGTACATCCTCCTAGGTGACAATGTGTTTGGGTAGGATGGTTTTTCGCGATATAAAATGGATACATTGTATGAAATCAATGGTATTATTATAGATCGTTTTAAATATCTAGACATTCTACAACATGAAATGGGCTTCAATATATCGAGTGAAACATGCCTCGTCTTGTATGACTCGTCGCATATCGCGATGTGTACTAAATAGTGGTTTAACGACTTCAATGTAAATTTTCTTTGGTGGACGCTCAATTAACCCCGAGTTTCCACTCTGTCAGTTTCGTGTCTACCGACTAATGGGACTATCCTCTAATGGTCTGACAACTTTTTTAATAAGTTGCCGCGCACGAGATTCGAACTCGCGCTGGTCGTGGTCGTCCTTATAAGTCCTAGCGCCTTAAACGGTTAGGCTAATCCCATGCGTAAGAAAGTCATATACGTGGTGGGCTTCGAATCCCCAATCTTCTGCTTGATATACATATACGTTATCCATCAGACCACCATCATTACATAAATTTTAGAACTAGAATTTACCTGGACAACTAACCGATTGACTGATTAATTGGATGATACAGCAGGCTAGGATTGAGAAACCCTTACACTGCAGCTTGGTGACTGACTGTGTTACCTGTTATTGTTCTATCTGGTTGGTTTCCTTAATCAGGTTTAGCAGCCTGTTCACTAGTTTATTCTCTGGGTATAAACCTTTCGGATTGATCGATCCCTGAAGGTGTCTCCAGTAGGTCAGAGCTTCGCATTTAAAGATGATTTGTGAGGCTGTTCCGTCCTTTTAGTCACATAGTCTACATATTGGTTTTTCATTATAGATGCACATTGTGTGTAGATGTTTCCTTAAGCTACAATGGTCGGTTATTAGTCCTGTCACCAGCCTGATCTGTTACCTGCTTAAAGGCAGGATTTTGAGGCTTAATTTGCCGAATAGTTTGCTCGGCAATAGTTTGCTGTGGCCCGCAATGTGATGCCAGTAGGTATGGTGTTGATAATTTATCTACCAGAACGACCGCTCAAGAATAGCACTCTTAGTAATGCCAAATACTGATTCCGATCCAATAAATGGGTAGCAGACCCTTGTCTTTGAAGTTGATAGGCTTTTCAATGCTTAGGATGCCCTTGTATTCTGGTACTTTAAACTAGAGCAACCTGGTTGTTTTAACAGAATGATAAAATGTTAAAGACAATCCCAGAACTGTTTTAGTGTTAGCTTTTAGCGCTGCCCGACTGTGGGAGCAAATGAGAACGGTTTTGTCCCAACCTCGTCAGATTCTCTCGATGACAGATATCAATAGCATGTGTTTTGCCTGGAATACTGTGTTGTGCTGCCCCGGTGCATCACTTATGTTAAGTATGAGTGTGGTTCAGTATATACCAGCTCCTGTACAATGGTCAGTTTCGGGCCAAACGAGGTTTCCCGACTGATCGATCAGGTCCCGTCTTCCAGTCAGCCTGAATGGTGTAGGGCCTGTCAAGTTATAGGCTCTTGGCATAGTGTCACTGCTCATTTCCAATGATGAATTCGTCACCACGCCTTTGATGCTGGTGTGTCCCAAGGCAGGTCAAGTCCATCAGACCTTGTTTTGTACCAGCCTGTATACCCCTACCCTCGCCCCAGCCTTGATTACTACATAAAGGGGGGAGGTTCAGTAGGGTTTACTGTCAAAGTGCTTCTGAGTGATTTTTGTCCACCATACAACTATCACGGTCCAAATTTCATCGTAAGTTTACTATGGCTAATTTGGTTAATTTTTACCTTATTTTTATAAATACTCAACTTTGGACATCATAATATCATTTTTTTTATTAAGCATTTCTCAATTATCCTTCGAATGACAGCATACTTTTGTTGTATTTTCGGTTTTACTATAATGCGAACACTAAATCTGGCCAAAATAAGTTCTTCCTTGCAAATTTTCTTCTCAACTCGATTATTTTCTTTATCATTCTGTATTTGCTTATTCTTTCACACTGCAAATACAGCCTAAAGTTACTCTTCATTTTTTTTGCTTGACTCGTAAGGTCGGCAACTCTACGACAGGTTGTTTTTACTTGGATGCGGAATTTATATTTACCTTTTTTGTTGATGGATATAGTTTTCCCTTCTCGATATCGAGTGAAATTCTTATTTTATCCTTTCTTATGGCAGTTTTCCTGATATTATTTTGAATAATCCCATAGACTTTGAGTACGTTTTTGTGGAGGTTAGGTTGTATTAGCCTTGGCTACCGTGTCCTTTCTAGTCAACGTATAGGCAAATTCTCATTCTTTTAAGCAGTAGCGTTTTGGGCTGTGGTTTCTTTTTTCTAATTTTTGGAGGAAGTTTGGACATACAACTAATACTGTGTTGCTAATGGCTGGCAGGAAATGCATATTTCTTAATTTAAAAATAAAAAGTAAATAATGAATGCCTATTTGAGTACTGCTATTTCTGTTAAGTTGGTACCCCTTAGAATTTCCTCTGACACTTCAAAGGAAGTAGCGTGTTGCTCAAACTCATGACTTCCTTATAAATAGAGGCCAAATTGACTTCATTTTCACTTTTTCTTGTTAGAATCGACAAAAGAAGACTGAAGATTTTCATCTCGCTGGATTTGTAGCAATCCTGCTGAATTTGGAATTGAAGTGTTATATTGTGTCGGTATCACTTTAGTATTTTTTTTTGGTTGTTTGGCATTTTTTGGCTGTTTTACCGAGACAAAACCTGGAAATAGGGATTGTGTCAGTCTTGAGCACGTTTTTAAAAAGGAATCCGTCTAGGCCCCAGGAAACCGTGGTCCACCCTACAGGCATCCACTTTCTGGGTATACTGTGACTGTTATCCACCCTAGGGGTTGAATCATTATTGGTGTCTACCCAACCGGACATATTAAGACCTGTAAATCCACCCTCGGGGCGCGACCTGCGTGTTCCTTTGGATGGTACGGTAGAGTCTACGCAGTTAAGCTGAGAAATTGAACAACTGACCCACTCACTATTTCACAGACAAATCTTTGTATTACCATATTACCATATTTTTATTAATAATTCAATAATAACTTTATTAACATTATATACTTTATTACTGTAAGGCGTTGCGATATAATCTATCATCTATGATTATAGAGGACAAAAAAAGGATTCTTTTATAATTTTAAAGCTAGCAGGCTATATTGTGTGAGTGTTATTGTCAACCATTTGAATTTATTTCCTTTTTCTTCTTTATGTTTTATTATAATTCAATAATAACTTTATTAACATTAGATATACTTTATTACTGTAAGGAGTTGCGATATAATCTACCATCTATGATCATAGAAAAAAAAAGGCTTTGTTTTATGTTTTTAAAACTAGCAAGCTATATTGTGTGAGGTTTATTGTCAACCATTTGAATTTATTTCCTTTTTCTTCTTTATGTATTTATTCAAGTTAGATATTCTTTTAATGTTTTGTTACATCTAGGTTACGCCATAATTTAATCTTTTAATTAAAAATTTTCTTATAACGAACTATGACAGATTTTTATTTGACCCAAATGTTGCTTGCTTTTGTATCTTTTCTTGTTTTATTGTACTTGCTTGAAAGCTAGTTCCTAACAACATCATGGAAAGCTTCTGCATTCAACCTAACTTATGATGCAATGGCGCCCTTAATTTCCCACCCCTACTCTCCGGCATAGGGGGTTAGCTCGGCATTTTTGCTCGCTAGTGCTGCTACTAGCCTTGAATTGTACTCTAATGTTTTGCTTTATTTTTATTTTTTAATTAAATTAACTCGAACTTTATCTCATTGTAAGGTATGGCACCTTTTCTTTTGAAAAACTAGTGTAGCACAACTAAGCCACAGATTATACAATAATACAAATAATAACAAATTTAATTTCACTCATGGAAAGACGTTTTGCGCGTTATTAACAATAAAGAATACTGGACTAAATATTAGAGCGAATGCATACAAAGTCATCTCCTCTTTTTCCATAAGTCACGATATTTTTGTCAAACAGAATATTTAGTTACTTCATAATTTATTTTAATTATCCTGAAGTGGTGTTGAAAATTTAGGCAATAAATTTGTTACTCCTCAGAAAAATAATAATATAAATATTCCGAATGTATATTAGATTAGGGTAAGATACAAAAGATTTTATTGGTCGAAGTGTTGTATAGGAGTAAGGAAAGCCTTAACGACCCACTCATAATCGACCCACATGTTTCATTAACTTTTTAACACTTTTGAATTAATGCATTTGCCCATACCACACAGTCGCCCTATTTTTGTCTGATACTGTCCATAAGTGTTCAATTGCAAAAATTTAGACAAACTATTAATTTTGTTAGTAATTTTTTCTCATTAAATTTTACTTATTTCGTGAAAAGAAAAAAATTGTTTAAGCTACCAGGTTAAAAAGTCCCGTCATCTAATGATTTGCCACCGAGAGAGACTCCATTTATACTTAACTATTGTTATTTTCGTACACTGTGTTGATTCTGCAGTCGGTTCCTGGTGAAACATTTTTTAAATATTTGTAAATAAAACAGTATTTGATTTTTAATGTTTCAGTTGTTTAATAGACCTAAATTCTACATATGTTTCCTCTTGTGAGGGTTTTTTCAAGAGTACATTTAATACTAAAGTTAAAGATATTAAAAAAACATCTTTTACTTTAGTACTAAATGTACTTTTATAATAAAGTACTGAAACATTAAACAATGTTTAATTTACAAGTACTGTTATTTTTATAAAATATGACTAAATAGTTGAATTCTGATCTCAAATTATATCCATTTAAAATATATACATCATACTACGCCCGCGATATTTATATAAAGAAAGTTTAGGTCATACAGAACAAAAAACGTATAATTTGATATACTACTAATTTAAATGTTTTAAAATTATTCCATTTGTTCTTTTCATAAAACCAAAAACATAATAATTATATTAATTTCCTCTAAACTACAGAATGAATATCGATACCCCACATATCTTATTAATTATTTAAAAAAGTCAAAAAATCGTAAAAAAAAATTTATTAGACAGAATATCTCCCTCTAAAAGTATTATAGAAGTTTTTTTACCATTTCGCTGGATAAGTAATAAAGATAAGGATATTAAATCTAATATGTTTGAAATTAGTAAACAATTGTGTATCAAATCAAATGGGTCCCATTTAACAAAACAAAATTTAAGTTGGCTTGTTTGTTTTTTTTTTATTTATAGAAAAATCTGGATCTCTCCAGTAATAAAGAAACGGGGTTACATAACATAAACAATCATCCTAAACTTTATAAAGTTCGCTGGAAATTATACAAAAATAAAAATGACACAATTCTTACCTAGTTTTGAGATCATTTTTAGACATTCCTTCATTTATAATTGCTTGAACCAAGTCTGCATTAATGCTGGGTAATGGTGGTTGATGTATCCTTGCAAAAGCGCCATCAGGTGGAACCGGAATCTTTAAAGAAAACTAAACATTATTATAGAACTTATGGAAATGCCAGTAATACAATTTATGGATTTTGCGTTAATATTAGAATATGTTATAACTGAAAATGATATAACGCAATCTTAAGTACTTTATAAGTGACTTTAAATGCTAAAAATGTGTTAAAACTAATTTTCGCAAATAAAATTGGATTTAAAGTTATTAATTCTATATATATATATATATATATATATATATATATATATATATATATATATATATATATATATATATTTCAATTTGTCTTATTGAGCTCTTTAATTTAAAACCACAGTTGGAAATGTTAATTTTTGCAGACCCTGCAAAATGTTATAGTAAATATATAATCCTCCATTTCGATTCTTTATAAATTTTATGCCACCCGATAAGGCGGGTCCAATAATGTCAAAATCGGTCAAGTCTATGAGAAAATAAAAGAAGGGAGGAGCTAGGATGCGTTAACGGAAAAAGGATATGCGATGAATTAATTCATTTTTTGACAGGTCAATGATTTTGTAAATATTTAACCCTTGATTCTTCAAAACCCTTTACCTTGAAAACTTTAAAACGATGAATATGTTGCCTTAAAATACCCCGGATCAATTTCCAACGTAAAAAATATTTTAAGCATTTATTCTGAAAGTAGTACAAGTTCTGAAAAGTTTTAAAATTGTAATAAAGACAAAACAATCTATATTTAAATGACCCTTACCTTTTGAGCATACGATTGTGGATTTGGAATTTCATTGGTATATAGCTGTGTAGCTAATTCCTGGATATGCACTAAAACTAATCTAGGATCCTAAAAAAAGAATACAATATTTTTTAATGAATTAAGATTTTTTTCCTGGCTATATGAGATTTGTTTAAACCAATTAATGACTATTCTGCAAAGTTTATTTACTAGTTAGTAATAAAAAGTTCATATCTTTCAGGTAACCAATTTCGAGTAATTACATTCTTACCAGCTGTTCTTTTTTAACCAGATCATTTAAATTACTGTAAAGCTCATCCCAAACGTCACACGGTCTCCAAGGTGGGCCTCTCTCTGACACAAAACTGGTGAAAAACATGCAGTCCAAAACTCTCGTAGTAAAATCACAGTCTCTTAAGTTTCTTTCACCTTAAATTTTTAAAATTATTATTTACTACAACTCTAATGTTGAAATACATAAGCAATACATAGTAATCAAACTGTTTCTAACTATTATGTGTTCCACATCTCCACTAATAATGAAATATATACACATAAATCATCAAAAAACAAAATTTAGAGCCTAAAAGGCCCGAGTTTTTTTTTTATCGATGGTATACATTTTTAAGTAAGTTAATTAGTATTATTTCATACATCACTTTTCTTTCAAGCCCCGGTTAAACATGTTCTTAATCTTGAGAACCTAAAAGGTGGTCAAAGACATGATTCTTCCTATATTTTTAGTTGGTTTTAGTAATGTTTATCGGTATAAGGGGTACATAAATTCGAGATTTTCTTATCCCAGTAGTAAAATATGATGTTTAGTGATATAGCAAACACAAATTTTATCATAATTCAAAAGATATCTGGGAAAAATGTTTATAATTAGGTTTTTATTTTTATGTCAGTTAACTTTTTAAAATATCGAGAAATGAGCAAGACTGTGTTGCTTAATTCGAAGTTTCATAATCATTTAAATAACTACACAGGTCGACAACATTTTAGATCCAGAAACGAATCTACTTTTCAAAAAGTTTTTGACGCGCTGAATCCGAATTTGATTTCTGATTTGACCCGTCAGCTCTGGTTTTCAAGATACCCTAATCTAAAAGTGCAAAAAATGTTGTTTTTTTGTATAGTGGAGCGTAGCATAAAACTTTTCGACATGACACGACGGGCATCTGAAAGTATCACTCATTGCCTTCAAAACCCATTTCGAATTTTCTCAAAATCTTTTTTCCTCTCAGATATTGCTTGTGGAAATTTATGGTTTTGTCGACTATTTGTACCATTAGGGTAAGGCAAACAACTCGCGAAATACTGAAAAAAATATTCATTTTTCGAAAAATATGTAACAGGAAAAGTTCAATCATAAATCTAAGGTTAGAATTTGATAATTATATATAATAAGACAAGATGGCGAATTTAATATGACGTATGTGAAAATCACAAAAACTATAAAAAAATCGATGAATCCAGCCGAATTTACTCTGGAGGTTTTGAAGTCGCTGACCACAAATTTGAGAGATTTGTCAATTTCAAGCAAGGGAAGCGAGTTTAGTAGGTCCCAAACCACAAATTCCCACAAGCGATATCCCGGAGAGAAAAAATATGTTGAGACGAATCAAAATTGGTTTTGAAGGCAATGAGTGGTACTCTCAAATGTCCCATCGTGTCATGTAGAAACGTTTCATGCTACACTGAAACAAAACGTCCAATATAACAAAAAACAGCTTTTTTTGGACTTTTAGGTTAGGGGGTCAAATCAGAAGTCAAATTCAGAATCAGCGGTCGGAAAAGAGTAGTCTTATGTCTTATTTCTTGGTCCGATGTTCGGAGAAATTTTGTCAGTCTGTGTATATTATTCATCACGTTTGTTTCATTTTTTAAGGGTTTGTTAAATGCTGCATAAAGTTATATCTTATAATTTCCATAAATATTAACATCAACTTAATTAATAGTAATTTTTTATTTTTATATTGCTGATTAGGTGTATGAAAATTTAAGTTAGCAGCTGCTTGTAAAATATTTATGTATTTCTATTAATTTTAGGTGGCAACGTTAGTTACAAGTAATTGAAGGGTTAATTTATTACGGTTAAAACTGTATTGTCTAAAAGGTGAAAAGAACAAATTTTTATTCATCCCGTTCCAAAATCAATCAAAATTTAAACAGTTTCTTTGTTGAATTAAGAAGTCATATAAAAATATTTTAATAATGAAGGAAAGGGTGAAAATGTAATCGCTTAAAACACCAAAAAAAACTAATGAATGTTTTAACCTCGATTTAAAAATGGGCGAGTTCAGGTACTGGGATCCACACATCATTTACAATGTTGTTTGTTATATAAAATGATTTTTTAATAAAACGTGGAACCAATGATATTTTATCAAATGGGCAAATTTTGCCGACATTTTGATAACCGATAACAATGGGTTACAGTCTAATCGATGTTGCCAAAATAGTGTTTGACAGGTATAGCAACTAATGGCGAGTTTTAAGCAATCTATCAATTTGGCACACATTTTTTATTTAAATGAACTGTTTGGTTATACCATATATTTATAGATATAACAGCGTGTAAATTCTTCAACTTAAAAAATTGTAATATTCCCAAACAATACGATAAGGAGTTAAGTTCGACAATATCGCAAAAAGCTGCTACTAGAATTTTACCCAATGAAATGGTATAACGTCCGATAGTATGTCGATAGCGATTGCAAATTTTTCAGCATACTTATTCTGTGTGTTGGGAGTATTTTTTTGTAATTTTTTAAAAGATTGTGTATTGTCTCGAAGACTTGACCTTTTATTTCCAAATTTTACATTTCACAGGAAAATGATGAGTAATTCGTCCAATGCCCGTACAGAATTAAGAACCATTTGTTTTTATCTTTCTACAGAGCTTATCACCATGAGTTACCATGCCAGATCACTATCTAGAGTTATGATGCGAAGCATTTTTGAAGACTTGGGAGGTTTTAAACTGTTATACAAATTATGTATTATTTCCAAAGGGTTATTGGCAAACATTAAAAAAGAGTTTCTCTGTAAATTAAGGCAAAACAGCTTTTTTTACCAAAGAATGATATTTCTATAAATTTATTTAAAGGAGCCTTTGAATTCATATTATTTTCCACGATTGAAACATTGGCAACATCGGCATAAAGAAATGGAAATACTTGCAAAACAATTATTAATAAAGTCTACAAGATTACTGACCAAAATTATATATAATAAAGCAAATTGAACTCCGCATTATTTTTATTATCTATTATAGTATATTTTGTAGGTGTGAAACAAATAGCTCAAATGGTTTATTTTGAATACCATATCTATATAAATTAGTAAGTGAAATATCGTGATTTACACAATCGAAACCACGAAAGAACCCTATAAATAATCCTAACACCGACAGTTTCTTGTTCACCACATCGTCAATTATTTGAAAATGTAGCAAGTCGCAACTTATTTTTCTGTAGAAATGAAATTGACTGATGTTTCATATGCTTTTCAAATATTTTAGAGATACTTGACAACAAACTTATAGCCCACCTTTTTTTAAAGAAAGGCCTCAGAGATGGTTATTTTAGTTGCTCAGAAACATACCCATATTCAATAGGAAGGTTAATTAAATATTAATGAAATTTCATCAAACTCAAAAGCATTTGGAATTTTTAGACTATTAACAATGGACATACGTCGTTCTAACACGCTAGTGACTAAAAAAAGTTTTAAGGATATATTTCAATCTAAAAATGTATAAATAACATTATCTTCACTATTTATAACGAAAAAATGGTGATTAAAATTACTAACTACAATCTCATCTATGCGTTCACCACGATCAAAAACTTCTTTTTCAAGTTTATTCTTTTTTTTTTGGCAGTTCATTTAGCACGTGCCGGTTGTTCTAAGCGAAGTTTCTTTGATCATTCTATAGAAACCAAAAAATTTTTAGTTTTTTTCAGTCCTTTAAGTTCGTAGATTAGCAGAGTTTAAGAAAAAACTGGTAATTTCTTTACAAAATATTAACATTCATCTTAAATCCTGTTAATTAACAATTTTAAAAATCATAATGAAATAAGTCAATTAATTTAACCATGTATTGAATACTTAAAGGTTAATTATTTTTTTTAAGAACGCATTTCATTAAATATACATATAAAAAGAACCTGACCTTACCTAAAAATGCCGCCTTGTGGAAAGTTATAACCGGTTTTGGATGAATCCTGATTAAAGTCAAGCAGCTTCTGTATCTGTAAGAAAAAGAGATAGTAAGAGTGGACCAAATACAAATGGTATGTAAATAAGTTAAATTGAATCTTCAAATTATATTTCTATTATTTTTTGTAATAACAATCAACCGAAATTAGTAAGTTTATGTAGGGGAATAGTTTTGGCAAGTTATATTGACTTTTAAAATTGACCTGGCTTTAACATACAACATCGATAAATTCACTTGAACCACAAACAAAAAATTGACTGCTGATATTTTGTTAAAAAAAACATAGATCAAATGAACGAAAAATGGACATTTCTCTAACAATGATCTTTGTGATGCCGATTGCAATAATTTTTGTAAAATAAAAATTAAAGTGACATTAACTTTTAGTTAACTAGTTATTAACTTCGCAGTTATCAACAAAAACAAGTAAAACCTCATTTGTTGTTTAATTTATGAAAATACTTTTTAACCGACTCCTATAAGAAGGAGGTTGTAAATTCGGCAGCTATGCTTTTTTACGCATGTACATCGATTACTCAGGAACGACGATACCAATTTGAATAAAATTATTTGCATTATGTTCAAGAAGTTGCTGCGGTTGTCCTATATTATTTTGGCCGAAATTGTTTCAGTAAAATCCAAGATTGCGCTGATAATATTGCGGGCAAAAAAATTAATTTTGTTCGATTTTCTCCAAAATTGGTATGGGGGAGTTTTCGGGTTCATACGTAACAAATCTAAAAATATTTTTAAAAAATTGGATGTGGGGGATCCAATATGGCGAACTAAAAATTTTACGTCTCTCGATTTTGTCCAAAATTGGTATAGGGGGGTTGTTTTTGAAGGTGTATATTACGAATTTCAAGTTATTTTTAAAATAATTCACTGTGGCGGATCCAATATTGCGTCCTAAAAATTTAACATCTCTAAAATCATCCAAAATTGGTACTGTGGGGTTTTCGAGGGTGTAGACTAAGAGTTTTTTTAATTCAATATGGTAAGTTAAAAATTTTACGTAAAACACATTTTTTTTTTCAACATTACAATTGGGGGGTTTTGGAGGCCTAGGATACGAATCTAAAATTAATTTCTTAAAATTGAAGTTAGCGGATTTACTCTAGCAGACTAAATATTTGTTTGGTACAATTTCATTCAAAACTGATTTTTGGAGAGTTCCCAGAATCAAAGGATTTTTTGTTGTTCAATTTAATGTGGTCTATAACTTTTGATAAAATGGGTACTTTTTTGCGACCTTTGAAATTCAACTCAATTCAAAACTAAAAACAGAAAAATAAGATTTTTATTAAAACATAACAACGAAAAATAACAATAGAAATTTCTATATGAAATTGAAATTTTTGCAGTCGGCGCCAAATTATTACTAAATGAAACGAATAACTAGTAACAGGAGATACATACAAGTTACGATAACAAAGCAATTACAAATAAAATATTTCTTAATATTTTTATGTGAATGACATTTTGTCAAGTATTAATTTGGCGCCGACTTAAAAAATCTCATTTTATATAAAAAAATATATTATTATTTTCCACTTTTTAGCGCTTTTTTAAAAGTCGTTTAATATTTTTATACAAATTTTATTCCTGTTTCAGCTTACAAAAAAAACAGTCTAACTGAACTTGAACCTTATTTACTTTTTCATTATTCAAGTCACAAGATATATTTTCAGGTATAAGTCATTAGAATGCAACAGAATGAAAAAATTACTAATAATAAACTAAGCACACCCGTATCCCATTTTTCTTTCAATAATGCCGCGTATTTCAAAATTTATAATTTTTGATATTTTTGGACTTATTATATCAATAGTCTAAAACACCCGCTAGATATGTTACTTTAAAATAAATCAAACAACTCGTCCATTATCTCTACCGTGTTTAAGTTCAAGGAACTGCACTTAAATATTTAGATAAATTGGGAGAAAATTGATAACATTCATTTTAAACTACGCAAAGGCAATAAACATTTTTTAGTTCTAAAATAATTTTTTATTTCAAAGAAAGCCAAGTGCAAATTCACAGTAGCAGCGGACTCTTTATGTACGAATCGGTATCGTGATACTATTTTAGTACTTAGTCATTACTATTCCATAGTCAAATGAATTTTTTAATTTTGAAAGAGATGTTAATAAGGAATAATAACTCGCGTTTAATAAGTTGCAAAATCACTATTCATTTCAAAATAGTGAAAATGTATGTATTATTTGTTCCAAATAAATTTTTTTCGAAATTTTCGGCGAAATCTGAAAATAAAATTTCCTCACTTTTCCAAGTGTTCCGGGAATGTTTCATGTTTTTTCGCAGATAGTCATTTGTTCAATTACGTTTAATACATGTAAGCTATCCATAACATTGTCAAGACAGTTACAACCTTGGTCATAGTCATATTTTTACATTATCCCAAAACAGCTTGACTTTTTTAAACATTATCTAATGGAGCAAAAGTTCATATTAATATATAGGTAAATATAAAATTACTTGTAAATAAAATACTGTTTGCTTTTGAATGTTTTAAAATGTTTTTATACTTCTACTACTTTGATCTATGTATATAGCATCACAATTTGTACAATTAATTTTATATACTACAGATCTATTTAATTTGTCTAGTTTATTCTTGTTATTAACTAGTAATCTATCCATATTCAATTTATTTATACATATAGTTTTACAATCTAAATTATTTAATCTATTACAAATTTTATGACTAAGTTGTGGTGTATACGTAGTTTACAAATTTGAAGTTGACTTCTTTTGGATTATTAATGCTACAGAATTATTTTATTAATAGTTTTTCTTTAAGACCGCCAATTAGGTTTTCTTTGTAACCATTGTTTCTTGCAATTTGTTTAATAGCATAGAGTTCTTTATTAAAACAAGTATTTAAAAAATGTTTCGCAAAGAACCGACTTCAAAATCAACACAGTATAATTGGTATTATTTTGTATATATGAACAAAGCAACCATATTATTTCTTGAAGAAAATGTTGTTACCGATTTCGTAATAAAAAAGGGTAAGTAAATAACAGTCTGACTGGCAGTCAGTGGGAATTTTTACCCCTTAGACAAAAGAATATTACACTGCCTCAAGATTAAAAACAGTGGGTTTCAATTGTTATATTGTCTTTATTATTTAACTAGATTAGAGATCAAATACAATTCGAAAATGAAAAAGAGACTTACAAAATAAATCAGGTAAATCAGAAAATTCTTGGAAAACTGAAAAAACTTAATGATTCATACACGAAAAAGTAAAAGCTGCATCAAAATCTTTCAGTTATAAGTAGAGTAACAGACTGATGTCGCGTTTTGTCAATATATAGATTTTCTATCTCATAGTTAATATTAAATAATTATATCTAAAATTAATTTTAGCTGGCAAATTGTATTCCGCTTATGTTACAGTTTTATATCATTTAAAAACCGAAATTATTTTTTCACCTCTTGATTTAAACCAGTAACTATCAAATTAAACTATTATAATTATGACTCATATGTACTACTGGTTCATAAAAAAAACTTACCCCTGTAATAACTGAGCGAATGTCCTCATAAAGACGGCTCTTATTTCTTTATCTAGCATCACTGGTTGGGGTGCCCTCAAAGCCAACGGTGGAAATGCATGATCTGCACAGCTTAATTCGGGTTGTAATATTAAACTTAGTGCTTCTTGGGTGTTGCTAAGCAACGGCTCAGAAAGTAGAGGCACTGAGATACCATCCGGGATGAGAATTGACCCACCGTCTAAGTCTGCTACTATTACGTCCATCTAAAAAGGAAAAAAATTGGTCACAAACTAATAAGAGTTTAATTATCTGCGATTCTTTAAACGTTCTTTTAAACGAATTAGTTTGACACTACACCTCATAATAATACATTAGGAATTATACAGGATTATTGCATCTGTTTTGCAGGGTTTCAGAATATAATAATTTGTATTCTTTTTATCATAGTTATGGAGGTTTACAATTAATTTTTCATCAGATTGTGCCGCATTTAGTCCTTATGCAAGGGCATATAATTTAGAATTTTGTTTCCTAAATTAAATGAAAATATAGGAGTTTTCGAATATTTTCTTGAGATACTTCGCTTCAATAATTTTCACTAAGAAAACCTCTTTAAGTAATCAGACACAGTTTACGAACTAATAATAGTTAACTTTTGTATAATTTTTTATTCAACCAAAAGTAAATTTGTATGATTTGAAGGCATGCAAGCTTTTATATACTTTTTGAGAATCAGTACGGAATAAATAATGCAGTGCACATTATTGTTCTATTCTAAATAAAATTTGCATTTCCAGAAAATATATTTTATTAATTTCAAAGATTCTTTTGTTAAATAATTTTTGAACAAAATATAATAAAATGAAACTTTAGGTACAATTTTATTTGGCGTAACTACAGATTAAAAAAGATGGTAGTATGCATAATATTTTTCTAAATTCAGGTTTTATCCTCAACAAAAATTATATCTAGTATTTTTGAACTTTTTAATACAACAGTTTGTAGATAGCTTTATTTACGCCTGCCCCTATTGCAAAGTAACATAAATATATATATATATATATATATATATATATATATATATATATATATATATATATATATATATATATATATAGCGTTTATAACAATTTGTTCTAACTGTGCAACCTCTAACACAGAATGGATAAGATGGAGAGAAGTTTGCATTTACTGTTCGTATTTTACTTCATTCTATACACGGAGCTGCATATAATTGTACGTTTGCTGAATGTGATTTCAGCACTACAACGACATAATGTGGATATATCCACTGCTATTGCATCTCACACGGAGGAATCCGTGAAAGCCGCATAAACATATATACGCCATCCGGCGGGAGGTCGGCGAAGCCGCGTTCAGTATTTGCATGCTTCCTTCCGATCTATCCTTGCCACAGCCAGGTGCATGTCGGTACCCTGATGAGTCTAGTAGAGACGAAACATGTATCTCTGCCGTATCACTGTGGCGGGGAGGGTAAGTTTTTAAAACATATTACAGTGATAGTTCGCCGATAGAACACCGGAATTCCGTCATAGCCAACGATAATGTAATTTTTTTGCGTTAACTCCAAGGAAGTTAGAAGAGATATGGAAAACTACAAAAATAGGCTAAATGCCAAAAAAAATATATTAACATCCAGAAAATAAATGTTATAAATCAACATCAAGTGGCTACATGGAGCAAGCACAGAAAGAAATTTGATAATAAATTTATCGTATGAGGTTGGCAATATGAGAACCAGAAAAACCAGAGCAAGATTTGCGAAAGTGGCGATCGGCGTCCCAGCGTATTCTTTGTGTTTAATGTGGTCGTTTGCCATCATCCTCAACACTTGAAATTCTCTTGATTTTTTGGTTGTGTCGTGCAGAGACATTTGGTAAATTTCGGAATTTATATTTGTGTATGTTATCAAGACATTTGTGCAGACTTTTTATTTATAATAATGCATCAATGTATGGTATTGTTTTGAAAATCGCGTTAATTCATTATTTTCAGTAAATACATTTTTTTTATTTTGGTAATTATTTACATTATGGTAAATGTAGGAAAATGGCATTTTTTGGGAACATTTGATACTTACCCCCGATTTCGAGGTCATAGAATACGATTTTCGCTTTCGTTATTCACTATTTTTTCTCAGTTTCCCGGAAAACTAAAAAAAAAGCCAAGTGTCATTTCACCAAGCACTTTTAATTCTGAAGAAAACGCCGAACTTGCATATTTATTTTCAATGGTACTAGTTAAAATATCATGTATGTAATGTGTTTCAACTATTTTTGTACAGATTTTAGTGAATGAATTTAGAAAAACTTGTATTTTCAACGAAAAATCAAAAATACGTTCCGGACAGGCCATCGACCATCAGACTCGTGAAAACAGCCAATATTCGTTTGACACGTTGCCAAATGTAAAATACTTTCTTGGTATAAACTATAAAATTTGTCCATCTCAGTCAACAATATAGTTTAATTTTTGTAATGTTTTATACAGTTTCAGGGAAAAATTAATCTTAACTGTCCAATTTTTCGTTAATTTGGTATAGCTTCATTTTGGTTAACTTGTAACTTGTTTGAGAAACTAAAACTAACCTGAACTAACTTAAATTTAAAAATATTACTGTCCAGCAGAGACCACGTAAAGGCAGGGCAATTTAAAAAAAAATGAATTTCGCAGAAATCCGGTAACTATCAGTGTAAAATTTGTAGTTGTAACAAAATTTACTACACAAAATTGAATCCAAAGTGAAAAGTATTTTTCACTGTTTTTCGCAAAACTGAGGATAAATTATGGAAAACGGAGGTAAGAATCGTATTCTACGACCTCGAAATAGAGGGAGTACCGAAATTTCCTAGATTTTCTATAATGCAAATTTTCACCCAGAGAATTAAGTTTAAATCTATTTTATTAATCATTTAATAATGAACTTTAAATTGTAATTTTTCCAATATAATAACGTAATACAAGGTTGTTCAAGTCCAGTCCTTTCCCCTGACCTACTGCGCAACTACAGTATAGTTCCTTTAAGGGGAGTACAGCTTTACATGCCGGACCGAATTTATTTTAGGGTATTCCCCTCCAACTTTCTTGGTTAACTCGGTTCTTGTTATTTGAAAACCACAAACGCATATTTCTGTAATATGCAGGGAAATAATTTTTTTAAGCCTTTCATTAAAACAAAGAATTTCCCTGATTATAATAACTATTAATAAGTATTTATTTCAATAGTAACTCGTCTACATTTTTATATGAGAAGTTACTTATTTCGTTACATATTACAACCCATTAAACAGTCCCAGCTTAATCTAAAAAAAAATACACGTAATATAAAAAAGATACCTTAGACTAACTATTTTATTTACAATACCTGCTCAGCTACTTCAGTTCGTAAAGATGAATGAACACCCATAATAAACGGTGTCGGTGTTGACAAAACTTCTACCAGAGGGGCAGGTAAGAGTGGTATATAAACATGGGTGTATCTAAAGGGGTACATCAATGCTGTCAAGGCCCTACAGGCCTCAGTTAACCTACAAAACAAAATTATTGTTACGTGCTTATATGTAAATACTTTTAATTTTTACAACTAATAATAGTGCATAAAATATCCTTTTTTTACAAATAAGGAAGTCGACAATGGATGCCATCAAAAAGTCGAGAAAAAAGCATGTTTTGTAAGCGCTGTGTACTTCCACCTCTCCAAGAATTTTAGACAGTAACTATGTAAATTTCGTCCTTGTTTAACAATGCAAAAATCGTAAAAGCTTTAATTTTTCTACGTCAAACGTTTGTTCTTAACAAGAATGACACGTGCTAGGATGGGCACGGCCAATAATTATCAATTTTTTTTTCTATTTTTAACTTAAAATTTTCCCTATTAAACCAAAACTTTCTAATAATATAGAATTGTAGGGAGGAATTACTGAGGTTGAGAGCCCTTTGAGTTATTATGTTCCAATGAAATAATTCAATAAAGAATATTCTATAAGTAGTATTGTAAAGTTTCATCTCTTTTTCTTCTTAAATATCTATGGGGTTTTCTAAAATACCCACTGCTAAGTTAGTTATAGAAAAAGGAACTTTTCCTAATAAACCAAAACCATTCTATAAGAAAGTAGACTTGCAGCTGAATGAGAATTATCGATCAGTGGTTGGTTTAATGTCCTTTTCTAAACAATATGAAAAAACTTCACATTGCGATTTCAGTTATATCTGGATAAATATAACTTATTTTTTGGTTTTATAAGCAATAAATCTTATTCAATTGGTTTATAAATAAAGGAACATGGACAAGGACATTAGTGGAGGTTTATTTCCATCTGTCTAATTTCCTCCCTCCATATACTTTGATAAAAGTTTGGCTTCCTAGTCATTTAAATAGGATGTTACTCATCTAATATTACCAAAGCATTGATTGGCATCATAAGCCAAAGGATGACAATAAATAAATGAAAAATATTAAGTATTGGAATAATATTAGACACTGATGCCATTCAGCTACTTAATTCATATATCTCGGACCGTGATCAGTATGTTCACTTCGGCCAGTGTAATTTTAAAAAACAATCCCTAAAGTATGGTGTACCTCAAGAGTCGATATTAGGCCCCATCTTATTCCTAATCTATATAAATGACCTGACATACTGTAAGGGTAAGGGAGTCAACACTGTTTTGTTTGCTAATGATGCAGCCTTTTAGATAAGCTATCACCCTTCAGAGATCGACAATCTTGATTACCAAACTTCAGAAAAAAAAAAACTATTTCAATGGTTTCTAGCCAATAACAGTGAAATTGTAGAGCCTTTTCTACCCCAATGTGGAATGGAGGCCAAATTTCTGGGAGTACACCTAGGTGCAGGATTAACCTGGAAGCAGCACCTTGTTAAGATCTCAAAAAAACTAACCCAACAACTGTTCCTGTTCAGGGTAACTTCCAAAGAAATTCTTCTAACAGCATATCACAGTAACTTGCATTCACTTTTGGGTTACGCTGTTTTTTCCTGGGGTCATTCTTGTCATACTGAAAAGACATTTGGGAAACAAAGAAAATGCATTTGTATTATCTATGGGTTTGGTTATAGAGAAGACGTTACTTAGTGTGTACATTATGCAGTGTTTGTTGCACGTTAAACAAAATCTTGAACTATACAGATCACACGAAGATTCACAACTATCCAACAAGAAACAACAATCTTGTACCAGACTTTGGCTGGCTTGAAAGACCCAGAAATGGTTCAAAATATTTAGCAATAAGGTTCTACAACTGTGCGCCAGCTAGAATTAAAGCTCTTAACTTCAATCAGTACAAAAAACAAATCAAAAGCTACCTTTTGCTGAATGCGTTTTTTTCGTTTGAGGAGTCATTCAAATCCAATTTTAGGCTGTAGTGTTGTCTTTGTCTGTTGTTAGCTTCTCTTTGCTTTTTTTTAGGGTAGCTTTTTTATCAAAACTTATTAAGAAAAAATCAATATTGTGTAATTTTTTATTTGTATTAATGATAATAACAATTGTCAATTGAGTTACTATAGTCTATCTAGTACTTGCTGCTTTGGATACAAAATTTTAATATTTTATTTATTTGACTTGTAAAAAAATCCCAATCCAAATCTTTTAACATTTGCATTCCATTACTTAAAGTAAAAATATAGAATAAAATGAAACATTTTTTCCTAATGAATGACAAGAACAAAGGAAGTTGATACAAAAATTAGTAATAAAGAAGAATAAGAAAAAGTTATAGTTTATTTTGTGGAAAATTAAGAAATTTCTTTCAGTTTACAAAGTCCCATTAGGGCCACCTTTTTGTTGTTGAGCTCGTTTTGCTGGTCCTGCAGGTTCGTTATATCTGCTAATAAGTATAAGCGGATTTCTATTTTTCCATATTTTGCAACTTCTTATCTCACATATTTGACAAAATGATTATCAATTGATCTTTTTTAATTTCATACATGTTACTTTTGTATACATACCTATTATAGCTTTTCGAATGAAAGAGTATCTTGTGTTCCGTCATTATGGCACAGAATAAAACTAACACATTTCTTATTCCTAACTGTTGAAATAGTAAATTTACTGAGGTGTGCGTTACAGGAAGCGAGGGGGATAACGGTGGTTGTAGCGCCTGCCTATCGCCAGCTCCAATACTAAAATTTTAAACAAATAAATAATAATAAAATCAAAGGGTTAAGACCAGTTACCCCATAAAAGGTAATCTGGAAGTCCCAAAACCAGGTCAGGTTAAGACATTTAACTATATAACAAGATGATGTTGATTTTTCGAAATGCCCTATTTTCTATTTTAAATAACCATCTTCAACTGATTTTTAAATTTTGATATAAGCTCCAATTTATGACATAAAAATGTGCGGTTATTTTCCCTATCTTTAAGTGTTGCATCGATATCTCAAAAAAACTTCATCAATTTTGAAAGAAAATTTAGAACATAATGAAACACTGTATTTTAGTACCACATAAATGACTCATTCGTAATTCTATCCGGTGTATAATATCCAGGATTATATTACTTTTAACATTTTAAACATAGAGCAATATTTACTAATTTATCATTATCATTGCATCCACCTACAATATATTATAGTATACTTCATAGTATAAAAGAAAGTTTCCGGCCGCTTCTTCATCGAAGCAAAATACTCAAGCAATGACGATGGTTTCGAATTAAGCCGAATACAAAAGAGAGGTCCGAGCACCTTCTTGCTTTATGCTAACTAAACCGTATAAGATAAATAATATATCAAAGCAATATATGACGATATCGTTGGCCTCAAAAAGTGCTAGGATTGAAGTCCGAAAGAGTTTTGTCGTTTAAAAATTGACAATAAAAAATAGAAGTTAAATATCAAACACAGTTGTTTTACATGTTTACACATCACACGCATATAAAAACAGAGACACGTATATAAAAACACTATCACGGCATTTAAGCCAAATTAAAAAGATTTCATTGTCTTAAAGTGATATGGAAGCAGTACCAAATATTTTCAAAATAGGCAGACTTTTGTAAAATAGAAATAAAGTTATACATAAAGTCAGAAGCGGGCTTTTATCGCGAAATTAATTTCAATTATTACGCCCCTCCTCTCCACTTATTCATAGAAAATAGACCCTGAAAATAGTTTGCCGTCTCAGCAGGAACTGGCGGCTATCAGTGTAGCTGAGGAAGTGTTGTGAAAAAATACCCATCGCTCCCTATGCAAATAGACTACATGGTGCCGATTTTAAAACCAAACCTCTCTCTTGAGACACTTTTACCAAGCAGAGATCATTGGAAGGAAGAGTAAACTCTTATTAGAAATGGATCCTGGGTGTTCGGTAGAAGCACTGGAGTCAGTGAGTTCTACTCTCTGAGACAGCACGCAACGGTCCTTCAAGCGGAGATTTATGTTATTCTGCAACATGTCCATCTCTGTGAGAAAGAGAGATAATAGAAATAGGACTATTGACGTATGCTAGGACAGTAAGGCTGGAATATTGGTCCTGGGATCTAATGTAGTAGCTTCACGACTGGTGTCTGAGTGCAGGGAGGTACTTGATAACCTAACAAAGAACGGCTGCACAGACTTGTATGAGTCCCAGGTCACTAGAGTAAACACGGAAACGAGGAAGCGGGCCGTTTGGCAAAGATAGGGTCCGCGGTTAAGCCATACGACCCCCAACTCAGTATACCTGTTCCAATTACTGTTGGTAAGAGAAAACTGAAACTGTTGCTGGAAAGAAAATTTATTGAATGCTGGACCTTGGAATATAATGTGCCAAGAAACATAATTGGACCTAATGCGGTGCTTCTTTTCCTGAAGAGGAAAGAATCGCGGATCGTAATGGGATGGCTAACGGGACATTGTCGCCTGCGAGGCCATCTTTATAGGATTGGCGTCGCGGATGACTCAGTATGCAGATGGTGCCTGCAGGAGAATGTTCTCAGAGACAGGCACTCAACAGACTTAGGCAGAGATGTTTCAGAGACACAATAATACCATCTGAAGCAATCAGGCAAGATCTGGTAATGAGGCTGCTTGGATTCGCAAAGGCCATTTGCTTCAGACGACTTGTGGTCATGGTGGGATATAATGGGCCCAATGAAGCCTAAGCATCGAAGATCGAGTGTCACCACTCTTATTCATTCATTCCTACGTCATAATTACATTCTGTCAAGAAGAAACTGCATTTGACATAAAACTAAAAATACAATAACATAAACATTACCGTAAGTAGAGGACTAAATATTATTTTAAGCAACCAAAAATCCTGAGATAATAGGAAAAAAAATAGATACGCCTGAAATCAATTTGGGAAACCTATGTTGTTCATATAAAAAAAAGTCTTTAAAAAGATTATTTTTGGTATCATTTGAACTAGTAGAATTTTAAGAAATCGCATAACTAATAATTCGATTTTTATGGTTCAATACGAACCATTATATGTATTGCCATATTCTATTTTAGACTGTTGAGCATTCATAAAAGAACAAAAATTGGCTTTCTTTCATTCAAATTGGTGTATTAATTTTTAAAATGTTGAACAATTAGGAGAAAATGGTTTTGGAAAAAGGGTTTAAACTTTGTTTATATCTATAATTAACAGATGGTTCAGAAACAACTTCTAGAATTCTCAAGTTTAGTTTAAAATATACAGTACGTCTAATTAGGGTCTAAACTTCAATGGCACTGAAAATTACTCCAACAGGCCGCATAATTTTTGTTAGTGAACACGTCTAATTAATAAAACGGTAATAAAATTTAAAAGATATCAAATAGAACAAATTATTGTCATATTACAAAGTAACCCAATATCTTGGTTACATTTTACGTAACACTCGCAGAAGATTCACAAATGATCCTGTTTAAGAAATGTAAAATTTAACAAACTTTGTGTTGATATTTATAAAATATTTCAGAACGAAAAAAATTATTCACGCAAATTAAAATAAAATCGGCCTCTAGTTTTTGTAAGTTACATATAATGAAAAATTTTTTTTAATTTTTAAATCGTCTAAATAGTTTTCCTGAATAACGTTTATTTACTTTTGAGATATTATATTTTATATAACTTTACTAATTATATTGCGATGGACAAGTTTATTTGTTTTTACTTGCATTACATTACTTACCTAAATCTTACTTGTGGGCCACCTGGAGGAGGAACTTGTATACAGCCCAAAATATTACCAACTAAAGTTTCCAGTGGTACTGGCATATTTTCTACATATACGCAGTAAATTATACCCAGACAGTTCTGAAAAATAAAAAATCTAAGATTTTGCCAGAACTAATACTGAGATACTTGTGTGTTCTCACAACTTTAATGAACACAAATAAAATATTTACATTTATAGGATGGTTGGCAGCCAAGTTTGTGAACACAAATCTAAACTCTTAATCAATACCTATGTAAAACTCCTAATAAACGTTAACATATTATTAATGATTTTTATTAGAACTTTAATTGAGGGGGCAGAGAAACAATTTATGTATGATTTTTTAAAGACATGTTTGTTATTGATATGAAATATGTTACTAAACACTATTTCTGATTAAAAATTAACTCAAATTGTTTGTACAAATATTTTTTTTATATCACAAACCTTGAGCTATGAAAACTAGATCAAGGCAATTTAACTTCATACAAAATATTTCATAAAGATTCATAATTTCCTACTATTTTTCCAATTTTTCATCTCTGGTAACTATAGGTGATTACAAAAGGGGTATTCGACTCTAGAAATTAAACATGTTTTTACATATTTTCATAGCTTATAGTATGGAGAATGGGAGCCAACAATTTTGCTGGGAAAAAAATTTTTATACTTGAAAAACGCAAGTATTCGGACTAACTTTCACTCGACAGCAACTGGTCATTGAAAATATTAATACGACCATAATATAAGTGTCTCAAATTTCCACTAGATAAAGTAACATACATATATTTGTTACATAATATACGGTTTGTTACCATTTCGTCCAGATGAAGCAGATTAATGATAGGAGTAAGTTTTATAGAAAAAAAAATTAAATGCAATTTCCCAACATTTTTCACTTTGCCACAAGAATTGATGAAAAACTGCCTCTGCTTGATTACTCTTTTGGAAAATTGTAGAGAATTAATGAAGCTATCGTGAGAACTAACAAAATTTCACAATTGTCAATAATATTGATTTTTATTGACGTACAAAGTTCCAAAAAAATTGAATTTTTCACACGTTTTTTAAACGGCCGTCATTTTGTTTAGAATATTGTTAGTTCCCGCCATACTTACAAGTCTAAAAAATAATCATTTCCCAGTTTTCTTTATAACAGGTGTATCATTTACCAAGAAACAGTGTGATCGTGTACGGCAGGCAGCAGCCATTTGGCTGAATTTTATTTTGGAAAGACCCAAAATTTTCAAACACACACGAGAGATTATAGAGCGAGCTTCGGCAAAAAGTGAGAAACCTCTCGGATATGAAAAAAACACGTGAAAGGAATAATACAGTTCATATAAACTTTTTTCGTATATACTCCCTCTTCGGAGATATGGGCTCCCAAAGAGCTGCAATGGAATCAAGTTTTTCACACATAATTATTGAACCACCAGGTATATTTCAATTTTTTTTATATGATATATCCAAGAAAGCGTTGTAAATTACTCACAGCTGCAGGGACAAACTAGCTGTGACACTCATGACCCCCTTTTTTTACGTCCTCTATGATAAGAACTTTGAACAACGTTTTTTACATATCTTTAACTACTGACTAAAAATTAAATACTCTTCATTCATGTTACTAATCTGACGTTTTCGAAAAAACGTCATTTTATTTACATCATTATTTGGCGTATTTTATTAAAAGATACATCTTTGTTCTTCTCAAATGTTCAACCTTCAACCCTATGATAAAAAAAAAATTCGATCCAAAATTAGTTAAAAACGTCTAATTCCGTGAATTGCAGTTCGCAAAAAATGTGCGTTTTATTTTATCGGCACCAAAAACAATATACTGTTGTTGCAAACGTTGCTAGATACGAAAGAAATAAATATCCTGCATTTTAAAACTTGCCAACTTTCACATCGCTGACACATTGTTTCTTTACTTGGATATTAATTTACTGATTTTTGAATTTCGTGGTGAAATTAATTGTGAAATATGGAATACACGTTTATTGATTATACAAATATGCATCTGATGTATGGTCTTGCATCTTGTAATGTTTTGGAAGCCAGGAGGTTATATTACGACAGATATCCTAATCGTACTCTTCTAGATCAGAAAACATTTCAACGAGTTGACCAACGTTTAAGAGAGAATGGTAGGCGATTCCATTGTATAATGTAATATTATTAAATTTCTTCCTAATGTTAGGAAACTTTGGGAAAAGAAATACTGGTGCTGGTCGGGAAAGAACTGTACGTACGCAGTAATTAGAGGAAAATATTTTAAATGCTGTAGGTGACACTCAACGAGCACCTGAAAATTATCAGTGCTGTTTAAAGCGTCGAAAACAATAGTACATGGAGTTCTTCCAAAACAGCTGTTATATCCATAACATTTGAAAAAAGTGCAAGAACGGATTCCTGGAGATTTTCCCCGCAGAATGCAGTTAGCAAACTGGCTATTGAATCCGTAACGAAATAATGTAAACTTCATTAGCACTATACTCTTCACGGATGATTGTTTCGCATCATCAACATCAGTTACAATCAATTAATGTCTGGGCAGGAATCGTTGGCAATTTCTTGATTGGACCATTCGTATTGCTGGCACAACTGAATGAAGAACTTTATTTGGAGTTCCTCCAAAATGCTTTTCACGATTTAATAGAGCACTTACCATTTGAAACCCGCCGAAACATGTACTACATGCACGATGGGGCACTACCTCATTTTACGTTGCTGTGTGGGAACACCTGAATAATGTTTATCCAAACCGTTGGATAGGGAGAGGAGGATCTATTGCCTGGCCTACTCGATCTCCCAACCTAACGTCGTTGGATTTTTACTTGTGGGGACACCTCAAAACCTTGGTGTATTCCACTCCGGTTGATAGTAGGCAGGAACTTCTACGGAGAATCACGTTTCATTCTGATAAAATTAGGAACAATGCTGAGTTAATGTCGCGGGTACAGCAGTCCGCGAGTGTATCAGACTTCACGGAGCCTATGTTAAACCCTCTTACGAAGTTTTTAACCAAGCAGTTAGTTTTAACTTTTTATTGAAACTATGGTGATAGGGGAAGATTCCTCTTTTTCATATTCAACCCGACAGAAGTTAGGGGACTAACAGTGTAAATAAAATGACGTTTTTTCGAAAACGGTTAGGATTAGCGACATGAATGAAGAGTACTTAATTTTTAGTCGATAGTTAAAAGTATATAAAAAACGTTGTCCAAAATTCTTATCATACAGGATGTAAAAAACGGGGTTATGAGTGTCACAGCTAGACCGTCCCTGCAGCTGTGAGTAATTTACAACACTTTCTTGGATATATCATATAAAAAAATTGAAATATACCTGATGGTTCAATAATTATGTGTAAAAAACTTGATTCTATTGCAGCTCTTTGGGAGCCCATATCTCCGAAGAGGAAGCCTATATGAAAAAAGTTTATATGAACTTGTAGTATTTCTTTCACGTGTTTTTTTTTCATATCCAGGAGATTTCCCACATTTTCCTTGTCACCCTGTATAAGCATTTATACTTATATCTGTTTTATATCTAGAGTAGAAATTCCCATTAATAAATAAAAACCCTGACAACGTGTTTTTGACTTCTATATGGATAAAAACTTACTCTAAAGGTTTCTATATAGTCCAATCTGGAAACTAAAACTAAACATTTTGGTGCGTACATGATGCTACTGTGCGAAATTGATGGAATTATTGGCTTTAAAAGAGCTGAATCTCCATCCACTGTATCTTCCTCCTAAAAATGAATATAGCTATAGTTATAAACGTCACCACAGATCACTTGGGCTACATTTGTCAGATAATATACATTTTGTTTTACTGATCATAAACTATGAAGTATTGATTTTCTCAAAATAAAACTGTCATAAGTATTTCATAAAATTCAGTAAAAGTAATAATATACAAGAGAGAGCTGACAATTTCTGTTTTTTTCAAGGGTGAAGTATCTCTAATTTTTTTAGCAAAAAAAAAAGATTACAGGAAAAAGTTGTTATGTTAAGTTGTGGATACATAGGTTAAAAAAAATTTTAGTTTCCCCTTATATTTATTTTACATGATATTTTTTATTGGTTACAATTAATCAATGTTGATCGAAATAAATACCTTTGTTTTACAACTTTGATTGAAATATAAGTTACAAGGCATATTGTTAAAGAGAAATAAATTAATGGTAAAAAAATGTTTCTTAACGCTGTAGTGAAGTGGGTAGAATTACTTTTTAATAATCCGATAAAAAAATAATGTATGTATAAAAAAAAGTATTTTTTTAATTTTATTTTCTTAATAAAATGAATTTCAGCGCATAACATACTCAATTGTTCGATACAAGGAGCAAATTAAACATCTTCCTATTACCTCATAGGTCTGAATCTTTTAACATTTAATTTTTATCTTATTGTTTATATATATATATATATATATATATATATATATATATATATATATATATATACAAATTTAATGTAGTGCATGTTTCATCATCATAACTTATCTTTTTCCAATTTATCCATTAAAAACTGGAAAGCATTTAATAACTGTATATTTAGAGAAACCAACTGAAAAAGCCTTATATTATGAGGACAGGCATGCTTTGTTCTAGTTAGGAATCAAAAGCAGTACTTCAGATTAAACGAAAATACCAGAAAAGGGTAAAAACTTTTCCCATAGATTCCTAATTAGAACAAAGCACGCCTGACCTTAGAATATAAGGCTTTTTCAGTTGGTTCCTCTAAATAAGCATTTACTTATATATACCAGCTGCAAGTACATCATTTCATCATCTACTATTATGATCATTGTTTATCTAGTGTGCTTACCCTTAATTAATTACTTTTTAAAACCACTCAGTTTCCGCTTCTTATACTAATTTGTACAAGGTGTCCAATACAAAATCTACTATCCCTTTAACTCAAAAATCAAACGGGATTAAAAAGCTTTATACAAAAATTATTTTGCTTTTAAGTACATTTTTATTTTATATAGAAATAATCATAAACTTTAACCCTTGTATCTGATTTCTCTAGCCATATATTTCTTTTAAATTTGTTTTTTGATACATTGTCAATTCAAACATATTGTGTAATGTCACTTTTCAGATACCATTATCTCACAAACCACTTAATTTGGGTTTTGCTATGTCAAATATTTTTAGGATTGTGTATACGTTTAGATATAAGAATAAACAGCGCGCCTAAAAAAAAATTCCGATGGTTGACGACCTCATATCTTCCACAAGGTCATATCTTTCATCTTTCACAACTCAATTTACAATCGATATATTAAATATTATTCATAAACTCAACATACTGCTGTCGTCACTTGTACTGTTTCATATCAAAATGTCCTTATGAAATGTAGAAATTTAAACGTAATTTTAAGGAATATTTTATGCAGGAATTTTTATATTTTTCCATACTAAAATATGAATAATGATGGAAGTTAATATTAACAAAATATTTCATTTTATGTAAATAATATTGTTGCCCTAAGTAAACTTCAGTAATCAGAACTGTAAATATATACCAAAAAAATCATATCTTATCAGAACCACACGTCGAATTTAGTTCATGTAATTTTTGGAAACTTAGGACAAATTTAGGTAAATTGAACTTATTAAAAGTTATTATTTGACTTACCTCATCCACGGGTTTACTGGGGGTAATAGAAACAGTTTCGTTAAAGCATAAACAAGCACAGTAATGGCGGTTTGCGTCGATATCTGTAAGAACGGATACGAAGAATCTTGGTTCTTGTTTTTCTGTAGATAGAGTCCATCCTTGAGGTTGGCAAAACTATAATAAATAAAAGTGGTATAGCAACTTTTAAAAAGAATAATTCATTATATGTAATTCAAGGATATATTCACTAAAATAATTCAACTATATAAAAAATAATATATAGTACTCGTAAAGAGTTCCAGTCTGCTGTTCAGCCTAGAATATTTTGAAAACTATAAGGTCTAGAAAGCTGAACATTTTGAGACAGGTAGCTCTTACTCCACACTTTGAAGACTAGACATATTTTTCTCCCTCTCTCTAAAAACTGAATCACGACGCAGCTAAAATAACCAGTAGGTTAACTTGACTTCGCGGCAGCCGGACACCTAAAAGGTCTAACCCAATTCCAACACGAAAAAAATAGTATTGTAGCGAAGTCCGCCGTGGCAGATACGAGCTTTGTGTGGTGATAATATTGTAAATTTTTTACGTTTAATTGCTTTGAATTTGGAAATTAGAAAAACGAGGACACAATTTTTGCATATCCCTTTAAATTTGTAATTTAACAACACATACTACAAAACAAACAATCAACTACTAAATATTTGCATTTGATTGTGTTTATATTATCTAACAAATCAGTCTCATTGAAATTCGTTCATCCTAGCGCCACGACCGAACTCACAGAAATCCTAGCGACTTTATGAACGAAATTTTATGAGATAACTTACTAGTAATTTGGATTATACTCAAATTAAATTACTACCAATTGCTCCAATACTAGCCAAAAACTTTTACGCACGGATAAATCTTACCCCAGAGAGATAAGTACTTTGGTAGCTCAACCTACCCTTCGGGAGTTAACCAAAAATATCTAGAGAACTATCAAATCCAGAGAGCTGAAATTCTGCAAACCTTACTCTAAAGTGTTACACGAGTGCCTCAGTGAAGCGACATTTATCCTTGGAATTAAACTACTTATCGGTTTATTCTTAACTAATGAAACATACTTTAAAAATTACAAGACCTAGAAAGTTAAAGTCTCACATATTGGTAGCCATGAACTACCTTGGCGGCCCAACACTTCCTCCTCAAAAAAAATTTATTATCTCTAGTTTTATAAAAATAAATTCAATTTTAATTTTAGCTGTTTCTTTATCAATGTGGTTGAAGATAATGTGGATTTATGGATAGGGAAACACTCCAAAAAATAAAAACGTGACAACACACACAAAATGCAAAAAGTTACAAGACACAAAAAAAAAATCAAGATAGATGATAACCACCTTGTTTCCACCATTACAATTATATTGCCGAGCCCTAAGAAAGTAAAATGCTACGGAACGTATTGCTAAAATTATATCGGTTTGACTTTTACGAACTAAAATTTACTTTTTTATGACAAGAGGAGAAAAAAATAGGAAATAATTAAGGAAATGAAACTTGGCGATTGCGCGCTTTTTGAACATTATTTGCCTTTTTTTTCGGGATAAAGTCCCCCTGGGTTTACGTAGTGACAGTAATTGTATATATAAAAAATCTTGCAGTTGATTTTTCTTCACTTCACAATCGTCATTAAAAAGTTACTTAGAACACGCCCCATTCTAATATCAGTGGTACGATTTTGTTTTGTATTAAAGAGATATCGTATCGACAGAAAAATGAACGATATAAAAATAAATTATTTTAAGGATATCTATTGGATACACTGACAGACCAAAATATTTATTAAAGAATATCAGACATCGTATCTGCATGTCCAAAGTAACCTAATAATCAATTCTGATAAATGACTTTGATTTTGACATTCTTTACATGATAGCGGCAAAATTAAAAAGTCTTAAAATATTGGAAAATAGAGCAACTATTTCATTTAATAGTGTCTTAAATGAGCAAATTACGTACGAGTAACATAAACTTGCAACTAATAAAACACGCTTTCTGAGTCAATACAAAACTAACCAAAATTCATTTAATACTGTCGAAATCACTAAAATGTTATTAGTACCGTCCTACAAATGGATGCATTGTTTGTTTAGAATGTGATCTAATTATATTTTCCCAGTATTCTAATCCTGGATTCTTATCTATTATTTTAAATATCTCTCAATGAAAGCTATGGCTTTTTTAGTTTACTAATAACTTTATTTCTTTTTGTTCACCATGCAGTTATTAATTAGATATTTCTTTTTTGGGTTTCGCTCATAATATTACTTCTATGAAATTAATACTGGTAAAGAGATAAAAAGTTTCTAGAACATCTGTAATTTTTTTGCCCTATTAGGTTGTTATAAACATCGCTCAGGTGGTTTGTGTATGTCCTAAAATTCGTGGTACAGAACGTTCTTCTAATATAGATCATTTCTTTAATTGTTCTTTTTTTGTAATTATTTTCTGTCTAAGATTTCTACGTTATTAAAGTCGATATTATGAAAGATATTACGTTATATATATATATATATATATATATATATATATATATATATATATATATATATATATATATATGAATGAAGCGTTACTTTTTATTAGTGTATTATTGTTATAGAATTTTTCTACTCGGCTTTTCATTATGGGTTCAATAATTTTTTTTAGATAATTGTTTTTTGCTAAAGCGTCTTTAACTTTTTTATATTTTGGGGGTCTAAATTGCCCATTGTAAAACCTGATAGCTCTATCGGTTAGTGCTGTGACAACGCTTTTTGTATTTTTTTGGTACAAAATAGTAATTTAGGTATATCCCTGACCATATGGGTTTTGTGTCCCAGTTTGTTTTTATTCTAACATTCTGATCATAATGAATAGTGATGTCTAGGAAATTAATGGCTTTATTTTTCTAATAAAAAATAATAAATCTCTGAATTAACCAGACATCACAAAAAAGTGTTGTCACAGTACAAACCGAGAGAGGAACCAAGTTTTCCCATTCACAATTTAGACTTCAAAATATAAAAAAAAGTTAAAGATACTTTAGCAAAAAAAAACATCATAATGATTTCTTGAAACATCCAAATACCATTCGACCTACAATTAAGTTTACCATGGAAAAAGAGGTAAATGATCAATGGCCCTTCCTAGATGTCATGGTGAACCATTCAAACAACAGTATTAAAACGTCAGTATACAGAAAGCCAACACATATTGGACAATATCTTAATCATAGTTCTAATCATTCTGTTCTAAGAAAAAGGGGAATTATACGAAACCTCTATAATCGCACTATATCTATATGCAATAATGCCGATTCATTGGAAAAACAGGTAGAAAAATATTACATCCGATTTACAACAGAATGGTTATCCTTTAAAACTAATTGATGATATTATAAATAACTTTAGAACAACGAACACTGGATAACAAGAAACACATTCCTTCTTCACAATTCCGTACATTAAGGGAACTTCGGAGAAAATAAGATGAATTGTCAATAGCTATAATATAAAAACAGCCTTTAAATCAGGAAATACACATAGAGCTCATTTAACAAAAAACAAAACCAAAAAACTACCGATAAGAAAGAATGTGTTTATAAAGTTCCATGTGAGTGTGATGAAATGTATATTGGAGAAACCAAACGACCACTGGAAGTTAGAATTAAGGAACATAAAACTCATACACAAAAAGGGGACATGTCGAGATCAGGTATTACAGAACACGCCTGGGATAAACAACACCATATAAAATGGTCTGAGGCTGCGGCAATATATATGGAACCCAACATGAAAAAAAGAAAATTTATAGAAGCAGCTTATATTAAAAACAATAATGGAATCTTCAGTAAACCGAGTGTTGAGATATCGAATCTTTGGCAATCACTACTTTGTAACATCATTGTGTACAGTGTAGCGAAACTTTGCGCTTCGATGGACACAGTCCCTATATAAACTCGTAGTCTTGAGACAAAACATTCAGTTTATGCTTGATAACGATTAGATTTACAACCTAATCGAAATGTCGCAAAAATAAAGATAATGCAAGTCCGACAACCACATTTTAGTCAATCTTCAACATTGTCTACAACCATCAAACAAATGCTAAAAAAAACTATCCAAAAATATTTATTGAATCCATAATAAAGTCAAGTAGAAAAATTCTATAACAATAATACACCAATAAAAAGTAACGCATCATCGTCCCAAAAATACGTCTTGCATTTTATATCAGAAATTACTAAACCCCTTAAAAAAATACTAAAACCATATATCCAAGTAGCGGAAAAACCGCCTAATAATTTCAAAAGCCTTTATACAAGACTTAAATCCGATGTTGCTAAATTCGAACAAACAAATATCATTTACAAGATGAATTGTTTAGATTGTTATCAAACATATGTCGGTCAAACAAAACAGTATTTAAAGAACATGATACAAAACCGTAGATACTGTACTATACATTACAATAACAGTAACAAAACTGCCTTAACCAAACATGCAATAGATAACTTACATAACATCGACTTTAATAATGTTGAAATCTAATTGTATTAATAATTACAAAAAAAGAAGAAAGAAATGATCCACATTAAAAGAACACCCTGTATCATGAATGAACAGTAAAATTGCAGATGGTCCAGAAACTTTCTATCTCTTTCCAATATACTCTCAAACATCGAACAAAATAGAAAAAAAAAATGCAGAAATAATATATTAGTATTGTTTTTTAAATAAAAATAAATTGGGTTAATTGTAACCAAGTAGTTAACAAACATTAAGTTAGAAAAAGTTTTTTCAATTTATATAATAACAAAATACAAATTCCTGTTTACAGTTTAATATTCTGAATATGGTTTAAATAATAAAATAAACCGAAACGTAAGATCAACAACATGTATTAATTTTATAAAAATAATATTATAACAGAAACACAAAAAATAAATATCTAATTTACTAATAACGATTCAATCAAATATTTACTATCCATTTAATATAAACTAGGTCTTTAGTACGTGAAGCAAACAAAATATTTATTAGACAACCAAAGTTTACAAAGTTTAATCTCAAAAACAGCAAATCTACGATGTTAAAACGTAAACATAGCACATTACCTTTGGGCCAATGTTACTACTTTTGAATGTAACGAATTCGGTAGACGTGTCGTAGAAATTCGGCAGATTTCGACAATTTTCAGTAGATTTTCCACATGGTATATTATCTACTATAGCCAACAATTTATTTGATATTATGGATGACACAGAAAGAAAATATCAAAGGAATGATTATATTTGTCATAAACAAATGTACATGGATAAGCCCAGGTGGGCGTACATACTGATAATAAAGAAATAGTAAAAACACCGAGGTACTAAATACATTTTTTGCAAAAGGTAGTGATCATAGACAAGTCAGGGCCAAACTACACATACATAAAAAGACGAATATAGTGAAAAAGAGGGAAACAACAAATATAAAAATAACATTCTAAAAAATCAAAGAAAACTTGATGTCACATCAGAGTGAAATTAGAATCCTACTACAAAACAATGACTACACAAATATGAACGTTAACACAGTGAATGCAATGATAGCAGCAGCAATTATAGAATCGACGAACACTCACAGAATATCCAGCAATTCACGCTCAAATGCAACTGTACAGTTATTAAACAAAAAAATTAATAAATAGAACAAAACAAACGGAATAGCACTGAACATATGGAACTAAATAAATTGATAAGAAAAACTATCAAACAAAACAATTGGAGAAAATGGGAAGAATGGATACAAAGCGTGAAAGTTCCGAGACAAAATTCACATAAAAACACAACTATAGTACTAAAGGATCAGGGAAGAAATTAAACAAGAACTAAGGACAAAATAACCAAGAAAGTTAGAGGGGATATGTAAAACTACAAAAATAGGCCAAATGCCTAAAGAATTACTCCAACATACAGAAAATAAATATCATAAATTGACATCAAGGGGCTGTGTGGAATAAGCGCAGAAAAAAATTTCATAGTAAATTTGTTGTATGAGGTTGGCAATATGCGAACCAGAAGACAGGACAGGATCTTGCGAAAATGCGGCATCTCAGCCTATTTCTTGTATATAATGTGGTGGTTTGTCATCGTCCCGACGCTTAAAATTATCTCGATTTTTTTAGTTGTGCCGTGCAGGGACATTAAATTTCGGAATTTATATTTGTGTATGTTATCAAGACACTTGTGCAAACTTTTTATTTATAAGAATGCATCAATATATGGTATTGTTTTATAAATTTCGTTAATTCATTCTTTTCGGCAAATACGTTTTTTATATTTTGGTAATTATTTACATTATTGTAAATATAGGAAAACGATGTTTTTTGGAAAAAAATCGATACTTACACCCTATGTCGAGGACGTAGAATAGATTTTGGCTTTGATTTTGCACTATTTTTTCTCACTTTCTCGGAAAATTCAAAAAACGCCAAGCGTCAATTAACCAAGTAATTTTAATTCTGAAGAAAAAATTGAACTTATATAATTATTTTCAATGGTACTAGTTAAAATATCATGTATGTAATTTTCAGCTTTTTTGCATAAATTCTAGTCAATAGATTTTAAAAAACTTGTATTTTTAACGAAAAACCAAAAACACGATTCGGAAAGGCCATCGACCATCAGATTCATGAAAACGACTAATATTCCTTTGACACGTTGCTAGATGTAAAATATTTTCGTGGTATAAACTATAAAATTTGACCATCTCAGTCAACAATATAGTTCAATTCTCGTAGGGTTTTGTACAGTCTCAGGGAAAAATTAATCTTACCATCAAAATTTTTATTTAGTCCAGGTTTAGCTTGATTTTGGTTAATTTGTAAAACTGAAACTAATCTGAACTAACCTAAATTGACCAAGACTTATACTTTCGTAATATAAACTATAAAATTTATCCATTATAGTTAACAACATAGTTTAATCTTTGTAATGTATAAAAAAGCGTAAAATTAATCTTAACCACGCAAAATTTTTGATCAGAAATCACGTGAAGGCGGGACAATCTGTGAAAGAAAAGAATATATGTGAATTTCACAAAAATTGTATTGACAATCTGGCAACAGCGCTAATATTTCGTGTTTTAGGAACGACCCACACCAATATATAATGGAGGAAGCCATTTTGTTTTTTAATTTGATATTTGATGATTTTCTTGATATTTCCGATAAAAATGGGCAAATTTATGAATTTTTATATAATGTAGAGGCTTCTATCAGTGTGGAATTTGTGGTTGTAACAAAATTTTAACGATTTAGTACAAAAAATTGAACCTAAAGAAAAAAGTGTTTTTCACTGTTTTCCGCAAAACTGAGGAAAAATTATTGACAACGGAGGACAGAATCGTGTTCTACGACCTCGAAATAGGGAAAAAAACGAAATGTTTTCGAAAAAACGTCGTTTTCCTAGATTCTTCATAATGCAAATTTTTACCCAGATAATTATGTTCAAATCTATTTTATTTTGTTAATTATTTAATAATAAACTCTAAATTGTCATTTTTCCAATATAATAACGTAATAAAAGGTTGCTCAACTCCAGTCCTGTCCCCTGATCTACTGCGCAAGTAAAGTATAGCCCCTTAAAGGGAGTACAGCTTTACATGCCGAACCGAATTTATTTTACCGTATTCCCCTTCCTTTTACCCCCTCCAACTTCCTTGAAAAGAAACCAGGGACATTACGAAAAATTATTTAAACGCCAACAAAAACCCCCTCCCGGAACGACAAGTCACATGGTTAAGAATATATTGCTACTGAATGGAAAGATATTACAACAATTTTACTCTATAAAAAGGGCGGCAAACAGGATCTCAAGAATTATAGACATATAATCCGCTTAGATTCGATTTATAAACTCCCCCCATGAATAATACTCAATAGAATAAACAAAACAGAAATGTAGAACTGGTAGCTTTGGGCATACGCATTATAAAATGTTCAGCTGGCCATCGACAGAACCGAAAATTAATATGCCCTTGTTTCGGAAAAATCTCATAATACTACATTAAAACACGAATAAATAAGTGCCTTAAAACACTTATCCGCATAATTCGCACATAATTCACAAGGCTAAAACCACAAAACATAAAAATGGCATCGAACAGGTACTGTTCATTTTCAAGTTACGCCAACAAACAAACTAATCGATAACAGGCTTGCTGATAATTACTAATTTTTCAAAAAATGACGGACACACTTTTTCGTTCGTGTTGCACCGTTTTTCTCTTCAAAAGTCTACACGAGTCGGGGTGCATTATGGAGGTCAGCGGAATCAAAATTCTCCAAAAAATTCAGGTGAAAGATAGCATACAGTTCAATTAAGTAATTCAAAATTTATATGAAGAAAGGAATATAAAGTCGCCTTTCATTTAATTAGGCGGATTTGATTATCAATTTATCAAAAACAAACTGATTTAGTGATATTTTGCTAAACATAATTATAAAATGCATGTACTTCTGGTATTTCAGCATACATTACTACTGGAGGCAGCACGCAATACTTCGCGCGCCTTACATGTCAAGGAGGGGAAAGAGGACAAATACGGGAAATTCCCTCTCGCTTCGAACCGCGAATGGCGGCGCGCGCTTCGATGAGGGTGGAAAACAAAACTAAACGTTCGAAGCGAGGGAGACTCCGTATTCATTCTCTCTCGCTCTACAGTGTAAAGCGCAGAACATTGTATGCTGCATCCAGTAGTATATACTCGAAGTGCTGGAGGCATCATTCAATGTTTTGCGCGCGTTCCACAGCAGAAGAGAGAAAGATAAATGCTATCTCACAATCCAAAAACGGTTGGCGAGCACTAATGCGTTACTCATAAAGAGTTTAAAAGAAAAGAATAATTTTTGCCTAATGTATTACTGCGATATTAGCTTTTTTTTAAATTTCAAATTGGTTACCTATTTTAATAGAAAGCGTAATTACTTAAGTCTTTATTGCAAAAAAAAGGAGGTTTTGAATTTAATGCAGGACAAAAGGTGCGTAATTACTCGGTTATACTCATTTGGGTTAATTTACCAGTGGTTTTTCTACGCCTAAATGGATTAATTTTAAAAGCTAATCATTAGGCTCGTGGCCTATTGTTTCAATACTCTTATTAATTTAACTAATATACAGTTGAAATTTAATAATTATTAAATGTACTGTATAACAACAATAAGCTAATTAGAAATATATATATTTATATCTCTAAACAAACTAAATATAAAAGTTAAATTATAAGATTGTAGTTTTTTACACCATATATTCGTATAGACCGTCATATCTTTTCGCCAAAAAATGCATGTGGGTCGATTCCTAATAATTGCTTCTACTATGAATTGTAAAATAAAAATTTCTAAATGGCAAAATTTTATTCACCTATTGTGTTATTTAGACCGGATAAAACTCTGTTGTAAGTTTTTAAATGTGTATTTTAAATAATTAAGCAGCAAAATAGTAATCAATTTGTAACGATATAGCTAAAATAGATACGGTCAGTATCAAAGTATCAGGGACATTCTAATTATAAACAATAGCGATTCAAAAAGCTTCAGATACAATTTAAAAAAAAAAGTGTGGGATGTTCTAATTACATGTCGTGTAACGAAACTTAAGTTATCGCTTAACTATAAATAACGAGGATAATTTGAAATTTCTACCTTGAAGATATGCAAGTGAGATGAGTTTTTGTCTTAGAAACAAAATATCAAGTATTTTTTATTCTTGTTGCGTTAAAAAAATCTAATTTATAACAAATCACTGTGAATAGGTTTTAGTTTAAAATGTCTTCTGAATTAGGGAATCAGTTGCAGAGTTCTATTTTAAAAATTAGGTCCTCCACCTTTTCATCATGTTTGTCGTCACCCTCTTGCTCAAAAGAGTAGAAAATTAAAGAATTCTCGTAACAAATCATTATTTACCAAAAATATGGTACAAAATAAACTCTTGCACTCTAAAAGTGTCAAAATTTAATTAAAACGCATTTAATTTGACATTTTGACACTTTATTACAAACACTGCAAAAATACATTAATTATGTAACTTCTTCATAGTCGGTTCGTACTTTCAAAAATTATCAATTACCACTAAGAATTTCCATTATTAACTTTCAGTTAAATGATACGCTTTACTTTCATCTGTTCATAGTCCCGACTAAAAATTAACAACTAAGATATTGGTCAACTTTTTACTTTTAAAAAAAAAGTCGGCATAATTTGTGTCCGCTTTCGGATGTTGTTGGCTGGAGAAAAATTGAAAATTACATAAAAATATTAAAAATGGCATTATAAAAAGTGAAAACATTTTAGAAATGTGTCGTAAAATAGTCGAAACACTTTAGATTAAAATTAGTTAAACAACCACGATTGAAAAAAAATTTTACTTTTAGATTAGAATATTTATGGGTGACTTGTATTGGCCATCCTTAATTTTTATAAACTGTTAAATTTTGAAATATGAATCACACTTTTTTATTTTATAGTATAGTGATAATTTTTAGAAGTATGAACCAAACATAACTGTTTCATAGTACGCATTATACAATTGAATCGACATGTTGTATTAGAAATAAAGTCAATAATATAAGCAGAGCACAACCTGTGGTGTAACTTGGATTTCAATCCTAGTTTGCCACTACTCCCAATTAAAACGTTATAACTAAAGTTAGTTGGACATATACAGGGTGATTCAAAAATCGATCACGAAACTTAAGGGGGTGATTCTACTTGACAAAATAAGGGTAGAGCTTCATATAATTTTTTTTCAAAATGTCATTCGTTTTCGAGTTACAAGCCGTTCAAGTTCAAGTTTTTATTTTTTGTTTTTTGAATTACTCGCTTACAGGAAAACCGATTTGACTAATATTTGAAAGATAGGCTAAGTCTTCTGCGCTTCATCATTTTAGTAACAATTCACATTGATTGTTTGCCGCTAGAGGGCACTTTACCTACATTGAAAATTGTTTTTTTGTCATAATTTTTTAGGGTTGACAGCTACAGTAGTTTTTGGCATAATTTCTGAAAGACTGATGCCAGGCCTTTAAAAAAGGTGCTCTTTATTTACATCGCTAAACCCAACGGTTTAGACGTAAATCACCCTTAAAAATTAAGTGGTAAATTTACTTTTCTCATTTCATTACCACCAGCTACCAGGTAAATAGCTATCAAAGTATACTAGAGCTGTCAGTTTAACATCAAATAAATTCGCTTTTAAACTATTTAATTTATAATCTTAAAATAACTAATAATGGCTAATCACCAATATTCAAATATCGAATATTGTGATATCCATTTTTGTTATGGAAAAGCAAATGGTAATGCAGAGTTGGCAAGAAGATATTATATGGAGAGTTATCCGGAAAGAAATATCCCTCATGCTCAAACATTTTCCAGTGTGCACAGGAGGCTTGCGGAATGTGGTTCCTTTAAAAGTTATAATGGAAATAGGGGAAGACCTAGAACTGCTAGAAACGTGCAACAAGAAGAAAGAGTGCTTGAAATTATTGAAGATAATCCAGGTATTAGTACTAGAAAAATTGGGAATGAAGTGCGGCTCTGTCAGGCTAGTTCATGGAGGATACTAAGAGAAGAACAACTCTACCCGTTTCATTCAAAAAAGGTGCAGGCTCTTTATGACGATGATCGGCCGAGACGGTTGGAAATGTGCAATCAGATCCTAGCTAAGTATGAACACGATAATCGATTAATTGGCGTCATATTATTCACTGACGAAGCTGGTTTCACTCGTGATGGCATAACAAATCTACACAACATCCACACATATGCTTACGAGAACCCAAACAATGTGGTAGAAACGAAACATCAGCGTAGATTTTCACTAAATGTGTGGGCAGGGATAATAGGAGATTACCTTATTGGTCCTCATTTCTTTGATGGCCCATTAACTGGTGACGTATACTTAGATTTTATCCAAAATCGTCTCCCATTGTATCTGGAAGATGTGCCATTGGAAGTAAGGGCCAACATGTGGATCCTCCAAGACGGAGCTCCGCCCCACTTTAGTATACGTGTCCGACAGTATTTGAATGCAACGTATCCTGAGCGATGGATAGGACGAAGTGGACCATTGGCATGGGCAGCGAGGTCACCAGACCTTAATCCTATGGATTTTTTCTTTTGGGGTCATTTGAAACACTTGGTGTACGATATTCCAGTAATCAACGTCGAGGATCTTCGCTTCAGGATAATCGAAAAGTGCCAAATTATTAAAGAAACACCAGAAATTTTTCATCGAGTTAGGCGACATTTTTTGAAGAGTGTTAGGAAATGTATGGAAGAAAATGGGGGACATTTTGAGAATCTTTTTTAGTTTGTTTAGTACTGTTTCATTAATTTTTATCAATTAAATGTATATCGCAATAATCCATAATATGAATATTTACTGATTAGCCATTATTAGTTATTTTAAGATTATAAATTAAATAGTTTAAAAAGCGAATTTATTTGATGTTAAACTGACAGCTCTAGTATACTTTGATAGCTATTTACCTGGTAGCTGGTGGTAATGAAATGAGAAAAGTAAATTTACCACTTAATTTTTAAGGGTGATTTACGTCTAAACCGTTGGGTTTAGCGATGTAAATAAAGAGCACCTTTTTTAAAGGCCTGGCATCAGTCTTTCAGAAATTATGCCAAAAACTACTGTAGCTGTCAACCCTAAAAAATTATGACAAAAAAACAATTTTCAATGTAGGTAAAGTGCCCTCTAGCGGCAAACAATCAATGTGAATTGTTACTAAAATGATGAAGCGCAGAAGACTTAGCCTATCTTTCAAATATTAGTCAAATCGGTTTTCCTGTAAGCGAGTAATTCAAAAAACAAAAAATAAAAACTTGAACTTGGACGGCTTGTAACTCGAAAACGAATGACATTTTGAAAAAAAATTATATGAAGCTCTACCCTTATTTTGTCAAGTAGAATCACCCCCTTAAGTTTCGTGATCGATTTTTGAATCACCCTGTATAATAAATAAATTAAAAGTTATAAATATAACGGAGCACTGGGTTGCATTATGTATAGACACCGAAAATTACGTTAAAGGTTTGTAAATCACACAATTCTTAGTTGTAGTTTTCCTTAAGTATTTCCCAGGGATTCTTTGAAGACAAGCATTTCATTAAGTTTCGATTAATTTTATTTGCCATTATTTTGTCCTACTTTGGTATTTCACTACACTGTGCTTAGGTATTTTCTTATCAATATCAAATTTACTGCTATCTTTTTTTTTGTATTCAGATAGATCTTGTTTTTTTCCTACCATTTATATTTACATTCGATGGGATTGTATATATGTTGGGTTGCAGAAATCAGGAAATTTCTATTGTATTAATATATATTTCTTGAATTTAAAAATAACTACTGGGATACTTATATTTATTATTTTTGTTTTGACTGAAAAATGCTAAAGATTAACGAATTGGCTTAACTAACAAATGCATTTTAGCAGATTGTTGTTGCCCGGTGTCTTTCTTTTTGAGCTGTCATTTCTTTCATGCGTGGTAATTGAACGCGCTTAACGGAAGTCGATTAGTGCGCAAGCAGGGCCATGGTTATAAATGGAGGCCTTGATCTTTCACTTTTTTCCTGGTTTGATTTGGCCGAAGCAGCTGCGGACTTCCATCTCAATTTTTAGTTGCCAAATTTTTGGGATTCTGAGATGGAAAGTCGAAAATTATCCAGGTAATTTTGTTGAGTTTTGGTGTACCGTATCTTTTACCAGGTTGGCGGTTATGGTTTTTTTTTATCGGGATAAACCTGCAGACAGGGATTTTGGGCAGTTTGCACGAGTCAACGAAGGAATCAGTCTCATCCCAGAAGATCGGGTCCACACTCTGGGTCGAAAAACAACCTAGATCCATCCTCTGGGTCGAAAAACAACCTAGATCCACGCTCTGGGACCGAACATCAGCCCACCCTTAGGGATACAAACAAGTGCACCGTTAGGGAACGAAAATCAGTCCACCCTTAGAGGCAGAACATCAGTGCACCCTTAGGGACAGAAAACTCTTTTTATCCGCAAATAAAGAGTAGAATGAGTATTAAAATTGTTAAGTTGCATTTGTCCCACAATTTCTTATCCGTTTTTTTTTTTTCCAGTGCGTTACATTTCTATATTTTTAATATTTTGTGTAGCGATTTGAGAGCCGAGTTGAACGCTAGGCCCAAGCAACACCCTGGGGAGGTTTCTGTGTTTACCCGGCCGAAATTCAGTGGCGCCCTTAAAAATATCCGCCCCCTCCTCTACGGCATAGGGGCTAGCTTGACACTTTGCTTGCTGGTGCCGCCTCTAGCTTTCAGTTCTGCTTTGCTCTTACGAGTTAATCTTTACTAGCGCCTTTTTCATTAAATACCAGTGTAGCATCGTTAAACTGTTTTAAATTATTTATGAAAATAAAATACAGGCAATTAGTTTACTTTTGCAGAATTATTTTATTTCTGTTGATGGTGATTTTATTAAAATTCAGGAACCTTTGCAGAACTGTTATTTTTATTTTATACCAAAAGCAAATAGTAAAGCATACGCGCTATACCTTAACCACTGAATTTCAAAATTTACAAGGTCTGTTCAAAAAGTTCGTGTACTAAATCAATAAAATAAGTAATTGCTTTATTCAGTTACAGAACTGACATCATTTTCAAAGTACTTTTTCCCAGAAACGATACAAAAAAAGTAACACTGAACTAAATTTAGCGTATAGGGGGCACACAATTTTCGTATGTTTAAATCGTTTTTCAAAACGGTGAAAACACTGCCTATGCTGATCCCTAAATCAGTCGCAATCATCCTTGTAGTGATGCGACGATCTGAAAGCATTCAATCTTTGACTGTCATTCACACGAGACGTTGAAGGGAGCTCCTCTCCCTCGTCGTCTTCCACGCACCCCCGACCATATAGAAACCGGCTTATCCACTTGTACACTGCTCTTTTTTCATCGTAGATTCCCCATATACGATACGAAATGTTGCAGCGTTTAGGAGAAAAATGCAGTTGTAGATAAGAAAAATTAATGAGGATGGCGGTCAAGACTGTTTCCCACATTTGCAAAATGCACGAAACACCTTTCTAAGCTGTCTGAAGGGTTTGAAAAATACTTTACGGAAGAAAATGTCGAGAAATTTTCGTGGATCCAAGATTATTTCCAAGCTCTGCCAGAATTCATTTCACAAGAAGAAGAGGGTCTCGTTGAACTCTCTTGCGACAACAGCTTTAAAACAAAATTCGCTTCTTCCGATTTGGTGGAATTTTGAATAACCGCTATAAGGATTCTCATTCTCTTTGCAATATCCCATTTACGTGAAATCGAATTTTCAGGTTAGTTCGGGTTGGTTCAAAGCTGATCTTTGGGGCAATAAATAAGAGTGGCAGTATCAAGCTTTATCACTCGCTTTGAAAAAATGTGTGGTGATCACCATGCTTACCCGTCTCATTGACTTTTCTCCCTATTTTTCTTTAGTAATAATATAGTCTTCGATATCAATTCAATATATACTTATATATGAGCCTCTGATTGTGGTTGTTTTCGTTTCTGTGCTTGGTCATCGGTGTCAATGTACAGTCGTGTCCAATGAAGTTTTGTGGTTTGCTACTATGTAGTAGGTAAGTTGTAAAGCACAAACCTTGCACGACACGTTGTTGAACACGACTGGATACATATTTTGACTAAGGCGCCGTGACCAAATTCTAAACCTGCAAGTGCGCCGCTAACTGAAAAAGTTTGGAAACCCCCGATATATGGTATTTAAAATTAAATAAATCAATGAATGATGTTAATTTTTATAGACCGAAATTTTATAATAAGTCCCCAATTTATTTATTCAAATAGTCCACTACAGAATAAATTATTTCAAATGGTACAAAAAAAAAATGAAATGTGATGATACAAAGTTTACAAATAAAACCAAACAGGTATAAATATAGTTATTGTAAGATAAAATAATACTAACAGTTTTTATTATAGGCACAAATCCATCACTTATTTATCCAAAATTAAACGTTTGTTTTAACTAACATGAATTCATATAAAATATATCAATATGCTGAAAGTTTCAGTTATAGTTTATTAAAAATTTTTTCCACAACATTGCTCTTGCCATAATTAGTTTGGCGGGTTCTTATACAAAAGAACTGTACAGGGTGAGTCAACGATTGGATGAAGTAAGTTTGTGCCTTTTCGGTGAAATTTACACAGAAACTATATTTATTGTTTGATACAATTTATTTTTACGCAGATTTTAAAAATATTTAGGACTCTACAGGGTGAGCCAAAAAACTAGAACAGCATAAAGTTGTATTTTTTTAAATAGAACACCCTATATACGAATCGTATTTTCGATTTAGCTTATAATTTTAAATCTTTTTTATTAAGGGTTTACTATAACAAAACTTTATAGTTTCTGAGATAATTAAGTTTAAAGAAAAAAAGTCACATTTTCAAGCATCAATTCAATCCTAAATAACGTTTTCAATTTTGTGACAAATATATTCAAATTTGGAATTTAGCAAGGCCAAGGACAAGTTAACATAATTTTTACCTAATATTTGCAATAAAAGCTACAGGGTGTTGAACACATCGGCTCAAATTTGAACAAGTTTAAATGAATAAATATCTTTTTTTTTTTAAATGGTACACCCTGTATATTTTCATGTTATTTAATAGAGTAATAAAAACCCTAAAAGTTTTGTTCAATATATCCTATACCTATTTATAATAGTTTTTGAGATATTTCAGTTTTTCTTATTTTCCATACTTTTTTTACAGAAATAGTCTTCATTATCATAGTAGCCATGGCAAAAACAATGTAAAAGAACATTTTTCTGTGTGTCAAATTTATAACCGCAATCGCTTCTTTTGGTTTTTATGTAGTGTAGTTTGGTTTTTTTTTGCATTCATCTTATATTGTAAAATGAATTTTCCAAAGAATGAGTTAATAGATATGATTTATACAATAGGAGAGGTTCAAAAAAATTGCTTTCTTGCTCAAAGAATTTACAAAATGAAGTATCCTGATCGACGCCAGCCTAATACCCATACTTTTCAAAACTTAATGCAAAGATTTGATTCTTCTGGTACTGTTGATTATCCAAAACGTAAAGTGGTCAACAAACCAGTAACTAATGAAGAAAAATAACTACAAGTATTGTTAAATGTTCAGGAAAATCCTTATATTGGTAGCCGTCAGTTAGCAGCATTATGTGAAACATCACAATCCACCGCTAATCGTACTATCAAGAAATATAGGTATCATCCATATCACATGGAATTACACCAAGAATTGCATGGACAGGATTTTGAAAGTCGTGTAAACTTTTGTCGTACAATAAATGCGGAAATTCAATTAAATCCAAATTTATTATGCAAGGTAATGTTTAGTGATGAAGCTACTTTTAGAAGTAACGGTGCCGTAAATAGACGCAACATGCATTATTATGCCACAGAAAACCCATTTTGGATTAGAGAGGTGCAACATCAAAACCACTGGTCATTAAATGTTTGGTGTGGTATTCATCATAATCGAATTATTGGATCCCACTTTTTTAATGAACCACTAAATGGCCATAGTTACCTGAACTTTCTACAAGAAGAACTACCCCAACTGCTTCAAGGTCTCGATAGGGATGAGCTCGACAGTATGTGGTTCCAGCACGATGGTGCGCCTCCGCATTACCATCGTGAAGTTCGTGCGTTTTTGGACCAACGATTTCTTCCTATGGGGTTATATTAAAAATAAGGTGTATGTAATCCACCAACAACAGTGGACGATATGCGAAACAGGATTAGGGATACCTGTAGAACAATATCGCCACTAATTTTGTCCAGGGTTCGAGAAAATCTGCAAAAAAGACTAAATTTGTGCATTGCACAAGAGGGTCGTTTATTCGAACACTTATTAAAAAGAAATAATTAATCTCAGTGTTTAATAGGTAATTTTTTTGTTTCAATTTAGTATAAAAGTAAATATGTATTTGCCTTGTCGTTATTGTTGTGTTAATTTTTGCACATTATGTTTAATTAAACTATTGCCGTTGTAATATAACGAATAATGTATTTCATCATATTTAACCACATTCTGTTTGTTTCTGTAGCGTCTTTTTATTATTTTGCATGGCTACTATGATAATGAAGACTATTTCTGTAAAAAAGTATGGAAAATAAGAAAAACTGAAATATCTCAAAAACTATTATAAATAGGTATAGGATATATTGAACAAACCTGTTAGGGTTTTTATTACTCTATTAAATAACATAAAAATATACAGGGTGTACCATTAAAAAAAAAGATATTTATTCATTTAAACTTGTTCAAATTTGAGCCGATGTGTTCAACACCCTGTAGCTTTTATTGCAAATATTAGGTAAAAATTATGTTAACTTGTCCTTGGCCTTGCTAAATTCCAAATTTGAATATATTTGTCACAAAATTGAAAACGTTATTTAGGATTGAATTGATGCTTGAAAATGTGACTTTTTTTCTTTAAACTTAATTATCTCAGAAACTATAAAGTTTTGTTATAGTAAACCCTTAATAAAAAAGATTTAAAATTATAAGCTAAATCGAAAATACGATTCGTATATAGGGTGTTCTATTTAAAAAAATACAACTTTATGCTGTCCTAGTTTTTTGGCTCACCCTGTAGAGTCCTAAATATTTTTAAAATCTGCGTAAAAATAAACTGTATCAAACAATAAATATAGTTTCTTTGTTAATTTCACCGAAAAGGCACAAACCTACTTCATCCAATCGTTGACTCACCCTGTACACTTCTCGTATTTTTCTATGGCACTCGAAATGATACCAAGCTAACAATATCCTAGCTATCTATAATACCAATAACGACTGTATAAAAATATAAGCATAGCGTTTTCTCTACGAGTTTTAAGAGATTTTAGATCACACTAGAACAGTCTAATGTTATAATTCATGTTTCTACATGGAAAATGGTGCTTAAAAGTAGCTATGTTAAAAATTTGTTCTAAACTTTTTTAGACGATCTATATAGCATTGATAAAATGGACTCCATATTACAGAGCAATACTTAAGCACACTGCGGACCAAAGAGCAGAACAATGTTGTAATGAATGGCCTTAGTATTTCTTAGTATAGGCTGCTCCGGAAAACTACACCCAAATCCTTAAACTGAGTTACAGAATCGAGAATGACATTATTCACATGATATTGAGAAAAAAGAGGATTTGATTTTGTAAAAACTTAACGATAAACACTTCTTAACGTTTAAGGATAACAAATTTCTTTTATACCATTCCACTGCTCAATATAGATCTGGTTGCAAATTTAATGAACCATTTATACTATTACAGAACTTTATCGTCTACATAGAAAAGGCAAAAGGATAACCGAATGCATGTCCCAATGTCAATGATAAAAAAGAAGATAGTACAAGTCCGAGGTGAGATCCTTGCAGGATTCCAGTTATGATTTTTGAGGAAACACCATTCACGCTAACAACCTTCGTTCCTCCCCTCAGGTATGATTCGAGCCATGACAGGTAAATACCAGGTACACCCTGCAGAGATAACTTTTTTAATAAAGAGTGACAAACACTGTCAAAAGCTTTGCTTAAATATGTGTAGATGACGTCAACTTGTTGTTTGTTTTCCGCTGCGTTAGTTATGTAGCTGTAAAAAGTGACTAGACTGGTAGTAGTTGATCTTCCTTTATAAAAGTCATGTTGCTCTTTGACTATTTTTTTTTCAAAGATTTCGTCTGCTTTAATAGATTCAAATAATTGGGGGGGGGGGGGGATATGGTAGAAATGCCTCTATCTCCAGACTTAAAAACTGGAATCATAGAGGATTTTTTTCAAATTTTTGAAAATTCTCCAATGTTAAAATATATTTAAAAAAAAGGTTACGTAGGGGAATAGTTGACGAGTTGCAGCAATGTTTTATAAAAACATTAGGTATACCATCAAATCTGGCATTTCTGTGGGCATCTAGACTTTTAATTTTGTTCAGAATTTCGTCCGTGGTAAAAGTGTAGTTGCAAAGGTTTGCAATGAATTCAACTTTTGAGGTGTCGACCTGTGATAGATCCAAATCTGAGTAATCAATGAAACAAGTTTGAAAATGCTCAGCAAAAGCATCGATGACGTTTTTGGTGTTAAAAACGATTGATCTTCGTAATTCACTTTGCAGAGAATTCCGGCATTCTTGTTTAAAAAATGTATATAAAACCAAAAATGTTTTATACTTTCCGAAATCATAGGTTCTGTCCTTAAAGCAAAAGGCAAATAGTTGAGATCAACTTGCAGCTTACATTATTTACGCAGGAATGAATATTCATCGCAATTCTCTTTACACTGGTTTCTTTTATATTTTCTGAGAGCCTTATTCTTCTTAACTAAAAGCTTCCTTAGATCATAATCGAACCAGCCAGGATATGTCACCCCACATAAACAGGACATAAACAGGCAAGTTTGCATTTGTTTACAAAAGCATTAATGATTATGTATGACACCTGGTCACAACATCGTTGCCACGTCACTTGCTTATCACTTTGATGCACGTCTCGCCTGAATAAAATCAGTCTTAAAAAATGATGTAACTCTTTAGTGAATTGAAGGGTTACAGATGATTACGGCTCTTAAGTCACTATTGGACAAATTGATGGATATTTTCATTGGCATGGTGGCAGAAAAGTCTGAATATCACAAAAATTATTCTTCTAATCTTCCTATAGATATCAACAAATACTGTAGAAAAAGGGTCTTCATAGCCTGTTGGGCATACACAACTATAACTCAAGGAGAAAGCATGCAATGTATACATAACATTTATTTTCCTTAAAATCATGTGCTTATAACGTCCATAATTTTATGGTCATCTATTTACAATTGTTACTGCTATAAGAAAAATTGTTTACACATTTTAGTTTACAATTATCTTTTCTCTAAAATATTTTGAAAACTATTCTTTTAGTTATTTAGTCATAAACTTGTAAGTTTTTCCAGAACATTACGACTTATAATTTGTTTTACAAATAAATGGGTCAAATATCACTTATGAGTGTTCACCCTGAGTTTTTCATTCCATATCAAATCCCTGCAACGTTGTTCATTCACACTTATACATATGTCACGATTATTGGTGAGAAACTTGAATTATCCCTCCTCAATTCATTTGGGGAAGCAACATTTTGAAAGAATACACTAAAAAAACATATTTGCTATCCTGCCGCAGTTTTATAAAAATATTTGGTGTATTCCTTTTGTTCTGGGATGTATTCCACAAATACTCGTAATTGAAATAATTTCTTCTTTTTTAGCACAAAAAATGATTCAAATATAAGAAGTAATCATTGTAGAGATGTCAAAAATACAATACCGAAAGTGGATATTAAAAAAAAACAATCATAAAAAACAAGTAAATGTCTGCATTTTTCACACGTGTACTTGAAAAACTATTGAAATCATCTGATGTGTTAAGGGTCAAGCACCCAGGGTGGACACTTTTTAGTGAGACAATTTTCCTGACTTCCCAGGGAAAAATAATAACGTTATTTGTTACATACCCATTCTATTCCTTCTATAAATGGCGTGTCTGACCAGTCTTTCTCAGGAAACCTTTGCAAAATTGTACCACTCCCTAAAATTAAATTTTTATATATACAATGCAGTGCATTTATTTTAAAGCAGAATATTGAGTTTTAGGTGATAAATATTTAAATCCCAAGTAGGCACATTTTTACTGAAACAATCTTGACATGTAATTCTTGCTCGCTGCAGTGCCAAAATTTATCTTTCTCAAAGTTTTAAAAATATTTTCATAATAATAATAAATAAAATCTATAAGGCACAGAAGCTCAAAAGGCTAACGACCGAGGTCTTTCTGCTTTTTACATTACTAAATGTACTTACAATATAAACAACTAAATATAATATCACAGAGGAACTAAGTTAGAAACATAATACTTATCACATTACAAAGTTTGAGTATATGACATGCTATAAAAAAACATATAAATTATTGATTTTTCCTATAATTTTTTTTACACAAATTGTATTGTAATGTGTACTTTAGGTTTCAGATTACATCCATTCTCAAAATCACCAAAACTGTTTTGGTAAAAATGGGCCTAGTAATTGCACTGTATATTACATTATATGAGTATCACACTATACTTAATAAAACAAAAATGTTACCAAATGCCTTTAAAATTTTCTTTTCTATATGGCTTTTTTATAATAGATAATTACCAGAAATGTACATACATTTGATGGTGTATGGATTCTGATTCATTTTTATTTAAATAGTTAAATGTAAATAAACCTTTAATAAAATTCCAACAAAAATATCTATATAAAATATTTCCAACTTTGTTGAATCATAGATTAGACGTATTTGCAGTAGCGTAACTAAGAGTATGTGCGCCCCCCCCCCCCCCCTAGATTTTTGAAGGTGCCCTACTATTTTGTACCCGTCTTAATCCTTCGTTCTTTTTCATCAAGAGACTTGAAGGCGCCCCTGGATTGGCTGTGCCCCTCCGCATCGCGGGATAGTTATTTACGACACTGCTTATTTGATATGCTATTTTTAAGCTCTATATAATTATAAATATTTTTTAGACCTCTATGCTAGTGTGGGGAAGCCTGTATCAATTTAAAATTGCTGATAAATTATCAGACCACTAATATTGCATAAGTCTGACATACTAATAAGAATTTAAAATAAAACATCGAATTAACATGATAATCATGAATAATTCCCAAGAAGAAACATGTGTATGTATATGCAGGACGTCTCATAACTAATGGGCGCATAGAGCAACTGAAGTTATTTGTATAAGTTGTTTCAAAATGTTATTTGTTAAAGACATATGGGGTGTTTGGAATAAAAATATATTTTGAAAAATAAGCTGTAGTTTGAAAATGCTTCAATTTATGGTATAAAAAATTGCCATTATTACAGAGGGTCCAGTGAGAGATTACCCATACGTCATCAATAATATTCCTCTGAAGTAAATCGAAATTAATTAGGCAATACAACGTTTATATCTATAAAGACGTGCTTATTGCACCTATGAAAAAAACTAATAGTATATTGAAAATCCGCTATATTTTTTGATTCGCTATCAGGAAAAGAGAGAGACAACTTATAACAGAGATTATACTCTTACTTTATTAGGTAAGTAAAAATATCAGTGAAATAATAAAAATAGATTTATTGAAAAGAAAAAATTATCACAAAACGCAAAGAGACGGAACTAGGACTCCTTTCTTACCCGAAAAGAACATTAAATATAACGCAATGAGATTTACCTGCAAACACTTGAAATTTGAAGCATTTTTTTAATGATACAAACTATGAAAAGTTATTTATAATTTTTCCTATAGCTCTGTTAAACGCAATATTTATAAAATATACTTTGAAGGTTGAAAAGCAACAGCAATAATAATCATATAAAATTTTAAAAAAGTGCTAAAAAAATAGTAATTCCTAAAAAACATAAAAAAAACAAAAATTTATTCATTCATTTATTATCTAAGTACGAAACAGGCAAATATGCCCAAATAGCACAGTAAATAAGAATTACATCTGTAAATCCAAAAAACATCAAATTACAATAAACAAATATATGTAATAAAAATTTTAAAACCTTACACTAATCAAGCCTTGGAAAAGACTCAGAAATAAAGCAATAACATGTCAGATGAAGAGTAAACAATAAAAAATATACATTTCACAGCTCGTCTAAGAAAACTACTCTTGGATAAGAACTATTGAGATGTTCCATATACTTTAGAAGAAAACGAGCTCTTGCAGAAGCAACGTATGTTGTTTCAATTAATGTCCTTTTCCTGTCAGCCTTTTATTATTTGAATCTTAGCGCCTTAAGCAGAATACTTAAAGCCGATTTATCCAGAGACATAATCTCTTTGTTGGTGAGTTCAGTATTTAAGCTTTTCTAAAAATAATAAATAATAAAGACATTAAGATTATTAAATATAGACCAAGGACACTATTTTCAAGGTTAGCTTATATTATAACAGAGATTATACTCTTACTTTCTTAGTATATATTGTAGAGTGTAGTTCAAACTTCCATTTTGGATCTTGCGGGATCTGTGTTTTTTTTTTATTTCAACAAGATCTATTTTTTTCAGCAGAGGAAATAATTTTGTTTTATTTTCTTTTTTCACATCGCGTATAGGATTTTCCTTGAAATTTACGGAAAAAATTTACTTTCTAAAAAAAATGATACCTAATTGAAAATGTTTATTTCCCAAACTAAAAATTTTTTTTTAGCTTGCAGACAGAGGAAACTGATTCCACAGGCTCACCGTTTCCCTTTCGAATTCGAAATACCCACACAAATTATTTAAAAGGACAAATCGAATCTCTGTTGTTTATTTTTTAATGCCTGATTATTACAACTGAATAAAGTAATGCAAAAAATATTTTAAAATTATATACGCGTGTTGGGAATTTAAACCCCGACGACAGATTTGAAGGTTAGAAATATTAATACAACTAGTTTTAAGTTTTTTAATTAAAATAATACATACTTACCGGTAATAAATTATAAAATAATTAATAACTTTTATATAAAACAATCTTCCGTTTTAAATTCACTTAAATGATCAAAATTTCTCAAAAACATAAATAAATAAAACTCTGAACGATGTCTGTCAATAAAATAAGAAAGTCTGTATTCATAAAACGAAATGACTCGTTTGTCCCGGTTGTCTCTTTGTATCTACCCATAATGTCAGATTTCCTGCGACGTATGGCTTGGATTAGAAGAATAATATTTTGTTTTCCGTCCTTTTATTATTTCTATACAAATTAAGATGAGCAGGCCTCGAAACTGTCTTTGATATGTTCGTAGATTGATGACACATGGGTATTCTTTCACTGGATCTTGTATGTTATTATGGATAATAAATAAGAATTTATGAACCATTTTAAGTTTTTCATTGGAGGATGCTAGGTATATACACACTGTGTTTAATAAATCCAGGCATTTTTATCTTACCTATAAAATTAGATGTTTCGATTTAATGTATATAAAAAAATTTTAGTTTTTACGGATCTACTTATTTTCCATATTTAAAAAATGAAAATAAATTTAATAATAGTATATTAATGGATTCATATTAATAAATACAATCCATTTTTAAAAACAATCACAGTTAAAAACAATTAAAATTAAGAAACTTACAAATTCAAGAATGCGTAAAAGTGCTTCAAAAACAATTATTGACAGTTGACAACAGTAACTAATTTCAAATGCAGTATTCTTAATTTAAAAACGTTAATTGGCAAATGCAAAATATTAATCTCGGTAGGGACTGAATTCATTTCTCTACACATTCGAGAAATAGGACTGTTAATGACATAATTCGTTCGGTGATATATCACACCGATCAAATCATGAGCTCTAAAAGCTCTTTGAGGAACCGATAATCCAATATTATTGAGCAGTTCAGGAGTATGAATACAAGAGTTAACAATCTTATAAAGTAGAACAAGATGAAGACATATGCGCCTCACAGACAATGGTAGCAACCTCAAAGCATCGACAATATCATTATATACAGGCCGTATCCTCTGTGTTCCCTATTTAAAGGCTATGAAACTTAAAGATTTTCTTTGTACCCTTTCCACTTTTTCTTTATATATGAAATAATGAGACTTGGGACACATATTTTAAAACTGATCTAACTACAGAGCAATATATCACTTTAAAGCAGTCCACACTAAATAAATCCATAAGCATTCTCTTCACAAATCCGAGCTGCTTTAAGCCTATGTTCACAATATTATTAATATGCGTGTCAAAGCGAAGGGCCCTATCAAATGTAACGCCCCGATCCCTTACATATTCAACACGATTAATCATGTTATTGTCAAGAAAGTAATCAAAAGATATCCAATCTCTTTTACAATAAAAACTAATAATGGAGCATTTATCAATATTAAGGTGCCTAAAATTTGATTTACACCAATTGGAGAACCGAGCTAGATCCCGCCGAATGCCCTTGAAGTCGTCGCTACTCGTGACAACCCGAAATATCTTTAAATCATCTGCATATAGAAGACATCTACTGAAAGTTATGGTCTCCTGAATATCGTTAATAAAGCAACTAAAGAGGGGCGGGACGAGATGAGCACCTTGAGGAACATCAGAGGTAATGTATTCCAGATGACTCACAGTTAATTTTTACTCGTTGTAATCTGTTAGATAGGTAACTATTTATTCATTGTAGAAATGATCCATGGATGCCCAAGCCTTTTAGCTTACACATAAGAAGTTGATGGTTAACCTTGTTTAAAGCCTTGGAGAAATCAGTGTAAATAGCATCTACCTGATACCTCTCCTTCTAAACTTCCACCAAGCAGAGTTCAAAAACCTAGGAGTATATTTTGACAGCAATTTAAGTTTTAACTTTCATGTGAATCATATTACTAATAAAGCTTTAAAATTACTTGGCTTTATTAAAAAAATCTTCCATGATTTTAATAATATTGCTTGCTTTAGAACATTATTTTGTTTCTATGTTAGGTCAGTCAAGGAATATGCTTGCCAGGTATGGTCTCCTTATTATGGGCAGTATATTCAACAGATTGAAAGAGTGCATTAGATTTGTGGGTTTTAAAATTGAGATACCAAATGAAGACATCATATATGAAGAAATACTTAAGTCCATTAATTTGATACCTCTTAGGGAAAGGAGAACATATATTGATACGCGCACCTTTTATAAAATTTTGCATGGATTAATAGACTGTCCTGAATTATGAGCTATGATAGACACAAATGTTTCACAGAGAGTTTTGAGAGAATTTAATCTGTTTAGTGTTCCTTATCACAGAACAAACTATGGCTTATCGTCATCTCTCACTCGCTTTTCGATTACGGCGAATAAATTCGAAAATGATATAGATTTTTTTAATGATACATTGAATTTATTGAGCTGAAAAATAAAGAATGCACTGTAATATGTGCCTCTAATCATTTTATCTATAGATGGTAACTCGTTTTAGTATATATATATTTTATATTTGCCCACCTATTGTATGCCTCTTTGATTTAACTTTTGTGTTAGTATGATTATATTATACCCTATTTTATCTATATAATACATCTTTAAGTTCATATATTTTTATATCTGTCTGATAATCTTACTATATGTTCAATGTTTCGTTGTATGTTTCTGTTCATGCCAGTGCTACTAGGGATTTTTTTATATTATACTTATGAATTGACTTGTTCCTTTGTAAATGGCTGGTTTGTCAATAAATATTTATTTATTTAAATAAGTAGATTTGTAGTAGTTGATCGACCTGTCATAAAGCCATGCTATGAAGTCGCTAACACATCTTTTTGTAAACAATCTCCTCAAAAATCTTACTAAATAGTGAGAACTTCAAAATGCCATGACAATTTTCGACTTTAGCTGTCTCCATTCTGGTGGATTGGCATAATGTAAGCAGTTTTCCATAATTTTGGAAAAACACCTGTTGATAAAGAGATATTAAAAATTCGAACCAACACTGCAGACAAAATGCCTTGATAATTCTTAACAAATATGACTAGTACCCCATGAGGACCGGTACCCAATTTACTGTTCAAGTGATTTATTGCACTAAACATGTCTACCAGCTCAATTTGAAGGAAACTAAGGTTTATAGTTTTTGTGTAATTAAAAGTATGAATCTCACAATGTTCATGCATGTAGACTGTGGAGAAGAAAACGCGAAAGAGCTCTGCTATAGCGGTTGTCTTCTGCTTTAACATTATTATGTGACACACTACTAGGAAGAGAAAATTTCTTATTCTTAGCATTAATATAACTCCAGAAAAACCTACTATCAGACTTTATAGAGTCTTTAGTGCTAGATATATAGTTTTGATAATTGTGTTTATATGTGTATTACATAGCTTACGTAACTTTCAAAATAAAATGTAATCAGAATTGGAAATTTTATATTCTTTATGAGCTCAAAATTAAGTTCATCAAACTTTGTGGGTAGTGGAATTTCCAAATATAGAGCTGGATGATAAACATCACAATGCATAATGGGTACTGTGGATTTAACAGTTTTAACATCTGAACTACTGCTAAATACCAAATATAATATGTTGCCCGACGCATTCGGATATGAATTCAGTTGGTACATATTTAAGTATGCTAACAAATCTGACAAAAGTTCTGATTGTTTATTTAAATTTCCCATGGGAATCACCACAAATTCATAAATACTCCATATCTGGCAAACTGAAGTCACCCCACAGTAAAATATAGTCACATTTATACTCTTCCAAAAGACAGTACACACAATTTTATTGTTAAAGTACTCGTAAATTAATTGTTTATAATTGAAAAAAATTATTTTTTGGCAACATTAAAGGCATTTGGCATATAGGAAATCCAAAAAACTGCACCATTCAAAATGAAAAAGCTTTAAAAGTCATAAAAGTTGGGTTAAAAATGAGTAGATATAATTTATCTTAGACTGTGACAATGGGCCTCAACTGAATACTAATCTATTTAAATGTAATTACATTAAAAATAATATATGTCCAACTTGTTTTTATTTAATTATATTTTTTGTTAAAAAAAGATAAATTTTAAAAATCAAATTATCATTTCTTTGTTATTAAGAAAATTATATTCAACATATTTTCAAATATATATTATAACAAAAGTAATGATTTCAAAGCTTCCTTTTTTACATATTAACATATAATAATAAAGGAAAAAATGAATTGATTTGTATAAACCTGTAATAATAATTGAAATAAATACGTACAAGAATTTCTAGTAAATGAAAATAATTTGTTCCCAAGAACATTCAGTCAAAATCTTAAAATACTTTATGAATAATTCTCTGGCTTCCAATTAAAACTTACTTTCTTTTTCATGATCATATCCCACAATAACAAAATAATCAGCAAGCCTCGACATTTTTTATTTAGCCTCCAAAATAAATAGAAGAGTTACTCCTTTTCTTCTCATTTTTACCAAAAACAACTTTTTTTCAAATTTAAAATTACTCATAAACCCAAGGGTCAAACTTTTGACATTCTTTCGGTAACCTATTCTCGTCGTTTCTAAAATCAAACTAAAACTAACAAATATTTAAATTTGCTGACAATTCCCGATCGCATTCCTTTACTGTTTATTTATTTTAATTAAACAGCCACACCCAAATAATCCTATTTTCCAAACAAAAATCTTTACGCCATTTTACAGACTGGACAACTTTAAACCAATTTCGACAGTTCGTTTGACGTATGCTTAGGCACGTTGACAACTGATTTTGACAGGTTTGAAATTTAATCGGTGTTGCCAAGTTTTAAAATCTACACCTCGTTGTTGGCGCCTATCATGAACATGACATAACAAGTTCGTGGGGCCTATATTCAAATAACCAAAATATTAAAAAGAAGAAATTTATTTAAAGCTATAAAATCCGATATTGCCTAATAGTTCAATTTTTGGGTTAAAAACTAAAACATAACCACACTTGGCCAAAAGAACATTATTTACTACAGATTATTTTTATCCCAGAAATAATCTGTGTCTGAGTTAACTTTCTTGGTCTGGGGTTAATAACGATGGACTTAAAAAGTCTTGTGTACATATTTCTAATTTTTAAAATAGTTTTCACTCAAAAACACAATGTATTGTTTTTTATATTAGATGACTTCAAGGCAGCTTTGGGAAGTTACAATGATCTGAACGCTTATACACCAAAGATGGATAGATTGGCGTCAAAAAGTTTTGTGTTTACTGAAACCTATGCTCAGGTAAGAATTGTTTATATGAGAATCTTCAATTTTAATCAGTTTAATATTTTTTAGCAAGCCCTTTGCGCACCAAGTAGAAATTCTTTTTTAACAAGTCGTAGACCAGATTCTTTACATCTTTATGATTTTTATAGTTATTGGAGAGAAACTGTTGGCAATTTTAGCACTTTACCACAGTACTTTAAAGAAAGAGGATATCATACCCATTCTATAGGAAAAGTATTTCATCCAGGTATATTTGACTGATCTTAATAATTAGGGATGTATATAACATGTAATCTTAATTCTTCTATACTGATTTCCACTAAGAGTATACGAATATAGAACTGACAAAAACAAATGCCTATTTAATTCTAGAAATAATAGGATCTGATGCCAGAATAAGAAAGATAGATCAGGTTAGTGTTGTGACCTAAAGTTTTGCTTAATCTTACAAGTAAAACGTTCAGGAAATAAAGATTTTTTTTTTTATGATAAACTAGGAAAGCTACTATCAATGATCAGTATAGGTACTACAATATTGATAGCCGGAGACTTTAATATAGAAATGCTTATAGATAATCCTAATAAAAATGCATTGTTTTCCTTATTGAGTTTTTACAACTTAACAGGAACAGTTCAGGAAAATACTAGAATAACTATAAACTGTCGGAGCTGCCTGGACAATATTTTCACCAATCTCGAAATCCATAAAGCTAAAATAATTGAATACCATACCTCAGTACCATAAAGCACAAAAATTGTCGTTTTATATACAGTGCGAAACAGATAAATGATTTACACACAAAGAATTTTTCACAGATAGTAACAAGAGAGACTTTTTGAAGGTACTTCAAGAACAGGACTGGGAAAATATACTCCAGACAGAAAATAATAATATTAATCTACAATGGAATAATTTTATCTATACTTATAAAAACTGTTTTAATTAGTGTTTTCCTTTAAAAATGGTCTATTGTAACAAGAAAATGTATAATACTGGCAATAGCCAAAAAACTATTGATTGTAAGAATAAATTAGACACATTACTAGTTTTATCAAGGCATAACCCTTATTTTAAGCCAATTTGTATCAAAACTAAGAAGCAATACGATTCTTTGCTTAAATTAGAAAGAACAAAAATATATGAAAAAAAGTTCAAACAACAAAATCAAATGTATGTGGAACATATGCAATGAAATTCATGGTAACCTCACCAGAATATCAGTTTGGCTTTAACAGATTACAAAAATTAGCTAATGAATTTAATGTTTATTTGCTACACAATTCAGGAATTTTTAAATAACCAAGTAAAGTCATTGCCCTTTGCATGTAATATTAATGATAATTAGTCAATGTTTATTCAACCAATAATCACTAATAAATTGTTAGATATGAACAATAAGTTAAAGAACAAGTATAGTAGTGGCGGCGATGAAATTCCAACAAATATTTTAAACTTTCTATATCTACAATCGTAAACATCCTAAAATACATTTCAAATAATTCCACTAAAATGGATTGTATTTATTGGATCCATTAATATACTATTATTATTATCAAAATTTGAAGTATTTCCTGATCAACTTAAAGTAGCTAATATTAAAATATTGTACAAAAAATCAGGTTCTTTGGAAGATTTTAATAACTATAGTCCAATATGCCTCCTCCCAAGCTTTTCTAAAATATTTGAATTGGCAATTTGTTCAAGACTTACTGAATTTATGGGCAAGTGTAAACGGTTCCCAAACAGACAGCACGGTTATTTGAGAGATAGGTCAACCAATACGGCAATATTTCAATTTACCACTACAATTTTAGAGCATCTAGGAAAAAAAAAATTCGCACTTGGATTATTTTTGGATTTAAGTTTACTATGGCCGACAAAATTTTTATTTGGTCAAACAAGTTCGAAAGGATTTTTTATTGTTCAATTTAATGCTATTTTGGCTAAATTGGTACTTTTTGCCAACTTTAGAACATTGTGAGATATATATACTACATATATATATATATATATATATATATATATATATATATATATATATATATATATATATATATATATATATATATACATTTAATAATTTATTTTTCTTAATTTTGTATTTTCTTGGGTTTAGGTTCTATAATTAATAAAACACAAAACGATTGACGTTTCGCCCTTTATTCAAGGCATTTTCAAAATTTTTAATAATTTATGGATATCGTGACCCAGTGGCGGCTTTTCCTTAGGTTTGCAGGTTTGCGCAACCCCCAAAGAAATTGCAAATTAAAATAAAATATACGAATAAATATAAGTACCAATATTTTTTTTTAATTTCTACTGATAATGTAATGATTGAATTTAAATCAGTTTTTTACCTAGATTATAAGTGAACAGCAGTCAATTATTGAAATAATTTAACTTACTTCGCCTAAATGTCAAGAACGATTTGTCTATTACAGTATTACGCCTGAAAACGTTATCGCTTTGCTGCTGTGCAATTTTAATGCAATCCAAGGTAATACATTGGAGCATACATGGAGTTGCCTATCTAAGACGTGGAGATTAATTTCGTCTCATAAGCTTAATGAATGTTGCAAGTCGACTTGTCTACCTGCGATTAAGTTGTATTTTCGCTGTCAATTTATTTCAACCAGGTTAAAAGAGTTTCTGTTGATGAATTAATGACGTCACATTACAATTGCTTGCACGTGTTTTGAAACAACTCTAGATACGCTTTCAAATAAGTGAACATACGCACATCGTCATTATCGTATTCGGGCGATTCGAAATAGTAACGACATTTCAAAACAGATCTAAACATATATTACCCCGCGAGAAAACATCTTTAACGCGTCAATTTCGTACTTGTTTTGTAGTTGTCGTTTGTTGTTCGGTACGATATTGTATTTTTTTGCGTTTTGGTTTCGGTAAAAACAAAAATGAATTCCGTTCAGAGTTTAATTGCAGAGCCATTCTGTGGTCGGTCATTAAGGTGATAAGGCTGAAATAAATAGGCTTGGAAGGCCTACTCCGAATTTAAAAATAGAGCAATCCATGTCTAGGAAAAAAAGGACTTTTACTTGGACGTATAATCCGTACCTTTATAATAAACATACGTGGCTTTGTGGTTGTGAAATTAAAAATGCTCTATTTTATTTTCCTTGTTTATTATTTCGAGGAGAAGTTTCTTGGACAAAAGTAGTTATACCGATTTAAATCATTCGGGGGATCGCATTAAAAAGCATACATTGTCGACAAAACATATGAAAAATATTTTTGCAATATTTTTGGGACTGTTAACGTAGCTGTTCAATTCAGCAGGCTTATCGAAGAGATATTGAACTGCACAATGAAAAATTGAGACATAATTGATACATTTTAAACATAATTAATTATGGGCGTTTCTGTGGAACTTTCGAACTCGCGTTACGAAAACAATGAGTCTACGTCTTCCTCTAATCCCGGGGTTTTTCAAGTTTTAATTGATTTTAGTGCTGAGTTAGACGGTGCTCTGAAATAACATTTGGAAAAAACATCGGTATTTAAAGGTACGTCAAAAACCATTCAAAATGAAATTTTACGAGCAATGTTTTTTGTATGTCAAGAGGAAATTTCGGGACTTCTTGTACTTTATGACTATCTTTCGCAAAACATCGAGCTAAGTGAGACATTTAGTGAAGTTCTAAAAGTTTAAAATTTTATTTACTATTCCGATGACATCGGTGCTTTTCTAGCCTCAAACGAAAAAAAAACGTTTTTACGGAATACTATGAGCCAAGAAAGGCTTTCTGCTTTGGGAATTCTTTCCAAGTAAAGGAATCTTATCGAAAACATACCTGATTTCAATCAGCGGGTTATTGATAAGTTGCTAATGCCAAAGATTTGCGTATGGATTTTCTTTATAAATACTGCACACATACGTTCTTTTTGTTTTGCCTGCTATATTTTTAAATCCTTCTTTATGTTTAGTTACTTAAAATACACTGCTTTGTTTCATACTAACTCAATTTTTAATGACTTTTATTTTTTCATCGACTGGTGCCTATGGCAGGTTTTTATACATATCTATGTTTTTAATATACGATTGGAATTGCACCCCTACTTTTTTAATGCACCAGCCACCACTGTCGTGACGAATTCAGAACTTAAAATCGGAAAAATAAATTTTTATAAAAAAATTGAACCGCCTTCTAAAATAGCGCTAAAAGCAAAAAAAAACAGTATAAATTCTTGTATAAAATTGAAATCGTGAAGTTGCCGCCAAATTATTATGAAACAAAACTACTAACGTGAGATATAAACAAGCTATAGACAGAAAGCAATCACTAATAAAGTAATTCGCAATATTTGTTTTGTGAAACACATTTTGTTATGTATTTGGCGTCGATTTCAAAAATTTTAATGACATATAAAAGCTTATATCATTTTTCGCTTTTTAGCACTTTTTTAGAAGACGATAAATTTTTCAGTACTTTCGTCATTCATTATGCGAAATCTTAATTTTAGTCACTTTTTTGATAGCAACCTTTTTTACCGAAAGTTTGAACGCGCTAGTTTAATTACATAAAAAGTGCTGACCAAAGTAAAAAATTGAATATATAAAGTATAATTTAATTTTTGCTGATTTTACTGCGAAGATGAATGTACTATTACTCTCCAAATAACGAGGAAACATCTAATATTACGCGCCTATTACTGCGAAATTCAACCCTATGTATTTAAGATTAAGATTCTTTGAACTTTGAATACATAAATATTTAGTTACGCGATTAATAATAAGGAATCTATACGCATTTTACAAAGAAAAATTTAACAGTGTATAATTATAAAGGTTGTTATGTAAACTATTTTCCATTAAATAAATATTTAAATGAACAAGAGATTGGTGACACGCCTAGTAATATATAATTATTATACCTTTTGCACGTAGATTATGATCAATGTAACATTGGAAAATATTTGTCAATGTTACAACAAAAATATTTCTCTCTTAAAATTAACTTGGTAGGGTTTGTTTACTCCCCAGTAATATATACTCATATTCTTATTGAGCGTTTACTCTTAATACTGCGGTCAATTAAAATACTTATCCAACAATTTATATGATGAAAATATGATTTTAGGTGGTATAATTATAGAAGAAATCGAAATATTCACAATAAATCTTAGTTCATTGTAAAAAAGCTCTTTTAAAATCCGAAATATTTGGGGCGCCCGCAGTAATACCACCACTTACCTTAATTCTAACTTGTTTACAGTATATAAGCGTTTGACAAACTTGATATTTAGAATAGGTCATATTGAATAAAACAACCTAGAAATAAAAAATTGAATTAAAGACCTATCGACAGACAAAAGTTTTCGCCCACGTAGTGATCTGAATTTGCCTTAAGCTCCTATTAGTCCTATGATCCTCTTTTAGAGATATAGTGAAATATATGCCAACCAGCATACATTAAGTGCAAGCATATCAGAATGGGAGAGGTCGCCGCGGCAAACAAAAGGCCTGAAACAATCGTTAAACTTCAAGGAAATCGTGATTCTAGAAAATGCATGCAAGAATTAAAGCAAAATCTTAAAGTGAGTATGAAGAATTCCAAAAGGGTCAAACGTATAAAAGCGGAAGTGTCCTAATAGAATACCATGATGCATCTCCGCAACATAAATTGAAAGAGGGAGACCCTTGAAAAAACTAACAATAAATTTGGATTAAAAAATATTTTTAATATGGTGGTAAAGATTCAATGATAATGTTGACTGAAATTCTCAAAGGATATACCTACACCTGAAACATTTATCAAATAATTTATTGCTGAAAACTCCGATATGATGGAAACGTTTGCTCGAGGTGTGAAATATCAAATTTAAATATCCCACAAAGAGAGATTGCAGAAACAATGCAAAAGAAATTTGGATATTTCAGACACCTTCAGCATTCTTTAATTTGCTTATTAGAAATAACAATTTCATGCATTTGCCCGGCCTATGTACAAGAATATTGTAAGCAAGATTTCACAAGCGGCATTCCCGTTGAGGATAAGAGGCGTGGCGGGCGGCGATGAGAATCTAAGTCAGCAATAAATCAAGACCGGGCGTTGTTATGATTATTATGATTCGTCAGAAATTGTATTAGGCATTGAACGCGAATAAATGTTTTTGGTTTAAAATAGAGATTTTTATGCTTTTAATATACCAGTGTAGCCATGTATGGTTTATTTGGTCATGTTGCCAAATATTGTGTGACGATAAGTGTTGTCATAAATGTGGTGGTACACATGACGGTACTTAAATTATGTCAAGAAAATCATTTAACAAGAAATTAATCTACAAAGAATCCCTTGACTTCAGCTGTCAAGTAATTCATCCACTGATATTTTTTCAGCATAACCAGCATGTGAAAATCAAAACAGTATTAATGATAAACAACATATTGAACCAGATATGACATATATCATTGCATACAATCGGAAAACTGATATAACGAAATTCTTATAGTGAAACTTGTTAAGTAATGGTTTAAATAATAGTGGTTTATTTCCAGAGTCTTTTACAGTTTTCAAAAGTCGAAACAGAAAACAAATATGCGTTGTGGTGGATTATTGTTGGTAGAAAAAAAAACGCATAATTACAGTTTATTTAAATTAGATTCTAGGATATCATCTACAGATTTTTTAGCTGTTAAAATTTTCGCAGATAATGTTAACTTTATGTATATATTACTAGTTTACATTTTACGGAGCTGTTCTCTAAGAGAAGGAAAAGACTCATTCTCTTACACAGAAAACTTGAATGTATTTAGCAGGACAAAATTGTTTTTCTTGGAGATTTTAATAGTAAATATTCATGAATTTTATTAGGTTTTTTGACTGCCAACAATTAATCAAGTGATAAACAAAAGTAACCGTCCACTTGATGTTATCTTAATTACTACTAGATGTATAGTTTGTGAAACTACATTCAATTTTGTTCAATTTGACCCAAATCACCCCCCTCAAATCATAGAAATAATACCTAAAACTAATAAAAAATAATAATAGCAATGCTTTTAATTTCATTTAACTTCAGATGCGCTGATTTTGATGCTATGTATCAATTATTTCACAATACAAAATAGATTGACCTGGAATCTTTTAAAAATGTTAATATGTCTGAAAAAATTTCTATGACAAGATTATATATATATATATATATATATATATATATATATATATATATATATATATATATATGTATATATATATATATATATATATATATATATATATATATATATATATATATATATATATATATATATAAGAACTGCCTATGAAGAGACATCAACGAGGATTCAAGTTAATTTTGGCGATATATTAATAGTAAAAGTGTTGTTGGTGTTCCAAACATAGTGCATCTAAATCACGAACTATCACGATTTAAATCACATTGATAAGTCCATATCAAAGGAATTTGCTTCGTATTTTGTCTCGGTTTTTGCCGACGACTCTCCTGGATATTTTGACAAGCTTATTACGAATGAATTCTGAGTCTTTAAATCTCTATATTTATTGGTTAGTCGAAATAATATACCTGCATTTATCTTTAAAGGGATGTTCGGAGTTTTAGCTAAACCTCTTATAATATTGTTTGATCTATTTCTAAACACAAATACTTTTCCCAAATTTAGAAATGAACTAAAGTTTGTCCAGTTTTCAGAAAAGGGGACAACAATGATGAACAATTTCATGAACAACCATAACTTTACAACACTTGTAAGTAAGAGGAAAATATTAACCATATATTGTTTATATAAACTGTTGAACAATGTGATAAACGCTCCTGTCTGGACCAAATCAATTTTTATGCTCTATATAGAACAAGAAATCCACTTGCTTTTTATATTGTTAATACTTCTACCAACTACTACAGCAGTTCACCTACTATTGTAATGTGTAAGTTATATATCCAAATGCAATTAAGATTTGATGTTTATGATATCAGCATATCAAATTGGTTCAAAGCATTGCTATATGATATATTGTAACTGAAACTAAAAAATATTAGTGTTTAGTAATGTGTTGAGTTTGTAAATAAATTGGAATCTGCCTGGAAAGATATGAAAAAATATCTATTTTTAAATTGCTGAAGTTCTCATAGTCTTTGAAACAGGCGATAGTCACTGGGGGCCAGGTTCCGTCAATAGGCAGGCGTTGACGTAATTCAGCACATCTTTTAACTTTCCTCGTTTTTTTTAGTACATCTTTAAATATCTGCCAAAATGGCTCCATGAGCAAAAAATATTTCTTTTTTTTATTATTTGCAGGTACGAGTCTTACTTTTAATACAGTCCCTTGTTTTATTTAACCTAATAAAATATTTTGTGTAATTTAGTGATATTTTATTCTCTTTTCTTCCCTCATTTGTCCCTAAAATAAGTCGATATTTCTAATTTTTATGGTAAAAGCAGGCTGAATGTAAATCTTCAAACATACCCTTGTAGAATTAGCATAATGTCAGAACTAGGGCCCTGTTGTCTGAACGCTGAATAACGTAAGAATATTTTTATTTATATTTCAAAAAGTGTTGACAAACAGTAGATATTTCATTTTTTAGTACACACATACCGGTTTTATGCTATCCTTTTCTAATTGCGTTGTTTAAACGAGTATCATATGATAGTCGGTACGTAAATTCTGAGTACATAAAAGTATTAATATACGGTTGCCTAAGTTATTATTATTGTTATTTTCAATATGTAAACAATATCTAACAATATTTACCAATAAAAATAAGTTGTTAAATCGTCTTTTTGTTAATATTAATAGTAAACTTCGCATTTATGTTAGTTCTAACACTTAAAAACACAAAAAAGAGTCACACAAGCAATTAAACTGAAAGAAAAGATAAGTAAACATGTTTATGTCTGTCAAACATCAAAAAAGCCTCTCCCCCACCGGCCATAAATAGCCTTCAAACAAATATATTTTTGTTTAAATGTATAGGATATAATGGAAGCTGTAAACGCAATAATTAAAAACAATCTTAAAGAATAGATTTTGTTTCAGGCATTTCTTCCAATTTTTCTGATGATCAACCATACAGTTGGAGTCAAAAACCATTTCATCCTAAAACGATAGAATTCAAAAATGCTAAAGTATGTACGAATCCAGATGGAAGTTTATCTAAAAATCTTATATGCCCTGTAGTTACAAAATTTCAGCCTTATGGAACTTTACCTGACATAGGTATGTACCTGTCTAATCAATATTTTAGTAAAAAAAAATAAGTATTGTTTTAGGCAGTTGGGGAAACAATGAATTAGAAGTAAAATACTTAGAACTATTTCAACTTCTTATTTTTTAAATAAGTTAGTAGTCAGTGGGAATTAAGGACGGATGACTTGTGAGATAAGGACATTATTCTAGAAACCATATTATAACACTCTACCAACTGGTTCTAGATATCAAAAATTAAATATCTTTCGCCAGCGTTGTAGCTTGTAAAAAATAAAAATGAAAGTAATGTCTTCGATGCATTTTTTTGATTCATTTTTTATTTTTTAGAATCCATGGAAGAAGCAGTAAATTTTTTAAAATACCGGAATATGTCAATAAGTGGCCCTTATTTCTTGGCTGTTGGATTTCATAAACCTCACATACCATTTAAGTTTCCAGAATCGTATTTAGGTAAGAAATTTAAGAAGTATTAAAGCCATACTAAATTGGTTACTCTATGTTATTAAAAAAAATTTTATATAAATTAATTTAAATGACAAAATTATGTCGTTGCTAAGAATATCAGGTCGAAAATTGCACATTTACAATTGAAGAGTGAATTAGATAAGTTGGCTAAGTGCTAGAAAGTTAATTTCGAATTATTAAAAAAATCTTTTGGAGGTCACAAAAACTTTTGAAGGACATACAGAATTGTATAACATATAGAGAGTAATAATGATTTGATTATGGATCACATTAATGTTCGATCAATATTTGCTAAAATGAATAAAGACTATAATTAATAAATTTGATATCTTAGCTATTTCAGAAACTTGTCTAACAAATTTTATGTTATGAGATGTTAAACATTGGTTTCAAAATAGTAAGAGGAGATCGTGACTATTGTAACGGACGTGAAGTCCTTTTATATATACATAGTTCTATCAAATTTTCAGCTTTAAATGACATTGTGTCAAATTTTTCAGAACCAATCTGGTTTAAAATTGTTGTTAATGGTATAAAGAGCGTTGTTGCTGTTATATATAGACCTTCTGGATTTACAAATATGAATGAGTTTTTGGGTGAATTTGATTTAACGTTTCTAAAAACTTACTTTTGTCTGAGAATTTGGTTTTCCTGGGTAATTTTAACATGAACGTACTTAGGTTGGATTATATATATAGTCAGAGAATAGACCAACGAGGCGTGGTCTGACCGACGCTTCGCCCATATATGTTATCATATGCTCCAACACTGATCTTTTACTGAAGAGTGGTGTTGACCCTTCTTTGAACATTTCTGATCACCTTTTAATTAACATACATGCTCCTTTTAGGACTGCTCGAACAACTAAAAAAATCTCTCTGGGTAACTCAAAATTTATCTTATGAACGTTCGCGATAGTGCACTGTCAAAGTAGAAGCGAAATAATACCTTTGCAAACTAGGAACATTGCAGACAGCTCATGTTACTGTATCCATTCAAAGTAAGAGAAAGGCTCATCTCGAAAATAAGTTGCGAGCTGACAAACGAAAAAATAACTGGAGACTTTTGAGGGAACTTGGTGTTTCTAAATCTATTCCTGATCATTTTGGTAGTGTGGAGGATATCAACAAATTTTTTATTAATACCGCCTGGTCTTCAAATCTAGATGTTGCTACCCTAAAGTTTCGGTTTTCGAGTTGTAACCATTGACGATGTTCATACAGCTCTTCTTTCTATTGGATCAGAGGCAGTTGGTGCTAATGGAATTGGTTTATCTATGCTCTCTTATTGTTATCCACACATACTTCCGTTTATTAAACATCTTATTAACTGTTGCATAGAGACTTCAACGTTTTCTAAAATGCTCTTAGAGCTATAAGTATACTGCCAACTTTGTCGAAGGTACTTGAAAGAAATGTCGAAGGCCAAATACGTGATCATGTTGAACGCTACAGGTTACTTCTGCTCATTCATTCTGATTTCCGGAAGGATATCATTTGTACGACGGCGCTCTTAAAGGTTACAGATGACATTCTGGATTCGGCTAATCGTGGTAAATTTACAGCTTTGATTCTCCTTGACGACTCGAAAGCCTTCGACAGACTGAATCATCAGTTGCTTGTGGCCATCTTGGATACCTTGGTTTTAGAATTAATGCATGTGTTGCGGCCACTGTCTGTAAATTAACCCGAAAAAATTTCAGGTGCTTCTTTTTAGACGTATTCAGTGTAGAGATAAATACGAAAACTTACTAACCCTGAATATGGAATCTTTGGGTGGCTCGTCTGTTGCTAGAAGTATTGGATTGTTGCTTGATATTAATTTGAGGTTTTCGGAACATGTTAATAATTATATTAAATAGGCTTTTGACAACTTAAAACTAATATTTAATCAAAGACATATTGATAAAGATTTAAAAAAATGTACTAAAGTTTGGTCTTATCACAGTATACTTTCGGTGATAGCTTATATGGCTTCTGGAACGTGATTTTAGGGCATACAACTTATACAAAACTGTTGGGTACGTTTAACTGATGGTGTAATGGGGCGTAAGTACTAAACTGAGGAAAATTGGGTGTCTGAATATGCATGAAAGAAGAATGCTGCATAGCTTAGTATTATTTAATAAAATAATTTATAATAAGTGTCCCAATTATTTATACCAGAAAATTAAATTTAGATGTGATGCTCATGCTCTTGATTTAAGACATAAATTTATTATTACCCCTTCTATTCATAATACTACACTGTATGAAAGATTGTTCAGATTTCGTTAAAATACAATAAAGTTCCTTTGAATCTAAAATGTTTACCGCCTTATTTAAAAGCGCAATTCGCCGCCAGGTGCGCCAAATTGTTTTACAGTCTGTCTTTTAATGAGAATCACTTTGTAATGATTTGCAAGACTACTCCTACGCTGGTTAAGGGTTGGAATATTAGTTATCAGCTATATGTCATTGTTAAAAGCATTATATACTACATTCTGGTATTGGTTTCTATTTAGAGTTTTGATATAAATACCTACGTTAAGGGAGAAAGCTATGCTTCAACTAGGCTTTTTGTAGTTGTTCTAATTTTAATAAAGACATCATTTATGATTTCTAGCCAAACGGCTTCACACTCCCTTTAGGGATTATTGACTCATACCAGGTATACAAAGATACCAAAATATGAAGCTCTGTGGGGACCCTTTCCATGTTGTCGGGTCCTGGATGACGTGGTCTGGTGTATTTCCTACAAACTTATGACGGTTGCAAAGAGAACTGCTTTCTGAATAGGTTTATACAGATGCTCACTCAGGCCCAGTCCCTTGATGTTCTGCAGGAGGTTCTCTGGTATCACTCCATGTTGAGAAAATTATGAGAATTGTGTGGACTCTGTTCATTGTCCATTGTCTGCTCATTTGTACCTCCAGATCTCTGTATTTGGCGATCTTCTCATTGTAGTTTAGTCTTAGTTGGTTGTTGTTAGCTATAGCAATGTCAATTAGTGTAGTTCGCCTAGAAATTTTATCTATTAGTATAATGTTTGGCCTATTATGCGCAACTGTCTGATCCGTCAGAACCGTTTGGTCCCAATATAGCTTGAACTCCTCAAGAATAGGCTTCGGGTTGTATTTGTAGTAAGTCACTTTTCCTATCTGCAATAGATCTAACTTATATGCTAACTTTTGGTGAAGTGTCTTAGCGGCTGAGTCGTGTCTTTCCTTATACTCGGTTGCGGCAAACGCTTGGCATCCTCCAGTTATATGCTGGATCTCTCATGTTTGACAGCCCTATCTACATTGGTCGCTTTCCATTAAGGGATCTCTGATGATGAACTTCCGATAGTTTTTCGTCTGGTCTTGGATAGCTAACAGGAAGCCTTCCGTTTCCGGAGACACCTGTCCTGAAATCAATCAGTAGTTCGACGGTGAGTTGTCGACATTGTCCTAATTGACTTCATTTGGATGCCATCCATGAATTGCCTTCCGTAGCCAGGCTTGCAACTTCTCTTGGTTTATTTGGTGATGAGAAGCAATATCCTGTTTCTTGAGCTGTAGCGGCATTGAATCGTCTGCCTCGCATATTGCTCGATGTAGAGTGGAAGAGTCAGCTAACCTGGAAAAATAAGAAGGTAAGTTTATTATTTGTTGGTCGAGTTGCTTACCAATATCTACCAATCCTTTTCCTCATTGATGCCTTGGAAGCATTGTACGTTCAATAGCACTACGGGGATGGTGTTTGTGTGCTTTTGTTAGGAGTGTTCTTATTTTTCTTTCAAGGTTTTCGATGTTCGTCCTGCTCCATTTCACAATTCCAAAAGATTAGCTAAGTGCACAGCATGCGTATGTGTTGAACGCTTTAAACACATTCGTACTATTTAAGTCAGTTCGTAATACTCGCCTTACCCTTCTAACAAATTCAGTTGTCAATTCGGCCTCGACTGTGCGATGGTCAATTCAGATTTTTCGATTCTGTGTAAAAAAAAATATTTTTCGCTTTTTAGCGCTTTTAATTTTATTATAACTACGAGAAATTTACCGTTCAACGAATATCCAAGATTATTATATATGTTACCGGAAATGTATGTAACTCGTCATTATATTGGATTGTTGCTTGATATTAATTTGAGGTTTTCGGAACATGTTAATTGTATTAAATAAACTTTTGCCAACTTAAAACTAATATTTAATGAAAGACATTGATAAAAATTTAAAAAAAATGTTGTACGAAAGTCTGGTCTTATCACAGTTTACTTTCGGTGATAGCCTATATGGTCCTTATCTTATGGAACGTAATTCTAGGAGCATACAACTTATACAAAACTGTTGCGACCGTTTGATTGGTGGTATAAGAAGCTATGATAGGGGTGTGAGTACTAAACTGAGGGTAATTAGCTGGCTGAATATGCATGAAAGAAGAATGCCGCATAGCTTAGTATTATTTAGTAAAATAATCATAAATAAGCGCCTGAATTATTTATACCAGAAAGTTAAATTTAGATGTGATGCTCATGCCCTTGATTTAAGACATAAATTTATTTTTACCCCTCCTACTCACAATAATACACTGTATGAAAGTTCAGTTATCAGATTTCGTTAAAATACAATAAAGTTCCTTTGAATTTAAAATGTTTACCACCTTAAAAATTTAAAAGCGCAATTCGCCGCCAAGAACACCAAATTATTTTGCAGTCTGCACTTTGTAATAATTTGCAAGACTTGCCGTTACGCTGGTTAAGGGTTTAAGTATTTGTTATAAGCCATATGTCATTGTTAGAAGGCATTATATGCTTCTTCTTCTTCAAGTGCCTTCTCCATTGCGGAGGTTGGCAGTCATAATAGCTATTTTAATTTTTGAGGCAGTTGCTCTAAATAGTTGTTTTGAACTGCATCCAAACCATTCCCTTAGGTTTTTTAGCCATGAAATTCGTCGCCGTCCTACGCCTCTTCTGCCACTTATTTTGCCCTGGATTATGAGCCGTAAGATGCTGTACTTTTCTCCCCGCATAATGTGTCCGAAATATTGCAGTTTTCTCTGTTTTCTATATGCTATATTCTGTTATTTGTTTCTGTTTAGAGTTTTGATTTAAATACCTAGGTTGAGTGAGGAAACTATGCTTTAACTTCGCCTTTTGTAATTATTGTAATTATTTTAATTCCAATAGACATCTGTTATTATTATATTGTGACCACGTTTTATCTCTATATGACTATACATTCAAATTTAGTCATTCTTTCTTAAGATGAAACCTATGGAACCAGTTGTTGCCCGCAGCTTTTACACGCATTAAATTTGATTTTGTAACCAAGTTTTTTTATGCTCCATGCGATACACCTATGCTCCCAACTTTAATTCTTTCTTAAGATATAGAAATTGTATAAAAAAAATTATCCCGGTTTAATCTTCCCAAATGGCACCGGCGAATGAAAACCAACAAAACAAAGAAACCAAACCATCCTATTTAAATCACTAGTTTTGAAATTTGTATCAACAATGGAACCAATTTTTTATATCGACGGACGACGATCTCTGTTACCTTTACTGTCACCTTACCCTTTGGTATCACCTCGCAGTATAATATATCACCATTGTTAAAAAATTCCGTTATTTTTACTTACATATTTAGATTACCCATTTCCTAAAGTTTATTTGCTTCCTCACAGATATCAGATGAATCTCTTGTCTTCTAATTTCGAGACTATTATCGTTAATTTAGTTCTAATTTTAAATCGTTAAAAGGTACGCCTATGACCGTTTTAGGATTGTTGTTTTTAAGCTCAACATCCATTGGAAAACATTTCTTTACCGACGAACAGAGTAAGGCCATCTCTGATGCCAGATGTTGCTTGGAACCCCTGGACGGATATTAGAGAACGAGATGATATTAAGGAGTTAAATGTTCCTTTTCCATATGGTCCCATATCGGACGATGTTTTGAAGAAAATTATACAAGCTTATTATTCTTCAGTTAGCTATGTAGATGATTTGATTGGTAATATTTTGAAAGAAGTGAATTTTCGAGACACTATTATTATTTTAACTGGAGATCATGGTAAGTAAGTAGTGTTTCTTACTTCACTTGAAAACATTTCACGATCAAATTGTACATAAATTGTTCTATTTATAAAAATAATGTTCTTGTATAGAGATTAAACAACTGTTTACAAAAATATGTTTTTAAAGATATCGTTGATTTGTTTTGTGGAAAATAAATTTTCTACTAATAACTCCTAACTTCAGATACACAATTTTATGATATTAAAAAGTCTATCTCATAAAACTTCATCTACGAGTGATATTATTACTAAGAAACTTGAACAAATTCAGTTAAGTCAGTTTGTAACAAGGTTTTTAAACATGTTTTATTTTTGGTGTTATCTTAAAAATGGACTGAATATACTTACTTTAATTGAGATGAGCTGAAAATCTTCAAAAACAAGGGGGATGCTGTTTTTTTTATGGAATAGGTTTTAAATATCGTGAATAATAAGAATATTTTTTTCGTATTTGCGAAAAAGTTGTACCAAACTGTTTATTAAACATTTTGTATGAGAAAATCGAAATCCAACTCTACAACGAAAATGCCGACGGGCTAAAAAAATTAAGCTTTGGATCAAAAAATGTTCATTTTACTTATTATTCCTGATGTAATTTTACATAAGAATAAACTATTCCAAAGGACCAGATTTTCTCGAAGGGCTGCCAAATCGCGTGGAATGAACAAATATACATTTTTTTAAATGAAAAATGTTACTTGTTAAGGTACGGAAAATTTAGTGAAAATTTCAGAATTTGTATCGCTTTCCAAGTAGAATATCCTCGAAGAGCTATTTGGAAATTAGTTGTAAATTTGTTGGTTAGTTCGTTGTCAATTGCTTATCAACGTTGATTGCCCGTGGCATCGAATGTAGTAAATGTATTTAAATATTTTTTTTCTAAAGAAGCCTCTTTTAGAATGCCATCCAATCCCGAAGAATGAAATTTTCTACCAGATATCAAAATTTTCGAAAAAGCATAATGATTGTTACGCCAAATACAATAAGAAATTATGAGTTGCATAAATTTTGATTAATTTTCGAAACCTACAATTAATTTCCAAAACTTTTCGATAATTTATGAACAAGTTACAATTGCTACTAAACTAAAAAAGCGACAGAGATTGCTCTTTAGAGATATATTCTACTTGTAAAAAGATACAATTTTTGACATTATAAAATTTTTCGCATTATAGAAATAGTATTGTTCAAAAAAAAAAATATTTTTTTACTTTCCAAGTAATTTTCCAGTTCTTCGAGAAAATCAGACACCTCGAAATACCTTATCCTTATGTAAAATTATATCAGGGACAATAAATAATAAGAAAATGTGTTGATTCGAAGTTTACTTTGTGAGCTATTTAGTTCTTTCGTTGACGAGCTCGATTCTTTACACAAATTGTTTAATAAAAGTTTTAACAAATACGAAGAATACAGTAAAATTCGCTTAAGACGATTCTGAAGAGACCCAGCAAAAAACGTGTCTTAAGCGGGAACGGAAAAAAATGAATTTAATACATACATAAACACGTAGCTTTTTTGCGTATTTATAAATTTATGTTATAAAGATCATATTTCCGAAATTGCTCACTATACATATAGTATAATTTCTTAAAGTCATCACCTATTTTTGTTTCACAAGGAGATCTTGATCCATTAATTGTCTTTCGATATAATTTAACTTTTGAAGTACGTCTTCGCTATCGCCCAAAGGAGATACATGACGCCTTAAATCTTCAGCTGTTGACAAAGTCTGAGCATTTGACAAAGTTGAATCTGACTCCTCTTCATTAACATCGTCACTTAGAGTTGCTTTTTTTGGGTACCATTTACTTTAACAAGATTTTCAATTGAATGGACTTCGTCGGTTGCAACGTTCTCATCGATGGAAGAATATCCAGGAAAATTGTGCAGTATTGCGGGTTTTGCTTCCAGCACGATATTGTCTTATTTCGGAAACCTGCTTTCTTGAAACAATTTTGTATAGTTTCGGGCTTAATTGGTTCCGATGTCGCTGCAATGTTTAATATCAGATCCTGCACATTCCGGGGTCTTTTACAAACAGGGTCGTCCATTTTCTTCAGATAGTGATATATCATTCGCGTTCTATAACCTTGTTTAAAGACTTTTATAATGCCCTGATCCATCGGTGCCAACTTGCTCGTCGCATTTGAAGGTACGAAAAGAAATTTGAACAATATTATCCGTCTACGTTTCATCTGAAAGTGATTATTTAAAGCTTTAACCAGTAACTTCCACGACAAATAACATGTAGACTGTGTTTAGTACAGCGAATGGTATATGGCGTATTAAGCGGGAAGGCGAGTCGTATTAAGCATGACAAAAAGCATGCTTCAAGTTGAAGGGACCGACGTAAAATTGCGTATTGTGGTCGAAATCATATTAAGCGGGTTTTACTATATATTCATATTCCACATGGCATTTATGACCTCCTCCTCTCCGTAATGTTTCCATGAAAATTATCTCGCTTACACTAATTTAACTTTGTGAAATTGACGATAATGTATGTATATATGTATGTGGAAATGGGGATCAATACACTGCGATCTAATAGATCTGTTGTATTCATCTTCTGCTGCCAAGTCAATTAGGAATAACTTGCCGACTAGAGCAGGTCCTCCAGTCCTATTTCCCTCGGGAATCTTAGAATGTTGAACGGCTTTAAAGAGGGTAGATCCCGTTCTTCTATTTGGTGTGCTTCGCTTTGGAAAGCGTCGCATTCTGGTATTTCCTAAATTGTCGCCCTCTGAAAGAACGTGTATAGAGGTTTCGACATCTTCCACGTAAAATTTATACTCTTCTCTCTCTGCCAATCCGAGTGTCGAGCTGTTCCTTCAGGTGACAATGCGCGTTCAGGATATTCAGAACTCTAAGTTGGGTTTTGCTTGGGCTTAGGCATTCCTTGAATTTTTTCTGGTTGTGGTTCCCAAGAAGTATCTTCGCTTGTCTCATTCCTTGCAGTTGCGTCCAGTAATTGGATTTCCTGCTTTCTTCCTCTTTGTAGTTCTTCTAGCATTACAGTGCTACTGATTCTAGAAATGGTGTCTCAGCCACTTTTCTCGCGAGCTTGTCTACTATTTCATTTCCCTCTACCCCGGTGGGTTCCGGTACCCACAGAAGGGTGACCTTATTATTCTTACTTAATTCGTTTAGTTCTTCTAGGCGTTCGCAGACCATCTTGTCGCTGATTACTTGAGAACCCAGGGCAATGATGGCTGCTTGACTATCCGACTTGATAATAATCTCTTGTCCGCGATAGTTTTCCGCTTTGTTGAATTGAATGCATTTCCTGGTGGCGTCTATTTCCTCCTAGAAAATTCTTGGTGATTTACCCAAGGTTTCGTGGTGTCGGGTACTGGGTCCATACACTTCCTATTCCAGTCCCCTCCGTTGTTTTCGAGCCGTCTATATGCCATGTAATGGAATTTCTGGTAAGTTTTTCAATGGCATTTCAGTCCCATTTACTTATACGACTCAACTTTGTGTTGAAGTTTTTCATAAAGTTGAACGTCTTTTTCATTTCATCTTGCGGCATGTCCCAGATTTGTTGATTTCTCGATAAGAGATTGGACGTTTGTGTTGTGACTTCATCTTTCATCATCCTATAATTGTCCTTTTCGCCATACTCTCCACAAATATATGTAGAGGTGTAAGGTTTAGAATTACTTCCATGCCGGCCGTTGGGCAGGTTTTCATTGCTCCAATTATACATACATAGGCCAGTCTGAACTTTCGAGAGGTTAGCTCTCGTATTGGCAGACTGGTTCTTTTAATCTAGGTCACTGCCTCATATGTAATGATTGGTTTCACTATTGCAGTGTACATCCACTGCAGGATTTTTGGTTTTGTGCCCCAGCTTTTTCCCGCGAAGTTTCTACAGACCATCAAGACCTTTGTAACATTGTTGATTACTTCTTTTCCGTGTTTATTCTAGAGAAGTTTACTAGCTAGGGTCAGGTACAGATATTTAAATTCTGACTTCCACTCAATAACGTTCCTATCCATTTTGATGGTTTTCAAGTTAAGGTTTCTTTTCCTTGTAAAGGCTACTAAGATGGTTTTGGTTGATAGAATTGTGAGGATCGTCAGGACGCTACTCATAACCCACGTATTTCTATCTCTAGGCTCTGTATTTCGCTATTTCCTCATTGTACTTGCCCCTTGGATTGTGGTTAGGAAAGGCGATTTTTTTAATGTTTCTTGCTTGGATGTTTTATCTACCAGAATAAGGTCTAGTTTGTTATGTGCAACTGTATGATCCGTAAGCACAGTTCAGTCAAAGTACAGCTTGAATTGGTTAATCTTCAACATAGGTTCTGGGCTGTATTCATAGTATCCATAGTCTTGATGGATGGTCTTGGCGGCTGATTTGTGTCTCTCCTTGTATTCCAATGCGGCAAATGCTTGGTATCCTTTTGTTATGTACTAGATGGAATTAGTGTTCGACATCCATATCGGCATTGATCGTTCTGGATGGTGGATTATTTATTTTAGATAGGTTCTCGTTGGAATGACCTGATCTTGGTTAGCTGCATTACCTATCTGATGCATTCTTTAGTTAATTCGGTCTTCATAGTCCGTTGTTTTATTATTTGTGCCTCTTTCATGCCCAAGTATTTATAAATATGCTTTATCTCCGTTGCCATAATGGTTTTACCGTTCTGCATCTCAAATACTTCTGGTTGTATATTTCCTCTAGTTGTGTTTAATATGCGGCATTAATCAAAGCCGAACAGCATTTCTATATCCCCTAAAAACTCCACCACAATTTTGAGCATTTACTTCAACCACAGGATATGATTTAGTCTTACCACCTCTTTACGATTGTTCTTAATACTGAAGCCGCATCTGATGAAATTTAATCGGAGTGATAGTGGATTCACGGAAAGACAGAAATATAATACATTTGTATCTTAGTTCTCTAGGATGACATGAGGTGTTCTTAAAATATATATTAGCAGTATAACTCCCAGCCAGTCAGTGGTACTGAGTCCAAAGCTTTTTGTTAGTCCACATAGGCGGCAAAAAGTTTTGAATGGTATATGCCTGATTGCAGATACTCCTTGCAACCAAGTGCGCCTCTGCCAGTCGTTCTGAACATGATCAGAACCTAGGGCTTTCCAATTATGGAATCCCGTTACGATGTTAGTGATTTCCTCGGCGGTGAAGGGTTCGAATTCCATCTGATTATAATCCTGACAGACTTCTTCATTAATTCAGCTCGCGTTGATGCTACTGTGGATGGTTGTAGCTAGTTGATTTTTCCAGAACTCTTCTACTTGTTCTCTATTTGGGTATTTATTATCTGCCATGTTTAGCAAAAAGTTGAATTTCCTATAAAAAATCTTTTCTAATCGTTCAAAAAGGTCACTGTCTCGTTTTCGGTTGTAGCTAGCTTTATATCTCTTCGAACCCATTAACATTCCACCTATCAAATTTTTCATCAATTTAAGGATATAACGACAATCGAATACCGGATATTAAGTGGATACCCTATGTATCGTAAATTGAGACGGCTCACGGCATTGTTAAGTAAAATCGGGTCACCATTGAATAAGCTCATAGACTTATACCACTGGTTTGATGACTATTATTTTATAATTAAGCAACTATACTTGAAATTGTATCTATGAAATTCATGCCTTTTGCGCAACGTGAAGAAATGTGGCGATTCTTGATAAGGCATTAGGCACGCTATTGCAGCAACCCTCAATTTTTGGTTAAAATTTCTATAAGCCAGTACTTCGACATGTTTAAAAAGAAACAAATCCATAATTAAGTACATATTTTATTTTAAATTACCACGTTCAGACATTAACGTGTCAATTAAAATTATTCTTCCGTGCCCGTACACGAGCCTACCTTGTCAAGTAAACGGGAAAGTCGTCCTATCGTACCCATTAGCAAATTCGTAATTAGTTTAAGTGCATTCTTACAAAGTGCCAGACACTTCTTAGCGAATTTTGTTGAATGCCAAATGAACCTGCCCAGTCTCTTTTTGATTTTTTAAAAATTTTACTCTCAGAGATCTCTATTAGTACCATACAAAAACTTAGGTATGGCCCCGTCAACTGTCAAAAAAAGAAATTAAATGAATGAGTGAAAACTGAAGGAATGTCAGTATTTTCATCACATCCTTAAATCAAAAGGCCCAAAATCTTAAAAGTTACTTGGGTGTCAGAGATGGTATAAATTCAATATTATTTTAGGCGTAAAACGGTGTAAACTGTTGTTTAATTTTAATGGAAACAATTAATTTTTGTGTTTTAGTTCTTATTTTAGTGTGAGTTGACTTTTAAATAATACCGAAAATTACAACTATGGATACTGTTTTAAAATTTATCAGACCAAGACCAAGTTTTATTTTGCAATATCTTTAAAGTCTACAGTATAGCCATGTGCCACATGTAATAAAAGTGGTATACTCAAAGTGCTGAGAGAATCCATCGATTTGACAAACAAATGATGTAAAAATGATATCGATCATGGAGTTAGAAATTTTCCTAGATCAATAAATTATTACTAAGTACCGTATTAACTCAAAGTTGCTGAAATTATTATTTTATTGTAGTGCTTTGAATTCTTAAATAATTTAAAAAATAAATACATACAAAAAAGTTGGTTTTTCCTACATTTAAATCATTTACGCGAATAAATAACCTACTGCTGACAACAGGCGGTTCTATATTGGAGTACTATTTTTTATATATCTACGTTAATTACTCCGGAACGGCGGCATCGATTAGAATGAAATTTTTCGCATTATATTCAGGAAGTTGCTGCGTGGTCCCATACTATTTTGGCTGAAATTGGTTCGATAAGATCCAAGATGGCGCTGATAATATGGCAGACAAAATAATTAATTTTGTCCGATTTCTTCAAAATAGGTCCGAAATTGGTATAAGGGGGTTTTTAACAGCGTAAATTACGAATTTAAAATTATTTTTAAAACATTCAGTTTGGCGGATCCAATATGGCGGACTCAAAATTTAACATCCTTCGATTTTGTTTAAAATTTGTTGCTAAGAGGTTTCTGAGAGTGTCAATTTTTAAGTTTTAAGAAAAATCAATATGGTAGATCCAATATGGCAGTCTATAAAATTTATATTTCTGGATTATGTCCGAAATTGGTACTGAGAAGTTTTCGAGGGTGTAGATTAAGATTAGATTAAAAGTTTAATATTATTTTTTTACAATCCAATATTGTGGATTTAAAATTTTACGTTATTCACATTTTTTCAAAATTGATATTAGCTGACAGAATAGGGGGAACTAAAAATTTTACTTTTTTCAGATTTTTCGGATTTTAAACTACTTTCTTCAAACTCAATAAAATATGTCAGACTAATTAATTTACATGTCTCAAGTTCTTTCAATATCTGTGAATGAATGAATAAATGAACAAAATGTGGTGATACTCGTTCATCGATGCTTAGGCCTCGTTGGGCCCTTTACATCCCACCATGGCTGCAGATCGATCGCTTTTACTGATCCAAGCAGCCGCGATGCCTAACGGCTTCCGGTGGCAAAATTGTATTTCCGAAATCTCTCAGCCAACAGCCTCCTCCAGATACTATCTGTACATCAGGTCATCTGTGACACCAATCTTATGATGTCTCCTTAGGTGACAATGTCCTGTCAATAGTTCTACCACAATTAGCAGCTCTTTCCTTCCTAAGGAGAGAAGCTCCCTTGTAAGCCGTTTGCTAGGTCCAGTTATATGTTCCTTGGCACACCCCATTTCAGGAGCTCCTCTCCACAATTCAATAAATTTACTTTGTTGGGGTCCATATAGTTCAATCACGGACATAGTCTTTGCCAGACCATCCGTTAGAAGATAATTTGCTTTAATTAGACCATCTTTGTAGCATTTACCGTTTTCAAAGTTCCCATAAAAAAACTCGAACTAGAGCACCCTGTGTGATTGGACCTTGCAGGACTTTTATGACAGATTCTTTTTAAAAGGATTTCATTTCAAGAAATCCTTTGTTCTAGAAATCGCCTAGGTTACTAAAGGAATATACCTTTTGATCAAAACGTACCCGGAATTTCCCATTCAAACAAACCGCGCTCGAGATGTCGTCAAAATCTTTTTTTTCTGGGTTGGCACATCTGTCCTCTGGTGCTCAAATATCTGTTTGAGCTCGATCTGTCGGGAGTTTGTGCATGATAGCTTTGTAAACAAGTCAGTGTTTGTTGTGGTCTGCGAATTTCGCAAAGAGTTTGTTTAAAATGTTATGTTTCTAAGAAAATATCATGTGCGGAAGTATTGAAAATATTAACGGTAGCCTACGGGGACTCAACAATGTTGAAAACGACTGGTACAAAGAGTTTGAAGTGGGTCGCTCTATGGTTGATGATTTGCCTCATTCCGGTCGTACATTTATCAGTGTGACTGACGAAAAAACATCAGAAAAGTTAAGAGAATTGTCCTCGCAGATCGTCGTGTGAGCATCAGGAAGATAGCAACCGATCTTGGTGTCTCGTTCGGATCGGCGCAGAGCGTTATGTACGATGTTTTGGGCATGAGACAAGTTGAAGCGCGGCTTGTGTCAAGAGTGCTGAATTTGTTGCATCGGATTGATGTCGCTAAAGAAATGCTTTCTTTCGGCCAAAATGTTATCGACGGCATCATTACCGGTGAGGAACCATGGGTCTATGAATATGACATCGAAACTAACCAACAATCATCGGAATGGAGTTTTTTAGCCGAGTCAAAACCAAAAAAACCACGACCGCGTCGATCTAAAATCAAGGGTTTGTTGACTATTTTATTTTATTGTTGTGTGTAGTCCACTCAGAATATCTTTTGAGGCGTTTGTGGGAAAATGTTTGTCGGAAGAGGCTAGAATTGTGGAGAAACAACTCGTGGTTTTTTCACCACGACAACGCACCGGCTCACATCTCATCTTGTACGTGACTATTTGACAAAAAACAACATTCATACCGTTCCGCAAGCTCCGTATTCACCCGACATGGCTCTTTGTGACTTTTTTCTATTCCCACGACTCTAGTTATCACTTCGCGGAAAGCGTTTTGAGACGATTGAGGTAATAAATTAGAATTCGCAGAAAGAGCTGAAGGCGATTCCAAAATCAACCTGTGAAAAGTGCTTTCAAGGTTGGAGGAAGTGTTGGAATGTATGTATTGCTTGCAATGGAGATTACTTTGAAGAAAATAAAATGAATATCGATGAATGTTTGAACCGTTTTCGTTTTATTGAAGAATTCCGGGTACTATTTGATCAGAAGGTATGCTCCAAATTCCACTCTCGTTCGAGCAGTTTAAACAAGAAAATTGAACTGTTATTTTTAAACCTCTGAGAGTTTATAAATTTATGATCTGTTTATATTTAATATGTAACTTACAGATGTAATGTTTTAGTGGATTAAGAGATATGCCTACCTGTCGTGAAAACAATTTTCGCCTTTTACATATTGCTTATTTTTTAGTCCTTACTTTTTTCTTCTAGCTTTAGTTACTTACCCCATTTTTATTCTTACTAAGGTAGAATTTTCAAAAACGCTGAACACGAGTTTGTTTCATTTTAATGAAAAGTTTACATTATCAGTTTTATATAACAAGCTGTAGGGATTTAAAGATATGCTTATTCTTCACAAGCATAATATTCCCTTTTCACTTTTTTTTTCTTTCCGGGTATTTCCTGAAGACAGATGCACTGCGACCATAGAAAGCCTATTGTGCTCACCCTAGATTTACAACCACTCTGTTAACCTAGCATCCTGGATTAATTTGTACAGGTCTACTAAGGAGTGAGTATGTACTTCCCTTGGTTCCACGTTTGTTGACCCGAAGGTTTATTTTCGTCTTCTTTCCAATGACTTACAGTCGCATATGATATGTTTTACCGCTTCCTCGTCTTGGCCACATAGTCTGCAGCCGAGGTCTCCGTTATACAGGTTCATTTTATTTAAATGTACTTTGACGTCCATGTTTCCCATCATTATACCTGTAATAGCTCTCAATTGATGTCTGCTCATTTGGAGTAGTTTCTTTGCTAATTTTGGATCAGGGTTCCCAATAAATAGCTTGCTGTGATTCAATCCCTGTCTGGCTTTTCAGTGGTTTTTGTGCTTTTCTCTGATCCATTGTTTGACCCCTTTCCGGGCCGCTCTCGCTAGTTCGTCAGCTTTTTCATTTCCATGTATGCCTTCGTGTCCTGGTACCCATTTTAGCATAACTGTTATCCTTGGCCAGAGTTGTGAGTTCACTCTGACATTCCCAGACCAATTTTGATGATACCTTTTGGCCCTTAAGAGCCTTCAGGGCTGCTACAAATTTACTAAATGTGGTTAACGAAATTTAACCATATTTTAACTTTCGGAATAACAAATATATTTGTCAAATTTGATAAAAAGCTTTGAGTAAAATTTTATTCTATTTATGAACAGATAAACAGACTATTTGTTTAATTCAGATTTTGTTGCTCATTTTTTTTTTATTTATAGGCTGGTCGTTGGGTCAGCATGGTGAATTTTCAAAATACAGTAACTTTGAGGAAGCTACTCATGTCCCATTAATTATCCACGTTCCAAACCTATCAAAAAGACAAATTACTGTCAAATCGCTTACAGAATTAGTTGACATTTTTCCTACTTTGGTAGACCTGACGCAAGTATCTGAGCCTTTAATTAGATGTCCCAAAGCTAAAAAATTAATGGTGTGTACTGAAGGTGAAAGTTTATTACCTGTCATGCTAGAAGCACTGGAGGAACAGGTACAAATCAACTAAATTTATTTTGAAAGTGTGAGATATAAAAAACTTTTTGGTAAATACGTAGAGCAAATTTAAATTATTTTTCAATAAGTATTTACATACGAATTTGGGTCGATGAGTTTCCAGTTTAACACATAAATGACGCCAACAGATCTAATTTCTTACTGCCGCTCTATAATAAAATTAGCTGAGGTATGTTTGCTAACTTTTGATGCTAGACGCATTTGTTTATTTTACAAAAATAGAAAAATTTTGAAAACGCAAGATTTATACTTCTATTTAAAAAGTTTAATGATTTTTTAAATTAAACACTAAAAGACTCTTTAAAAATCAAAATCTCAGTAAGAAAGAAAGCTATCTGCCGCATTTAAATAGTTGTTTATATGTATTCTCCTTTCAAGCAGAAAAAAGGAAAGAATATATACAATTTGTTTCCTGCCAATACAACTCTCGTCCTCTCTTCATACGCGTTTCGACCACCTTATGGTCTCGTCAGTGGAGCTGTATCGAACCGAGAACAACATTCGCAGGAAACAACTGCTATATAAAATATAAATTCCAAAATATGTCGGTAGGATATTAAAAACTTGCTGACTTCGATGCCAGACTAAAAAATATCACCAGTCAAACGACATCTATACAATCACCGGAGTAGTGCGAAATTTTTAAAAATCAAAATTTCAGTAAGAAATAAGGAAATTTATCTGCCGTATTTAAATAGTTGTTTATATGTATTATCTTTTCAAGCAGAGGAAAAAGACGGAATATGTACAAACAGTTTTGTTTCCTGCAAATACAACTCTAATCTTCTCTCCCTACGCGTTTCGACCACCTTATGGTTTTGTCAGTGGAGCTGTATCGAACCGAGAGCAACATTCGCAGGAAATAACTGCTATACAAAATATAAATTCGAAAGTTTGTCGGTAGGATATTAAAAACCTGCCGATTTCGATGCCAGACTGAAAAATATCGCCAGTCAAACGACATCTATACAATCACCGAGGTAGTGCGAAATTTTTAAAAATTAGAAATAGTTGTTTATATTTATTCTCCTTTCAAGCAGAGAAAAGGAAAGAATATATATAAAGAGTTTGTCTCCTGCAAATTGTTGAATGTTGCTCTAGGTTCGATACAGCTCCACTGACGAGACCATAAGGTGGTCGGAACGCGTATGGAGAAAGGATCAGAGTTGTATTTGCAGGAAACAAACTGTTTGTATATATTCTTTCCTCTTCTCTGCTTGAAGGGAGAATACATATAAATAACTATTTAAATGCTGCAGATAGCTTTCTTTCTTACTAAAATTTTGATTTTTAAAAATTTCGCACCACTGGCATCGAAGTTTTTAATATCCTACCGACATACTTTGGAATTTATATTTTATATAGCAGTTGTTTCCTGCGAATGTTGTTCTCGGTTCGATACAGCTTCACTGAGGAGACCATAAGGCGATCGAAACGCGTATGGAAAGAAGATCAGAGTTGTATTTGCAGGAAACAAACTTTGTATATATCCTTTCCTTTTCTCTGCTTTAAAGGATAATACATATAAACAACTACTAAAAGACTGTTTTCCATTATATTCGACTATAAAACAGTGGGTTTTCGAATTTTTATGAAGGTGGTAAGAGCACTGAGGACTAATCACGTTCCGGAGACCCTGCTAAGGTGACAACTCCTGAAATCACAGAAGAAATCCATAAAATCGTACTTGAAGACGACATAATAAAGTCGTTTGGGAAAGCAGAGCCTATTAGAATATCAAAAAGCGTGTCGGTAATATTTGCATACTTTTTTGGGAATGGGAAAGGTCTGTGCAAGGTGGGTCTCACGTTTGTTAACATCTGAGCACATTCATCAGTCATTGCAATGGTTAAAATTATCGAACTAAAGCATCCCGCAACTATGATCTATTTCCAAAAAATGACTTGATGGAAAACGATTTGAAAATAACGAAGCAGTTATTGATGCTGTGAACAGCTAATTGGAGGAGGGCGACAAGTCACATTACAAAAATGGTATAATTAAATTAGAACACCGGTACGAAAAACACATTAGTCTAGATGGAGATATTAAAAAATAAAACTAAAAAATTAAAAAAAAAAATATCTTTAGCAGGCCAGAAATTTATCAGTCTACCCTCGTATACACATTCTATACAGGGTACCAACTTTTTCATATGGGCGGTATTGCTATTTCTTAAACGAAAGTTTGTTAAATTAGAAAATTGCGTTACTAACTGGGAAAATTTCATTCGTTTCTGTAATATTTTGAAAGGACTGGAAATGGTCGATTTAGTTTTTATTTGTTTTCTCAGATAATATTTGGGGGGAAAATTCTGCTTAAACAGATAAATTATTCCAGTTAAAGAAATTGACATAATAGAAAATGTTATATCTTTTAGTTTCAGAGATACACGATACAACTTTTATTTTCCTTATGTGCGCCGTATTTATATTTAATAATAATAATAATACTAAAAATTCTATACAGGGTGTCCGGGAAAATGTAGGAAATCTAACGGATAGGAAAAAAAACACGTGAAAGAAATACTACAAGTTTATATAAACTTTTTTCGTATAGGCCTTCTTTTTGGAGATATGGGCTTCCAAAAAGCTGTAATAGAATCAATACGACACATAATTATTGAACCACCAGGTATATTTCAATTTTTTATTTAATATGATATATACCAGGAAGGAAGGTAGTGGGTAGGTACTCCTTTGTGATCCCAACGGAGGATAAACCTACTTCAGGGATCTAGCGACTCTGCCTACACGAGCTACTGGTTCTTCCTCTATTCCATAACTTGAGGAAACCAGTTCCACACCCGAAATAATCCCACCCAAAACCTAAACTCCTTCCCTACATCCTACACCAGCTACCAACCCGCATAGGCCAGCGTGGTAGGTTACAGGCTACTCTCCCCAAATGAGTTTTCAAGATAGAGAAGTAAGACCCTCTGTCTCCGGCAGTTCGGAAACCCCCGGTTATCTTGGTAGCAACCGGAAAGGGCGAAGAACGGAGGATGCTAAGAATCTCCGGATAGGACCAAACTACCAAACGCGACGACCATTGCATATACTAACATATAACACTAGGACCATGTCATCAGAAGAAAAAATTATAGAATTCCCAGAAGAACTTCAACATATAAAATGGGATATCGTCGGTATTAGCGAGGTAAGAAGGAAGGGCGAAGGTCAGATAATATTGAAATCGGGACATCTATTTTACTATGTGGGCGCTGAGGACAATACAGTAGGTGGAGGCGGCTTTCTTATACATAGAAAACATACTAACAGCATTGTGGAAATAAGAAACAGAAACCCTAGAGTAGCCACTGTTATTATAAAACTGAGTCAGAGGTATAACCTTAAAATAATCCAGGTCTACGCACCAACATGTTCACATAGCGATGAGGAAGTTGACATATTCTACGAAGATATTGCAAGTGAATTAAATAACTCAAAATCTCACTATGAAGTGATAGTCGGTGACTTCAACGCAAAAGTAGGAGTAAAAGAAGTCAAGGAAGAAATAGCCATAGGCTGTCACGGAATAGATACAGGAAATGAAAGAGGCGAACGACTACTGCAATTCGCATTGGAACATAACCTCTACATCATGAATACCTTTTTTAAAAAACCTGCTAGTAGAAAGTGGACATGGACAAGCCCAGATGGTGTCACTAAAAACGAAATAGATTACATATTATCGAGTAGAAAAGAAATAATCCAAGACGTCAGTGTGCTTAATAAGTTTTCAGTAGGTAGTGACCATCGAACTGTGAGAGGAAAAGTGGTAATAAATAAGAGGGAAAGAGCCAAACTAGTAACAGAAAAGAACCTAAGAAGATGGACAACCCCAGAAAATCTCTTTGAATAAACAGAATATGTTGAAAACGGACTCCAAACTTTGGAAACCATAGACCTGGAGGAAACAAATAACCAAATACTAAACATCCTAAAAAACACCGTAGAGAAGTATTGTAATAAACAAAATAAAACATCTGACAAATTAAGTCAACACACAAAAGAGCTTATTGAAAGGAAAATGAAACAGAAGAACTCAGAAGAATATAGGCAAATTAGCAGAGAAATATCAAGGCTTATAAGAAGAGATATACGACAATACAAATCGGAAGCCATATCCGATGTAATTGAGCAGAATAAAAGCTTAAAAATACTTAAAAGAAACCTGGCAGAAGGAACAAAAGAAATTCATAAACTCCGCGATGCAGCAGGTACAATTACAACAGATAGAGAAAAAATACTCCAAATAGTGGAAGATTTCTACAGCGCGTTATACAAAAAGTACACCATTGACAATGACCTAACAAACATCCCAAATGTCTGCAATCAAGGCTCAGAAGATATACCAGAAATTTCATCATCAGAAATTGAAGTGGCCTTACAAGAAATGAAAAACAACAGAGCCCCAGAAGAAGATGGCATTGTTATTGAAAGTATTAAAGCAGGAGGGGAAAAATTAATAAATGCTCTCAAAGTCTTATTTAATAGATGTTTAGAGACCGGACAAATCCCAACTTCATGGAACAATGCCAAATGATAATCATGCATAAGAGAGGCGATCCCACCGACCTAAAAAACTACCGTCCAATCAGTCTCCTCTCCCACATGTATAAACTATTTATAAAAATAATAAGACGATTGACTCCCAAATTAGATTTCTACTAACCTAGAGAACAAGCAGGTTTCAGATCCGGTTATGGTACAAACGACCACTTGCTAGTTATGAAAACGCTCATAGAAAAAACAGTGGAGTACAACAAACCACTGGTCTTAATATTTGTCGACTACGAGAAAGCGTTCGATTCAGCGGACCAAAACCAAATATTTGCTGCACTAGCTGATTGTAGGGTCGACCACAGATATGCAGCTTTAATTAAGAACATACATAATAGCGCAACAGCAACATCTACATTTAGAATGGAACGTGGCGTACGACGAGGTGATAACATATCACCAAAACCATTTACAGTGCTGCTAGAATACATGTTTAAAAAAAAATAGATTGGGGGAACATGGGAGTCGATATAGATGGTGAATGATTAAACTACCTACGCTTTGCTGACGATATCGTGTTAATTTCTGACAACCTTGAAGAAGCCCAAGAGTTACTAAGGACACTAAGTGCAGCGTCAGATGTGGTAGGTCTAAAAATTAACCGTACAAAAACTCAATGTATGACAAACTTAGTTCCAAGTAGCAACATATCCCTAAACGAATCTGAAATCGAGTATGTAACATCTTATAAATATTTAGGCCATGAACTGAGACTAAACCGAGATAACCAGACCTGCGAAATTCAAAGACGCATAACACTAGCATGGGCGACGTTCGGTAAGCTGAGAAAGGACGTATTTAAAAACAATATACCGATTTGCTTGAAAAGAAAGGTTTATGAACAGTGTGTGCTCCCTGTGCTCACGTACGGTGCAGAAACTTCAACACTCACTAAGAAAAGTTGCGAAAAAATTAGAGTGACTCAGCGAGCCATGGAGAGGTCGATGTTGGGATTAACACTGAGAGATAAAGTTCCAGATGTAATTATTAGAACTAGAACAGGTGTCAAGGATGCTATAGAAAGTATAACACATGAAATGGAACTGGGCTGGACATGTGGCGAGAATGGAAGACGCTAGTTGGACTAAACGCATTATAGAGTGGCGTCCTAGGTTCCAGGTATTTAGAAGTAGGGGCAGACCTCCAACACGGTGAACTGATGATATCAAGAGAATCGCAACAAACTGGATTCAATCAGCACAAGATCGGGAACATTGGAAACGATTGAGGGAGGCCTATGTTCAGCAGTGGACGCTACAGGCTGTGTGATGATGATGATGATGATGATGATACCAGGAAGACCCTTCAAATTACTGTCCAAGAAAGTGTTGTGAATTACTCACAGCTGCAGTGCCGCACTAGCTATGACACTCATGACCCCATTTTTCTTTACGCCCTGTACGATAAGAACTTTGGACAACGTTATTTACATACCTCTAATTATTGACTAAAAATTAAGTACTAAACCTTTTCGAAAAAACGTCATTTTATTTACATTGTATACTTGGCGTATTTCGATAATAGATGCATCTTTATTCCTATCAAATGTTCAACCTTATGATAAAAAAATTCGATCCAAAATTAGAGTTTACTTCTTTAGTTAAAAACGTCTAATTCTGTGAATTGCAGTTCAAGTTTTATTTTATCGGCATCAAAAACAAAGTATTGTTGCAAAAATTGCTAGAAAGAAATAAATATCCTGCATTTTAGAACTTGTCAACTTTCACATCCCTGACACATTGATTCTTTACTTGGATAATAATTTATCGATTTTTGGATTTTGTGGTGATATTAATTGTGAAATAATTCGAAATATGGAATACACGTTTATTAAATATGCAGATATGCATCTGAGGTATGGTCTTGCATCTTACAATGCTTTGGAAGCCAGGATATCCTAGTCGTACTCTTCCAGATTATAAAACATTTCATCAAGTTGACCAACGTCTAAGGGAGAATGGTAAGCGATTCCATTTAATAAGTTAATATTATTAAATGGCTTCCTAATTGTAAGAAATTTTGGGAAAATAAGTACTGATTCTAGTCGAGGAAGACAGTACGTACGCTGCAATTAGAGAAAATATTTTAAATGCTCTAGATGACACTCCTTTAACGAGCACTTGAAAATTATCAGCACAGTTTAATACGTCGAAAACATGAAGTTCTTCAAGAACAGCTGTTATATCCATATCATTTGAAAAAAGTGCATGAACTGATTCCTGAAGATTTTCCCCAGTTTGCGAACTGGCTAATGGATCAGCAACGAAATAATGTAAGCTTCATTGGACTATTCTCTTCACGGATGAAGCAGCGTTTACCAAAAATGGTATCATAAATTTACACAACTCACGTGTATGGGCTGATGAAAATTCTCATTCAACTATTGTTTCGTATTATCGTCAGTTCCAATCAATTAATGTCTGCGCAGGAATCATTGGCAATTTTTTGATTAGATCATCCGTATTGCCGACACGACTGACTGGAAAATTTTATCTGGAGTTTCTTCAGAATGCTTTTCACGATTTAGTAGAGCACTTACCACTTGAAACTCGCCGAAACATGTACTACATGCACGATGGGGCATCACCTCATTTCAGCGTTACTGTGCGGGAGCACCTGAATAACGTCTATCGAAAGCGTTGGATAGGTAGAGGACCTATTGCCTGGCCTGCTCGATCTCCCGACCTAACGCCGTTGAATTTTTACCTGTGGGGACATCTTAAAACCTTGGTGTTTTCCACCCGGTCGATAGTAGGGAGGAACTTCTACGGAGAAACGCGTTTTATTGTGATCAAATAAGGAACAATGCTGAGTTAGTGGCGGGTACAACAGTCCTCAGTTGACGAATTGTGCCCGCGAGTCTATCAGACTTCACAGAACCCATGTTAAACCCTCTTACGAAGTTTTTAAGTAAGCAGTTAGTTTAACTTTTTATTGAAAATATGGTGACAGAGGATAATTCCTCTTTTTCATATCCAACCCTACAGAATCTAGAGGAATAACTGAATACATAAAATGACGTTTTTTCGAAAACGGTTAGGATTAGCGACATGAATGAAAAGTACTTAATTTCTAGTTAATAGTTAAAGGTATGTAATGAGTGTCACAGTTAGTCCGCCTCTGCAGCTGTGAGTAATTCACAACACTTTCTTGGAAATAATTTGAAGGGTCTTACCTGGTATATATCAGACCAAAAAAAATTTAAATATACCTGGTGGTTCAATAATTATGTGTAAAACACTTAATTCTATTGCAGCTCTTTGCGAGCCCATATCTCTGAAGAGGAGGCCTATACGAAAAAAGTTTATATGAACTTGTAGTAATCCTTACACGTGTTTTTTTCATATCCGAGAGATTTCCCACGTTTTCCCGGACACCCTGTATAATGATCCTCCTAATATTTTTTGGCCTTCTATCAACACGAAACAGCCACTATCATGTCTATCAAAAACTTTTTCAGTTGGCGGTAGTCAATGTTCTGATCTGTACGACGTTGTGAATGCGTTTACTGATATTTTCAGTAATATCTACAATTTTCCGACCAAAAATAGTTTTGACATTGAGCATATCACTCTTGAATAATTGTTGGTCTGTCATGTGGGCATTGTTAAGGATTGTGCTGCCGCATTTCTATGGCCTTGGCTCCTAAGACTAGATGTAAAATATATGGAAAGAGGCTAGAATTACCCCCTTTTTTAAAAAAGGAAACTGTCTCCATATTGTCACCATTTGCCAAGGTTTTCGAGATGTTGGTGTATGACTGCCTCTTTTATCACTTTTAACAATTGGTATCGTCAAACCAACACAGTTTTTTTAATAACCGTTGTACAGTTAGTAATCTGGCTTGTTTTACTTAGTTTACAGAGGCGGCGTTAGATGATCATAAGCATGTTATATTATCTACGCCGACTTCTCAAAGGCATTTGACCTAGTTGATCATTCAATACTATCGAGTAAATTGGGTAATTTGGGTTTCGCATGGGCTAATACTATTTTGTTTTCGGATCGTACCTAAGGGACAAAGTGCAGTATTTGGGCATCGGTGGACATTCGTTCTACAAATTTAGGGCAACTAATGGGGCTCCTCAGAACAATAATCTTGCGCCACTCATTTTTTTGCTCTTTATCAATGACATAATAGTTGATATTTCAAACAATGTTTTGCTGTTTACGAATGATGTAAAATTGTTTAGAATAATCTATGACAAGGTTGACGGTCTGGAATTGCATAATGATCTAAATATTGTTCAGCGTTGGTGCGATATTAATAACTTACCCCTCAATGTTAATAAGTGCTTTGTTATGACATTCTCTAATAAAGTTGATCCTTTACACTTTGATTATGCCCTGAAAAATATAAAAATTGAGTGAGATCTTGCCTTTAAAGACCTTGTGGTTACTTTTGATCCAAAGCTCTCGTTTGCTACCCACATTGATCAGGTCTGCGGTGAGGCTATGAAGATGTTAAGATTTGTAATACGAAACTCCAGGTATGTTCGTTCAGTTTGAATATGCTGCAGTTATATGACATCCAGTTTATAAGAAGAACAGCTTGAACTCGTTGTTCTCCAGTGTAGGCCCCGGGCTGTATTGGTACTTGCAACAATTTGAATTTTTCTGCCAGCTCATGATGGATTATCTTGGCGGCTGAATCCAGTCTCTCCTTTTACTCCTATGTTCGATATCCATATCGGCATTGGTCGTTCTTAATCTAGGGGTCTCTGATTATAGGTTTCAGATAGTTTTTTGTTAAGATGACCTATCTAGATAGCTAGTAGAAAGCCTTTAGTTTCAGGAAACATTTGCCCTGACATCAACCAGTAGTTCGATGCTAATTTGTCGATATTTTCCTAGTTGACCCCATTTCAGTGTCGTTCATGAAGCGGCTTCGGTAGCCAGGCTTGAAGTTTCTCTTGGTTTGATTGGTGATGAGAAGTCAATTCATGGTCCCTCAACCGCAGCGATGTTGAATCATCCGCCTCGCATATTGCCCGTTGTGGCACAGAGACTCTGCCAGCCTTTGAAAATACGAACGTAGAATTGTTTGTTGTTGATCCAGTTGCTTACCAATATCCACCAATCATTTCCCTCCGTGGTATTATTGTCGCATTATCCGCTCATTAGCACTAGGAGAATGATGTTTGTGTGCCTTTATCAGGAGTATTCTGACTAGATTATTATTATTGGTCCCAAATTCTTAGAGGAAAATTTAAATGACATAACCTATATCAGTTGTCATGTTGTTGTTGTTGTGTCTAGCAGCCTTGTGAAATATTAGATGGTTTATGGGAGGTAGTTATGCAGCTCACAATTCTACAGTTGCCCGAGATTTTTTTAACTCAAATTTTCCCGCTAAGTGGATTGGAATAAATAATCCTTTAAGGTGGCCTCCCCATTCGCGGTGCTTTATTTCTTTAGACTACTTTTTATGGGAGTTTTTGAAAAATAAAATTTACCACAATTAAGTAAATAGTATTAAAGGCGTTTAGACAAAGAATGGCTTCCGCTTTTAGAGATATAACATCGGAATTTTTATCGAGTTCAGCAGAACAATTGATAATAAGAGCCCAAATATGTATTCAAAATAATAGCCAACTCTAAGTACAATTTATAAATATTATTACTTTTTCATTTCGTTAGTACACTCGCTTCAGTTTAGTTTTACTTTAGATTATTTATTATCAAATTTATTCATCCTTAATTTTCTATTTCCTCGTTAACAAATTTGCAAACTTTTAACATGGATTAAAGTTCCAATTTTCTTCCGAGTAACGCTATTAAATTTTAAGCAATGGTAACTCAATTATTTCGCAAAAAGTGTTTAATTACTGTTTTCCTTTACCTTTTTACATAATAATGTCAATCTGTTATACATAGCTGTAAAGAAAACTTTTAACTATATCTAATAACGAATCGAATATTCCTCCCTTAAGAAAAGCAAAAGTTGTTTAACATATCTCTAAATAGCATTACCTGCGATATAGTTGGAACCCCGTATATGCATAGATTATTTTTTCATTGGTTTTTTCTTATAGAAATACATCAACTAATTACAAATAAGTGAATGTTTAGAACATGTAGATATTAAATTAATATATTTTCTTAGTACTTTTTTTCACTTTTGATGGGATTTAAGACTAAATCATATTGTTTTGATGATAAATATTCTAATCAACTAAGTTATTGAAGATTCCTAATTTCATACATTAATACCGATATAAACTGTTTTCAATTAATCACTGTATCATAATTGCTTTTATTAAAGTATTTTTTAAATTATTTTAGAATATTAAAGGAAAGTCAGCTATTTTTACTCAGTACCCGCGACCTGGGCCACATCCGACGTTGTTTCCAAACAGTGACGAGCCGCATTTAAATCAGATTAAAATCATGGGATATTCAATGAAAACACGGAGGTATAGATATGGAGAGTGGGTTGAGTTTGACGCGAAAAATTTTAGCGTTGATTGGACCAAGGTTTGTAATTAATTATCTCTTAATTATTATCCTTTTTAAGGTGAATGCTCAGTATTGCGCAGTATAAAAATAGCTAGTATATTTGTGGTTAAAATAGATTTTTAGGGATGATGGTAAATGTGCCTATAAATAGGTGATATATTTATACAGGCTATTATTCGAAAATGATCAGTCTGTATTAAAATGACTTCTTTAGTGCCACACTGTATATATTTTTAAGTTTTTCGTTATAAAATTAGGAACAACTAGTAAGCAAAAGGATTTCAACACATTTTTTCATAAGGCTAACTTTTTTTTAATATTTGTCTTGTATTGCGCTGCTGTTCATGACTTTTTCACACACCAATATATTATTAAAAGTACCAAACCTTTTAACAATTAAAAACTACTTATTCTAATTGTACTTTATGAAAACGTAAAAATTCTTAAAATATTGTACAAAAATATTATGATATGTGGCTATAAAATAACGACACTATTGCTGTAAAACATTTTATTTTCAATTTATACATATTTAGTTATTATCGCTCCTCTATCCCCACTTCATGGGGAATTTCCATTATTGGAAACAATGCTGGAAGTCTTCTTCTGTGAGCTCCTTCTTAACGTGTACGACTTTTTCTCTCACAGCTTCAATGAAGTGAAATCTTGTTTCTTTTAATACTTAGCTAGAAACGTCTTGACGGACAATGCAAAATGAGCCGGCGCATTGTTTTGATGGAGAATCCATGACTTGTCTTCCACAATTCGGGTCGTTTGTTTTCTTATTCTTTCACGGAGTTGAGCAAGAACCTCAAGATATAAACAAACACAAAATAAACAACCATCGCTTTGAATCTTGATTTCCTCATTCAAGCTTTTTTAGCTCGCAGCGAAGTTGGAACCTTTCAATGCATGAATTGGCGCATAGTTTCAGGATCATAAGTGAAAAACAAAGATTCGTCACATGTTATCACTTTTCCAACAAGTTTGGATCATTTCTAATGACATTCAAGGTGTCAGTACAAACATTTTCGTGTACGTTTTGTTCGATTGTGAGAATTTCAGGCACCATTTTTACATGTTAAAATTCTTTGTCAATTCTTCCAGTTTCAGCAATCGCACGAATCTCGGCCATCTTGAAACCTCTTAAACCACTCAAAAACTCGCGCTCGTGATAAATATTATTGCTATACACTTCTTTTAAAGTTTCAGGAGCGGTTTCCAAGTCATGTGGAATTTCGTTGCTCTATTATCACACTTATCAAAACAAAAACAGCTCTTATAAAATCGAAGACTATAGCCAAACTAATTTGTCTGCAGACGTGGGAGGTGCGGCATTCGAAATAGAAGGCTTCACGCTACACAGCTGTCGGTTGTTCGCCTTTGTCGCATGCATACTTCTTTTATAAAAGCATTAGTTTCGTTATCATTTTATTTAACGCTTGTATTGAAGAACTTTCTAGAACAGTGATTTTCTTTATTACAGCCGAGGAAATGGAGAGAGAATACTGTAAAAAGAATTCGGTAAAGCTGTAGTCGTATTTTTTCTACAACATGACCTTTTAAAATTTTTTTGTAAAAAATTTAACCTTGGAATAACTAATATCTCCACTAACTAGTTACATAATATGTTGGAACATTAAGAAGTGGTTTGAGAAGCATTTTTGGATATAGAAAGGGCGGTTGATAACACCTCGTTCAAATCGGTCGTCACGACAATAGGGGACATCGACTTAAAGAGACTTGTTGCAGGTGGATAGAAAGATTGCTAAAAAAGAGGGTTCTCTTTTGCAGAACTGCTAGGTTTAACGCTACTGGCGTGGGTAATTGGGAATGTCTACAGAGGAGTTCTTTCTCCACGGCTTTGGAACTTAGTAACAGACAAGCTGCATGTTTAAGTAGACAACAGACAAGACTGGTGACAGGACTAACAACCAGCCAGTGGAACTTGAAGAAACATCTACACACCACATATAGACTATATGATGAAGAGGTCGAAAAAGCATCACGTCATCTTCGAATGCGAAACTCTAACGTACTGGAGACACCTTCAAGGATCGATCAATCCTGAAGGCTTATACTCGGAGGTCAAACTAGTGAACAGGCTGCTAAACCTGATTAAGGCTACCAACCTGTTCACATAGAACTGATATAACAGGCGACACAATAAGTCACTAGGCTGCAGTGTAAGGACTTCTCAACCCTAACCTGCTATACCATTCAGTGAATCAAATCAATCAATGGAGGGGCTTTTGCGAACACTTACTGTGACGGGACACTCAACTTTGCGATACGCTGATGACAGGATAATTCTAACTCGCAAATAAATTTAGCTCAAACGTGGAGAAAAGAATGCGGCGTACTTTTAGGGTCGTAGAAAGAAGGGTAAGACGAGAAGGACCCAAAAAACTGTCTTAGTCCCCTTCGCAAAAAGGAGAAAACGTCAGTCCCATAATTGTGTAAGGAAACAATTTCATGCTCTTAGGATGATAAATACTTGTGGATTCCAGGTTTTTGAATACTTGTGGATTCCTGGCTAACCTGAAAATAGCACGTGGAAAAGATAGTAAAAAATCGGCAACAACCCTTGCGATTATTAGGCGAAAATGCGAAAAAAGATTATGTATTTCACCGAAGATTGGTTTGGAAGATTTTAAGAAGAGCGTTGGCTATACACCAGTGTGGTGAAACCAGAGTTTGGAGTTATTATAGAGGATCGGAAGGTATGTTAACAAAATAAATCAGAACTATCTTTGGTATACTTATTTGATGGCTCAAAAACTAGAAACGGAGCTGGCATACAACCAAGAAAAGACCCGACTGTCCTTTGTATAATTCCCAAGTCTTTCAGACAAAAATATATGCAATTTTCCAATGCATAGGCGAAATTATAAAGAGAACTTACACCAAAAGCCAGATTCACATATATTCTGACAATCAAGTTATCCTCAATGCCTTCAAGGGACAAAAGTTATTATCTAGATTGGTCTGGGAATGCTAAAGCAAACTTATAACTCCAGCACGAATAAGAAAGTCATGATACAGTGGATTTCAGAACACGAAGACATACATGGAAATGAAAAAACCCATGAGCTAGCAAGAAAAGACTCATCGACTCAGTATATTGGACTAGCTCTTGAGGTACCGAGGTACGCGGCACCAGAAACCATTAAATAATAAATCAAAAAAGAGCATAAAAATCACTAGACTACAAGAGAGGAATTGAATCATAATGAGCTTTTTCAGGAAATCCTGACCCGAAATTAGCCAAAAACGACTTCAAGCTAGTAACCAAGGATAATTTTAAGTTAAAGACGGGACCTATGCTTGTCAAACTTTACCTGCACAAAATGAATCTTTACCACGGGAACTGTAATTTAGAATTATGTTGTCAAGTATTCGAAAAGGTAAATTACATTACATTTAATACGAGTCATTAGATCGGAAAATACACCACACTTCGGGTTAACAAACTTGGAACCGGACGAGATTCATATGAATCCCTTAGCTGATCTGTACAAATTGGCACATGAAGCCAAGTTAATAGAGTGGTTGTAAGTATCTACAAGTGAGCACGATCTATTCTGGTCGTAGTGCTTCCCGGTTAGGATGGTCTCGTATGGAACAAATTATCATCTGCTTATTTTTGTAAGTTCGGGTCGTTTTGATATTAAATATCCATCATCCGGTTCTATTTCCTGTTACGGCTCTGCTTGGCTTGTATAATGTTTGGATTGTTTTTTTTTGTGTTAATTACAACAAAATTCGAGGGATGTACATACATACTTTATTTGAAAATAAATTAAATACTGTTTACACAAATTCAAACCCTAATTATTAACAGTAAAAAGCACCAGATGTTAATCTCCCTTATCTTCTAAGCGTAATGGTGCATTTTTAACAACATTTGATGCAGAGCTTTCTAGGGATAGTTTTATTAATTATATAAACTAATGAAATTCAGTCTTTTTGTTTTAAATGCTCGAATTCTCTAGGGAGTGTTAAGTAAATTTGATCTTTCACATATCCTGATATACAAAGATCCGTTAGGGTCTGTCTGTTCATCGACCAGTATACGGGCTCGGTCCTACGTATCCAGTCATTGGTTTTAAAACGGTTCAAAAGTCTAATGCATCTCTGATCCCGATGTTTAAATAGTATATACTTTTTCTTATTTCAAATAAAGTATCTATTTATATCCTTCGTAATTGGTTCTTACATTAAAAAAAAAATCGTCTTAGTATCCTTATTATACAAGCGAAATCAGAACTGTAATACATGGTTACATTTGGGGTAAAAAATTGTTTCAAAAGATTGAAACATTTTTATAAAGAATATTTTTTTTTAAATCAAAAGTTAATGAACTTTTCGCCAATTTGTTAATTTTTTTCTAATATATCCGAAAATAAAAGAAACAACTGTCAACTCTTCTAACATATCTGTAATGGACCCTAAAAAAAGCAACTCTTCTCCAATTTAACAGGTCTTTTATGTATACCTTTTCGGATATAGCGATATTGGTACCATTTAAATTGCATACACTGTATATGTTTATTTTGTTTAGATATTTTTGTCTGGATTTTAATATATTAGGTCATTCATAATTTTAATATATTAAAAAATGCAATATAAAATTAATTAATAAATGAATGAGTAAAAAAATTCCATTTAGACTAAAAAAATCATTGTAATCTCTGTTTCCAAATTAAATATTGCCACTTTCGTTTGTACCTTTAATTGATTTACAAAACATGTGCATATCTTTAAATTAAAAAGTAATTTGATGGGCAAAAATTATGGTGTTAAATTACAATTCAGTTAGTTAGCTAATCTAGTAATGCGTATTTTTGCTTGAGTACTGTTATGGACTATGGCTTTGTCTGTACATTAGCAAAGATACGTTTTCTGAAATATGCAAACGTACTTAGATTTGTCTACTTATGTAAAGGTTTATATAAAATTGTTTGTTTTAGCTTTATGGCAGAGAGTTCTACGATCACCTTATAGATCCTGAAGAAAACCTAAATTTAGCTGATAGGAATGAACTGCAAAAAATCATTAAACACTTAAGAAAAAAATTACATTTAGGATGGCGACATGCTTAGTTTTTATTTTCAGTAGAAACGTAATATACCTTTTTATTATTGAACTTTTCAAACATTTGATTTCTGATATGTGTCTTTATATTAAACTTAGGGATCAAATAAACCTTTTGAAAGTTCTTTTAGTGATTATTTTGGGATGCTGAGACGTATTGTCAATAAATATCCATAATGGAATATCTGAATTGACATTTACTGCACATATTTGTCTTCAAGATGTTCAAAGGTTTACCTCAGTTCTTTACAAACTAGATCCATTGTTTGGTGGAAAACGTGCAAAGTGTCAGAAACAACCACAAGGTTAAGTGGAATTTTTACAAGAAATAATTAAAATTACGATACTTAAAATTATCTTACGAATAATTGCGTTTAACTTGATCCAAGTGGCGGCATTGTAATCATGCAAATGGAGATGAACAAGGAGGTAAGTAAATATAATATTAAGTTAAACACAGATGAATTTAAATATTCACTTGTGAAGCTTTCAGTTGTAAGTTGATTTTTTCTGATTACATTATTAAAACCAAAAAAGTACGTTGTCATGTGTGGAAGCGTTGAAAATGTTAACGGTAGCCTACGGGAACTCGATAATGTCCAGTGTTCTTATTCCCACGACTTAAGTTATCACTTCGCGGAAAGCACTTTGAGACAATTGAGGCGGTAAAGGAGAATTCGTAGAAGGGGTTGAAGGCGATTCCAAAATCCACCTATTTTCAAGATTGGAGGAAGCACTGGAATATGTGTATTGCTTGCAATGGAGATTCCTTTGAAGGAAATAAAATGAATATTAATGAATAATTGAAACGTTTTCGTTTTATAGAAGAATTCAGGGTACTTTTTCGTGGAGCGTTTTTCATCACATGATTAAACATTAAAAAATCCTTTATTCCACCAAAAATACGGCCGTCTTCTCGTTGTGCAATTATTTGGACGAAATCCGATTATCTCGCTTGTACTAGGAGCTTATTTTACATAAGATCAGCGAAAGATTGTGTTCAAATCACTTTGAAGACGGACACAATCGTCCCTACCGAGAATACCCGAAAAGATCTTCAAATTGTCAGCAAACGCCCGCTAAATACATGTTAGAAAAGCTAAAAGGTGTAATGTTACCACCTTGCAGAGCACTGCGCACTGCTTGTCTCCATGAAGTCTGTGGTATATTGCATGAATCATGATGTTCTTCATTAATGAACGTAAATATATTACAAAAAAATAAGTCATATTTTTGACGGTTGACCACTCTGGAATAAAGTCGTGGGACTAATAAATGTTCGACTTGAAAGAACAGTTTATCATAAATTCCCTTCCCGAAAGCTTTCGCAATATTTGAAAAAATAGACGTAAGACCTTTGTTTGTTTGCATAGATTAAGGAATATTTAGGAATGGACGTACAGTTTAATGGAATTGCAAGTACATAGGCACAATGCTTAATAAGAAATGTTCGTTTTTATCGGGCCCTGCAATGGATTTTCATTTTTAATATTTATAAGGGACCTCAAGACATCATACTTTAATAAGAGCATGCAATCAGACCAAATTAGAATAGTTCTTCGTCCGTACATCGCCAAGCTTAGTGCCGTATTGATGAAGGGACTCAAACAAAGATGACATTCCGAGCGCCAAAAACTCGTTCATCTGTTTTTCTCGCGTTATCCGTAAAAATCATAAGTGAACATGTAAGGTTGAAATAGCCATTTTTCAATTTACAGGTGGGATCTACGTTAAAATAAATCCGGCAGTCCAGAGTCGGGCAGATATTCGACTATACAAAAACAGTTTACTCGGGGAAGAGAAATATTATTTAAAACTTGAAAATGTTAATTATTTTAAACATTGTATGCTGATAAAGTTTAAAGGCCAGATTCACTAAAATGTTACAGCCGGATTAACTAACATGGTTTAAATTTAAAACCACCCTAAATTGACAGCAGAGGGTTTAAACTGACAAGAGCAATGATAAGCCAAGCAAGTTTTAAATCCTAAAAATATAAGAATTTAAAAATCATTTTGTTTTACTACCGAACCGGCAAAGATGGAGAACTTTATTTATTTTCGGGATACACTTATTTCTTTTACATATTGCAAGGCTTTGTCGTAAGGTTCTTATCCTTAATAATCCTATATAAGCGTTTATTTGTTGACATATTTAATATAAATTATGACATTAACATAAGCAAAACAGAACTGGTCGACTATATGATTTAAATTTCATGACAACTAGATCGGTTTTAAATCTTAAAATTTCTTAGTGAATCTGGCTATTAAAGTTTTAAACATGATACTGTTAATTTATGTTATACGTCAATAACCACACCTTTATATAAGAAAATTAACATCAAAAACCTAGAGATAAATCCTCGGGCACCGTAAAGTTTTCTTCCGAATATATACAAAATTTTCATATTTTTGTCGGTTTGATAATTAAAAAACAAGTTTATTCTTGTATTTTTAACGTCTACTTGTCAGTTTAAACCCTTTGTCAACTTGAATTAGGGGGTAAATTCCTAACTTTCCTTACCCAGTTGGACTTTTATGGCTCTCTCTCAGTTGTACGCCGATTGTTCGACAGATAATATTATAAATAAAACACTTATTTAGATTATAATATTTAATTTTTAAATTCGGTACAAAATTTTACTATTACAAAATAATGTGTCTAAACATAGCTCACCGTTATCCTTTCTGGAAGTGGATTATACAAACTCTAATTATAAAAAGAAGAAACAAATAAAACGTATTTTCTTCAAAACTCTTGGTAACTTTTTTTTTTATTATTTTTTTAGCCGTTTTATGTGTTCACCTTAATCGAAAAATACAAGTTTTTAAATAATTTTAAAATTTGCAATTTGTCAAAAGTCTACACGTTTACTTTTTCATTTTTATAGCAATAAATACACAAGAAAATCAAGGTACCTAAACATATTTGCTGGATAACCTGGAATTAAAAAAAGGTGCAATTTTGTATGGCATTTTACAATCTAAACGTTAAATTTTGCATGATAATGCGTCAAACACCTGTATTGCCGCTACAAGGAAAGTATTTTTCACGCATTAGTCAAGTTTAGGAAGACCTACATGATACAAATTTTTGTTTACACTTAAGTTTTTAATTTTGTTGTATTTTCGAAATTGTCAAGTTTGAATATTAAACATTTTTCGCTACCAATAAGTTATAAATATAATAATAATGAATAATTAATTTCAAACTTTATGGGTCCAAGAATTTTGTAGTTGGGTATATTTAAAAATAAACTAAGAGCTATTTGAATGTAAAAGTTTGGACAGTAATAATTTACTGGCAAATTTTATTCTGTCTAACATGTTCCCAAATCTATAACAAATATATTGTACTGCCTATTTTTACTTTCATTTAAAAATTTTATAAATAGCAGATCTGCCATTATTTTTGGAGATTTACTTAGAAAAGTTTAAGTTTAGTTATTATTTGATAAATCTAGTCCAATATATTTTTTAATATGCACAAATGGTTGACGGTTTTGTCCAATAACTTTCAAACAAGAAAATATAAAAAATAAAAAGCAAAACATGTAAAAAGTATAGTTTAAGGAAAATAGTGATATATGAATACGATCTAATCATTATTTTAAATTTTACATAAAGCGTTCATAAGCATTAATAAACTTAGTAAATAAAGTGAACTTAAAAAACGGCTTGTGTTATATTGATTTACTGATTCTATTTTAATAATAAAAACAAACGTATTTCTTTAAATGACTAGTACAGAAAATCGACACAATATTATTGCAAAAATCAGTCAACTGCAAAATATGACAACAAACAGAATTAACTAACATTCTTAACAAGTCAAAGTTATCAAGTTTGGCTATAATTTAAATAAATACTTTTTCTTAACCTTAACTTGTAAGAGTAAGCTTCAAAATAAGCTCAAAAAATTCACTATATCAATAGCTTAGCAAGGTTTCAGTTATATAGTTTAGTTTTAAAGGCCGTGACCACTATTTTCAATTTTGATTTGCCAAATTAATAATTATAACTTTTAATGAATAACAACTGTGGTTGTGACTATGAAATTACAGTTATTGGCACTTTTATGAATTTTTTTTGGTTACGTTGATATTTTTTACTAATCTCGTAATCTAATATTTATAAATCTGATTGTACTGCTCTTACCAAGCCACTGACAAACCCTATATAACATATTATAAAAAATATATATAAATACGCCAATATACAAGGCGACATTAAATTATTATTCAAAAATATATACAGGGTAATTAGAAACTGATGTATAAAAATGTTTTTGTTAAGGTACCAAATTTTTATTGATTATGCATACTTATTTTATTGTAACTCGCATATACTTCCTCAAATAATTCCCATATGAAAACCTATATCTCGGTATAGTATTACATTCCCTGTATTTCGTTCCATTTTCCTTAATGTATGTGTAAAAAGTTTCAAATTGGCATTTTTCTACAATTGCTAGTAACAATAGTCTTTTATATTTTCATTATAAAGGTGTTTTAATTTTCTTAATGCACTAAATTTTTACACACACTATAAGTTCTAAATTAAGTCAACCAAATTTATGTTTAAATCTGTCTTTTAATAGCCATTTATTTGAAATACCCTGCATTTACACCATCTTTATTATTCCTATGCTAATACCTAAACTACCTAAAAATAGGTTATATAAAACTACAATCTTACATCTTATTACCTGCTTATATCTAGAAACCTACAGGATTAGAAAGATGTATAAAAAACAAATATAATATCTTAAATACTAGTGATCGGATTTTCAATTTGGTTGTAGTAATAAAGTTTGGGAAGCTTATGATCGAATAAGCCAGTGAAAATCTTATGTGCCGACCTCGACTTGCGTCTAAGTAATGATAGTCAAATAGACGCTATTGTGAACTACGTTTTAAGTTTTCTTATGCCAAAGGAATAATATTGTGTACATTATTATTTAATTCCACTCAAATATCCAACTGGTACTGGAATTTAGCATTATGGGGTAAAAGTAAACAAAAACAGGAATGTACTAATTTACTCCATGATGTACCGTCGAAATTGGGTGATGTATAAAAACAGCCTTTTTGAAATGTTGATATTTCGAAAACTCATAAATTTGGTTGAAAATTTGAGGGAATAAAAACACTGAATTAAAAAAAAAAACAGTTGCATTGCCATTATTTTTGGGCTCATGATATTTTTATTTACTTTTTTTAAAATTTTGTCATTAATTTACAATATTTCCATACATCTGGCTAATCGTGTTCAATAAAAATACTTATTAAATAAAAATCACACTTCTGCCCTTGTATCACATATTATTTTTTGATCCTGACTAAAATCAAGAGTATATCACTAGGGTTTTCATAATTTTTCCAAACGGTATGTGGTTTTATGTTTTATGAAAAGTCAATCTTTAAAATTCCACATTTCTTCTTTATCGTATATAAAAACTACAAATATAACTAATTTAATAAAACAAGTTTCAAAATGTTTAAAAACAGTGAAAATGCTGCAAACACACTTACATATACAACTTTAGAAATGTCTCCAGGACTTGACTTGACCCTAACCTTTTAACCTTTTTCTGCTTTGGGTTATGGGTATTGGTAGGCAGTTAGAAATAAGTGTTATAATATAGGATCGAAAATGAAATATCGTCCTCTCCCTGAAAAGAAAAGAACTACGAGTCATAATAAGACTTCTGGCGTGACATTATCATTTGGGGGAGCCATTTTCATCAGACTGGCATACATATGTGTTTAGAGGAGGATGAAACTGTCAAGTACTTAACAGACTGAGGAGGAATCATTTAAAAAAGTTATGCAAATGCAGGTAACGAAGTGGCTTGGATTGGCAAAGACGATCGGCATCGATTGAAAGCAATTTATTCATTAATTTATAAAATATAGTTAAATATTATAAAGATTTTGATGTATTTTCGGACGATGGACTGCGTTTTACTGAACACTATGACTAATAAATAAATCTAATCAGATGTAGGTATTAGTGATTAGAGTGCCTGAAGATTTTACTACCTTGGCCCATATTGTGACTCTGGTCGCGGTCTTTGTTGGAACCTGGGATCCTTGATTCTGAGATTTATAAAAAATTGAAATCGTACAGAGTAAATTTTTTACATATCTGGCAGAAAAAGGCTTAGTTAAGATCAAGTGATCACAGACTCTGGCTTGAATAGGTTGGAGGACCATAGAAAATACCTGGACTTCGTTGCTTCCTTTTTTAGATTAATAAATATTATTGTTATATCAGCATATACATAAAATATCCACTATAAGTTTTCACTTTCTTTCTTGGAACTTAAAGTGTCCTCTACGGTCCTTCAGGAGATATATGACTTAATAGTTTTGGCCATACTGCCAGATAGAGACTTTTTAGGTATCTCTCAGAATGGCTTTAAATTGACATGCGATGTCTTTTAAAGAGTAAATTATTGACTTAAAACTGGTAATAATTTACTTTCCTTGATGTCAGAGACCTTAAGATGTACCAAGAAATTTATATTGTATAGCCATCTAATCTTTCATTACTAACTGCTAAAACATAATTTTAGAAATGATGTAACCGTGCTAAATAAATAACGTAATTTACCTTTCATCTTTAAGATAAAAGATTATTAAAAATGCAACATTCTACATCTGTTTCTATCAATTTTAAAATTTGCATATACTATGTACAAAGAAATCTATAAGGGTATTCGATCAAGTAAATTTGCACAGCACGATTAGTTTTTTATGAAAATTTCTCATATAAGGTGTTTCAAAACAGCATGTGATTTCATTAGGTGGATATTATTTTAAAAAAGAAAAAAAAGTTCCTCTAACTATGTGTCTGCCGAGATACAGGGTAGATACATACATATTTTATTAATTTTTGGCAATAATTCAAAATATTTTAATTTTTTTCCTAACATTTTAATCATCCAACGACTTTTACTTATAACCTAGTTTTGATAGAACCACCAGTGGTAGGCATATGAGTAATAATGGTCATAATTTAGTGCCACAGCCTCTTTTTTTAACAAGTTTATGATATTCTGTTGAATTCTATTCTAAAAAGTCTGAGTATGTTTTCATCTGGTGAATGGCTTGAATGCGGGAAATATTTATTAGGAAATATAGAGGTTTCGGGCAAACATATCATATATGTATGTCTGTTTTATTTCTCAAACTAGTCTACAGACAAACAAACGGAAGAATTTTTTACTTCATTTAAATAAAAAAGAGTAGCGTGTGATAAAGAAAGAACAAAATATTTATATCCCCATATCTCAGTACCATAGCGTTAGCTATGCATACTTATATATAAAAACTGGAATAAAGTGATGGCGCTAGTTTTTTGAAACACCCTACATATAAGAGAACTTGTTATAAGGAACAGGATCACATTATTTTTAAATAATAAATATAAATAATACCTTGGCTAGAAAAATTAATCAAGCAAACACCCTCTATACAACCACTGAAACATATGGTACAAGTTACAGTTACTTCAAACCTATTCCACTGACAATAGTTTGGGTAAAAATCGAAGCTAAAAAGCATTTTATTTAATTTATCGCCTTTTTTTTCCTAGAGGAAATTATAAATTGCACAGCCAAATTATATCAACAAGATAGTATGAAACGTTCAATAGTTTCTGGTTCGGGTTGCTTCTAAAATTGGTTCCAATATTGATACTTATATACTCTAAATCTAAAAATAATTTTAATCATATGTAGCTTTCATTATTTCATAAAAACTCCTAAGATAAGGTTGGGTTATTATGTAATAAAAAATTATAATAAATATCCCATGTCTAGCTTAGGAAAACAACTATTTAAATTTGGCATTAGTAAATTAATATTTCAAAATGTATTTAACATTATCAAGAATTTTTTACATCCATAATAGGAAAATGTTTTTATTAGTTGTAAATGCATATATACTCTTAATTTTTCTAAAAATTTATGTATGTATGTATTATTGTGAATTATGTTTATTTTTCTACGATTTTTTGTTTACTTTGGCTGCTGTAATAAATCCTAAGATTTAGAGATCAACCTTAAACTTACAGAACCACTTTTAGGCTCTGGAATGTTATAAACGCAGTATTCAGGGTAGGGAAAGACGGAAGATGTTTCCTCTCACAACGACAAATAACTTGACAAATTTTCAAAATTTGCAACATCTAATTTAGAGGAAATAATTTGAAAAAAGCAAGGGGAAAAACTTTACCTATATTATTCCAATTAGTATAAAATATCGGCTTATCTATTTGTTTCTTTTGCAAAATTACATGAAAAATTATCATCCATTCAGAATACATCTAACAAGTTAGTTAATAATAACGGTGGGAGGGAGTGAAAAAAAAGCCAGGCGCTATAAGAAAGTATCCAAACTATGGGTTTGTTTCGTATTTTTTATAAGGGCAAAATCAACGCATATAATAATAGACCTGGTAACCAAGTGATTTTGATGATGGATATACTTTTCTGAATACGAGCATTGTGGCAGAACATTAGTACTTTCTTAATTCAGTCTATGTGAATGCATGGCACTGTTTTGCAAGAGACTTAAATTCCTGAAAGGCGTAAACCGGTCGCCTGAAGAAGCTAAACACCTATCGCCAAAAGAATAACAGACTTCATAAAAAGTCAAAATATCCCAAGCTTATACTAGATCAAGGTAACGTACAAAAGATCTTATGGGTCAAAATGCTGTAGAGTCGCAAAGAAAGCCTTAATGACCTACTCGCAATCCACAATCAACAATCTAATTCAGTCTAGCAACGTTAATAAGGTGTTTTTTGTTACTTCTCATTATAAATTGGAAACAGCAGGTATTTTTATATGTTCATTATGGCTCTAAAAGCTCACAATTAGTTTCCGTTCCAATACTTTTTTCATTAAAAAAAATACAGTTATAAAGGCTTCAGAGAGGCTAATAATTTTGGTTTGCCTTTTATTTAGTGAAACCCAAAAATATCGAAGTTTAAGTAAATCTATTATCATGGTAATAGTTCAAAAAACTTATATAGGGTATCCAAGATATAGAGGGCCAATACGGGAATCTCGGCAACAGTAAGAGATACGGATTTGGTTAAATGGGGAAAAAGTTGCATTATGTAAGAACCAGTAAGAATTTTTTGTATGGCTTTTAATGTTTAAGTTATTTAAAAAAAAGTTTTTTTTTGGATTCTCAATTATATTTTTTCTGATATTAATATTCAAGTTGGAGCAAAACCAATAAAACTATTTTACAGCAACATTTAATGGGCTTAAAGATGACGTTATCATTTTTTTTTATTTGACGTTTCGTTTTTAAGTAAACATCAACTTCATTTATTGAAATACGGGCCTGATTTTATAATGTCAAATAATTTTTTTTCTAAAGTCTGTGATGTTTTAATTACATTTTGAATATTTTGTACTATATATTAGGAAATTTTTAAAGTACAGACCTGCCCCATAAAGCAAATTATTATTTTTTTTTTTTTGAACAAAAATAAACCACACTAAATCTTTATGATTTCCAAATATAATGTTTGCTTTTAAATAAGAAAAATATTAATTAGCTACTATTTAAAATATCTGTATTCCAATACGTGATTATTAAAGATTAGAAATATTCATAATTACATCAACCAACGAACAACTCTCCGTAAAATTTCATTAACAGCACTACGAAAATTTCACATTGCTGTAGAAAAAGAGCTTAGATGATTTGTTCTTGAAATATTTCAAAGTATAGCGCCAGAAATGCTAAACAATGTATTAGATAATACAGGTTGTTCAAGATGCTATTCGACTATAGAAAATGACGTCAATCTTTTTGAATACTTTCTGAAATTTTAATTTCTTTTAACCTGATGTTAGAATTTTCATTATTAATATTATCCATCTCACTGATTTTTTTATTTACTTGGTTTTTATTGTTAATAGTTATTAGTTGGTTATTAAATTAACGTGTTATAGTTATTACGAAGTGTATTTCCTATTAATTAATAATAATTATTGGTTCGTACTTTAAAAATATCTTAATAATAGTCAAAATAGATTCGAAATGTAATTAAACAATAATGTGTGATACAATGTTGAATTAAAAATAAACATCTTTTAAAATTTGACACTACAAAATTAGAATCGTGTTTAAAAAAATATGTTGATGATGGTTGTTTGAAGGAGAAACGTAAAATAAAAAAAAATTATTACGCCATCTTTAGGCTTACTAAAAGTTGCTGTAAAAAGTTTTATCAGTTTCACTCTACCCTTAATATTAATGCCAAAAAAAATACAATTTAAAATCCGGAAATTCTGTTTTTTCTTTAAATACCTCAAACACTAAAAGTGATATTAAAAATTACTCATCGTTATGTCGTTGGTTCTTAAATTACCCAACTTTTTTTCTATTCAACCACATCCATAGTTGTCCATGCTGTTAGTGTTACTAAGATTCCCATACTGGCCGACCTTATCTTGGACAGCCTGTATAGGGCTGGCCTGTTAGTTGCTATTAGTTGAATTTGATTTTATGTTCAACTCTTGCTGTAATAATGTTTCAAAACTGGAATAATACCTACAAATCGAGTAGACTACTAATGAAATAAGGCGTCGTCATTTCCGTACAAAAGTAAGCAAAAGAAACAGTTCAAACATATTACGTAGGCCTTCAAAATAAATTTAGATTTTTAGAGAAAAACAGTTTATACAAAGTAAACAAAAAATACATCACTTTTCTCCACTACTAAAGGAACAAATTCCTATAACATTTTTATCTATCACAATAATTTATCACAAAGTTGCACACAGACTCGCAAAACTGACCAATAAAAACGGGAAAATTTTTGAACAAAATCTACATATGATTAAATTTAAACAATACAGAAGAAAAGCTAAAAAATTAAGTAGGGTTTTACAAATACTGATAAGCATAAATTAAGAATTACGGTAAATTAATTTTTGTAAAATGTATTTTTTAACATCTATTATTGTCACTCAAGATATGTTCTGAGAGAGAGAGAGAGTCTTCAAACATTTGATACAAAAAAGTAGGCAAACACTTTTTAACAATGTTACCAATTAAAGTTATTTATACCGGTTAACAATGAACGGATTGTTAATTATCTCACCATTCCATTACCCTTCAAGATATCAACTCGAAATTTTGTATAGTTCTAAGTTGGAAGTAATGTGCAGTTAGACATATAAGACTATTGTATACATCTTCCCCTGGAAATATTACGAATTTGTGATAGTATTAAAGCAAACTTGTAAAATTGCAGTTAAATTTCTTAAATATTAAGCGTAGAAGTATATTACTTCAATGACGAACCTGTAACAAGTTGGGTATTTGTGTCGCAGAAATAATGAACTGTCATGTGCCATAGAGAAAAATAAGTAATTTTTATTAGGGTACGTGATCGAAGAGGTAATATGTTTAGTAATTAAAATGCAATTTTATGTATATTTTGTTTACAACGGTATAAAATGATAGACCACATTGTACTAAAAATATCAGAGTCATATTTTCGACAAACCCAAATATTCAAATATTAGTAGAAATGACAAAACGGCAGAAAATTTCATCCTACTTGATCTAATATCTTCAAAGCCAACGAAGTGACGAGCTGGTTAACAACATTTTTTCACCACTAATTTAGATATTATTTCAAACAATTTCTCCCTTATTTGTAAAAACCTACTGTTGTAGTTTAATCAGTAATATCTAAATAGTATTATTTTGATATTGTAGCCGTTGCTGGCTATTAAATTGTATATCTACTTTACATAAAATCCTATCGAAATACATTAGCTCATTTTTTTTCTTAAACTGGTAAAAATTTATGGACTTTGGGTTTCAGTACGAGGGTAACCGTATTGGGAAGATATTTAACTCATTTTAAGTCTTTCTAAATGAAATTTAGTACAAATTATATGGACATGGCACATTTTGTCTTATCAATTTTTTGGCAAACCATAGAATTTAAAGAATCTATATGAAATAAACTACCGCTTAAGTTTTTTTAAAAATATTAAATAAAAAAAATCAATGAGTTAAATAAATGAAGATTCCGGACGTTTTTTTCTTTAACTGAAACCCAAAATTCATTTATAGGCACCCAGCTAAGCCGAGTTTTGAGAGTTTAATCCTACCCTTACCTTTCATATTTTTTTCCCTCAAATTCCTTTTAAAAAATTCATTTATATGGATCCACTTGAATCTCCAGGAAAATGCAAAATCTGGCCGTCGCCGAAAGATGGTGTTGGCGAAGCCCTGCTGGCAGAGCTAAAGCTACTTCCGATACTAAGATCTTCCATGTGGTTGTAAATGAATTCGGTCGAAGCGTTCAATTGTTCCCCTCCTAAAATATTTTATATATTATTTAAGTATGAGTAGACTTAAAATATTTTTTTATTATTTTAACTTACAATTTAAATTTTTATATTACATTTATTATATGAAATTTGGATGTTATCTTGACAGGGAATGATCTCCAAACATTATCAAGTCGTTTAAAGAAAAGATTAAGCAAAATATGCTTAATGTATCCTTCTAAATTAAATAATCAAAGGGTAAGTAGCCTCGATATAAAGGGTGTCTCAAAATGTTTTTTGTTTTTGATTCTTAAAAAATAAAAATCAGAATTAATTCAGACTTGTTTAATTGCTGTTAAAGTATAGAATAGTTTTTGAATTTTTATTTATGAAAAACAACCATCCTTAAATGCGTACCATCCGCTTCTTCACAATCACTTACTCGAACTAAAATTATCAATTACTCGCGTAGATTTCGTCTGTGATTTTTTGCTTTGGAACATTTAAATGGGTGGTAATGGATTGAAAATCTTATTTTATAAGTAGCTCCATAGAACAGAATCAACAGGTGTTAAATCTGGACTCCGCGGTGGTCAGTTGATGTCCCCTCGGGAACTTATCACTCTTTCAAGGAATAAATCATGAAGAGCTGCCAAAGAATCATTCGTGACGAGGGAAGTTGCTCTATCTTGTTGGAAAAATGTATTCTGGTTGTAACTAATCTGGTTTTGCATTTCTGGAGCTAAAAAAGTCCGAATCCTATGGCAATAACGATCGAAATTAACAGTGTGAGTGTGACCACGATTATCCTCAAAAAAATAGGGACCGATTATTCATTGGTTTGATATGACAGCCCAAACGACAACCTTAGGCGACTGTAGGGGTTTTAGCGACTTATCAGGATCCCAATATCTGTAATTTTGTTGGTTCACGTGGCCGTTGATGTGGAAATTCGACACATCAGAAAACCGTATTTTATTGAACCTCCTAGAACCGTTTTTCATCGACCTGCAGAATTCAAGTCGTTAGTTGGATCATCGGACTTCATTTTCTGCACAATAACAATTTTGTAGGAGTTGAAATGTAAATCTTTGCGAATAATGCAATGGACGGTGGATCTGTGCAAATTTAGAGAAGCTGCGCGGAGCCGTAGAAGCTGTCGTGGAACGTCTTTAACAGACATGGTCAACATTCGTGTTCGTTCTTGAAGACCTCTTGCGCCCAGATGATTTATCTGGAATTGTGTTTCCAGTCTCTTCAAACTTGCGCTCTCAATACTTGATTAAATTCGCACTTGGCATATGTCTCATGGTGGTTAAATTGAAATGATGCAGCATGCAACCAAATTTTTAGTAATAGAATACTATTTTCCAGACAGAAAAAAAGAACTCTTTAAGTAATGGTAATTTTGTATGTATAATTTTTTTTTTCAATTTAACAATGCATCCTTGAAGTAGGGATGGAATTACCCATTACACGTTTGCAGGGTTATAACTGGTAAAGCTCCATAAACGTACCGCTTCAAAAAAAAAATTACTTTGAAGCGACATAAATTCCCATCCCCACAGGAACGCAGATCTCTAAATTCAGCTTATTGGTGTTCTCTCCTGTACCATGTTTGATAGAGACAGATATTCACATCAAGGAAGTTCAACTGATGAAGAGAAGCTTGGAACTAAATACCTGGCCTTTGCTCCTGTACTTCTGAAGTGATACGTGACAGGTAGCCTTGCAATGTTCGTGTGACGACATATGCTCCTCTGTATTAGTTATTCGAAAACCTCGATCATTTCGCGCCTGAATAGAAATACCAAAGTAGTAGATTACACAATCTTGCCACTTTAAACTAATTAGTTACAAGATTGAGAAATACCGCAAAAAAAACTATACAAAAACAAACCCACCTCTAATTTAAAGCAAGATGGTCAAGTATCGCAATAATATATCGTTGTAGAGCTTAAAATTTGAAATAGCAATGCGCAAATTGTTTCGTTTCAAATTGTACCTTTGAAATGCTACAATTCTTTTAAATTATCAAAAATAGCATTATACAGTTGAATTATCATCAACAATAGACAATTAAAATTGCCAAGCATTTTTGTTGGAATTAATACACTGTTGTACGCAGGTATTCTATTCGAAGTAGTTATATAAAATATTTTTGTAAAATCTGTGACCCCAATTAGGTTAAAGATTTAATAAAGATGAAAATTAAAAAATTTAAAATTCATGTAATCTCATATGGTGCAAACTAGTTTTATAATTTTTTTTTTAACTTTAAACACATCCACTAAAAACATTCACTTTCCAAAGTTTAATACAAGAAATCGGTTTATTCAGAATCCTGCGACAAAGCTGGGCGAACGAATAGCATAACTGCAAGTAGTTAAACTAAAAAATAAAAGCTAATTACTGCATGTAGTTAGTTTAGAACAACTACAAGTAGTTTACAGTTAGCTTCAGTACTACACTATAAGCATCCGTCTCTGATAAAATTCCGGATGACTAGCAGAGGACGCTGCAATCTATTGTGGTCCTGGAAAGGATTTCTCGAAGTGTCTAAGTATTTTACCAATACGTGCTGAACGTAGTGTTCAATATTGAAAAAACATTATTTAAGAAAAGTCATGTTTTTATTAGGCTCCAGAATATTGATTATTGTAATGTACATATCGACTATATATGTATTTGTGACTTAACCTCTGTAGTTAAATTTGGTGCCACTTAACGATATTTCTGGTATGTAATCAAGTAAGTTGTAGGACGAATTTTCTTGTACGTAATATATGTCATATCCTGTAAGAAAACTGGATATTTTAAATATCAGATGAATTTTAACAGATTCAATAAAGTTTCAAAATTTAGATCCGATCTAATCCCCATAGCAACGCAAACTTTTAGTTAGCTAGTTAGGAATGGCTTGTGACATTATTTCAGCACACAATTTTCTCGCTAAGTGAATTACTTCAGTTAAACTGTCCAGTTGACTATCTAAATAATTTTTATTATACTTAGCATAGCAACTAAAAAAAACGTTAAAACTGCATTTTCAAAATTCTATAGTTTTGTATGATAACGTTAAATTTATTGACCGAAACCCAAAAAATAAATATCTAGTTAAATTTATTCTTTAAACTAGGGTAGCATCTAAAACTAAAATATTAAAACACAAATGTACTGCAGATCTTTTATTTTTACAGTTACTTCGTTGCTACAAATAATCTTTTATCGAGTCCTGTATAGGGTGTTTATGGAAAAACTTGCAATATTCATAAAGTTACTAGAGAACTGGAAAAATTTTATAATACACTGACAATTTGCCATCCAATGACCCACCCTTTGTTAATAGTTAAAATAAAAACGAATATAACTTAAGTATAAGTTTAAAATTTTATTCGCCTTTCTAGTTATTAAATATCGTATCTTACAGTTTTTGCTTATTTTATGTTAAAATTAATAAAACTTAGGTAGGCATAGAGTTTCGTCGTATATTTTAATTCCTGTCCGTATGCTTTCTTATACAAGTGGAAGCCAAATTTGACAAGAGAAAATACTTCACACATGTGGAAAATTGCGTCTAAACAAAACTAAAACTATCGCTATCCAGTTTCTTAGAATTTTGAGGTAGAAAGTGAAAAATAAGAAATTTTATTCCAAGCCATACTATTCAAATTTTAAAATTTATAAAAAGTAACAGGGAGAGTTTTTATACCTGAAAATGGTATCGATAACTTGGTTGGTCAAATCCGAGCAAAAATATGAGTTAGATAACGCTAGAGACACCGACAGCTAAAAAGAAAGTCCTCCTTGTTTAATTCCGATAAATGTCGAATAGTTTTAAAGATTTGGCCTTAGCTGCCTTTTTGTTACTTCAGATTTGTTTATCACAATTATAACCTAACAGGATAATGTACTATGAATGCCACACCTCTTTTCAAGAATGAGAAAAACAAACTTATCTATATCATTATAACCTTTTGTAGTCATTTTAGAGGGAATGAATTCCAATGTTGTAAATCTAGATCCAGCAGCACTGGGTAAAAAAATGAAATATGCAAATATCACTATAAAGTTTCGCAGGGGCGAATAACTTTTTAAACAATACAATTAAAGCCGAACGGTTAAAGGCGTATATACCAGCAGGGCTAGCCACGCCGAAAGGATTTGTTAGTGGTATCAGTACCGAAATTTCCATGGAGGGCTTAATCAAAGAAGCAGAGAGGATTCCTATAATAGAGACTAGAAGAACGAAAAGAAGAGTAGAAGAACATTGGAAAATTAAGTACGTGGATTCAGATACAATCATTTTGACATTTGAAGGAACGAGCTATCCTGAATTTATAAAAATTTATTCTTATGAAACGAAAGTAAATATATCCCGTTACCACTTCAATGTAGAAATTGTTTAAGATATGGACATCTAGCTTTACAATGCAGAGGAAAGTCAAGATATTCTAAATGCGGAGAGGAATATGAAACAATAAATTGTGGGTTAGAGCTATCGAAGCAAGGAAAATCATGATGCGATAGATAACAAGAAATACAAAGAGTATGCAACGCAAAAATTAATAAAAAAAAACTAATGGTACAAAATAATTTATCATACTTTGAGGTCAGGAAAAGACGCCCAAAAGAACAAAATAGTAATAATTGATGAGAAGATAAGGACTGCCTACTGAGCAAGTATAGTAGAGAAATGAAGATTGTCCAAGAAGGATCCGACCTGAATATAGTTTCCACCACAGCAACTTAACAAGAAAAAGATGTCAAAAAGAAACACATTACAACAATATGTAGAATGAGATCCAATCACTGCATTATGGAAGAGCACTTATGTAAGATAAAGATAAGAAATAATCCTAACTGTATCTGTGGAGCGATCAAAGACTTAAATCATAAAATTCTAGGATGCAAGGAAAATTCAAACACTAAGAAAATATATAAATATCTTGCAAGTAAAATGGGAACCCCTGTTCACATTCTGAATTTTCTGGAAGATCCGACCAGGGAATTGGCAGTAGATTTGAGCAAAATCATGGATAGATTAAACCTCAAGATTTAAAATTTGGAGTTAAGTCATTTTATGTAGTAGGGCTTCAATAGGTTCACCACAGGGATATATCATCATTCATCGCTTTGCATGTCCCATAGCAACATCATAGTTTCACATAAATGGTAAAAAATAAAAAGACACCCCTCCTTAGCAAACCTTCTTATTCAAGATTCCAGGGTACAATATAGAGTCTAAAAAATAAATTTAGTAAGATCAAAAACAAGCAGCAACAAAAACTAACGTTTTCGTCGAATCAAATGATCGGATTAATCGACTTCAATTAAGTGTCAAATTTGGGTGGGTATAGCTCATTCTCGACGCATGTTATGTGTACCCATTCCTGAGAAATCGGGAAGAACAAGGAACAATTCATGGCTGGATACTTAAAAGCAAGAGGTCATTGAACCGATCGAAGAAGATAAACGCACTTCCACCTGTTCTAGCAAGGAAAAGAAAGAATTGATTACTTGAAAACAAGTTTATTGAATATTGCAGGGAAGTTCAAAGAATGAGTCGTGCCAATGAACATATTATCGGACCTAAGTATGCATCACCAGGGAATTCCTCTCCTTGAAAGGAAACAAACCACGAATCGTAGTAGATCTGAAGAGGCGATTGGCATCGCAGAAGCCTCAGTATACTGACGGTCTCTAGAGAAGAATGAAACGGTTGTTATGTTTTTAGATAATATCCAATACTTAACAGACTAAAATAAGGCATATTGGAGATACAATATTATTGCCTGCAGAAGACAGATAAAGGTAGGTAAAGATGTGTTATTTTAATTCGCAAAGGATTGGCATCGAGTTGCAGTATTGGTAGGATAGAAAGGGCCGAACGAAGCCTTAACAGTAAAATTTACGATCATAACGTTTATTCATTTGTTCACTCATGACAATCCTGGTTTCATAGAAATGCTAGTGTTCTCCATAACTCCTCAGACAACAGTTAGAATTTCAACATCGAGTAGATATTTAATAAAGAATTAGAATTAAAATACTTTTTATAGACGGTATCACATGGCCCCTCTTATTATTTGATCTTTTTTGTACTTCTGCCCGAGGTCGTCCAACTGCGTTTGTAATACTATTTTTAGGTATGAAAAATATTTTCCTACAAAATTTGGTGCAGTATACAACATTTTGTATAAAATGTACATTAGATCTTAGAGTACACAGGTATAGTATATTATTTTTTTACCACATACAAATAAAAATATTTTTTCTGCCATGCAGCCAGTCACTTTTACTAATGATATAAATTCGTAATGCAATTTTTCATATTGCATACACAAACACCCAAGACTACCCGGAAATTGAATGCTTTAAAATATAATCTATAAACTTTTTGCTTGCAATATTTCTACTACCCTACACAACAAAAAATATACGAGGAACATCTATAGCTTGATAATATTAATATATATATATATATATATATATATATATATATATATATATATATATATATATATATATATATATATATATATAATACTAGATGCCTCTAAAAGGTCTCTATAAAAAAGCGTAAATTCCTGAGGCTAAAATATGACTATTTAGTCCAATTTACCTTAGTATAAAAGTTAAAGGACAAAACACTATTCTGAGATGGACTTTTTTTTTATGAAAATACACCGATTCTCGATGTATCGATGCAGAACCGAAATATTATATGAAAATTAATTTAGAAAGTTGCTCCCTCGTAATACAAATCTGTTTTAAAGGTTGCCTAATGGAACAGTAATAATTTCTGTTCTACCTCTACTCTGTGTTGACAAGTTAAACAAAGATTTATGTAAAACTGTTTTATGAAAATTAACATCCTGTGCTCTCTGTTCATTAACGAATCAACGGAAACCTAGTAACAATTCGAGGTCGAGAGGTAAAAAATTTTGAACTGTCTGGAGATGAAATGGATGAAACAGCTGTTCTCTTAAAGTCTTATTTTGTATATCTTTAGAAACTCTTAAGTTTCAAACCTGAGTGTCTGGTGCTCATACTCTAATTTTCTTAAACTTGTTCTAAGATTTCGTTCACAATCAGTCACTGCAAGAGCAAAACTACGGTTTTATTAAGACACCTTCCAACAGCGGCAAATGGTTGGCAATTTGAATATCTTCCTCTGTATACTCTCACCGACTTCCGACCATTTACTAGGTTTCCTAATTTTCATATAATATTTCGGTTCTGCATCGATACATCGAGAATCGGTGTATTTTCCTAAAAAAAGTCCATCTCAAAATCGTGTTTTTTTTTTCCAAAAATCGCTAATCACTGTTTGAGCTTAAAATTCGGTAGAACTCAAGTGAAAATCGGTAGATTTACCGAAAATTCGATAGAGGAGGTAACACTACGCATTATCAACATGAATTTAAAATTAACGTATGAGCAGGGATCATTAACATATTTATTACTAGTTCTGTCATCTTACCACCTCGTTTAAACGGTTTGAATTATCTAGAATACCTAGTAAATTTGCCAAATCTATTGGATGATCTTCCACTGGCTACTAAACAAAATATATGGTTCATGCACGCCGGTGCAACACACTTCACATTAAATGTTAGAACTCATTTAAATGAGAATTTTCAATATCGAAGAATCAGTAGAGAAAATAAATGATGCTACTGCAAACTGGCCACACCGCTCACCGAATTTAGTGCATATGAATTACTTTTTATGGAAAACTGTTAAACAGTGGGTACGAATACAAAATATAGCACAGCTTAGAATGCAGAAACGACGGAAAGAGTAAAGTTCATCTTCCTCCGTACAATTAATCTTTATGTACATAAAAACGGAGGTTATTTTGAACATTTACTTGAAGTTTAATTAAACAATTAAATAAATTAAATTTGTCTGTTTTGGTTTGTTACTGACTTTGTGAGTTATACTTATTGTTTTTTGCCAGTTTCATTCTTACATTATTAGCATTGCTAGTTACTATGTAAATTTTTATTGTTGCTGGCCTGTTGATTCTTAGACACGATTCAAATTTATTGGATCAGTCCTAAGCCTGGATAAAGTGCGAAGGTAGTACGAAGAGTCTCGGTACGCAATAACACATTTATATTCGATTATGTGAAAAACGGCTGCTCGAAGCAATACCTACTACCTATAACTTTGTTGACGAAAAGATGCCAAAGAATTTTTACTTAGGAATTTAATGTACCGTGGCCCAAAAAATTTGTTAAGCTTTAGTTGGGCTGTTAGGCGAAGTGCTGTTGATAACGCCCTCTATATCGAAATTGTAATCAGATCTTGATTTTTCATCCTAAAAGTACCAAATTTAGTGCAAATCAAGCTATTATTAAGATAAATATTTACAAAAAGTTTTAAAAAACTATGCATTTTGGACTAAGGTAAATTAGGCTAGATCCCCATATTTTAGCTTCACGAATTTGCGCTAGCGTTTTTTACAAATCTTTTAGAGCCGCCCTGTATAAACAACAAGTCAACTGCAATAGTTTTTCAGTGCCACAGTTGTCAGTTTGATTTAGTTTCTTATTTTCCACATTTAAAATACAATTATCATAAAAAATAATTATTTTTCAAATGTCGTGTTTTGCTTTGTTGTTGAAAATTAAAAGAGCAGTGTTGCTGAAATTGTTACTATCTTAATAACTTACAGCGTGTTGTGGCGGCTCCATAAACTACATAAAATAAATATTTTTATTTAGCTTAACATCGCACAGCTCCTAAATACAATTTTGAAAAGGTGGTGGAAAGATCTTTAAAATAGTCCGTTTATAAAGCGGGGCAGAACGACACATGATCTTGTAAAGACTCGTGTATCTATTTTCCCATAATAAATTCAGGATCGATTCTGTGCTCATTTGAATGACTTTTATTTATGTAACTATGTACAATAGTATCAGAAACAGCAGTATTTTTGCAAGCATCATTCTTTAACACATTTAACAAAAACCTCTATTTTGTCGATCTTCGAGATAGGGGCAAAACGGACCACTATGAGTTTAACGTACAGACTAATAATTTAGACTATAATTATAGCTTCGACTCAATGTGAAACGAAAAAAAAAACAATTTGATTAGTAATTATGGACTAGTGCTTGAAATTTAACGAAACTCTTAATTAATGCGCAAGAGTTATGGGCCCACTTTAAACACCCCTGTTACGAAACCCATCCCTCTCGATTCAAAATATAAATATCCGCAATAAAGACACTAAGTATCTTCTTAATCACTATCTTTCATTTTTTCATCCCTTCTAGTCATTTTTATGTCCGGTTTTTTATTTGTATTAGTCAGCCAAATTTTTTCTAGAGTCCAATCTTTTCTTTGATTTTTTTCTTTTCTTTTCGTCTTTTTTATTTATTGTTTTTTATTTCTTCTTAACATTGCTTTTTTTCAATGGCCATTTCCGACTAATTTCTATGAGAAGATCATGTTAAGATGGAAGTTATTCCTCTCTGTCTTTTATTTCCTATAAAATTCCTATAAAACCTGCCTAGATTTTACCTTGACTAACTTCACACTTCACTGAAAAAACGCTTGAAAGGAGCCAAATCTAGGACTAAAAAAACTTTCCGATAGCCGAAAGTCGGTGCAAAATAAGACCCATGCTCCGACCGCGGTCAAGAACCAGTGAGACGAATATTCTTGCGATCCGTGAGATGATTGAAGGAGACCGCCGCCTTACTATATGGGAAATTGCTGCACACGTCGGAATATCGTATGAAAGTACCCAATCAATAATTTCAGATGATTTAGGTTACCGAAAATTGTCAGCAAGGTGAGTTACTAGCCTCTTGACGGAAGATCAGAAAGGAAACCGTCTTAAAGGTGTGAAAGACTATTGGCACGATATCGAAGAGAGGAGGAAAATTTCTTGAGGCACATTGTCTCCTGTGATGCAACGTGGGTGCATCATTACACCCGTAGTCTAAGTAGGCAAGCATGGAGTGGCGAAAACCTGGAGAAGCAGCACAGCGGCAAGCCAAGACCCGTCTTTCTGCTGGGAAAGTTCTTGCAACGATTTTTTGGGATTGCAAAGGTATATTGTTCGTTGATTTTTCTCCATGAACGGCGTACAGTTAATGCTGCGTACTACTGCCAACTGTTTGATGAAGTGAAACTGGCCTATCGACGAAAAAGGCGAGACATGCCTATTCGAAGTGCTATTTTGTTCCATGACAACGCTCGGCCACACACAGCTGCATTAACCCAAGAAAAATTGGAGAAAATTTATTGGAAAACACTGGGATATCGGCCCTGCAGTCCTAGTCTGTCGCCGTGTGACTATCACATGTTTGGGCCACTCAAAGATGAACTGGGAGGTCATCATTTTGACGACGACGAAGAAGGTGTAGAAACATTCTTTAATGACGGAATTAAAACACTTTCGATTCGGTGGGAAAAATCTGTGAATAAAAGAGGAGAATTTTATCTACTATATCAATAACTGTTCTAAAACAAAAGTCCGGTTTATATTTAATTCGCCCCAAACAAGAAGATATTTGAAAGAGTACAACAACTTTTCCTGGATTACACCTGGACCATTTTTCAATTCATCTGCATAGTATTTACTATCTGCATTTGCAGACTTCTATAGGTTGAAATTTGTGGGAACAATTACTACCCTCGATTCATTGGCATGAACAGCTCAGAGCGGTTCAGGTGCAAGAAACGCTCGCTTTATTCAATTAGTGCATTATATTTTGGCGCTTGTCAGTTCTACTTTCCCCTTACCCCTCAAGCACCAATAAAAATATTTGGTGTATAAAGCCCTAGCAGCTATCAGTTATCATTTTTAGATGCTATTTTTGGATAAAAAACATTTTATACATGAAATGGAGACACAAAAATAAGATTATTTCACAATATATCAGACACGTTCGTAGTTTTTTTTAACGAATTGCGAAATACTTAAGGCCGAAAATGCCATGACACCAGACAAAATTCAAAACTAATAAGTAATAAAATAATATTTTTACCTTTTTGTCTTCAATATGTTTTGCTATGCATATTAAAAACACAAATTTCGAAAAAAAAAATGATTTGGAGGTTATTTACTTGTTCAAATTAACATTTTGACCGCTTTATTCAGATTTGCTCGGAGCTACTCAGGGTTTAATGAACCCGAGTTTAAAACTCTTGGATCGAGGGCAGTAAATAAAGCGATAAACATAGTAATACAGCTTCGTTATATGACCATATCAAACAACTTGAAATTTTTTTATATGGGTTAAATAACCGAACGTCAAAAGAACAGGATTATATTTCGATACCTCGGAATAGTCGATGAATTTTACAAACTGTTTAAGAAATAATTCAGTGGTTATCCATCCAACAAATGAACCACAGCCAACTTAGTTCAAATTATTGATTCATTTCTCTTGAAAAAATAAGCATCGTGAACATAAATGGCCCTCTTGCAAACATGCATATAGCTGCCGTAACCGTTTCACCTCGCTCTGCTGTCAGTTAGCCCAGCTATTTTCTTTTAGGATATACTACACTTCTATTCATTACTAACCTGAATAGTTTGAATACATAAATAAAAAAAAATAGTGAGAGACGAAATGATACAGTATACAATTCCGCCTCGTGGAAACTATACCGTTATGCCCCAGACTCGTAGATCTAAGTAAAAAATTCGTTAAAAATTTGCAAAGAATCTTAAAGGAGAAATAAAACGTTATTACGATAACTTTGAATGGCCACGATATTAAAATTATGTACATAAAGACAGATTAGCTTATATTAATTAAATATGACGATAATAATAGAAATTTTCTTGCCATCACTAATCATTCATATCAAAACACTCATTAATCCGAGAAATTAACGATCATTACTGTCAATAACGATGTCTCAGTCTTATCTCGACTTGCCAAATTAATTAGTGCATGCTTAATTCGCTGGCATTACTGAAATTTGAAAATATTGTTTTTGTACCATTCTACCCTAATATGCCATTCCGTCCTGCTTTCCCCTACGAGGCAAAATTTAAAGTGTGCCAATTTTTAAACGAATTAAACCTTTGATATTCATAAAAAATATTTAAAGGAATTTTGTTCAAACGTAGACGCTTATATTAAATAAAATTAAAATTCCATTACCGGATTAAATAAAAAAACTTATTACAACGAATCTTTTTTATTTTTGATTGCACTATTATTCTTGCCATTAAAAGTAATTGGAACAAAAAATTAAGAGTGTTACGGATCTGTATGAACTTGGAAAACCACAAATTGAAGACCTCTAAAATTATTTAAACTATTGAAAATGATTCAAAAAAGTCTGCAAGAAACAGAAAAAAAGTTTTTCGGTAAAATGTTAGACTCTGTACGTGTTAATTTGGAAAGAATAATAAAATTGAGTGAAATATTGGTGTTGCCAACAAAGCAAAACACAAAATATACATATTTATACAGGAAAAAATACATAATTATTATTTTATCTAAAACTGACACGATTTAAAAATATATTTTACACTAATTAATAAATATCACAATACTTTTTTTAGATTTTTAAATAATATTATTTTACATACATTAAAACAGGTCATGCAATGAACACAAAAGTTAAAAATTGTATTTTTAAAGGTCCATAAAGGTACTCGACAACAAACAAAATATTAATCTAAAAATATCTTATGTATATTAAAATATGTACAAGAGCTGTCTAAACAAACTAACTAAGCAATATTAAACTATTTCATTGTATATGTTAGGCTCAAAGACCAAAACTGCTTACTGAGCGAAAAAATGACCATAACGCATCTTAACTTCTCAAATTCTAACACAAGTTGTGTATAGCCAAATGTGCCAGCACAGTTTGTCTTAAGTACATCAGTGAGCGTCTACAACGCGTTGTGCATTTCCTGAATATCAGAACGCATTCCAGTCCAACATCAATAAAACCTTAACACCAATTTCGCTTTGTAGCCTTGTTGAATTTGCCATAACGCGTTATGAGTGCTTTTGATGGTACGAAACGACGCGAATTTTCCGATGTGAATGAATCTGAAAAGTCAAAACGAGTTGTGGATTGTTTCTTCGCTTAGTAGTTATTTTCTGTCTTTGAGTCTAACATATATACCTTTTTAATTTCATGTCGTTTTGTCTTACATATCATTATCATTTTATATTAGTTTTTTTATTCTACTGATATTTTTTTGTGGTCAAAATACTAGAACTAATACATCTTAAAACATACTATGTCTAATTCATATTACTTTTTGTCTTTTTAAATTTTTATGAATTTTTGTATTCTATTAAAAGAGTATAGTAATTACAGCAGATCAAATTTTAATTGTGAGTTTCAACATTGAAATCTTGAAAATTATAGATGATAGAAGTAAGGCAGTCGAATGTGATCATACTCTTTCCTTCCTATACTTGAAGTAGATATTACAGTAAAAGTGAAACACAAATTTAAAAAAGTATGACATAATAAAAAGTAAAGTAATGTAAATCCTTTTTGCCAATTTTATGGAATATCGCAGATTACTTACTTTAATAATAATAAGAAGTAAGTTAATTGATTTGACTAGGGTAAAGTTTTATCAAATATTTTTTTTTACACTTCACAAAAGAGGACTATTAAAAAATGCGCCTTATCTAGGTTCAACTAATTTTCAGTTTTTAGCATGACCGATTATTTACATTGTCTCGATCATTTTTTTAAATAAGCTACACTTATCCTTTCAAATTGGTTTTGATCTCGGTAAAAATATTTGTATAAAATGATTTCCATAATATTATAAGTTATTAGCGAACACGTTTTGCAAATTTAGTTCTTAAATTGACTTCTTATTAATTTTTTTTTGTATTTACGATTTCATTACTAATGTTTTAAAAATGGGTTCTCTGAAACCCATCATTTCACCTACCATTTGAAAAATAAATTTTCATTGATGTAACGAAGACATATTTTTAAATCCTGATAATCTGTTAACAATAAAACACTAATGAAAAAATAATTCTAATCGTTTTTAACTTACTGTCATCTTCATATTTTCTTCAAGATGTCAATATAATATGTATTAAATATATTAAAATAAATTTAAGATTAAATAATCGAAACTATAATTTAGTATTACAAAACTACGGAAAACATTTTTTTTCGAGACTCTATTGATTATTTAAAGTAAAACAACGTGATATAGTCTGGAGCTGCTTACTTTTCATTTGTGGCCGACCTCCTTTATCATTACTGTCTTTATAAAGCTCGGGTCTGCTCATAAATTAAACGGATTTGTCAAAGTACTGCAGTAACGGCGATTTAACACCGAAGCGTAAAAATAAAATATAGAAATTTTTATTATCGAGATCGTTTTCTCATTTAGTAACTTTTAAACTGTAAGTTTTCTGAAATAGTTAGACAAAAGAAACGTCAATCTATTAAAACTTAAGCTGGTCCAGACTAAATAAAAACGACTTGAAATACTGTCAGAAACTTTTCTTATTTTTAAATCGTTTATAAATTTAAATTATGTATATCCAGGTGTCCCATTTTAAAGTTTTGACAGATTAAAGTCATAGCGATCATGGGGGGTATTTGAAGGTGACAATAACCTTAACCTTGGGTTCAATTTTTTTTGTGACTATTGAAGGTAAACTTTTTTTTTAAGGAAACCTCTATTATTTAGGTCAAATAAGTTATAATTGCAACAACTGATGAGAGACGAAGGTTACAGAAGTCAGCATTTACACTCAAGAGTAACCGCAACTTTGACTTTAAGAATTTCATGGTCCAGTTGATTTTTTATCATGGAAAGCCTTATTTTTAAGTAAAGATATTTAAAGAACACAATAATTTACGTCCACCAAAGCAAGTCCGAATGGTGATCTGGCCAGTGAAGGCAACAGTGGCGGATCCAAAAAAAAAGGGGGGGAGGGCGATTGCCCCCCACCCTAAAAAAAAAAAACGTCGAATTCAGGAAAATAGAACCGACTCTGCCTCTTATACTAGGAAATTAATGCTGTTGGCATCCCCGTCGATAACTCGCATTCGCTTGTGATCGTCCCTCCCCCCCCTAAGCGCTTTGAATTCAGAAAAATAGACCCGATCCGGCCTCTTACCTAGAAATGAGAATGTTGTTGGCATCTCCCCTCCCGTTGACAACTCGTGTTCGCTTGCGATCGCCCCTCCCCCTTCAATACCCAATTCAGAAAAATAGACCCCGACGCCGACTCTTACCTAAGAAATGTGAATGTTCTCTTGGCATCTCACACCTCCCCCCCCCCCTGTCTACAACTCGCTTTCGTTTGCGATCGCCCCCCCCCCCAAAGCTTCAAATTCAAAACTGCTGGCGTCCCCCCCCCCCCGTCGACAACTTGCTTTCACTTGCCATACTGTATTTTTATGATATCACGCCCAAGGAGAGAGTGTGGATCCGCCGCTGGAAGGTAAAGACATTCAAGCCTTTAAAATAACCTATTTTATTGGAAGTCGTTAGCAATTATTCAATTAAGTGTTCGAAGATGACTCCCTTGACAATGTCATTATAAAAAATTAGCTCGAATTTGAAATGCTTCAAGTCAAAGAGAAGAGTATCACTGAGTGTAACTACCGACACGTATAACTTTGCTTTAGTGGTTATTAGACTGGTAACTTGCTTGACCTTCAAATGACTCTTAAGAATCAGTTCATTTTCGAAGTTAAAAATAGGAATATCCATTTAAAAAAAAAAGCTGACCTTGACTAATTGGTAGCATCAAGGTCAAAGTAAAGATCACACTCATATGTTCCCTGTTACAAACAATTTTTATTAGAAATATTTTTTAACTTGGTGGGAAACATCTAGTATGTATATGTATATGTATATGTCTATATATATATATATATATATATATATATATATATATATATATATATATATATTCAGATAGAAAAAAAAATTTCATACGTATGTAAATCATTAAAGTAAGTTATTTTACTGACATAGCGTTCGGGATTAGTGGGAAAAAATAGAGTTGATTTTCGGGTAAAAATATATTCAGGATTATTGAATATTTAATCTTATACCTCTTAAGATTTTAAGATTGAAACCAAATGAAATATAAAACTTATAAAAAGGGTTTAATGACATAAGCCAATATATATGAACTTCGACAAGTAATAATTTTCTTAATTTTCCCGGTGGGGATTCATTTTAGACAAATATATACTAAATATTTTGACCTTAAAATTGAAGCATTAGGATATTTTACATTCATAATATATATAAAATAATTTTCTTAACATTCTCGGTGGGGATTCATTTTAGACAAAAAAATATATTAAATATTTTGACCTTAAAATTGAAGCGCCATTACGATATTTTATATTAACAATATCTGATATTAGAAAGTTTTAAATAAATGTAAGATTCATAATCTTATTTTCTCTAAAATTGACCGTAATTACAACGGACATCTAAAATCACAATGCACGTAAATGCATTAATTCTTACAACGCATTCTGCTATGTTTGTGATGAAATAACCTCAGTTCATCAAAAACAATCAATAGTAGCACTGGCGAAGCCTGAATATTTATAATATTTTGCAATAAAAGTCGTTAATCTGTACTTGCTATGATTGTTTTAAGTAATTTTCTATGCAAAATTATGTTATATCTCCAAAAGTAAAGCTAACAGAGGAAAATGAATGTCATATTCGTATTTTGCGACCCCAACTTGATATAAAACCAACATTATTTATTATCAAAGAACTAAATTTCATGATTCATTTTGTAATTATTAATAACAGATACACATGTTATTGTGAAAAATATGATACATTGTACGTGAAATTTATTTTTAATATAATATATTAAATATACAGTGTTTGACTGATGAGAATTTTCGATATTGTCAAAAAAAAAAGGTATTTTGTGCTTGCACCAAATTCAAATATTGTGATATATTCGGTGCATTATTAATAATTTTGGATATTCTCTGTCGAATTTCATGTTCTAGATCATGCAGAACTTTTGATAAAGAATAAATTTTTTGTAAAACTAATATTCAACAAGTTTTTCATATGTTTCCAACCTAAGTAGACAATACTGTATATTTATGGTACAAGAATAAAAGAAAATTTTGTTGGCCTTTCCTAAATAGTATTTCAAATCGTTCTTATACGTTCCATTGCAAAGAATTACTAAATATTTTTTTATTTGATAATTTTTCTCACCTATCTTTATAAGTTTTATTGTTTTTCTTTTTATATTTAAATTTTAAAGTCATACAATTCTTTATGCTGAATATTTACGTAACACTGCACTGCAAATGCAATGGCATTTAAAATAACGTTTTTCTTTTAATGAGAATCTTCGAAACGAAAATCTATATATTTTGAGTTTAGAATTATTTTCGTTATTCTAAAGAGAATTTGTTTACCCTTCGAGCTTACGAACTTTTCAATACTATATTATGAGCCAAAACTACTTGAACATGATATCAATCTTTAACATACCACTATATTAAATAAAGAAGTGTATACTATCAAGATTTGTCGTGTCTTCGAATTTACTCTAAATTTTTATGAGTCAGTTGCCAGCAAGATTTAGCATAAAGAATAACAAGGATTTTGTATGACATGTTAAAAAGTAAAAAAATCAACTGTTAGTAAAAGAAGTTGACATAATATTAGTAAACTTAAATCTACTAAGCAAACCCGTCCAAAAATAAAAATAAACAAAAAAGTGTATATATGCATCCAATACTTTATGCATGTTGCCTATATGAAAAATTTGAACAATTCCTAAATAAATTACTTCTTTTTCTTCTTAACTCTTCTTTTTGCGCTTGGTTTACTAGTCACACTAACTGCCGCACTACTTTTATTCTCAAAAGCATCAATTAGAGTTTCCGGTACTTTACCCTCATCAGAACTTTCAGTGGTTTCAATGGGAGAACTTCCAGATTCATTCTTTTCATCATCTGAAGATTTGTCAGACAGTTTAAGTAAATCTGGAGAATATTCTGACAATTCCGTGCGCTTGTCAATGGCTGATAATCGTTCGGATCTGTCAATATCAAGCAAATTTTCGGTTACAGTTGAGGTAAGTTCCCTACGTTCTTCAGGTGTGTCTATATCAAGTAGTTTCTCTGTTGTAACTGTCGGCTTTTTGGGCAAGGTTATAGTATAGCTTTCTACTAGTTCAGTTTTTATTGGTGGTTCATTATTATTGTTACTCCATGGATCATTTGCAAGTGTTTCAGGTTGTTTTGCTGGAGCAGCAGCAATACTACTCCAACTTTTTTTAGGTGCTGGCAAGGTAATTACTGCAGAAACCTCGCTATAAGACGGAGTACATTCCTTAACAGATCTTCTCTCTGGACTTTCCTCTTTACCTGCGCTGCCAATTTTAACACCCAGCTTTGCTTTTGGCTTTCTAGGTTTTTTGGAAGATGCCTTTTTCTTAGATTTGTCATCTTTTTGATCATCAAAAATATTATCTTCTGAAGTGCTTACTGTATCTGATGATACTAATTCACTTACTTCAGTGTCTACAAATTTTTTACGTGGTTCTTCACTGAAAAACGTTTCTATCGGCTCTAGAGGTAAGCCGCAATCTTGAGCATCTTCAAATTTCTCTGTTTTTGTCAGATTTTCTAAAGAGAAGAAGTTTTCTTCTAACGGAGGAAAGTCGGGGTTTACTAATTTACTATCAAGTGCTGGGAAGGAAATTTCTTCAACTGTATCTAAATCCCTTAGAAGCCCACTAGATGTTCTTAATAGTTTATCATCTTTAATTAATGAATTAGACTCATTCTTAGTAGCTGCCTTTCTTTTAGATTTATTTGATATTTTACTAGTTTGGCTTCCGTATGATTCGCAATCTAGCTCTTGTTCTGCTTCTTTATTATACTTTGGCATTTTTTCTGAAACTATAGGATCAGCTTTTTTAGACTCGTCTTCTTTTGATATGCTACTTGAGGAATCATCTGTTACATCTCTGTATTCTTCCATTAGCTTTTTACCAATACCCTTCGATTTTTGTGTAACCGTTGGCACTGTAACATTCACAGGCTCATCAGACGATATATCAGTTTTAAAAACAATTTCTGGACTTCCTTCTTTGTTCTTACTCTTATTTATGGATCTATCTACTTTTATAAGATTACATTCTTCTAAGACATTATAAAGTGGATTCACGAGTCCGTAAGATGTTTCTTCAAATTCGGGTTCTAGGTTTTCGATTTTTGTTACTTTCTTCCCCACTTTCCTTTTTGAATTAGATATTTGGGGATATTTTGAAGATTCTCGTTCAGAACTGCTTCTAGAGTCACTATCAAACCCTTTTGAGCTAGTCTCTAGAGGATCGCTTTTTAAAGTGTCACACTTACTAGAAGCACTCTGCATATTTTTGCTCACATCGCGTTCTAGACTAACTCCAATATTAATTTTTGTATTATTTGAATCGATTTTGGTTGGTTCTTGGACTGAAATATCAATAGAACGTAATCTTTCCGATTTTAGAGGTTTACTTTTAGTAATTTTAATAAGTTCTTGTTCGGACAGTTCTCTGGAAGCTCCCTTTTTAACTCTCGCATCACCAGTTTTACTATGTTTATTTAAATCTTTATCAGAAGTTCCAGTGCTATATGTTGTTCCTTCATTACTTTGTCCCTTACTCTTCCCTTTACCCTTTCTGGGCTCTATCTCAATTTCACATGCTTCAATAATTTCTCTTTGGGCCATCAAATCACGAACTTCGCCCTCTTTAACTATTACCTTTGTGTTGTTCTTTATATCCTGAAATTTGGGATCCTCCCAAGAACTCGGTTGGCCTGAATATCCTTCAGTTTTATCCATAACTCTGACAGTAACTTCTGTATCACCTCGTAAACTCTGCATCATGATATTTCCACTATCGGCTTTACTACTCCTACAATACGCAAGAGTTTTAGGGGTCACCAAGGGTCTAAACAACGTTTCGTCACAATTTTCGTATATGATAATATCTTCAGGTATGACGACATCGCTTTCGTCATCCGATTGCACCGTAACAACCGTGCCTAGGGGGTTGACAACTTTTGCAATGGGCGGGGGCGCTGTTGACGAACGTTGCGGCGGCGGTTGGTTTTTCATAGACACAAGCACGCACCTTCCACCTGGACAGAAAAAGCCAATGGCAGGTTACTGATAATTTTTACATTTTTGTGTTTTTATATTTGTATTGACAAATTAGGTGAGGAGGATTAGCTACGGGCCCACAAACATGCCACATGCAAAGGTGTGAGACATTTATGTATCTCCTTTAATCTTTAGAAATACAATTTGTTTATATTACCGGAAATAAAATTTTTGTCACACAGGAATAGAGATGAGATTTTCGTCATTTAAAGTTTTATAGTACGAACATGAAAGTTAAATGTGCTAAAGGTGTAATATTATTCTACCGTACCTGAATATGTTATTTGTGCATTTTATTAAAAACAATTTTTATTGATTAGGCATACTAAAGATTGGTAAAAATTACTTTAAAATATGATTATTTTATAAATTAGTTAAGTGTCTAGTTTGTCTAATTGATTTTAGCTTTGTCTTTATTACTTCATGCGTTATGACACAAAATTGAACGCACATAAAGCAGCGCAAAATCTAAAGAAACCTTGAAGAATCCAATGAACCAGTGCAAAGCTGTGGATTCAAATTAAAATCGGCCATAACGCAATAATGAAATAGAGAAAAAAAATATAAATTAATATAAAGATTTTGAAGCCATAATAACAATAATTTGTTCACATATCACGCAACACATTTTGTTATTATATGTGTTAATTACTGTTATAATAAATTTGATGTTACAACATACTCCCATATTTTGCTCCATGATGTATCGTTCTCTGCGAATGTAGCCATCTTAGTATAAATAGTTGAAATATTACTAATTAAACGTTAAGCAGACATCATATCAACGTGTGAATAATTTCGATTTAAACTGGTAACCGTTAAACCGTGAATATATCAGCAACTGTCGATGCAAATCGACCTTTAGTATGAATGTTTTTTGGAATATTTAAAATAATTTAAAAGTGAAACGAACTTGCTTAATACTTTAGAAGGTGAATTAAAAGGTTATCCTGAGTTCACACTAGTTACATTTTGTATTAGCCGCAAAATTCACTCCTAAGGTGAAGAAAATAAACTGTCTTTTTCAATTTCAAATACCAAACGCAAAGCTTTTATTATTTAATGCCGAATTCTTGTATATCACTTCCTGCTGTTATAGTTGAAATGGCAAAGAAGTTTATATTCAAAACATAAAACTCGGCCACAAAACATTTAGAGTGTATTTTAAATGCTTTTAATGTCCTGCGTTATTAACACGTCTTAATATCAGATCAAACCCTGGCACACATCCAATTATGAGTTACTATGTTAAAATAAGATATATATTTTATGACGAACTTAATTACGAAATTCTGTCTACGAGCGCTTAAGAAAAATATAATTTCATTGACTTGAGGAGGTATGATGTATATGTGAAATAAGTGTCGATTTGGTGGTTACAAGAATTAAAAGTCTGATACTAAAGTTGAAAAATACTTTTATCTGTTTGTTTTAAATCTTGTGAACTTGAAACTTTTTATTAATATCTTCTAATTTTGACCACCAGTATATTGCTGAGAGTATGAGGGCAATACTTGAAATTGAAATTTGAACATAGTCCCACGATTCAAGTCATAAAAAGGCGAATATGACCCTGAAGTTCTCCCTTGAAAATATTTTTCACCGTATTTTTCGCACTCGGCATCTAAGAAAAGGGCTTGAAATTTATTAGACCATTAATTTTTTTGCCATGATTATTTTTCATTGTAAGTTTTTAATTTTAAAAGTATCTTTTGTACTTGTAGAAGATAAATAAGTTTAAAAGTTTTATTTTATTTTTTGTTAGAACCAATTTTATATGAATGTGATAAAATCTATTAGTGAATTTACAAATACAATTAAAATCACAGTGATTTAAAAATCACGCCCATCACCTATTAGTAAAAAACACTGTTTAACTTTCTTTAATTTGGAACAACAAAATATTTCATATGTTATGGGTTATGGGTGATTGGTTGAAAAACTTCCTCACATTCGAACATTCATAATGTACAGAATAAACTGTGTTCTTTAACGGAAGTATGAGCATTATACAATAGACTATAAAACTTTTTCTTAAATTGATTAATGTTTGTAGAGCTTTGCATTTTTATTTAATATTTAGTTTATTACACCTTCTTAAACAAAAGAATATCATTTAGAAAGGAGAAGCTTATTACATTTACACGATTTTAAAATTTGAAAATTGTGTTACAATTATTCCTGACAAAGTTTCCTTATATCCAAACATTTTAAAACTATAAGTCATATAACACTAAAACTTTTGAGTTAGTTTGTTAAAATAAGTTTAAATTCAATTCTGTCCATAATCAAATAATGCACAAATGAAATAATAAAAGAATGAAAACCGAGAAAGTGTAAAATTTTATTGTTAACTTCATATAAACACAAGAACTTTTCAAAATGTCAAATTTGACCTTTACCCTCTTTGGTTCATACCACTTTTCCTACATGATATACCCAAAGTATCATCGATGGCATGAGAGCGGAGCTTACACGCTGTTTAATTCCACCAGTTGCCTAGCGAACCGAGTTAAACAGCCATTGTTTACAAATGCGTGTCGTTGAAAAATGCAAGAGTGCCGATTGATGATAATAAACGTAAATAAAGAATTTTATATTAAAATGTTTAATATCGGTGAATGTGCCAATATGTGCAACTTGAATATTGGTTCCACCACTCGTATTCTGTGTGCTAGTATTCTGAAAGTACTATAGGTGATGCTGTATCTTGTTGCAAAATTACAATCGCATCATTTTAAGTCCAACGCAGCGCGAGCTACCTTGGTAGGAAAAATAGATCTCGACAAGTCTGATATATATGACGATCTTCTTGATCAACTTGAATCAGATGACCTTAAAAATGATTTAGTTACTTAAGAAAACGAACAAGTGGATGCTGTTCAATCTGACGGTGATTGGGACCCTTCACACCAGGCGCGGATCCGCGGGGGGTGGGGGGGAGTGGCGGTGACTGACCTCCCCCCAAGAGCTTTGAGTTCAGGAAAATAGGCCCGATTCTGCCTGTTCTACTAGGAATGTGTATGGTGCTGGCACCCCCCCCCCCCGTCGATAACTAGTTTACTTGTGACCCCCCCCCCAAGAGCTTTGAGTTCAGGAAAATAGATCCGATTCTGCCTCTTATACTGGGAATATGTATGTTGCTGGCATCGCCCCATCGTTGACAACTTGTTTTTTCTTGCGACCCCCCCCCCCCAGAGCCTTAAGTTTAGAAAAATAGACCTGATTCTGCTTCTTATACTAGGAATGTGTATGCTGCTGGAATCTGCCCCCCCCCCCCCGCCGATAACTTGTTTTTTCTTGCGATCGCCCCCCCCCCCAAGAGCTTCGAATCCAGAAAAAAGACCCGACCCTGCCTTTAGAAATAGGAATGTTGCTGGCGTCTCACCCGGTCGACCATTTGTTTTCACTTGCCATATTGTACTTTTGTCATATCACCGCCGCCTCCCCCCCCCCCCCCCAAAAAAAAAAAAACGAGAGAGGCAGGATCCGCCCTCACTTTAGACTATGATCTTCTATTTATCCAGCATCTTCCAAAAAATTAGTACAAAACAAAATTTTTCAATTTACTGAAAACGTAGGTCTTTTAATTAACAATGACCTGCACAAAATTTCCTGCGACTATTTTCAAAAATATATCGATGACAACTTCTTCGAAAATGTTGCCATATTTACATTCGGGTAGGGAGAAAAACAGAACATTCAATTAAAACTGTTACAAAAATTATTTGTGGCACTATGACATATGGATTAAAAATGTACTGGTCACAGAATTATAAAAGTGCCACTGACTGCAGATTTCACGAAATCAAGTTTTCCAATTAAATTTCCGTTTGAAAGTTATTGGAAATACAGCTCCAGAACAACAAAAATCCGTTGATAGATTCTAGAAGGGAAGACATATGAAGTGTTCAATGAGTGAGTGAGTGATTGATTGATTGTATTCTATTGTATGACATAACAGATTAAGAAGCCGCTACACTGCAGCCTTCAGACTTATTGTGTTGCCTGTTATATCTGTTTTGAGTGAACAGGTTGGTTGCCTTTATCAGGTTGAGCAGCCTACTCACTAGTTTATCCTTTGTGTATGGGCCTTCTGGATAGATTGATCCTTGAAGGTATCTTTAGTAGGTTAAAGCTTCACATTCGAAGGTGATATGTGAAGTCGTCTCGTCCTCTTCGTCACATAGTCTACATAATGGTTCTTCATTGAAGATGCCCATTGTATGAAGATGTTTTCTCAAGTTGCAGTGGCCTGATCTGTTGTCTGCTCAGCAATGCCTGTGGTCCGCAATGTGGTTCAAGTGGATCTGATATTGATTTGTTCACCAGGCTAGTCATCCACGAATAACAGCCTTTGTAATTCCAACTATTGACTCTGGTCCAATAAATGGAGCAGCAGACCCTTGTCTTACAAGTTGGTCCGCTTTTTCATTGACCGGAAAGCACTTGTGCTCTGGTACCCATGCCAGAGTGATCCTGTTATGTTTTGCCAGAGCAATAAGGTTTTGAAGACAGTCTCAGACCTGTTTTGATCTGATAGCACGCTGAAGCCTTCAGCGCTGCCTGATTATCAGAAAAGATGAGAATGGTCCTACCCCTGTAATCCTTTCTCAGATTCTCCCGAAGACAAACATCGATAGCGGGAATTTCTGCCTGAAATAGTGTGGCATGCTGCCCCAGTGCTTCGCTAATGTTAAGTCTAGGTGAGTGCCCATGTAGTTCGAAGCCTGTTTCATGGTCAGTTTTGGACACGTCCGTATACCAGACGAGATTTCCTGGCGGACTCACTGTTCGGTCAGAGCCCGCCTTCTAGTCGAGCTGGATAGTGTAGGGTCTATCAAAGTTGTAAGTTCTTGACATGGTATTACTTCTTATTTCTAGCAATAAGTTCGTTACCACGCCTTTGATACTGATGCGTGCGAGGGCAGGTCCAGTCGACCAGACGTTGTTTAATTTCAGCCTGTAAGCCCCCATCGTTGCCTCAGCCCTGATTAGTATATCAAGGGAAGGCAGGTTTAGTAGAGTTTCCATAGCTGCTCTTGGGGTGCTTCTCATGGTACACATGATTCATAGGCAGGCCAGTCTTTGGAGTTTGGAGAGCTCCAGACTGACACGTCTTTGTATGGTTTTTGTCTACCATATAACCTAGCTATAGGTTATCATGTATCCTACCACCGCAGTGTACAGCAAATACACGAAGTGTGGCTTTAATGCCACGTCTTGTCCAGTGCCCTTTTTGCTACCAAAATTGACATTTTACCTGTAGAGATAATTTTCTACATTCCAAGAGGATGTAGATTAAATGAAAGGCCATATGAAGTGTCCAATGAATGATTGAGTAGCTGGACAAAAAAAGTGCATAAAACTTATGTAGTGACATTTTGATAAGTTTTTATATTTAAAAAAAAGTTCCATATAAATTTTGGTTTTAGTTTAATTTCTGTTTGAATTAGATACTATTTTATTAGGGACAAAACTTATGGCTGGATTATGTACATCACTAAATTGCAAACTGTAAAAGATATGTTACAAGTAATGGTACCGGTAAATAAAAAATGTCTCTAATTTCTATTAGAATAGTCTATGTCATCCGAGTTTTACATTTCTTGAAAGATATTTAGCATCTAAACCATAATTTCTAAGTATGGATGTAAAAGAAGTTTATTTAAATGATTGTTTTCATGTGTAAAAATAGCAAATGGAACATGTAAAATTAAAAAGGATGACAAACGAAGCGATTCAAGTTTGTTTTAATTAAATGCGTATGATTTTACTAATTGTAATGTTGAAGAGGAATAATTAACTAAAATAGTCACATAATAGCCTCACAATCGTGTTATTAAGAGCTACAAACAAAACTGCTAAAGCTGAATTATGTAAAAAAGAAATAGCTGAATTTTCGCATGATCTTTCCTTAAAGCATTTTAACAAATAAAAACTGTTATTGCAACTATTTGTGTGGATAGAACAACATATTTAATAAATTAACGTCGACACCTTTTATTATTAACCTAAGGTGAAAAGTTATGTTTTTCTAAATGCTTCTTGTTGACCAACAGATATATTTTTATTTAAACATAAGTCTTTATTTCCATAATTACCTTTCAATGATTTATTTTTTTCTGAAAATATTTGTCACTAAAATTAGACAGTAAGTTCTTATACAAAATTAATCTTTAAAATGTCCAGATTTTTTAAATACTACAGTAAAATTACTTTGAAACACTCTATAATAAGATAAAAAAGAACACCAATATCCCCAAATTATTAGAAGAGAAGGAAAACACCAAAAATTTTGGTACATATATATATATATATATATATATATATATATATATATATATATAGCAAAGAAAATCTTAAAATATTTTTGTCGATAAAAAGGATGAAGACTGGAATTATCGAAGAGTAACAGAACTCTAGATATAACAGACGAATTATAGATGCTATAGGGCAAATAACCGGAGAAACTACTGAATTAAAAAATAACGCATTCTTTTGCTTCATATAATTCAATCACTTTCAACAGTTAAACAACGGATGTTATACAACTTGGAACAAGAAATGTGAGCCTTATCATTAGTCATAATTAAAGAACTTAAAAGAGATAATAAATAGCACATTCATAAGAATAGGGAATAGTCAGAAAATATCTGTTCTAGCTGAAATCAAACACGGCGTTAATCTTAGTCCCATGCTCGTGGAAAAAATTCTTAGAACATGTCGACGCAAAGTTTATAATTGACAAATAAATCAAAATAGTAAATGATGCTGATGACGCATTTATAATTCTGGAAGATTAAGACATTCTACAAGGATTTAAGTTCGAACAAATACCAGAAATACTTAATATGAAAATTTTATCGATAAAACAACCCCTCGCAATAGCCAGGGCCTGCAGAAGTTGCAAAATTGCTGTATGGAACTGTAGGTGATGGGTTTTAGATATCCGAGAGCTAATATAATATTCAACAAACGCTTAGAAGACTTATGAGACATTATTTGGAGAAACATAAGCACCAAACACAAAGTAAGAATTAAAAAAACATGTGTCAGACCTGTAATGGCATATGCTATTGAAACTAAAGGAGAAAAGACAGTTATCAAGTCTCCCAAAAACAACAGTAATGCAAGTATTCAAAACACTACCAAGGTACACAATTCACGACGGACAAAGAAATGAAAAAATAAAAACGCCTTGTGAAATTAAGGAATTTGCGGGACGCCCCCAAACAAGAAGATAAGGGAAAGCCATGTAGAAAGGATGATCGACTTGCAAAAATAGTAAAAAACGATAAGCTCAATAGTTTCAGTCTCATGGATGACCGCCAAAACAATTATATGAAAGCTGGACTTTGGCATCCCAAGACTAAATAAAGTTTACAATACAAGACTGAGTCCTAACTTAAAAAGAAGAACACGAAAATGAAGAAATATTCTTTAACTTAGAGACTACCTAATCTTTTCGCTTTTAAGATAATGAATTTTACTATGTATAATACACCGGCATCGGCGTTTCTGTTATCATCAAAACAATTATGGGGCATTTTTCTCAAGATACTGAACAATTTTTTTTCATCAAATTAGTCTATTCTAAACAAGTATAGCAATAACAAATGAAGATAACGCGAGTCCTAGAAATGTTTTTAGTGAATCTTCAATAATGGCTACAACCATTAAACACATGTTAACATAAATTAGTTCAGGTTATTGATTTTTTTTATATTTCAAATTTCCAAACTAAGCAGATTTAGCACGGTAACTAAATAAAAATTGTATTCTGAACTTCGTTAATTTTCAATGTTACTTTATAATCCAGGTTCATATCCATTGCCTGTTGCTGTGTTAAAAGTTTAGAAACGTTGAGAATCAATCTAAATAAAGGTATCTGCTGCATACCATCCTTTAATACTTTAATATACAGGATGTTCGTATTAAAAACCCCTATAGTTATACTACAGAAACCATAAAAAATACAAAAAAAGTTTAAAACTAGATGTTTACCAACAAATGTTTTATTTCAATATACGTTCCTTTAATTTTGAATACTGTTTTTATATAAGATGTTAACTGAAAGACAAATTCTACATAAAATATAATTGAAAAAAAAAAGTTTATTTATGTGCACCTGAGAACAATATGGAAACATATTTTCTTAGAATTCATGGCTCGATAAAAATCCTATGCTATACTCGTCCTTGAGATATTGTAATTAAAAAGATGTATCTAAATTTTGGACAAAATCGGCCGAAAATTTTCGAGATAATTTATACGACCAGTATGAAAAACAGTTTCGAGAAAAATACAAAAGAAAAAGAGCATTACTGATCCCTGAGACAGAATAGGTATCATTTTATCCATATAAAATTCTCTTAGAGACGGGGGGAATCAAATTGTTATAACTCGGAAAATTTTTGGTGTTTTTGAATGTGGGGTATCTCAAACTACTCTTGAAAATTTAAACTAAAAGATCAAGTAATAAACATAAACAAATTTTATGAAAATTTTAGGAACTTCTTAATATAAATGGTCATTATTCTAGCTAACAGATCTGTTCATAGAGAAATCACAAACCAATCAGCGCCAACCAGGATTTACAAAAACAGTTAGATGACAGTTTGCTAACTGTTTTGGGTAATCTGAGTAGCGCTGACTAGTTTCAGGTTGTTCTGCAAATAGAGCTAATAATAAGAGTGCAGCTGTTCGGAAAACTAAATTTTTCTTGGACTATGCTTGGTTTGCTAAATAAACGTATTTTTATTGGTGGTCTCAAACTTCTTACAGGTATTGTGAATAATTGTATAAAAAATTATTTATTTTCTTGTAAATTGTAAATTTTAACAAATACCGCGATGCTGGCCAGAGCTATGAAATGCAAAACACACAAACACACACATACACACACACATCTTGAAAATTAGTATTGGTAGGTCAAAAATATAATATTTTTAACCCATTATACACTGATCTACTGTTACATGAGAATAACTTTGTGTTTTATATTAAGAAATAGTCAAGCACGATCTTTGAAGCATGGTACATAAGTCAGGTAATAGTTGCAAAGCTCAGAAGTTCTTTTTAATACTATTTTAATTGAATTTTTCCTCAAAACTAGCGTTATTGAAGAGATATTTGGCAAAACTAAATGAAACCACTTTTTTGCAAATATTCACCGGATATTATATTATAAATCTTTTCTTTCTCAAGAATTTAGAAATTAAGAATTTTATTGGCGATATCCTACACACGTACAGCAAATATATTATTAAAAAGCACAAAAAAAATGTTCGAGTCTAAAAAATAGTACCATTTTGTATATGTCAAGAAATTCTAAATGGATAAGATATAATTTTAAATATACCGTCTGAATACACAAATACAATTTGTAGTTAGCGGAGCAAAATAGTATTTAAGATGGTAAGGTTCATTAACAATATTGGGTATATCAGCCTTTAGATTTTAAAGTTTTAAATATAACGCAAAAACTATATATTTCTAAAGATAATTGTTTTTTTTTTTTGAAGAATGCAACATGTCCAAGGGCCAAATACAAGATTAGTTTAAAACTGTTTAACTAAAAATAATGATCGCACTTTAATATTTGTAAACGCAACCTAGTATGTATGTATTTAATATATTTTATGTTTCTACGAGAAGATAAAAGCCTCAGTGGTGCCTGCCTTTGGCTGATTCTTTCAGCGTGATTAGATACCACAACCAAAATGATTTGGATTTTTTACTGTTAAAACTCGAATTATTAACGTTTGTTAGGGAAAGCAAAATCTTGGTTACTGTGTTAAGGACGTAAATCTATTTTAAAAGGTATACTGGAGATGGTTAAAACTTTTTCTGTAGTTCTAGGATACTTTCTAAAGTTTTAAAGTATTAAAAGATCACTATAACTTCGTTTATTTCACGTTTTATTAAAGAAAAACACTGCTAACCACCTCCACTATATATTATTTTTGCTGTAATAAATTGAAGTTTATATGTATATCTATTTAATTTAAAAAATGTTTGTTCAAAATGGACAGCGATTTTTTTGAAACAATATATGTATAACTATTGTAAGTATTTCTTACACTTGCATAAAAATTCTTTCCTATACTATGATTATCATACCCTTTTTGCTTTTTAAATCGCTGATCATTTTGCTGCAATTTAAGTTGGCAGTATTTTAAACACTTTAAATTTAAACACTATATTTCTTAGATTCATTAAGAGGTTTTAAAATTTAGTTATATTTTGTTTATGTCATTGTTATTATTTACTTTTACATTTCTCAATTTAAAACTATAATTGTCTAATTAGACCTGGTAAAAATTTCAAACCCTTTAATGAATCAGGCAGTCTGTCTTTAAATACCTCCACATGTGACACGTTTTTCTAAGACTTAAGCATATTAATTACAATATTAGATTTTTATACGAAATTTTATTTAAAAAATAAATTAGTTTTAAATCACATATTTGTTTGCAAAAAATTAAAATGTGTAAAAAAACAAAGCAAAATATGTTTATTTCAAGTGTTCAAATTATATTGAGTGATCTTTTTAAAAACACTAAATAATTCAAGAAATCTGACAAAATAGTATTTTAGCCCATTTTACATAGGAAATTTCGCGACATTAAAGTTAATTTTAATTATTTACTGCATTAAGAATCTAACTTGTTTTCTTTACTTAATTTTTTTGGTCGACAATAAGGGGGCTAAAACAGAAAAATAGCGAATTAAATATTTATTTTGCACCCCAAATAAGTTCACAAGTTCCTAGTATTTTAAATAATAATCCTCATAAACTTGCTTTTTCAGATTAGTGTAAAAAATATTTTATCAGATATTCCCGACTCTATAAATAAAATAAAACACTTACCAGCTTCTCTAGCTCCAGGAGATTCTATCATAGCATCGGCCAAATCCTCTTTTATCTATGAAAAAAAGTTATATTTTAAAACTTTGTTACATAATAATAACGGAAATAAATTATTTCAATGTCATTTTCATCACTTAAGGAGGTCCATTCGCTACTATGTGAGTTAAATAAAGTATACTACCCAATATTTGACAAATTAAATCATAATATTAATAAAAAATAATATAATTTAAAAATAAATAGTTTACAAGGCATTATTTATCATTGAAATGGGAAATATAATACGAAAAAAATATATATGGGACTTCATTCGACTCATTTAAATCAGTTGGTCATAACTAGTGTGTTTTTACTGTTTTGTATTATTTCATATTATCAGTGGGTCAACATTTTTATATTGAACCTATTCACAGATCTAAAGTGAGCGCTCATGCAACGTTGCCAAACATTCGACTCCAGGTTAATCTTAAATTTTATGTAATTTCTTTTACCGGGTATTTCTGTAAAACTTACGGTAAAATAAATATTTTATTGCAAAAAAATTAATCTGTATGTTTCAAAAAGCTAATTTTAAATTTTTTTAATCTCATCTAATCGACAAAAAGTAGTATAATTCAAAGGAAAGTGCCAAGATCCTGATTTCCCATAAGACTTTGTATAAATGTTTACATTTTTGAAAATTGAATCTCAAAAATTTACATGGTAAGATAATGGAAATTCCACGATAGTGTAGATTACGACTTAAGCTATTATAAAAAAAATTGATTTTCATTATGATCTAATTTTTTTTATTTAACATGGGCAGCAATTGGGCCTCATTAAGACTTTTTATAAATCATGAAACTCTCCAATAGTGTTGTAGAAGAAAAGTAAGTTATTACAAACGCACAATTTTAATGTTTATTTAAAGAAAGTGTATAGATTAAGAAAGTGTACCTAAAAATTAGATTGTATTAGCCATTTATTACTAAAAGGTTATTTTTGTTAAGGAAGTACTGCAAACCTCCCGTCGGTAATGTTTCAAGAATATATGTTTGTCTCAACCAAAAGGAAGCTCTTTTCTTATTATGTAAAAGGTTAGAAAAACTATAAACTTTGTGTGGTAGTGTTGGTAATTTTAAATGGGAAAATTCTATCAGTTTAGAATTCTAAATAAGAATTAAATGAGATCATCTAATAAACTTTAAACTTGCAATGAGTGTACGAGGGTCGTTCGATAAGTTCTCGGCCTGCAAGCGAGAGGGCGCTAGTAGGATCAAATAACTATAATATTTTGTAAGCGTTAACCTTGAGAAGACGCCCTGCAAACTTTCAGATGTTTGCGTGCAGTTGCTCGTTTGTGGCGATCGAGTGAACACATAAGTTCGATATTTTGTGAAAGATGGATAAAATTGAAATTCGAGTTATAAAGAACTTTGTTTTAAAGAGCTTAACTCCTACGGACATAAAAAATGAGTTAGATTCTACTTTAAAGGATTCTTTTTGTTTGTTAACAGTCGACCAAAAACACCTTCGAATGAACACTTCGCAAGAGTGTTTAGACTTATTCAGTCGAAATCCTGCTGAGTTTCTTCGACGTTTTATAACTGTAGATGAAACATAGATTCACCATTACACGCCAAAAACAAGGCAGCCGTCTAAACAGTGGGTAAGGACAGGTGAAAGTGCGCCAAAAAAAGCAAAAACGGTTCCGTCTGCAGGAAAAGTCATGGCAACAGTTTTTTGGGATTCACATGGCGTGGTACTTATAGACTATTTAGAATAAGGCAAGACCATCACGGGGGAGTATTAAGCTTCACTACTGGACCGTTTGCAGCATGTGATTAAGGCTAAACGTCCACATCTTGATAACGCGCCTGCACACAAATCTATGGTTGTTGCTGCAAAACTCCATGACCTACATTTCGAAGTGCTTCCACATGCGCCATATTCGCCGGATCTGGCTCCCAGCGATTATTTTCTCTTCCCAAACTTGAAAAAATGGCTCGCTGGACGAAAATTCCCTTCAAATAGCGAGGTCAGAGCAGCGACAACAGCTTATTTTGCAGATTTGGACAAATCGCATTATACTACGGGTATTAAAATATTAGAACATCGTTCGTCTTTATCAGGCCGAGAACTTATCGAATCATCCTCGTATATATACTGCGAGTCAGTTCAAATTTGCAATTTTTTTGTCTGAAGTGTTTATCCTTAAATTTTTTTGTAGACCATTCATAATAAAGATCGAGTTAACATTTTAACAGAATAATTATCTCTATTTGTCATACCCTATAGATTTAAACAACAATAGATTTGTTTGAAGGCTGTTTATGGTCGGTGGGGGAGAAGCTTTTTTGATGTTTGACAGACATAAACATGTTTACTTATCTTTTCTTTCAGTTTAATTGTTTGTCGTGACTCTTTTCAGTATTTTTAAGTGTTAGAAATTACTATAAATGCGAAGTTTGCAATTAATATTAACAAAAAGAGAATTTAAAAACTTATTTTTATTTGTAAATATTGTTAGATATTGTTTACATATTGAAAATAACAATAATAATTTAGGCAACCATAAATTCATACTTCTATGTATTCTAGAATTGACGTACCGATTATCATATGATACTAGTTTAAATAATGCAATTAGAAAAGGATAGCATATAATCGGTATGTGTGTACCAAAAAATGAAATATCTACTGTTTATCAACAATTTTTCAAATATAAATAAAAATATTATTACGTTATTCAGCGTTCAAACAACCGGACTTTAGTTCTGACGTCTAATTCTACAGGGGTATGTTCGAAGTAGCATTCTTATTTAAGAAATAATGTTACGGCAAAAATTCTTGGCACAACTAGTGTGTGTGTGTGTGTCGCTCAGTGAAGTCTTTATTTTTTTTTACGAGTTCTTAATTGCACTTTTTTATTGATTTTTTTTTCAAAGCAGAAACATTTCAATTTTCTTAAATCGGTGTTTTAAGTTAATTAATTCTATGCCGAAAATTGACTCGTCTATGAATTTTTCACCCGCCCTTATCTTAATGAAACATTTGGTTTTGGACTGATTGTCTGAGAAGATTTTTATTGTTTTGCCAAAAAGTTATTGGCTTTTAATTAGTTTGGGATGCAATTCAATAACAAATAAGTCGAGCATCTTCTGTTTCCTCGGGTGAAGATCAATCGAGAGGATTTTGCGTGCAATATGTTTTCATACGTGGTCGTAGTGCATATCTATTGGTTGGCGTTGGCTATGCCCCTTTCTCAAGAGGCGCTGATGTGTGATCAGGCGTCGTATTGGTACAGTGATCCCGCTTAAAAAGAGTTTATCAGGCAGAAGGGACGTTGAGTGCACCATCTCTTGTATTTAAAGTCAATCTTGCCTTATAATGTTCTATGTTGGCGATTTGCTGAGAGTTGTTAAAATTAATATAATTAAATAAATGTTAGAAAAGGTATGATGTTATCTGTATATTTATTGTGTTTAGTTTACGTTCTTCCAGCCTCGCAAATATTATTCTGTTGGTTTAGCCTATATATGTTTTGGTACAGATGCCGCATGCGATCTTATACACTCCTCCATTTTCTAGTTCAATTTTTTCCTTTAGATTTCTGACAGCTACAGATAAGTTGTGTTTCCAGAGACCTGTGCGAATATGCTTCCACTATCGGCATGCTCGCTCACGGGGATTTTATGTCAAGCTTGCTTTAATATCATCTTTTACAAACCTGAGCAAATACAGACTTGTTACGAACTGTTCCGAATTTTTCATGTAAGATATGGCCTTCTCCACACAGGTTTGTATGCGTCTAGCAAGGAGGGCTTAGGAGCATTTCATTTTTCCATCTAGGTGTAAAATTAAATAATTTTTCATTTGTCTAGTTAAACTTTTTCAAAAATTCAATTTATCTTTCTGCAGCTATATTCGTTTGGAACGAACTTCATATGAACAATATTTTCACTTAATTATCGCGGATACTATTCCTGGAGTTTCTAAATATCGTTATTTATAATAATCTGTATATAATATGTTTTAAAAGTATTAAAATGTCAAAAAACATCAAGGAGATTTAGAAATTTAATGCCAAACTATTTAATCACACTTTTTTGTTGACGTTCGGCGAGGTAATTTTGTTCTTAGGAATTTCTTGATTTTTCTGCATATATTCACAACAAGGAATCTATTTGATTTTGAGCATAGATGAAATGAACTGTTAAGTCTCACTTAGATATATTAAACAATGAAAATACCTGATGTTCTCCCGCGGCTCCCAATTCCTCACAATTCTTCCTATAAATATCGAGAAGTGACTGTTCGCTGCTACTAGCAGAGCTCGACTCTATAAGTACGGCATTGGCTTTAGTTATTGGCATGTTCACTGGTTTGGAACGATTGAGATCTAAAGGTTGTGCGTCGGCAACCGACATAGGTGTTCTGTAAAATTGCAGTAAAAATATAAACAAAATTACATTGCTATCACGAAAAATTTAATATTTACCCATTGGTTGTAGTATAAGTCTTAAACGTAAATTGAGGTCCCATCCAGAGTCTTCTATGGGGTCCTGCGTGAGTTATAATTTCAACTTGTGATAACCAATCGTCATCGTTACCTACGAAAATGTATAGTTAATAAATTTGTATGTATGGAATTTTAAACAAGCTCACCATTGTCCATTTTTTTCTTAAAGACTGGAATAGTTGTTCCTATAAAGATCATACTTTGGTGTGATAGTGGAAGAGGTCGATCTATCGATGTTGGTTGCCTTTGTAAACGCCACTATAAAATTATAAAGTATATAAAATCCAACAAGCTTATGAAAGCAGTGATAAATTACTGAACTATTATGGACTTTTGTCAACGTAAAGTAAAAAAATTATACTTGTTTACAAATTTCAACTTCTTTTTTTCGTTCTTGGTACTAAACTCAAGTAAAATTATTTTATTTCGATCAATTTATAATTTTAACCTTTAAGTTTTTTAATTAACGAGAAAGAGTTCAGTTAAGAAGATTATTTGTTTTTAATTTATTTAAATCGGGTTAAGTAAATTCGTACTGTTTTTGTTTTGCTAGTGGAAAAACTATCAAGTCAAACTTGAATAAATCTATAACATTAAATCAATCAATTCAAAAAACCTATTTTCGTTATTTTAGATTTTCAATGTATCATCAAGACAAAAATTGCTTTTCCCATATGACTTGTAAAAGCAGTAGGACTTTAAACCGATAGGCTGCAAGCGAAAATATCTTTGAAGTTTAGTATACCGTGATCTTAGAGAACCAACCAACTATGAATGTGACTTTATTTGTAATATCCAGCTTTAATTATTTGGTTCCTGGCTGCAATGATGAATGTTTCTTGTCATACGAGTCAGTATTTTTCGCTTCAGAAGAAATATTTTTGCATAACGTTTTAAAAAAGCAAATCGGTCTGTCACTATCATAACAAACTGTTGCTATCACATAATTACGATAATAAGGATGTAAATCTACTACTGTGAGCAAAAAATAACGTGACATTTGGATTTAAATTTCAAGGGTTTATCGAATTTGATAAATCTTTTCATTTATGTGTTAATAGTCCTGTCTTTTACATCTGGGTCAAATTTCACGTTAAACTATTCAGTGTTTGAGATATGTTTAGTTGAAAACATAAAAAAGTGCATTCGGCGATTTTGAAGAATTTGCATTAAATTTTGTTTGCGAAACCAATATTCTGTCGCAGATTTGTTGAAGATGTTGGTGACCAGACGATGTCAAAAAATGTTTACCAGTGGTATAAACAATTCAAAGGCCGAGAGCGAGTTGAAGACCAAGAGCGCTCTGGACGATCATCAACCTCTACCGATGGAAGCCACGTCAAACAAGTACAAAAAGTTGGTGCTTATAAACAGTAGATTAACAATTAGAGACCTTGTAAACATGGCTGAATTTTCATATGGATCTATTTGAAGAATCTTAAAGGACCATATGAGACTTATGGGAAGACAACACTTGGTTTTTGCACCACGATAATGCGCCATTTTGCACTAGATTTGTTGTTAGTGAGCATTTCGGCAAAAACTCGACCCATTTCGTTCCGCAACTACCGTATTCGCCTGATTTAGCACCGTGTAATTTCTAGCTCTCAAAAGACCGCTCAGGGAACACCGTTTTGTTTGACTGAAGAAAGTCAATGTGAATTTACTGTGCGCTCTGAAGGCCATCTCAAAAAATGACTATTCGGCATGCTTCGAGGATTGGAAAAAACGTTGGCATGAGTATATTGTCTCTGACTGTATTACTTTGACGGGGGCGAACTAGAAGTGGAAGAATAAATAAAGATTTCATAAAAAATAATTCAATGTCACCATATTTTTTGATCACAGTAATATTTTTGAAAATTGGTTTTTCACATATCACCTTAACTTTTTTCCGAAAAGCTTTTAAGGGCAAAAATCATGTAAAACTAGTGTAATAAAAACAAAAGAAAAGGTTTTTTAATTTTTGTGCCGTAATTAGTTTGATGGGTAAGTATCCAAAAATTTCAATTTTAAAGATGTCCTTAACACTTCTTCGTATACTTCTCATCAGGAAAAAAAACGAAAATTGTAAAGACCTCACTTTAAAATAATAAATAATTTTTTTTTGATCCAAAATTGATATATTTTAAGGACTTTTTTTAAGAGTTCTTAAATTTATCTGTTCATTATATAATTATGTGTTAAAATCTCAATACACACTGACTCTCAGTGTCCAGGTGCAGATTCAGTTTCGGTCAAATACCAGCCGAAACTGTAATCGTGATATATCGGCTCATTGAGTAGTCTACCAGGGCCGTGTCACTAGAATACGAGTGTATGGCCATGGAATTTGAAGGAGTTGTGCGCCCACTATAGCGGCGGGAAAAATCGACGTCTATGACCTTCAAACTCTAGGCTTCAAACAATAGGGACTGTCCATTTAAAACCAATTGTAGAATTTTGTAATCATTAATCAAACGATATTTGCGAACTGTTTTTAATAAGGAGACTACGACGAGTCTTGGTACGCAATAAAAGATTGAAATTTTATTTCCTCAGAAACGGCTGCTCGAAGCGACACCTACTAACTAGAATTTTTTTGAATAAATGCCAAATTATAAATTTAATATACCCGAGACACGACTGCTGTTGGTGGCGCCCTCTACAATGTAATAATAACAAATTTATAAGAGGGTTGAACAAATTATGGGAAATGATTTATAAGTTTATAAAGAAGAATTTCTTTTATTTTTTTCTTTATGACATATATTTATACAAAAATAAAATAGGTGGTAATTTATTTACATTCTTATTATCTGCAACTTGTTTCACAAGTTAATAAAGTTTTTTTTTCCATTTGCGAACCAGAAAGAGAAATTATATGTTCCTATATATTCCATGATCGATTCTTGCGAAAAGTGACTATTTGCTGTTCCCCTCAGGAAATAAACATTAAAAAACCTAAATAAATTACATCTTTCTATTATAACATCCATAGAGTTAAATTATTTAAAGTTATTTATTAGAATATTGTTATATCGAAGCAAGTCTCGAATACTACCAAAAAAATCCAAAAACTCTTAACTTCATAAGTGTTTGCGGCTCAAACTAATTTTAATATTTTTTTGAAAAATTAGGTTTTTCTAAATGGAACTTTTTATAGTTGTTTAAGATAAACATTGATTTACTAAAATTTAACAGAATTGCAAATATAACCAAAAATTATATTTTACGTAATTTTTTGATGAATAGAGAACGTTAGAACATTTTTGGTGTCGCTTTATCCTTATAATCTGTTATATAGTTCTTGAAAATTACAGAATCAGGCATTTGTTTGACGATATGGAAGTGAGGATTATTTTTCTCTTGCATCAAAGTTGTGGTTTTGCAAGTAAAATTTTTTAACTTTAAAGTTCAATATTTAATTTGCCCATTTATCCAAAATAGTTTTAGTTTTTGTTTAATGGATTGTGAAAGTTTGTCTTATTTTTTCAATGTAACATATTGACCAATTATATCTAAATTGTCACTTACATATACTCCACCTCAGTAAATGTTCAATTTTTTTGGAAATTTTAAGTTTTGTATTTCTTGATATGGTGACCAGGAAGGATAAGATAATAAGAGGGTGGGAAATTGAGAAAAAATATACCAAGAACCTAATTAAAAATTTGCAAAGTTAAAGGCCAAGAAAAATAAAAAAACAAAATGAGGTTAAAAATATTAAAGAAGTTGGTAGGAGAAGACACAGATTGCCCAAAAATAAGTATAGCACGGTAATATATTACTTTGGATGTAATGAAAACGTGAAATGGAGGCCCAGACATAACATGACATAATTAGTGTAACACACACTTAATGAATTTAAATAATTACTCTTAAAAATCTTAAGTTCAGTTTTCTTTTATTTTTCGTAGGATATGAACAACTTGAAGATTTATTTATTTAATATTCATACCTGGGCTTTTGCAGTAACGCTCAACTCAATTGGTGTATCATCACAAATCCGATCCTTGGGAATATTACTGGCATGATGTGGTTCCAGGTCGTACTGCACCAACGTTCCATGACAATTCATGACAAAAAGCGATTCTACAGGTTTTACATTTTTATTAATGCTACTTTCCCTTGGTAATGGTGTAGAGTCTATCCATGCGCGGGCAGGTGCAAAATATGCCGTTACTCGCAGAGCTATATTGTCTTCAGATGAGGAAGTCAATCTCTGGCGACCTACAAATAACATTGAATAAAGTTATATTAGAATCATTTCCAGTCATAAACAATGATGTTTTTTAATGTTTTGTAGGATAAAGGGGATTTTTTTTGAAAGATTTCTCTTTTGTTTCCCTTTTGTATCAAAAAGTCATAGAATAGAAAGTTATTTAAATAAGCATTTAAATACATTAAGAAGCTAAGATCATTAATTATAATACTAATAATACATTTGAAAATATTAATATGCTATAAGGGCAATAAGGAACTAAGACGTTCAAAGGTTTTTATTGCATAAATCGTTCAAATGGTCATTTGAAATGAGAAAACCGCGGAGTGCTATTAAATTAGAGGGTGCAATTGGAGATAGGGGTGAAAATCCAACCCTTTCAATTTTGTAAATATAACTCGAAACCGAAGCAAAAATCGAGTAGAGTCAATAAGAAACTTTTTGTGAAAAATTGGAAAAAAACAATGAATAAAAAAAAACAAAAAATCCAAGGATTGCTTACTGAAAAAAAGTACATGAAATTTCCTTTAAAATGGTATGTTGGAAAAGTAATTTCGATTAAAATTGACTGAGATATAGTAATTCAAAGTAAGTCATTTTTTTCGATTTTTGTCGCGTTTTCTTTGAGATATTGTTTCAATTCTTATTTTTTACAACAAATTTGATTTTTACTTAATAACAAACTATATTCCAAATGTATATGTTAATAATGAAAACCAATTTCAACAAATCTATTGAATTGTGATAGGTTCTTAAATAATGCAATAGTTAATTATACTAACATATTATTTTTTTTCTAGCTGAAATATGAAGATTTGTATAAATATATTTGAAAGGAATGTAATTCAAAATCTGTTTCATTTTTCTTTCATTATTTTTTAAGTCTACAAGGTCGCCTTTTACTGTTACCAGAGATGACTAGAGAGATGCGCGACGTCTATATAAGCCGTGAAAATAAATTTTGAACGAGTCGAAGTCAAAAAACAGTTCGCATCGTACATATGGTGCACTTCTAGCTGCGATAATCCCTTAATCCTCTAATTGCCGTGTCATAAAAGCCGTGCTTCTGAGTTAGATTCGAAAAAGTGTATTTCAACTTTTCGGAGATCTGCCGGTTAGAAGAGAGTGCGAGATCCTTTCACTATTTATTTTCTCTCTCTTTCTCCCTCTCTCGGTCCCTACGCATTGCACGCTACATGTATATCTTTTGAAAACGAGAATGGGAAAAATAACGGCAACATTATATGATCGGAACTGTTTCAATTTTCCGCAACAACAATATCTTGGTTTTATACATGCATTTAACGGCTGTGATACTACGTCTGCATTTTTTAACGTTGGAAAAAAAATTATGAAATTCATAAATAAGAACATTATTCAACTAAAATGATACATAGGCAGGTTTTTACGCGACAATGCAACTCAAGAAGACGTAGCTTGTGCATCGGCATTCATTACAGCACCTTTATATGGGGCAAAGTCGAATAACACTCTCATTTCCAACTTTTTTGCTAAGTTTTCTCTGGCTTGAGAACATATTTTCAAATGCAGCATTGGAACGGAAAAAATTTTAATCCTCTTGACTGGGGTTGGAAAAAATGTAAATATGGTTTGATAGCTAATGGCACTAATGAACCTCCTACTCCAGAGATTCTGTTTAAAAAAATAGCTTACGGATGTACTACAGGCTGTCACGGAAACTCTGGTTGCCGAGAATTAGGATTAACTTGCACTATGTTTTGCAAAGAATGTATAGATATCAATTGCGACAATGTACAAGGAGCAGGGATTTGAGAAGAGGATGTCCTTAAAGATGTGGATGAAGATATTGAAATTCAGTTTGAAAATATTATTGATGAAATATTATAAAATGTTAATTTATCTAATTAACGAATATTGAATAATTTAATATAATATTTTTATTGCACAAAAAAGCCATCTTCATATTTTAGATAGAAAAGAAAACAATATTTTAGTTTAATTAACTATTCCATTATTTAAAAACCCATCAAAGTTTAATAGGTTTATTGAAATTATCATTCGTTATTAACAAATTAACTTGAAATATATTTTTTTATTAAGTATAAATCAATTTTGTTGTAAAAAATAAGAATGAAAACAATATCAAGGCAAAAGCTGTAAAAATCGAAAAAAATGGCATACTTTGAACGACTATATATCAGTCAATTTTAATTGAAATTACTTTTCCAACACACTATTTGAAAGAAAATTTTATCTACTTTTTTTTCTGTGAAGCAATGCCCATATCTATCTCTGCTCAAAAAAAAGTTACAATCAAAAGAGTAAAAAAAACAAAAAAATTGGATTTTTTTTCAATAAAACATCGTTTCATTTTCTTAATAGGCCATTTCGACAGGAAATTTGATTCTTTACAAAAAGTTTCCTATTAACTGTGCCTGAATTTTGCTTCATTTTCGAGATATATTTAAAAACCTGACAGGGTTGCATTTTCACCCCTATCTCCAAATTGCACCCTCTAATTTAATAGTACTTCGCGGTTTTCTCATCTTAAACGACCTATTGAACGATTTATGCAATAAAAATCCTTGAACGTCTTAGTTCCTTTCTATATGACATAGTCAATAGCCTATAATTAGAACTTGCTAAATAGGAGATAATGTCTTTCATTTAATTAAAGTTGGTGTCCAAAAAATTTTAATTAATATAATATTTTCTTAAATATTTTGGAAAGTTATTACACTGAACTTTCATTCGCCCATAATAATTCATATATATTCACAAAAATAAATACTTCAACGACTGACTGAATAGAATGCTTGTCTACAATAGACAGTGTAATATTAAGTTCCAACCGATATAGATTACTTTCCCTTTTTCTCTGTATTACAAATTATATGCATAATATTAAAAAAATATATTGTTCTCATGAATTAAATTTTTTATATGGATACGAAATATATCTTCAAAAAAACCTTCCATACCTTGTCGTGGAGCAGTACTTCCAATATTCTGCATATAAACAGGTTGTCTTAATTGAGCTAAAGGGCCGACCACTGTTGGATGTGGAAAAGGCGAAAATCTAGGATTATGATATGGAAAGTTTGAGCTTACTGGTGATTCGTATGTCGAAACAGGGCTGTTAGAACGACCATCCACGGTTAAACCTGCCGATCTATGGAATCTAAAAAGGAATAAACATAAAATTGATTAATGTATTTCTGACTTCAGTATTTAATAGTAATAAACAGTAATAGTAAGATTATTTAATGTACTAAATAATTTATTTTACCTCGACATTTTGTTAACTACATGTGGCGTCGTATGAGTTCTAACACCAATATTTCCCCCATAGGGAGTTATAGGGAACACATGGGTCGTACCGCGTAACGTTGAAACTGTTACCCATCTCGAATCAAAGGAGAAACACATATCTTGAACTCTAGCAGAAGTATCACCTAGAGATAAAATTCAATTAATTTAGCAAATAAATATAAATAATTCTGCAACATTCGGAAAATTTGTGTGTATGTACGGACATATAATTTAGCAAAGTGACGTCGTAGTTGATAATATGATATAAGGCAGCCCAGTAAGTTCAGGTTAGCTGGCAAAGAATTTTTAAAATTAAGCGCATCTAAATGCTGAAAGTAGTATTGTAATAAGTATTCGGTATAGATGGTAAAACACTTTAACGTCATTAGATATTATTCGTTTCTCTTTATTGGCCGTGAAGTTATTAATTAGATTTTTATTTTTTGGGTTTCAGTCATAATATTACTTCATAAGAAATTAATATATATATATTTGTTCTTACGCTTCGATTTATTTTATTATTTAAACCATCTTCAAAGAATTAAACAGTAAATATGAAAAGGAATTTGTAATTTGTTATTATAAAAATTTAAAATTAATTTCTGATCTAATGTTAATTAAATTATATTTAATTTTTTTATACACACTGATATTATTTTTACAGTTTTTGTACATCTGTTTTGTTTGGTGTTTGACAATGTACTAGTAAAGATATATAGAAAGTTTCTGGACCATCTGCAATTTTATTGGCTTATTAAGTTGGTATAAACATTACTCAGGTCATTTGTGTCTAACCTGAAATTCATTGTATAGGGTGTTCTTTTGATGTGGACCATTTCTTTGTTATTTTTTGTAATTTAGACACAGAAATTAACTACAAAAAAGAACAATTTAAAGAAATATTTCACACCAAAAAAACATCCTATACAATGAATTTCAGGACGGACACAAATGACCTGAATAATATTAATACCAACTTAATAGGACAATAAAATTGCAGATGGTCCAGACACTTTCTATATCTCTTTACTAGTATACTTTCAAACACCCAACAAAACAGATGTATAAAAAAAATGAAAATACCACTGTATTTTTTATAATAAAAAAAGGTTAAATGTAATTTAATTAAATGAACCACTAGTTAACATTGTATTAAAAATTAATTTTCAATTTATATAATAACAGATTACAAATTCCTTTTCATATTTACAGTTTAATTCTCTGAAGGTCATTTAAATAATAAAATAAATCGAAACGTAAGAACAAAAACATGTATTAATTTCTTATGACGTAATATTATGACCAAAACTCAAAAAAGAAAAATCTAATTATATATTATTATCAACAAATTCCTGTCTTGGAAGTTTTTTTTTTTTTAATTTAAAAATGTGATTATAAAGTTTTCTTAAGAACAAATTTTCTTTAGTTCTCCGACTACATAATTAAAACGATAAGAGTATGGGAGCTCATTTGTTCCAATATGAGCCTATCAAAATGATAATCATATCATTTTTCAGATGCTATCATCTCAAAAACAGTTGAATATAAACCTGTAAGAAGTAACATACAAAAATTACTAGAACTTTATTGAGAATACTAATATAAAATATATAGTGTTCAGTTTAAAAAACTACCTTGTAATAAATAAATAAATGATTTAAGATTATTTTAAGTACTAAACGCAAAAATAAAATATTCAAAAGAAACCCACTTTTTTATTTTTAAGTAGAATACTATGTTTGTTAACTATTTGATAGACAGGTTTCAACCGTTTTTTAATTTATTAATAGGTGTTTCACTTAATAATTTATTTATTTATCAGCAGATACTCCATTTACAAAGATATTATATCCATAAATATAATAAAATTATAATGATATAAACATAAAATCAAACTAAACAATATTATGTGTCACATCCCGCGCAACAATACAATAATTGAAAATTAAAAAAAAAACAAGCAGGACCACATCATATAGAATTAGAACGTATCACATAGAATATTCATCATTTCTAACATACGTTTAAGATAAATTTTAAACTTCGATCTCGAAACATGAATACAAAGAGAATCGTTATGGAAGGGCAAACAGAAGAAATCTCTATTTCAGGTATAATGATTTATTGTCAAGCTTAACTTTGATAGAAGATAATAACTGTCGGTATACCTAAACAAAAATGAAAACATAGTGAGAATACGTATTAAAATAGCAGCATAATCTGAATAGTACATTAAAACGTATTAATCCGAATACTTCTTTAACATACTGAATGCGGAATTCGGAATGTGATGGGCTTCGATTCTACGAGAATAAAATGAATAAGGATGTCAGAATAGGGATATATCTTTGTTATATTTGTAATAACACATAATTATGCCACAGTCTTCAGAGCGGCAAGGAAACGAACGAGGAATGCCACGGACGATGCCTGTTTCATTCGTATTAGTTCGCACAGTTTCGCCACCTTCACGTTCTACATTTTCAGTCGAGCATCCGTTATCATTATGTATTAACAGACAGAATACATATTACCATTATATTGCCGATGGATGTGCAGTAAATCTAAAAGTTTTGCGGAATACCGATTGTTAAGTAATCCGAATATTAAATTCATCAGTATTCGAATCATCCGAATATTTACAATACTAACGGGGACGTACTACCCTACCCGCCGTATTCATCGGATTTCGGCTCTTCGGAATACAATTTATTTCAATCAATACAGCACGAACTTTCAGAACAATACTTACATTCTTATAAAGGGAAAATTTGGCTTGATGAATGTGTAATGGAACAAATGTTAATTATTTTCATTGTTCAATGTCAACTATATTTTGGTTAAAATAAATAATTAAATAATCACTCTGTGAATAGATATGCCGTGGGAATAGGGTAGTTATATTTATTTATCACTATCCACGAAGGTCTAAAGGATAAATAAATCAGTTATCGAACTTAACTTTTATGATCTTAGTCGTGTAAATGTTGTCCTAAAAAAATACATAAAGTCGTCTAAGTAATCCTGCCCTGGTTAAGTATATAGGACCAGATGTGATAAGGGTATTTTAACATGTGGTCTGTGGAATACCCTTAAGGAGTTTTAGAGTATTGAACGATTTTCCCATTATTGGGAAACAAAAGAATGATCAAATAAACTCACTATAATGGAAATATATCGTTTGGCCATTTGTAAAAAGAATTATGATTAATAATTGTTTTTTCTATTCACAAGAAATAATGATTTAAGATGTTTATTGCCAAAACAGCCAAGAAAAGTGAATAGTTTTTTTTACAGTCTTTAACATATATTCTTTTAGTTATAGAAAGAAGTAGAGTAGTTTTATCAATTGTGTTATATAAAAATTAAGCTTAAGATGCTCACAGGTCAATTCGTGAATCAAACCTCCGGTATGGTACAGCTAACGCTCTCAGTGGGAAAACTCCCAAATCTTCGAACTTAAGGGAAGAAATATGCTGGGTTCCATCGCCTAATTTGGATACAAACGGAAAACAAAGGGAGAGGGGGTGTAAGATGTAGAAATACACTGTTTTAAGGAATAGTAAATTTTAGTTCCAATCTGAAATTCGAATAAGGGTGATCGGTACCATTCTATAAGCCCAGTGCCGTAGGGTATATGAAGGTTTTCTTTGTTTGATTTGTCTTTGTTTAATTTGGGAAATTAAGGGATTATCATGTGTTGTTTTAGTGGGGCATTTCGCGATTTTCATACGGTTCGATTAAGTAATATAAATAGCTGTTTTTCGCGTTTTATTCCTTTTTTTTTTGTTTAATATTTTATTAAGCTATTTATACGTGTTTCTTCAAAATTGGGTTTTAAGTTTTTGGTTAAATCACGGCCGAGATGAGCAATTATGTTAGTTTTTCGTAATTGTTATTAGTTTTAAGTTTCTCATTGTAAATAGTTCGTTTTTATTCTATTTATTTTTGTTCAATAGACTAAGTTGTTTTGAGAAACTTGTTTTATTCAATTTAATTAAAACCTTCACGCGAATTAACTTGAGGGCGCGCTGCTGCGAGATCTACAAGACCAGAGATGTCTACTGACCAACTAATGAGCAGCCTTTCCTGAGTCCTGAAGATCTGAGTCATGGTTGTGGTAAGCTTTAATAACCATAGTGTTTGGTACTAAAACAGCAAGAGAGAAGTTGAACGACCAGACTTCCAGAGTGTCTTTATTACGTTGATATTTAATTGTAGGTTATTAAAATAGTTACTAATTAATATGGGACAAAAATGATTATAGATAAAGTAATTAACGCTACTTCAATATGTCATTGGCCAGAGTCTATAATCAAATTCTGTCACATAAAATTTGGTGGCAGCGGTGGGATGTTAATAAAAATTAATTTTTGCTTTAAAATTTTTGATAAATAAAATTTGCGTAGTTGCAAGATTAATATTTTAACAAAAAGAACCAACGCGTAGTAGCTATTTTTTTTATTAGTCAGTAATTTTGATTTGAAAATTTAAATATTTTTTTTAAAATTTTTTGTTTGTTTTGAAACGTTCATGACTAGTGAATTTATAGCTTTGAAAATTTCATTAATTGGATTCTCTTTTCTTTATTACAACTTAATTAAAAAGGTTAATATTTCAAGTAAGAATATTTAAAATCTTGGTTAGAAAGTTGCTAGGAAATTTAGGGTTTTCAGGTTAGATAAAGACACAAAACCACAACAGATTCAGGACATCAGTTGCACGCATACTAATTACTTTTGTCACTTGTTGGGAAATTATTATTATTATTTTATCGAAGTATAAATGTTGCGTATTTTGTAAAAAAATATTCGGGCTAAAGGTAGATTATTAGAAATAAAATACATTTATTTTGGTGATTATGTTGACGTTCAATTATTTTTATTGATAATACAAAAAAATACCTAGTAACTTTACAGATAAAATATCAATTTATTTTAAAGTTAAAAGGGTTAAAAAGTAGTTTTCATCCGGTTTTATTAATTCTGTGAATTAATAACTACAACAAGTGTCAAGTTTTAAGTAGTTTTGGAGACTAACGACATTTCAGATTGTATCTCCGTGATTAGTGTAGAAATCACGTTAATTTACTATTGTAGTTACAACAATTTATTTCTTCCAAATTTGTTTTTACCTTGTGTAATGTTAAGATTTACAATCGGTACTGTGAAGTGCAAGTGAATTTAGAAATCGTTGTTTTTATATTGTCTATTTTAGCGAGGAGTCTTAGATAAACTCCTGTATTTCAAGAAATGTTTGTCTTAAAGGGTAATAGTTAATTATCCTAACGGGTTAAAATTTAGAAAGAGAGGGAAGAAAATTGTTCTGACTAGTAGTTTACATATATAGGATTGTTACGAAGTTGGATTTTTGTTTTATTTTACAAACATATGATGAAAGGTTTAAACTTATTCCTGTTTAACTGTGAATTTATGCAAAGTGATTTATAATAGCGATTTATAAATAATACTTTATTTTCAGCGTTTGATATGTGAAGTATTATGTTAAAATTTTTCTTTTCAGGCATTTTTAAAGATCATTCTATTATCATAAAGGGTGGCAGCATTTGTATTTAGCAAAGTTTTGTTATAATTTGATTGTTAATTTTATTTATTTATTTTTTTCGTTAACAGTTTTTAAGAACGATTTTAGGAGGACAATGAGATTTATTGACGCGGATTGTCAGCTTGTTTCCTGATTCAGAGACTGGCGATTAGTTTTATTAGTTTTTATTTATTTTTCTTTCAGGAACGACAAGAGAGAGTTACAGGTCGGAGTGTTTATTTTTCTTCTTTACAGGTGCAGTGTTGGTGTAGCTGAATAAGAGAAAAATGTACGAAAATCTATAATCTATACAGTTGTTTTGAGTATCTTTCAGGTGTTCTTTGAGAATTTAACAGGGCATCATAAATCTATATTTTATTGGTTACGTATTTTTGTGGTTGTTTTACAGGTTATTTCAAATTATTTTTTTTGTTGTTTTTGGGCAACAAAGGTAAGTTGCATGCGAACATTTATTTGCATTTGTATTTGATAAAATTTAGTAGATTCGTAACAATATCCTATATATTTTCTACACAAAAACTTATACTTTTTACCTGTAGTGTAAGCTAGACAGAAGGGACACTTTATTTTTGGATTTTTATTGCCGTAATAAGTTACTATTATATTTTACAGCATTTATGTTGAGTGTTGCGGTAAATTTATTAAGGGTAGAGTTAATTAGGGGATCCGGAGTGATTATTATTTGGGTAATAAATTCGATTTGTTGAGAGTATTTCGAATTTTGAATTTTCATACATAATTCTGTCTAGCATTTCACTTACAGAGTTAACATTGTTTTTATCATGAGGAATTTTTCAGTTTTTATTTTAAGAGAAATTAGTGCTGTGTGGAATTTTAGTATCGCCATCAGAAGTCCGAAGTTAGGCTCACGGTATTCGGATACTGTGACCGAGATTTGTGAAACTAGAGTTTTGAGAATTTGACCTGCAGAACAAAAAGATGGTTTTAAAAGGGATAAGAGTATAGATAATATTTTGCTAGCTGTGATCGAGATAATAGCTAAACATTTTTTTTTAATTGTCTGGGCGTGTATAACATTAAAACCCGGTTAGAGTATTTGTCGATTTATAACGCGTTAATTATTTTTTTCGGAGGTTGTTTATAATACGAGATTTGGGTTAGAGCGGCGGTTAATATCGCGGTAATTTATTTATTTTTTGTAGGGAGATAGTAAAATAAATAAATAAGGGGTGAAATAACGTGTATTAAGGGAATTTTGTAGGCGGCTCTGTGTCGATTTGTCTTCTTTTAAGTTTAAAGTGAAGAAGACGGGGTAGTTTGTGTGCTATATCTAGATATCGAAAATATCTGGTGGTGATATGGCGGTGTAAGTACGTAACGGAGTTTAGATATGGCTATATCCAGGTATATAGCGGAGTAAAGAGTAACAGCGGTTAAATGAAGCTATATCTAAAGAAATTGTCGGAAAGTCCAGAAGTATAACAAAAAGTATGTCTTATTGAATATGTCGGAGCATGACGATTGTAATAGGAGTACTTGTTACTGGCGGCCAGGATGGTCAACCAGATAGTGGAAATGTGGAGACGTTTTAGAGGTGGATTGAAGAGTTGCAGGCTAGAATTGGAGAAGAGCTAGAAAGGATAACGAATACAATAAGAAAACAACTAGTAGTTGGAGACTCTGTGTCAGAAACTAATATAAGAGAGCCGAGATCGTTCTGCTTAGACGAACTGAAGGCGTTAAGATAAGTATTAACCGAAATAAAAGTTCGGGATAATGTTGATCCTTTTCCTAGAAGAAAAAAAAAACTACGAGGCTATTATAGAAACTGTGATTTCGACTGTCAATCAAAAAAGTTGGAAGAAAAAGTCGAAACTTCAAAATGTTTAATAACAAATTGGGGAAAAAGAGGAGTTCTGTGCTCTTAGACGGAAGGATAGGCCCAAGGCGGTTGAAATAATAATAACTGGGGAAAAACGAGTGTTTGGTACCCACATATCTCAATTGGGATAAAGCGAAGAGTTAACATGTTACAGCAAAAGCCAGAAGAAGATTTAGGCGTTTACGTTCAACGGCTGCAAAACTTATGTTTACGGCGTTTTCTGAAGGAAATGCTAATTTAGCTCAGGTGACGCATAGAGACAAAGTTTTAGTAGAAGAGTTGATACTGAGCTTTGACATTAGTTGACTCATATAATAATTAAGAAACGTGATATTTTAATTTATTTCATCTGTGGCAGCGCACACTTGTTATTAATTGTCTATTGTCTAAAAAAAAAATACCTAAACGTATTATGGATATCTTGAATGGCAATATTTTGGACATAACCAGACAGAGAACAGTGAATTTTGGTAAAAGAAATTTCATTCACGTTGGAAAAATTTCCGTTTAGAAAGAGTACAGGACAGCCTATTGTAACAACTTAAATTTTCCAAATTTAGAATGTAGTTTTTGGAAAAATTCAAGCCTGTAATTACTTCCAGCCAGAGAAAGTTGGACTTACAGAGATATAGCTTGATCTTGTTGAATGGCTATCTAGTACGACCCTATCATACTGCCGTTCAAGGCGGTGAAGCTGGTGAACTAGCAAGGATTTCGTTGTTAACGATGACTGCATATCTCGGGGTGTTGCTTATTTATGCAACGATAGCACGACGGGCAGAAATGCTGGTGCTAGAGTAGGGTCTGGCGAGAGACAAGACCTTATCTCGGGGTTTTTATATGAAGTAGTTAAAGTGGTACCACGGAAAAATTGAGGTATGCAAGTCTAGTTCCCAGGTCTACCAACCGTTATTTAAGTCTATGGAGCAAATCAGGGTCAGTGAAAGCCTTGAGGTGGTCCAGAGAGTTAAACAGATATTCAATAGCCCGGAAAAGTTTGAGGACAACCCTTGGTTTATCAATAGTAAATTTTTTTTTCTTCTTTCAACGGTCTAATACTTCTGACTGGCCATCAGAGTATCAAGAGAGGTAGTAACTCGAGGCAACCGACTCTTGCAAGACTGTTGGAATACTTGGAGATTTCATTCATTTCACAGCTGTGATTATGGCGTTCGCGGACGCGCGAACACTATAATTATTAGCCATTAAAACATATCATTGTCGGCATTTGCACGACTATAAATATTGTAAATATCATTTCGTAACAAAAACAGTACAAAATATAGTGTTCTCCTCATTCTTATTGCTATCCAATACTCCAGACCATTAATAATTCCACTTTTCACTTAAAAATTTGGTAGATGTAGTTAGTCTAGGTAGGGCGGAGTGTGCAGCGTCTCTCATTAATGCTGTTTTTTTTGAGGTGAATCTATGTAGCCAGCATAGAGTACATTATGAAAATGTATATACCATTTGCAAGATGCCGTGAGGTGCGAAATGTTACTATTTTAGTGGATATCTTCAGGAAAGAAGATGCCGAAAGGTGTAAAATGTTACGTTTTAGAGAGTTACTGGATATCTTCAAAGAGGAAGATAAGCGAAAGTAGTATGAGGTTATAGTTTCAGAGTTATGGCCACATCTTCGAGATGGAAGATAAGCCATTGGAAACTATGGACGAAGGAGCGCCTTATCGAAATTCGTGTGAGTTTCGCGGAAAAAATTAAGAACTAAATAGACGAAATAGATTAATAAACCCTCTGTATCTCTTTGAAGTGTAGCAGTGGTCCTAATAAGTAAGAAGACAGGACCGGACCAAGGAATTTAGATATTGTATCGATTTTACCAAGATAGTAAAATTATACTCTACTTTTGTTCTCCGATCTTAGTATACTTGACAGAATAAGACGATAGGAGAAGCTTAAGTATTTTCTACACCGGACACGACTAAAGGCTATTGGCGGGTTGAACTTGTCCCAAGAAATAGAGAATAAATAGTATATTCAGTCCCTGGGGTCACTAGAAATGTAACCATATGTCTTTTAGGCTAGCTAATTCTCCATTTACTCAGCAGTGATTAATGATGTGTGTAATTTACTATATATTAGACTTACATTGTGATGTTTATTTGGATGGCATAAAAGTATTTATATAAAGCCACATTAAGCAGCCATTGCAAAATCACACAAAGTTTTAAAAACAACATATTCATCTATAACTCAATTCGGAAAGATCTACTTTTATGTAAATGAAAGTCCATAATTGGAATTATCTTTATACTAAAAGAAGGGGTCCGTCCCTGTTCGAAACAGGTAGAAATTTTAAACACTACTCCAGACCAGCCACCGTTATAGAAATATGATCTTCGGTCATTGCTATAATTAGTGGCATGGAGTTAAAAAGGACTTAAAGGAATTATTATTTTTTTTTTTCGCAATTTGTAATAACACTAGCGAATTTGGCCGAGGAAAATGTCAAAGTTAGATGGATTAAAGACTGTGAAGGATAATTGGCACATCCTAAGAACAGCTTTATCCGGGAAATGCTTTTAAAATACTTAGATTCAAATGGACAGTTTTAGTTGGCTGTGATAGAGACCAATTTGGCAATTACCGTTTTTTTTAACATCAGGTCTACGATTGTCAAGAGTTCTTATCAAAGACTCCAGTAGACAACTCACACTATATATATGCATAGGAAAAGTATTATCCTTCGAAACGCAAATGTGTGGATTTCATTTAGGTAATTATACAGTTTAAGGGTTACTTTTGGGTCAATAAATTACAGTCAACAAAACTACACTGTAAGAGTTCAAGTTAGGACACTAAGTATCACGAAATCTAGGAACATAGGAGGATACAAAAGCAGCCGAGAAAAGCATAAGCCATAGCGAATTGTCGAATTAAGTGGTGTAGTGACAGATGTTAGAGAGATACATGGTACGGATGTAAAAGAAGTTCGCGTACGGGGGTCTTAAAGAAAGTAAATACGTGTATAAATGGGTTTGATTATTTTAGGGAGCGAGTGATCAGTTAGCAAATATTATAGCAAATATTATTATAAATGTTATTATAAATAGCAGTTTGTCGCAGCAAGAAATGTTTCCAAAGTACAGAGAGGAGTGACACAGTAGAGCCAGATAGCTAAAAGAAGATACGTCACACTGTGTAATACATCGGGAGTATTTCTTTTTGTTTTATTTGTTTGTTTTAAGGGTGATGGTATTATTATCTTTTTGTTTTCTCCTGGAGTTTTAGGTGTGTATATTTGTCGAGAATATTAGTAATGTCTTGGAGTTTTAGAGCAAGCAGTACTTTCTACCGTAGATAGCTAATGGTATCGCTGAAATTGGGTCATCCAACTGCGTAGGTGATGTTTGACGAACAAGTTCTCCCTCGTATGAAGCCATGACAGAGTCCGGGAACTTCAGTGAAAGCGACACAGCAAACCGATCCAGTGGGGCTGGAATTACAACAACCTATGACGCAAAGGACATTGGAAGAGGCAGAAGCAGATAACGAACCTTCCACGACGAAACATTCGATTTCACTGGTTAACTCCAACGATGTGTTTGCTTGGAATGGACATGGAGAAGTGGAGTCAACATTGAATTCATTACCAAGGAAGCAGTACCAATTGACAGCAAAGAAATTTATGGGGATCAACCACACTGATCCTCATACAAGGAAACTATTTTTCAAGGTCGAGAGATCGAGTTCATGCACTTCCCATAGGTCACGACAGAGGAAGCTTGTAACGATTCAATAAAAGTGGATTTCATTGCAAAATTATGGGTACAGAGAACATCTGCGTGCGAGCAGCCTGGCCTTTTTGAACCACATGATAATCAGGTAGCTGCATTCTCTGCAACGTTCGGGTCATCAAGAGGAGTCCAGAACACCAAGGGGACAATGCAGGGACTGGTTAAAGACTCAAAAGGACGTAACAGTGAATCGTAAAAAGCGGTACTTGTTCAGACTAGTGAAAAAGTGCGTGTTCGTGGAAAAGTGAAACTCGATCGTAAAAGACTGCACTTAGCAGATGTGTTTTAAAGGAACTTCTTAATGAAGAAAGAAGAATGAAGAAGATTAGGTTAAGGTTTATTGTATCAATCTACAAATTGATATATTGCAGCGTAGTTGAGATTTGTATTCTTTTACTTTCCTTTTGTGGGAAAATGTTCAATCTAAGGGGGAGGGTAAAATGTAATGGAACAAATGTTAATTATTTTCATTGTTCAATGTCAACTATATTTTGGTTAAAATAAATAATTAAATAATCACTCTGTGAATAGATATGCCGTGGGAATAGGGTAGTTATATTTATTTATCACTATCCACGAAGGTCTAAAGGATAAATAAATCAGTTATCGAACTTAACTTTTATGATCTTAGTCGTGTAAATGTTGTCCTAAAAAAATACATAAAGTCGTCTAAGTAATCCTGCCCTGGTTAAGTATATAGGACCAGATGTGATAAGGGTATTTTAACATGTGGTCTGTGGAATACCCTTAAGGAGTTTTAGAGTATTGAACGATTTTCCCATTATTGGGAAACAAAAGAATGATCAAATAAACTCACTATAATGGAAATATATCGTTTGGCCATTTGTAAAAAGAATTATGATTAATAATTGTTTTTTCTATTCACAAGAAATAATGAGTTAAGATGTTTATTGCCAAAACAGCCAAGAAAAGTGAATAGTTTTTTTTACAGTCTTTAACATATATTCTTTTAGTTATAGAAAGAAGTAGAGTAGTTTTATCAATTGTGTTATATAAAAATTAAGCTTAAGATGCTCACAGGTCAATTCGTGAATCAAACCTCCGGTATGGTACAGCTAACGCTCTCAGTGGGAAAACTCCCAAATCTTCGAACTTAAGGGAAGAAATATGCTGGGTTCCATCGCCTAATTTGGATACAAACGGAAAACAAAGGGAGAGGGGGTGTAAGATGTAGAAATACACTGTTTTAAGGAATAGTAAATTTTAGTTCCAATCTGAAATTCGAATAAGGGTGATCGGTACCATTCTATAAGCCCAGTGCCGTAGGGTATATGAAGGTTTTCTTTGTTTGATTTGTCTTTGTTTAATTTGGGAAATTAAGGGATTATCATGTGTTGTTTTAGTGGGGCATTTCGCGATTTTCATACGGTTCGATTAAGTAATATAAATAGCTGTTTTTCGCGTTTTATTCCTTTTTTTTTTTTGTTTAATATTTTATTAAGCTATTTATACGTGTTTCTTCAAAATTGGGTTTTAAGTTTTTGGTTAAATCACGGCCGAGATGAGCAATTATGTTAGTTTTTCGTAATTGTTATTAGTTTTAAGTTTCTCATTGTAAATAGTTCGTTTTTATTCTATTTATTTTTGTTCAATAGACTAAGTTGTTTTGAGAAACTTGTTTTATTCAATTTAATTAAAACCTTCACGCGAATTAACTTGAGGGCGCGCTGCTGCGAGATCTACAAGACCAGAGATGTCTACTGACCAACTAATGAGCAGCCTTTCCTGAGTCCTGAAGATCTGAGTCATGGTTGTGGTAAGCTTTAATAACCATAGTGTTTGGTACTAAAACAGCAAGAGAGAAGTTGAACGACCAGACTTCCAGAGTGTCTTTATTACGTTGATATTTAATTGTAGGTTATTAAAATAGTTACTAATTAATATGGGACAAAAATGATTATAGATAAAGTAATTAACGCTACTTCAATATGTCATTGGCCAGAGTCTATAATCAAATTCTGTCACAAATGCTTGGCCTCAAAAAACGAATAGTACTTTTGGCGCGGAATCCATTCTTTAACGGAAATATGGGAAAAAGACATAGCCAACCACAGCCAATACTTTGATTGTTGAGGTAAATCATTTTGTTGAGGAAATAAATGCTTGCATTTTGCGAAAAAATCGACATTACTAACTGAAACACCTATTAGGTTTGATATATTTACCTTTTACCATTTACTGACAAAAATAGTACAAACTGGTATAATTGTCATTGAAGATAATTAATCAACCTTGAAACCCATTATATTGGAAATAAATAAAAACTAGCCTATAAAAGCAATAACAGATTTGTTTAAAAATTAAGTCATGAAAAGCCTTTAAAATTTTATTTATACTATTTTTTGTCTTAAAATAAACCTTCTAGATTAATGTCAATATAAACTGAAAACCCTGTACAAGCGTTTAAAAGTAAATTGATATCGAGTTTAAATTTTACATATATGTTCATAATCTCTTTATAATCAAAAGAAATTTTTTTTACCATGGAAATATTGATTTTTTAAATTATATATTAACTCGTTAATTTTTGTAACTACCGAGAATTTTATTTTATTATTTACCTCTATGTAAAGTGTATAAATGATGAACAGCTGCCAAAGACGATCCAACTGGATGAGGATTAATCCTGAACAAATTAAAATCGTGACCTCTCTTGTCTGCCGTTAGTAATAACATTCCACAAGGACCAAACTGAAGCCAAACTATAGCCTCTGTGTGAGCTACAAAATGAGCTATTACAGATTCCGGGTGAAGTGATCCGTCGGCGTTTTGAGTTATCTGGTTCTATAAAAAATATGACATTAGAAAAAATGATGTAGTTCATTAGCGATTTCATTAAGATAAATTTTTAATTGCTGCCTACCGATTTTCTTATTTTTAATTAAGTTTTTAGTATAACAATTTACTTCCACTCAACATTCATTACGTTTATATCCACGATTTCGAGCCAAATTGAAAGTGAAGCGGCTTTAAACTAATTTTAAAATTATTCGTTGATTTCGGCGACTTGAATTTGGGTTGAAAATTAATTTCAAGTCACCAGTTATTTCATACGTGTGTGTACCTAACCTCAAAAAATAATATTTGTTGAACTTTTTTAAGAATTTGTGTTCCTTACTGTAATAAAGTGAACTTAAAATATATACAAAAATAAATAAATATTTCGCTCATAACCTTAACCGCTTTTTGAAGTCGCTTTAGTAAAGTTAACCTTGTTTCATTTTAGGTTCGACTTTCCTGGTACCCAGGAAAAGCTGCAGTGCTATAAAATTTCCTGATAGCAGCCCCCATGATAGACAACTAAGGCTTTCAAACCCTACAACTTTTAGAAAATATCATTAGTTATGTATAACTAGTAGTTGATTGATAAGGTAAGCAAAAAAATATTCAAATTAAAAACTTATTTATAGTGATAATTTAGGTTGAATGTTCAAAAAGAAATCTACATGTAACAAATTTTTTAACTATTTTATATGCCTATTTCGCCGTAATTTTTAAGGGATTCATGCAAGAATTTCACAAATTGATTATCATAAAGGTTCCTCTATACTTATGCAGAATTTACATCCACTTGGTGTTCTATGGGTTGCGCACTTCCACTACTGAAATTTCTGCTTTGACATATTGAGACTCTTGTAAACGTAATCGTTTCAAGAGCTTAAGCGATAAATTGAAAGCTGATCCAGGGACATTCACGTGCAAACACTTACACATACTTATTTTTACTGTATCAAGATAACAAAACATTTCCAGTTTCTCAACGAGTATAATTCCTACTTACTCGTTCGAAAACAAAAAATATGCCCTCCACGCCTTATCTGTTTATAACATTATTCTGTTATACATGTACTAAAAATAATTACCTATTCTCACAGAATGAATAATGTACGATTAAAATTTCTATACATTTCAGAGATAACTTCTTGCAGTCAAATAAAATGAGTCAAATATTTCTTTTTAAAATCACTTAATAATAGCAACATACCTCAATATCAAAAATCGTTACGATGCCCTTTTGAGGAACATCGGAGGTTCCTCCTGCCTGAGGACTGTTGGGGGAAGTTCCTAGTTTATTACTTTGGTTTCCAGTTAGGCTAGAGGCCACTGCATCTCCCAATTCCCGAAGTCCTCTTCCTAAAGATTTGGCCGCATGAAGAACAGTGGCTGTGTAACTCTATATAGAAGAAAGTATTGTTTACTACCGATAAAATTACAAATGAACTACCAATTTTTAAATTGAATACTTTTTTATATCGATCGTAAACGTTACTGAATATATATATATATATATATATATATATATATATATATATATATATATATATATATATATATATATATATATATATATCATATTTTTAAGTAAATTATACAATATAAAGTATTGAATGTCATTTGATACGACAACTGTGTCATTAGTAAATTTTACTTATTTTTGGTACAGCCTATTTTTAAATGTTAAATGTGAAAAAATAGGTTAAAGAAGCTGGGTCAACAAAACAATTTGTTTTAGGTATGATTCATTGCAATTATGATCACTCTGAAAAGTGCAAAAAATATTTGCCATAATTTCTAGTTCTTCTTGGTCTGTGCATGTATAACCGGGGCAATGAAAACCTGTCCAACGACCGCTATGGAAGTAATCCTAAACCTCACACCTCTACATATATTTCTAGAGAACATGGTGAAGAGAATGATTTATAAGATGATGAGAGATAAGGTCATAAAACGAAAGCCCAAACTTTCATCCAGAAATCAACAAATCTGGGACATGCCTCAAGATGAAATGAAAAAGAAATTCAACTTTGTCAAAAACACGCACAAAGTTGAGTCACACGAGCGAATGGGACAGAAACACCATTGAAAAACTCAGCAAGAAATCCACAAAATAACGGAGGGAACTGGAGTAGGAGTGTATGGACCCGGCACCAGACATACGAAAGCTTGAGTAAGTCACCAAGCATTTTTCAGGCAGAAATACATGCCATTAAGATGTGTATTCAATTTAACAAGGAGAAAAACTAACCCGGCCAAGAGATTATCATTATGACGGATATTTAAGCAGTCATCAGTGCGCTGATTTCTCAAGTTATCAGTTCCAAAATGGTCTGGGAATGCCTCGAGGAAAAGAATGATTTGAGTAAGAATAATAAAGTCACTCTCATGTGGGTACCGGGACATATAGGGATAGAGGGGAATGAAATAGTAGACAGGCTCGCGAGGAAAGGGACCGAGATACCATTTCTGGGGCCAGAGCCTTTCTATGGAATCAGTAGCAGCGTAATGCTGGAAGAATTAAAAATAGAAGAAGAAAGCAGGACTTCCAATTATTGGACGGAGCTGCAAGGATTGAGGCAAGCTAAGGTACTTCCGGGGAACTACGACCAGAAGAGATTCAAAGAATGCATAAGCTTGAGTAAAAACTAACTCAGAGTTCTTACAGGGGTCCTGACGGGGCATTGCCACCTGAAGGTGCACCTCAAGAAACTCGGAGTGGTAGAAAGAGAAGAGTGCAGATTCTGTGAGGAGGAAGACGAAACCTCTATTCATATCCACAAAGTGCAGCGCTCTGGTAAACCCTAAGGTGCGGTTCTTGGAAGCACATAAAATCGAAGAAGGGGAGCTACCCACCTTGAAGCCGTCCAACATCCTGAGATTCCTGAGGGAAATAGGACTAGAAGACCTGCTCTAGCCGATAGGGTAACTCTAACAACTGGGCAGCAGTAGGGGGGAACAATAGATCTACCAGATCGCACCAACTCTACGCACATACAAACATACTTCTTCTTACTTAACCCATACTTATCCACTCCTTGTCCCATATTCCCTCCACATTTGCATGTTTGCATTGCACATAATCATTTTTTACCAGCTATTCGTCTAATATCATTCGCCTGTCGCTTGTCTAGTCATCCTACATTTCTCCTTGTCTGTCTAAGTTTTCATTCTGTATTAATTTGCCCCTCTTTTTGGGTAGTCTAGCAATGTGTCCTACCCATCTTCACTTCATCTTCGATGTTTATTATGTCTATGATTCTTGTTCTAGTCCTTACTTCCTACGAATTCTATCCCACAACAGAACACTAAGCATGATCCGTTCCATAGTTCTCTGTGATGATATGGACAAAGACTTTCATAAGGCTTCTTGTTTCTGGCTCGTATGTGCAGACTAGCGGCACATTGTCATCATCATCATCATTCCTATTCACTCATTCGATAATTTCGAATGTAGGTCTCTCATTTTTCTCTACTTTTATTTATGATAGAGCTGTGCCAATACTTCGATGGGTCTACAAGGAATTCGTTCCAGTTATTAGGTATATCTCCTTCACTTGAACACTTATTTAGTAGAAAGGGATTTGGATCTTGAAAGTGGAGAAGGTACCTCCTCCTATAGGGTCTGCCCAACCTACAAATTTAACGTAGGTGACGACATCGCCAAGCGGCATTTCCCTACTTATTCATTAGGATTTTTATATATTTTATAATGTCATGTCCCCCATTTTTTATCAATTCAAGTATTAAGTTGTCTTACCCTGAGACTTTATATCTTTTTATATGTATGTATAGTTGCCTTGGATATCTTGCCTTCACTTATGTCCGGCATTTCTTCCGAGCTGACATTTGTTATTTTTCTGAATAATGTATTTCAGCATTGTTCTTTTGGTTTGTTTTTGAAGTTCTGCAGTTTAATATAATATTGTTCTACTGCCTTGGTTATTTCTTCCTAATCTCTGACTAGTATTTCACCACTGTCTTAGAATTTTCAAGTTGTCATTTTCTTCAATGATTCTTTCGAAAAGGGTTAACAAAACGAGAATCAGATGTACACTGAACATTTTAAGCCCGAGTTTGTCCAATTCTAACAATTTTTACATATCGAAATACTGCGCGCCAACTCAAAAAACATGGTTTGGAGAAAAATGCGTTTAAGGCTTGCGAGAAAATAGTCACGCTTATATTTAGTCAACAATGCCTGGTCCGTACAATATCCCATCCTGTTCTTTTCTAGAGACTTCAAAATGTCGAAAAATGAAAAAAAAAAAACATTTTTTTGAAGCCAACAAAACTAGAAATCCCCCTTATGAGCAGTCTTCTTTGAACATTTCATTGCCTTCTCTCCAAGTTTACTTTTTAAAGTTTTTGTTTTTTAGCTACTGTCACATCTTCTTTTACGATATTTGTTATATTTGTGTTTAATTAATAGTTTATTAATTCGACTTTAATAAAATATATAACACATAAAAGAGATAAGTTTTCGCCTATATAATTTTAAAATAAAATAGAAAATTTTGGGCTGTGCGGACATTATTCTCGTGTTAAAAAGTGCGGAGAATTCCAAGACAATGGGGTTTTGATATATTTCTTTTTTAATTTACCGTCCCGCCATCATATGGCGGTTTTATACAACATTGCTGGTTTGTGTTTCTCTTGTGTTATTGTGTGATCAGTCGAGATGTCGCTATTCTTGTCCTGCTGCAATGGCCTGATAAGTCACATATGAGGACAAAACAGTGCTGTCGTCATTCTCCGGACCCAGAGCTTCTCCATTATCCTGGAGTTCTCGGCACTTTTTAACAGGCGAGTAATATTTACCAACAATCTTATGTTCGCACAGCCGAGAATTTTCTATTATATATATTGACTCACTCAATGCAGTTATTTCCTATGCATATGAAAGTCTCCATTGGCGATTATTTTTAATTTATTATAATTAATTTTCAAACTTATCTTTTGTTTAACATGTCATTCAGTTCGTTGACGATTATGTCGTCTACGACTCTGGATTATTTAATCTAGTGTCATCAATGTTGACGCCTTTTTTTTTTCATTCCAACCTTGTAAAAACATCCTCAAGAGTCATCGAACATACCTTATGGAAGATGGGCTCCCCCTGGCGTACTTCTCTTTTCAGTACTATTTTACCGGTTGTTGTTTGTTCTGATACGTATGGCTGCCTCTTTAAAAATGTTATCTATGGTTCATATGTACCTTCAATCGACTCTTGCGTTCGACTGGGCTAAACGCATCTTGTCATAACATGTATGTTATACTCCTCTTCTATTTCTATCAGTCTACGAATAGTTGATAGATAGTCGATCGCACTAAATCATTAAGACCCATCTGTTAAGTAATCAATTAATTACGAAAAAAAAAAAAGGATTCAGTGTGTTCAAAATCCATGTTATAGGTTTCTTTTTAAATTCAGGAAAATTTGATTCTGTGTAAAATAACATCAGGTCAATTGGCTGTTTAAGATGTCATGATATATACAATCTGTATTCTCTAACATTTTTTCAGAAACAACCTGTGTACTTGTATAAAAAATTAGAACTAAGAACTGACGTACGTAATATTAATTTAAAAAATCGATGTTCGACATCCATATCGGCATTGGTCGTTCTGGACCGAGGGGTCTCTAATCACGTATTTGAGATATTTTCTCGTTGCGATGATCCAATCTTGTATAGCTTGTAGAAAGCTTTCGGTTTCGGGGAACATTTGCCTTGACGTCAACCAGTAGGTCGACGCTAATTTATCGACATTTTCCTGGTTGACTCCATTCGAGTGTCGTCCATGAAGAGGTTTATGTAGCTAGACTTGACACTTTTCTTGGTCTGGTGATGAGAAGTCAGTTCATGGCCCCTCAACCTCAGCAATGTGGAATTGTCTGTCTCGCATATTGCCCGGTGTAGCACACAAGACTCTGCCAGCCTGTGAAAATATGAGCATAGGTTTGTTAATTGTTTTTTCAATTGCTTATCAATATCTACCAATTCTCTTCCCCTGGCATCTTGGTACCATTGTCCGTTCACTAGCACGTCGTGCATGATATTTGTGTGTCTTTGTCAGGAGTGTTCTGTCTTTTCTCTGCAGACTTTCTATGTCCGTCCTACTCCATTTCACAATTCCAAAAGAATAACTGAAGGAAGAACACGCATAGTTGTTGAGTGCTTTAAATAGATTTTTACTGTTTAGGTTGGTTCTCAGTACCCGTCTTATGAACTAGTTGGTTAAGTCAGTCCTCATAATTCGTTGGTCAATTCTCTGTGCCTGTTTCATGCCCAATTATGTATATCTGTTCTGCCTCCAATGCCGAAATGGTTTAATTGTTCAGAATCTCAAATACTGCTGGTTGTATCTGTCCTCTGATTGTGTTTAGAATGTGACATTTATCAAGGCCAAACAGCATTCTTATATCCCCAAAAAAGTCCTCCACAATTCTGAGCATTTGTTTCTGATGATTTCTGGTGGCAGCCATCAATTTAGGATCGTCCATGTAATGAAGATGGTTTAATCTTATCATCTCTTCATGATTATTATTTATCCTGAAGCCGTATCTGATGGAATTTAAACGGCTGTGTGTTCATGGCAATACAGAACCATAATGGACTTAATGAATCTCCCTGAAATATTACTCTTCGTACTGGGATTGTTTCTCGATGTTGTTGTTGGAAGTTATCTACCTTTGTTCTCTAAGTTAACATGAGGTGTTCTAAAAAGAACACAATATGTACATCGGCTCTATAAATTCTCAATATAGCTGTCAGCCTGTCATATGGTACTGGGTCAACGGCTTTTTATTAATCCACATAGGCGGCGAAAAGATTTCTCTGGACATCGTTTTTCCTGAATTGCAATTACTCGTCTCTGTAGTTTAGTTGCACTAATCTTTCCGAAGATTTTCGATTTTGGGTTGTGGGCTTGAGTAGTCTTTTTGCTGCCTCATGGTGATTCTAACCTCCATAGTTCTAGCCGCTGCAGTTGTGGCACAGTAGATGTAGGTATTCTAGCGTGCGAGTCTTTGAAACCTAAACTGGCAATACTGTTTTTTATGATATCCAATACAATACAGATTTTTTTGGATGAGTTTACTCATGGCAGTAGTGACCTGCATAATGGGTTAATTCCATCATACTCCAGTACCGTCTAACTCATTTCACTAGATAATTTCTGGAGAGTTCAATAATTTGTTCAATGTTATCATCAATGCATCTAATTTCCAGCTCGATTTCCGTTTTTATGATGTTAGGTCGCGTTTTTGGGATTAGTTTATTTCGGAGTATAATCCTGTATTGATCTGCTATTCTCTGTTGCGACACTTGTAAGTATGGATACTCCTTGCAGAATTCGGCATGTAATTGTTGTGATCATCTCTAGTCCTAGATTAGTTACTCTTTAAAAAATGCGCACTATTGACTCATTCATAGACTCAGTCCATTTCATGTGTTGTCTTGGTCGTCCCACTTAAGTGAGAGCTGGTCGAGCTTCCCGCGCAGCACCTTCGGCATGTGGAGGTCTTGGTGTTGTTTGACTCTGAGGCTAATGTAACTGCTATTGTTGCCGTTGTTGTGCAACGGGGGCCCGTCTCCTTAAACTGTTTCTTCTTAAAAATGGAAGATTGTCTCCCCCAGAATTCGTGAAACGACAGCCCTCAGCAGAGGGGTGGGATCCTCCAGAGAAGACCGGTATCATTCATCCATTTAAAAAAATTTTTGGTATGGTTATATCGGGTTTCTTTTTCTAAATCGATTGCCTTCCCTACGGCTTTGAGCTTAATCTACCCATTTGTAGCCACCCGCTTTGGGTGAGACGCTACGTACGTGGCATTCCTCTTAGTTTAGCTTCTCATATTCGACTTATCCAGCATGAGACACCATAAGAGTAGTTGAACTACCGCCGGCTTAGCTCTCAGGATCATCGAAGCACGCGAGTCCCATCGGTTCATCGAACTGTGAATGCCTTAACACAATTAAGTTAAGTGCTGTGACACACGAACGGACATGGTGAAATTACAAGGGTTTCTAGTAGCTCTAAACTATAAAACATTCCCAAACTACAATATTTCAGGTTTACTTATAAGTATACAGTGCATATCTAGTACATCCTTACTGAAAACTAGTGAACAAACATAATAAATAAATAAAAAACATATTTTTAAAGTACTATTGAATTTAAAAAGCCATTTCATGATATAACAACAAAAGACAATGGCTATGAATGCTGGAAAAATAGCACGGTACGACTTATCAACCCACTAACTGACTTCTTTAACCTTAAGTTAATGACATTTTTTGTACAAACAGATAAAAACATATTGTTTACATCTTAAACATTAGCTATCGTAGCCATTCTCAAGTGAAAAAAAACTATTATATTATTTTTTCACAAATTTTAAATATTGAATTATCTGTTTTTAGAAAGAAATATTTATAAAAAAAATTAAAGTAAAAATCAATGATGAATAGGTTTTGATTGGCAAACGTAATCGCTGTATTGCTAGTAAAACTCTTAATCTGTAGTTTGTAAAATATCACAGAAAAATAATACCATTTCCATAATATAACTATCAGGTATTAATTGATATAGATGTTATTTAATAATGATAAAATTATGTTCTAGGTTACAAAAGACACTTTATTAACTACTGATGTATACTATCACTCATTTAATCTACTTCCTTCAATTTAGTAACTTAATCATATAAAAAAATAAGTAAATAAATACAATTTTGTATCATACCCTTACCTGAACTCCTTCTCCTTCATTTCCCCCACTGCTTCTACGAGATGTAACCAATTTTTTCTCAGCAAAAGCCAACCACCTTGGCCCTAAAGCCACAGGATTTGGCTGAATTCCGGGGCTAAGGTAACAAGAAGTCACTGACAATTTGTCTTCCAGAGTAAATGCATCGAAAACGGCAATTTTTTCAGCAAAAGTTATGACAACGGAACGGCGGTTGGCTAGCACATCCAAAATCTGATTTTTGAATTTGATTTGTTTTACCTAACCAAAAAAAAAATATGACATTGGATTATAGTGAATAACTCTTGTTGATATTTCAAAGATTTTTCTTGCCACGTAAAAAATATATGAAGGCATTCACACCAAAATTTATACTCATACATACATACGCATATGAAAAGCGTTAAACTGTGAATTTTCTTTTAAGAGAAAAAAATCTAATAAGTATCAATAATAATAACACCCACATTATTTTATACTTGATAAAGTAATTAGTATATTTTTATATTTTACATAATTAACAAATCTGATTGATAACTATGTACCTGGCTTATTTCAGTTTCCAAAAATAATGAAGTATTTCTTACCTGCTCACCAGTTTTCAGGGAATAAAAGTTCAAAGACCCTGCTGAAGATCCATGCATGGCCACGTCTACGAAGGCAATCAAAGGTCGTTTAGAATCAACCAGATCTCTTTTGTTTAAGGCTCCAACTTCATATGGTGCTGGTAGAATTCTAAGAACCTTAACGGAACCATGACGCCAAGAAAATAGTTCTATGGCTTCTCCATTTGCTGGGATTGCCCATACCTTAGAAGAAAGGGCCCATTTTAAAAATTGTATGTTAAAAACTCCACTATGATTCTATCATTTCTATTTATAAATAACTTATCCAATAATATAGTAGTAAATTTTCTTTGTTGTTAACTAAGCTTTATTTGTATTGTTAAAAAGTGTTGCGACTATTTTCTCAATTATCTATATTAGCAAAAATTAGCATTTTTCTCATCTTAATCGTCATACAAGTATTTAAAAAACGGTGATGGTGTATCACGTTTAGTACTTCTAAAATTATCAGTTTTAAAAATTCAATTATTGATAATATGTACACTATTAATTCTCTCTCAAAATCATTACAAAAAATATTAGAACTTCAACACTGGGATTGGGGAACATTGCTCGGGTTATGTTGTTAGGGTAATCGTTACTTGGGGAACATTCCCATATTTTTTAGAATCTAAGTTCTTAAGATTATTTTTATGTTCCTCATTTCATATGAGACAATAGAGTTGAATTATTTTACCTGTACTCCAGTAGTGTATCCCAGAACTAATATTAAACTTGATGGCAAGGGAGATTCATTTTTGAGTGAAAAGTTTGATTCATCCCAATCCAGATTTTCAAATCTTGCCCATTGAATCTGATCTTTAGAATCGAATGAATCATTGCCCGTAGTCGGGACAACTTCATTTATAAAGCCTGCAATAATAAAATTTTGTAGGTGCTTATAAAGTTAAAATTTGTATTTGAATATTATTTTGGATTTATAAAGTAATTTAAATAAAACAATTATATTAGTAAATGCAACACATTCTACACTGAAGACTAAAATACATAAAATAGATGCTCGTCTACAGAAAAACTAGGATTGTTAAAATTCATTTAAGATATCATACACCTTAAACCAGTGAATGGGTGTGTAGTTATTTAAATTTACTTTATATTACTGCAGTAGCCTGACAGACTGACGAAATAGTGTTACTGTTAATGTTGCTAGTGTTACCTCCCTTAAAGTACGTTTGTCACATACAAAGATGAAAATAGACACACAAGAAAAAGGTACGTATTATTTTTATATTAATTGATTTTTAAGAAATGAAGTAGAAAATAAATTATCAGATACTAACGTTCATCGTCGGAAGAGGATATTATACTTTCCACGCTTATCAATGTATTAATGATACTGTGTTTCTAGTTATCATTGAATATTATTACAGTGTGATTAATAATAGTTTACCTGCTACACTATCCAGAATAGTTGGATCAGTGACTGGTTGAGGAGTGACGACATTTTGCATCATTGGTGTTAGTTCAGGTCGAGAATGATTTGGTGAGTCAGCAGACATTTTTCTTGAGATCTAAAATATATTTTTTTGTATTTAAATATCACTTTTTCGTTGCGCCGTTAAAAGTCCGAGAGTGTTTTTTTTAACTTTTAATTATAAACCTACAGATAATATATAAAATGAAAAAATTATATATTAAAACTATAGAGATATAAATTTATTTATATCACATTTTTCAGAAATACTGAAACATGTGCTTGTTAAAAATTCAAAATTTCTTGAACGCAGGTATAATCCGATCTTTATTTTAAAAGGTCTATGTAAACAAAGCTTTTTAAAATGTTTAATCCGTAATAAAAATGACAAGCTTCGGGTTTTGTCAAAACCTGCAAGTACCTACTGTCAAATTTAACAAAGTTTGTGTTTATTTTGATAGAAATAATTTGCAATCGTAAGGAATTGATCAGAAACACGCCACACAATCAGTAATAATTTAGTGTCAAAAATACCCAAATATGGAACAAATACTCCAAATAGCACAATGTTTGAAGAAGTACTAAAAATAAAATTTTGTTTTTTGTATATTACAATTTTTAATTTTTAGACTTGTTTTGTAATGTAAAATTAAAAATTATCAAACAAAGTCAGCAACGGGCAAAACTTTAAGTGAAAAATGATTATTTCTGAGAAATTAACACATTTTTCTTAATTTTAGTGACATACTATATACTCAAAGCACTAAGTATATAAAGTAAGCAAGACAAATTGTCCGGACGATAATTTGCCATAAAATAGTTGCTAATTAGTTGTGAAAGAAAAAATTTGTCGTTTCTTACTTTTAAAAAATATTGCATATTTTGCTAACTTGATAAAAAGTTAGCGAAACACTTAAGGCGATAGTTATTAAAAAATAATTTTCAAGAATTTGCCTGCTAGGAACTTGCCATGATAGAATGTCAATGCGCGGCATTCAGTCGAGATTGATTTTGCCATGTATTCGTAATTATTTTTGCTGAAAATCCTGGGAAGTGTCGGTATTCGCGAATTATCCCCAAAAACCGAATACGACAAATACCCACGATGAGGAACCAATTCCCGGAAATCCTTCGATAAAATGATGAATTCTTAGGGTGTGTTCGAGGGAGAGACATCAAATCCACCATTTGTGTAGGGAGAAGAATAATTAAATCTTCGGGAAAAGTTAGCTAAAATCAATTGCGACATTTTCGGAAGCATAACAACGAACTGCGAATTTTCATGACGATTACAAGTATAAAATATGAAATGTCACCCCTTAATAGCTGGTGTCTTGCTGAATTGCAGGAAAATGTGATATTACATGGATATTTGTTTGAAAGTTGTAGACAATGTTGAAGATTGGCTAAAATGTGGTCGGACTTGCATTGTATTTATTTTTATTTTTACGATGTTTCGATTAGGTTGTATCTCTAATCGTTATCAAGTATAAACTGAATATTTTGTCTTAAGACTACGAGCTTATATAGGGATTGTGTCCATTGAAGCGCAAAGTTTCGCTTCACTGTACACACCTCAATGATTTGATGTTACAAAGTAGTGGTTGCCAAAGATTAGGTATCTCAACACTCGATTTACTGAAGATTCCATTATTGTTTTTAATGTATGCTGCTTCTATAAATTTTCTTTTTTTCTTATTGGGTTTCATATATATATATATATATATATATATATATATATATATATATATATATATATATATATATATATATATATATTGCCGCAGCCCCAGACCATTTTATATGGTGTTGTTTATCCCAGGAGTGTTCTGCAATACCTGATCTCGACGTTTCCCCTTTTTGTGTATGAGTTTTATGTTCCTTAATTCTAACTTCTAGTGGTCGTTTGGTTTCTCCAATATACATTTCACCACACTCACATGGAACTTTGTAAACACATTCTTTCTTATCGGTAGTTTTAGGTTTTGTTTTTGTTAAATGAGCTCTAAGTGTATTTCCTGATTTAAAGGCTGTTTTTTTTATTATAACTACTGGCAATTCGTCTTATTTTCTCCGACGTTCCCTTAAATGTACGGAATTGTGAAGAAGGAATGTGTTTCTTGCTATCCAGTGTTCATTGTTCTAAAATTATTTATTCTTTTCTTTCTTCTAAGTTTAAATGTGAATTTTCCGTTTATGCCGGGCGAATTAGTTGTTGACTTAGGGAACCTTCCACGATGGAATTTCTCAACCTCTTCGCGAAAGAAGTGATTTTTGGGAGGTTTACAGCAAAACACCTTATAATTAGGTTGTTATGTATTTTTATTAACTATGCATTTTACACTTGCATATTAATAATAAACTTCAAACTTCAGTGGTATTGAAATGATTTAATTAAATCATTACAAAAGCTTCGATTTTATGAACCAAATGCGGTTGAACCAACAACGAACACCCTTAGTCAACCTACTGCGTCTTGCTGTACTACGCAGTAATGCTGGTGCAAGCAGGATAAGGAATCAGTGTATGGATCAGAGTGAAGTTCCGTCTATCGATGATTTTGTTGTCTTGTCTACATGAATCCAGAGAGATACAATTGAAAATCAAGTCGCTAATTTATGGAACAGTTTGGATGAGCTTAAGAATAACCGCAACATTTTGGGGCCATAACAATGAAATTGAAGCTATGTCGGAGGTACAGGACTAATATGAGTGGTCTAAAAATATTATTATGTATAATATTCAAGACAGTAATCTTAAGCAAATAGGATATCGAATTAGTCATGACAGATGTTATGTGCGGATTCTGTTGGAGATATTGGAGTTAAATACTGACACAAAATGTAAAGTTTTTTGAGTTGGCCATGGAATTAAAAATTCCAAACTCAGGCCAATAAGTACTGTGGTTTCAGAGGGCTCAATGTCTCAGAGCTGTTTCAAAAGTAAACATACATTGAGAGGTAGCAATATTAGTATTGACCCTGACCTTACTTACGTAGACAAATGAAGGCCCTCTATGAGCAGCCTAAATAACGAAAATATAATACTGCAACAGGATTAATTGTTAGATATAAGAATGGAAAGTCCTCCATTGCAGAATCAAGCCAATCATATAAAAGTGAACTGGCAGCAGAATAATATAATGCATCAAATAATGCTCCAAAGAGCTATTGAAACAAGAAACAAAAGCGCTTCATTGCTACCTTGAAAACACGGGCGGGATTCATCCCAAGTTAAATGACATGAGCATAGTCGCAGGGTATCTCTATTATTAGTAAAAATAGAGACTACTTTTTTGTTAAACAAAAGATGCAACAAACAAAATTTTCCTCGTCTCTATTTTTAAGATACAGAACTTAGACGAGTTCTTTTATTCCATCGATGAAAAAGCGCTGAATTAGTCCGATGGGTTCTTGTGACGTCATAAATGGATTTTCAATGAAATTATGTTGAATTTAAGAACGTTCATTTCCGATTGACATGTGACGTTTTTCCAAAAACCTAACCTTAAAAATCCAATATTTTATTTGGAACTTTATTTTATATTTATATTTATATAAATATTTTTATATAATATAGAAATTCCGTCATTTTTATATATAACGAACAATAAATCAAAAATAGTGACAATTATTTCTTTCCAAGACAGAGAAATAAAAACATAACCTTCAAAATTAACAGTTATTTTTTCCCCCACTACCTGTCCATCGCATTCATCGGGGTCTGAAGCCGATGGATTCGATGGATTGTTGATGCGTCCATCGATAAAAAAAAGAACGGTGTAATGATCAATCGCATTTTTATCGCTTTATTTTAAGAACGGTTTGATGGATTTCAGATTAGTGCGCAAAATCATCGATGGAATAAAAGAACTCGCCTCTTATCTTAGTTAAAATGTAAAATCAAGAAGTAAGAACGGGTTATTGTAGAATTTTTTACTAAAATCCACTAACGTACTTAGTTTCCTTCTAAAGACATCAGATTTTAAGTCGCGGACACAATTTAGGATTTTTAAAATAGTATTATTTGACAGCTAGATTTCAATTTTTCCAGCTTTTCAAAAATATATAATAATTGATATTTGATTTCATTAATAAATCTAAAATTTTAATTTTAATTACATATTTTATTAATAATAATACTTCTGGTACAACATTTGTATATCATTTAGAACTTTAGCTTCAAAGTTTCTGAGATCCTCTAAATATATAATGGTTTAAGAAAAACACTTTATATTACTGCTGTAAATCTGGATTCCTGAATATGAAAAAAATCAACGGAAAAAATGCAAGTAGGCCACGCCTACCGCGGAAAACAAAAGCTTTATAATTTTCAGCGTAATTTGGCAGGTGAAAATTTAATTAGATTTGAAATAGTAACGTAAAATACTTTTTTTAAGTTTATTAATCGATGGCTATTCAAAATTTTAAGATATATAACACGCTAGAGTGTTTTTCTAATCGAATGAGATCTCTCATGAGGGTTCTGAATTATATTTTAACAGGTGCGTATAATTCATACTTATTGCTATCAAAAAATGTTTTAGAGCTTCGATGAAATACAAAAGTTTCTTTTACATTATAGATATCCAGAAAGAAGGCTGACATATTTTCTAGATTAAGGAATAACTTAGTAAAACATGGAACCTTTACGCAGTCACGGCCCAAAATGTATGACAAAGAAAATAGAGAAAGAGACGAAGTGAATATTTCGGTTTGTATTGAAACAGCGCCTTCAACATCATGTAGAGGGATAGAAATGGATAATGGAGGCATCAAAGGTCGTCCACAAACAATATTAAAAAAATTAAGTACCACACCTAGAAATTTTATATTGATGCAGAGCGTCGAAAATGTTCTGCACTTGGTATATAGAACAAGTCAGAGTCGGAGATCATTTTGGAAGATTGGTAATCTGGTCCGATGAATGTTATTTCACAAGTATAGCTATTTTTAACAAACACAATACCAGATATTGGTTAGTAGAAAATTCCCATATTTTTATGAAAAAGAACAACAAGAGCGCTTCGGATCTGGTATCGCTTGTTTTATCTTAAGAACTCAGATTAGGTACCGAATTTATGACAAGGGCCTCACAGCAAACCGCTATGCAGAAATTTTAGATGTAATACTTGAGTTTCTAAAAAATTATATATATTTCCAGCAAAACGGTACACCAACTCAGAACTTTCAGGTAGTGCGACCTTTTTTGGAAACTAGTTTCCTCAAAAATGGATTGGTACCAACGAGCCTGTTAGTTGGCCATCCAGATCGCCTGATTTATCTGCTCTGGATTTTTTCTTATGGGGCTTTTTACAAAACATGGTTTATAGGACTCGACATCGTTCGGTAAAAAAACTTCGCAATGTAACGAATTTGGCTTTTCAGTTTGTGGAAAGCAAATAAAAGTTACCTTCAACTCTTAAACTATATATTAAAAGGACCTTGAAAACTTATTCTAAATAATATTCAAGACGATGTACCAAAGGTATTACTAATAATAAAATATATATTCGATAATCACAACCTACTACAAATTTAAGTTTGAATTTAAAAAGAAAATCAAAATTTTAGATTTATTAGTGAAATCAAATATGAACTATTGTGCATTTTTGAAAGGCTTGAAAAAATTGATATCAAGCTATCAAATAATATAGTGTTCCGGGCAATGAAAAAGCGATTTGCAAGACCAGAGTCTGCTACGACATTTATTGGAACAGCACCAGTACTTGAAATTACTAAGGCTGATATTCATGGGTTGTTATCCTGATAAATCAACACCAGACCCACTGGAACCATATTGTAGCCTATAGACACAGCAAGCTATTACTGAGCAAACTATCAGTCAAACTCTTGCGTGGATGCCAGGGCACAAGGGCATCCCGAGCAATGAACAAGCGAACCAATCTGCTGCTCCATTTATTGAACCAGGGTCAGTATTTGGAATTACAAAGGCTGCTATTCATGGGTGGCTATTCTGGCGGATAAATCAACAACACCAGATCCACTGGAATCACAATGCGGGCCACAGGCAGAGCAAGCAGTTGCTAAGCAGACCATCCGGCAAACTAAGCTGCGAAATTCTGTGTATAAACAGACAACAGATCAGGTTGGATTTATAACTGGCCACTGCAGCTTAAGAAAACATCTACATACAATGTGCATCTTAAAAGAAGAACCATTGTGCAGACTATGTAATGAAGAAGACGGGACAGCCTCACACAACACCTTCAAATGCGAAGCTTTAACCTACTGAAGAGACCTTCTGCGATCAATCAATCTAGAAGGCCTATATCCAGAAGATAAACTAGTGAGCAAGCTGCTAAACACGATCGAGGCAACCAACTTGTTCACCTACAACAGATATAACAGGTGACACAATAAATCTTAGGGCTGCAGTGTAAGAGCTCGTCAACCCTGGCCTGCTATATCATGTAATCAGTCAGTCAATCAATTAACTATAATTAAACATGACAAAACACATTGCAACATTGTATTTTACAGAGAACAAAATAGTTAATTAAGATTTAAATGTTTGTAAAATGTTAAGTTCGGGATAAGATTAGTCAGAGAAGAAGCGCGCGAAAAGAAAGAGTTCTCTCCGTAATTAGTGCGATGATATGAAATGTCAAAAGTTTGGCGGTTATGAGTTGACCTGACGGAGCTCACAAGCCCACACTGACAAGAAAAACAGGTCAGTCAACAAGTAAGTTGGTCACCTTGTTAAAAAGGCGATGGGCTCTTCCGTCAGAAAGTTGTGGCAAGTTTGTCAAATTACACATTAAATCATAATGAAATTCATTATTATTTTAAAATATATAATGAATGAACACCCTTCATTCCCCGTTTGTGAGAGATGTAACATGACTTTCATTCAGACGAGGCGAATTCACGAGAAGACCTTACCAGTGAGTACTAGAGAAGTCTCAAGGAGTGCATACGGGAAAAATCTCTTGAGCTCCTTTTCAAAAAGCCCAATATCTTGAAGGAGTGGTTGGCAATATTTGCGATATGCTCAGTAGCTCCGACCCCAAGGTAACTCCGAGATGCTTAATGAAAATAGTAGTTGCTATAATATGACGGCCGATTTGGTAGTCAAATATCACTTTTGATGCTGACGAGGAAATCTCATGAATTTACATATGGTTGTGTTTAACTGCATCTCATTCCTGTCCCACAATGCCATAAACCAGCCCAGATCATCCTGAAGCAGCCGGCAATTATCCAGATTGTTAAAATCTCTTAAACAATTTCAAATCGTCAGCAAACAAGAGAAAATGGATATTTCTAAAACATTTACATTGTTAATAAAACGTCTAAATAAAAGGTCAAATGTGAGATCCCTGAGACACCCCTGAAGGGACTGAAATTTCCTTAGAGAACATTATTAACTCATATAATCTGAAATTGACTATCAAGATAGATCTCAACCCATTTGAGCAACAATCCAGATACTTTCAAATTTTTTAAGCTTTCTCAACAATACATTGTGGGATGAATAATACAGAAGATTGAGTTCAGTATTCCTACCCCACAAAACTCAAATGCTCACCAATCACTTCAGAGGACCACAGAGAAGTTAGATGATTAGTTACTGGTTTTTCGAAGACTTTTGGGTATGACACTTATAATACTAATAGGTCTATAATTCGCCACGTCTGCTCTGTCACCAGACTTATGAATAGGCATAACATAACTAGCCTTCCAAAAATTTGGAACGTAACTATGCTGTAAGGATGCATTAAAGATTATATGTAGTGGCCTAGCAAAAATATAAAAGAATAATTTTGAAGCAAAATCGGATGAATAAGATCCGACCCAGGACCTCTGTTTGTTTACTTTGTTTAACTCCTTAAAGATATCAGAAATTGGCATTGAATAAGAAGAAACGATAATATTGTTGGTGGAAACTTCCTCCGCACACTGAGGATTCTTTAAATGATAGACAAAATTAAAGTAATGGACAAAAGATCGGTAGTCTCAGGACACATGTCAACTATGATGTTACTTAAAAAGATACTATGTGGTATATAGTTATCCATAGGTTTTGAGTTGATAAAGCTCCAAAAATAGTTAACATCATTTTGAAGGGAAAACTTGACATTTTCTATCATTCTCTCGAGAAAACACTACACTGTGCAGCCAAAATGCGGAATATTTGATAGTGTTGATGAGATTTACCCATTTTATATTTTTTATGTACAATTTTTTTCTAGATGGTGAGATTAATCAGGCCGGCCACTTGCTACCTTCTTGATAGGAACAAAAATTTAGAGTGCTGTACAATATGTCATAATAGGTGTTTCATGTACCTCAATAATCAAGGTACTGGCCATCGTTGGCTATGACTTTTTCTGTCAAAGAATGGATTCCGCGCCAAAAGAACTATTCGTTTTAGACGCCAACCATTCATCAAGCCAAATTTTCACTTGTTCGTAAGAATGTAAGTGTTGTTCTAAAAGTCCATGTTGCATTGATCAAAATAAATGGTAGTCCAAAGGTGCTAAGTCCGGTTACCACGGCGGGTGGGGTACAAAATATAGAGCTTTTTACACCCCATCACAGTATACACAAGTACATAACAGGAAACAATAATAATATTATACCGAATTTCCACAGACTTGCAAGAACCAGAAGGAGCATTGATTAGTACAGTGTCAATTTTTTTAATATCCTATCTCCTAATACAAGGGAACTAGAAGAAGGGCGGTTTCTAATGAAAATAAAGCAATATCATCTTATATTAAAATCGTTTTATCCTTTTGAAGATTACCTCAACAATAATTTTAATGACTTATTTTAATGTATCCTGTACTTTGTTTTCAATATAATATTATATTATGATAAAATTTGTTTTCATTTCTGACTTAAATCATGTTATCCCGTGACCAATTCATGTAATTGTATTTTTAGATTGTCTTTGTATCATCCTTTTATATTGGGTAATAGGTCTTTACATGCTTTTTTTTTAAAGATTATATTTATTACTGATATTTTGACTTGTAAAAGCACTTTTGTGTAAATATTACCAATAAATTGTCTCTCTATCTTTTTAACCTTTTCCAAACAGTTTTTTTTACACATTTTGCACCGTGGGGCCGAGCATTATCGTGCTGAAATATATTGGTCGTTCTTCCTTCAATACTAGATTTAATTTTATCAGTTGTTGATATCGATCGCCAATAATTGTTTTAACAGTTTGTAATACACAGCTCTCTGCATCTTCAAACTTTTTCGGCTGACCTCGACTCTCCTTGCCTTTTGCATCAAAATCACCACTTTTGAAGTGTTTTAACCATCGTTCACAAGTTTTTTTGATTAAAACATTCTCACTATAAACTTCAACCAACAATCGATAACTCTCAAAAGTAGGTTATTAAACTTCCCCGCAAAACGTGTATTCCTGGTACAATGTTCGGAATTTTCGAATTTATAAAAAATAAATTTTTTGCACTATGACAACTGATAACGAACTGGCTTTTAAGGGCTTATGTTTACCTTTCGAATCACATAGTATATATATCAACGAATGTATTAGTGCCGCTATCTCTTAGTAAAATCGTCTATATTAACCAAAATCTATTAGAAGAGATTCATCATATCATCAACACTTCGACCTGAAAGAATACCGTCTCAGCAATAAGAAGATCCCTAAGACAGGAGTATCAACTGATTTCACGTTTGAATAAAATTCATTGGCTTGTTTACTGACATAGAGAAACTTTCTGGACGTTCTAAAATCAAAACATAAAGATGTATGATGATCATCTTTACTCACTAAAAGATCACATAAGTTAACAAGTTTTCTATGACTAAACATCAGATCTAGGACAACATTATTAAAATTAAGATTACTTACTATTAAGCTGAAAAAGATTGTTAAGTGCACAAATATCTGATACAATTCTTTTGTTCTCAACGACAACAGGCGAAGTGTAACAGTCGTCCCGCGAAACTCCCACTGAACACACATCATCAATCATCCATGCTGCCTTGGGAATATTAAACTCTCCAACTATACAGAGCTCAGCTTCAGGAAAGGCTTCTTTATTAACTCAACGGATTTGCTTAACGATTGATAGTTGGAGGAGAGTTTGGAAGTAGATAGATGCAGCCAAAAACACACTGACCTCTAGAGGAGTCAATGGATACAAAAACTTGTTCAGCACAGCTACCAAAACACCACCAATTGTTTTGTACTAGTTTGGTCAGAATGATCCCTTCGGATAATTGCATAGTCCCAATTCAAAGTAACATTTTTAGACAAGTTTGTCTCCCTTAGTATGATAATGTGGTAGTTGTTATAGAAACGTAGACCTTGGATGTTCTGATAAAACACTAGTAGACTCGTCGCTGCAGGATTTGTACATTGACCGTGAATATTCAGTTTTCCATATTTCTAACAATTTATGGAATTCCTTTGGTGTATTTAACGCGTGCTTTATTTTCTCCCCTAGTTTTTCGATTCTTAAATTCGATTAAGATGGGATTTTTAACCTCCCTTTGTTTTGGTGTAAATTCCAAGTTATATGAACTTGGATACTTTTAGATTTTAATATGTGATGACATCCGACGAGTGATAGTGCTTCATTATTTGATCTAAATGACACTATTTAAGCTTGTGCCCTTTATTATTCTTCCTCTCAACTCTAGAAAAACTGATTACCTCAGGGGGATTATTACTCAAGATTTTTAGGATACAGGAGATTTTCCTTTCGTCGTTGTTGGTTTCAGGAATATTGTAGAACATTATGTTGTTCAATCTGTTTTGACGATCTTGGAATTCGTCTCACATAGAGTCGTAATCAATTCCAGTTTGAATCCATCGACGTGTCGGCAAGAGTTTGAAGGCATTTAACTTATCCTCGTGATTCATGAAATATAATGATGAAATGAGTCATGATGTTGGAAGCTTCTTGTATAATTATCTGTAAATGATCCAATTCTTCATACAAGTGGACAAGCCAACTTTACCTGATAATCAGGCACTGTTAGCTTATGTTCATTTTGTTATGGACCAAGAAATCCACGAAGGTCTGCTTTTTGGGAGAACTTTGACAGTAAAGGTGATCAACATTTTGAGAGATTATTTCATGGAAAAAGAGAAGAAAACGACGAGAACTTTCATCAGCTCATACTGAATTAAGCTGGTTGTCAAAAGGCTTATGTTTGACAAGATTTTTTTCAGTTTTTGAGACTGTTTTAGAGTTTTTGAATGCTAAAGATACCATTTTAAAAGAAGACTTAAATAGAAACCAAACATTATATTGCATATTTAACAGATTAGTTTGCCAAATTTAACGAGATTAACTTGAAATTGTAAAGTTTTACGAAGAAAAACATTGGACGGCGAGAATTTTTGAAGTTCTCCAACTTGTCTCAAACATATTTTTAGGATGATGACGTCTTGGACTATGTCCAAGATTTAAATACCATCTACACAGACTTTAAAATTAGCCTTAAGGATGTTTTGACCATATGGCGACATTAATGCATCGGATGCCGTACCATAAGAAGAACGGTTCGGAGTAAATACTAATATAGAACTAAAGATGCAATTTAGAAATGGATATCAGTATTTGGGCTTCAGAGAGATATATTTGCTACTTATTCTGCATTAAGTATTATCGCAAGAAGTTTTTTGAAAGCTTTTCACCTTCATACTTTGTGGAAAGGGGTTTCAGCACGGTTACCAATCTTCTTACAAAAAAAAGCCAGATTGGAAATCAGTAGTTCAGAAGATTTAAAATAAACCTGGCTAAGTTCAAGTCCAATGTTAAAAATTTGCTACCAAAGCGTCAGGCTCATCTCTCCCATTAAAAATATATCTATCGCCAAAAATTATGGCAGGCAGAGAACGATGCACTGAAAGAAAAAATGGAAGCTGCAGCAATTTTTGCGTTCTATCCCCTATCTGCCATAAAATTTGACAAGTAGAATTAAAGGACTGATTATTTGTGTATACTTAATTTATGAATTTTACAAGATTAGATTTGTGTCGTTTTAATTGAGAAAAAGTTGAAACATTTCTATTTTTGAATATTTTTTGCTCTACAGTCTTGGTCTGATCATAAACGCATAACGAGGCGATGCGCATCATATTTTATCAAGTTTTATGAGAACTGAAGCAAATAATATTTTTTGTGAATGTATTAATAGGTTTGATTCACTGCTTGTTGAAAACAGTTGTGAACTTTTTTGGATATATGTAGAGACATGGTTGATGTTGTAAAGGTGTATAGAGTCCCCACTGGTAATGCTGATCTTCCCAAAAAAAATCTTTTTATTGTCTTAAATAGCCGCACAAGCAATTATAAGATAATGGTGGGAGATTTTAAGATAAATTGTTTAACAGACTCCGTAAATATCCTCAAACTAAAACGCTTGTTTGTATCTTATACTATTAAAAGGCATGCAAGCAGTTTTACAAGAATCGTGAGGGATACATCTACAGTCATTGATTATTTCTGTAGAAATATGTTGTAATCATTACTGAAATTTAACATTCTGTTTTTAGTGATCATGAGACTTTGATTAGCAAGATCTCTACAAAAAATTGTCCTAAGAGCTTTAAACTGGTTAAAGTCCTATTTAAAGAAAAAAAATGCAGAGGGTGCAAGTACATGAACTAAATGGGGATAAAGTCTACTCTGAGCGTGGACTTATTACAGATGGTAGTCCGCAGGGCTCTATGTTGGATCTGATACAAAACAGTACAATGACTTATTGTATTCAAACAAATACAAATCTGCTTACATTTGTTAAAATTTTCTTCTTGTTATATATAAAAGATCTAACCTTATATAATGTGTAGTTTTACCTTTTTAGCTGATGAAACTTCCTTATGTTAGGTGGTAGGGAATGATGGGAACTTGGAAATAGAAATAATGATTCAAACATTATAAACAACTGGCTTGGAAATAATAGATTATTTCTTAATATTTTTAAATCAAAATGCATATTTTCCAAGCAAATTTTTCAGATTAGGATAGGTAAACAACTTGTGAGTGGAATCTTTGACTATAGGTTTTTAGGAATATCCATGGACAGGCAGCTAAAATGGGGAAGACATGACAATAATACGGCGAAAATTCTAGCAGTGGGTATATTGGCATTGAAAGCTGTAACTGACCAACTTTATGGTGTTTATATTTTACTGGATGTTTATTATTCACTCTCTGAATTGTACATAAGATACTGTATTATTTTCTGCGGACATACTAGTGTTAATCGTTTGAACTTACTATTTTTATTGCAGAATAGGGCAATAAGAATAATATATAATGCAGATTTGAGATCCTACTGTGCACCGTTATTCAAAGCCTTAAAAATTCTTACTGTTTATGACCTCTTGGTATGTGAAACCTTGATTTACATTCAGAGTCAAAAGCATAAAAGTAATAAGGATGTCCATAAGTATAGCTCTTTAACTAAAAACTCATTTTACCACTTAAGTAAGGTTTGATATAACTTTATTCGCTCAGTACAGTCTTCGAAGGGGGAGCAAAACCGATATTAGCGGTAGTTACGGATAATTCAAATACTTCGGGGCGATATTTTGTACTTTTGATGTATCAAATATACGTGACAATTTTAATTCTTTGTTAAATAATAAAAAACAATATAATAAATAAGCAGAGTTACTGTGCTGTAAATTGTAAAAATACTAACAAAAAAAAAACAGCGTCAATTTTATAAATTTCAAGTAGCAGAATGGAAATTAAAGAAATAAATGGACAAAGTTAAGAACGCTGGTATAACACATCTTCGAAGTTCCAAGGTAAAGTCATGTTTTAAGTAATAAAATACATTGTTCTCTTTGTTGTAATGGCCATTCAGGGTAAGTACACAACAACATATAATAATTTTTATTTCGCATTATTATTTAATGGTAGCTTTTTTTATTGACATTACTTAACCTAAATTTCAATGAGTTTTGATTATTTCTTTATTGATTGTACTAATTTTTTTTAGCTAAAGTACTAAAAATATATAATAATAAATTAATCTTTTCTCATGTTTTATAAACCCTTATACTTTTATTAAAACCAAAAAATATAATTATCAATTGCCATTTTCCTTATATTATAATGTCAATATAAGTAAATATCACCCTTTAGTTCATGTATTAGTTGGCGCTGCTGTCACACATGCAGCCAATACCAATGCAAGTTAGGCAATATCTTCCCATTAACTTTAATAGAATTGTAATAACTTTCTGGTATCTTGTACAAACTATTCAGTAAAATAATTTAAGGATACAACATTGCCACATTTTAATATGAAATATACTGTTTGGAATTGTTACTTGTTGTAAATACTCAAAATCTTAGCAGAGTATTGTTTTTTTAGTGTTTTATGGTTTTAATTTGTGTAAATACAATTATTGTTAGTTTGTGAATTTACTTTTTTGTTGCTCTATATTTATTGTTCTACTTGACTGACTGACTAATACATAGTTTTTAAGATAGTTATAGTGAACATGTTAGATATAATCAATAATATTTTACAACTGCATGGCTTAACAATAAAAGATTAATTTATTTTAAAGGAAGATAAAATGTGATATCTCAGAAATTATAAAATAGTAAGAACAGGCAGAAAAAATGGTGACGTTACATGATAAAAAGAAAGATAAATTAAATTCCTTAATTTGAAAGAGTACACTTGAAAAAAAATTAAAAAATTGTTTTAAATTTGCATCTAAGGGAAAAACGTTTGTTGAGGTAAATTCAAACTAAACAAAACCTGTTCATGTAAACCAAAAGTTTTCAAAGCAAAATATTTCTGGTTTAACAACTTAATTAGCTCTGTTCTGAAATTGTTTAAAATTACATGCGATTTTTTCTCTGACAAGGATGACAAGTTATAAAAAATATGGAGCTTTTACTTTTCTTTATTTTATTTTACATGGTTTTGTAAGTGTAACAAAAATATTTACATTATTGATAAATGTATTAAAAATATTTCTTTTACTAGGCCATAATGACTATGTGTTTTGTAGTGACTAAAAGTTAATCATTATAAATCTTCAAATTCCTTCATTCTATTGCAATAAGTAATCTAAATTTTGTGCTTTTTATACATGTATATTTTATTAAAACTTAAACTTTGTTTATAACAAACACAAAACGTTAGAAAGGAATTAAAAATGTGAACATTTTATATAAGTTTTGTTTCTTTTTGCTGACTCGGAAGTTATTAGTTAGATATTTCTTTTTTGAGTTTCGGTCATAATATTCCTTCTATGGAATTAATACATGTTTTTATTTTCAGTGTATTAAACTGTAAACAGGAATGGGAATTTGTTAATATATAAAACCAGAAATAGAAATTTGTATTTTGTTAATATTTAAATTTAAAATTCAATTCAATTCAATTTATATATCAACAAAATACAAATTCCTATTCCTGTTTGCAGTTTAATACTCTGACAATGGTTTAAATAATAAAATAAACTGAAATGTAAGAACCAAAACATGTACTAAATCTATAAAAGTATTGTTATGAGCGAAACACAAAAAAGAAATATCTAATTTTATATAAGATAGTAGTTTGACTAGCTGTAAAATATTTTAGTTTAGATTTAAATGGTTAAAATATTTAAAATTCATTGCATAACCAGAAAAATGTTAAAAACAATTTTAGGTGAGACCAAAACTTGTTAAAATCTAAAATAGATCTTAAAACTCTCATTTTTCATAGAACTGATAAAAAGGTAAAGGACAATATTATTTCTTAATTTTGTTTTCATTGAATTAAATTTTGACCATATACACTTTCAACAAATATCTAAAAAACCTTGAAAAAAAACTACCAATAAAAACTGAATTTGTTTGGCAACAAAAACAAAGGGTGTGGAATCAAAACAACTTGGAGTCAGCAGTGATCTTGAATATTTCAAGGGCATGCCTTGATGTACCTGTTTCCTCTTTCAAAATTGTATTTTAATTCCAAAGGAAAAAAATTACATCACATAGCTTACCAAAACACTTGTTTTCTAGAGAAAAAAATATTAAATACACAACTGCGTCACATCGCAACACAAAAGAACTAGGGAGGAATGGCTGACATTTCTAGAAATTAAACCAACTTTGTTCTCTAAAAACACAATCGAGTTTACGCAAAAATTGTATTAAAATCTAGAGATTATTATGCGTAATAAACTTCCTTTAATTAGTTATCTAGCTATACTTTAAAAATAAACATTCACTATTGTAATAATCACTTGCCAACAACTGTCATCAGAACACAACATACATCAGCTGATTGGACAGCTTGGACAGAAAAATAACAATCTTTCCAACAAAGAAGTCAGACAAAGAGAGAATATGGTGATCCTTTGTCTAGAGGTGAATGTGCGCATGATTAAGGATGGGGATATCGTGCAATTTGGCAACAGCAAATTAGCGACCTTCGAACAGAAATAATTCATGAATGCAGGGGTCACAAGAGATCCCTCCGATATTTTATGGTAGCGATAGTGACTTTACAATAAAATTTTTTATTTCGAAGTTTCATAACGCTGAATTTACCGATTTCCGTTTAATTTACGATAAATGCATCAATAACAATGAACATATTTCTTCTAAATTTTCTTTCATAGTCATATAAACTGAGCTGCATTAATTAGGGAGAATTTGTACCAATATTTTCTAACAGAAGAAATTGATGAAATAATTAAACCTAACCTTATTTTTGTCTTGGTATTTATGGATAAAATGTTCAACATAATAAAAATTATTCCAAAGCAACAATTCCTGAAGGGAGCAGAGCTTTTAAAGTACCAAAGCTTACGTTCTTTTCTTTCACAGGCATATTACTGTGAAGAAGTTTGGAACCATCGACTGAATAGTACTATTTTACAGAGAGTAAATACAGAAGACTTATATCTGGAACTGGATCAAAGATACCAAAAAACTAAACAATTAAATGCCATAGACGTGGATATTTTTGTTAACGCTTTACAGGACAAGTCTTATTGTGATGAGTTACTTGACATTGTTCACAAATTACGTCTCACTGCAGATACAGGTTACACATTACAATCTACAAGTCATGCAATTATACGAGCATTGTTGCAATTTGGGAAGTCCGAAGAACTTCTAAATGCACTGGATGACCGACTAAATTATGGTTTATTTCTAGACTACTATTCGGCAAATTTACTTATGGATACATTTTGGAAATCAAAACTCTTTGCTCATGGATCAAGAGTTGCTAGTCAGTTGATGTTACAGGAAGAATTAGATCATCCGTTAGCTTGTAACTTTGGACTATTACATTGTTATAACTACTTATTAAATCCTGAAGGTAAGTCTGTTTTCTTATTCATTGGTAATTAAGAGATGAATCAAATTCTGTTTGCATTGTTTAGTAACCTTAGTGGTAATTATTCAGATTAGAGTAAATCTAGGAAATGGAAATGGCAGGTTCCCTTATGGTTTTGTTTGTTTGTTTTGATTTGTTTTTTGATAATTTTCTTCATTTTTCATATAAAAAATGGGAAAATTTATGAATTTCTATATAATACAGATGCTTCTATTAGTGTGGAATCAAGAAAATTATCAAAACAAACAAAACCATGGCGCATGGCCATTTTTATTTCCTAGATTTACTCTAATCCAAATAATTACTTTTTTTTTTTTATGTGTGTTATCTAGATTAATCTCCAATACAAATGTAACTTTGCTGTTTCAGGTTGGCCTGAGCTCACTTCTCCCGCTGAACCAGAAGAAGAAGAAGAAGAAATCAAAATACGAGTCAAGTACTTAAGAAATCCATATAATGATGAACATTTTGATTTAAAAGATCCTAAAGAAATTGTAGGCAAAACATTGGCAATGATCAGTAAACACAAGGCCGATCCTCTACATCAGAGCTTTTATATTCTGGGGTTGGCTCTATGTAGAAAAAATGAGGAAGTGCAAAAAGTTTGTGAAAACCTAAAAGAACCATTATATAAGGAAATTTTAGATTTAGTACCTGATGATAGTGCAATTAAAAATATTGTAAATGAATTAAAAACAGATACAATTAATGTAGGGGATTTATTAGTAAGTAATGTTAAAAAATCATCCCAAAAAACATCAGAAAAAGATATAACTGATCAGTGCCAGATGTTTGAACAATGGGAACAGGACCGAATTAGAGCCTTGGAAGAACAACAACAAAGGCTGTCTACTGCTAAAAGATTAGAAAACATTGAAGACATCCAGAATGCCTTGAAGGAAAAAGAAGAAAGGCTGTGGTTCTTCGAGAGGGAAGAACAAATTGATTTAGCTATTGAGAAAAAGAAGGTCTATTACCCAAAGAGGTGGTTTGGAAAGAAAAAGAAGCCAAAGAAGATTGATGAAGGATATGTGCCTCCTGAGGTATACAATAAGCAGATTGAGGGATCTCACTTGGGATAGTTTTTCTAATATTAGTCTTTGTTAATAAATTTTTTTTAAATATATTTTTTTTTGTTTTATTATGTTACTTGTAGTAAGTCTTTAGGCTCGAAGGTATACACTAAAATAATTCTTAGGAAATCTGAAAAATTCAAACTGGTTTCATGAGATCTAAAACTCCTGTATGGATCCAATATTTATTAATTTTTTTTTTCTGTGAAAAAAGTCATATTTAATTTTTAATGAACTGCTAATATAACAGATAGATAGGTAAACTTAGTTCCAAGTTACATACAATAATAATCTCGTTTTTCAACTAGGATGAGAGATGATTGGCTACAGTCAACTTCACACTGAATTCTGCAGGGAGTGCAACATACAAATGTTGCAACAGAGAATAGCAGACCAATAGATGGTTATTCTCTGAAATAAGCATCCCGGAAATCCGAATTAATTCAATTTATTTCACAAATATTAAGTTACAATAAACAAATAGTACATTTGCCTTGATATTAATTTTACACAAATCACAGAGTTTATCTTGCACCTAGGTATGAAATACCTGTATGTGCATTAAAAGTAAACAACCATATACAATTTCAACATGACTGTGTATTCACTAATCAGTCCAATCAACCACAAAGACACATGACAATAAAATATAACTGCCTAGTATACAATTTATTGGTGAATATTAATCACTACACCAGTTAACAAAGATCCACATAATTAGATATACACGTTAATCAATATAAAAAAGACAGAAAATTACAACAGTGCAAATATTAAAATTACTAAAACACTAAAACAAATATTACATTATTAAAATACATTTATCATTTTAAAAGGTATTCAAAAAGAGATGACTGTTTGAGAAGTAAAATGTCCTAAATACCTTTTTAAACTGTTTCCTTCCTGTAATATTACGCATATTAACTGGTATGAGATTATACAATTTAGGGCCAATATAAGAAACGAAATGATGCCCTTGGTTATTTCCACAATATTTGGTGTTGAGTAAATTATTGGTGTTACCCCTCGTTTCATACACATGAGATATTACTAATTTCGCAAATCTTTCATTACAATGGATAAAATTACAAACTGCGATAATATACAGGCTCTTAAGTTACAAATATTCCCATCATACAACAAATTAGTGGGGTACAATCTTGGTTTTTTCAGTACAATTTTCACAATATAGTTTTGTGTAATTGCTAATTGTTTTTGACGACGGCTACATGCCCCTCACCAAATCAGTGCGCCATAGCTCAGCAAAGACTCGACAAGTGCTCTATAAATCATTATTAAATTATTTTTTGTCAGAAATTCAACATATAGAATTTATAAATTAAACATCTTATCTTAACATCATAAATATGGAAATTGAATGAGAAATCAGAAGCACTGATATTGAAATTTTTGAACTTGAGCCACAGCGAGAACCGGAGATTGGAGAACAACCAAACACAGAAACTATCTACTGAAATGAGTAAGGCAATGTTGGAGTGTGATAGAACTAACCCATTAGACAGGCGAGCATTGCCAAGAGTAAAGTTGTCTAAAAAGCTCAGTATTGTATTAAATATAAACAACAAAGTCTTGCCAGTTTATGTTCTAGGCCCACAGGCTAGAACATCTTGCATATGCTTGTGGAAAGGCATAACTTATTAAATAAGAAACAGTTTGATTTTCAGTGGGAAGGACACTGCTAATGGGGTTTTTAATTTTCTTGAGAGACTATGTCTGGGTTTGAATAAGGGAGTAATGGCTGCGTCAGTGTTTTGCAAAGGCATTTGATTGTGTGGATCGCGAAATACTGTTGCAAAAGCTATCTTAGGGATTTAGGAGCTATGCTTTAACTTGGCTTGGATCTTATCTGGCAAATCGGAAGCTGGTGGATGGCATAGTATTTTATCCAGTGGCGGCGCGTTCATAAGTGCTGCGGAGCTGCAGAACACACATAATTTCGACAAATTATATATTTTTTAATGTAGTGTATCCCTAAACTAAACAATAAAAATATTAAATTATTTCTCTAATAGCATTGGCAAAATGGCAAACAAAACACCGCAAGTTTTCCGGCCTGAACACTCGAGCGTAGGGCCGCCGCTTACGAGCCCGCCGCGGATTTGGGTTCACAGCTAATGATTTCTGAAAACAAAGCGAGTGATTGGTTTAACGCTGCACGTGGCTTAATACGGCGATTTATGGAAAATTTGCGGCTGCAGGACGGCAGCACCCAGCAGTGGTTTTGTAATTTTATATGCGCGCGGCCGGCTATTTGTTTTGTCCTGTTGTTTTATTTAGTTTAATTATAATGAATTCGATCGAGTTTTTGCAGAGTCATAGTTTTAGCTCTTTGGCATACGAGGACAAAATTAAAATTAAAGAACTTGGTCGATCGACACCACAATTAAACATTGAAATTAGCGGTTCAAGTCGAAGCAAAACATACAAACGCCAGTTTAATGACACGGTTTATAACAATACAAAGTGGTTGTGCGGTTGTGACAAAAAACACGCGCTTTTTTGTTTCCCTTGTATTTTGTTTGGAGGTGACAAATCGTGGACAGTTACGGGTTTTAGAGATTTGGGACATTTAAGCCAAAACATTAAACGGCACGAAGGAACACAGAAGCATATTTCCAATACGGTAAGCCTGGCATTATTAGGAAACATAAACATCCAAAAGCAATTGGATAATGCCTACTGGATTAATGTAAAACGGCACAACGAACAAGTTGATAAAAATCGTTATGTGCTATCGCGTATTATTGATTGTATAAAATTTTGTGGAACGTTTGAGTTAGCCCTCCGTGGCCACGATGAAAGTGACGAGTCTGATAATCCCGGAATCTTTCGTGGATTGGTGAATTTTAGTGCAGATCTTGACAACGTTTTCCAAAAACATTTAGAATCTGCTACGTTATTTAAAGGTACATCAAAGGACATGCAGAATGAACTATTACAATGCATGCTGGAGGTATGTAGAGAAAAAATCTCTGATGAAATAAATGAATCAAATTATTTAGCAGTTCTGGCAGATGAAACTAGTGATGTTGCCTCAAAATTTCAAATGGTGGTCGTTTTACGATATGTACATCAAGGAAGCCCAGTTGAAAGATTTTGGGGTTTTATAAATCCTGAGCAACATGACGCTCAATCTTTAGCAGCCTGTATTAAATCCGTTATAGATCCATTCTTAACGAAAGATTTCAACAAGCTGATTGCACAAACCTACGATGGCGCTGCTGTTATGAGTGGCAGACATAGAGGAGTACACACAGTAATCAAGGAAAAATATCCCCAGGCACATTTTGTTCACTGTTACGCTCATCAACTCAACTTAATAATGGCCCAGGCAGTGTCTCAAGATACAAAAGTGCGGGTATTCTTTTCAAATGTAGATGACGTTGTAAATTTCTTTTCGAATTCTCCTCAAAGAATGGATGTGTTAAACGAAGTAGTAGGGAGAAGATTACCACGCGCCGTTCAGACTCGGTGGAATTTTAAAAGCAGAGCAATAAACGTTATTTATGAGCACAGAAATTCTTTAATAGAATGTATGCAAGAAATTCAACGGAGGTTTGCTAATAGAATAGTCGTAAGTCAGGCAGTTGCTATAGAACGTTCGCTTAATGATGAATCATTTCTGTTTTGGCTAAATATTTTTCATCATGTTATGCCGCATGTTGACATTTTATATAACCAACTACAAACAAGGAAAGCCGATTCGGTAGAAATTAAAAACTGCGTCGATACTTTTGAAAAGTGTATCCAAGAGTTGAGAGATAATATTGACGGGGTAATAGACAGAGGAAATCTTCTCAGACAGGATTTGGAGCCCACTGTTAAACGAATTTGTCTTTCAAAAGAGAACCTTCGTGCGGCAGCATTAGAAGTTTGCGACACAATAATTCATACTGCCAAAACTAGATTTGATTATGTAGATCATTTAGCAGTCGCGACGTTATTTACATCTGAATTGTTCGAGAAGTTTTCAAAAAAATTTCCAGATGGGATATTAAACTCTGTGCTAACTATGTACCCTTTATTTGAACTAGAACGCCTAAAGACTGAACTGTCCATAATTTACATAAGGCCAGATTTTAGGAATCTTAAAGGGGCAGTAGCATTTTTAAATTTACTTACATCTAACAATTTGGATGAGTCTTTCAAAGAAACTGTCAAGTTATTACAAATAATTATAACTATTCCTATGACAACGGCAGAGGCAGAAAGATGTTTTTCTACTTTAAAAAGAGTTAAAACTTTCCTACGCAATACCATGGGTGAAAGTAGATTATCCGCACTTTCTATGCTGTCAATAGAAAATGCCTTTATTAGAAAAGACCCCAATTTTAATGAGAAAGTAATTGAGAAGTTTGCAAGAGCTAAACAAAGACGTATTGATTTGATATATAAAAAGTGAACTTTAGATTTTTTTAAACGTTTAAATTTTTGTTGTTGTTTTTCGTTTTTTGACATTTATTGCCCCTTATATTCAATGTGCTACCAGGTTACCACCTGCGACAAAAGGATTGCATGTTGCATGTTTGTACCTTGTACCAGAGCTTAGAAGGAATACAGGTAGGTCTAATAATTCTTTTTTTGCTTTGCGTATTTCGCGTATTTTCAATGCAGAACACACCCTTGAACATCCCACACGCCGCCACTGATTTTATCCATGCAAACTATTGATTATGGGGTTCTACAAGGACCAGTGCTTGGTCATATTATTGTTTCTTATTTACATTAATGACTTGGCTTCCATCAGCATTCATGGATCCTTTACATTATCTGCTGATGACACTGTAATACTGTGGCTAGGAACAAGTGAGACTACTTTGGGAGAGGCAATAAGTAATGATGTTAAAGTTATAAGGGAATAATGTGACGCAAATAGTTGATGCTGGTAGCCGTTACTATGTGGTAGTTAATCATCTTCAGAAAATGTTTAAAAGGAACTACTATGTTTTATACCACTAAATTTATTAAGAAAACAGTGACTGCAGTTTCAACTCACAGAGTTATTTTCAACTGAAATTGAATTGAATTGAAAAAGAATCTGTGAGTTGAAACTGCAGTCACTGTTTTCTTAATAAATTTAGTGATATAAAACATAGTAGTTCCTTTTAAACATTTCCCGATGACGCAAATAGGCTTATTTTTAACAGGAGCAAAACCAATCTCATGACATTTGGGGGGTCGCTTCAAATCTCCCACTAAATGGTAAAACTATAGACAATAGGGACTGCGCTAAATTTTTAGGAGTTTTTCTTAACTGTAAGTTAAAGTTTGACTCACGTATTGTTGTGCTGGGAAAAAATTAGCCTCTGCTTGCTACGCCATCAGATTGGTGCGCAATGAACTCGAAACAAAAACGGCAAGAAATGTATACTTTGCCCTGGTAGAGTCTTATTTGATATATGGAATTCAATTTTGAAGCTTTGCTAGTCTGCATCTCATACAGTCTGTTTGATCTTACAGAAGCGGAGTGTGAGATATTTAAGTGGTGCTGATTCCAGGGATCATCGTAGACCGCTATTTTGAGGGGGAATTCTTACATTACCTAACTTGTATTTTATTTCTTATGACGGTGGAGTTGGTCCGCAAAAAATATAAGGAATCAAAGGACTTTGGATTAAATGAAATAGTGTAAATCTAAATTTGGGAGTTCCTAAGAGTACCCTGACAATTATATGAGGATAAAAAAATATACAACTACTTGCCTCTGGACTGCAAAAATATAAGGAATGATAGGCAGTTTAGCCGATTAAAAAAAAATTATTAAATAAAGCATATTGTTATGATTTTCTCTCTTTAAATTGCTCACTGGGTCCGCAGAATAAACGCAACACTTTTCATAATGAAAATCCAATACTATATTAACTACTTAACACTTTAATCACAATTAAACTCTAACTGCTAGTTCTTAATACCTTCACAATGAAAATAGAACTTACAACTCTTAAAACTCGTATGCTATCCCTATTTATATACCTATAGACGGTCCTAGAAATATACTAGCATAAAAGTGTAAAACTATCTAGAAATATGACTCATCGATATAATATTCCTTTCGGCACCCTATAATAAAGATGACTCATCGCTTCTGAATATTTGTATACGAGGGCGTATCAATAAGTTTCTCCTACGCTTTCGTAACAATATTAACAACTAAACGAGGTTTTGTGATTGTAGTAAATATCTATTTTAAACTTTTATTTTGTTTAAAAAAAATGTTTTTTTATGATATTTGTGTTGTAATTGTTGTTGTTGTCCAAGATTGAATGTTTATATGCTCTTGTCTTGTTTAATTTTTGACCAGTTTATATATTATTGTTGATTTCTCTGTTCACTACTTTGTTACAAGAGTTGACTGTGAATGGTTGATTATTGTTTTATTTATTTATTTTGTCAGCTTTGTAAATGAGGGCATTTGAGTTCTTAACACAATAAAGCATTTTTTGATTTTGATGCTAATCTACTGCGCCGCAACTACAGCAGCTCAAACTATGGAGGTTACGATCACTCCAAGGTAGTGAAAACACCACTGAAGCCCACAACCTAGAATCACACAATGGGAGAAAATACTTCGAAAATCTCCGGAAAGGCATAGAGCAGCTGACAGAGTATAGATGTGTTACCACAAGAAAACTACAGAAATATTGAATCGAGTCCAATATCACTGGCAATATGACCAATTAAAAAGCAAGGCCCATTAATCTCTCGACACACTAAAGTAGAAACTTTCAATACTGCAAGATGATTAAAGAGATATAAATCCAGCTATAACCGAAAACGAAACAATGCCCTTTTTAAGCGATCGGAAAGAATTTTTATTGGAAGTTAAACTCTCTACAAAAATTGGCTGATAATAGAAATCTGAATAAAGAACAAATAGAAGGGTTCTGGGAAAGTTAACTAGCAATTCGAGACCACCACCGAGAAAATCGTTAGCATCGTCAAGGGACTTCATAATTGGAAAGCTTCAGGTCCTGATCATACTCAGAACTATTGGCTTATAAAGTTTTGGCGTATGCACAAACGACTGACTGCGTAATGGAACAAGCACTAGTTATTTTATACTGTTTAACGCGAAGTATATTTTGCAAAAATGAGTAATTAAATAATCACTCTGTGGATCGATTTTATTCGTGGGAACAAGATAGTATATATATTTTTTACCACCCTAAGATCTAAATCCCTTAACAAACTTAACAATTTTATTAACCTCCAGTCGTTTGAATGTTTTCTTAAAAATATATAAACTCGACATAACTAAAAGATTGAACCCTTTTTTTTAACATTTATCAATAAATCTGTGAGAGGAATCCTATCCTGGTTATGTAATTAAAACCGAGGGAGGTCTTAACATGTGGTATCTGTAAAATACCATTAAAATGTATTAAAATATTGAACGATTTTCCCATTATCAGGAATCAAAAGAATAATTAAATAAACTCACTATAATGTGAAATATATCATTTGACAACATGTAAAAAGAATTAGTATAGTGACTGTTTTTCCTGAAGGCAAGAAAGAATGATTTAAATGCCAGCAAAATGAATAAAAGGGCATTCAGGTTTTTTTACAAATGCTATCTTATTCCTTTAGATATAGAATGACATAGAGTAGTTATATTAACCCTTTTGTATAAAAAAAAAGATCATGATGCTCCGATCTAGATGAATGCGGAAATTAAATAACCCACATATGGATTAGTAATCTACGAACGAGAATCAAAACTTCCGGGAATAAAATTCACACCTACAGGGTGTACGATGGAACGAAATCAGCAGTACCAGGGGTAAGCAAGTTTGGCCTTTTAAGAAATAATACACTTCAGTTACAATCTGGGATTCGTTAAAGTCGGGAGTCGATCTTGAGAGTTCTTTTCTTAGAAAATTACGTGACGTGTATAATAGCTGTTAATGATGTTTTTTTTTTTGTTTTTCATCTTTTCGGAAATTTAAGGGAATATCCTGTTTTTATCTATGTTTCTCATTGTAAATAATTCCGTTTTTTATTTATTTTTGTTAATATACTTAAGTGTTTTGAGAAACTTGTTTTGTTTAATTTATTAAAAACCTTCACATGATTAAACTCGCGGACATACTGCTGTGGAAGCTTCAAAATAAAAGGCGGAACTCACGAGTTATGGTAGTGGTAAACCTAAATAATCTGTAGTTGTTTGGAACTAAAACTGCAAAAGCGAAGATGAAGGACCAGACTTCCAAAGTGTCTTTGTTACTGTAATATTTATTTATAGGTATTTAGAATAGCTATTAATATGGGACAGCAATATGATTGTAGACGGGACGGCCAACGCTACTCAAAATATTCCGTTTGAGGAGTCTAGGATTAAATGCTATCACATAAAATTTGACAGCCAGCTTAAAGGATGTTAATAAAAATTAATTTTTGCTTTAAAGAATTTGATAATAAAATTTGCATAGTTGCAACATTGATATTTTAACAAAAAGAACCAACGCGTAGTAGCTATTTTTTATTAATCAGTAATTTTGACTTGAAAATTTATTTATTTTTTGTTTTGAAACATTCATGATTAGCGAATTTATAACTCTTAAAAATTTCATTAATCGAATTATCTTTTCTTTATTTCAGTTTAATTAAAAAGATAATATTTCAAAGAAGATTATTTAAAATCTTGGTTAAAAAGTTGCTAGGAAATTTAGGGTTTTCAAGTTAGATAAAGGCACAAAACCACAACAAATTCAGAACATCAGTTGCACGCACCTGCATTCTAATTACTTTTGTCACTTGTTGAGAAATGATTATTATTATTATAATTTTATTGAAGTATATATTGCTTATTTTGTTTAAAAATATCCGGGTTAAAGCTAGATATTATTAGAAATAAAATACAATTATTTTGGTGATTATTTTGACCTTTAATTATTTTTACTGACAGTACAAGAAATTCCTAGTAACTTTGCAGATAAAAAAATAAAGTTATCTTAAATTTAAAAGAGTAAAAAGTAGTTTTGATTTGGTATTATTAATTACGAGAAGAGATAACTACAAGTGTCAAGTTTTACGTAGTTTGAAACTAACGATATTTTAGATTGTAGCTCCGTGATTAGTGTAGGGTCAGGTTAATGTAGTATTGTAGTCGCAACAATTTTTTTCTTCCACATTTGTGTTTATTTTATGTAGTGCTAGGATTTACAATCAGTACAGAGAAGTGCAAGTTAACTTAAGAATCGTTGTTTTTATATTGTTTATTTTAGCCAGGGGTCTTAGATAAACTCCTATATTTCAAGAAATGTTTGTTTTAAAGGGAAATAAATAATTATTCTAACTGTTAAAACTTGAAAAGAGATGGAAGAAAATTGTTCTGACTAGTAGTTTACATACAGTGTGACCAGTAAAGTCTGCATCATATAGGATTTTTTTGATTAATAGCTTTATACGAAACTTGACTTTAGCAACAATTTCTGCTTCGATCGAAATAAAAATTAACCAAACAAAATAATAGTCATGGGATTAGCACTATCAGTCACATTTTAATTTTTTTCAAAAAAAAATCAAGAGTGGAGTTATATCTCAAAGTATCGAAAAAAGTTATTAGAAAAAGTTTTTCTAAATGCCATTTTTAGCACCTATGCAAAATTTCGGCTGTATAAGATAATTTAGATCTTTTGCCCATTTTTTGTAAATTGCACCACTGTTGCAAAATAAGACTCAACGCAACATATATAAAACTTCTTACTGACAATGCTTCATTCCAGACATATTTTGTTTAAAGTAGCGCCATATTAAACGTGTATTTTTCTACAAAATCCAAATAGGGGTGTTAAAATTAGGGTCACATGAGATATAAAGTTTATTTGTTTTTGACCCTGTATAAGGTAATTTCATAACATAACTATTTTTGAAAACGTAGTTTGTGTATAAAAGTAATATACGTTAATATTAAGAAAATAGTTTAATTGAAAATACTCATATTTTCTAATAAAAAAATCATAATATAAAAAAAAGTAAAATAAAAATTTATTTTCCACCTATTGCAGACTTTACTGATGACACTGTGTACGTGTTTGTCTTAATTATAATGTGTATTACTTTAGACACAAACTACGTTTCAAAAATAGTTATTTTATGAAGTTACCTTATACAGGGTCAAAAACAAATAAACTTTACATCACATGTGACCAAATTTTAATAGACCTATTTGGATTTTGTAGAAAAACATACATTTAATATGGCGCTACTTTGAACAAAATATGTCTGGGATGAAGCATTGTCAAAACTAAGAAGTTTTATGTAGGTTTGGTTATTTTGCAACAGTGGTGCAATTTACAAAAAATGGGCAAAAAATCTAAATTATCGTATATAGCTGAAATTTTGCATATGGGCTAAAAATTGCATTTAGAAAAATTTTATCTAATATCTTTTTTTCGATGTTTTGAGATATAATCCCACTTTTTTTTTTAGAAAAAAATTAAAATTTGACAGATAATGCTAATCACGTGACTACTATTTTTTTTTTGTTAATTTCCATCTTAATCGAAGCAGAAATTGATGCCAATGTTCGAATAACGCTAGAAAAAAAAATCCCATATGATGTGGACTTTACTGGTCACACTGTATATAGGATGTTACGAAATTGGATTATTAAATTTTTGTTTTATTTTAGAAAACCTAATGCTGAGAGTTTTAAACTATGAAATTATTTAAATTGAATAATTATACCGATTTATAGATAATCTTTCGACTTTCAGCTTTTGAAATGTGAAATCTAATGTTAAAGCTTTTTTTTTCAGGCCTTTTTAAGGATTTATAAAAAGTGGCAGCGTTTGTATTCAGCAAAGTTTTGTTTTAACTTAATTGTTAATTTTATTTTTATATGGTTAGTAGTTTTAGGAACAATTTTTGGAGGACAAGATGATTTAGAAACTGGCGATCAGTGTTATTACTTTTATTTTTCTTTCAGGAAAGACAAGACAGTTCACAGGTCGTAGTGTTTGTTTTTCATCGTTACAGGAGCAGTGTTGGTGTAGCCTGACAAAAGGGAAATCATACTAAGATGAATAATTTATACAGTTATTTTGAGTATCTTTCAGGTGTTAATTGAGAGTTTAACAGGGCGTTATAAATCTATATTTTGTTGGTCGCATATACCTGTTATAGGTAATTTTTTTATCTGTTTATAGCTGAATATTTCTGTGATTCTTTACAGATTATTTCGAATTATAATTTTATTTATATTTGTGGAAAGCTATGTTGTATGTGAATAACTATTGGTATTTGATGGAGTTATAAAATTTAGTAGTTTCGTAACAATGTCCTATACATTTTCGCCTAAAACTTTTCCTTTTTACCTGTAGCTAGACAGAAGGGACACTTTACTTTTGGTTTTTATTGCCGTAATGGGTTACTGCTATATTTTACAGCATTTATTTTAGAACGAGACAGTAAATTTATAAAAAAAAAGGTTATTTAGAAGAACCCGGAGAGGTTTTATTTGTGTAGTAAATTTTATTCGTTGAGAGTATTTTATTTTGAATTTACATACATAATTCTGTCTAACATTTCACTTACACGATTAACATCGTTTTCATCGTGAGGATATTTTTTCATTTAGTGTTGTGTGAAATTTTAGAATCGCCATCAGAAGACCGAAGATACGTTCTCGGTAATTGGATACTGTGACCGAGGTTTGCGAAAATAGGTTGAGGTTTTCATCTACACCTTATTGTTTTGGGCTTGTGTAATATTAGATCAGGGAGAGGGTGATTTATATCGCGTTATTTTTTTAAGTTTGTTTATCATACGTGATTTGTATTAGAGTGTCAGTTAGCATCCCGTTAATTTTTTTTTTTTTTTGTTGAGAGTAAGTAAAATAAAGAAATAAGGAGTGAAGAAAGTTTATTAAGGGAATGTTAGGGCGGCTCTGTGTGGATTTGTCTTCTTTTGAGTTAAGAGTGAAGGAGACATGGTTGTCGTTTGCGAGATACCTGATGTGTAGTATGATGTAGTTTGTGTGCTATATCTAGATATAAAAAAATATCGGGGGATAATATAACAGTGTAAGTACGTAACGGAGTTTAAACGTGACTATATCCAGAGATATAGCGGAATAAGGAGTAACAGCGGTTAAATGATGCATATCCAAGGAAATAATTAGAAAGTTCAGAAATATAACAACATAAAGTATGTCTTATTGAATATGTCGGAGCATGACGATTGCAATAAGAGTATTTGTTAGTGATGGCCAGGATGGTTAACCGGGGAGTAGCAGTGTGGAGACGTTTCAAAGGTGGATTGAAGATTTACAGGCAAGAGTTGGAAAAGAGCTAGAAATGATAAAGAATCCAGAAAAGAATAACTATTAATTGGAGACTTTGTGTCACAAACTAGGGTAAGAGAGATCGTTCTGCAAGACGAAAGGAAGGCGATAAGATAATTATAAACCGAAATAAAAAATCGGAATACTATTGATCCTTTCCGAGAAGAAAGAACTACGAGGCTTTTATAGAAACTGTGATTTCCACTGTCAGTCAACAAATTTGGAAGAAGTCGAAACTTTAAAATTTTTTTATAAAAAAAAACGGAGAAAATAAGAGTTCTGTGCTCTTAGACGGACGGATAGGCCGTAAAGCAATTGAAAAGGCAAATGTTTGGCACCCACATATCTTATTTAGAAGGAAGGAAAGAGTTAGCACGTTGCATAAAAAAACAGATGAAGTTTTAGGCGTTTACGCGCAACGACTGTTAAACTTATGTTAAAGGCGTTTCCCGAAGAAAAAGCCAAGATAGTTCAGGCGACACATAGATACAAAAATTTTAGTGAAGGAGTTGATGCAGGTATTGGCATTCGTTGAGTCATATAATAATTAAGAAAGGCGATACTTTAATTTATTTCATCTGTGTTATTAATTGTATATCGTCCAGGAAAATACCTAAACGTAATATGAATATCTTCAATTGCAACATTTTGGATATAATCAGACAGAGAAGAGTAAATTTTGATAAAAGAAATTTTCGTGTAGAAAGAATACAGAACACCCTTTTATTACCTATAGTAAAAAGTTAAATCTTTCCCATTTGGAATGGAGTTTTTGGAAAAATTCAAGCCTGTAATTTACTTTCAGTCTGAGGAACTTAGACTTATGGATCTTGATCTTACAGGACTGTTTAAATACTTGGAAATTTCACTCATTTCACAGATGGGATTATGGCGTTCGCGGACGACCGCGTACTATAATTATTAGCCATTAATTCATGTAATCGTCGGCATTTGCACGATTATAAATATTGTAAATATCATTTCATAATAAGTAAACAGTTCAAAATATAGCGTTCTCCTCATTCTTATTGCTATTCAATACTCCAGACCATTAATAATTCCATTTTTATATCAAATTTGGTAGATGAAGGTAGGGAGGACTGTACAGCGTCTCTCCTTATTGATGTTTTTTTTTCGAGGTGAGCCTATGTGAAGCCAGCATAGAGTATATTATGAGAATGTATATACCATTTGCAAGATGCCATGAGGTGCAAAATGTTACTATTTAGTGGACATCTTCAGGAGAGAAGATGCCGAAAGGTGTAAATGTACGGTTTTTAGAGAGCCAAGGCAACATCTTCGAGGTGGAAGATTAGCCATTGGAAACTACGGATTTCGTGGCACGTAAAAATCGACACAGGTGATCATTAGCCGACCGAAAGAGCGTCTTATCGAAGTTTGTGTGGATTGCGTGATAAAATTAAGAATTAGATAGACGAAATGTTGAAAAAATATATTAATAAACCCTCTATATGTTTGTGAAGTGTGGTCTTAGTAAGAAAGAAGTCAGGACGGAACCATGTAAATGTATCTCTGACGTATTTCAAACTTTGTACTGACAAATTGTTTTGAAATAAATTCTATTCTATTCTATTTGGGACGAGGGAATGTTCCCTGGAGGGAGTGTGAATGCTGCTTGGCTAAGTCTATGAAAAATAAACAACCTTTACAATCAGTTTAAGAGAATAATTTCCTAAAGTGTTCTTTGGTCTATGAGCGCACCATCATCTTCGTATTAAGAGGACATCCATTGTCACTTATTCGCCTAATTTCCGTTAGGATGTGTGGGATGCTTTGAATAATCGAGCTCAAATGGACGGTGTATACACTGAGTTTGGTTTTATATAACAAACAATTTCAACATTAAAACTTAAAAAGGATTACCCACGATCTTTCTAATAGACGACAAAGAGTCATTCTCGGGAGTTTTCATGGGTGTCATTCGTTCCCACAAGAGTCACTGTTAATTCTATTTTTTATATAGAGTATTAATCAAATAATTACGAATAATGATTGCAATAACTAACAGAAATATATTGATAATATCGTTAAGTGGACAACCGACGATAAGCTATATTTTAACATTAACACATAACTTATTGCTAATAAGGCTGCTTTAGTATGTGATTTTACGATGCGAAATGTTTACAACGTACAATTGCGTAAAACAAATGTAGATTTCGCTGGTAAGAAGTACTGTATACTCGAATATGCAACTTTGATAAGGTACCCATATTACTAATTTCATAAGAATATAGCGAGTCGGTCTTTTAAATATTTTTTTTTAAATTGATAACATTATATTCGGAATAAACTAAATAAATAATAAGAAGAATCTTTGAAAATATTTTAAATTAAGACATGATTTAGTAAGTCAAGAGAAATAAATTTATATTGATAAATAATTTTAAAATATCGAAATAAATAAAAAGTCAACTTCCTTCAATCTTGTTGTATTGAACTGAATTAAATAAAAATCAAACACTTTTACAATCACCATCTGAAATAAATTGAACATTCAAACTAAAAAGTAAACTTTGTTTACTAAAATAACTTAAAACCTTTCAACGGGGAATCTTTCCCAATCCTTTGACGTTAATAGAAAAGGAGTACTTCGCAGGCACATTTTTATGTTTATTTTCCGCGAGATCTCTAGCCACATGTTAAGTATGCCAATAAATCAACGTGTTTATGCATTCTTCACGAAATTCTCTAGCTGACAAATTCCTGTGTCTAATTAAATATATATATATATATATATATATATATATATATATATATATATATATATATATATATATATATATATATATATATTGCGAAATTCGCTAGCCCAAGGCTTGTAAACCATAAAGTCCCAGAGATTGCGTGAGAATAAAGAAAAACACGACGTCACTGGATAATATAAATACATCGGGGATTTGTCGTAAAAAGTTAGTATAGCATTAATCCTAGTCGAGTTAGTAGTTCAGAGTCAAATGTAACAACGGTACGGTGGGCCAGTCCGGCTGTGTGATTGGAAAATAGCGCGAAGCGGAATTTAAGTCTTTGACAGTTGTGAAAAGGTAGAAAAATAGAAAATGAGTCCGGAATATAAAATGTATAAAATTTTATATTTTTGGGAAACAACATTCTGTGTAGAAAAGGTGACTCTTTAGCAAAATAAATAAATCGTGTTAATTTTGAGTTTGATTTCTCAGAAAACAAAATAAGTAAATGAAATATATTTTATCAAGTACAAAGTTGAGAATTCCTCGCCTTTTATAGATGAATTAGTTTTTAAGATCCTACAAAGTTCTAACGGTTACAATAAACTAGTGAATAATGCGGTCTGCAGTCAACAGAAAGTTGAAGGATTTGTAGCAGCCTAGGAGAATGATAGACCTAGACATAATAAGTTAAGTAAAAAAGGGGTAAATGGATGGATGCTATAAATATTCCATTCAGAATAAACTTGTACGTTATATGTAGGTATTCTGAGGAAAAGGGTGTCTACGACGTTCTTGTTGTTAGGGCTTGGTCGTATGACCAGGTACAATCTTGTAAATTTGGGAACGCATAGAAAAATTTCTGGATTTTATATTTGTATACGGTTATTCACGGATTTAGTAATGATCAACGATTTTTATTCTGACTTTACTTCCAAGTTACAATCGACAACATGAGAATTGTCAGTACTTTTTTACCTTACTAGAATAGCACATAGTAATTAATAATCAATTCAACTTGCAATTGTGCCAGATACGTGTTATCACTACATAGTATAAAACAAAGTCGCTTTCTCTGTCCCTATGTCCCTTTGTATCCTTAAATCTTTAAAACTACGCACCGGATTTTGATGCGGTTTTTTTCAATAGATAGAGTGATTCAAGAGGAAGGTTTATATGTATAATAACATCCATTAAATAGTAGAGAAATACTGTTATTTTTGAGGTTTCTAATGTGATGTCGTTAATTATCATATTTTTTTCCGCTTACATTGCAAACGCAGGCTGAACCCTACGAGATTTATCAAAATAATGTACTAATTATTTGTACACATTGAAAAGGTCTACAGAAAACTCCGCGATGGTATATGTCTATCTCTCATGGATATCCCACAATAACATTTTTTTGTCATTTACTTTTTACGACAAATAATGGCAAATTTTGAAGCGATCTTAACCAATACAGCATTAATCCTTATCCAATTAAATAGCTTAAATACATTGTCGATTCAATATAGATCTATATGGTCCTTTACAGCACAAGATTTAAATGAATATTTTCGAAGATATTACAGATTTAAAATTGCGGGAAGTAGCGCTTGCGGCGGTACTGGCCGACCGGGGCGGCGGCAGCGTGCCTATAAATAGCGCGTCGGAGGCCGATGTAATAATTGTTGTAAAAATAAAATAAATAGTCACAGTTTTTCTGTAGTGTATTTAGTATCAGCATTGCACCCGTGCGAAGCCGGGGCGGGTCGCTAGTATATAATATGCCAAACTGGTTTTATATATTTTGCGGTAAATATACAAGATTTTATATTAAACCAAAAGAAATTAGCTGAGCTGTTGTTCCACTTCTATGTGCTTTTATATTACTTAAGCATAATAATTTTGCTTTGTTGCTCTTCCAATGTTGTATAACAAAAATAAATGAAAACAATACGAGAGTGGGAAATGTCTTCTACACACAAAAATATACCTGCTTGCATATGTTGAATAGACTTTTTATTAGATGGGATATGCTGAATATCTACCGTATCAACGTTGTCAAATTGTTAATGGATCTCCTAATTAATCTTCAAATGAAAGATCTTAAATGTCAACCATTCAAAGGTTTAAAATTTATTCAAATAGACGTTTTATAATATCAAATCATAGAATTGACAAATATATTATTTTTAAAATTAGTTCATACAATCATACTGTTAGATTCTGATACCGTTGATAGTTTAAAAAGGAATCTCTTTATCTGTGTACTGACTTTGGTGCCTTTTTTCTAAACAGTTCGACTATCGTTAATTTATCCTTCTTTTGTCACATCAACAATTGAATTTCTTTCTTAATTTCGGCCAAATCATGCTGTACTTTTTCTAATTTAACTCTCATTTCTTTGTTCTTTTCTGTCTCAACTTGTTCTTCCAAATTTCTTAATTCTCTTTCTGCCTGCCCCAGATCTGACACTGCCTGAAGTACGCCATTGCATTCTTCCCGGAGGGCTGCAAGAAATTTATAAGCCTTCCTTGCTGACTCATCATGTTTGCAGTCCTTTAAAAAGATACATTACAAAATTAATAAAATAATGAGTTTTGTAACATTATTGGATATGGGTTAACCAGAAATTATTCTGGTTAACCCACAAATTGTTAGTCGGTTCATCATTCCATTACGTTTCAAGATATTAGGTTCTATGGTCAGAAATAGTGCATAGTTCAACATATAAAATAAATAAGTACTTACAATTACACACACTTCTGATTTCACCAAAAAAGTACTTATTATGATATAAATAATAGTGTAGATGTTTTTATATCATCGTGTACTACTACTACTACATATATATATATATATATATATATATATATATATATATATATATATATATATATATATACAGGATGTAAGTTGGTAGATAAACTTTAAGGAATGCAACTTCAAATGATTCAAAAATTCAGTCCAAGTATTTAAGTAATTAAGAATATTTGTTTGTATTTTTATAATAGTAATAGATACAAAATTAAAACTTGGCGTAACTTAACTGATATTCCAACGACATTTTGGAGGTATTAAATATTTTTTAAATTATATATGGGCGTAGGTTTAGCGTACCTTCTGAGGATATGTCAAGAAAAAAAAACTGCCACCGATTATTTCTAAATCTCGTAATTTTGGCGCTTAAAAAGGAGAAAAATATTAAAAAAAATGTATCATGATAATTTTTTATTTGGTAAACGGTTTTCAGAAAAAAAAAATCTGATGCAAGTCTCTGGTCTAATCCAGCTGAAGGTGTTCAGAACTTCCTAAAATTAAGTGTTAGATATCACGGCCGGCCTGAAGCCAACATAACATTTGTGAAAATGGTAATGCAAAAAACTTGCGGGGATCGGTTACGTATCCCAAATAGATAAATTATCCACCAAAATTAAAATCCTAGCTGATCCTTTTTTTTATTTATGAGTGTTCAAAAAAGTCAGATTACACACGCTAAACTTATTAAAGTAGTAATTAGGTTTATAACATTTATAACCCCTTTTAGCGTTACCCAAGATCAACAACGGGAACGTAGTGGTTTTCGCGCCCCATATTAAAAGAAAACAAATTTCAATTTTAAATTGTTAATATTTAACGGTAAACATAAACTTCGGACCTATAATAAGTAATTAACTTAAAATAGCGTATAGGTTCTGATGTAAGTAACTAAATATTCTTTATTTCAAATAAAAATCACTTTCCATTGAATTGATTTTATGTTTTTCCCAATATTTCTCAAATATATGATGAATGGATTCTCCGAGCTGATCCAACTATAGACCAAATCCTTCGTTGTTGATTAATTTTGACCCATTCTTGAATGTGGTTTAACAAAACATGTAATTTCAAGGTCTCCGAAACATTTTTTTAACGTTTCCAAACGTAAGTGTAAATCCGTTGAGACTTTGTTTGTAGAAAAACAACCACCAACAACCTTATTCATTGCTTTAAAAGCGCTGATATAAGGCTGAATTTTTAATTGATTACACGTAATTTCGGAATCATTCGATTTATCAGCTTCTTAAAATTTTGTCGGCAAGCGTTGCCCCCAAAAACGCCACCATGGTAACTTTTGGCCATAATTTTTAATTTTTTAGACTATATTAAAGTTTTTTCTTTTCCAACTAATTTAACTAAACCCTTCCAAAAAGGATAGTTCACAAATCCTTGTAACAAATGCAGTTCAGGGGCTATACACTTTGGAAGAACGTAAATATCATCGTTTTCATGGATGAGAGAAGGATTAATTGTATACAAAAATTACCATGGTGACGTTTTTGAGGGCAATGCTTTCCGACAACTTCTTAAAGATGCTAATAAACTGAATTATTCCGAAATAACGTGTGATCAAGTAAAAATTCAGCCCTTTATCAGCGCTTTTAAAGCGATGAAAAGTGTTACCAAATGTTTCGGAGTCCTTGAAAGTACATATTTTGTTAAACCAAGTTAATCAACAACGAAGGTTTGGGTTTATGGTCGGAATAGCTCGGGCAGTCCATTCATCCCATATTTGATAAATATTGGGAGAAATATAAAATCAATTCGATGGAAAGTGATATTTTAAGATTAAAAATTCTGTTGTTGAATGCTCATCAAGGCCTATTTGAAGTGAATTAGTTCAAAACAGTTATTTTTATTTGAATTAGGAATATTTGGGTACTTACATCAAATTCTGCACGTTATTTTGAGTTAATTGCTTATTATAAGTCTGAAGTTTTTGTTTACCGTTAAATAATAATAATTTAAAACTTAATTTTTTTTCTTTTAATATGAGACCAGAAAACCACTACGTCCCTGTCTTTGGTCCTGGGTAACGCTAAAAATGGTTATAAATGTTATAAATCTAATTACTACTTTAATAAGTTTAGGGTATGTTATCTGACTTTTTTAAATACTCATAACTGAAAAAAAGGATCAGTTAGATTTTAATTTTTATGGATAAGTTATCTATTTGGGATACGTAATCGATTCCTGCAAGTTTTTTGCGTCACCATTTTCAGAAATGTTATGTTGGCTTCAGGTCGGCCGTTATAGATGTCAGTAAAAAGCAATGTTTCTCCAAAGTTGCTGTAAATGACCTCCATTGACCTCAATGTCAGTGTCTATTAATCTCATCACGGACATGATTTTTTCAAAAATATCAGGTTTGTTCTTGATTGTTGCACACGATTAAATAATCCTGTTTTTACGTCTTCATCTTGGACAGTAGTTATGTACACGACACGATTAATTTAAGGTGTCTCCATAAAAAGTAATCCAAAGGACTTACATCTGGTGAGTTAGGCGGTCATGGTTGCAATCCTGCTCTGCTGATTCAATGATTTGGATAATTTACAATCAAAAATTGGCTAACTACACTTAAATGGGATGGAGCAACACCATGCACGTACCACATATGGTATCTTCCCCTTAATGGAATTTATTATAAAAGTTCTGGTAAAATGTACTCTAAAAATGCTGTGGACTCTGGAGGAAAATAATTGGCCATTTCTTAATGACGCATCAATGTCTGCTAACATACAGTTTGAAACCTTTATAAATTTAACAAAGGATGCTTGTGACGCATCATTTATTGAAAAATAATGTTGGAAAACGCGAATAATTTTGAGACTTCTTATAAAATCTACTGGTTTAATGATCAGTTGAGGCAGATGAGGGAAACCTTAAAGTTCATAATTCGGGTAAACAACATAAATCCGGTTCTGATAACCCATGATATGCTAAAATCTTTATGAAATGACTACAACAGTAAAATAGAAGAAAGTAAAAAACAAGCGAACAGTAAACATATCAATACATCAAAAAATAAGAATAAAGCTGTATGAGATGTTATTAAGAACAAAAACTCCATTATAGACAAGCTAATGATTGGAAAATTTAATGCTAAGATTGGTTCAAATATAGTAATTCTAAATATTCCTAATTCAAGTACCAACCCGCTTAGGTACCTTGACCCCCTAAATATTAAGAACTCGATTCTAACCAACATTTATGTTTAATGAAATTACTTTTAATATTTTGAGGGATGTAATATCTAACCTTAACAATTGTGCTAGTAAGGACTGCCTTGGTCTAAATATTGATTATTATTAAGAGTGTTAAAAATACCCGCCAACTAAAATTATCAACAATTGTAGTAAATCGGCAGTTTTTCTAAAATATTTTAAATTGGTTCATGTGGTGCCAGTTTTTAATATGGGAGCCTTTGATGACGTCGCTAACTATAGGCCAATTTCAATTGTGCCATTATTTAGTAAAATCTTAGAGAGTGCTTATAAAAAAATGATATTTGTTACTATCTTGAAGACCAGTGCATGTTCAACCTATCTCAACTTGGTTTTCGTTGCAATATGTCAACTTCAGCTACCATAAGCCATCTTACGGTATGTCCGGGCGTCCTTCTTTAAGCTAATCTGTTGATTCAAAAGCTTTATAAATATAATAATGACTCCTCAGTCAATATTCTTAAATCTTACTTATCAAATCGTCTCCAGTATGTAACATTTTGTGTTGCGGCGCCAAGCTCGGGTCCGGTCATTCACGGTGTGCACCAGGGATCGGTTTTTAACCTCTTGTTGATTCTTCTAGATGTAAACGATATTGGCAGGTGTATTTCAAACGTGGGTAAACTATTTTGCTGATTTTGCTAGTCGACGGACGGGCAGTTAGATATTTAGTAAGGGAGGGACATATGAAACATCTCATGAGTGTTCCAAGTAGAAATACACCTATAATTCCTAATCTAAAAAATCTTGTATCAAATGATGTTCTATATAAATGCTTGCTCGGGTCATATTCATTCTCATCTTATACCGTCCTGTGTTGCGGACATTCATCGCATGCTTCTAACGTGTTTGCAATATAACGGCGTTGCATACGGATCTCTGATATAAGATTCACGGCTCTTGGCATCCTCACCCACCATCCATTTGCATCATGAATTACCTTACGCATATTACAAAAAATGCAGATAGATAGATACACCTGTAAAAATGATTACCACGACTAGAACACTAGAGGCAGGAACTGTTTTACATTAACTTATAGTAGAACTACTAAAGTCAGAGAGGGCAAGAACCACATTGACTAAAACTTTAACACAAATCAGTTTAAGTCCAGAATGCAAAAGTACTAGAGAAAAAGCTTTCTACAATTCTAATGACAGAAAAAGCACATTCTAATACTATTCTAATTTTACTCGTAAACTTGTTTAGTTGAAAAAATTGTCCCCCTAATTCACTAACATGGTCTAACTTTAAAATCGCTCTACACTGATAGAAGAATGTTTAAACTGACGAGAGCAAACATAAGTCGAGCAAGTTTTAAAATCATTCTCTACAACTATTTCTTTTACATATTTCAAGGTTTTATCGCTAGGTCCTTATCCTTGATATCCTATATAAGCGATTATTTGTTGACATATGTAATATAAATTATGACAATATCATACGCCGACCAGCCGACTAAAATATTTAACTTCCATGGCAACTAGGTCAGGTTTAAGTCTTAAACCTTCTGGGTGTTTGTGTTTTTAATAATTTTACACCGACTTGTTTCTACCTACTTAATGTTTTTAATTAATATGTAGTTTTATGTTTGACTTATGACAATATTTTATTGTATGTATACCATGAATAAACATCCTATAGACTGTTGTATGGCCCTAGGTTACGTCTTCTGCATTTCCCATCACCTCCCAGACAGGTTGAGCGGCTTCAAATAGCACTGCCTTTACAGAAGACTCTTGAGTACTACGCCAATTTTTGACAGAGTTATGGGGCTCGTCCGGACGCTACTCATTCCCCACAGGCTGCGTGTTTGTACCTCCAGGTCCCTGTATTTGGCAAACTTCTTATTATGCTTGTGCCTTGAATTCGTTCTTCTCAGGTATAGGTTCCGGGCTATATTCTTGACAGCTGAATCGTGTCTCTACTTGTTCTCTGATGCAACAAATGCTTGGCATTCGCCTGTTATGTGCTAGATTGTTTCTGATATTCGACATCCATATCGGCATTAGTCGTTCTGGACCGAGGGGTCTCTGATTTTGTATTTCAGATATTTACTCGTTGGGATGACCTGATCTTGGATAACTAGTAGAAAGCATTTAGTTTCAGGAAACATTTGCTCTGATGTCAACCAGTAGTTGAATGCTGTAGCTAGGCTTGAAGCTTCTCTTGGTCTGATTGGTAACGAGAAGTTATTTCACGGTCCCTCAACTTCATCGGTTTTCAATCGTCTGTCGCGCATATTACCCAAGAAGGATCTTGGTTGCATTGTGCGCTCAGTAGCACTACGAGGACGATGTTTGTCTGCCTTTGTTAGGAGTGTTCTAACTTTCCTGTCCGTCCTGCTTCATTTCACAATTCTAAAATAGTAACTGAGTGCAGAGCACGCACAAGAGCTTTTAATACATTTTTACTTTTTAGGTTTATTTGCAGTACCTGCTTCACCCGTCTTTTATAAATTCGTTGGGTAATTCGGTCTTCATAGTTCGTTGGTCAATTCTTTGTACCTGTTTCATGCTCAGTATTTATAGGTTTGTCCCAATTCCATTGCCGCAATTGTTTAACTATTCTGTAGCTCGAATGCTACAGTTGTGTTTAAAATGCGGTTATTATCAAGGCCGAACAGCATTCCTATATCCCCGGAGAAATCCTCCATCATTTTGAGAATTTGTTCCAGCTGATTTCTGGTGGCAGACATGAAGATCATCCATATAAAGAACACAATTCACTCTATATATTCTTAATATAGCTGCCAGCCAGTCGTGTGACACTGACTCGAAGGCTTTTTGGTTGTCCACGTAGATGGTGAAAAGGTTTTTTCGCTTGGTAGAAGCCTGATTGAATATCACCAAATCGATAAGTTGCTATTTGCAACCCATTGCGCCTCTAGCACATTCTTTTTACTGAATTGCAATGATGTTGTTTTGCTTGCAGTCTGCATGGATACGTTATGTCAAGCAGGAAGTGATCACCTTAAACAGGGTGGGAAGTTAACAATGCTAGTGATGGCCTCGAATTGCATTTGACTGTAATCTTGGCAGACCTGATGTTCTTCATTGATTCAGCTAGCGTTGATGTTGTAGTAGGTAACTGTAGTTAGTTGACTTCTCTAGAACTCTTTCACCTGTTCTTTATTCGGGTATCTATTATCTGTCATGTTTGGTCAAGAGTCAAAATCCTTTCTGATTACTCAAAAAGGACGTTGTCTCGTTTTCGGTTATTGTCAGCTTTATACCTCTTTAACCATCTTCCACCTATGGAAAGTGTCTGCTTTAATGTGTCAAGGCATTTTTGGACAATGGTGCGAGTGATATTGGACCCGATTTAGTATTTTTTTCCTTCGTCTCTGCAGTTTTGCTGTTCTAACACCTCCCATTTACTCACCTCTATAGTTCTAGCTGCTGCAGTAGATCAGCATCTGCACATATTGTGTGTCAGCCTCTGAAACATAAACTAGCAAAACTCTTCCGTTTATGGTATCCAATACAATATGATTTTTTTGGATGAGTTTAGGAATTGCAGTGATTGCCTACATAATGGTCCAGCGTCGCCTTACTCATTACAGTGTATAGTTTCTGGAAGAGTTCAGAGATATCCTCTCGAATGACGTTGTTTGGCTGTTCTTCGACCTCTGGTTCAGCGATTTGTTCATTCTTAACGTTAGTGTCTGATATCTCGCTCGATTTTCATTTTTATGATGTTAAGTTGCGTTTCTGGGATTAATTTAATTAAGTTTGTACTTGTCTACTATTCTCTGTTGCGACACGTTTAAGTGTGGCTACTCCTTGCAGGATTCGGCGTGTAGTTGTTGTCTGTAGCCAATCGTCTCTCGTCCTAGATAAGTTCCTGGGTAAAAATGCGCATTATTTAATTATTCATAGACACAGTCCATTTCATGTGCTGTCTTGGTCGTCTCGCTTGAGTGAGCGTTGGTTGTAGTTCCCGCGCAGCATTTTGGACAGGTGGAACTCTTAGTGAATAACCAATATTATTATTATTATCTCAAAAGCAAATCGCTAGGTTACTGGTCTGTTCAAATTTGCAAATCAGTTACTTGCGTAATGTTCAGCTCAAGCGCAGTTTGTGCAATTTTTAGTGTACTGGTTTCAGAGTTTATCTCAATAACGACAGCTTTTTCAATCTGGACTGTAGTTACCACTACGGAAATTCCTATACTTCCTAATACCTTTTAAAACTGCATGTGTCACAAATTCGTTCGTGGGAATTAATAAACATCAAACTCTGCGTTATCATGAGCCATTCCATATAAGAAATGAGTATCTACCTACTATTAGTAATTGAACTATTTCGAACACGTTGTTTTAAAGTCAAATATTCAAAATGTAGTCGCTGAATATTGATTAGGGTGCGCCAAGTTTTAAATTACTATGATTGAAAAACAGGTTCGTTGCGAATCGAAGTTTATAAGAACTTTTTGTATTAGAATCATTCACAGATTTATTTCTTTAAGCTTTCTACAAACTTAATTAACACCCTGTATAGTAAGTAAAATTAAATAACATGGCAATCATGGTCGTAGCTAAGGTCATAAGCGCCCCAGAGCAAGATTTGAATTTTGCGCCGCCCCCCAAACTTATTTTATGGGAAGAGAAACAATACACTAACTTTTAAAGTGTAACTTTAGATATCTATTAAAAAAATCTTTTTTTTTTTTAATTTTGTAAGAAGAGAAACAATACAATAACTTAAAAATTTGTCTGTGGGTGCCCCCGTGGTCACTCCCTAGCTACACCACTCATGACAATACACCCACATTTTACATACTTACATAAAAAATAATTTCATCGCTTAATGTAAACGATCTATCAACTTGACCTGTTAAATTTTTTATATCTTGCTGAACTTGTCTAGTATCTGACAATACTTTCTGGATTTCATTATTTTGTTTCTTTATATTTCCTACTATTTCCAAAATCCTTTTTGTATAGGCAGCTCTAAAAATTAAATTACCTGTTAATACTAATACAAAATAAACAAATCAGATAAATAAGATTGAAAGAACAAGCACTATTAAAATATAATTTCGTCAATTTTAATATATTGAAAATAATATCGTACCTATTATTTTTGTTATTGAGCTCCTTGCATCTTTCAATTAGTGTCTGTTCCAACATACTTTTTTCTTTAAAATCAACTACTAAATCTCTATAAGTAGTTTTTAGATTTTGAAGTTTGTTTTGCTCATCTTGATATTTTAGACTTTCAGAACTTACAGAACTAAAAATATGTTAAAAATCATTAAAACGTTCCTCTTATGAATATAAAATTTATTTTAACTTCAAATAACAGGTGGTTCGAAAAATCCTGACAACATGTCAAAACACAATGTTTTGGCAAAATTCGACAGTATTCCTCAACAGAATCTCCTTCTAGAGTGATACAATCGCTCTAGCGCCGTGTTTTTCTGATAGAAACAACAATAAAGACAACGTAAACGCGACACTACCTTATAGTCATAGAATAAACTACCTTTTCAATGACTTATATTCTTCCAACAGGGGAGTTTCAACTTCGTTCCATTGATTTGCTAATTCGACCAGACGGTTTTCTGCTTTTTGAATTAAATTTTTTAGTTTAGCTCTGTTTTCTTCGTTGTTAAGTACGGCCAGAGTTTTGTTCTTTACTTTAATTTTAGCTACTGAATCTTTTAGGAATTTTTGTTCTTCACTTCTTTGAGACTTCATCTAGAGACAAAAACTAAATACTTTAGTTTCTAAATAAGAAATATTTATCACCCAGAAATTTAATAGTTTTCATCTACCAACAGACACTTTTACTGATTCAACACACTTACCTTTACTAGTTTTTCTTCATAACTACCAACGATATCTTGTAAAGAAATAAAAGCGTTTTTCTTCTCGTTTAACTGTTCCAAAAAAACATCTATTTTACTATCCTCTTTTGTTATATTTTCACTGTCCTGTTCTTGAGTTCGAACGCTCCTTTTACTTGCAATCGGGCTAGCTTTTTCAATTGATTTTGCAGTCTTTATATTTAATATTTCCTTGGAAATATCTTTTTTGAGCGAAGCTTGTGAAAATTGTTGTGTCCAATTTTGGGAGCTGGAAAACTCTAGGTCTTGGAAGAGAAGGGAAGGTATAAGTTGTCTTGGAGAACATTGGCGGGTTACGATAGGAATAGCTGAATTTTCTTCCAGATCTACAATTATAAAATAAAATATTGCTTTGTATGTATGTATGTTTGTATGTTTATATCATCGTGTACTACTACTACATATATATATATATATATATATATATATATATATATATATATATATATATATATATATATATATATATATATATATATATAAATATTAAAAAAAAAGTGTAGTGTTGTCCTTGAATCATTGTTCGAGCTACACGCTGATTCTGACAAAGGTAAAATAAATTACCGAAACAAGTCGGGAAAAAAATAATAGTCCGAGGAAGATGATTTAGAGAAAGCAAAAATTTTATGTTGAAAAATCATAGCATTAAAAAAAATCATTCCTAGACAATATCTATATAATATTTAAATAGACATTATGTTTTATTAGAACAAAATATGTAAAAAAATTAATTATATTAACAAAAATTTAGGGCAGTGTCAATAAATACTACGAACCGGATATTCTGGACTAGGACCTTTTTTCAGACTCGTATATAGTCTGTTAACACGACAGATTCCTCACGAAAGTTTTATTCTATCTTTTTATTGTATACATTTCAACTTCTATAACCAAAGCCGAAACAAGGTCATTTTTCGAATTACTCTTGTCATCCTGTATTATGTTTCAGAGGAATCTTCTTTTTGTGGGTGATTCTCATATTTCTTCGTTTTCATCAGCTGGGTATAGAAGCTCGCTAAATCTTTGTGAATTTCTTAATTTAAAGCAGTTTAATACTATACCTAAATTACATAACCGCTTACTAGACCTAGTATTATTCAACTTTAATACCAACCTATTGCGGAATAATTTATTGTTAGTCATAGAACAATTACACTACCCTGCCTTGATATTCGAGTTTAAAGCGCTTCGGGACATTTCAACTTTCGTAAAGCCAATTTTCCTAAGCTCTATGAGCTAATGCAACAAACTGACTGGTCTCCTATTATTGAATCTTTGGACGGTGTGACAGCCTGGGAAACGCTTTATATCTTAATCACTTTGCTACCTGCATTCTTCCGAAGATACCAAGAAGAAAATTTCTTCCTTAGTTTACAGAAGAAATCATTAACAATATGTTCAAAAAATAAAAAGTTCGTCGCCAGTTATTAAATAACAAATCTCTTTTTTTATCTAGGAAGGTATTAGACCTTGCGTAGTTTGTTTAAAATTCAACCTCAATGGGCATACAAAGATTTTATTAGAGTTGTTGTATCAGATATAAATAATGATTCCTCCAATTTTTGGTCTTTTATTTATAGTAAAAAAAACGCATCCGGATATTTCAGTTACTGTGAACTACACGAACAATTTCTTCCATGAGTCCGATAACATTGTTACCGCTTTGGCAAGCTATTTCAAAGGTGTGTATAAGACCCCGCAGCAACCCGAAGGGATTGTTTTTAATCCGATATATATCTCGGAGACAGATTATTATCATGTCGGATGGTCAACCAGCCATCAGTGCGCTTTCTCAAGTAATCCGGTCCAAGATGATCCGGGAATGCCTAGAGGAACTAAATAAATTAAGTAAGAATAATATCACCCTCCTGTGGGTACAGGACAAACTGGGCTAGAGGGGAATGAAATAGTAGACAAGCTCGCCAGGAAAGAGGCTGATACCATTTCTGAGGCCCGAACCTTCTGTAGAATCAGTAGCAATGTAATGCTGAAACAATTAAAAAGAGAGGAAGACAGCAGGGGATTCAATTACTGGGCGGATCTGCCAGGAATGAGACAAGCGAAGATACTTCTTGGGAACTACGACCAGAAGAGATTTAAGGAATGCATAAGCCTAAGCAAAAACCAACCAACTTGAGCGGGATCCTGATGAGGGACACCGCAAGAAACTCGGATTGGCAGAGAGAGAGAGAGAGAAAAGTCTAGATTCTGTGAGGAACAGGACGAAATGTCTATTCACACCCTTTCAGAATGCAGCGATTTAGAAAACTCTGAAATGCGGTTCTTGAGAGCACACCAAACAGGAAAAGGACATTTACCCACCGTAAAGCCGTCCAACATTGTAAGCTTCCTAAGGGAAAAAGGACTGGAGGACCTGCTCTAGTCGGCAAAGTATCCCTAACGACTTGACAACAGAAGGGGGACACAATAGATCTATTAAGTCTTAGTGTACTGAGCCCCAATTTCGCACACATGCATCTCAAAACCCATCGACATTACCACAGGTTCCCCTGTTGACGTTACGGCCGCTTGCAAGAAGCTTAAAAACAAATTTACATCCGGTTTTGACGGAATTCCAAGTTTCTTCGTTAGACTGCTCTTTTGTCTTAAGTTCTCCTCTTGCGCACATCTTTAATTTGATGTTGAAAGATGATGTATTCCGGACACCCGGAAAATTGGTAAATCTTTCCTTTCTTTAAAAAAAATCTCTGGAGAAAAACTATCATGGTATTTCCATACTACGTATTTTTTCAAAAGTCTTGGAAATTATAACAAAAAAGATTCTATTTTCCAAAATCCAGAACAGGTTATCAATTTATCAACACGGTTTCTTTTCTAAAAGATCACGTATGACTAATTTTGTAGTTTCTCCTCTTATGTCTGCCACGTCCTTAACGACAAGATTCAGATCGATGTTATCTATACTGATTTTCAACGCTTTCAATCAGGCTGATCAGTGTATTCTACCGAGGAAAACATCTGATCAATTCCGTTTCTCTAATGCACTTCTTAGAATATTAAAATCCTACCCCTTAGACCGATGCCAGTTCATAGAGATTGAGGGTTTCAGGTCAGATCGATTTGTGCCAACGTCGGGTGTACCTCAGGTTTCCAATTTGGAGCCGCTCCTATTTAATATATATGTAAATGATCCTCTCGCAGAGGTGGATTACAATGAAATGGCCTACGCTGACAATATCAAAATTTTTCACCGCATCGATGCAGTCGTTGACTGTGCGCCCCTTTAAGCCAGCATCGAAACAGTTGATCAATAATGTGTATAATAAACTTGACATGAATATCTCTAAATGCAATGTGATATCTTCTACCTTCAGCCGGTGGTCTGTGATTGGTCTATACTTAGATGGGTCATGTGTGTTATGCTTGTCCTTTGGCAAGAGGTGCGTAATACCTTCGGTCAAGAACAATGACATATTTGCTGGATTGAGAAAAACATCATTAATAAGATTAGTCAGTTGATGGTGCATACACCAGAACTTATTGAGCCAGTAGTTCTGGATCCCGTCGAGACCTGGAGCTTTTCAGTTATGGGATTCCTTGATTATTCTTGAAATTTCCTCGGTGGTAAATGGCTCAAATTGCATCTGGCTGTAGTCTTGGCAGATTTGGTATTCTTCATTGATCCAGCCGGCTGCGATGTTACAATTGGCGGATGCAGAAAGTTTGTTTCCCCAGAATTTTTCTACCTGCTCTCTATTGGGATATCTATTATCTGCCATATTAGGTGGAGAGTTTAGCTTACGGTAGAAAGTCGTTTCTGATCGTTGGAACAGCGCATTGTCACGTTTTCGGTTATTGCTGGTCTTGAATCATTCCGTTTTACTTACATTTTTCTCTAATGTTTGTGTTTTTAAAATCTTGTTTCCGTAAAAATTGTCTGACAATAATAAAAATATATTCAGACGGTAGCGAATCATTCTAATTTACTCGAATTTTTTGTAGTGTTTTAATTACTTTATAAACTCTTGAACGCGTCTATTAAAATGTATAATAATAAGTCAAAATAACTACTCAAAATTTGTACGGTGGTATATTGCGACGCTATTCGAAAAAAATCTACAACTTCAATTTAGTATATGGAGACTGCCACCCTTGAAAATCGTTTGACTTTTTTTTTGGATTAAAATATTATTAAATTAAAGAATTAAATTCTGAATTATATGTTTTTTTCTACATTCTCGAACAAGTGTATAACATATTTAAACATATGAAAAACGTCTGACGAAAAGGGCCGCTAGATGGTTTTTGTTATTTTTCACCATAAACAGTTCTCAAACGACACTTAATCGTTCCCAGTTGCATGTTTTTGGAACAAATTAACATTAACTGTTATACATGTTGCGCCGTGATTGAGGGCTTACTTTCCGCTTTTCATCATTGGATGCACATATATTGTTAAACATTCAACAGTCAGACGGTGGTGGGACTTTTGATCGCTTTGCATTTTAAACTAAGATATAAATTTTGCATATATTTTAAAATTTGCGATTTATTAGTATTATATATAATAATACAATTATTTAGTTTTACAACACACCAAAATTGCCCATTTGTTCTAATTAAATTTATTTTGAGAAATAGACTGTGAAAATGGAAATGCAACTTCGCGGTAATGTTAAATTTTGGGAATTTCTTTCTTACATGTTTCTACTTTGGAGGTTAGATCGTCAATGCTTTATTTTCTATTTCTCTTAATTTCCGTTTTATTTTTAAATTGTTTGGTAAACTCATAAAAATTGCCCTTTTTTCACTTTGGAAACATTAAAAATTTTAACGATAACGCTCATTTTTATGCTATTATTATTTTTAAGTGTTTGGCAAAAAATTCGGGGTGGTAAAAAATCGCTACCGTACAATAACTTTTAGATTTTTTGGCGTTATTTTGTTAAACATAGAATAATATATTATCAAGCACAGCTTTAAGCGAATCACATTAATTTTAACCGAACTTAAAAAATTATTGCTGATTCTATTTAATTGCTTGCTATTCAACATTGTTAATGTGCTCTTGGGTTATTGATTGATCCGTCTAGATGTCGGATGTCGCTGTCGTGCCTTACTTGTTGTTTTATCGGTTTGAAAATAGCAGAGATCGGCTAATGATAGACTGTACCGGTTAGAATGGTCTGATGACTTCCAACGAGGTTGAAACAGTGCTGTCGTCATTTTCCGGACCCGAAGGTTCCCTACAATTTTGGAATTATCTGCACTTTTTAATATGATAGTAATGTTTACTGACATTCTGTGTCCGCAGAACCAAACCAAAATTTTATATATATATATATATATATATATATATATATATATATATATATATATATATATATATATATATGGTGTGCCAAATGAAGTGCGCACTATTGCTAGCTCTTTTATTATTATAAGTCAGTCAAATTAGCAAAGTAGTAGCATTTTTTCTGTTGATTAAGATGGTGAAAGCAGAAAACAGTTGAACGTAGAGTTTCCGAATAAATGATGAAAATGCATTTTTTTTACTAGCCTAAAATTGAATATGACCGAATTATTAGCATAGTTATTTTTTGGACAAACTGGCTATGTATATCTGAAATAAAACTTAATTTTCTATGTTTTGCTTTATTTGAGCGTAAGAAGAAAAAACCTATATTAAATGTGCAAAGGCATGGCCATTTTGTTCAATACATTTTTGAGCATCCTTTAGTACACACTCTGCAGCTTTTAGAATTGTTCTACCATCGATGGTTGCTATAATGTGTCGAATACTGTTTTGAAGTTCGCCTAGGTTAACATATCTCGTTTTATGGATTTCGTCGTTGACATAGCCCCAAAAGTAACAGTCCAATGAAGTTATGTCAGGAGATCTTGGAAGTCAACCTACCTGTCCTTTGTTGCTATCCATCTTTCTTGGGAAAGCCTTTCTAACTTTATTCTCACTTGTCGAAAATAATCTTCCAGTAATTCTGACATGTCAACATATCTACTGCCTTCCCAAAAAATTAGCCCAATTATTTGGCTGCCTCCACACCAAATATTAATAAACAAATTTGATCTAGACCAATAGTGCATGTTTTTACTGCATTAATGTGTTTTAAAAAGTTGAGATTTTACCTACACATTTCTACTAACCATTAGCAAAAAATTAGTCTCCTTTCTGTGTCGCCAGGTAATAATGTTTGCACTGGTCCGTACCTGTAGGGTACAAATTTATATTTTTTAAAAATTCTCCAAATTATAAATAAACCCTAACCACTGTCCCTTGCCAAATTTCTGGCCGAATTATTTTTATACACTTCAAAATATGCCAATACCTTTACTTCAATTTGTTCGCTTATCGAAAATAAGAAGCATATATTGTTTTGTACGGATCATGTGAAATGTATCAATATTTCTTTGACTGAGGTCTATCTAAGCAACTACCCAGATAACTTCTATACCAATATTTTGTTTTTATTCTTGTGAAGAGGACCATAAACCTATGGTGGAAATGTTCAGAGAAATTGAGACATTTAACTTTTTTTATTAATTTAATAATCAAGAAAAATCATTTAATTTTTCTATATAAACATTTTTGCATCCGAGTGTTGATGAATCCAGTTACCTACTAAAAAGGCTGCAGTACGTACTTCGAATATTTGATTAAATCATATGAATCTTTTATTCAAAATTTGTTTTTCGTTTTTTTTTAATATTCCAGTTTGATAATTCAAGTGTGTTTGAAAATTTCAGTTTGTTTGAAACTCGAAAAATCGAATATTCGACTCGAACCCGAGAACAAGAAATACTTCACGGCCACGCAGTGTTAAAATGTGGAGATGCACATACAGCAGCAGACAGTCAGGTAACCGATTACGATTGCCCCAATTGTAAGTATGCAAAATTGCCAGATATAAGCCACTCATCCCGGAATGGAAACTGTAAAGTTTATATACAAAGAATAAGGAGAGTACAACAGAAGATGATTTATACTTCAACAGAAAATATTCAAATAGTTTAAGTAAAATCTCTCCACAAACTGTTTTAAGTACGTTATATGTCGAGCAGGAAGAATATCACGAAATAGAAGTTAATGCTTAATGGGCGATAAAGTTTTTTCAAATAGAAGCAATTATAAGTGCCTGTTCAAGGCAGTCAGTGAGAAGTAATGCATTTTGTTTAAACTACGAAAACGTACAAGGGTTAAATACTAAAACAAACAGTTTCTACAATACAATATGTTTTACACAGCATGAGTATGATGTAGTCGCATTAACGGAAACATGACTATCAGCTGGAGTATTTGACACAGATATTTTCTAGCAATTTTTTAGTATATAGAAAACGAAGCAGACTGAATCATATTCGTGATGGAAGTGTCTTATTAGCATTAAATAATGTATATACTGTATTAATGTAAACTTTAATGATCAATATTATTGAAAAATGAATTAAAAGTCTTTCCAAGACAAAATAACTAGACCTTATTAGTTAAAAAATATTCTTGATCACATGAAGACTTAAAGCATGCCTGAAGCTTACGCACAAATGGAACTGTAAAAAGGCCGATTCTAATTAAAAGTATATAATAAATTAACTGGTTGGAAAGATCTTTTCAAGACGAAGAAAATGCTCTAGATTTGGAGAACATTTAAAGTAAATAAGTTATTAACAGGTTGTACACCGAAGAAATCAAGAAAAGGAGAGATATTGTTGTGTATTTCAGTGTATATTTTGAATTATTGGCTAAGCGCTTTTCGTCTTACTTGGACTATCCTCAGAGCTCAGACCTCCTCAAAGGCAACTCAACCTTGCCATTTGGAGAACAGTCTCCAACGCCAATCCATACACAGTACAAATCAAGCATACAATTACAACGTCAATCCATAATTAAAATCAAAACGGTTAGAACGATGTAAATATTAATACTATTACAAACAATCAACTTTCACATTGACAACTTAAAAGATAAAAATGATGTTATGCCACATACCGTCATAGAATAATAAAGCTTTATTAGTTGATTGTTTGTAATAGTATTAATGTTCACATTGTTCTAACCATTTTGATTTTAATTTGGGATTGACATTTTAATTGCATACTTGATTTGTTCTGTGTAAGGGCTGCGCTGCCGTTGGAGACTGTTCTCCAAATGGCAAGGTTGAGGTGTGCCCTTTGACGAGGTCTGAGCCCTGAAGACGGTCCAAGTAAGACCGAAAGCGCTTGACCGATAATTCAAAATATATAGTGAAATACACAATATCCCTCTTTTTCTTGAACATTTAAAGTGGTTAAAAGTAATCTAAGAAAAATGGAAAAAGGTTAATAAATGAAAAAAAAAACGATATTTTCAAGGCTGATATATCTGGTTCTTTTTAACCAATTTGAGTTTTTCAAAATAGAAATGAAAAATCTGTTTATGTATTTATTTATTTAGCAATATATTTCTAACGGGCCAAAGCCCAATTACAAGAAATCCGAATTCATAAATTGTCTACTTTAACTAACCCCAACACATCAAAAAGAATACAACACTATATTAATAAGATACCAACAAATAAACCATCCCTACGAATAACCATACGCCTCGCGTAGATGCCTTTAAATTATGGGGAGATTGTCAAAATAAATGTCACAAGGTACGGAAATTTTATTAAAAGTTTAAGACATATCATAAATTGGTTCTGACGAAGTACATTTGATCTTGGTCGCCTGGTACATATACGGGGCACTTGAAAGGATATTTGCTGCAGTAAAAAATGCACAATCAATTTTTGCAAGTAGGAGGCTGTATAAAAATGTTGCAGACTGAGAATCCCGGTGATGGGTCAAAGGAGCTCTATAAACCTGGTCCGAATCGATTTTTAGTCAAAGACCAACATAACACACATGACCCAGCTAAGTATAGACCAATCACCTGCCTCCCCACGCTGTATAAGGTGATTATCTCCTCTTGACCCAACGCATCTATGCACATTGTGAGCAAAATAACATCATTGAAACTCAACAGAAAGAATTCACGAAGGGAGCAATGGGAAGCAAGGAACAATTGATTGTTGACTTTGCCATATGTAAACGAGCCTGTACCAGCCAAAGAAATCTCTTTGCTGCCTACGTGGATTATAAGAAGGCATTCGACTCAGTGCCACATGAGTGGCTGACAACTATATTGAGAATGTATAGGGTCGATAACCATTTTATTTCCTTTTTAGAACGCATCATGTCTACCTAGAGAACCAGGATCCAATTGCAAGTGGCATCCAGCGACACCATCGAAATTAACACGAAGGGGAATATTCCAGGGCGATTCACTTAGCCCTTTGTGGTTCTGCCTTGCAATGAACCCACTATTACGCCGTTTGAACCCCACCAGATACGGCTTTAGTATTAGAAATAACAACGAAGAGGTAGTAAGAGTGAATCATTTGCTATACATGGATGATCTTAAACTGATGGCTGCTACCAGAAATCAGCTGGAACAAATGCTTAAAATTGTAGAGGAGTTCTCTGGGGATATCGGAATGCAATTTGGACTTGACAAGTGCCGTATTTTGAATATCGTTAAAGGTAAGATAGAACCAGCAGCATTTGAAATGCAGAACAGTGAAACTATAGCTGCAATGGAAGGAAAACAAACATACAAATACCTAAATATGAAACAGGCTAAAAGAATTGACCATCACACTATGACAGCCCAATTGACAACAGAATTTGTCAGGAGGGTAAGGCGGGTATTATGAACTAACCTAAATAGTAGAAATTTGTTTAAGGCGCTCAACACGCACGCTTGCTTTGCACTTGGCTACTCTTTTGGAATTGTAAAATGGAGCAGGATGGACATCCAAAACCTGCAAAGAAAAATAAGAACACTCCTAACAAAAGCACAAGAACATGGCACTCAGAGTGCTATTGAACGTATAATGCTTCCAAGACAACAAGGAGGAAGAGGATTGTGTATATGGTAAGCAGCTGGACCAACAAATAATAAACTTACGTTTATATTTCCACAGGTTAGCGGACTCTTCCACACTACATTGAGCAATATGCGAGGCAGACGATTCAACGCCGCTACAGCTGAGGGCTTCTCACCACCAAACAGACCAAGAGAAGTTACAAATCTGGCTACAGAAACCACTTCATGGACGGCATCCGGGTGAGGTCAATCAGGACAACGTCCACAACTCAGCGTCGAACTACTGATTGATTTCGGAGCGGATGTTTCCGGAAACGGAAGATTTATTGTTAGCTATCCAAGACCAGGTTATTCCGATGAAGAACTATTGGAAGTTCATCATCAGAGATCCCTCAATAGAAAATGACCAACGTAGATATGGCTGTCGAACATCCGAGACAATCCAGCACATAACTGGAGGATGTCAAGCCTTTGCTGCAACCGAGTATAAAGAAAGGCACGACTCAGCCGCTCAAACGATTTCCATAATTCTATCATCAACTGAAGTGATACCAAAGAACCTTCTGCAGAACATCAAGAGACTAGGCCTTAGTGAGCATCTGTATAAGCCAATTCAGAAAGCAGTTTTCCTTGCAACCGCGCGAATCGTCCGAAGTTCGTAGGAAATACGGCAGACCACGTTTTACCTAGGACCCGATAACATGGAAAGGGTTCCCACAGAGCTTCATACTTTTGGTATCTTTGTATACCTGGTATGAGTCAATATTCCCTGGAGGGAGTGCGAGGCCGTTTGGCTTGAAATCATATGAAGATAACATTAAAAAACGTTGATTTTATTATTCCTAGACGATTTGGACGCATGCAGAACTTTAACAACAAACATTAGAAAAAATTTAAGTAAATTGAAAAGATTCGGTACCGTCTGACAACACTTCTATTATTAAGATAACATAAAAAAAAACGTATAAGTGTAAAAAGGAACAGATAATAGTCTTATAGTAGCAGAAGATAGTACTCGACGTATTGCACGTTTCTCGCATTATCAAAAAAGGTTTATCTTCGCTTTTACTCTCAAATGTATCAGATCTCTTCGCCAAAACTATCCCAAAATATAGTGACAGTATCCTCGATTCCTGGTTCCTGCATTGTAAAGCATGAAATTACCTTGGTGATTTCGATTACAAAGTAAGCCATTTTAGTATATGCGTCACGCTGTCGCCGTATTTTGAGGTTGGGTCTGATTAAACCACAAATTCTTAAAGGCTAAATTTCTGAATAGAGAACGAACATAAAGACAAGACTATGTAAACAATTTTGCTTCTGATCCAATGTCGGAAAAAAAAATATTTAAACCCAGAGTGTACATATAAAAATATCATAATATCTAGACAATTATTGAAATTTTAATATTTATTATACTCATATCTTTTTTTAAAAGGAAAATTGTTTGCTTTAAAAAAATTTCTATATTTTCAATCGTTTAATAACACTAAAAATATTAAATCACAGGGGTATCATTGGTTAGGAAGGCTAAATTAAATTCACTGTTGCTCTAAGTACAGGTAAGTCATCAACACAAGAACCGAGTTTGTATCCCAGCAGTGAGAAAAAATGTTTTGAGTTAAATAATTTTAGATTTCAATGATTAAAAATGAGTGGATTAATTATAAATGTTTTTAAAAACAAATACTTACTTGTATCTTCATTCGGTACAATTAGGTTAACAGTATCCATAGGACAACTGCTGCCAAAGCTATTAACAATAACTCCATCAAAAACATCTCTGGTTCCACAGCTTAAAACTTCGGACGGCAACCATATTTTGCTAAGGGATTGTTTAAGACTGTCTTCAATTTGTTTTACTATTCTTGGAACATATCCCAATGGTTCAACAGAGGATATTGGACTTGATTCTTTTGGAAGTCGTTCTATAAGGAACATCAGAACTCTACGTACCTCAACCTATAAAATGTTTTTTTTTTAGAGTTTTGCGTTTCTTTTTAATGAAAAGTATGCCGTCATGTGTTGTTTACGCATTTCATTTTATTTTAGTTTTATTATAGAAAACTTAAAGAAAGTATCAAGTGCTTAATTAAGTAATTAAGTCATAAAGCTTCAATTCATGGAGAGTTTTAAAAGTGCTGAAAAGAAGTGAAACTCTTATATATAGGAAGGTTTTCCTTTATATATTGGCACGAGTCTATAGGCCTTAACGATATCGAAAAAATGTATTGAGGAAAGTTTTAGCACTTTTTTTAACTATCTTAATTTCTAGTTTTAAAAAGTGTAATTTTAAACTTAGTAGACTCTGGATCGGCTAAAGTTTCAATATATTTCTTACTTAAAGCATAGTATTGCTGTCACTAAATAGACAAAAGCAGGTGTTGATATTTACAACTTATAACCTGAGGTGCAATTATGTTCGCTTCTTCTTCTAGCTAAGACGACAAATATTGTTATAAATGTTAGACAAGAATTTATTTTACTGCAAAATGTACAGCATAATGGCGATCTCTTAAGAGATAATGTTCAGCATAATACATTAAAGTCACGTAGTTTTCCGAAATGTGATATGAAAACCCAAGAGCTATCTATGTGATGATTTCTGAAGCTCTACGAATACTCTTCTAAAAGTGTTTGCTTTCATAAAACATTAACTAAAACGTCACCATGGCGTCTAATTTTAAACCTTCAAACTGATAATATATATATATATATATATATATATATATATATATATATATATATATATATATATATATATATATATATACAGTGCCTTCATTTCAAAACGAACCATCCTTAATAACTTTGTTAAATAGAAAAATTTAAAAAAAAGAAAAAACACGTCAATTTAGATATACAGGGGGAAGTTTAATTTTGCATTTGTTAAAAGTCTGTCAATCACCTCCTCACCTCCAGCTAACCTCACTTTGATATGTCAAATGGGAACCCCCACCTTGTGACACATCATTGTAAGCAGCATAAAATTGTCTATCCAACCGTATAAAAAAAAATTAAATCGGTTGACGTACAAGCGAATAGTGTGCAAAAATGTCTTGTAATAATGCATAATATATCGGCCTCGAACTTTGGTATGTCAAATGATTACCCTATAGTGTGATACATCATTTTAAAGGACGTACGATCTGCTATCCAATGATGTCAAAAAAAATTAAGTTAATAGACGTTATAGGCAATTAGGATGCAAAAATGTGTGTTAAATATAAGCAGTTTATTCAGTTTTATTCAGTTGAAGAAAATTATTTTATTAAATGTTCAAAATGTGCGCCGTTATTAGCGAGACAATAAAAAAGCCTATTTTGAAATTCCCCACGAACATTGGCAAGGGTTTCTCTGCTAATTCCTCTACATTCCCGAACAATTCGATCTTTTAAATCGTCAATATTTTCAGGTGGGGTTTTATAAACCTTGCTTTTTAAATACCCCCAAAGAAAAAAGTCTAGAGGGGTTAGGTCTGGAGACCGTGCTGGCCATTCAATTGCACCACGTCTGCCAATCCACGTCCCTGGAAAATGTTCATCAAGCCACTCTCGAATTGCCAAAGCGTAGTGCGGGGGAGCTCCATCTTGCTGGAAATGCAAATTATTTTCATTTAGTACCATAACAGCATTTTCATCCACTTGATTTTCTAAAGATTGCACAATGGCAGGGTATATTGTGTTTTCTAAAAGGTTTAAATAAATTTGCCCAGTTAAATTATCTTCCAAAAAAAAATGGCCCGATGATTTCATTGCCATAAATTCCTGCCCACACGTTAATTTTTTCGGGATATTGAGTATGCCCTTCTCGGAAAAGGTGCGGATTTTCATTATCCCACTATCTGCAGTTATGTCTGTTAACCAGTCCATTTAGAAAAAAAGTTGATTCATTACTAAAGCAGATATTTTTAGGTAAATGGGGGTCCTCGTCAATTCGTTGGCACATTAATTCGCAAAATTGAATTCTCCTATCAAAATCGTCTTCTCCGAGTTCTTGAAGAATTTGAATTTTGTAGGGAAAAAACTTATTTTGTTTTAAAACTTTATGCACAGAGCCAGCAGAAATGTTGGTTAAATCTGCGACCTTTGAGATGGATAAAGTTGGATCTATTGCAAACTGTCCTAGTACCTCGATTTGGCATGCTTCATCTACAACCCTTTTCTCAATAGATTTTTTATTACAAACGGATCCCGTTTCTTCAAACTTTCGTACCAATTCGAGTACATATTTATGGCCCACGTTTTTGTCTTGATGCCTCTCGTCAAATGCTCTGGCGGTTCTACGAGCGCACCGATCTTCAGCTCCATAGAGAAAAATTATTTCTATTCTTTCGGCTAGCGTATACACCATTTATATTCACGTTTCAACTAGGCGTCACAATGACAATTTTAACAATAATAAACAACTGGTGTTTAAAGATCTTAAACATTTTATTTATTGCAGTGATTTCTTGTACCTATCAGGTACCGCAAAAAATATCATTGAAATAAATACACTAGATTGATTAGACTGCAATGAATTTTGCGATGAATTTTAAAACAGGCTTAGTTTTTTTCTCGCAAATATTTTAACTGTTTATTATTTTAAAAAAATATTTATTTTAAATTTAAAATAATATTTTACTCTATGAAGTAGCCATTTGACATAATAAAGTTTAATGTGATAAGGTGTCTATTATTACCACACATCTTTTCTTACTATTCGCTTGTACATCAACAGATTTTGTTTTTTTATTGGCTAAATAGGAGATAGTATGCCCTTTAAAATGATGTATCACACTATAGGGTAATCATTTGACATACCAAAGTTCGAGGCCGATATATTATGCATTATTACAAGACATTTTTGCACACTATTCGCTTGTACGTCAACCGATTTAATTTTTTTTATACGGTTGGATAGACAATTTTATGCTGCTTACAATGATGTGTCACAAGGTGGGGGTTCCCATTTGACATATCAAAGTGAGGTTAGCTGGAGGTGAGGAGGTGATTGACAGACTTTTAACAAATGCAAAATTAAACTTCCCCCTGTATATCTAAATTGACGTGTTTTTTCTTTTTTTTTAATTTTTCTATTTAACAAAGTTATTAAGGATGGTTCGTTTTGAAATGAAGGCACTGTATATATATATATATATATATATATATATATATATATATATATATATATATATATATATATATATATATATATATATATAAACGGATTTATTCCCGGATGAATACAACATGACAACAGCGTTGTTTCGTCCTAGTGTGGGACTCATCAGGCCATTACGTACCATACCAGCATCTCGCACCTATAAACAGGTTTCACAGTTGAAAAATAGTAAATAAGGCACAGTGGCGACATCTAGATGAATCACTCAATAACAACACAAGAGCAACACAAATCAAAAATGTTGTATAAAACCACCATGTGGTGGAGCGATGGTAAATTAAAGGAAGATATCAAAACTCGATATACTATAGCACGTTTCAAGTTATATAAAAATTTTCTGACCGTTATATGGATGGTTCTTAAATTATGCAACTTTTTCCTATTTAACCAAATCTTTATCTCTTTCCATTACTGAGGTTCTTACATTGGCCCTCCGTATCTTGGGTACCCTAATCATATGACTTTTTTTCAAACGGATAACTACTTATCGAAAGTGATATTAGTAAAAAACACAAATATAACGAACGTTTCAATACCTCTCTAGTTATTTAATATTAAAACAGATATATAATTTTGATAGTAACAGTTAAAGTTACATAATAATCCTGGAAGAACATGCCTTAAAAGCATTAAAGCAGAATTGAAACCTCAAAATGAGATCTGAAAATTTATTGCAAAATTTCTCGATTATTAATAAAATTAAAGTTGTCACACCTGGTATGATTGAAAATAGTAAAAACTAGTTTATCAAATGAATAAAAATAATCAGGATATTCGGAATTTTAAAAATTTAGTATTTTTGATATTCATGTTTTTATGACACAAAATTATTTTTTAACGTTCTTTAAAATTAATAATATAGGAGACAAAACATACTGGAAATGTGGATATTGACTATTATAAGTTTAATGTTTAAAACTTATTAGATTGGTTATAATATATATATATATATATATATATATATATATATATATATATATATATATATATATATATATATATATATATATATACTTACCTCATTGCAATACAAAATTGTTTGATATCCCATGTCTCCTTTAAATAAAATATATATATATATATATATATGCGCGGAGCACTCCAAAATATGGAAAAACTCCGGGTCCGACAGATGGCGACAGCGCTGTTTCGTCCTAATATGGGACTCGTCAGGCTACCGCAGTCGGTACAAACCATCATCTCGCCTTTGCATCGTATAAAGCTGAATTTATAATCAAAACACAGCAAATAAACACAGCGATAACACGAGAATCATGTAGATTGACAAATTTTCACGTCCGCTTCGCCAATATTTTATTCTATTTTATTTTAAATTACACGGACAAAAACTTATCTACTTATTTATTTACTTGTTTGGTTTTGAAACACGCTAAGCGATGCTCTCATGGTGGGATCGTTTGGTGCGACATGTGGCTTTGGCTGCTAAAATAAGCGATAGGCTTGCTTGCCAGTACCGAAAAATGCGACCCCTATCCTTTGGGCAGCGCGTTTCGTGTACTCGATTTTACATATTTCTGTTTTAATTCACCGTCGCGCCACCATATGACGGTTCTTTTACAAACTTTGTTAATCTGTGTGGTTCTTGTGTTATCAAGTGGACCATCGAGATGTCGCCTTTGTCGTCTTATTTGCTGTGTTTTGATTATAAATTCAGCTTTATACGATGCAAAGGCGAGATAATGGTTTGTGCCGACTGCGGTGGCCTGACGAGTCCCATATTAGGACGAAACAGCGCTGTCGCCATCTGTCGGACCCGGAGTTTTTCCATATTTTGGAGTGCTCCGCACTTTATAACACGAGAATCATGTAGATTGACAAATTTTCACGTCCGCTTCGCCAATATTTTATTCTATTTTATTATATATATATATATATATATATATATATATATATATATATATATATATATATATATATATATATATATATATATATATATATATATATATATATATATATACTTACCTCATTGCAATACAAAATTGTTTGATATCCCATGTCTCCTTTAAATCCCTGTTCCTTAATTTGTTGCGCTAAATTTGAAGCAAACTTTATCCTTGCACTCATAGATATGGGTAGTTTTTTGGGTAGTTTTAGTTGGGGATTCATCGATTCTAAGCATGTTGATATTGCTGCCACTATTAGGTCAGGTTCAAATTGTTTGAGAGTGGTTATTTCATCACCTATATTGCTAAAAATATATATTTTTAAATATTATATTTGCTTAACTCAGACTAGTTTTACAATATACGCATCTAGATCGGGACTTTTCAACCTTTCAGTATTTGCGAACCGAGTTTCCATTACGATTTTAGGCACGCCAGTTATTTGTTCTAATTAAATTTACTTTCTTCGTTTTTTATTTTGTCCCGACAAACTATTACAAGTTAAATATCTCTCTACAAGTAGTAAATTGGCCCCTCCCCTTATCACCCAGCGCTGATCTGCATGTACTTCTTTAAGAAAATTCCTTTATTTTAACTTTAGTTCATAGTTATATATTGTTACTACTTCTTAACACAACTAAATCACAACTATCCTATCATTACTTTTGTAAATTTTGATATGAAACGAGAATAGTATCCAATGAGACCTAAATAAGCAGCCTCTCTGTACATGAATTCGCATTTGTAAGATTGAAGAAGAAGATAATTGATTCTCAGATGATTAAATATATTAGATAACCTTTCAAAATGTTCATTTATTGAATTGGCAAAAATAGCAATGCCACTGAGGTACACGAAGCATTGGAGACCTTGAATCTCTAAAAAGTACTTGGAGCATTTTTCTAGACCACATGGCATTCTTAAAAACACATAATTGCCCAAAGGGGTTGAGAAGACAGTTTTACAAATATCTTATTTCATCTGAATCGCCTGAAAACTTGATGCGTGCTCTAAAATAGTGATATATTTAGAGTGCCCCAGTTACTCCAAGATATTTTCAATGTTTGAAAGGGAAAGCGAACCCCAATTGTGGCATTATTCAGTTTACGAAAATCTATAACAATTCTCCTTCTTCGTTCCCGGACGATACAAAAAAGAAATCGAATTTTTAATGAATCCCTACTTTAACATTTGGTTAATTTACTTATCTAATTCCTCTAGAAACCTATATATTTTAGAAGGGATATGTGTATGTTATTATACCTTAATTTCGTGTTTAATAAAGTCATTATAAGTTGAATTATCGTTTGAAGGATCAAAAATCTCATTATACTTGTCACATGTTCGAAGAACTCACTGCTATGCTTCTGGATTTATGTGGTTTAAACATCATATAAGATTTTAAGTCTATTTTTAATCTCAGCGGAACAAATTTTATTTTCGATCATAAAAAAATATTTTTGAATTTCCAAAGGTTTTAAAAATGATTGGATTTTATTAGTTTTTTAATTTTCTATCTTGTGTTCAAAATAGTAGTAAGCGCATTTCCACTTTTAACTTTTATATTTGATTCGCAAGAAAAACACCTTCTGCTGTCTTTAATTCAGAAATATTTTTATTTAAGATATTACCTAAATTATGGTTTCCGATTTTGACATACAATTTTTATGAGACCATCGGAACACGTAAGTGATCATATTTATTTAAATTTATTACCGCTTCGTGATAAAAGGAAAGTTATTTCCTATGATGTCATGGCATAAATTACGATTGTATTTGAATAAATGAAATCTGATAAGTATGTTACAGGGATTTACCGCGATATTTAATAAAAAAAAACTTTAAGCTGTTTCTACTGAAAAATTGACGCTAAAGCCAGTTAAAAACATTTACGAGGTATGGATATAAATTAACGAGGCTGATGCTTCCCCGAAGAAGTACACATGCGCCAAATCAAATGATCGACAGCTGTAGCGTGAAGCCATCTATTTCGAATGTGGTGCCTCCCGTGTCTGTAGACAAATCAGTCTGTAGCGCTCAAAAGTATTTTGACAAGTATGATTTCGAAATTAACTAAAAATAAATAAGCAATTACTGGAATCATGAATATTATTTATTTTAAGAAATTTGTCTTTTTTTTACAGGTGCAAAGCTTTATTAATTATAACAGCGGAGGATCAAAAGTATTTTGACATTACAAATAATTTTAAAATTGTGTATAAAAGATAAGATTTTCTTCTGTCAATATTAATATTTTGTTGACTATCCACTGACCTTGACGACGGCTTCACAGGGTTCCGGCGCCAAATCCACCAATTTTTGTAAACTATGCAATCGGTTTCGATTCCATTCGTTTCGCCATCTTACTCGACAATCCAACTCCTCCCACAAATGCTCGATAGGGTTTAGGTCGGTGACGCTAAACTTGACCAATCTAGAACTTTTACCTTTTCAATTTTTATGAAGTCACTCACGTGTTTGGATTTATCATGTTGAAAAAACCATCGGGGTAGCATATGGTATCATTTGGTGTTTTAATGTATCCATAGTGCCTTCTAAGTGAATTAACGGCCCAACTCCATGACGAGAAAAATATCCCCAAATCATCACATTACGCCGATTTGACGTAAGGTATTTGGTACCGAACATCATAGCTTTTGTTTCTAGGACGTCGAACATACTTTATTCCATCAGATGGCAGTAAATTAAACTTACTTTCATCACTTCATAGTATTGTAGAACATTCTGAGCTCATCCATGATCTGTGCCTCTTTGTGAACACAAGTCGTAATTTTCTGTTCTTTACAGATATGAAAGCTTTTTTGATTGGTCGTCGTTCATGTAATCCAAAGTCTTTTAGCTCTCTAGCTTTTTTAATTCAATTTATTTTAATTGCCACCGTAGACTTACGAACATCACTAGTAGATATTATTAACGCGATTTTCTCTTAAAACGTATTTTTTTTCTCGGGCGTCCACTTCTAAGCTCTTTTTCCATAGAATGACATTAATTATAAACTTTATTCTACTTACTAATAAGCTGCCGAGACACTTAAAATTTTGAGCAACTTATATTTGTCGCTCTCTTTCCTTTAAGGAAGTTATAACAGCTTCTTTAAAGTCACTTGAATATTTCTTATGCTTAAGCATGTTAAAATAAATAACATTGTAACGATAAAAACACAAAACTCACGCTGTGATGCAACCGTGTCTTCAACAAATCGTACTGAATGACTGTGAAAATACTTGAAACTCGATCCCTTTTGAGTAATGTCGGCATGTCAATAATTAAAATTCATATTATTATATGATAAGTATATTATATATTATATATATATATATATATATATATATATATATATATATATATTATATTTTTTTTTAGTAGAGTTACGTGAGACCAAGCTAATGAAAAATTTTGTTATATAAAAAATACTTTTGAGCCCTACTGTAAGTCTATTAAAAGAAGTCTATGGTCAATGACGTGAGTTTTTTGAGTGGTTTAAGCATTTCCAAGATGGTCGAGAATCACGCCCGGGTCGCCCTTCCAAGTCAAAAAACGTATGAAAATATTAAAAAAGTGGGTAATCTGATTCGATCTGAGAGTCGATTAACTATTCGTATGGATTGCTGAAACTCTAGGAATTGACGAATAATGCGCAAAGAAAATTTTACATAACAATTTCAATATGCAAAAATTGTGTGCGAAAATGGGAGCCTAAAATTCTTACAATCGAACAAAACGAAGCTTTCGGAAATGTTTGTACTGGTACTTTGAATGCCATTGAAAATGACCCGAATTTGTTGGAAAGTGTGGTAACATCACTCACAAGACTCAAAACGATGATTGTGTTTTTTCGATATTCATGGAATTGTGTACCTTCACTGGGTCCCTGAAAGTCAAACAGTTTAATCAACATTACTACCTTGAGGTTTTTGCGCAACTCCGTGAAAGAATAAGAAAAGAAACGACCCGAATTGTGGAAGAACAAGTCATGGGTTCTCCATTAAGACAATGCGCCGGCCTCATTCTGCATTGTCCGTCAAAGCGTTTCTAGCCAAGTACAATATTCCAGTGTTACACCATACGCCTGACATTGCATAATGTGACTCACTGGTATATTGAAGGTGATAATAACTAAATATGTATAAATTTCAAATAAAACACGACAGCAATAGTCTCGTTATTTAAATTTAAATCTTTTACATTTAATTTTCCTTGATATTTTAAGAAATTGGTAAAAGAAACCGTCTGAGAACCATAACAATCACAACCCATCAAATCCCCTCCATAATCTTTCCAATACTCTCCTGAATCAACAAACTCACACCGTACCTATTTTTGATCGTCTCCAGGTTTTAAATAAAAAATTTGCCAATAAACCTCACTTAACACAATTAATCCACTCATCCTCATCAGAAACCCAAATATCCACTCTAAACTCTATTTATTTATTTAAAAAAAAACGCAAATATCCTACTCAAACTCTATATGAATCCCTTTTAGAGCTACAAGATTTGTTGTTTTATTTATTATTGTTTATTTATTTATATGTTTTATTTTTAAACATGTCATATATTCTTAAACTTAGTAATGTGATATATATTTTCAACTAATAAAGAACGAAAGCTTTCACGGCTTTGGTCAAGTTGAAAATCATGGTTCTTAGGTTTAGACCGTGTCAAATTGGAATTATTATCCGACGTTTCGCCTACGAGGTATCTTCAGAGATCTTTACTCCATGAGATTAGAACAATGAATGACTATGGAGGAGCGACAGCCCGTATTTATCCCGACTGGTACTCAACGAACCGTGATTCAGTGTTACATTTGATTTCCACGTGTGATATCGATTGTAACCTTTATCTCTATTAATATTCTTTGAATATTTAGAAATTTCGATTGATACTCTAATTTTGCGTTTAAGGAAACCAGACAATGAGGACCTTAGTTTCTTTAACATGAAAGGTGTGACCTGAGCAATGCTGGTGTTCAGCTACTGCACATTGTATAATTTCTAGTGGATATAGACCGTCCTGTTTCACCCACATACGCTTGACCACAAGAGCAAGGTATCTTATAAACGCGTTCTGTTTGTAATGGTATTGCATCCTTTGGTGACCTTAAACGTCGTCCAACTTTAATAAAGAACGAAAACTTTCATGGCTTTGATCAAGTTGAAAATCATGGTTCTTGGGTTTAGATACCGAATTTAGTGTTCTAATCTGGTGAAGTAAAGATCCCTGAATATACCTCGTGCAATCGTAGGCGGAACGTCGGATAATAATTCCAATTTGACACAATTTAAATCCAAGAACCATGATTTTCAACATTATCCAACTTGCTTACATTGTTGAAAATTGTCCGAATGTTTGATTTTCGGAGCAATCTGGCAATCTTGTCGATGGTTCTATGTATGTAAGGTAAGACAACACTGTCGAGAGGTGGGGTACATTTATGACATTTTGTTAAGGAGTTGGGTTTTTATATTTATTAAAAGAACGTCTAATATCTTGAGCGCAATATCTGTTGCCTTTCAGAGAATTAGTTAAATTTTCTGTACAAAGAATGTCCTAATTTGTACTAGTACATCGAGAAAGGGAAGGGCACCACTTGATTCAGTTTCCACAGTGAATTTTATGCTAGAGTATTGTTCGTTTAGATGATCTAGGAAATTATGGAGGTTATTTGTGCCATGAAGTCATACTACGGGCCTATCATCTACATATCTCCGCCAAAATTTAGGTCTTAAAGAAGCAGAAGACAAGGCCTTTCTGTTTTTCGAAAGCTTCGATGAAGATGTTCGCTACTACGGGTGACAGCGGAGATCCCATGACCGCTTCCAAAGTCTGCTCGTAGAAAGTTCCTTGAAAAATAAAATAAGTGGAAATCAGACATGCTTTAATTAATTGTAGTACGATGTCCATGTTGTTATTTTGTAATATGTTCTATATTATAGAAACTGTATCATTTATAGGAACATTTGTATATAGGGATCAAAACTCACCAATGTCTTCGGGCTCTAATTGCCAATGATTTTTATCAAAAAATTTTAAAAAATCATGATTATTTTGATTTTTTTCTTTTTTAACATTCCTTTTCGGATTAATACTGAAAATGACTACACTAATAGTAGATGTGTACTTTTTATAGTCTAAATAATAATTAAATTATTAACAGTCCTTCTAATGATGGACAAAAAATCAGTTATTTTGCAAGAACTGCCCACGACTATCGCAAACAAGCGCATAAGTAAATTGACTCCATGAAACGAGACCCTTCATCTCAGCCGAAAGCCGGGGAAGTTCTTGTTGACTGTGTAGGAAACCCAGGCCATCCAAGCATATTTTAACAATCAAATTGTATAAAGTAAGCAAGTGCGCCCCAGGTTAATTAAAAGTAAATAAGTTTAAAGTAAAAATGAGTGGAAGAAAAAAGGATAATATATGGGATTATTTTATAGAAAAAAACAAAAAAGGAAAGACTGGTAGTAGAGCAATTTGTAGAAATTGTAAATGCAAGGTCTTGTTAAAAAATTAAAAGACCATCATGAAAAGTGCAAAACATTAGGTGTTGATACAGAAGTCACTGAAATAATTAATGAAGAAGTTGATTTAATTGCAGGTATGTAATGTCTTCTTCTTCTTCTTCTAGGTAGAACCAAGTTCTGTTATCTATACAATGCCTCATCGATCCTCGTTTGAGGTCGAAATCCAGCTGTCTCTCCATCTTTTGGGGGGCCGTCCAGGCGGCCGTTTGGTGTTTGGTTTCTCTCTAATCACGGTTTTTGCTAGTCTGTCATCGTCCATTCGTTCCACGTGATCTCTCCACTGCCTACGACGGTTTCGAACCCACTTCACAACATCCCCCACTCCGCTGTCCTCGCGTATTTTTGCGTTTCTTATTCTATCTCTTAAACTTGTTCCCGTGATCATTTTCAGCGTTTTCATTTCTGTGGTTCTCATTATTTGTTTCGTCTTTGTGGTTTCATTTCTTGTTTCTGCGCCGTAGGTCAGTATCGGTCTTACACAGATCTTGTAAATTCTTGCTTTGCTCTCAACCGTCATATGTTTATTGTTCCAGATTATGTCTCTTAGTTGGCCTGATATCATGGCCGCTTTGTTGGCTTGTGTGCGTACTTCTTCCGTTACTGCCCTGTTACTTGTTATATGTGCTCCCAGGTATTTAAACTTCCCAACCTGTTCCGATACGTTTGTCATCAACCATTAGTTTGCATCTTACCGGTTCTTTTGCTATTACCATTGCTTTGGTTTTCTCCACAGATATTTTTCATATTATACTGTTTGGTTGTTCGATTGAGATGGAAAAGCATCCTTTGTAAGTTGTCCTCGCTATCTGCTGTCAAGGCAACATCATCTGCAAAGCATATAATCTGAACGGTGTTGTGTCCCATTGGGTACCCAATATTTGTGCTTTTTACCTCATCAATGATTTCGTCCATGATTACATTGAAAAGTGTTGGACTTAGGCTATCACCCTGTCTTATTCCTATGGATAGTGGGATTTCCTCTGTTAGAGTGTTATTTGTTTTAATTACCATGGTGTTTTTGGAATTCAGTTCGTATATTGTGAGTATGATTGCTTCGTCTACTTGTTTTCTTCGCAGTAATTCTGTTATGTGTCCCAGTTTGACTCGGTCGAACGCTTGTTTAAAGTCCACAAAACAAATGTTTATCGTATTCGATAGATTTTCAACCAGCTGTCTGATAATAAATATACCGTCGATAGTAGAGCGGTTATTCCGGAAGCCCTGCTGTTCTTCACACGCCCCTAACTTGTCTACGATCCGTTGTGACAGTATTTTGGTTAACAATTTGGCTGAACTATTCAGTAGGCTGATTCCCTTGTAGTTTTCGGGTTGTTTCTTTGATCCTCTTTCGAGGATAGGAATTGTGATGCTTTTCCGCCATTCGTTGGGTACTGACGTTGTGCGGAGTATTTTTTGAAATAGAACAGTGAGCTCTGTGACAAGGCTGGGGCCTCCGTACTTCAGCATCTCATTCGTAATTTGGTCGGTACCAGGTGTCTAATGTGATATAGTTTTACCTTCTTAGTATGCTAGTAAGGTAGTTATTGTTTTTGGAAAAAAATATTTTTTGGATTCCATTGGCAGGAGCAAAGTACAAACAGGCTGATGGAAAACACTAGTACTTCCAAGAGACAGAAGATGAAACAGTATGACAGATTGTCTAGATGCATATGTAAGCTAGTGGGAGAAACTGTTAAAAATTTGTGAAGGAAATTAAAAAGAAATAAACTCGATCATATACCAAAAAGTTACAAACATTGGTCTTAAAAGATCAGCTGAGAAATATCTGAAAATTTTGACACCTACAGCCGTGGCAATTAATAAATTACAAAGGAAAAATTATTTTCTATCGCATGCAGTAGAAATATGGAAGGAATTAAATAGTATACTCGAGGATTAATGAGAATTATTGTTATCCCAGTTTGATATCGTTCAAAAACAATACAAACAAGCACTTACGGACTATCATTTTATAGCTTATATTTTAGATGTAACAAACCAAATATAAACTGACTGATATAGAGAACAACCAAGCTTTAAATACTGTAAAAGAAATGTATGAAAATATTGGATTTTTTCATTTATTATAAAACTTCAAACTAAAATGGAACCATTTTCAAAAATTGTTTTCAAATGAGGTTTTATTTAATGTTAGTGCCCTAGAGTGGTCAGTCTCACAAAAAAGGCTTTCTGATGTTGAAACGTTTCCTCTCAATTCTGAAGCAGTTTTTATGTGCTGTCTCGGCGTCAGTTCAGTAAAAAGGGTTTTTCTACATTCGGATTCATTCACTCGCGTGATAGAAATAAATTAGGAATAGAAAAGGAGGAACATTAGTATTCCTTTACAGATATTACAATGCAGATTGAAAATGTGTGTTATTATTCATAAACTACCTACCTGTTTTAAGAAATATTTTCTTATTTATGATTATTTTGTAATGATATATGTTTATTTTGTATTAAAAAATGTTTACAAATATATTTCTAGTTTTAATTTTCTTTTGATTTAAATTAAAAAAAAAAACGTGATTTAAAGCGTGATTTAAAACAAATGATTTAAATCGGCTGAACCCTGCTAAAATACATAAAGAAAATGCATCTCTACGTACAATCGTCAGCGCAATAGACTCACCAGCTTACAAAATAGGTAAATATCTGGCCAAACTTTTAGATCCGTTTACAGGAAAAACTGAATCCTTTATTTAAAACTCTTGAGACTTAGTCCAAAGATTAAACAACATCTAATTAGAGTCCAGAGACATATTGATCAGTTCTGATGTAGAATCCCTGTATACAAATGTTCCTATATTTGATTCAGTTTCCACAATATCGGAACATTACGAAATAACAACATGGACTTCACCCTACTAGAATTAATTAAAACATGTCTGATTTCTACTTATTTTACTTTTCAAGGAACTTTCTACGAGTAGACTTCGGGAGCGGCCATGGGATTTGCGCTGCCATCCGCGGTAGCGAACGTTTTCATGGAAGCTTTCGAAAAAAAAGCCTTGGCTTCTGCTCCTCTAAATCCTAAATTTTGGTGAAAATACGTAGACGATACATTCGTAGTTTGGCCGCATGGCGCAGATAACCTCCATATTTTCCTGATTCATCTAAACCCTGGCATAAAATTTACTATGGAAATTGAATCAAGCGGTATCTTTCCCTTTCTCGATGTACTAGTACAAATAAAAGATAATAGCAAATTAAGACATTCTGTGGACAGAAAACCAACATATAAAAATCGAGATGTCAATGCAACGTCATACCATCATCCTTCTCAAAAACAATCTGTCATAACACTCTGGTAGATACAGCTCTTTCAATATGTGACGAATAATCACTGAAATCAGAAACAGAAAAACTGACTAATGCTCTGAGAGGCAAGATATTGCCCTCAATATATTAGACGTTCTATTAATAAATATAAAAACCCAACTCCTCAACAAAATGTCATAAACGTACCCCTTACGGACAGTGTGGTCTTGCCTTACATACACAGAACCACCGACAAGATTGCCAGATTGCTCCGAAAATCAAACATTCGGACAATTTTCAACCAAGAAAGTTGGACAATATTTGAAGTCGCCAAAGGACGCAATATCATTACAAACAGAAGGCGTTTATAAGATACCATGCTCTTGTAGTAAGGTGTATGTGGGTGAAATAGGATGGTCTAGGCTTAGGGAACATGAAAGGTGTATTACAAAGAAACAAATTGTACAATCTGCAGCAGCTGAACATCGAAATTTGTATATCCAAAGAAGATTAATAGAGACACAGGTTATGGTCTACATCACCCGTGGAAATCGATTATAACGCTGGATCACGGTTCCCTGAGCACCAGTCGGGTATAAATACCGGGCAAAGGTAAAAGCAACGTCGGAAAATTCCAATTTGACATGGTTAAATCCAAGAACCATGATTGTCAAATATTTCCAACTGATTCTATAATGAGATGTTTCTAATATTGGTTCCGCTATGATATTATATTTAGTTGTTTGTATCATAACTATATTTAGAAACGTAGAAGACAGGAAGACTAGGTCGTTAGATTCTCAGGGCACTGTGCCTATTTATTATTATTTATAATAAAGAAACTGATGCATATGTAAATTAAGAAATTTTGGAATGTTCCATTTTGACATTTATATTCGAGATGTTGATTTTGAACAGTGTTTTAGAAGCATTTTATATTCCTCCTTAACTTTGATTAAATTTTGTGGTCTTGACACAAATTTATAAAGAATATGGTAAATGCCAACAGAATCGTTATGCATAGATTTATTAAACATAGAAAGATTATTTACTAAATTTTGTCTTCAATTTGTTTTGAATTTAATTTTGAACAGCGGTTACTAATGCTTGGAAAATATTTTCTATTTTTAATGCAGAAATGACGCTGTTCTGGAATTTATATTTTAATGAACTAACTATTTTGCAAAGATTCGTTAGGTTGGTTACCATTATTACATCTCTGATTATTTCTTTCAGCTATTATGTGCCCTGATTGTTTTCAATATAAAATATTTTGACATGCAATCGTATTATTTTATGGTATATTTAAATTGATTCTTGTTTCATTTTTAACATTATTTTTATTAAAACAATGTTTTGTGTTATGCCTTTTCGTTTTGCAATTGAGGTAATATTTGTTACTAGCTTTTACTCGCGACTTCGACTGCGTTTCATCGAAATAAGTTCAGTTGTTTTAAAGATTAGCCCATGCAGACAGACAGAAAAAAAAACAGCCTTTGTCATTCCTGACAACCTCCTCTTTATGTCTATTAAATTTTATCGAAATCGGCTTAGCCGTTTCAAAAATTAGCCTGTACAGACAAATAGACAAAAAAACAGCCCATATTACTCTTGACAACCTCCTCTTCTTTTATGTAAAGTGTCATCAAAATCGAATTAACTGTTTCAAAGACTAGCCGGTACAGACAGAAAAAAAGCAGCTCTGATCACTCCTGACAACCTCCTTTCCACTTCTGCATTTTCATCGAAATCGGTTTAGTCGTTTTGAAAATTAGCCCGTACAGACAGAAAAAAAAAACATCCTATATCACTTCTGGCAAGCTCCTCTTTATATTTCTAAAGTTTCATCGACATCGGATCAGCTGTTTCAAAAATTAGCCCGTGCAGACAAACGGACGGACAAACAGAAAAAGCATCCTTTATGAATCCTGATAACGTCCTGTTCATGTCTTAAAGTCTCACTGAAATCGGTTCAGCCGTTTTGAAGATTAGCCCGTACAGACAAACACTCCAATTTTATTTATATGTATAGATAAATATTACTAATTGAAAAATTTAGTTAGAAACTTGGAGAACTCCTGCTTTCTCACTAGTTGTATTAAAAGCTTCTGGAAAATATTTAGATTCTTTCCTGCTAAGAAACAGATGTCAGGTAAACCATGCAAAATAAATATTTGTTTCCATTCTATCAAAGTGTTCTCCTTCGTGTCGACAAGAAAGTGAATTTAAAATTAGTGTGCACAGTTTACCGACGCAATTGTAAAATGACAAGATTGTATTGATTATTGGGGTTATTCCAAGAAACTTAGTTTTTTTTGTACATCATTTTTAGTTTCATACCAGTTGTTTAAATCAGTTGGGAGTTCTGACATTACTAATCTATTTCTTCTAGCTGTTTTGTCAATATTTTCTATTTTGTTAATCAATTCAGTATTGTTTTACTAGATGCAGTTTATTTTCTTTACCAGCACTTCATGCTCTGTTTTCAGGACCTCCACCTCCTACTGGTCTCCTTTAACTTCTGACATATTTCTTTGAGTTCTTATCTCATCTTGTATATTTCAGAATTAGTTTTCTTATGATATCTTCTCATTTTCGTAAATTCCATTAATAAGTATTTTAATACATTTATTTCTTGTTATATTCCTTATTTATTTATGGGGGTTCTTTCTATTTTTGAGTTACTTTAGAAAATAGTGGGGCTTCTATGACGTTTTCACTACTCTCCTCTGAAATGATCCCTTCCTCTGTATCCAGTTTATATATTGACTAACCCTCATATACACAAGATCGGTACATTTCCCGTCAATATTTATACACAACCTTTCGCTTGATCCAACCAAACAAAACCGGGATCAAAAACTATAGTTCATCCATTTTAACTTTTGTATTAATTAAACACGGCACTGAATCTTCACTGTTATTTACACTGGGCTCACCAAAACAAATCACTTTACAGTTTTATTTAGGCGTGATAACACCTGTAAACGAATTTTTTATTGACACCGTCCCTATTTGCGTGTGTGGCTCTTCAACTCTTCAAGTAAAATCCCATAACAGTATTTAAACTCCCACAAAAAATATATCTCATAATAACAATCCTTTTAAATTCAAATTCGAGAAACCGATTTTACGGCAATTTATCAATTATTTCAGAATACAAAATGGAATGATATAGAATCTTTCAAAGATGTTTATGCTGTAAAACGTTTCTATGACGAGATACTTGCTGTCTTGAAATTTTTGTTTCAAAAAACAAATCATGCCCAAAAATATATCTTGTATATTTCATAAAAAATATTATTAACGATTTATAAACTAAGGATAAATTGAGAATAAGATTGCTAAGGAGCTCCATAAATTCTTTAAAAGGGTAAAATGAACTCTCTGCTAAAAAGCTTAACAGCAACTTCTCTTGTCAGGTTTGTAAGAAATTTATCATTGGTCTGAATTTTTTTCCGTTTTTGTATACATATAGGGCACATTTCAGTACATAGCTTGAACTTAAGAGTTGAGGATTTTGAGTTTCTAAATATATCTCTGTATGTTTGCTGAGAGTGTTTATATTAAATGTAAGTAATGTTACTGGTTTTTGCCATACGAATACTCTGTCTACTGCTACCGCTTTTCTACATTGCAGAATGTTGCAGGAGAGAGGTGGGTATACAAGTGCATAGTAGGAAGTAATTAAGTATGACATTCTGATTGATTGTTCTACTTCTGGAGAGAAAAATAGGACTTGTTTAATGACTTACATATAAGATCTATTTGTGGCTCCCATGAGAACCTTTAATCCAAATATGATCCCATAAATGTTATAACAGCTGTGGCATTATCCATGATTATTTTTGGCTTATACTTTGAAAGCAAACAATCACTTATATCAGGATTCAATATAAGACAAATTGAAAGGCAGGATTTTTCAGAATTTCCAGTTCTGTACGATTCTCAAAATTGCTTCCCCCCATCTTTGCCAAAGATTGCATGCAATATAAGTATCTTTGGTAAATTTTATAGTAACTCCAGAAAGACCGGTAAATAATAATTAAGGGTGCCAATACTGATCTCTGTGGTACTCCAATAGTAATATTGTAGTTCTCTGAAGTGCAATAATTTATTTATAGGTACCAGTAGTTTGCGCGCTGAAAAAACTGATATTATAAGTGAGATTGCTTGACCCCCTTATGTTCACGTTGTACAATTTGTTTTCAGTGATATTAAAATTTAATACATCAAAGTTCTTGACAAATCAAAGAAAATGCCAATCACCATATGTCTCAACTCAAGCTCCCTGTGTACAAATTTCATTAGTTCAAGTTCTGCAGTCTTCATGGATTTTTCAGGCCCTAAAATCGTGTTGTTCTTTGTCTATTATGTAAAACTGATTTAGATACTTCATTAGCTTGTTTGAAGATCTTGGAAAAAAGAATAATTCTAATAGGTCATAAAATCCAATCAGAAGTCAGTGAGAATTTAGAGTCATTTTGGCGATATATCAATAGCAACAAAAGGGTTTCTGGTGTCCCAAATATATAAATAATATTAGTATATGGATAGTAAATGAATAAACATTTTTGCTTTTAATTTTAGCTCAGTTTTTTTCCAGGAAATATTCTTACATTGATCTTTAAAGGGATAAACGATTTTTTATTGAACCTCTTAGAATATTGATTCTCTAAAAATAAACATTTTTTCCCAAATTTGGAAAAAGTTAAAATTTGCCCAATCTTTGAGAAGGGCAACAACAGCGATGTAAAAAATTATCATTGCTGATGTTGTCAAGTCCAGCAAAAATATTTGAATCTGAATTTTTTTTTTGTTCAGAAAACTAAAGCAGAAAAATGTTTATTTTACAATGAAATTTTCAATTTATTCAATCAGTACTATGTTTTATAACATTTAAATTCATCAGTAAATAAAATAAAAAACACAACAAATACATTTACATTTAAGATCCTAATTAGACACTTAACACATGGAGCCTAGCCTAGGTTTAGTTGAAAATTGTGATTAAAATTTGTAATGAATAAATTCATCAAAATTATAAAATGCATTTTGGATTAAAATTTCTTTTATTCTATATTTAAAAAGATTATCCAGAAGCTCACTCAATGACAGAGGCAAAACATCAAAGAATTTTATTGCTAGACAACTAGGCCCATTCCGACACTTTTCCAAACGAAAATATGCACGCACCAAGTTGTCCCTGTGTCTTGTATCCCTGCAGTGGACCTCACTGTGCATTCAAAACTGTCTTTCTATTTTTTGACATACAGTAAATTATCCAGTATATACTGCAAAGGTAATGTTAAAATTTTCAGTTCCGAGAATGCTGCTCTACAGTTCTTCCCAAAGCTCGTACCCCGAATCACTCTCACAGCCCTTTACTGAAGCCCAAACACGCGAAACGCCCGCGACGCGTGGCCCCAGACACGCAGTGCGTCTGACATTACTGAATGGAACAGTGCAAGGTATGAAGCTCTCAGAACCAACATGCCAACACACAGCGCCAGACGTCCCAAAGCAAACAGACTGCTACGGAGTCTCCCTGAAACTATATGCGCTTCTCAAGTAAGGCCAGGATCAATCTGAACTCCCAAGAATTTAGCACTCAGCAAACCCCTGCCTATATATTCCAAGTCATGTAGGGAAAATATCACTTGCCTGGTTTTATTTTCATTCAGAAGCAGTCCATTTGCATCAAACCACTCCCTGGCACCAGACCATGCCGCTTCCAGAGATATATCTGAAATCGAGAGAGTGGTATCATCAGCAAAGAGTGTGAAATCTGCAGCATCTTTGCCCATAGGTAGGTTATTCATATAGATTAAAAACCAAATGAGCCCCAATACTGAAACCTGAGGCACACCTATCGATATTTTACCTCTAGCCAGGGACTCCTCTCCAACTCTCACAATCTGAAAGCTATTTTCCAAGTAAGATTTTATAAGCTTGCAGCTGCTCTCATGAAAGTTATAGTAGTGCAGCTTTTTTATAATGAGATCATGAGCAACACAGTCAATCGCTTTGCTTAAGTCGCAGAATCAGATGGCATTATACTCTCTTGACTCAAACGACCATGTGTGACGAATGATTCTATCGTTACTTGCCATCTCAGCGTTCTTAATTGATAATTTATAAAGTTTCTTAAACTTTTTATAAACCTTGGTGTTCCCTGTACCAGGGTACTGCGTACTGAGCTCCCCTAAAAATTATTTCCTTTAATTCATCATTACACCAACTGGTATTACCCAACTGATCCAATCTAACCCTGTGAATTCTTTCAGGAAAAGCCTTCAAACAGGTCCTTTCTAGAATATTTTGTAAAGAATAACTTATTGGTATAACTTAATTTAAAAGTAACTGCTTTATTATATGTTTGTATGCATTAATAAGTATCGAGTATATTTTATCCATGCATGAAATATCCAAGTATTCTTACAATAGGAGAATATTATTAGAGAATTTTAGATACTACCAAAGTATCTCAGATAATTTGAAGTATTTTAATTTTTTAAGTAATTTAGTTATACTATCGAAGTATAATGTGCCTTACAAATTTCTTTTGCAGCTCCAACTTATACAATAAAGCAAAGCCAATTGAGGCATTTCTGTACACTTATAGAGATAAAGTTGCCTCTTTGCATGTCCTAAGTAATTTCTAAGACTAGTCACCCAATTTGTATATTATTTCTTTCACTCTTGGAGAATATTGCGCCCAGATCTTAATAAGCTTTATTTCTTTATGCTCAGCAACAGACAAAAAATTAGCTTTCTTATGGATAAATAAACGAACAATAGCTAGTATTCAAATATTTCGAGTTAAAATCAGTTCCATAAATATATCTAAATGTAATGTAGAAACACCCTACATATTTATCCGCCTACTCACCAATTTAAATGTTTCAAAGAATCTATAATAATTTTATCGATTTCCTCCATTCCATTTAAATTGCTTGAATAAAATTTTAACAGAAAGCTCGCCTTAAAGTAATCCTTATTTAATTAAACCTGTATATGTAAGAAAACCAGAACAAGAAAGCTAGGTAAAAAACAAAAACTATGACAAAATAACAAATCGATTATCCAACCTCACTTTTTCTTGTACCGGTTTAAATTCTCTTTAAATTTGCTGTTCAAGATGCCGCCAGCAACCCAGGCAGTTATAAGTTAAGTATAAAAAGGAAGAATGCATTGTTGCCTTATTGTAATTTGGAAATAAAAGTATATATTTTATAAGCCTCTTCATTGGCTAAAATTCCCCTTTCCTTGATCACATGACAAGTGACGTATTTCATAAGTTCAGTCCGCCATACTTTTACCTTCCTTTCTTTCGTCAACATCGTTCGAGAAAGGATCTAGAGGTGAGTATTTTTGAAATTTTGTAGTACGTTTATTTCTTGCTTGAATTTGTTTTTATTTTGTAATTTTACACTAAATGTTTGTAAATCTTCAATTTAGTGAATAAGTAGGTTTATAGCAGAAAATAAGTTTCCTAGATAGAACCACGTTTTTTTGCCAATTTACCAAAACCTTTTGTACAAAATTTGGTAACTTGGTGAGATTTTGTTAATTAATGCAAATTAATGTTTTACATTAATAATAGTGCAAACCTTTAAATTATTTTAGTTCTTAATATTTAGCGTATTATGATAACTTGTTTTTATTAATGTTGGGCGTTGGCTTTTGTTGAAATAGTTGCATCTTTTAAAATGGTTTCTCATTTTTTACCTTCTATGTTAATCAAAGCAATTTTCAAATTCAATTTGTGCAATATATTATATTTAGGGTTGAGTTGCTTTTGCAATTTTGTATTAGTAAAAATGTCTTGAAATTAAACGGCACTCGAACGATTTTTTTTTACTCGAAACTTAGATTCGGATTATAAACTTGATTTGCGATTAACCACGTGGAGATTATATGCAAATTCAATAACTTTATTTATAAGTAAGATAAAAGCCAATAGATTTAACTGCATGATACCAACTATTCTACAAATACTTCCATGTTGTAACTTTAAAAACTGGTTTAAGTTGACAATTGAGGATTTAAATTGACAAGCGCAGTAATGTCAAATCATGTTTTGAACCTTGAAAACAAGGATAAAAAAATTTCTTCTTTTTTACCGTACCGACTTCTCGTAATTCTTATTTTAAGCCAAATAAACAACATAACAAACCGCCTGAATTTACCAAAAAAAGTTTAAGACTTAGATCCGATGTAGTTTCCATGGAACTTAGATCATATAGTTGACCAGTTCTATTTCGCTTATGATGTTACAATTCATATTAGATATGTCGACAAATAAATGTGTATATAGAGATATTAAGGATGAAAACTTCAAACTAAAGCCTTGAAAGTGACGAAAAGTAGTTGTGCCCCAAAAATAAATCGGGTTTAATAATCCAAGAAAATAATTTTTTTATCCTTCTATTTTTAATAACTTGCTCGACTTGTTGTATTTGTAAATTTAAACACTACTGTCGATTTAAACCAAATTTAAAGTTGGATCATGTTAGTGAAATAGGTGGTCAAAAATTTACCAAACAAATTACCAAGATTTGGTAAATATTTAGGGAAATCAGTATATCCAGTAGTTTTACATAAATAAATAGCCACAGTATAACCTAAACATATCCAGTGTGTATTTCATTTCACGACTTCAATTTAATTAGAAGTAGAACAGCAGTCACTAGTTGCATCACCGATTTCTTTCGTCAACAATATTTCTAAAATCTTATTTTCTAATAAATTTCACTTATTCTCTTCCAAATTAATTTGAGATTTTACTATGCTTTTTCTAGTTTATACTGTGCTGATTAATAAAGTGAAGTTTTTTTTTTTATTAATTTAATTATATGTTATTTTTCTACAAATAATTTGCAAATCACCTAAAATTTTGGTTATCTGTAAAACTGACAGCCCTAAACCAAATCGGTATCTTTCTTTGGAGTAGAACTAACATTATATTCAGCGTCTGCTTTGAATGATCAACATAGCCATTTTAATTCTTGATGCCGCTCTATGGTATAATTCTACTGATCAGTTTTCAGTCCAAAACAATCTTAGCTTGCGCAGCTAGGAAATTCTTTTTTTTTTTTTTTGCGGAGGGGAAATCTTGCATAGACACCCGCACGAAGTGTACGGGTAGTGCCGGATTCTTACCGGCTAAACCCCCCCCCCCCCTGGACTGAGGGTCCCCACGATCATCTTCTGTTTCCTATAGTGAAGCTATAGTCTACAGAAGTGCACTGTGAGTGTCCCATTGGTTTCCGGGCCTTGGCCTTATAAACCTCCGGTCATCACTCTTTGGTGTTTCCGCTCCAGGAGCCGGTGCTCCTATTGCTTCGCACTTCCTTGCATTTCGCGTACAATGCAAGGTTGGTCTACGCCATTCGCTCTACATTCATTCATCTCACTCATTCCTGCAAAATGTATGTTGCAGCCCTTGAAGGATATTCCTTGGGCTCTGAAACTCCTACCTGTCCGATGATCTTTTCTCTTCTTTCTTCTCTTGATGTTTTCCTTGATCTTCTGTTCCTTTTCCCACTGGAGTCATCTGCTTGCTTCACCTAGACCTGAAGTCTAGGTCTTTTGTATTTCCTAGCATCTATTTCCGGGTCATAATCCACTGATTGCCTAATCAGTGGATTATCATGGAGTTCAGCTTTTTGAAAGGCTTTTGCAGCCTTTTGTCGTAAGACTTCTCGTAGAGAAGTCCATCTCATCTCTCTACGTATTTGTTCGTTCCTGACGAACCACGGGGCGTCTAAGGCCATTCTCAGGCTTATGTTTTCCTGAGCTTCTAGCCTTTTGATGTACGTTGCAGCAGCGTGGCCCCACGCTACTGACCCGTACGTCAGCACTGGCCTGAGTACTGTTTTAATGAGCGTCAGCTTATTTTTTAGGCTCATTTTGCTTCTTCTGTTTAGCAATGGGTATAATAGCTTCCTTGCCATTTTATACTTCTTTATCGTGGCTGTGGTATGTTTCTCCAAACACAGTCCTGTATCTAGTGTTATTCCAAGATATTTGGCTTGATTCGTCCATTCAACGTCTTCGCCATCAATATCTATATTCTCGCCCGGTGGTCTCCTAGGAAATTCTGCGGCGTCCCACGCTTCTTTAATTGTAAGAAACGATACCTTTGGTCACGTGACATGTCCTAGGAGTTAAAGTTTGCCTTTCTTGATTGTAAATAGAATATTCATCTCTTTGCCCATTCTGTCGAGTTTATGTTGATTCGTGATATCTTGATATCCACCGTGACGTTGAAAACGTTTCCGATTGTTTACTAGTTTCTTTATGATCTAACCTTTAAGCCCGTAGAGGAGTACTGGAAATACGTAGCATTTGACCATTTTCATCTGTGTTGTGGAAAAATCTGGAGTTGTTACTAATTTTTTTTAATGTGGTTAATGTAGCTCTTTTTCTTGTCTGTTGGATATATTTGCTGACAAAAATACCAAAATATTGTCGTATCCTTCGATCATACCCTAGATTTAAACAATAGATTTGTTTAAAGGCTGTTTATGGTCGGCGGGGGAAACGCTTTTTTAATGTTCGACAGACATAAACATGTTTACTTGTCTTTCAGTTTAATTGCTTGTGATTTTTTCGGCGTTTTTAAACGTTAGAAATTACTATAAATGCGAAGTTTACAATTATGAACAAAAAGAATTTAAAAACAAAACTTATTTTTATTGGTAAATATCGTTAGATATTGTTTACATATTGAAAATAACAATAATATTAATTTAGGCAACCATATATTCATAGTTTATGTATTCAGAATTGACGTACCGATTATAATATATTTGTTCAAATAATGCAATTAGAAAAGGATAGCATAAAATCAGTATGAGTGTACCAAGAAATTAAATATCTACTGTATATCAACACTTTTTCAAATATAAATAAAAATATTATTACGTTATGCAGCGTTGAAACAACCGGGCTCTAATTCTGACGTTATGCTAATTTTGCAGGGGTATATTCGAAGATAGTATTCCAAATTAAAATTTCTAGTGGTTACGAAAGAAAACAAATAACCAATAATGGTAAAAGTTATCGACAAAGTTTAGGCCGTGTACTGGACTCATTTTTGGAATTTTATCGGCCAGCCTCTGTATGTCCGAACGGTGTCGTGTGCATATCTAATGTTATTGAGAATACTTATATTATTCCCGCCCTTTCCTTCTCCAAGGTTTTTTGAAAAACGGGCACTGAATAATTATTAAATTCTGCTAGAGGATACAAACCTCCCCAACACCTTTTTGAACATTGACTTCTTGAGATGTATTGTTTTTAATCACAAAAAAATTTTTATTTAAGAGGGGCGTTCAATAAAAACCGGCGTATAGGTCCTCACTTCTTTCTTATCTTTGCAAAAATGGCTAACTTTGAAGAAAATTTAAAAACAGTTTTCGAAAGATGAAAGTTTAGGCTAGACAGTTTGCTATTTTTCATGCCGAAATATTTCAGAATAACCACGTTATTAATAAATAAAAATAGCCACATTTCGCAATTTTGTATCACAGAATGTGATAAAAAAAGGGGTAACGTTTAGGTTACATATCCGTAAATATATTTACGAAATTTCACGTTGCAATATACATCATGGGTAATAATTACGAATAATTGAAATATTTATCAGCTGTAAACATTTTTCCACCATACTGGACGGTGCATAAAAAACTAAAATGTTCAGCCCGTCGTTCGCAGATGGCGAAAATGGTGTTGTATGTTGGGTTGCCTGCACATTACAAACTTTTTAGCAGCGACCTTGGTAAAGAAAAATTGATTTATACAGTGTACCAAATAGAAATATTATTTTGTTTTATATGTTACGAGGGGCGTCCAATAAAAACTGATGTATAGACCCTCACTTCTGTGTATTGATTACAAAAACGGTTAACTCTAAAGATAATTTGAAAACACTTTTCGAAAGATGAAAGTTTAGGGCTAGACGGTCTACTATTTTTCATGACGAAATATTTCAGAGTAATCATGTTATTAATAAATAAAAATAGCCACAATTTGCAACTTTGCATTACAGAATGTGATAAAAAGGGGGTAATGTTTAAGGTTACATATCCCTAAACATATTTAAGAAATTTCACGTTGCAAAATACATTATTATGAGTAATAATTACATTTTTCCACCGTATTAAACTGAGTGCCATATTCGAAGGATGAAGGAGGCAAGTTATGCAGAATCAGAAGTTGCCCAAAATTGCCTTTCCCAACATAATTTATTTATATATATATATATATATATATATATATATATATATTAGAAAAAATACTGTTATTATGCTCAAGAATTATTTTAAAAAATTAACATTCCAAATTTTTTGAAGGGGTGTTCAAAGTTAAATGTTCCTTATCCCCAGTACGAGTTTTTCACTTTCTTACCATCGTCAACTTTGAGGATGGTCACTGTATTCCTTTTTCATGAAAATTACATTATTTTCAAATAAACCTCGAAAAAATTTGTTTAACCAGAAACATAATATATGGATAAAATTAATATGCGTAGCCAGAAAACAATTCATATTTACCTGTGCTGTTAGGATATAATCCAACTTTGGACTTGAAATTACTTGTTTGCTGGGTAGCCACTTTAGAAATAACAGTCGTTGTATTTCAATAATTTTTATTAATAAATATAAAGTTGTGTCAAAAAATACAGTAATTATATTTTTGAAATGAAATGTTAAAAGTACGTGAATTACATAGTTCTGATATTTTCTCAGTGTGAAGAAAGACACCATATTACACTATGTATTATACATGTATTGGCATTAAAGAATTAAGTTGTAATGGAGGTTTATTTTTTATGCTTTAAAGTGTTTGATGGTGCAAAATTTATCAAAATTAGTCAATGCAGACTTTCAGAAGATCCATAAAATCCATCAACTTATGAAAGATTTTATATTCGGTACCTTTTTCTCATAACACAGATATAGAAACAATTCATTCTCTCTATACCATAGATAGGCGAAGCAAATTACTTGTAAACATTTTTTAGAATGCACATAAGATATCAAATTTTTAAGATTCTAAGTGTCGAAAATTTAAAAGTAGGTGTATAATAAAATCATCTGTGATTTTAGAAAGACAAAAACATATATTTATTGATATTTGGATATTTAAAAAACCTAAACTGTTACTAATCAAAATGTCGTAAATGTTTTATTTTTTCAAAATTCCAAACTTTCTATAAACATTTGAAAACCAGCAGTTTTTAAGCATATTACATTTCAAATACTTCATAGTATTTTAGGAGACAGGAGTTATAGAAAACAATCTCCGTGACTTTATGCAGAATAAGAAGTCGAGATTTCAAAATCTTTCTACGAATCTACCAAATATATGAGTTTCTTGGGAGTTCATACTATTGTATGAGAATTTACTTACATTACAAAGATTTAATAATATTCTAAAAACATATTCCTACCATGTTAGTTATTTCATGATTCATATGAGAATTACTTTTAAAAAAATGTCAAATATTTTAACCATATTTGCATATATAGGTTTTAAAAATAATATGGTATGCTTTGCATGATGTTCATGATGAATGAAGATGAATTGTTTCTAGAAAATTTCCAGTAAAAGAATCTCTCCAATTAGAAAACATATTTAACATCAACAGCCGGATTCACTAACATGATTTAAATTTAAAACCGCCCCAAATTAACAGCTGAGGTCTTAAATTGACATATGGAACAGTACGTCGAGCAAATTTTAAACCATAAAAATTAAAGAATAAAAAATAATTACTGAACCGGCAAAAATGGAGAACTTTATTTGTTTTCGGGATAAAACTATTTCCCCTAAATATTTCAAGGCTACATCGCAAGGTTAATATATAAATATATGACAATATTATAAAGAAAACAAAGCTGGTCCACTATAAGATTTAAATTTCATAGCAACTAAATCGAGTTTAAATCTTAAATCTTCTTAGTGAATCTGGTTGCAAATCTTTATTTTTATTTACCCTTCAAAATTACACTTTCAAAATTACACTGTGAAAATAAGGTGTTAAAATCTTATATATTGTTTTATGAAAGTTAAGAGGATCTCATTTGGTATATTCTCTAAGAAGTAGACAAAATATTGATTATATTTTTTCGGTGTTTAGTATTTTAGTGTACCATTAATATATCATTTTATTATGGACAGACTACTTTGTGCAAAATGTTTAATTTTTTGACACTCATCTGAAACAGGTTTCAGTTATTATAAATTTATATATTAAAATGAATTTAAAACTTAAAGCAAAATCGATTAATTACAGAAGCAGAAATTTGGTGTAATTCTTTTATATACTTTTTTTATACACAGGAAAATAGTGTCTACAGTTACATATAATAAATATTATGGAAACCTATATTAAATAAATTACAAGAGGTTATATTCATTTTATCTTCATTATGAATTATTCTGTTTTGCTTAAAAATTATAAGTGGCTTGTAATATATAGGGGGATCCTTCAGTTTAATTCCTTTGCCAACATATCCGGAACAATTTCAGGTTAGTTCAAGCGCGTAGAATTCTTAATAAAATAATATTAGTTTGGGTGCAATCTTGTTCTTCCAAAAATACTCATCTTTTTCAATTATCTTTATTCACTTTGTCTTTAGTGTATTAGGTAACAAAATGACATCCTCTTCTTAGATACATTTAATTCACCTTGAACCTAAAAAATAATAAAAACGAAGTAGTTTGATAAGTTTCCCGTAAATGAATCAAAAATTTATTTTCGAAAATTCGTCAATATCAATACTTTAAAATTTCCATTAACAGATGGCAAGAAATTTTCGTTCAGGTACAGAATGGTTACACTTAAAAATTAGACGCTTGATAGCCACTTTAGCAGAAAAATATATTATCAGCAAATTAATTAAATATATTTTTTAACAATATACAGGGTGTTTGTTTGAAGGTCATAGACAATGATGTTTCTTGCGAAGTAGTAGATATCTGTTGGACTTCCATTGTCTTTTTTTTTGTTGAATATCACGACGTTTCGGCCAGTAGTTATCTCTAGCCGTTTTCAAGTGACACTAAATAAATCCCTTAGCTACATGACTATTTATACTAAAAGTAAATGCAGTAGAGTATGACTGAGATGGGTGCAGTCATGCCTGCTATGGCAAAATCATATTTTTTTTATGCTGCATTTAGTTTTAGTTTGCAATTACTAAGAAGTGGTTTCCACACTTCTCTTATATCTAAAGATGGTTTACTAAAACAACTCGGGTTCTGATGTATTCAAAGAAGCCGCGGTTATACATCAGAACCCAAGTTGTTTTAGTAAACCATCTTTAGATATAAGAGAAGCGTGGAAATCGCTTCTTAGTAATTGTAAAGTAAAACTAAATGCAGCATAAAAAATATGATTTTGCCATAGCAGGCATGACTGCACCCGTCTCAGTCATACTCTACTGCATTTACTTTTAGTATCATGTAGCTAAGGGATTTATTTAGTTTCACTTGAAAACGGCTAGAGATAACTACTGGCCGAAACGTCGTGATATTCAATAAAAATAAAGACAATGGAAGTCCAACAGATATCTACTACTTCGCAATATACAGGGTGTTCAGATAATGCATCAGGAAATTTGGAGAGATGATTCTACATAGTGAAATAAAGGTAATAAGTTATAAAGCAAAAAGCCGAAAATTCAATACTTCTCGAGTTACAGCTAGGGTTGTGCCGTGTGAAAATTTCAAATGAAATTTTCACATTTGAAATTTTTAAAAGTGTAATATTTCACTTGCCTTAAAATTTGAAATTTCAATGAAAGTTTCCAAAATTTCAAGTGAAATTTTCAAGTAATATATTTCTAGAAATTTACATAAATTTCACTGAAAATTTCATAAATTTCGCGAAACTTTCTCATGCTACCCTCCCTCTACAATCCAAATAAGTCAGTCCGCGTCCTTTCAAGTCGCGAGTCGCGATCCAGCGCACATTCGCACCGCGTTTATTATGGTGTCGGTGTCGTCACTCGCCAGTCGCCAGTTGCCAGCCGCCCTCGCCATTCGCCAACGCCAACTCCTCCGACGTGGGTTTCTTCCAGATTTCTTCACGTTCGTTCATGTTTGCTTACAAGTTACAACTAACATCGTTACGTTACAATCTATAAATGCAATATGGAATATGGTTAAACCAAAGGGAAGTATTTGGAGTTATTTTAAAGTCGAAGACGACAAAAGAGTGAAATGTGTTTTTTGTCACACTGTTTTCTATAAAAACGCAACTCGATTAGAAAAACACTTAGTTAAATGCTTCAAAACCCCGACTTTTGTTAAAGAACAAATACAAAAAGGGAAATTTACAAAAACTGTTGGCGAAGTCAGAAAAGTGGAGTATAAATCCAATGCCCACGATAACAGTAGTGGCGGTAATGGTAAGTAATAAAATATCTAATTATCTAAATATTACAGGCAATAATGGGTATATACAGGGTGGGTAAAATTGGTCATTTCTATTCGGGAATTTAGAGAAAAATTAAATGATGCAAACTGCGTTTTGATATCTTTTCGCGGTTAGTGGAAAAAATCGTCCCGAAAATATTTAAGTTAGTTAGTTTAGAAATCGTACCGAAACCGAAAGTAAAAAAAAAGTTACTTTCGGTACGATTTCTGTAAAGTGGCACTTTCGGTTTAATAAATTATACCGGAACTTATATTTTCGGGACGGCTGCAGAAAAAGTCATTTAACCCAGTCCGAGTCCCAGTCCAACCTATTGGCTATTGGCATTGGGTCAAGAATTCAAGATGTTTCCTAATAAAAAGGACCTATTTTGACCACCCTCTCCGGTACAGTAGTACTGTAGTACAGTGTAGGGTGATTCATTCCATTAAAAACAAATTTACATATTACTTCGCTTTATTACCCGAAACATTATGGATATTTAATTTCAGAAAATGAAAGTACGGAAAGTTTCACCAATGAAATAAATTCGGAAGGGAGTCAAGCGAGTGAAATCGGCCAAAGTGGTGCATCTCTTTCTCTTTCATTAAGAAAATACCATGCATCACCAAAAATCACTTCGTCGAGCAGGTCAGGCTCAAGCATTTTGAAATACACTGACACAATGTTACCTAATGAACAAGTAAGTTGATTTTAGTATCAAATTAATAGTGAGAATAGTAGTTAATTTTATTTAAAATGCATTAGTTCATTGGTGTTGTTTGATTGTAGGCTAAACTGGATGTTCTTTTTGCTAGAGCAGTTTATACTAGTGAAGTTCCGCTAAGTTTAACAGATCAGTCAGCTTGGATCGAATTTTTTAAAACTATTAGGCCATCCTGGAAATGCCCTACCAGGAAAACACTTTCAGGGCCTTTATTAGATCAGGAATATAATAGAATCTCTGCTGAAGTGAATTTTTCAATCACGGAGTCGAAAAACTTGGCTTTGGCTACAGATTCATGGAGCAACATGCGGTAAGTTATAAAAAAAAACGAAAAAATAACACTCTTTTTTTACTTCCACGTCCACGATATGTCACGTCTCACTTCACATATTGTGACATGTGGTATGTGGTGGTAGTTTGCTTAGAGTGTGCAACCTAAAAGTAAAATATGTCTGCATTTTCATTTCCAGGAATGAAGCTATAATAAATTTTACTATTATGAATCCGCAACCACACTTCATAAGAAGTATTGCCAGTGAAACGCAGAGGCACACCTCAGAATACTTGTCTGAACAAATGGCAAATATTTTAGAAGAATATGGTGCTGATAAGTTTTTGGTTGTCATGACAGACAATGCTGCTAACGAACGAAAAGCAGCAATGCTTTTAAAAGAGAAGTACAAACATATCATACCTTTGGGATGTCTTTCACATACTCTCAATCTCTTAGTTCAGGATATTTTAAAAATCGATTCGATTGACAAAATTATAAAAAAAGTTGTGGACATTGTTAAACATGTCAAGAAATCTCACATCTTGACTGCAGCTTTCAACAAGGAAAAAAATGCTCAGATATCGTTATCACTTCCTGTAAGCACAAGATGGGGAAGTAACCTCAAAGCATTGGATGGTTTTATAAAAGCTAAATCTACACTCCAAAAATTAGCTGTGGATGAGTCAACATGTGATCTATTTACGAAAGAGAATAGATCAAAAATACTTGACAATGAAATTTTTTTGGTGCAAGTAGTAAATCTTGCAGAACTGATCCGTCCTATTGTCAAGTGGATATTTACATTAGAGTCGGATGAACCAGTTATACAAAAAGTCGTATATGCTTTTACTGACATAGAGTCTAATCTTGTTCAGAGGATTCCTTTAAGTCCTATCACCACCACACAGGAAGAGCGTACTGTGATGGAAAAATTTTGTTTTCGTAAAGACTATGCTCTTCAGCCAATTCATTACGCAGCAGTTATTTTCGATCCTAAAGACCAAGGTGTTAGTCTTAATTCGGAACAAATTCTATCTGCCATGGATTTTGTAGATAACATATCTAAGGATATGAACGAGAATGACATCGATTCTGTTACTATCTTATCGAATTTGACTAATTACCGGAATAGAGATGGTGCATGGATGAAAGAAATCATTTGGAAGACTGTCAATCATCTAGAGCCTATTAGTTGGTGGAAAGGGGTTGGAAGTATTAATAGTAAACAGCTGGCAGAAGTTGCAGTCAGAGTTCTTTCCATGCCCACATCCTCGGCATCCACTGAAAGAAGTTTCAGTACTTTTGGTAGAATACACAGAAAGATAAGAAACAGATTGACAACTGCTCGAACTGTTAAATTAAGTTTCATTTCACACAATTATCGACTTCTCAAAAGAATTGGTAATCAGAATGAGGAAAATAACTCAAAATTAGGTAGGTGTGTTTTCTGTTTTTAATACTAACTTTTTTCAAGTTCCTTGATGAAAAAAAAACAACTTATTTTTTTCTTCTCTCTTTCCTAGATTTATTTCGTATGCTTTTTTAAATTAGAATAATTTTTCTTTTAGAAACACCCAATGTCGTGGCTTTTACGGATGCTCCTGTCTCCCAAGTCCAGGAGAATGAATTAATAAACAAAAGAAAAATAAGTAAGCAGCTGAAAATAACCCAGTATAAAAAAATTAAAAGTAGTCAGAATTTGGAAGATGAAAGTGAAAAAAATTATGTCTCTTCTTCGCCCTCTGCAGACTCTGAGGAAGAGAGTTATTCTCTGCATGATTCGTCATCAGATGATCTCGATGTGAATATGACTGATGTGAGCGAAAATGACGATACTGATGATAATAAAGAAAAATACTAGAAGTTCACTATTACATTATTCCCTTTTATACAGTGTGTTCGAAATTGGCCACGCCACGACGGTATTGGTATCTCAGAAACTATAAAAGTTAGGAAGACGGTTAAATGGGAAAAGTTTTAGGCAATTATGTTAATGATTTATTAGCCCTCGCAGATTAATTGTAACTATTTTAGTTTTTGAGATATTTCCAAAAAAACAAAAAGTTGCATTTTCGAAAAAAACCACTGTAACTTTTTTATTTTTGGATATTTTTAAATTTGGTAAATACATTATTAGAGTACCTTTTTACGTAGAATACAGCTGCCAACTCAGATTTTTTATTTCGACGTTTCGGTTGCGTGGAGACATCATCAACTTTGTATTTTTTTAATACGGACCTGGACTTTTATTTCGTATTTTTAGAGCTCTTGATCCCCCAAAGTAAATGATGTATCACACTTGTATATGGAATGATTATTATTGATATTTTCCATAAGAGCCTCTGTGCTAAAGACTTAGAGATAGAGACAGACTAAGAGTTACTCTCTAACACACAGGCTCTTATGGAAAGTACCTAAAATAATCTTTTAAGAGATAAGTGTGATACATCATTAAATTTGGGAGATCAAAAGATCTTCAAATCCAAAATAAAAAAATTTAAGTCCGTATTTAAAAAAACAATGATGTCTCCAGTTCCACGCAACCGAAACTTTGAACTGAAAATTTGAGTTGACAGTTGTATTCTACATAAAAAGGTGCTCTAGTAATGTCTTTACAAAATTTAGAAATATCCAAAAATAAAAAAGTTACTGTGGTTTTTCGAAAATGCAATGTTTTGCTTTTTTGGAAATATTTCAAAAACCATAACAGCCTGCAATCAATCCCCAAGTGCTGTTAAATCACTAACGTAACTGCCTAAGACTTTCCCCATTTAACGATCTTCCTAACTTTTATAGTTTCTGGGTGTGGGTCGTGACGTGGCCAATTTCAGACACACTCTATACCTATCTGCATTAATAAATGTTGGATTTTCCTATCTATATTTTTGTTCCATTCGGCTTCATTTAATAAAGCCAATTTACAGTACATATACCTACTTATGTTAAGTTTTGTTTCTGTGGTCTATTACTTTTTAAATAAAAAGTAAAAAAATATTGGCTTTATTTATTTCATGTAGGGTAATTACAAAAAAGAAAAACATCGTATTTGTGACCAAATTAACTCAGGAAATATTAATACATTTCAGGGAAATTTGTACAAGTTTCAATGTTTCATTGAAAGTTACAAATATTTCAGTGAAAATTTCCAAATTCCATAAATTTCAAAAATTTCATAAATTTCAAATAAATTTCATAAATTTCATGAAAATTTCAACTTGAAATTTCAAAACTATACCGAGAGTGAAATTTACCCATCCCTAGTTACAGCCTGTCAATGTTCAATTTTTTTTCTTATTTTTAACATCTTGCGTTTATTTTTTAACCTAACAAGTTGATATTTGGCACAGCGATTATGCTTAGAAATTTCTACCATTCTGTTATAAAAATGTTTCTCGGCTGTACCGCCAGAGGCTTCTGTGTTTTGGCAACTATTGGAGAAAAGGACATGTCATTTAAAGATAAAAGAATACCTAATAAAAATGGTATTATTTATTCAAGTCGATAAATCACAGCGCTTAGGCGCAAATTGGAATTAAATTTTTCTTTACCAGTAACATCGGTTTTTCAAACAGAATGTTTCTTTCAGGATATGCTTCCAGATACAATAGCCTTTCTTCTTCTACATCTCCATTTTCTCTCCCATATCAGCATGTAGAGATATTCTATATTTTAATATTTACGACCCATTCTGTAAATAATTAAATATCGTGTTAACTAATTTCACTTTTACTAAAATACAAAGAACATTTTACTTATAAAGTATTTTTTATGAAATAAAACTTTTTGTAAATATTTGTCATATATATTGCTTATTTATTAATAATGAAATGAAATTTTTATATCGTCTATTTAAGTACTTAGGATACATGGAATGCGAGTGTGTTTTATTTTTTATATTTTAACAATGGACCAAAAAATACCGAAAGAAAGCATACATTTAATTTTATGTTTAAATGGATATTCAATTTTTGATTTATTAACAGGATCGAATACTTCATATTTTTCTTTAAATTAGGCTGATGTAAATGTGGCTCGAATTTCCTATATCCGTTCTGTCGTTAACAGCGTTTTTATCTTTTTTAATTTTAATCATTTCCTTTATCTGTAATTTTTGGTAATTCATATCTTTGTTTTTTATTATGGTACTGTTATAATCAAAAGTATGTTTTTCGTCTTGTGTGTGTTTGTTTAACGCTGTTGATGCGTTTTTCGTATATTTATGGCCATTCAATCTGTTCTTCAGCAACTGGCTTGTCATGCCTATATATTTTTTGGGATAATTTGAGCAAGGGATCGAATATACTACATTTGACTTATTCATGAAAGGAGTTTTACTTTTTAAATTGGTAAATAATGTATTTAATTTATTATGAGACCTGTGACATACGATAATATCATGCTTTTCTAAAATGTGTTTTATTTTTTCAGACAGTTCACTAGTGTAAGGTAATGCTACATATTTTTGCTGTTTATGTTCTATGTTTTTTGTTATTAGGTTATTATAAAATTTATATGTTCGTTTATTAATTATGTCGGCGATTTTTTTTTTCTGCGTATCATATCTAGAAAATTTATTTATTTTTTTCGTCTAAATAGTCCATTACTAACTGAGCAATGGTGGATGAAATTGGTAATCAAATGCTAAAGAACAGATTGAATGGCCATAAATATACGAAAAATGCCTCAACAGCGGTAAACGAACACACAGAGGATGAAAAACATACCTTCGGTTATAACAATACCGTAATTAAAAATAAAGATATGAATTATCAAAAAATTGCAGATAAAGGAAATGATAAAAATTAAAAAAGATAAAAACATTATTAACAACAGAACGGATATAAGAAATTTGAGCCACATTTGCACCAGCCTAATTTAAAGAAAAATATTAAATATTCGATCCTGTTAATAAATCAAAAATTGAATATCCTCTTAAACATAAAATTAAATGTATGTTTTCTTTCAATTTTTTTTGGTCCATTGTTAAAATATAAAAAATAAAACACACTCGCATTCCATGTACCCCAAGTACCTAAATAGATGATATAAAAATTTCATTTCATTATTAATAAATAAGCAAAATGTCAAGGTGTGTACTGGTAAAATTAAATACTCTTTTAGAAATTTGACTAGTTTTTTAAAGTGTTTGTTTGTTTCTTAAAATTGTAAATATGTTTGTGTATGAATGTTTTAAATAATATAAAAATTATTTTTAGGAAAATCAATAATTAAAAAAAAATTGAAGATGCCTTAAATAAAGAGCAAAACGTCAAATTGTTTAGGATTTTTTGTTAAATAAAGAACCTAATCCCAAGAAAAACAAAATAAAAAGAAAATGATATAATCTATGGTTCAAGAATCTGGAATATATATATATATATATATATATATATATATATATATATATATATATATATATATATATATATATATATATATTTAATAGGTAATTAAAGTTGAAAAAATACTTCTAAAATATTATGGATAATAGATATACCATTATAATCTCTGGTATATGATAACCGCATACATACAATTTTTTATCTAAAAATATAAATTCACATACCTTTTAATTTCCATTGGAGATAATACACCGAGTTCTTGGTATAAACTGGATTCACGGTATTCGAGTGTTTGTTCCTACAAAAAATTTATTAAAAATTATTCTTATACAAAACTACAAAAATTTAAGAAGAATGTATATTATTCTGGAAAGATAAAATGTAATATAAGTCATGTAAGGAAGTAATTTTTTAAACATTAATCTAAAAAGTGGCTAAAGAGATATATACAGAACTATGATACATTTCATGGATATGCAGAGTTTCAAACAAGAATTATGAATCATTTCAATATATAAAAAATGCCATTTTTCATACAATGCCTGAATGATAAAAAATAATATATTTTTAGATAAATTTGGAGACAACCAGTAAATAAAATTCATACATATTTCATGCTTATGGTCATTCAGGTCAAGCAAAGCTGTCGCATTCAGAATTTTTAATAAGGAAATGTATGTATATTTCAATTTATTGCAGGCATTTTTTTTAATAAAACAATTAACATAGTTCAATAATTTTTTATATATTTACGCGCTAAAAGTAAAAAATTGACGTTTCTGTGTGACTTACTTCGACTCAAAAGTATCCACTTCCCATTTGGAGTCACTAGTGTCAGTCAGTACTGTAGATGAGATGGTTTCTGAAGCTCTGATATTTATGGTTTGTTAATACCTACAGGAACTTTACAAAATTGCAAATTTGCGCTATCATTAAATTCAGAATGCTTCGATCTAAAAAAAATTTTTCAAAATTAAAACTGATAAATTTACTTTGTAAAATATTAGCAAAGAGATGATTTTATATGCTATGCATACAGGGTGGACAATTTAACAACAATAAACCCTAGAAAAAAACTTATTAAATTTCTGGAGAAATCCTAAAATGTCAATCTTTATATTCAATTTGTCTCATTTTTATAATATTTGTCTGAGTTTTCCCTTGCATGCACAATTTTTTTTAATGGAATGGTGTCTTGCGCGGTAATTTGTTAAAAACGTCATAAATATGTGGATAATGTAATTTTTTTAGTGTACATAAAAAAAATTTGCTAAAATTTTTTTTTATTAACAATCAAATTGCAATGGTTTAGCTGATCCTGGGGTAGTACTCTAAGAAATGTGTTTTTATTATCATAAGACGAAAACCTCGAAAATAAATATTTGTTTAAAAATGTGTTATTTAGTTGGATCTTACAGAATTGAAATGATTCTTTAGTGTCAAGAAAGATATCCCCATTGAGGGATGTGCCAAGAGAAGGATAACTTACTGTGAATAAGGATGCCAAACTAGATGTGTTACTTAATCTTTAGGAAAATCCTGTTATTCCTGCTAAGTAATTAGCAAAGAATTATATCAATCATGCAACTACATTAAAAATGATAAATGTTGTCAAAATCCATCCCTTTAAGCTTTCAAAAGATAATTTTGATCATCTTCATAAATTTTGTGAGTACATGATCAATTTACTTGATTGAAATCGATTTTTTTTAAAAAGGTACTTTTTTTCAGATGAACGTACTTTTAAATTAAAAGGTCATATTAATCTACAAAACTGTCGATATTGGTCGGAGGAAAACCCCCATTGGACATACTTAAAAACACAAGAAGTTAGTGTTTCGGCAGGAATAATCGGCGATCAAGTCATACCAATATTTCTTGCGGAAATTACAAATGTATTTTGTATTTAATTTTCTATACGAACATCATATCCTCGCTTTGACTCTCTTATACTCAAATATCATTGTACATTCTGGATTTGGTTTTTCCTAATCGGTAGAAGGGTTACTATTGAATGGCCAGCATGACCAACAAATCTGAATTTCTTATTTTTTTTTTTATGAGGCCACTTTAAAACAAGAGTTTTTTTGAGAAACGCGAATTTATCTTCGATACAGAATATCACATGAGATACAACAAATTACTCCAGAAATGTTAAAAAATGTTAGGGAATAATTTTACTTTAAAATAGGGTTCTGCCAACAAAATAAGAAGACTTTGAGCAAATTTTTTATAATACTCTATAAATGTGGCAAATCGAAAATAAAAATTGACGTGTTTTTCAGAAAAATTATTTTTCACAGAATTTATTCCGGTTCAGTTTTTACTCTATATATACTGATTTGAACTGGTACTAATAAGTAGTTAATTTTTTTTATCTCAATTTAGGTTAATTTTTAGCAACAACTATTATATACTAAACTAGACCTTAAATTTTCTCAACCGTTTTTAAGATTTTATATTTTAATTATTTCACTAATTACCTAATTTTTTGGTAAAAATTATATAAAAAATTTTTATAGTTTAAAATAACAACAACATCATTTTTTATTGTTGTTCTTCCGATAAGTATTTTAAGAGTGATATTTGTTGGTCTATAAGTGACAAATATACTGAATAAAGTAAGCAAATTTAAATTTTGTAGGGGGGTTAGTTCAAGTTTTTCAAAGTTTCTAAAACATACTTTCAAATAGACACAATCAGTAAATTACACATAAAATTACAGACTTATTGAAGGCTTTTCTATATAAAAAATATTGTTCTGGTAATGGACTGATTATATCTAGAGATTGTTAATATTAATACTACTGAGACTTTAAAAAACAAAACCCTCAGCTTGTTTGCAACTGAGAGAATATGAAAAAATTTTTAAGACTTACTGTTTTAGGTCTGCATATTATTGTTATAGGTAACCTGGATCAATGGATATTTACAAAACTGACAGATCCAATTTTAAATAAATAAGATTGGCATGAATGGTGATGAAAAAAAGTTAACTGATAAAGAGACAATATCAAATTGAAAAAAACACCAGAATTAAAATAAATGATATAATATATATATATATATATATATATATATATATATATATATATATATATATATATATATATATATATATATATATATATATATATATATAAATAAATAAATAAATAAATAATTTCACTTGATATATTTAGATATACCTCTAGGTTGTTGATATAATTGACTAAATATAAATAACATGTTAACTTGCTCTAGGTCTAGATTGTCTTGGAGAAGTTTCTTTTATTTTATTTTTAGGTCATTATTCTAGTGAACTAACGTGAACTGATCATATTTCTGAGGATTTTTAAGATTCAAATTTCATAGAATCTGATAATATTTTTGCAGTTTTTTTAACTGTGTTATAAAAATATGGTTTAAAGTAGCCGTAATATATTTGCCACATTGTTAAAAACTATACAAATTTTTAAGTTTGTGTGAAAACATATTAAAAAATTATGTAAATAAGAGAAAATAATATTGATTTACTTGTATACACCAATGAGGCTTTGTAACAAAATGAGTAATATTAAATTGTTAAACAAGAATGACTTTGTTACTGCTGAGAAACGAATGACCACAAAACCTAAGGGGCAAATATTTATAAGAACCACAATCATAGATTTTTTCGTAAATATCAAAGTAAAAAAAGTGCTGTAAAAATGTCTTTCTGTAAATAATTATTAATTGGCTCACACTACTTATATGCTAGATATCTGTCAATATTACAAAAGATGAAACTGGAATAAACATTGGATATACATACCTGGGTAATATGGCAATAAATTCCAAAACATAAAACTACTGACAAAATGTTACGGCATCTATAACCCTATTTTTATTACGCTTCCTACATTCAGACAAAAAATGTGTACTTACGGGTCTTCTATTATTTTTCCCAAGTTCTTTTAAAACTCAAAAAAATCTCTTCTAGTCTTTGCTGTTGATCTCGACATAGTAATATAAAAAAAACTTGAACGTACACAAAAATCGCACAACTTGCACTACGCATCAAATCGGCCATAACAATAAATCATATTGAAATACCACTAAAAACGGCCGAAAAGAGTTGACGCCGGTCGCTAGTCACGAAGAGCGGTAGCGGGATAGAGGGTAGGTCGAATAAATGGAATTTATTTACCTCGCAATTTACCTTGCTCACACGAGAAAAGGAATGAAATATTCCTCAGGAAATTACGCACTTTATTTATTTTATTGACTTTTATTTTCAATTTCGGAATTTATAATGTTAGTTTTTGCAATGAAATAATTATTTTTATATGTCAGATGGTTTTAAGGTTTTAATTTTGTTTTATATTATATATAAAAATATTTTTTTATTGGTACACTAACATGAAAGCCTAAAAATGTATTATATGCACACAAACGTATTGCCATCTATCAGATTCAAGCAGAAATAACCTAGCTAGTGGGTAACAAAGGTTTCATATGAAGAAAATAATAAAATAGTACAATAAGGCTAAAATTATACACCGAGCGTCATCTTCAATTAAAAATTTAAATAAATTTTTAACGATATGCGCTTGCGTGAAAGTGTTATTTTGCACGTGTGGACCCCGCTCTTAATCTGAACGTCATGATAATCGATGGTCAGTTTTAGTAGTATTTCCATTTGTTTTATCTTCTGTTAAGTAAATACAAATTTGTACTAAAAGTTAAAGGTAGTTCTAGCTTGCATCTTAATTTGTCAAAAGCTGTTTTTTTTATTGTACATCGAAAGTTGGTTAATATTATTACAATTCGGACTTTTAAAACTGCTGTATGAAAGAGTTGACAGAGCTGCACGTGAACCATTCCCGATGATTTCTTAGCATGAGCATCCTTCCAACGCTATGCTTACGTTGAATCTTACTTTACATTATTAAAAGTGATAACTTGTATGTGACTCCGCTTATGATGGTGCCCCAGGTACTGTAGTTTAATTTATTTGATAGTGAGCAACATCTCTGTTTCTTTGCCATTTCTGTTGAGTACTTCTTGATTAATCCTCAACATTTTCAATATTCTACTATATTCCTTCATTTTAAAGGCCTCCTGTTTGGTTCATACTCCACGTCTCCGCTCCGTACAAAGGACTTGAAAAAAACCATTTATTTTTAAGATTGGGTTTTGAGTGCACAATTAGTTTCTTGTTATAAAAATGCACTTTGTCACTCGTAATGTCATTTTGACGAAAGGAAAGATTTGAGTTAAATTTCTCAGTTTTTAATCTACAGGGTGATACTGAAAACTTTTGTTTTTAGGCACATTTCGTATTTCTATTAAAAACTGATCGTGATAATGTTTATACATAGGGTTCATTGGCGTAATTAGTTTTTTTTTCTGAAAAGTTTAGTTTTAAGATAGTAAGCAAACATGATTTTTTAAATAAGACCGTCATGACAAAAGTTTATGTGAAATATTACATACTTTAATTTAATATTTGATTACTCCCATTTTTTTAAGAGTTGTAGAAATGGACTGCAGTTCTATTTAAAAATGTTGCTATATATTTTATTCTTTTGATCTTGAATGAGCTATTAAAATTAAGATTTTAACAGATTCAGGGTGCTTTTCCACGTTAGTTCTGAAAAATAGATTGCTTCTGTAATTCAGGTTTAACAAAAATGCCGAATTATTCATTTAAGCCAATGTACCTTACACATACTAAAAGTTTAAATCAACCCAGTAGAGAAATTCTTTTTCAGTGAGTGAATTTACCTTAAATGAAATATAGTCTAATTACTTCTTTTTTAAATAAATTTGAACGTTTAACATGCATAAAAGTGTTAAAATGTTTTCTTAGATGATGAAAATGTAAATTCTTTTGCGGTATCCATCGGAGATTTATTTCGTTGATGGCTAAAAATTTCTGATCTTTTACTATTTATTATAACAATTTTAAGTGTTAAGAAGATTTGTCTATATTGTTTATATTTCGAATAGAATGGCGGACGCAGCTCCAGCCGGTGGACGTGGCGGATTCCGTGGTGGATTTGGTGGTGGCGGTGGCGGCGGCAGCGGCGGCCCAGGTGGAAGAGGAGGCCGTGGTGGTCGTGGTAGGGGAAGAGGTCGCGGTCGTGGACGTGGCCGTGGAAAGGTAAGAAATTATTCTGCCACTTTTAGAGATCCCCAAAACATATCACTTTTCTAATGATTGACATTGTAACATTTTAATAGTACCATGCTTTACTTTGTAGTATTGCAGTTATTTTACTGCAACTTCATTTAATTATTTGTTGCCTAGATAAAAGAATATATAATAGAATTTGGTTAAAGACAAATATATTCTCTTTTAATTTTTTTCGAAATGAAATTTTGTACTAATGTCGAGTGTTTCGGTAATCGATTCAGTACTCCATAAACCAGTAATTTAATAAATACTACATACTTTTTAGTGATTTCAGATGAGAAGTTACTTTCTAAATTGTATTTAACTAAAATATTAATGGTTATATAGGATATTGGGATGGTAGATCTTTGTTTTTCAAGATTTATTTAACGGCATTATTTTGCCTTGAAAGTATATCTAAATTTGATATTTCCAGTTTGACCCATAAATTAAGATCAGTGCATAGAGGTTCCAAATTAAAAAAAAAAAGCTGCAACAATAGACATGTTTTGGCGTTTACCATGTAACGGATTGGTTACGCAATTCGTTACCAACCACGTTTTAGAGCAATTTTTGTGATGCGGTAAAGTAAAACGGCAACATCGCTTTGGCTTACCGGGTTACGAATATCATTACCTAGTTCCAGATTTTGGTCACGCTCGTGGTTAAGATGAATTATAACCCTAAAATTTATCGTTTATGTATTTTATTTTAAAGAGGAAATTTTCTTTTCTTTTGTCATGTTTTCTGATGAATTTCATCCAGCAAAGGTAAAGTGATCCATATCCAATGATAGTAAACAAGTAGTGTTATCTGTTCATTCATCATTTGTTACTTTGTGGAAAAATATTGCTGCTATGTCACTATCGCTTTCTTGCATTTATAGTGATATTTAAAATAAGAAACATAATTTCGAACACAAATTTAAAGTTATCAATTTTCAAAAACGCGTTTCTGCGATTGGTCACGAAACCATTATGCAGTCCATTAAAAACGTTCCCATTCTGTCAGAGTTATAACCCGTAACCTATAGCCTAAAATGCCAAAAAAGGCTAGAATTAATTTTTCATTTCAAACAAATTTGACAGTAAATAAAAGTAAAATTTTATATTGTCATACTGAAATGGAATAGGGATTAGATTCCAAAAATGTAAAAATTTATTTATCTTTTTTTCATAGAGTACCTTGTATACCTAACAATATGTTTGGAAAATGTGTATTTTCAAAATCCCTTTATTTACAGTTTTTCTAAGAGCGTGTTTTTTTCACAATTATTCAACATACAGGACATCTAAAAAAAAGAAAGGCAAATTTTGTATTTTTTTTACACGCAAAATAAAACAATTACTTATTGAAAAAAAGGTTAATGGAATTTTGTCTTCACTTTACACCATTGCTTAGATAATCGAAACAAGATAAAATTTACTAAAATTACGGTTTTTTCCAGTTTTTAATAGTTTTTCGCGCCATGTATTGTATGACAATCTTGATTCCAATTAATTACGTTAAAACCTTGTTCTAAAATTCTTAACGGGGGACTTAACCACCATGGATATGTTGATTTATATATTTTTTTGATTGTTAGTTGTTGCCTAACACGACTTTTTTATAGGAAGACGCCAAAGAATGGGTTCCAGTAACAAAACTAGGCCGTCTTGTACGTGACGGAAAAATCCGTTCACTCGAAGAAATATATTTGTTCTCTCTTCCCATCAAAGAGTATGAAATCATTGACTTCTTTATTGGAAGCGACTTAAATGACGAGGTAAGTTCAACATTTCTAAAATAATTATCTTCATATTAATTAGCGTTATTATAAATCCATCGCTGGATAAGGTAAAAATAAATAAGAGGTAATCGTTTTTTTTATATGATGATTTGGTTTTCTTTTGCGGTTTTTTTCATAGATTTATATCGATGATGGCCAATAATTTCTGACGTGACCAATTCTAGTAATTTCGTTATTTATTTTGTCAATTTCAGTTATGAAGCGTTTATTTTTTGATTATAGGTTTTAAAAATCATGCCTGTCCAAAAACAAACCCGTGCTGGTCAACGTACCCGATTCAAGGCCTTTGTAGCTATCGGAGACAGCAAGGGCCACATTGGACTCGGCGTTAAATGTAGCAAGGAAGTGGCTACTGCTATCCGTGGGGCCATTATCCTGGCTAAGTTGTCTGTTGTTCCCGTAAGAAGGGGATACTGGGGTAACAAGATTGGTCAACCCCATACTGTGCCTTGCAAAGTAAGTTAAGTATATTAGCTAAATAATATTTTTTTTGATTGAATTATGCATTTCTCAAGTATTTATATTATATATTATTAAATATTCCAACTTTCACTACAATAGAAGTTATAAAAGATAAAAACTGAATATAAATAAAATATCGATTGAGATGTTCTTTTACATTAAAAATTTACAAAAAGATGTATTTAAGCTTGATTTTAGATATTAACAGCCAGATTCACCAATAAGTTTTAAGACTTAAACCCGATCTAGTTGCTACGAAATTTAAATCTTATAGTCGGCCAATTTTGTTTTGCTTACGATCTTGTCATAATTTATATTACATATGTCCGCAAATAAATGATTATATTGGGGGATATTAAGGATATAAACTTGGCACTATGTAAGAGAAATAGTTGTATTCAGAAAATAAATAAAGTTCTCCATTTTTGCCGGTTCAGTAATAAAACAAAATTATTTTCTTATGCTTGTATTTTTAGGATTTAAAACTTGCTTAGCTTATTGTTGCACTTGTCAGTTTAAGCCCTCTGCTGTCAATTTAGGATGGTTTTAAGTTTAAACCATGTTACTGAAGCTGGCTATAAAACTTTTTATGATGAGTAACATATAATTCTTTCTCGGTTTCCATCGGAGATATTTGTCAATGATGGCCTAAAGTTACTGATTTTTTCTTCGTGATTATTCTAAGTTCTTATTAAAATTTTATAAACTAATTCTGTAAAACTATTAATTTATTTCAGGTAACAGGAAAATGTGGTTCTGTTACTGTGCGTTTAATCCCTGCCCCCCGTGGTACCGGCATCGTTTCTGCTCCTGTACCCAAGAAACTTCTTCAGATGGCTGGTATTGAAGATTGTTATACTTCTGCCAGAGGATCTACTGGTAAGGAACTATATATAAATTAACAAAGCGATTACTTTTTCAAAAGTAAATATTATTTATTTTTACTATGTAAATATTTCGGTCAAGTTTATTTTTAAATTAAAAATGTTTTTCTAGTATTAAATCAAATATAACTATTTAAATGATGAATAACAACTATATTCTTTAGCGGTTTCCACAGAGAAATATATCAATGATGGTAAAACATTTCTGACAATCCTAAATTTAGTCTTAATCTTGGAAGGTGTTTTTACGCATTTTTCTAATTATTTCTATTTTTAGGAACCTTGGGTAACTTTGCCAAAGCCACTTACGCAGCTATTGCCAAGACTTACGCCTATTTAACTCCAGACTTGTGGAAGGAGATGCCACTTACTCGCACTCCATACCAGGAGTTTGCTGATTATTTGGCGAAGAATCACCGTGTGGTGTCTAACGCCGCAAGACCTGAAGCCGTTTAAAAATCGGTGGAAGGAGTCGCAGGTCAAAACTTTTGCCTGTGATTGTTAAGAGGCTCCCTTCAGTAAACCTACATAAAATTAAGTCTGGAAAAACTTGATTATTCGTCATTTTTCTAACTGTTTTCATATTTACTATTCTTCAGGTTTTCTGGGACAACTATTTTTTATGTCGGTTTATTGATGCAGTTTCTTTATTTTTTTGTTTTTCATATTTGGGTGAAAAACAGGTTTGTAATTTCCACCAAATATGAACAGCAGCAACAACATTGGTTATATTTAGTAGAAAATACCAATTTTTTTAAATTTGCTTTAATATGTCGATTTTCATCTTCTTGGTATCTTGTACTGAATATAGCTAACAGCAACAGCAGCAACAACAAAATAAAAAATAAAAACACTTTGGCTTGAATACTAGTTTTTTTTTTTGTCAATTGGACACTATTAGACTCCTGAAGGCTGATAAATCTGCATAAAAATCCTATATGACTTTTTGTATTCCAATATTATTCTGGATTATATTGGTGGTTATGACATTAATCATCGTTTGCGTGCATTCTAACAAAAAATTTGAAAGTTTCTATTTAGACTGTATTCGTCTTTCCGAAGTATTAACTTTTGTGGGTTAAATTAACATTTATCTACATTTTGTATATTTAAATAAGCTAAAGTTGATTTAAAATCTTCGCTCTGTATATTTATCATATTTATTAACATCAAAGCCCAACGACAACAATAATTAATAGGGCCGTAATAAATTATAACGTAAAAAACACCTATTACAAAATAACAGAAATAACGTAAAAAATACCTATTACAAAATAACGGAAATGTCACAATTACTGCCCTCGATTCATTAGCATGAACAGCTCGGAGCTGTACAGGTGCAAGAAACCCTCGCTTTATTCAAGTAGTGCATTATACCTCGGCGCTTGTCAGATCTGCTTTCCCCTTACCCCTCGAGCACAAAAAAAAAATTTGATGTATAAAGCCCTAACAGCTATCAGTTATCATTTTTAGATGCTATTTTTGGGTAAAAAAACATTTTATACGTGAAATGAAGACACAAAAATAAGATTATTTCACAAAATATCGAACTTACCTACAAAATTCAAAACTAATAAGTAATAATGTAATATTTTTACCTTCTTGTCTTGTCTGTCTTGGATATGTTTCGCTATGTGTATTAAAAACACGAATTCGGAAAAAAAATAATTTGTAGGTTATATACAGTTCCAATTAATATTTTTACCGCTTTATTCAGATTTGCTCGGAGCTACTCAGGGTTTGATGCACCTGAGCTTAAAACTCTTGAATCGAGGGCAGTAAATGCAGTCCCAGACCCAAATAACGCTGAACAAGAACTGTATCTTACTCGGATCCGAGAAAGTTTGTGACAATCTAACTTCTTGCTCGGATCACGCAATGCAACATCCTATTAAAACAACACGTTGGAGATATTGGCGACATGCAATATACATTAGTCCTAGATATCCTTAAACGAAAGTACATTAAAATTTCTCTCGCCCAAAAGCTGAGGAGAAACAACCGGACCGTTGACCAGCTTATATAAAAATGAATGTAAGTTACGTCTTGTTTCAAGACATTGCAAACTAAATTTATTCAGCAACAGTTGATTGTCTATCTCGACCGGTGGGTACACTCCCTCGGTTCTCAACCACAAATACTGCCATAAACTTTCGCTGAACGTTCTCCATAGCTAAAACATACTTATTATAAATTTGAGCCCAAACAAGTGAATAGTAATCAAGTTTACTTCTTAACTAGTGCTATAAACAATTTTAGGCTTTCAATATTCTTAAATGATCTACAGCTTCTAATAATTAAACTTGGCATTTGATTAGCTTTAGACACTATTCTGCCATAATGAAGGTTAAATCTAAGTTTAGAATCCAATACAATACCCAAATCCTTAGCTGATTACTGAACATTTGCTCACATTCAGTAAAAATTGATTACTCGCATACCACCTCTGGACTGCACTAACACTTTTGTAATCTATCACAATCCTTCTTCGACTGAACTTGGAAGTGTACTTTTAAATCGTCGACAAACAGCAGGAATTCAACATCAGTTGATTCAGCGATATCGTTTATAAATATTAAAAACAAAACGTGCACCAAATTTGAGCCCTGAGGTACCTCCGAAGAGGCCGCAAAACACTGTGATTGAATGCCATTATATTGGACATACTGACACCTATTAAATAAATGTGATTTAAAAAACCGTACAAATTGATTAGTAAAACCAAACTTCGCAAGCTTTGCCAGAATCAAACTGGCTTTTCTTGTCAAAGGCCTTTGAGAAGTCGGTAAACACTCGATCAACCTGACCGCCCGCATCCGCTGTAGACTGCAGAAAAGACGCCAGATTAGTGGATATTGACCTAGGCGCGGATCCAGGGGGGGGCGATGCCCCCCCCCCCAGAGCTTTGAGTTCAGGAAAATAGACGCGATTTTGCCTCTCATACTATAGTTTATTTTTTACGCTTTTTTTTCTTCGCAAAATACCTGTGTTCTTTAGTCCGGTGTCTTTGGCAAAATCTGTTAGACATATATATTTTTCATAGGAATGGGTTATAAATTTTATAATCAAAAATACCGGTCTATAATAATGGACCATTTGGGTTGGATAACAATAGATATTTGGATGTGTGAAGTGTTAAAAAGGATTTTAATCCTTGTCATAGGCGTCGGAAAGAGGTTTATTTTATCACTAAGTATTTATGGCATAGAATATTATTTCGGTACTTAAAATAAAAAGTTTTTATAATATTATTTAATTTCTTATGATTTCTTAATAATTTACATACATTAGAAAATATAGATAATATGGACATATTTAACACAAATCACAACCGTATTTTTATAATTTTTAATTTTGGCATAGAAACCGTTTTAGGCACATTCAGAACAAAACGTAGCCTTTTTTTCTCAAAAAATTCTAAGTTATAATTTAAATACTTACAAAATACCCATTGTCAAAAATATAAGAAGTTAAACATATATAAAAAAATAAATTCGTCCATATAATATAAAAAATTTTTTGGGCTATCGGTCATTTTATTATTAATTAAAAACATTTTTATGACATTTGACGTTTCAGTGTATTTATTTCTTAAACGATCTGCAGAATTACAATGAAACACTAAAAAGGAATTCAAAAGTAATTAATTTTTATATGTTAAAAATATTTAAATAATAAATAGTGTTTACGCTGGTAAACATTACGTATCTAATTTGTAATCCAAGTCAGTGAAGCTATCTTCGCTAAAATTAATTATAATTGGTTCCCTCTATCTCACGGATCATGAGATCGAGTTTCCACATTTTCTTTTATTCTTTTGTTATATGGATTTTTGAAAATTTTCTGCAGTAACTTTATTCCAAAAAATCTTTCAAAAGTTCTGTTAAATTACTAATTTTGTAAGTTGTGTTATTTCTAAAAACTACCTTTTACTTGAGAGATATATTTCCTTCGCCAAGGGGCATTTTCCGGACGATCTATAAGAACAGATATCCTATTTGGTTTTCCCAGCAAAAATTAAGTTCTCTGAGCAATTTCCAGAGCTCAGTTTTTTTTTAATTTCAGGTAAATCCCAATCTTCATTGATTTTAGTTAGAATTTTGTCGACGGTTGGGATCTGCTTCTCATAATAAGATGTATGTATAACTCCTTTTATTGCAGTTTACATCTCTTCTTCCAACGAGGTTTTTCGTCTGCCTGTGATCGAATGTGATTTGGGAGTACTAACAATTTCAGTCGTTTTTTTTCTCCTTCAGTATTCGGTACATAGTAGATTTTCCAACTCCTGTCATGTTGGAACATATCTCAACTGAACTTTTAACATTATTATCTAGATATTGATATTTTAAGGTATCATCAACATTCATAATAATAAGTTTTTCGTTGAGGGAAAAAATGCCCTGGTTTAACGATTTTAGAATAATTATAGATGTGGAAGCTATATCTTTTGCGTATAGCACTAATTTCATGTAATATATAAAAATAAGCACAAACAAGATAAATCACTAAGGACACACTGTAAGGTGTACTTTGCTCACTGACAGAAATCAGAAACTCTATTGTTGCAGTAAATTTATAAAACCCTATAATGTTTAAATAAAATTAGATTCATGGCAGTTCTCAGGCACTGAACCAGGTAAGTTGGAGGTTTCGGCAACAGTTTTATTACTCTCTCTAGTTCTTGAATAGAGTAGAGGAATGTCAATGCTTGCGATCGCCCCTCCCCTTCCCAAGAGCTTTGAGTTCAGGAAAATAGAACCGATTCTGCCTCTTATATTAGGAATGTGTATGCTGCTAGCACTCCCCTCCCGTTGACAACTTGTTTTTCTTGAGATAGCCACTCCCCCCAAGAGCTTTGAGTTCAGGAAAATAGACACGATTCTGCCTCTTATACTAGGAATGTTTATGCTGACCGCATCCTCCCCCACTGTCGACAACTTGTTTTTTCTTGTGATCGCCCCCCTCTCCAAGAACTTCAAATTCAGAAAAATAGACCCGACCCTGCCTTTTACTCTAGAAATGGGAAGATGGCTGATGTCTCCCCCCCTTCGACAACTTGCTTTCGCTTGCCATACTATACTTTTGTGATATCACCGCCCCCCCCCCCCCAAAGAGAGAGGCTGGATCCGCCCCTGTGTTGACCTACCCCTCAAAAATCCATGCTATTTTGTAGGCAACAAATACTCGACTTTTGAAATTATAAAGTAACGTCTCAAAGATCTTTAAAAAAACCACATATCAGAGAGACAAACATTAATTTTCCACTTCGGTACTATTTTTACTTTTAAATGCGGGACTTATTTTAGCTACGTGCCATCTCTCGGGATACACCAGCTGCTGAAGAAAGGCATTAAAAATTTTACATAGAGGTACAGCCAAAACATTTCTAGTGTCTTTAATAAATAAGAAAACTTGGCACAAAATCTAGTCCGCTAGACATTTTAGATTTAAGCCCTTTCGTAATTTTTATTATTTCCTGTTCTGTAAAGACCAGAACTGCAACCGTATTGTTGCCCATATCCCCCAAACTAACCTATTTATAGACGATACTTTATTATAAACCCTCTTGAAATACTTGGCAAATGCCTTAACAATATAATTAAAGCGATCGAAAGTTTTACCCTGATAAGACACTCTACTCTCGGGAATAGCGCGCGCAGCAATTTTTTTTCTGTTGAACATGGCTCCAAAATGATTTAGGGTCATTTCCAATATCTTTTTCTATACGCTCAATGTAACGCCGATATGAGGCGTTAATCATCTGATCGGTCGGCGCTCTCAACAATTTGAATTTATTAAAATAAATGACACTCTTAGTTTTCCTATACTTTGTAAAAACGTTATTCTTGCGTCTCAAACTACGAATAATATCTGCGTCATACCATACAGGAAAAGAGCGACCTTTATTTTTGAAGAGTGGCACAAATCTATCCAATATTTTATACATTTCATAAAACCTGTCGCAACACAGGTTAATATCTGAGTATTGATCCATCGCAGCCCAATTAGCGGACTTAAACTGACCTACTATCCAGGAGGAAACCCCTCTGCCGAATTGAGAAAAGCTCCAACTCAACTGCCAGTGATGGGTGACGAACATCCTCTAAGATCATTGGACTTTCATCTCTCCACACAATCCAATTAAAATTAACAATTATTAAGTCTAAATATCCGTTGTGGGTATTAACAATACTGCTGTATTGGTTTAGGGAGAGGAAATCCAAAAAGTTGTAAGCCAATTCACCGAAAGGATCGTTACCATATCTATAATTGTCAAATTCAGGTATGTTAAAATCACCCATCATGTAGGTATGTAGATTAAAATTAAAACAAATTGAACAGAGTCTACAACGATTCGGCAGCCAACCATATCCACACTAAGGACCACTTCAGAGAACCCATCGATATTCAGAGAGAACCTACCGATATTCAGTGGAGTAGTGTCTATAGATTTCCTCACTGCTATGGCAACACCTCCCCCTCTTAATGATATATGACGACCTCTACTCCAAATAGCCAATGGGTGTCTCGCGCACCACGGCATAACATGGTAACAAAAACGACGACAAGCTTTAAGTCGTTATTTACGTTTTGTGGGCACTAAAAAGATATATCACGCAAGCGTTCAACAATATACTTTGTGATGGCTTTATGCTGGCTAAATCTATTTAAAAACATGAATCTATATATTCCATCAGCAGTGAAACATCCAGAAGGTGAGCCATTTTATTAGAACAAAAATACGGTCCACTTCCCTTTCTAGTACATTTTCTGGATCATTAGACCGTGGATTGTGCAATTTTCATCTTTTTTTTATTAATAAAATTTAATTTCGGATTGCGTAAAATAATCAGATTATTTATTGTTAAAATTCCAGTATATTTTTTAATCTGCTCTGCAGAACAGCCTTTTCAAGATTTAATTTGGAGTACCTAATGTGCCATCGATTTGCGATTCTTCGATTATTTCACTCCTTCCCTACTGCGTTTAAATTTTGGAAAGTAATGAAGAAAATACCTGACAAAATTTAAATATTACTGGTTTTGCACTACTCTAACGATTTCTTTCGTCGGCATAATCGTTTTCTCTGGTGAATTGTAATACTGCTATTATAATTCTAATATTGTGAATAAGTACCAATTTAAATAGAATTTATTAATATTTTTTTCTCTAATTCTACTTTAGCTTGACAGATAATATTTTTGGTGCTAGTTGATACCCTCTCACTGACATTTATTTCAGTATTAGTTTTTTATTTATAAATTAACTCCAAATTATTGTTCTCTTAATTTTTTCTCAGCCTGAAATAATATTTGCTTATTTTTTCACTATTTAAAATAAAATTAACTATTCCCTAAGGGTGTTATGCCTACTCAATACTCATATATATTTTTCCTCTTTTGCTTAACGCTTTCTCTCATTATTACGTTGTAATAATTTGCATGTGATTGTTTTTCATTAAATCAGTTCCTATAAAAAACGATAATAATAATAATTATTGCAAAATTTAGTTATTTTCTCCTATAAAATTTTATAATTTATTAAATGGCCGATAAAAAACTTAATGACTTTCAAGAACATATCTAATAAATCTTTAGTTAATAAGAATATTCATACTAATTTTAAAATGTGTTATAGGCATCTCCATGAAATTCACAAAAACTCTTAGATTTAGGTACAGGACATAATACACAAAATCTGCCTAGAATCTGGCGTAGAATCAAAAAATACAATAATATATAGGGTGTTCCATTTTAAATGGTATAACCGGAAGCGCCAGCATCTTGAAAATATTTTAATCGGATTGTCCCCATTGACATTAGTATACCATTAAATTTTCAAAATTTTCCTATATATAGTTTTCTATAGATCGAAGTGGTTCCCGCTGGGACACGCTGTATGTTGGCTAGTTTTTATATAAATTTCTCCTCGAATATTTTAAATAAAAAATATTTTTGTTCTTTGTACTTCCACTATTCATGAAAAAAGGAAGTTGAGTCAATATATCAGGACAATCAATATAATTACTTAAACTTTATGAATAAGTACACAATGCATGTTTTAATTCTACGATTTTCTAGCGATAATCTACTGCAAAAGCTCAGCAACCGCATATGATTATAACCCCGAAGTAGCTAGTGCCCGAATCTTTTGCAGAACCTATACCTTAAAAATTTTCGTTATACTCTCTCGAGTGACTATCCACACTTCATACTGGGGTGACCATACAATGCTACCATATTCCAGCTTAGGCATCACAAGCCAGTCAAATAATTTCGGGCACACTTCAACACTGAAATGCTTGGTTGATCAGATAATTAAACCTGTCGTTTTGTACGCGTCAACTATTTTTGTTGATATAGGGCCAATAAAATTCAGACAACCATCTAAGAAAATTTCCAGGTCATTATGAGCATTAACTGTTTGTAAACATTGGACTCAATAGAATAATCTCTACTTAAAGGATTCTTTTTTAGCGAGGAAGACATGGAAACACATTTATTACCATTCAAATTAAAACCATTTTGAGCACATCAATCACATACACTGTTCAAGTCATCCTGGAGAGAATCACAAATAATCACTAGTCAAGACCTCCCAAAACAATTTAAAATCATCTGCATATATGAGTCTCGAGTTTTTAACTACCTGACGTATCCCGCCGATTGCAATTATAAATAATAGTGGTCCTAGGTTTCAGCCCCGAGGAACCCCAAACATAGTGTCAAAAGGCTTAGATTTAGACTTAAACTCAACGTACTGTTCCCTATCACACAAATAGGACAATACCAAGCCAACAAGACTCTGTCTAGTCCATTGATTTTAAAGACTTGACGACAACACTTTATCAAAAGCCTTCTCCATATCAGTATAAATAACATCTAATCGAGATTTTTTTTTCAATGCTTAATACTAAAACTGAACAAATGACACAAGATTGATTAAAGTCGATTTATTCGGTAGAAAACCGTGCTGTTGGAATGTTATGCTATATTCAGCTTCACTATAAATTCTGTCAAATAACACAATCTGAAAAACCTTCAACACAGCAGCGAGTATTGAGACTGGGCGATAATTATACTTTGTTTAGTATCCTTTTTAAGAACTGGAATTACCTTACTTTTTTTCATGGCGCAGGATAATTAGAAGTATTTAAGCTAAAATCAAAAAATACAACAGTGGGCTTGATAAAAAATCACTACATCCCTTTATTATATATCCTGGGCTTATAGCCTTTTTACCTTTTAATTTGAATTCATATTCAGTAGTTGGATTATTGCAAAAAAAGCGATAAGACTTGAACCTCTAAAAGTGTACATTGTACATTGCTTCCATCGGTAATTAGTAAAACTCTTAAATTTTACGTACCAAAAGTAGCCAGGATTACTATATAAACTACCTCCTACTTGATGAATGTAATCATTACGAGTTTTTTAAATTTTGATCTTAACTATTCGTCTTACATCATGATACTTCTATAACCAATAGGAAGAGCTTGTTCGTTTGTATTTTTTAACACATACCTCCTTAGTTTTTATCAATCTTGTTATATTAACATTTAATTAAATTGGAAAACATTTACCCCTTGATTTTGTGTTTTACAGGTAAGTTTTTGAAGGGATTTTGCCTATTTTTGTAGCTAGTCTTTTTTTTTAGGAGTATCGTTATACTTTAATTAAACAGACAAAAAATCAATATACCAGCCTATCCAAAGGTTTGTCGTAGACTTACGATAAAAAATTTAATTATTTTAAAAAAGTGAAAGAATAAAGCCAGTATATATTTTTGATTCGTGCTGTACTTGCTTTTTAAAAAATTTTTTGAAAAAATTAGAACAGGCTTTCCGTTGTCCGAGTGATAATGCTGTATAATTTTTAGGATGTCTTAACATGACTATATCTCGAAGAAATGTGGCAAATGTTAGGAAAATTTTTTGTCAGGCAGAAATGAGGTTTTTTAATTTGAACGTGAAAATTTTGGCCCATTAAGTCGAGTATTGAAAAAAAAACGTCGCGATTATAAGAAAACTACTGGTCGAAGGAAGGTGTTTCGAACCGTCAGATATAGGAAACACTTACGTTGAGTACTGTTCATTGCTTTCATCGTGAACGTTTGCAAATAGGCAAATTTTTTCACAATTCAAACATAGCCACGCGTCGATCCAATCAACTCAAATCGAATTCAAAAAAATAAACTCGCCCCTATCTGCTGCATTAGGAACATGAATGTCGGTGATCCTCCCCTCATTGACTATTCGTTTTCTCTCGTCATACTGTACTCTTGTGATATCGCCCCCCCCCCCCTCCAACGAGAGAGGCTGGATCTGCCCCTGAACACAGCTTTATTATCCAAAGAATTATTTTCTTACTGACAAGGCTAAGAAAAACATAAACTTAAAAATAAACGTCAACAAATAATCGAAAAAATGCAAAAAAAGCTATGGGTTTAATATAAAATATATAAATGGAAAAAAAATATTACAGAACTTGTCAAAATAATTTAAAAAAAGTAAAAAACATTAACAGGTATGTTAAGTATTCCCTTAACTAAAGTTTTTATCAAAAAATCATCCACAGTATATGGTGGACGTTCTAAAAGCAAAGATTTTACCACTTTCTTGAACAGGCGCGCCCATTATATATCTGTCTGGCGCGAAATGGAAGGTGATTAAAGGTTGCCCTGCAATTGTAAATCACAGAACTCCTCGTCTGATTGGTGTATGGAACGATCAGAGGAATATTGTAGGTTAGGCGAGTATTTCTTATAGATGGCCAATGAATAATAGCTTTAAATTTTGTATACATTAAATAAGCACATTCCAGAATAAAAAGAGAAGATTTGATTTTAGTTCCCTTATACGACCCTCGAACTACCAAAAAACTTATTTACTTCAAGGTTTTTTTAATAAAATATGTTCGACATGACTACATTTAAATTGCATAACACACGTTTTATTCACATTAAGGCTTAATTTATTTGAGTCACACAACAGAAAGGAGTGGTGTAAAGGACAACTAAAAAAAATAGTTATTGCTAATCAAATGATGAAAGTCGCAGAACTTTTACTAATTTGTGGACAAGTATAGTATTCTTCTATTTTCTTGCAGATGCGAAACACTCGAAATTTTGGGTGTCTAATAACTCTCACTAAAAGAGGGAATCAGAAATTAGAAATAAACATAAACACATTATATCAATGTAAAATAAGTTTATTAAAGTAACAAAAAAAAGTAACCCACGTTCTTAAATAAAATAAGGTATATCCTCTAAGTTAAGGTAAATATTTCGCTATGTAAGTGATGAAATTGATAGTGATAAGATTTTATTCTTGAGATCATTAAAGAGGGTTTGTCATTTACAATAAGACGATTATAATTGTCAAATTGGTCTGACATTAAATATAAATCAATATACGATTTTATAAAAATTGGTTAATTATGATACAAAATAAAAATTTCGAGATATATATTTTTCCTTATTAAAAAAGTTAAATTAGTTAACATATTATTTAAATCATTAATTTCTTTTAGACTTTTATGAAGACATAATTTTAATGATTTCATTCCAACAGTACGAAAGAACTAACTTCATTAAACGCATATATTTACCCTAGCGCATGAAAATTCATTTTATTTATTGGTTAAGACCTTTTTTCCCAATTTCTTCTTAAAACAAAAATGCACGTGTATAAGAATTGTTTTTTTCTATAAACAGAAATTATCCAGTATAAATTATGTCAAATGAGACAGTAAACCTCAAATCATGTCAAAAGCTCTCCCTTACCGCCCATTTAATAGATAAAATCTATTTTCTTTGTTGTTAGTATACACTTTGAACACAGTGCGCTTTTCTCGTAAATTGTGGTCTGCAAAAAGAAATCAAGATTTAAATATTTTGATGGAGTCATATAGGCATAGGTGGGAAATTCAATCTGGATCTTTGGAACAAGGAATTATATTGAATATTTTATGAATCCCTGTATCATATCATCATAATCTATAATACACAGGGAGTTAAGAGTTTATCAAAAAATATTTGCTCAATACCTATAGAAATAAATAAAATTATTTATATGTGGGTATGTATAAAGGTACAAGCTTTACATTTTGAAATTTTCTTCAATTATTTATTATTTAACCTAACGGCATAGAAATATATTTTTATAAATGCAACATTAGAAAGTATATTTTTAAATAACAAACAGATTTTGCAACTCTACTCTTCAAAAATTAAAAATTTCTGGATACTGATAACAAAATATTTTTAACAGGTTAAAGTATCCCAATAGTAGAACTTTGAAGTAAATTATTTCAAGCTTCCTATAAACATTCTTATACATTACTTAAAAACATCAAGTTTGGAACAGATGTACCTTGGAAGTTGACATTTTTCTTCATGTTGCATTATAAAAATTTTCATACATTCAAATTATCAAAAATGGCAATTTGACTGTAAACATGATATAATATGCAAGAAATTTCATTAAAAATACTTGAATACTATTATTTATAACAAACCAAGTATAATCGAAAAAAATTTTAAAATATGGAAATTATACGTTTATACAAACTTCTTAAAAGAAGTTTATTTATTTTTACAAGTTAGTTCAACTGACCCTAACCATTATAGTTCAAAAATAATTTATGTTACTGAAAATATATAAAAGGGTATGTAAACCGTAAGGTTTATAAAGATTTTCTTTTCTTATTACGAAATGTCTTTCAATAAATATTCTAAATTAAATAAAAATAAAACATTTTTACCAGTTAAACCAATTTTTTAAATGAAGAGTTGGTAATATTTAAATAGCGAAATTTTACTTTTATTTGATACAATAGTTTTAACAATACTAAGGTTTTTAGCCAGAAAATTAAACAGAAAAACGAAATACAATGGGGCAATTCTTTAAGATAATCAAAAAAAATTATTAAAATCTTACGTCATAATCAACAAGCGTCATGGTTGCTAAGACCACATTTCTTTCATCTTGGTAACTATATGGAATTTTAAAATTTAATTGTAGCGTAAATTCAAAAATTGTAATCGTTTTTCACGGTTTAAGAATTATAAATAAACCAACAGCGTACTTGTGTGTTTTTTAAAAACGAAAGTAACTGACACTTGCTTATTAGAAACATTTTGATTTCAAGAATTTCTGCCATCCTTTGTTACCACAACTATATCTAACACCCTGAGTGTTATTTCATGTATTATGTAATAAACAAAATGCTTGAAAGTTAAATATCAAAATTAATTACAAAATAAAATTTTATGTTTCCGTCAACATCAAACACAAATAAAATTATCAACAATAGAGGCAATTAAATTATACCTTACGAAGTGCCTATCTTTTTATCGTGCTTTCTTTAAATGTTAAATAAAAAATATCATTTCTTGAAAAGATAAGAACAATACATATAAACTAGTACTTTTGTATGCGACACTTTGTATTTCATTTAATGTTTCAATTCTACATGATCATTTTGTAAAATGTATTTAAATTTAAAAAAATGAAACCTTTATAAAATGAAAGACTGTAGCACCCAGGGACATGCCAGTGAGTTATAAAGCTGCTGTGTACGAGGGCTGCGAGAGCCTTGCGTTTTTAGGAGTCAAGCCCTACAGAAAAAGCAAGCTCAAACAATAATTTATTTTAATATTCAATGCTTATTTAAATACACCAAATTTTGAGGCAGTTGGACGAGCATTAAAAAATATCTGTTGTAGTATTTGTACAAATACTACTATAACCTAATAAATCATTTATTTTACAGAAAACTGGAATATCAATAGCTGAATATTCAAACGATTGCCGTACAATAAAATTAAGACTGTTCCCAGTATTTAAAAATTTGTATAAATTAAAAAAAGTAAATAGTTACAAATTAATAAAATACTAGAATTATATACCAATGGTCAGTTACTTATATTGATCTCTGTAACATTATCTTAAACAGAAAATCCATTTTCAAAATTGAATTTAATAAAAATTTTCTAAGAATTCAATATTTGTAAGAATTAGGGAAATAAATATTGACAATATCAGATGAATAATTTTCTAACATGTCAAAGATAAATGTTTCGGTTTATTTTATTTAAATTATCTTCAAAGTAATTTTTCGTTAACTGAGAAAAACGAAAACATGGTATTCTTGATGAACAATTTTAGAAGTCATATTAAAATTTTCTTACCTTAAGGGTTATTACAACTTATTTAACTACACTAACTATTTAAATTAAATTTCTTTGTTACATTTTTCTTAGGTGTAGTATTTATATAAGCTACTGCCTATTATATTGTACTAAGCAAGCTAAAATTAAAGTTTAATGAGGTTTTTTTTTTTAAAAAAAAGACTGCATATTTATGTCTTAATTGGATGATCATAAATATTAAGACATTAAACTGCAGATGCCTACAAACTATTTGTAAAAAAAAGCCCTTGTTAAATTTTAATTTTAGTTTGCTTCGAGCAGTACAACATGCACTAGTTTATATAAATACCACACCTAAGCAGGGGCGGATCCAGCCTCTCTCTTTGGGGGCGGGAGCGGTGATATCATAAAAGTACAGTATGGCAAGCGAAAGCGGGGAAAGAGACGTCAGCAACATTCCCATTTCTAGTGTAAAATACATTTTCGACGGGGGGGGGGGGGGGGGGTTGCCAGCAGCATTCATATTCCTAGTTTAAAAGCTAAAATCGGGTCTATTTTCCTAAACTCAAAGCTCTTGGGGGGGATGGGGCGATCGCAAGAAAAAACAAGTTGTCGACAGGGAGGTGGAAGCCAGCATACACATTCCTAGTATAAGAGCCAGAATCGGGTCTATTTTCCTGAACTCAGAGCTCTTAATAATAGTATCCTTTATTTGCCAATAAAATTATGACCACATAACAAAGCAATGCCAGAGAAAGAAATGTTTAACGTTAAGAATTATAAATATATTGATCTAACTACAATTAAGATAAAAACTAATCGACATTTCGATAGGAATTTTACACAAAGGAAAACAAAAGGAGAAAAAGGCAGATACAAAATAATTAAAAAAAAATAGTTATAAAAGAGTCAGTTTGAACTGAAAAAAGTTTTACAGCTTGGAATATAAGATATTACAATTTAAAAAGGAATTAAATTTTTACACAATATACAAAAGCATGAGAAAAACCCACTAAACAAAAAAATATTAAGTTAAAAACATTGATATTATAAAAATTATTCATTAAAATTGAAAGAGTAAAAGCACCCATCAGACAGCAATTCATTTAAGCGTCTCTTAAAGCAGTTAATTGACTCGATAAGCCAGAGATTTCTCTTGGTAACATTCTTACGGCTTTAATCGCCATATAGTGTGGTCCTCTCCAATAGAAGGTGGAGTTATGTAAAGGTATCCTTAGGTCATTCGTCCCTCTGGTAGTCATAACCATGTTTCCCCCATAAAGCTGTCTGTTTAGCGGAAATAATTCCGTATTCCTTCTGACAAGCATGACTAAAGATCTAAAGTAAATGAGGGAACAGTAAGCAACTTAAACTGAGTAAAAAATGATCGACATGAAGCTCTTGGATGTAGGTGGAAGATGCAACTTATTATGCGTTTTTGAATTTTAAATATATTAACAGCCTTTCTTGATGATCCCCAAAAGGAAATACCATAAGAGACAAGAGATTGTATTTGCCCAAGGTAGAAAAGCCTAACAGTCTCTGCAGTGATGACGTCACGAATCCTTCGGACTACACCACACAAACTGCTAAGCCTAGCCCCAAGAGCTGAGATATGATGTTCCCAGTTTAAAGAGGGGTCCAAATGAACACCCAAGAACTTAATCTGTTCCAAAGTAGGTATAGATCTACCCCCAAGCCACACAAGCAGCGACTCGGACCTTGTTGCATGCTTTAAAAAAAGAATGAGGCCGGTCTTATTACTTTTAGAGTGAGGCTGTTGTCAGAGCACCACTGTTGCATTTTTAATGCAGAGTTTGAGCACTTTTGAGACAGTCCCGCCATAGACGTGTCCGCCAGAATCACTGGCAAACGCTATCTGCGGCCAATCCATCCTCCAGATTGTTTACATATATTAAGAATAATATGGGTCCCAAAATGAACCCCTGAGGTACCCCCTGCAACAATTTAGTTCTACCTGAAAAGTAATGATTATTATTTTTAGTAAATTTGAGGGGGGCGACCGTAAGAAAAAACCAATTGTCGACGAGGGGGTGGAAGCCAGCAACATACACATTCCTAGTGTAAGAGGCACAATCGGGTGTATTGTCCTGAATTCTAAGCTCTTGGGGGGGGGGGGGGATCGCCCCGCCCCCCCTTGGATCCGCGCCTGAACCTAATAACAACGTAACAAAAAAACTTTAAATAGTTCAGGTTAGTTGTTCACAGTAAATAGTCTTTAAGGTAAGAAAATTTTAATTTAACTTCTAAAAACAAGTTTTTTATTTAAAAAAAAAATACTCTGAAGATGGTTTATATAAAATAAACCGAAACGTTAGTGAAAAGAGTTTTAATTACACCTAAATTTCTGTAAGTAAATGACCGTAACCAATTAAATGAAATAATAATTGTTCCAACTAACATGGTCAACAAAAGTAATATTAGTCAATAACTAAATAGACTCATTTTTCCAGCACGAGATTTTGTCAATTATGATTTTTAATTTTTTTTTTCTGTGCGAAAACTAACAGGTTACTTCAGAAAAATCAAAAGTGGAAAGTCCTAAAATATGTCTTTTGATTACTTTTATTTTGCAGTAACAGATGAGACTGACTCTATCTTCGTATTGTCGCTATGTACATCTTTTATGAATAAACTTTATTATAAAGGAATAGTAATAGGGACCAAATGAAAGTAAGCTTCACATATAACAATTTCATTTCTGAGCGATTGTTTAGCCTAAGCCAAGTAGGGCGAATAAATATCGACTACTAAAAACTAACAAATAAATTATTGCTTAACAAATCAGTTTTCATTTTGCAACTTCAATTATTCCATATATTTGACAAGATTGTTTCCAAATATATTAAAATATTTTTAAAATCAAAGGACAGTTTATTTAAACCAATAAATACCGAGGTAAATTATTATTATCATTTTAAAAATGTTAAAATAGTTTTACCTGTTTTTTTAAAATGCAGTTAGAAACGCCTATATTTTTAAAATCATATTTTATGAAAAGGCTCTCAAGAAAGGTTTGTGAGGAGACCTGTATAAAGTTACCACACCACTGGTAATATCAGTAGGAACTAACAATTTCATTACTTAGAGAAAACCCCGAGTGTTCTGAAATTTTGTGCTCTAGGTTAGTTATTTTAATACATTTAAAAATTAACCCATACAAAGTTGCTCTTTAATTTTATGTCAGATTGAAGAAACATAATGCTTAATATGTTTTAATTTGTTAAAAAAGTTCTGTTTGTTTTTTTCAAATAAAACATAAGGAGTGACCAAAATTTGTCAGAACAGTTTAACAATATGCAGATAGCAATAAAACTGTGAAAAAAGCTCTTAAAAATAGTTGCGCTTGTACTAAAAAAAACTTTTTGTCGAGTTGAATTTTCAAGCTTTTTGTTTATTAATTAATATATGTAATCTATAGAAATGGAAATATTTTTCAATAAATAAAGAAAACAATATATTATAATAAAACAATAAAATTACATTTTCATCCCATAAACAAATATGTATTTGCAATAAATAAAAAAAAAACTTGCCACAATTTAGGCATAACAGAAATTGATATTTTGAAGTATAACAATAAGAAAAATATAAGATGTTAGACATTTTTGTGAAACCCATAATTTCCAAGTAAATAATTTTACTCAAAATTACCTGTAGGCCAGAACTCAGTGTGAAAATTCATGGAAAAAATATCGAGGAAGTGTTCTACGACTCGGAAATAATTTTTAATAAAAAGAAGTTACTAAGGGAAAAAAATACAATACTTATTTGAATATCTCATGGTAGCTGTTAGATATTGTTGATAATAAGCACCAATTTTAATAGGATTAGTTTCTTTTGTGTGCTTATGAACTAACTTTAATCACATGTCTTAAAAAAATTGTTATTCAAACAGATCTGTTTTCAACGTTGAAACATGAACTTTTTAATACAGTTACTTAATTTTCTTTTTCAATATTTCTCAGACCTTTTAGTTTAATAAAAGTGCCATCTAAAACAACACTTCATCAATTTTTTTCTTTTACTGAAACATTCTAGTTTTCACTAGGAACTGGCTTACCCAAAATAGTATTTAGACTAAAACAAAAATACAATAACTAAAAATAAAAATTAAATAATTTAAAAAATAATAAAATATACAAGATATACATAAAATGGTACATATGCACACTTATTCACCTAAATATATATATAAAATATTATGCAAAAATAACAAGTAGACTACTATTTTATTAGTATTTTCCGACATCCGCACAACCTACCTGTGAGATGCTCGTTTGATTTTTCCTATAGGCCTAAAATAATTCAGCGTTGTACAAATAGTAAATATATATAAATTTTAGAATGCCGTTATTTACAAAAAATATACATTTTCTTTACTTCCCTTTTTTAAATATTAATTTAACTCTATAAATATGTATTATATTGTGGAATTCACTAGTAAATGTAAAATAGTTTACAGTACTGCACCTAGTAAGTCACTTAACCTGATTAAAAAAGAGGCTTTTATACAGGGCAATCATTTTAACGCTAAATTTAAATACCGGTTAGCCAAAAAAATTAAACGATTTCACTTTATAATAGTCTAAATAATTTTTACCCGTTTTTTTTTGTTTTTAAGCTTGATAAAAGCTAAACAAACGTGGTTTCTAATAACTACAAACATAATTTATAATTCTTCAAAATATTGAAAATAGGTAATTACATTCCTTCTTGGTGGTATGAAACATATTTTTATTGTGTTTATCAATAAAATGTTTTAAGCAATAATGATTTGCATTATCATTTGGTTAAAAATATTGTAGCCCCATAAAAATAATGTTTTTCTTATTTTTAGGAATAAATCAAGAACTAGATTCACTGTGGACAAAGGGAGAACAATATTGTAGCAATATGCTATTTTAAATGATTGCTAAAACATGAGTTATTCCTATGTTCTTTTTAACTAAATGTAATTAGTTCTGTTATCATTATTTAATTTTTTGCCTCTAAACAATTATAAACATTTTGAATTTATCAGAAACCTAATTATCCTACCTTTTATTGAAGCTCTAAAACAAAAAAAAATAGTAAAAACTTCATAGAAAAATGTAATTATCTCTGTTTTTGTGGCCACCTGGTGTAATTATGTCGTTTCTTCTAATTATCTGCCATACCAGCATAAACCATATTTGGTGGTCAAGTTTCGGTAAAATATTTAAACAATATAGTTTATGCAGATTATTTGCGATATTTTAGAACTTCTAAAAATATTATTAAGAAGGAGTGCTTTTAGGCTTAAATGGACCCTAAGAACAAAAGTTTGTTTAACCATAAGACTTATTAAATAGCAATCCCTATAGTTTTCTTAACTTGGTAACTTGAAAGAATCACATTATAACATCCAAGAACAAAGTTCAAAACATAATGATCTAAAAAAATGATTTTAATAAATATCGATAAATATTAGAATATTTATATGTTAAAAGGAAAAATATTATATATAAAATGTTTATGAGTATTTCAATTTCTTTATTGTGGTATTTTGAAAATTGATATCTAAAAATCACATATTAATAACAGTACTCGATACCAAACATAATTTTATAGAAAAACGATTCAGTGTACTTGAAAATGTTTTAATCATATCTCATGCATGGCATAGAAAGTGTCACAATTCAGAAAAATTAGTTTTTGGAGAAAAAATATTTTAAAGTAATTTCTTTAATGGATTTTTTCTTACAAGACATATATTCTCAATTGACAGTTTTCTTGTAGAGATACAATATGCATTTAATAACAATAACCTAGTAACATTTTCTTTTTGTTGTATTCAATGGTTGTATCATTTGTAGTATAATTGAACTATTGTATTCTTATATTATTTTGAACTAATCCAAACTTTAATTTTTATGGTACATATAAGGCCTAACAGTTCAATTGCTCATTTTTTCTATTCTTAAAGTAATTACAATAATTTTGTTTACAGAAATTTACATATCATTTTTGTGAAAAAAAATATTTGCTTTATTCCATTTGTTATTGCATTTATTGGTCCTCACACAAAAAATACCCAATAAAACTAAATACAGTGACCTCATCTTTCTAACAATAACAGAACTGTAATCAAATGAATTGACAATTGATTAGAAGAAATCTCTCTCCCTTTACAAATCCTCTTAATAAAAATTGTTCTAAACAACTTCATATTATTACTATAATATATATAAATATATTCTTTAAAACTGGTCAAATTTACCCTAAGTGTTTAGGTTAAGTAAGTCATTACCTAAGTAAAACATAGTTTGAAAGAAGTTTTTGTAAAATAATAGTAATAGTAGTAACATCATAGGCAACAAGACAAAATACAAGATCACTAATATCTATTTACTTGAAAAATATTTTTGTTGGAATTTTTCTTTAATGTCTTGAGATACTCATAATACAGTATTCCAACCTTAATGTTTAAAAACACTACAAGAACAGCGGCATCTGTTATTTCTTTAAGGAAACAAGAACCATTTAACAATTGTCAAAATTTTCTTACTAGGTTTTTCTTGATTTTTCCGTTGCCTACCTTGGCACCTTCTAGTACTTTCTTAGTATACTCTAAAATTAATTGCTGCCCTACTAACCATTGACTGTAAATTGACTGTACGGTGCAATCTTTGGCATTTTAAAGTTTTATTTACACGTCGATGGTCCTTTTTTGAGCCGCCTGATTCCCTCTTGGATATAGCGCACTAGCTCAATTAAAGAACTGTGCATGGTCAAGGGCTTGCAGTGTCTGTCTAGAGCTATGAAAAATTCTGAAACCAAAAAACGTACATTAATATAATATTGCGATGGTTTATTAATATTTTTGAAATTTCCTTTATGACTTTTTTAGAAACGTAAACAAATACTATTCTAACAACTTTATTATTATGTATTCAGTATTTAAAAAGTCAAAAAAGACAGCATACACACCCTTTGCACACCAAACATGAATTTAACGAAATATTGAACGAGAAACAATGCAGATCGACTTATTTATCAGTAATAGATCTCTAATCGTTATCAAGTATAAACTGAAAACAGTTTATACTTGATAACGATTAGAGATACAACCTAATCGAAACGTCGTAAAAATAAAAATAAATATAAATAAAGACAATGCAAGTCCGACCACATTTTAGTCAGAAAATAGATGCTGTAGCGTTACTTTTCACATTATAAGTGTTTGGGCTCAAAAACTACTATGGTTCATGAACCATCAGTTTAACTAGAACTTTCGTATTTAGCAACTCCAATTTGAGCTTCTCAGAACAGTCAGTTATCCACCGAATTCCAATAATAAACGCCGTTAACACCTTTTACGCTTAGTTCAACCAACTTCAACCCCTCCATTTCACACTACATGCATCTTTGAACCAAAAATAAAGCAGAAATCTCACAGTAAAAGAAAGACGAACTTATTGGAAAAATTTTGTAAATGAAATAAATAAGCCAAAGTATGGTTTATCGCCTTCTCTGTTTACGTTTCGTTCAATCATCAACATTAACATTTAAATACTTAAAGTAAGTTCTTACCTGTATGCTTTCCCTTAACCACCATCGTATCCGCTGTATCCCACAGATCCTGGTAACTTAATAGGAAGGTGAACTGTTGATTCTGCTTGAACATGGCGCTGTATACAGCCAGAGGAATCCATGTTCCTCCAGCACTAGCAGCACCTGCTTGTTGAGGGGGAGCGGCCCCTCTGGCAGCCAATTCACCACTGGAGTAACCCGAAGATTGGCTTCCTACTGAACCTACAGAGCCTGCAGGTGAAGGAGTTGGGGACAATGGAGAAGGAGTGCCCTGACCTGGGCAGGGTTGGTCAGTGGGAATGGCGGCATTCTAAAAAAGTAAAAACAAAAATAAGTTAAGTCGAGTTTGTCCTTGTTTGATTAACGACTTAATAATAAATCCGCTGTTACAAGGTATTAATAGCTGAGTTTAATAACAAGATTTATCCTTATTTTAACAATATCTGGTACATATGCCTTCCATGTATAAGAAATTTTCTACACAGAAAATAAACATGGAAACTCAATATATTTCAAAATTAAAGATGTAAATAGATATGATAACACAACATATAGCCTTTTTTGATGCTTATCTTTTCTGCTAAATACGGGAAGGGCACATTTAGATACTTATAAGCAAAAAATTTAAGATGACAGTAGTAATTTTATAAATACCAATTTTATATAAAACTTACCTTACTACAGTATTCACTAATTAATTTTTGAATCTCTCGTGCTTCTTGCTTCCTCATTTTAAATAGCTTATAAAATAACAATGCTTGGCACCGGTAACTAAAAGAAAAAAATACATAGATTACTACAAATTATTGTTTTAAAAAAATTTAATTTATTTAATATTTAAAACCGTTCAAGAGTTTTTCTTTTTTATTTCTTGTTTATTTCCACAAAAAATCCATTTTACAATTTTACAATTAATTTACAATAAATACCATATATAACATAAATAAAACTAATAAAGACCAAAACGATAATATAAATAATATAGATAAGATTTTTATAAGATGAACAGAGAATAAAAAGAAAAAAATCCATATTAACACAGACCGAGCTAATCGGAATGCAGTACAACAATTTAATGCTTCCTAAAAATAGGCACACTCATCAAGAAGGGATCAGGACTAGAGTTATTGAGTGAGTAAACCATACGTGATAGACGGCTAATATAGCCCATCAATATGGCACTATTTCTGGTAGTATGTACTATATAAAGATTAAAACATTGTAGTAAACAAGAATTGTTAAACATTCCGTTTTAAAGTTTAAATAGGAATAACGCATCCGCGCAAAATCTTCGCTCATTGAATGATCTTACGCCAAACTCGTTCATCACAATATAATATTCAATACAAGTAAACCAAATCGTTATAACATATGATTCTCTTGAAAGCTGATGTACGCAAATATTTAACGACGATCGATGTTGAACACTGTCGATCAACTTATTCATATAACCCTGATAAACAGCGTATTCAAGGCCAAAGGGGACCAGAGAACAGTACAGTAGTCTAAATAAATCACCATTTTATTAATATGATTTCTTAAAATGTTATATGTCAAAAAAGGGCATTGAGAATATTATTAAATCTAAGTTATCGGGAATCGTGCCGGGGTAATTTTAAGGAAAACTACTTACTGTTCATGCGGTTTACATACAGGAATGCATATAGTTTTTTTTGTTAAAAATAAGCACTTATTTGTAGTGAGGCGCAAAAGATATATCCAACACGAACAATGGATTATATATATATATATATATATATATATATATATATATATATATATATATATATATATATATACATATATATATCCTAAACATAGACTGGTTATGAGTGAAAAAAGTGCATATTATCAGTGTATTAAAATATATAATTCTTTACCAAACTATATTAAGCAACAAAAAATTTTTAAAAAGTTGAAAAAGACAATATTTGACCTACTTGTGGGCGTAGAACCATATTCATTAAATGAATATTATTCAAATTTCAATCAAAGTATGGCATTAAGCAGAATGTAATGTTGCTACTGATGTATTTTTTTTGTATGACGCTATTTTATTGTATGCGAGTATACTTTAAAATAAAGATTGTTTATTATTATTATTATTTTTAAAAAAAGCTGAATATCAAATATAACACACATGTCACGAAACTGAGTCAAGTGTCGCACGGTTCAAACATATTTATTTAATTTACGACTATTTATGTGACTAAAACTAACAAAACACTTTTCCACATTGAGACCACATACCACCACATACCATTAAAACCAGTTTGCAGACTTAAAATTGTTGTTTTAGTCTTTACACTCCTTAACAACTTGAGATCATCTACAAACAAAAAGAAGTTCGAATGAGCCATAGGATTACCGACATCACTAATAAATAAATTAAAAAACAGAGAACCACAGTAAGAACCTTGTGGCACTTCCGAAAGTACTCAAATTTTATTTGGCATAAAAATTGTTTATTCATACATATTGTCCAAGACCAGTTAAGAAGCCAGATATCCATTTCAGAAATGAAAAAACAAAACCTAGTCTGCAACTTATGCAGGAGCAATTTGTGATTCACTCTGACAAATGCCCAAGAGAAGTGGGTATAGATACTGTCTATCCAAAACTTCCTCTTGAAGGCGCCCAATAATTACTGCAAGTAGATGTTACGTAGAAATTCGATAGATTTCCACTGAATTTTTTTGAAATATCATTTAATTAATTCTCATGTCCAAATCGTAAAAAGTAAATTCGTTCTTTTTATAAGTTAACGTCGGGATTTACTAAAGCATTTCACACAGATATATTTCAGAGATTCACCAAGTGGTTTTACTTAAAAATGCTTCGGGGCTTCTCAATAATGAAATAAATCTCTCAAGCAAAGGCAAAGCAGAAGACTATTACCGTTCCGTTAGGCAACCTATAAAACGGATTTATATTGCGAGTGAACAACTATCTAAATTTTCTTTTAATATTTCGGTTCTAGATCAATACATGGAGAATCGGTGTAATTTTATAAAAAAAAGTCCATGTTAACCTTGAGTTTTTCTCCAAAAATAGCACATCGCTATTTGAGGTTAAAATTCGGTATAACTCGATGGTATTTCAGTAGATCGGGTAATTGAACTGAAAATCGGAAGATTTACTGAAAATTCAGTAGCGGTGTAACACTGACTGCAAGTAGGTTAGCCATCGTGGACCTACCCCCAATAAACACACTCTGTTCCTCTATGATGACATTCTTACATTCTTAGGTGATCAAGCAGTTTCGGGATTACCGATTCTACACGAAATACTTCTATAATATCAAATGTTTTGTTTAGTACCAGATTTAAAAATAGGGATTAGAAAAATTGTTTTTCACTAATTGGGATATGCATCTGATTTAAAGAAAGTTCAAATTTTAAATGCAACAGTCTGCTCAAAGAGTAAATACAGTTCTTCACAAAAGCAGACGGAATACCGTCAGGACCAATGGAATAAGGTGTCTTTAGACCCTTAACACCATCAAATACATCACTGAATGTCACACCTATCGGCCTATTAGGCCGGAAGTCGGGCACCTTATTAACCTGAACAGCATATCTAACTAAAAAATATTCAACAAGGAAATTAACTATGTCAAAACTATTATCTGCTGATTAATCCCAAGAAAACGTATAATAATAAATTAATTAAGTCTTTAAATTTCAATATAGTTATTCACAGTAACAGTATTAAACTGAATATAAAATAAAAGAGACAAAATAAATAAAAAATATAAACTGAAATATAACTCAAAAACCTATCTCACCATGCATAAAATAAAAAAGTATCTCAACAAAAACTTCACCAAATATTTCAATAATGGCTTTTACGGAATTTAATAATAAAGCTCAAGGGAGATAAAAATTGAATTTAAAATGAACAATGAATAGATAAAATAATTAGATGAGAGTAGCCTTTCCCACTAGTATCGCTTTCGTCAATTTCACTTTATCAATGTTACTAATTAATTTTCCTTGCAATAGTACCGTAATTGCCGAAGAACTCGATATGAACGCTCGAACAGTTCGGAATTTTTTAAAGCGGAACAAATATCGCTGTTACAAATTGCGAATAACTCAAGAAATTTTTCCGGAAAATCAGAAAATACGTATGGTGTTTTGTGAGGACATGATAGAAAGGGCTAATAGGGATATAACCCCTGAAGTTTTGGCAAATACGCGAAACGTATTTTATAATAGACTGGGTTATTATCTTGTTCAAAGTGGAGGCCTGTTTGAACACCTCTTGTAGACTTTTACGTGTTTTTGTTGATTTGAATTGAATTTAATTATTTGTTTATTTATTTACAATTATTGAACCTGTTACTTTTATTTTTTACCAGAATCAAAGTTTATTTTTGAGAATGATTTTTAATTTTTTAAAGTGGTCTATTAGCTTATTTACTTAGAAATTACCTTTGCGTTTCACTAGTATTTTTATTGGAATAAATGTTTATTCTGTAACAGAAATATCAATTTTTCTTACGCTCAACGGCCAACAAAAACTAATAACTAACTATTTCTTTTTGTATTTCGACTATTTGATGCATTTAAAACAATCAATGTATCAAATAGTCATTAAATATCCCAAATTCCGTCGATTACGTTATAAGTTTAGACGAAAGGTAAATATACCCTCTCATTCGTTTCAAGGTACTGCTCGTTTTCGTGTCACACGGAAGTTAGCGAGGGTAATATTGCGCGTAGGCGTTCCCTACGATCTTCTGTCCCGAACTAACTTGAAATAAGTTAGAGGGGCTTAGTGGGTCAGAATTTGAGAAAACGGGCCAAAATAATTTCTAGTTAAGAAATTTAAAATAGAAGGTTGGCTATAGTAACGTTTCTATTAAATCTCGGTAACATGAACGGCTAAATTTTAGTGTCAGGTCGAAGGCAACATTATTGTGGTTGCGTCGCGCCCAGTTACACTTGTGCGCCGCTCTTCTATTTGACATTGGATTGTCGAGAGACAAATATCAACGATTACAAAATTGGGCTAAACAGAAAAGCAGTAATAAATTTTCGCCGTACTCCGGTGTGTAAAATACAAAAAAAGCATGTTATCCACATGATGATTATCTAACTTTTACTAAATCAAAAGCCGAGGTTAAATTCCAAGGCTTACTGGATCATACAGTGGATCGAAATATATTGCTTCAATAAGACGCCCTTGAACAAATCGATAAATTAGATTTGTAGATATGAGTTTCATTTGCAAATGGGGCTTCGATGGAACGTCAGGTCAGAGCCAGTACAAAATGAAATTCACTGATCCGAATATTTCTGATACAAACTTATTCCTCACCTCTCTTATTCCACTTCAATTAGCAGGTGTTAACACGCAAACTCAACAAGAACAGATTCTGTTGTACAATTCCAAACCCTCCTCTACTATGAATTGCGGCCCTCTGAAATTTGAATTTATTAAGGAAACCGAACAAAAGTCTTTAAAGAAAATAAAAAATTATGAACTCCAACCAGACAACTTGCACCATGTAAAAGAGTTTTCTTTGCCACCCCAGCTTCAGTACAGTACAACTTATTTATGACGATGATAGACGGCTAGGTGAATGCTTTGGCTGGAACGAAATCGGTCCAACGTTGTTACGTCTGCCAAGCAACATCTCAGTTCAACAACATTGATACTGTGTCCCAGTAAATATAGAGTATTTCAAGCTACAACTGTTAACTCTACACGCATGTATTCGATTCTTCGAATGCTGCTTGTATTTGTCGTATCAACGCGACACACAGCAGTGGCAAGCCCGTAAGCAGAAAGACAAAGAGGTGAAAGCATAGACAAAGGCTACCATCCAACAGGCCTTTAAGGAGAGAGATTAGGACTTCTTGTTGACATGCCAAAGAAAGGGTTAGGAAGCACTAACGATGGCAACACAGCTCGACGTTTCTTCGAGAACAGTGATGAGTTAGCCATTATAACAAGAGTAAAGTGAAAACTGATCCTCCGGTTTCCCCTCATTTTGCAAACTATTGGAAGCGGACATTAAACTGCAATAGAAAAAATTTGGGAATACAAACTTCGAACAGCAAGATTATTCTTCAAAGGATATTCTTGGTATAACATGCCAACAGGAATCCACAAATACCTTACAGACATCATAGCATTTGCAATATTATCGATAGGTAAACTATCGAAAGATGCACAAAAATCAACGGACAAGTCGATGGATCCTTACACTGTATTTTGACGTCGTAAGGATTCGGACAATTCGTATGTATTGGAGAATGACAAAAGAGCTGTTAACAAAGAAGGCAATGAATAAAAAGTGCTTTTTATTATTTTTATTACAGTCGTATTATTTATTCATTTGTGTGAATCAATAAATATTATATTACTTACAAATTATTTGCATTGATATTTGTTAAGAAGTCCTAAGCATAGAGGAAAAAGTACTTTCACCTTTTTAACAATTATCGATATCTATGTATTTATTATTATAGTATTATTTTTAGAATGCACCTTAAACTCAAGCGCAATATTTTATTCGTGGAAAAACAATTATTATTTTTATTTTGTTTTTAAATTACATATTTAACAGCTACTCAACCACATTAGACCTTTTTCAAATTTATTTCCATGGTTTTAAAGATTCAGTCTGCTTTGTTGGATATGATTTTTAATTTTACTATTAAATCTGTGCTTTCGACCCACTGTGTTTTGACGACCCCAAACCATCTTTCCTGGAAACCAGGAAGCCAGCTACGATACAACAGTACACTTTATTTCGCTTATATAACAGAGCTAAACGGGTTGTCGGTCTCTTTCTATTACATTCCCATTATTTAGAGGTTCTGTTTTGGATTTTCCGCACCTGTATATATATAGAGTTTCAAGATTGTTAAATTTCTAGGTAATATTACAATCATCTTTCAAACTGCAATTCATGCCATATACATCTGCTCCCAAAAGTATTTCTCTTACTCGGAACAAAAGAAAGGCAAAAATGTATAAATTTTCAGAGTGAATCAGAGCTAAGGGCTACTGAATTATATATAAAGTCATTATAGAAATACTGTACTTGTACGACTGAGTTAGTTGTTGATTAAATTTCTATACAATGAAACAAAGATTAATCCACCTTCAAAATATTAACTAACCTTTGGAGTAACGCTTACGTTTGTCACCATTTAAAAAAAAAAAGTGAAAACATATTATCGGATACAAAGTTTCATGCATACGCGTTAATTGTTTTACCTCTTCACTGAAAATTTATTATTGTAATAAATATAGTTCATACCTTAGAATAGCAAGTTTGCTATGTACTCCTGACATGGTCGGTTGATTTCTAAACTTTGAAGAAATATATTTGATTAGCGATAACGTATCTTTGTACATGGTGAAAGCCGCTTTTTCTGTAACGACTTCCTGCTCCATCGCATTTCCGGTCAACAGAAAAAAGAGCACAGCTTCTAGATAGAGCATGCACTGGTTGATACTGTCCACTTCCTTGTCGGCCATGTGTTTTAGACGTTTAGCTTCACTCAGGTACTGATTTTGATCTCTGGAATATCAAATGTAACTATAGTTAGGATATTTTTTAGATCATAAAAGAATTAGTCTAATGAAATGTTTACTATTTTTCAATTAAATAGAAATAAAGAACAATACGCCAATGAGGAAAATAAAGAAAAAAATAAATAAATAGTAAAGTAATGCAAAATTTTAAATGTGAACGTTTTTATGATACTTAGTGAAGAGAAAATGATAAATTTTATAATCGTAATTCAGATCAATAGTAGAGATAAAATACAAAAGTTGTATATTTCATACTCTGACATTATTGCAAAGAAGAGATCGATTACCAATATATTGCAGTTTATTACGACGATAAAGTTAAAGATACATACATCTCAGTTTTCTTTATTGTTAATATAAATTAAAAATACCGATATTAATTTTAAAGTGTTACCGATTTTGACTGAAAATACTTGAAATGGTTTTACAGTGGTACTAAAGCCTTAATCAACGAACAAAACTTATAGACCATAATGCCTATGTTGATATAGAGCCAAAAAATAACAGTTATGCTAATTTTAATAAAAAAATGGTTTTAATTCCCTGGAAGGACTTTAACTTACCTTTCCTCATGATCATCTTGCTCCTCGAAATTCTCAAAGTACGAGTAATACTCTCGAGCGACCATGGGCATGCCTACTGAGGCCTTACTACTACCGGAGGGAGATGAAGGCGGTTCCGATAACGCAGTAGGGCTCTTTGGGGGCTCAACGGGAATTATACCTTCCCGTTCATGATTGGTCGGGGGAGTGTTGATCGAGTTGAGATTTTCCGATTGAGATCTGGATTGGTTAGGTGGCTTATGGGATTCTAAATCTTCTTTTCGTCTGAAATGATGGATATTGTTGAAAATTTAATATCACTGGTATTGGAAAGGTTTTTTTTTTAATCACATATAATGATATTCTAGTTCTTAATTCCGCCATCTTGGACCACTATTTTTAACATTATAATGAGAAATACTAAAAATAATTTCGTATGTTTGGAAACACATTGGCAAAGTAGGTTAGTATTTATAGCAAATAATTAAATATTACATCTAGGATTTGTTCATATTCGTCGCCATATTTGACCCGGCATATTGGTCTTGGTCCAAATGCAAATGAAACTAGACATCTTTATTAAAAATTTAAGTCCATTTTGGTTTCGATAAAAAATGACACTTGACAAGGAATGCCCCAAATATTTTTTATTTTTGTTGCATTAGTGATTTTACAAAGAACGTATAATTTTACATTGGGTTTACAAGATAACTTATTTTTGGTTCATTATATATAGTTTTAATAATTTCTATACAAATTAATATCCATTAATACTTAAAATGCAAATGAAACTAGACATTTTTATTAAAAATTTAAGTCCATTTTGGTTTCGATAAAAAATGACACTTGACAAGGAATGCCCCAAATATTTTTTATTTTTGTTGCATTAGTGATTTTACAAAGAACGTATAATTTTACATTGGGTTTACAAGATAACTTATTTTTGGTTCATTATATATAGCTTTAATAATTTCTATACAAATTAATATCCATTAATACTTAAAAGTATTATTTAACATCAGGATACAATTAGGGTTAAGTATGAAAATACAAAATTTGCCGTTTCTGCATTCATGCAGTTGAAACAATGGAGTACCTACGATGCAAATGTAAGCCACTGTTCCGCAAAAGACTTAATTTCTGAAAGCCCGAAAAAATAAAGTACTTCCCCCCCCCCCCCCCGCCGAAAATAATAGACTTCATGAAAGGTATAAATATCCTGTACTTATAATAGGTTAGGGTAATGTACAAAAAATCTTACACGTCGAAGTACTGTAGAGGAGCAAGAAAAGCCTTAACGACATACTTATAATCTAAAGAATAGCCATCTAGTTTAACTCTTAGCCTTATTGAATTTTGTTTTGATAGTATAAGACGTTATTTATTTATTTAGAATTTTAATAATAATAATAAATGGTTTATTTGCATAGTAATTAGTACAAATCATAGAAAGAACCGGTACACCGTTTTTGCATCGCCAATTATTTATAAGATTACAAAGTAAAAAGTAGGGGACCAATACTAACAAGCTTAATTACTCCTAACTATTATAAATAGGTAAACTCTATTGACGTATGCACTAACAAAACGTTAATATATAGAAAACATTATATGAAATATGTAGTTTAAACAAGCAATGCAGGTCATCCAAAAAAAAAAAACAAATAAATAAGCAACACAATAAATCTGTTTCGAAATTGTCTGTTTCCCTCTAAGAACTAACTACTAGTAAGATTTTTTTTTAGTTTTAATTTTAAATGTATTAATTGACAGACCCTTAATTCTAGCACGGAGGTGGTTAAAATATTTGACAGCAGGGACAACACAACTTTTTCAGGTGAAGGGAAAGTCTAACGATTTTCTCTCCGAATCTTATCTCATGGTTATCTATATTATCATGTCTTGTCAAATTACTCGAGTTACTATGGGCATATAATAGGCACTAGTGGATGTAGAGTGGTGGCAGAGTCATAATATTTAATTGTTCAAAACGTTCACGTCAGGAGTGTCTGTGAAATATTGACAATCACCCATATAGCTATCTTTTTTGTTGTTTAAAAATTGTTGGCCAATCCACTGTATTGCCCCAAAGTAAAATACCATAGCTTAATATGCTTTGGAATAAACCTATATAGGCTTGTCCCATTATCTGAAGGGATGAGTACTGTTTTAGTTTACACAGCAAAAAGCCAACACTAGATAATAGAAAACTTAACTTGGCTACATGGTTTTTAAATGTTAATTCTGAGTCAATGTATAGTCCAAGACATTTAAAGGTACTGTTTTCAGAATATTTTTTTCAGTGAAAGCTGCATAGAACTGTTCTCTCAGGATTAAATGTCAAGCAAGTTAATAAGATTCTCAGAAGTTGCTTGTTTATTTTTTTTTGCCATCTGAAATATATTAGGTACTTTTGGATACTATTTGATTTAAAAAAAAAAAACAATTTGGGTTTTTCCTAAGTTGGAGGTCGTGAGACTTTATTTTTGCCTTATTCTTCAAGTGTTGATGATATTTGAACTTACCTTTTAGATTTATGCCGACTCTTTTCTTTATTGTGATGCTCCTTTTCTTTCTTCTCTTTTTTACTACTACTACTCTGATGAGAAACATTGCTTACTGTGGACATAGATGATACTGAACTGTTACTATTTCTTCTTTTTCGTTTTTTCGGTTTATTCTAAAATAGTGAAGGTATAATATAAGAAGGTTGTCTAAAGACTATTAACTTGTAACAAATCTTATTTTTCGTTGTGCACAAACAGAAGATTATTATATATCCATTCGTTTTTCTAATCAAAGGTTCTAAATTATATTTGCAAATACTTTCCACTTTTTAACAATGTATTATTAGCCTAAGTTAACAAAAACATTACAGTTAAAATCATTTAAGTAAGCACGTGTTTTTGTTAAATGACCTCTTTAATTAAAAACGAGGAAATATTATAAATAAACAAAATAAATTTTTAATGATACCTTATGATCTGAATGTTTAACATCTACACTTAGGGGAGGTTCCAGTTTCCTACTTTCTACACTGCTCTCTCTTTCCTTCACTGCCACTTTTTCTTTATTATCTCTTTCTATTTCACAGTCACTCGGTTGCTTGTCAATGGGTTCAGTCTTTGGTTTAGTGTCTTCTTTTTGCTGTATGAGCCAGTGCCTTGTCCTAAAATAAAAAATTAGTAATTCTATGATTTGTGAATTTATACTTGTGAGTAAAAGAAACAATTGTCAAATCACATTAGCATATAAAATGAGTAAAAATTAATACAAAAGAGTAATCATAACCAGTCTTAAAAAATAAAATCTAAATGTACTCCATTACTAATGCCAAATAGTGTATTTGAATATTCACCGGGTTCCAATAAAAATATTTTCGGGAAATGACAAGTTAAATGATTGTTTAAAAATAAATGGCATATTAATTAATTTCAGTCAGGGAGTTCGGTGAATTTTTTAATAAAATTTTCAAATTTCTTAGATTCAATTAAAGGAATTGAATTGATTTAACTTTATCTCTTAGAGGAGTTTTCATCTGACTCTTGACGGTTAAACAACCTGATGGAATTGAAGTTCGAGCGGTCAAGTACAATAAATAATGTTGGGTCTAAAATGGTCTAAATGCAGAATCGCTTTACTTTCGCGGAATGCGGATGCCATTATGTGCGCTCTAGACCGAGAATAAAGTAATTGTAGCATACAGGGTGTGCCAATGTAGCTCGACAAATATTCTATACAGTAATCCAAATCAAGCGATGCAACCACAATACCAGCAAATATGAGGACCATTTCCGCTGATACACCCAACGGCACTTCAGCACCCAACATATCAACAACAAACACCAATAATACCAACTTTTCAGCAACAAAATCAAGATCTTCAAGGATCTCATCAACAGGCAGAACTAGAATGAATAACTGTGACAAACACAAGGCGGCTAAGATGTCCGGAATTAGCGAATGCACAAAACAAACAAGAATTATTGCCTACTGGCTACAAAAATCATTAGAAACAAAAAATCGATTTAGCAGTTTAGAAGAGGGTTAATTATCTAATAACAAAGATGAGTAAAATAATACAAAACCTGTTTCTAAGCCGCCACTCATATCCATTTATAAAGCAGGAGTTATCCAACAATTTCACGGGGTTACATTACTGTAGAAAAACCATAAGCTTCAAAACAATAAAAGTTCAAGTCCTTGTGGCCGAATATTTCAATAGCCTTATTAAGGCACTTAACCCCCAGGTATACATAATATCCGACGTTTTTGTTCTAAAAGATTTACACCATGAAACAGATGTTGCTACTATAAATGCAAGATTATTGGAGCTTGGTCACGGAGCAGCAAACATTCACATAATTAAGCACCAAATTACAAAGCAACCACTACCTATGTTCTAGATCAATATTAAGCCTAAAGAAAATAATAAACAGCAAGAAGGCAAACAACTAACAACAAATATCTACAAGCCAACAAACATTTGGCCACTAGCTGGTGATACTAACAATTTACTCACAAATCTTATACAAAGAAAAACTACTATCTTTACATAATAATAAGATCAACTAGTCCCTTTTCAGAGTAAAACTAGACAGCCTAATTTCTTTAAGTGTGCGTTTAAAAACTCAGCTGGACATAAAAACAGCTGTAGTGATTGTAACAAAGAACATACAAGATGCAGAGTACAAGATAGTCGCGTAAACAAAGGCAACAAGCAAAAACGAAAGAAATTTAAGAAATATAACCAAGACCATAGACTATTCACTTTCAAAGGCCACCAGGAAACTCAAAAGGCTCCGCAACTTAGCCCTCCTATTAAAAACGACGACAATACGTGAGCCAGGAATGACAAGGAAAAAGCTCAAGCTTTCTCCGAACACCTAAAACCATATTTAAACCTTTACTTTCTGCCCCAGCCACAGAAGAAAAAGACTTAACAGACTTCTTGGATGTGCCATTCAAAATGGATCTACCTCACAACGAATTCACCGTTAAACAAGTTAAAGAGTAATGAAAGAAATCAATATTAAAAAAGCACCTGGATTTGATCCAATCTCTAGTAAAATCATGCAAGAACTGTCACCTAAATGCAGGAAACTATTAATATTTATATTTAACGCAATATTGCGTATAAACAAGTTTCATAGCACTTGGAAAGTGGCCCAAATCATTACAAATCCCAAACCTGGGAAAAAGCCAGAAGATGTCTTATAGATCTATAAGTCTATTACCAATGCTTTCTAAAGTTTTCGAGAATATGTATGTCAAAAGGCTCAATTTAATAGATTAAGGGAAAATAATCCCAGATCGTCAGTTCTGATTTCGTAACAAGCACGGGACAATAGAATTGGTTAATCAAATAAACAAAGACTTGAATGCTAAAAGATACTGTTCAGCTGCCTTTCTAGATGTATGCCAAGCTTTTGACAAGGTGTGGCACATAGGATTGTAAGTCAAAATGAAGAAATCCTTCTCTAACCTTAGGTTTCCATTACTAAAATTCTATTTGTCACATAGACACTTCCCAGTAAAGCAAGGAAAAGAAAACACTAGTCTACTTCTTATATACTTGAACGTTCTTCAAGAAAGCGTGCTTGAACCAATACTACAACTTCTGTATACTGCAGACTTGCAAAAAACATGACTTATCACACAACACTTGCTAACGATACAGCAATCTTAGCACCTCATATGATCCGGTATTTGCTTCTAGACACCTGCAAATGAACCTTAACAAAATCCAAATTCACAAAACTCAAACAACTAGGACTCAAACTAAGCCAAATGTACTGGTCGTAAATCGAAATTATCGTTGAATAACACGATATTACTCTATAGACAATTCTCAAGCCTATTTGGACATACGGAATAGAGATATGATGTACTGCCAGTAATTCCAATGTCGCCATCTTCTAGAAGTTCCAAAACAAAGTTTTGCGTGCCAAAGTCGACTGTCCTTATTATTTCTCCAAAGAGATTATTCAATACGATATCCCTTTGGAATCCATTAGTTCACCGCAACGTGCTAACCAATCAGCTAAATATGCGTGATATCAGTGAAGTGGGTAGACTGAAACGACTGCTGCCATCCGACCTATTTATAGGAACTAGATAAGTTCAGACCCATAGACAAATAAACTCCAGAATTACAACACATTTACAATGTGTAGATTAAGCTAATATTTCTTTTTGAGAAGACGCCTTGATAAGACCGAGGGCAGTAAGAAGAAAAAGATAATTTAATAATAAAATCCCCAAGGGAGACGGAAGTTCCCTAGAGGCCGTATCGATTTTAATATTTATGTATGTATGTATATATATATATATATATATATATATATATATATATATATATATATATATATATATATATATATATATGACGGTGAAAAATATTATTCTCCTTCTGGGCTTCGCCGCAGTCGGGTAACAATTGGTTGGCCAATAGGTGAAAATATGAAATTAATGTATACTCATTATTAAAGCCACTTTCATGTAGACTGCTTTAGTTTTTATTTAAATATATGAAGTATTTCTGAAGTTATAAAGGTGACAAACCCAGAGTCTGGGTATGTGTTCCGATCGCACCTATAAAGTGTCAAGCGACTCCAGTGGACGTGTGTCTGTGATAAAACTTCGTAGGGAAGATGGCGCTTTAGTCTTCAGTAACTCGTCGTTAAACAATAAAAATACCATCTTTTTATTAATTTTTTCTACACCTTATGGATTCGGTAAATTAAAATAACCATCCCTATTATAGAGTGTTGATCATGGCAGCCACGGTTAAATTTATACAAGTATTTAGCTATGGTCGCTAATTTTCTTAATCGAGTCTTATTGGACATTGATTTCCGTCGGTTTATGTAAATGCCAGCATTACGCGCTTTTCGGTTCGCTGCATAAAATAAAGTAATCAAGAATTACCGCATTAATACATACCTTTCTAAATGCCTCTTTAAAATAGGAATTTCATTCAAATTGAGCCGACTAAAATCAATCTGGACCATAATTGAAGTACTAGGGTTTAGTGGTGGAACTCGTACCTCCTTAATATCTACTGAGTTAGAGTTATTATTATGTTTTAAAGAGCTATCTTCAGTCTTTTGGTTCGTATTGGATGATTTTACAGTTGGCGGCTCGGGAGGATGGGATTCGGGTGACGATGGCCTAGCCTATAAAAAAAAATACAGGTTAAAGTACTAAAACAAAGGATTATTTCAATATTTTTATAAAGAGAACAAACCCGTTTTTATTTGGTAAATAATACGGAACGGTAAAAAGTTCAGTCTTTTAAATATCACTACCTTTTAAATGACATTAACAATATTTATATACTGAAGTTAAAAAAAATTATTTCATTCCAGACATTGGGATTAAGTATTATTTTAAGTTACCTAATTACTATAAATAAAATAATTTATAGATAATAATTTACTTACTTGTACATTGGCAACTTTGTGTTCAATGGCAGCAATAGGGGAAAGTAAGTTGGTATTGGATATGGTTGGCATAGCTTCATCTTCAACAGATGAACTGGTCCTTTCATAGTCGCCATCAACTATTATCACATTTACGCCCCCCTTGCCTAAGAAAGTGGTTTTTATTAACGTCGTTATAGCCAACAAATTATGTTTTAACAATAGAAACATTTTTTTTTGTAAGCAATTATTTTAATGTTTTAGTAGATCTGCTATTGTGCAATATTCAAATGGATGTGACAAATTTTATTAGGTATGGGTTTTAAAACCTAAATTTACAGAACAAGCAAAGAAACTATTCTTATTCTTTATTTTATTATACAGATAAACAATATTGCTAAATTCTTACCTTTACCGCCTTTACCACCCTTTCCACCTCCTTTTCCCCCGCCTTTTCCCCCTTCCGAATCCCGTTTCGGAGTGAACAATTTTCTTAATGTATCACTTTTCTTCTTATCGGCTATAGATTTATGTTCATCCACTTTGACAGGAGTATCTACTTTGACAGGCGGTTTTTTGGGTGGAGTTTCTATTTCACTATCAGAGTCTGATATTTTGTGAACCTGCAATAATTTAATTTAGATATTTTAGTAACAAAATATGTTTTTGTATAATTCCCTATAAATTAGTAAAAGTCGAATTTTCTGAACAATGGCACAATTGATGAAATTAAAATTTATTCCTATCTAATTTTAGTAGACTGTATGTTACTTTGAAAATGTACTAAAACTGTCCATGATTTTCATTACTCATTTTTAAATCATTCAGTTGCCCCCGTTCATATAATTTAGATTTAAGTTTAGTTTATAGTTAAGTTTTTGTTTAAAATTTTATTGCACCATATGAAAATTTTCTCAAAGACTGTTTAACATTAAGCTAAGAAAGAGCCTTGGCGGCTTAAGCGGAGCTGATTTAATCTTGAGGTTGATTTATTGGTATTTATCCCGTTTTTAAAACCTGTAGTAAATATTATGAGGGTAAACTGATTTAAATGTAAAATTTGGGCGAACCTTTTAATGATAAATTAATTAAGATAACCCAGATGTTTTGGACTTCATAGATCTAGGTTTTCTGCGAAGAATTTACCATAGGTTGGATAATTTTAATTATATGGATATATTTTTTTTCTCAGATGTTTTATTATGTACTTAGCCATTTTTCTTTATAATTTAGTTTTTCATCAGCAGTTTTATTTAAAATCCATAGTTTTCAATCAGTTTAATTGAAATAGAAAACCAGTAAATAGACAGCAACATGTCAGTATTAAAAATAGATAGCAGAACAGTTCTGTAAATAAACACGTTATTATACTTTATTATACTACCTAGTAAGAGTCCACTTAATTAGTTATTAACCGCATTAACAAATTATGTGACAAAGGGCCATTTTTGTTTTTGTAGTGTGTTTTTCTAGATGATAGGGATATGCTTTGCTGCCTTTTTTGTGTTGAATAACTAACTTTCCTAGTAACAGAGTTAAATTAGGAGCCCTACTGACTTTATCTCTGTCTTTAGATTCATATTTTTAAAGAATTTGGCTGCTATTTTTTTTTAAATAACAGCTAAGATCGTAGCCATAAGGGTAAGGCGTAATAAAATGTTGGCTGAACTCAAGAAAAAAAGAAATTTGGACGTTGCTAAGTTTATTCTTGGCTTAAGAAAGCTCGACTTTTTTCTCCTGGTGCAAATAATAAAATTTAAGCCCAGTGTATATATTAAAGCTGGCTTAGGTAGGCCAAGCTTCAGCTAAAAATGGTGTCAATGGAGGTTAAAGTATTACATATATAAGGACCTTTATCAATCTTAACAAAAACAATCGGTTAAACGTTTTCCGATAACGTAGCTTCGATGAGATGGCGATGTTGCAACATATTTTTTCCAATAAAAATATTCTTTATGTTTTTCAGATTAAATTTATGCTTTATACTGCAATAAACATACCACAAAATGATAATAATATAATGCGATGATAAGTTAGTATCTAGAAATATCAAATTAAACATAGAAACTATTTTGAATGTACGAAATTTGGATAAATATTGTAATAATGATAAATAATATAATTTAATAAATCAATTAAAATGTAGCTTTTATTTATGTATACATTTTATAGTATTTAAAGTTGAAAGTAAAATCTAGACTTCCCAAACTAATTGTAGATGACATTTTACATCAAACGTGACAGTTTTTATGAAGAATGTTGGCAACTGCTTTTAAAATATCTGACTCTGACTTGACAAAAAGAAAGTTACCAGACAATAGATCTCGCTTATTGTAATTATATATAATATTGATTGCGCCAACAGTCCATTTATTATTAAAAAAACTACAAATTTAAAAGAATTCTAAATTCATATGCTCATTTTATTTTTGATATCATAAAAAGAGGTCACCCTCTGATAAATTATAAAATATTTAATACTCATGACAGGTCTTTGCAGCTCTCTTTATTTGTTGACAGATTAATGAGAATAGAGTAAAAAATATCATACAAAGATTTGTTTGTTTATTAAACTTAAGAATTTTCATGCCAACAAGAACCAAAAATATATTTTGAATTCTCAGATGCACTAGCAACTTTGTTTTTATCAACTAGAAAGGTTTTTGGTTAACTTTTTGACAATTGCAGCTATTATAAACAAGTTACTATAAAAAATAGGTAAATCATATATTGTAGATAATAACCTTCCATTATAAATAATGTAGAGATGTTTTAACTAGTTCATTTCTTAATTTTTAATGCTATATTAACCATTCTAAGATTTACTTTTTGATTAGGTTTTCTTAAAGTCAGTGTGTATTACTCTCTATTTACAAACCATAGTTTATCTAATTTTTATCTTTAACAGTATTATAAGTGGAATAACTTATCCCAAAGTAGGATGAACTCGCCTAGAGACCTAGAGATTTTAGGTCACTTTTTTTTAGTCTTCTCTTCTGTTGAGAGGAATTTCAAATATAATGTATTATTTAAAGTCTGAACGTTCTGTGATGTATAAAAATAAGTTTAAAATTTGGAGATAGAATCACATGTCTTACCCGAGACTCAGAATTGGTACTAGCAACACTGTTTTTCCTTTGTCTAGACTTTCGAACCCTTTGCACCTGATTATCACTATCACTGGAATCTGTTGTAGGTACGAAAGCAGCGCTTTTGAACTCTTGGGTTTTCTGGTTTTTCCGCCTGAAGGGTGAGGTACTTTCTTTAGGCTTTTCTCGCTTTCGACGAGTAGAAGGTTCTGATTCACTCCTAAAAAAAAAAAAAAAATATGAGTGCCACAATGCAAGCTGAATAAATTATATCAGTTAAATTTTGTGATGTTTTGTTTTTATATTTTTCTTTTACTATATATTATAATTTCCATCTTACCTGTCTGAACTTCTCTCCTGAAAGAGGGACTTGACCCTAGATCTATTTCTTTCTCCCCATTCTTCATCCGAATCGTGCTTTGAAGATTTTTTCGTTTCTTCTGGCACTCTTGGTGATTTTGATTTTTTCTTTGCTGAAGATGAACCAAAACGAACCGCATCGCGATCGGAGTCCTATAAAATTAAGTAAAGATAGAATAATGGTAAATCAAGCTACACGAGCCGAATTTGACATTTTTATTTTAGGCAAGACATATTTAAAAAAATTGGAATTGGACACAAAGACGTGGAAACTTTAAGGACAAGGCTGATGCGAAATAATTACTTGCTCAAGTCGCTTGTTTTAAAGACTATACCCACTAAATCATTGGCCGATGAGGAACGGTTCCACTGAATGGTCTCCTCGATGGATGTGGAGTATAGGAATCTAAGCGGAGGAGGCTGATGCCGCCACTCTTATTCTCGACATCAGTCAGTCGCTTGGGAATCTGGCCAGCACGTTTCTATCAGAATCTGAGGGCAGATTAATGTATCCCCTTTGGTGATGGAAGAAGAGACCATACCAAATAATTTTCTACAGCTTCAACCTCAATGTCTGGACCACTAAGCGAAATAAAAATAGTGCAGTGTAATCTGCATCACGGTTGGGTAGCAACAGCAATTCTATGTCGTCGCCTAAACATGGAACAGAACGTGGATTCTAAAACCAGAATATTGGAATTAACCAAACTAAGAGGGAGAATCATTAGCATGCCCACAACAGATAAATTGAGCACAGCAGTTTATGAATCATAACACATCAGAATACAGCTACTACAATACCTTTCCACATCCGACAAGTAAATCAACCAATGCTATTGCATCCATCTACATTCCACAAGACATCAAAATTCCCTAGTAATAAGGGTAATGAAGGCGCTGGTAGAACATTGACGCACCCTCATCATGCAATGCAATTTCACACCATGTGACCTGGAGCAATAAAAACAAAAATCCCAGAACTGACATTTTATGATTTTATTACTGGCACAAACATGAGTATTTTAAAAAAAGGTTTACACCAACATTTGTTAACATTATGTGTTAAACTGTAATAGATATAACGCTTATCTATTAAAATCAAAAACTGCTGATTATCTGACATTATGATTATGCCAGACAATGGCTGGGTAATTTTAGAAATAAATCTTTCAAGACTGATAGAGAGAAGTATAATTATTTGCTTTGGCAAAAACTGAAAGAAACATATGAGAGAACACCTAATACAAGTAGAGAACTAGAGACATAAGTAAACGACAATAAAGCAACAAAGACTAGAACTCATACAGGAAAATACACAGGGAGGCATGGTAAACCTTTTGTGAGGACAGTGAAGATCACTAACAAACTGCTAGGCTTTACAAAATCCACGCAAAAGAAGAGAGGAATCACGATGTTAGACTACTCACCAAAGACGATAGTACCCAGACCTGCAATCTACAAGAAAATCTGGAGTGGTTCATTTTACTAGATCTGAGATGATAGTAGTAGAACATCGAACCATCAATCTGGACTGGTTTAATACAAAAGGTAAGGAGGGTAAAACTGAAAAAACAATTGTTAAGCGACTCGAACAGAAAGACAACACTGGACTATCGAAATGAAGTCTCCAACTTGAAACTGGTATTTTAACTGGACCTTTACATTTTAAAGATAAGTGGAACATTCCTCTGTAGAAGCTGTGAACAAGAAAATGAAACAGTGGGACATGTCCTGTGCGACTACCTCTTTCTTATGTCAACTAGGGAATCATTCTTTGATGATCATTTACCAACTATGGCCTAATTGAGGGCGATACTTCTAAATGATATCAGTACTGTGTTTACGAAGATTTGTTGATCGAAAATCTGTGATCGCATGCCACAGGAAAGCATGTACAAGGAGTCCAAGGTATATATAGTGCTATAGCCTTATTGGCTGCGCCTCGACTAATACATACATATCTTCCCAGGTACGGTTGTACACTAATTTGTTCATACCTGACGGTAACTAGGCCTTCTCCTAACTGGTGATGGACTGGGGCTATCAGAATCGCTAGTGGAAGTATCCTTCTTCGATTTGGTTCTTCGTCTTGGAGGTGCAACAGGTTTTTCAAAGGTTTCTTCATCTGAACTACTTGGGCGTGGCGACTGTCGCACTTTTGGAGGTCTTCCCCTACAGAAACAAATAATACTTTTGGAAATATTCATTATAACAATTTAAAATTTAAGATGTAATAAATGAGCGTGTTTCATGTAGTTTAACTAATAAATGTTTTATATCGATCACATCATTAGTTATAATAAATAAACTAGTTCATACATTAATTTTTATAGTTTAGTAGTGACTTTACATGCTAGAATATGTACCAAACTCAACCCAATTCCTTATTTAAATAAATAGATATGTAAGACAATTTTTTTTTATATATGATCTGAAGTTTCACAGAATCTCAGCTGTAACCTTAGATTTCCATACTCCATATAGGGTAACTAGATCTTTCATTTTGGTAGGACGAACTTTTTATCTAGAACTTAGATTATTTTAGAAGTTATTTAAAATGAGAAGAAAGGAGGATGCAAAGAAGTTTCAGATAAATCAGCACTGGATATCAACCTTGGGCAGTCGGCAAGGGTACAAGAGCTCATAAGGCAACACTGTACAAATCAGATAATATTTTGTAGCGAACATATGGGGCTAGCGGTTTATGTTTCACGAAATCTGGCATTGTTAGGAGCCATCTGACATATACATTGTCAAGAATGACATTTTAAAAGGTATACATACTCAGAATCAAAAAATGGGATTAACTTATGAATATTTTCGTGCGACTATTTTCATATCTTTCGACGTCAGCGCTGCGATGAACTTAATTTGTCATATGACGATGAAGTACTTACAAAAACCACTGTTTATTGCTGGTCTAGCGAATGCAATCGTGGCCGTAATTCGCTCACGGACCAGTCGCCTGAAGGTAGTCCAAAATCAATTGTAGTACAAGAAAACATCGATGCTGTGCATGAACTGATAATGCAACATCGTCGTGTGATGTACCGTGAGATTCAGATTTCTGGGCATTAGTACCGCCAGCATATGTAATATATTGCATGAACGTTTGCCTCATACGCGCGAATTTCCATCTTAAATAAAGAAAAGCATTTCCTTCTCTGTTTAAGGCTTTAATAAAACTTTTTATAAGCCCTAGTTTTATGTGCACAGGGGGTAAATGCATTTTTTGCTGCTCTACTAAGGGTTCATTAAAGACGTATTTCAGATCGGGCACAATGTTTTCACGTAACCGCCATTCTTTAACGACATAATATTGGTCTCTGGTTCTGCTGTCCCATTCGCATAAAAAACAACAATATTTGGTGTAGCCACTCTGCAGTCTTAAGGAAAGTGCAATGACTTTTAGATTGACACAGATATTCCATTTATGATCTTCATATTTTATGCTTTGAAGTAATATACGCATGTTCCCCTACGTTTCTTTCATACTTATAGTATGACCCTTGGGAACAGAGAATTGTTCATTTCGATTAAACAATAAAACTGACTTTAGACTTGTCTTCAAAGAGTCAATACACAGTCGCCACTCATTAGGTTTATAGGAAAGGCCAAGTTCGTTGATTAAACCCGAAATATCATGACAATAAACTAAGTCATTTGCCATAGAGAAAAATACTGCCAACATAGACTGCCATTACCGAAACGTGGAAATTTTCAGTCCTTTTTGTAAAAGATTCCACTGCTGTAATCCACTGCGATATCCAAGCAGCTGTAACTCTGTTTTGAGATGATCCAGATCACGAATAAGATCGTTGAGCGCTTCCTGATATATAAAATGGGTTGTTTACTGTTACTACATACATTCGTAATCGTCTTTTTCTTGAAAAATTGGACCGGCTTTTGGTTTAAAATAATCTAGTTCATCTGATTCCGCATTGATTTAGTATTTTTCTGGAGGCTTAGAGACCAGTGTGCTAGAAGTGTTCCGAGGTACAGGTCTCATCTGTGAGGGGATATTAGGATATTTAATTTTTGTTTGCTTTTACTGGAAAACCTCAGGATTTTTGTTAAGCAAAGGTATCAATCATTAATAAGCAAAGGTGGCAATTATCAACATGCTTCTGAGGTTCCAGCTAAATGATAGACACTCCAAAATTCATAGACTTGTGAGTACCCAGTATCTATCCTGTTAAGATTTTTGAGCAAGTGAGACAGCAAATTTTGGGAACCCAAGTTTCATCTTGATCGCCAACTTTGCACCCAAAATATAACTCATAGGCTTTTATTGCAAGTGGTAGGCATTGGGTATCGAGAGTACCAAAAGCAAAGACATAATTCCTTTATACAGGGACCTTTCAATAAGTAGCTGACCCTTCGACGACTACAGGGTATGGTGAAATTCGGAATTACATGGGGTTAAATAGTTATCACCGTTATTTTAAACCGTAATGAGTTGAGATTTCGTAGATGGGGGCCATCTCCAGATGCTCCATGCTAGATGATGCACAATTTCCCTAAACTTGGAGGAAATGTAGATTTGGCAACGTCGTACCCCGGTATGCTATAACAACTTATATATCGCATAGGTACATCCTTATACCTGTTCTGGAATCAATCAAAATATGTTGATGTTTTTTAGATTTTACTACATGATACGACAATTTACAGGTCAGTTTAATGATTACATAGGTAGAAATTATCCAAATAATACATTAGTTTGGAAGGAAGATTTTCCTGCAGAACAGTGTAGTCAAAGATTTTGATAGAATCAATTGCCTGAAAGCTGGTGTTCTATTTATGTGGCAACATTTTTCATGATCATTTTCATTTTTCTTTTTATAATGGTAAATAAAAATCTCTTGATCGTTCAGATCACTTCAGCACATATGAACATCATCTAATTCCTCCGAGATGAAATTGATGGTGGCTATGAAGAAAATCTCAAAAAAAATTATGTGCAGAGAAAAAAACTCCTTTATGAAAAAAGCGTGGAAGAAAATCCATACACGGGATGCTTGAAAACCTTCGATTACATACACACACATACAGACAAAATATTTACATTTTTTGTCGTATTCCTATTTAAGGCTCGGTGGTATATTGAAAACAAGTTAACGCTATTTATTTTTTAAATTTTTATGCTGATGTTGTGTTATTACTTCAATTCGAACCGACAGGTCAGTTACTATTTATTTATCCAATATTCTAAGTCGTGTATAGAAAATTATTTTCAACAACCCACATTTTAACTAGAATTGCTGTAAGACATTTGCAATGAAAAAATAATTATTCTAAAAAAACTCAACTTCTTGATTAAAAATTATCCTTATTTGCAACGAATAAAATAATGATTATAAAAAATTAATTTCTTGAAAAAAAATTATCTTAGCATGTAACATCATATTAGTATCAAACTATGGCGCCACTATCGCAAGAGAAATTTACTATCGTGTACTACATTCGCGTAGACGGCTACTGTGGAAGCGGGTATGTCCGCGGATTTTAAAAAAATGGAAAAAGAGCAATATCGGTCGGTGATTCGATTCTTGTTTTTGGAAGGGAAATCGCGCAGCGAAATTAAAGAGCGCTTGTTGCGGTGTACGGTGACTCTTCTCCTTAGATGGCGAACGTAAAAAATTGGTTTAACGAGTTTCAACGTGGTCGCACGTCGGTTTTTGATTAGCCACGCCCAGGTGCCCCGAAAACGGCTACCACGGAGGATAACGTGACAAAAATCCACGATCTCGTATTGGCAGACCGCCGATTGAAGGTGCGCGAGATAGCTGGGACAGTAGGCATCTCAAAAGACTGCTGTTTGACGCTGTTTAAGCGCAATCCGAAGGAGTTTCTGCGTCGTTTCGTGACCGTCGACGAAACATGGATCTACTGGTACACACCAGAGACCAAGGAACAGTCGAAATAATGGACTTCACCCGGCGAACGTGCTCCGAAGAAGGCGAAGACTCTCCTATCGGCCGGAAAGGTGATGGCCACCGTTTTCTGAGATTCCCACTGTAATCTACATCGACTACCTGGAGAAGGGCAAAACGATCATAGGGCTCTACTATGCCGAATTATTGGGCCGCCTCGACGCCGAATTGCAGAAAAAACGGCCCCATTTGGCGAAGAAAAAGTGCTCTTCAACCATGACAACGCACCGGCTGACACCTCAGCCATCGCCACGGCCAAATTGGGCTACGAACTGCTACCCATCCACCGTATTCTCCAGATTTGGCCCCGTGCGACTTGTTTTTGTTTCCAAACTTGAAAAAGTCACTCGCCGGGCAGAAATTTGAGTCAAATGAGGTTATCGCAGCCACGGAGGCCTACTTTGCAGACCTCCAGAAAACGTATTTTTCAGACGGGTTAAAGAAGTTGGAGCATCGCTGGGTCAAGTGTATCGAGCTAAAAGGAGACTATGTTGAGAAATAAATCGCCACTTTTCCAAAATTTTCGTTTTTCTTATGTAGGCTAATTACTTATTTCGTATTAAATGCAACTTAATTAATTCCACGTCAATTGCCCTGAAAGATTTTTTTTCTCTTCACAAAAAGCGTAGGGAGTTTCTTCGCCGCTCATTGTCTTAGGAGAGATTCTTTTTACCGCACCTATTTAAGGAGGATTTTCTTCGCCACACAATTTTTAAAAAAAGGGATTTTTTATGCCGATACAGTAACAACTGGTGTCTCGAAAGATGTTTTTGCCGCCCTTATTCTGGAGGAACTGTATTCGCCGCAACTTTAATTGTAATGTTTTTCATAGCCACCATCGAAATGAAAAATTTCGTTCCTTTGCTTAAGTAACAAGCTAAGAACTGAAGTCATCAAATTTTCGATCTGACAATGAGGGCTAATTTTGTACAATGGACAGAAAATGAATCACCTTATTCACTAATGGACCAAGTTTCCTTGAGTCAAATTCAAGCAGATAACAATAAAATTATTTTGATATTTGAAGACACACTGTGATAAAAACATGAAATTTAAGAAATGATGCTCGATGATGAAAATGTGGATTATTTGTTCTAATGTTCTAATTCAGTCTTTTACAAAGAAAAAGAAAAACAGATATATAAAGATATTTCCAAATAATAAATGATTTTTTAATGATATTCAATTACATATTTAATTTCTATTTTAATATATGGTTCTTTACAATCTGCGATACGGCGATAATAATAACAAATAAAATAGCGAAACATTAACTTCCTGGTTCACTAAGGTGGTATAATTTTAAAACCGGTCTCATTTTACAAAGAATTTAAGTTGACCAGTGCAATAATAAGTTAATTAGGTTTTAAAACCATATAAACACATTGTATTTAGTTTAGGGAATAGATAAATCCTACATATCATATTTAAATTTTCCATGATTAATCAGTATAGGATACAAATAGAACTTTTGTCTAAAGGTTATATATAATGTTATAGACTGACTGGAAAAATTGCTCAGAATGGCGTTATTATTATTTTTTTTTTTTGTTTTTTCAGTATAAGAAATTTCCCCCGATTTTCATGAAAACCTGAACGGGTTTAAGATTTAGGTCCCTTTAGTGAATCCGTCGGTAAACATGTAAACAGGATGTACCTGTATCATGATAAACAACTTATCAAGGTGTCGTAAGGTTAGAACTTAAATATTCCTAAAAAAATATTTTTAGGAAAATTCCCGGTTATTTAAATGTTAATGTCACATAAAATGTAATTTAAGTTTGTCTAAGCAATTAACAACATCGATTTCAAGATTAATTAATGTTGTATGTGCTGGAGATTTATGTTTCAAGTTGTATTTAATTCTACACATTGTCTAATTAGTTAATTTACCTATTTTAGCATGTTAGTTCAGGTTCAAAAATTTGAAAAACGGTGTATTAAAAAAAAAAGTTATAAAACGTTTCTGGACAAAGTAGAAAAATTTTTTTTATGTATGACGCTCACCTTCTACCAGTTTTCTTCACCTCTCCTCCTGCTGCATTTTCACCGGCCGCCCTTGGAGGTCGTCCCCTTTGTTTTTTTGGAGTGTCTCCTTCACTACCTTCAGCCTTTACTTTTCGCGGTCTTCCCCTACCTTTACTTTTATTCGGCTTATCACCTGTCGTTTCACTCACGACAGGAACAGTTACATTAGTATTAACTGTTGATTTGGCACTAGCACTACTAACTGGAGGAGTCACTTTTCGAGGGTCAGAGTCAGAGTCACTTACATCATCTAATGATTTGGAGAAATTATTTAAAGCACCTAAAGAAGTTCTTGGAGGCTCTTGGACTATAGTCCTGGGTGGAACAACCTTGGTATTCGCGTTAGCAGACACGAACGGTTGGGGTTCACTGTTAGAATCACTACTCGAGTCGATAGATTTTGTTCGCGGGCTTGGACGCACTACCGGTTTGGGTGCCTTGGAAGGATTAGTCCTCTCGTGGTGAGGTTGTTCAAAATCACTATCATCACTATCACTTGGAGGAGGTCGAATGGAAGGGACTGGAGGTTGAGGGCGTTGGCGTTTGTGCTTTTTCCTGAAATACAAGGTTCTATACTAACAATGATATGTAAGAAGGAAAACAATTTTTTTGAAAATATTGTTGTAGAGACATAATTACCAATATTTTTATTTAAAAGTTTGAAATAAAACTTATAACACACCTTACACTAGGTTTTCCTTGAATTTCTCTTTTTTGTTCTCTCTGGTCATCAGTATCTGAAAAACTACTTAATAGTTGCAGTTTTCCTAAAGCAACAAATTCTTGAACTTCAGCTACTGCTCTATCCAACTGTGTTGAATCAGTGCTTGGCCCATCAGAGTCACTGCTTGATTCAGCTGCACGTTTGCGTGAGTCAGGACTTGCTTTGAGCACTGAAGTTTGTTTAATTGGGGATGTGGCTGGAGACGTTTGAGAGCGAGAAACATCGTTTTGACTGAAAAATAAAAACAAAAATGATTTTTCAGAGAAAACATTGAAAATATATAATTTTTTCACTATCTACAAAGTAGCTGTCTGTGTAAAGAAAATAATTTTTTTGTCCGCCATATTGGATCCGCCATATTGAATTTATTTTTTAAAAATAATTTCAGATTTGTTATGTGCGACCTCGAAAAGTCATTTGCATTTGGTAGTTTTTCTATAGGGACTAAATCTTCCTAAAACGACGTTTATGTGTTGTGGACTACAGATGTGGAACAGAATTTTGATTTCTTATTATAACAGATTGAGGAGTTTTTTCTGGCTTTGGTACATATATCCAGCTCATCAATATTTACTCTGGAAAAAGAGCCAGTAGACTCGGGCATTATGGATTTCTTTTTGAATGGAAATTCATAATTAATTTAATCCATTTTCAATCTATTGACCATTCAAATGTCCGAGAATAGTTTATACACTCTGATAATGTTAAAGAAAGATATGGAGTGTGGCAGTCAAAATAGCGCTGCGAGCGCCATTTCTCGGGAATACTGGAAAGTTTTCATTCTATTCTCGTATAAAATAATAAAAAACCATAACATACCTACATTATGTGGAATACTTACATTTTAATTAATGTAATTATGTGTATTTGTGTCTGACAAATTTATTTCAGTTTTTGTTATATCTTTGAGACCCAAACACAACAATTTGGATTAATGTACATTTTTTTTTAGTTTTATATTTTATTTCAATACTAGGAAATATTATTTAATTTATTAAATGTCTAAACTTATTAAACTTAAAAATATTAACAGCTCTTTAAAGATGCGTACAGACACTCAGAACACCGTAACGTAAGTCAGTCGCGTATCAAGTCTGGATGAAAATCCCCAATATAACATAGTAACATCACAGCTTTTCATCCCTTGTCGTATAAAAGAAATGTTACACACCCATGTTTTCACGTCTAGATGGTGCCAGCGTTCCGTAAAGTCTATCTTATTTAGAAAAATGTATGAACTCATGGGACGGAATAATGTCACCCGCTGATGATAACACAAATGGTTCGCGACGTAGTTACGATATGGTGTTCTGTTATATGTCTGTATGCACTTTAAACCTTTTAATTTCTATTTAATTCAAAATTTATCTTTTTTTTTTTTCAAAATAATATATATAAAAATGACTGAAAAAACATTGTTGCTTTAAAACATTCGTTGTTATGATGCAGTCTATAGAATTTATTTAGAAGCATTTTAAAGGATAGTCTCCTTTAAAATGGTCTGTGTGTGGGTTGCCAGCGCCTTCTACATATACAACGTCACACGTGGCGTTCTTCCGTCAGCAAAATATATATTCTCAACGATATTGCCGAGCCGGTCATGGTACGTTCTGGTGCAGGTCGCCTTCAATAGGTCTAGGGCTACAGACCTCAAATATTATTTACAAGGTCTCCCTCTTCCCAAGAAATACATACTTTCCAAATTGTGTGTTGTTTTTACCGTATTTATAAAAAATATATACTTTTTGACATAAAATACATGTGTTTTTATTATCGATTAAAATTTTTATTATTCTTTATAGTTTTACATACATTTGAAATTTTTATGTGGAAAAATTAAATAATCTTCAGTCGCACTTACCTGTAAACGAAACTTGCCAAATTCCATCTCATTTTACCTTCCTGCTCTTCGTTTTTATGAGGGGATGCACTCCCGCTGATAGGCTTTTCCTCGACCTTGACAGGACTTGGCGGTGCTGCCTGTGACGTCACTTTTTCCTCAGAGGACTCGTCGCTACTAGACTCACTGTCTGATTCGGCAGAGTCGGACCCTGATTCGCTGCTACTCGAGGCCGGCGAAAGATGAGGGTCTGGCGGCCGAGGTTCGGGGGTGGCGTAGGGAGGCGGACGGTCTGATGCAGAATGTCGCGACTGATGTGGAGCGGGTGTTTGATGAATGGGCGAGAGCATTCTAAAAAAAAGATTAGATGAGGTGGAATAAGGAACCTACACTTGGTAATATTATTTATTTTGAGAAAGTATTAAGACACAACAAATTATAAATTACAAATACAAAAATATGAAAAGTTGTTGAATCACTTTTGCACCAGGCTATATGCCTTACATGTGACATAGAACCAAAAAATTTATATGTCAAGTTCGTGACAGCGATAACGTTGGCTGTATTCTTTAGAGTAATTATCAAATGATCAAAATGAAAAAAGTGAAATTGATAACTTCATGTTCTCTTGTCATTAGGTCGAAGTGATCATCAAGTGATAGAACTGAAAGTAATAATGACTCAAAAGAATAACCATATCAGGACGGAGTGCCAGCGATGATGTTAGTATGTAGTGACATCATTCACTTTGATCGGTGTTCGTCGTCACGTGACTCGAAGGAAATTTAATTACATTTTGATTATTAAATAAAAATTGAATTCCTTACATATAAGGAAAAGTATTGTAATTTTTAGGATATCTATTATGGAAACTACGGTTCGCGGAAAAATTATATTTTTATTTAAATACAGTCAATATCCCAAATGTCTATTTTATATGCTTGTTTAAAAACGATCTGCTTTATGTGTATATTACTATTTTTCTATTACTGACAAAAATCTACAAATCAAACAATCTCGATTTAAATATGTGTAGTTTTTGAGATTAAACATAGTCATGATTATTTCTTCGAATAAAACATCATTTTTTCTTTTATATTGATTTTTTTATATAATTATCTTAATAGTTGATACTAAGAATTCGTTATGAGTTCTGAGTTTTATTTATGTTTGTTGAATTATGTATTTTTAGAGCAGTGTAGATTTGTTAAACAACAATGTATTTACTTTCCTTTTATATGGTACCTTTGAGAAAACATTTTTTTCTTTAGATTTTCTGATCTAGAATCACTTAAATTAATGGTTTTTACATTTACTTGACAACGATGTAAATGAATTAATTTTTTAAGTTACATTATGGTAAATCACCGATCCCTTGGACACAGCATCTTGATATTTATCAATTTCATAAGACAATATCGCACTTTAAAAGGCAGGGGATATTCCGTCGGAGGGGAGGACATCTGCCTGTCTGTTGAAATATCTGCTAAAGTTTTGAGAATTTTAAATTGAACTGGATATAGAAACTTGTAGATAACATTAAGGCAAAACAAAAAAAAAAGGATTTGAAGTTATTTGTCTCGATACATTTTTTAAAATATCTGATTAGCTGGCCATCTAAAATCTGTAATAAATATTCTAAAGGAAATCAATTCTAATAAAATGGTAATGAATAAGCAGCAATGATTTCTGATAATTTTTTGCATGCCGTGAAACAGTGTAAGTGGTTAACCTTTCCGAATTAAATCGGTGTTAAGGTCATAGACAACTTGTTTTTTACTATTAAAATCATTTTAAGAACAATTTATATTTTTTACTTAATTATGAATGTAATAACAATACGAAATATTACATGTAAGTACGTCGATAATGTTGTTTTAAATTAATACAATAGCATTTTTATCTTATCGATCGGTAATCCTATCCAGCAAATTGTTTTACTTGATTATTTATTAAATTGACAAAAATGAGTATTACAGTTATATTAACTAATGAAGTAATTAAGCAAAATTGGGTTTATATAAAAAATATTTTGTTAAAAATTAAAGTTTGAACGCGCAATGACAGATGCACGCATATACCTTCAAAGGTTGGTTTTTAGTAGAGAAGTTGAATGGTACCTACGTTTTGTTACGAGAATAAGTACGCAAAACACGCAACCTAAAAAATGATTTCACAGAACAATTCTTGTCACGCTTGGGAAAATAGTGTTTACCTCCAAAGGTCTACTGACAATATTATCTGTGCCAATTCTGATATTTTTATAATGGAAAAACCACGTTAATTGCTATCAAAAACACTCTAATACTGAGTTATAAAGGGATGTACTAAGGCCAGACTTATTTCTAGTGGACCCTAGTCATTGATTTAAAGTAAATGTCTGATATTATGCTTAATAGACGGGGAGTTTTTTTGATAACCACTACTAAAGCCAAGAAATACAGACAAGTCATTTATAGTCACACTATCTAAACTATCAAAATTGATCACTCAATACAACGTCATAATTATTTGCTTCATAGCGTTGCACAAAAAATAATTACGAACAAAACTTATATATTTTTAAATTAATTCTCCTTGAAATTCTGTACACTAACAACTAGTTTTGAGATACTGATACCTGAAATTGTAGGTTTTTGCACTTTGACAAGTTTTAGGATATAAAAGGGACAACCTGGAGCAATGACTTAAAGAATCTCCTTAGTTCTCCATTTTCAATTTAGAAGTAACAATTTCTAGTTTGTTAGTTTTAAAAAAGTATCATATCTTATCGTCAGCAGATTAAAAAACTAAGAGACGAATATTAAAATCCTTTTGCTCCAGTTACATAATTTGGGGAGGTCAAAAGGATATTTACTGACTTCCATTTCATTTCCGTTTAAACAGCAAATTATTTTTGGAAAGAAGCTGAAAAATTCGTAATAAAGTCATATACATATCAGATCACATACAATTACTATCGATTTCTAAAGTTTTAATTCCTAAGCATGAAAAGTTGCAAAACAATATGATATCTACATACATCGGTAAAGTTACATATCCCCAATAATAATATATAATTTTGTTACTTTGGCTTACTTTTCTATTGGACCATTTCGTGCTTTTTTGTCATTATACAATTTTAGTAATTTAGTGTGCTAAAACACTGCAATTTTTTCTTTGCGGGTTTTAGAATGAACTTTCTTTACTTGCCATTTTGGTGCGGCGCCAGCCCACTGGGCCAGCCTGCGTTGTTCGAAATACGTCGCCCGAGTATCCTAATGCTATTATATCACACTAAATTGTTTCCTAAGTGAGTAAGGAAGTTCAGCTTCGCACGACCCTCCTAATTAGGTTCCTAACTGTCCTAAATGCTATTACATCACAATGAATTCAGTTCCCAAATCTGTTATGATACCTGAATATCAGATAATCTAAGAGGCCTTTTAATCTCCATAAATATAATAAAGAAAAATAAAAAAAAAAGAACGGAAAAGCATCTAAGCATATTAAACAAAATTGGTTTGTTGACTAAGATTTAACACTTCTTGTGGCTGTTTCCTTAAACTAGTTATATAAAGGGCGAATTTAATAATCTGAAAAATGTCTCTTCTAGTGTTACTTTTTTTGAAAATCAATAGATATTTTTAAATTCAATTGTAAAAACATAAAAAAACAATTTTAAAAGTTTGCGATTAAAATAAATACCCTTCTATCATCAAGAATTTAAACATTATTTACCTCCAATATTATTTATTGTAAACGATACCCAGAAAAACCAAAGACGTAATTAATATTTTTTCTTTACCAACCATTTATTCACTTTATTAATAATTTATTTCGTGTTTATTTAGGATTATTGTTTTTGAGTTTTGACCAGTTTTTTTTTTTAATTTTCACCAGTGTGTAACCGCTTGGATAACACGGAATATCCCATCTCTTTAAAGGAAATATTCTTAGTACTATTAATATTTTTAACAAAATTAATAGAGTTTTTTTTAGTTTCTTACTTGAATATCGTTTTTGGAAAAAAAAGGAAAGCAGTAAAAAAGGGGAAGTTTGACAAAAATACAGTTGTTTTGAAGGAAGCAAAAAACAAAAATAAAGTGTTAGGTTAAAACCAACTTAATCGTCAAACATTATAGACCTTGTTCTAAGTTTGATGTCTTTAGTGTAAATGCTTGGCAAAATCGATTAACCAAAATAAAGCCGCCAAAATGGTATACATTTTTTTAATTAATGTAAATAGCTTTAATTCAACTCACCACATACTAATACTGGATAATGTTCTAAAAACAAGTCCGTAATTTTTTGTGATTCGTTTTTGAACAGAGTGGACACAACTTTAGAACTTGATAATAGTACCATCAAAACAGTTAAGAGATAACTACCATAAAGCGGTAGCATGCATATACGAAAATTTCGGGAACACAATGTTGCCAAGTAATTTAAACTCTCTTGTAAAATTATTTAATGCCAGTTATTTACTTCGTAAATGCTTATTACATAAGATGAAGGTTTACTGCATAAAATTACCACTAAAAGTGTCTTCTCTTTCTGTTGTAAATTTTTAAAGAGTATCTTCATTAAAAAAAAAACGGGAAATCTCGCATTTTTGATCAAAAGCTGACGATGTAATTTCAATTAGTTTTAACGGTAGTTGTGAGTTATGGTTTTGACTGTTTATCTGAAAACATTTATTTATTATCTAGGAATGAAATCTAATATTTCATTTTTTTCTTCTAGGTATAAAATTTATCTTTTTGCAGCTATGTCTTCATTTGAACTTTGATAACTTAAAAATATTTAGTGAAATAATTTAGCTTACATCACACCCCCCCCCCCCCACCACTAAATTACATTATAAGTAGACTGCATAAATGACTCAAAGAAATAAAAAAATAAAATCATTTCCAAAAAACTCATTGATGGAAAGTGGGAATACGGGAAGAAATACATACATAAGGAGTACAAGAATAGAAAAAAACTTTATGGTGGACTAAATGACATTGACTGACAGTTTATACACTTTTCATCCGAAAAGGGTTTTCGCCTATTAACTTATATAATTACATCTAGCAACGCATTACTCCCTGATATATTTTGCGTAGCTTCATTTCTTACCTAAAGGTAAGTTTTTTTTCTTAAAATGTGTTATTGATTTTTTTCCAAAGTATCGATACAAATCGTATGAAATTTATCAAAAAATATAAATAACCATAATTTGGCAATATTTACAAGATTTGCGTTGATTCGATGTTGTAATTTTATTATTATTATTATTTCAATTCCAATGTCGAAATCTTAATACCAAAAGTAAATATTATTTGACCAGAGTTTGAGTTTGAATATCACGTTATAGTAGGTTTGCTTTATTCTCGTGACAGCATCGAAATATTTTATAGTTTGATGAGATATTCAAGAATTAAAAGATTTATTAGTGATACCTATTTAGAATTATACTTGGTGGTCACTTTTCTCTTGAATAAAATTGCCCCCTTTCCGGGACTGTTGTTTATTCCATGACCATAAATTCATCACTTAAACTTATGCAACCGTAATTACAAGCAAATTTTGTAGCAATCAAAATACCAAAATGCCAACTCATTATTCTCACCGGTGTCTATAGGTAAGAATGAGCAAAGAAAATATAAAACCTGATTGTATTTTAAGTCTTATTTTGAAAACTAAATAATTGAGGTGGTTAAATTCATAGTGGTGACATTTAATTCTCATTTTAAGAAATAAAACGCTTTATTATATTTGTCACAATAAGTGACAAATTTCCACGGTGATTGAACGAATTGAACATTGCTGTAATATGTGACTATATCTAATGATTATATCATAACCATTTGTTTTTTTTATCACTCGAAGTTGATGAAAAAATAAAAATGCAAGTGAAACATTCAGATCCAACTAACTTCTTCGTATTCCTCTTCAGTATCTCCTTTTAAAGTGTTTAAAACATATCGTTTTGTTTAGTTTAGGTCTGGTCGCTGGTGGAGATTTCTTAGAACTATATGTCCGAGAGAAGGTGGCCTTCCTGTTCCACTCTATATTATTTCTAATTTAACGATGAAAACTGATACTTCTTTTGAGTTATTTCTCTGTAATAGAGACTGTACGAATCTTCTTTCACAATTCTTGCCTACTGCATTTTAAACCAAAAAAGTGATTGGTTGTAAAAGTCACAATGGTATAAATCAGACTTACACTACTGTCACTGATAACGGAATAGGTATTTCGTTTACATGTTTGTATAGTGCTTGTATCTGTTGGTAAGGATGTTCGAGTACAACTTACATTTTTCACTTACTCTTCAACGTATTTTCAAGACAAGATTGAGCCAAAGTGCTTAAGTCAGTAGGAAGAAACTTTTAGTTACACCACTATGACTTCAAACCTTTCAATTATACATTAATGTTTAATCAACCAATTTCGTAATCTCCTTATCTAAATTTTTATGATACCTGCATATAGAATCGAGAAAAATACCTCTCACGTATGGGAATAAAGTTCATTTTGATTCGCTTTGAGTGACTCGATAGTGTCTGCATGTGCGTGCTTGGTTTTACCGCGCAAAGACAGTCTCAGTCGCTTCGTTTTTATGTTAATTATATTTAGAGAAAATTGCAACCTACTCTAAAATTCACTAGCGCCCGCCAATATAGTTTTTTAATAACAAAATATAAATCTTTAATACATGGGTTAAATGTAAAATTTAGTAAGAAATTAGGTTCGTTAAAATTTTTATTCTAGTTTTCGAAAATCATACTTAAGGAGGCAACAACAACATAATTTATAAATATATGAATGAAATTTTTTAGGGTAAATGTAACTGAGATCTACCTGCAATAATTAATAAATAACACAGCTCCACAAAAAAATTAAAATATTGTTTGCAGAGACCTGACCGACCTATGTAATCGAGAGTGCTAAACCTGAAACCGAAGTCCAAATAACCCCATCACATCAGTTTTCTTTTAACCTCAAAAAATAGGCTAAAAATCATAAAATTCAATAAAAACCCAAACCCTATAGTCATATATGCCATCAACCCCACAACCTTAAAACGTCATAACCCTATAACCTAGTGAAAAATAGACTAATGCAAGTTCAAGCAGTCAAAATCAATATGTTTGAAACAGCTATGCCCTTCAACCCCACTACCACGGAACCTTACAACCCTATAGGATTATAGGAACCCTTTTAAATCAAAGTTATGATAACGAAAAAGCAAAATGTTTTGGAGATCTTTCTGGACAGGGCGTTAACATGTCGACTGATGGTTGGTGTACTGTGCATAATGAGCCTGTAGTGCGTGCCACAATAACTACTGAAGATGGATGTGCATTTTTCTATGAAATAATAGATACTTCGGGAAATCCTTACACTGGCGACTATTTAACTGAGATTGCTTGCAATTTGATTTCATCTTGTAAATCTAAATACAACTGTAACGTTAAATCATTGGTAATAGATAATGCGGTAAACATGGCAGTTGTGAGAAGAACTACAGAATACAAATTAGTGTTGTTTCGTCATCAACTTCAGTAGAAAGGGTTGTTTCTACACTCGGACTCGTTCACTCGAATGTTAGAAATAAATTAAGAATAGAAAAAGCAGGAAAATTAGTGTTCCTTTACAGCTATTACAATGAAAATTGAAAATGTGTATTATTATTATTATTATCTTTTAAGAAATATTTTCTTATTTATGATTATTTTGTAATATTTTATGTTTATTTTGTATTAAGCAATTTTAACACCTATATTTCTAGTTTTGATTTTCTTTTGATTTAAATCATGGATTAAAATTAAAATATGGTGATTTAAATCGGTTGAATCCTGCATTAGTTAACAACAATAAATTTTGGATCGAAGATTCTGACAGATTGATGACAAAACTACAAAAAAAAAAGTGTTACGCAACATTGCTCTAACTATAAAATTATAGAGCCACGTTACATTTTCACTACATAGTATAAAACAAAGTCGCTTTCTCTGTCCCTATGTCCCTTTGTATGCTTAAATCTTTAAAACTACGCACCGGATTTTGATGCGGTTTTTTTCAATAGATAGAGTGATTCAAGAGGAAGGTTTATATGTATAATAACATCCATTAAATAGTGGAGAAATACTGTTATTTTTGAGGTTTCTAATGTGATGTCGTTAATTATCATATTTTTTTCCGCTTATATTGCAAACGCAGGCTGAACCCTACGAGATTTATCAAAATAATGTACTAATTATTTGTACACATTGAAAAGGTCTACAGAAAACTCCGCGATGGTATATGTCTATCTCTCATGGATATCCCACAATAACATTTTTTTGTCATTTACTTTTTACGACAAATAATGGCAAATTTTGAAGCGATTTTAACCAATACAGCATTAATCCTTATCCAATTAAATAGCTTAAATACATTGTTGATTTAATATAGATCTATATGGTCCTTTACAGCACAAGATTTAAATGAATATTTTCGAAGATATTACAGATTTAAAATTGCGGGAAGTAGCGCTTGCGGCGGTACTGGCCGACCGGGGCGGCGGCAGCGTGCCTATAAATAGCGCGTCGGAGGCCGATGTAATAATTGTTGTAAAAATAAAATAAATAGTCACAGTTTTTCTGTAGTGTATTTAGTATCAGCATTGCACCCGTGCGAAGCCGGGGCGGGTCGCTAGTAAAGAATAAACAAGGATCTTCAATATTAAAGACATGTAAATAATGGAATGTATTGTAGACCATTCTGAGGTCATCCATGATCTGTGAATTGCGAAGGCAAGTCGTAACTTTATGTTTTTTGTAGATATGAAAGGTTTTTTGGCTGGTCGACATCCATGTAATCCGATGTCTTTTAGCCAAAGTTTTACAGTCGAAACAAATGTTTATGTTATAATTTTCTTTTAATCCATTTTTAATTGCCACATCAGACTTAAGGACATTACTAATAGATCATTTTTTTATTAAGCGATCTTATTTAAGACATATTTTTTCGGGAGACCAATTCTAGGCTTATTTCCACAGAATGACGTTTATTATAAACTTGACCGAGACACTTAAAAATTCTAAGCGAATAAGACTTGTCGCTTTCCTTCCTGTAAGGCTTTTATAACAGCTTTTTTAAAGTCACCTGACTATTGTTTATGCTTAGGCAAGTTAAATAAATATCAGTGTAACAAAAAGCTGTGATGCAACCGTGACTTCGACGAATCGTAATTGAATGATTGTAAAAATACTTATGAACCGTCAATTCTATACGTACTTCTTAGAATACCTATAAAGTTAACACACAAGTTGAAACTCCACCCCTTTGAGTAATATCGGAACGTCAATAGTTAAAATATATATTTATTTTTTTAATTTAGAGTTATGCGAGACCAAGATAATGAAACATTTTGTCATGCCAAAATACTTTTGAGCGCTACTGAGTAATTTTAAAAAATCACATATAATCAGAATTATATATATATATATATATATATATATATATATATATATATATATATATATATATATATATATATATATATATATATATATATCTAAAGTTATAACGTCAAAACAATATACCTTAATGCTTTTAGAAGAAACACCCTCTGTGTAATGGAACTGTAGAATTCATGACAATCTTAAACTAACTTCGAAAGGCATAAGATAACATATTGTATTCTCGGACGTTTTGACAGACATTGCTTTGTAACAATACTTTGAATTATCTCTGTTGGCAAAATAAATGTAATTATTGTTATAATCTTAAGAAATTCAACTGTATTTCAAGTTTACATATGCTTTAATGTTCTTCCGAAATTTATGCTAATAAACACACTTTGGACGATAAAGAAAATACTTTTCAATTTAAGGTATATATTTCCCCACTTGTATTCAATACATTTTAAACAAGTCCTCAATATAACTTTTTTGCTCCGTACGTAACATGATGATTTTGATTTGATTTTTTATGTTGAATCTTTTTAATAAAAAATGGTTAAAGCATTTAATGTTTTTACTCTACTAGATATTAAAAAAAATTGCTAGTTTTGCTAAAAACTTCTGTTGAAATTCAGAATATGGGGTATTTTTTTGTGAAACTTCAAAAATATCATTCCAATTGTACTGCACGGAACGGTGAAATGCTCAGCAACTGGAAAAAATGTAATGGCACAACTTCTTTTACTAATCTGGGAATTACTTTCCTTAAAAACTTGCCCTAAATACTTCTCTTAGATCCTAACTATTGAAAATTTTTGTGTGGTTCACTTTTTTGTAAATAAAACCTCCTTGGCCTTTACAAACAAAAGCAGGATTCGAGCAAAACCTTTTTACTAATTACCTGTCTGCAAAACGTGGCAAAAAGTATTTTTATTGTAAGGTCAGTATATTAACCCCTATAAAAAAAATCGTTCGTCTCCCCAAACCCACAATTCTGTGTATAAAATGAGGAATATGAAAATGATTATTCCCCGTTCGCGATCACTGGTTGAAACTTACTTATCGACAGTTAAATTTGATGCAGCGAGGATATGGTGTTTTTTCGATTCGTCATCACTTTCTTCCGATAGATCTAGGTCATTTCGAATGTCCCTGAAAAAAAAAAAACAATCATTATTGAAATACCAATACTGAATTTGTCATTAAAAATGAAGTATTTGGGAAAAGTGGAACAGGTTCATAATGTCATGCACCGAAATAGTTTTATTTTCGTTTTGACAGGGACTGCAAAAAAATTATATTTCTTATTTTTCTTGGGTTTCTGTTAATCGGCATTTTTTATCAGCAAGTAATATTTTCTTTTTCAGCTAAGGAAAGAATTATATAATTTAATGGTCACAATATTTCGTAAAAATGATGGTGCTAGTAAACAGATCTTATTGAGTATATGAGCAAATATTAATAATTTTTATTATAAAACTAGGAGCAGAAAAGTCCAAGTATGGAAATTTTAAAAGGAATAATTAAAGAAGTCGGTTAAAAAGTGACCCTAAAAAAATCCTGATCCGTAGATACATCTTTGCGTTTTGTTCGCTAATTAGAATAAAAAAAGTTGAATTTAAAAATAGAATTAAGGCTAACGTGCACAAAAACATATTAGCTGGAATTAAAAAATATACCGGGTGTCCCAGACCACCCGTCCACCCCTTTTAAAATCTAGGGAAACGGGTTTTTTGAGAATTTCAAAATTTAGTTTATCTATGTTGGGTACGCTCTTTCGATTGGTGTCACTTACAATTTCGGGTTCCGACCGAAAGTGAATTTTCAGACCGAAAGTTCGTTTTTTTAAATGGAACATACATATTTTTTATAAGGGAATCGGATTCTACGCCACAAAATATGAAACATCTTTCTTGACCTCTAAATGACCTTTAAATTTAAGTTCGCTTTCTTTTTACATAAAATCTCTAATGTACCTTGCTAACCGAATTTTTGAAAAGTGAGCTGTGATATCTAACAGTTCTGTGTCATCTCAAAAGGCAGTGTCATTTTGAGGAGTCATAATCATATTTTTACTGCAAACAAAATTTTCTAAGAACATAATAACTTGTTTAAAAATAGCAATCGTAGATAATCACGTTTTTACAGTTAACAAAATTTATTAGCACACAGTAACTAATGTTATAACAACAACATAAAGTAATAAACACATTTTTCTGTTAACAAGATTTATTAGAAGATAGTGTTCATTTTATAATAACAAAAAATAATAATCACACTTTTTCTTCAAACAAAAATACAAAATTTATTTCATAATAACAAAAGTAGATTATCACATTTTTATTGCAAACAAAATTTTTTAACAACAATAATTTTTTTTTTAGTAACAAAAATGAATGATTTTATTTTTACTATCCGCAAGATTTTTTAGAACATAATTTATTTTATAATAATAACATTAAATAATCACATTTTTACTATTAACAAGATGAAAGTATTTTCCAACCAAACCCGTAAAAACACAATTAGCTACTATTGCTATTTTTGAACAAGTTATGTTCTTGAAAAATTTTGTTTGTCGTGAAAATATGATTATGACTCTTCAACTGATATTGTCTTTTGAAATGACACAGAACTGTTAGATATCACAGCTGTCTTTCCGAAAATTCAGTTAGCAAAGTACATAAGAGATTTTATGTAAACAGAAAGGGAACTTAAATTTAAAGGTCATTTAGAGGTCAAGAAAGACTTTTTCGAAAAACAATGTTTTATATTTTGTGGCCTAAAATCCGATTCCGTTATAAAAATATGTATGTTCCATTTAAAAAATGAACTTCCGGTTTGAAAAACCCATTTCCGGTCGGATCCCGAAATTGTAAATGTCACCAATCGAAAGAGCGTACCCGACATAGTCATAGCAAAGTTTGAAATTCTCAAAAAACCCGTTTCCCTAGATTTTAAAAGGGGTGGACGGGTGGTCTGAGACACCAGGTATAGGAAGGATATATAAATAACAAAACTTGATATTTTCCTAGACATCAATAGTCAACAAATTTTTTTTTTAATTAAATTGTTTATGCTTTGATAGAAAATTTTATCAACTTGAAAAAATACTAACATTATTAGTATCATTATTTTTAATTCGATCTGAAATCAAACTCCGACAGAACTGAAAATAAAAAACTTCCATTTCAAGTGGAGACTATTTTTCTTTAAATTACATTATTAAGCTGAGTTGGGTCATTTTCAAGTGGATATTGGTGATTTTAATAAGACGATTAAAAAACGTTAACTATAATGTTTTACTTTTGGTCTATTCATACTTAATTTATCCATAGATTTAAAGAATACTAGATTGAGCGTTCCCAATGTCGGTCGTTCCCACAGCGCGAGAGAGGAAGAAGAATGAAAGCAGCAGTCTCCATTCTTTCTAATATGCGGAGCATAAAACCACAATTACTGTTTTCACTCTTTTCCCTCTCTTGTACTGTGGGAACGGCCAGCATTGGGAATGCCTAATCTAGTATTTTTAAAATCTGTAAATATATCGAAAACAATTCAATGTTGGAATGAACATCTGATCCAGAATATGATATTAACTTTAGTTGTATTTTAAAATTCAAATGTACAGTAGAACTAACAACCAGTAGGTTTGACAGTAAATAGAACTTCATTTGTGGAAGTATTGTAAAGATTCTTAAATAATCTCTATCGACTTTTCTTTATATTATTTATATAACAGATCAAGTATTATAAAAACTCCCATTGTTGCATTACTTTTCAAATATGTATGTTTATTCATTATGCATTCAAAATAGGTGATGCATATTATATTATTTCTTTTGTCCGTGCTTGTGGATGTTAAAGTAATTTTATATATGAACCTGAACTTTTAATCGATTAATATAGTCGAAAAAGGATATTCGCCAGTGGTCAATTTTATTAGCGAGGTTAGCAAATTAATAATTTAACAAATAATTGCTCATAATTTTTTTCCTTAAATTGTTTATTTCGGTGACAGTTGATGGTGAAAAAAGTATGGCAGAGATTTACTCCCCGAAACCTACCCTTAGCGACAAAAATAGGGTTGAGAATAGAATTATATTTTTTATTTCCGACCCTGTAGGTTACAATGAGAATTTTATTTTCTTAAATTAATTAGTTCGAGGACAGTTCATTGTAAAAAAAGTTTGGCCGCGATTTACTCTATGGAACCTACCCTTAGCGACAAAAATAGGGTTGAGAATAGAATTATATTTTTTATTTCCGACCCTGTAGGTTACAATGAGAATTTTATTTTCTTAAATTATTTAGTTCGAGGACAGTTCATTGTAAAAAAAGTTTGGCCGCGATTTACTCTATGGAACCTACCCTTAGCGACAAAAATAGGGTTGAGAATAGAATTATATTTTTTATTTCCGACCCTGTAGGTTACAATGAGCATTTTATTTTCTTAAATTATTTAGCTCGAGGACAGTTCATTGTAAAAAAAGTTTGGCCGCGATTTACTCTATGGAACCTACCCTTAGCGACAAAAATAGGGTTGAGAATGAATTATATTTTTATTTCCGACCCTGTAGGTTACAATGAGAATTTTATTTTCTTAAATTAATTAGTTCGAGGACAGTTCATTGTAAAAAAAGTTTGGCCGCGATTTACTCTATGGAACCTACTCTTAGCGACAAAAATAGGGTTGAGAATAGAATTATATTTTTTATTTCCGACCCTGTAGGTTACAATGAGCATTTTATTTTCTTAAATTATTTAGTTCGAGGACAGTTCATTGTAAAAAAAGTTTGGCCGCGATTTACTCTATGGAACCTACCCTTAGCGACAAAAATAGGGTTGAGAATAGAATTATATTTTTTATTTCCGACCCTGTAGGTTACAATGAGAATTTTATTTTCTTAAATTAATTAGTTCGAGGACAGTTCATTGTAAAAAAAGTTTGGCCGCGATTTACTCTATGGAACCTACCCTTAGCGACAAAAATAGGGTTGAGAATAGAATTATATTTTTTATTTCCGACCCTGTAGGTTACAATGAGAATTTTATTTTCTTAAATTATTTAGTTCGAGGACAGTTCATTGTAAAAAAAGTTTGGCCGCGATTTACTCTATGGAACCTACCCTTAGCGACAAAAATAGGGTTGAGAATAGAATTATATTTTTTATTTCCGACCCTGTAGGTTACAATGAGCATTTTATTTTCTTAAATTATTTAGCTCGAGGACAGTTCATTGTAAAAAAAGTTTGGCCGCGATTTACTCTATGGAACCTACCCTTAGCGACAAAAATAGGGTTGAGAATGAATTATATTTTTATTTCCGACCCTGTAGGTTACAATGAGAATTTTATTTTCTTAAATTAATTAGTTCGAGGACAGTTCATTGTAAAAAAAGTTTGGCCGCGATTTACTCTATGGAACCTACCCTTAGCGACAAAAATAGGGTTGAGAATAGAATTATATTTTTTATTTCCGACCCTGTAGGTTACAATGAGAATTTTATTTTCTTAAATTATTTAGTTCGAGGACAGTTCATTGTAAAAAAAGTTTGGCCGCGATTTACTCTATGGAACCTACCCTTAGCGACAAAAATAGGGTTGAGAATAGAATTATTTTTGTTATTTCCGACCCTGTAAGTTTCAGTGAGAATTTTATTCCTTAAATTATTTAGTTCAAGGACAGTTCATTGAAAAAAAGTATGGCTGCGATTTATTATCAGGAACCTACCCTTAGCGATAAAAATAGGGTTGAAACTTGAATAAATTTTTTTTCCCAATCTGCAACTTTCAATGAGAATTTTATTTTCTTAATTTATTTAGTTCCAGGACACTTCACTGTAAAAAAAGTATGGCCGCGATTTACTATCCGGAACCTACCCTTAGCGACAAAAGTAGGGTTGAGAATAGAATTTTTTTTTTTCGGACCCTGTAAGTTTCAATGAGAATTTAATTTTCTAAAATTATTTAGTTCGACGATAGTTCTTTGTAAAAAAATATGGCCGCGATTTACTCTCTGGGACCCACCCTTAGCGAAAGAAATAGGGCTGAGAATAGAACTATTTTTGTTATTTCCGACCCTATAAGTTTCAATGAGAGTTTTATTTTCTTAAATTATTTATTTCGATGACAGTTGATATTGAGGAAAGTATGTTTTCGATTTACTCTTTGGAACGTACCCATAGCAGGGAAAATAATGGTGAGAATAGATTTGCATTTTTTATTTTCGACCCTGTGAGTTTCAATGAACTGTCCTCGAACTAAATAATTTAAGAAAATAAAATGCTCATTGTAACCTACAGGGTCGGAAATAAAAAATATAATTCATTCTCAACCCTATTTTTGTCGCTAAGGGTAGGTTCCATAGAGTAAATCGCGGCCAAACTTTTTTTACAATGAACTGTCCTCGAACTAATTAATTTAAGAAAATAAAATGCTCATTGTAACCTGCAGGGTCGGAAATAAAAAATATAATTCTATTCTCAACCCTATTTTTGTCGCTAAGGGTAGGTTTCATAGAGTAAATCGCGGCCAAACTTTTTTTACAATGAACTGTCCTCGAACTAAATAATTTAAGAAAATAAAATGCTCATTGTAATTTACAGGGTCGGAAATAAAAAATATAATTCTATTCTCAACCCTATTTTTGTCGCTAAGGGTAGGTTCCATAGAGTAAATCGCGGCCAAACTTTTTTTACAATGAACTGTCCTCGAACTAATTAATTTAAGAAAATAAAATTCTCATTGTAACCTACAGGGTCGGAAATAAAAAATATAATTCTATTCTCAACCCTATTTTTGTCGCTAAGGGTAGGTTGCATAGAGTAAATCGCGGCCAAACTTTTTTTACAATGAACTGTCCTCGAACTAAATAATTTAAGAAAATAAAATGCTCATTGTAACCTACAGGGTCGGAAATAAAAAATATAATTCTATTCTCAACCCTATTTTTGTCGCTAAGGGTAGGTTCCATAGAGTAAATCGCGGCCAAACTTTTTTTACAATGAACTGTCCTCGAACTAAATAATTTAAGAAAATAAAATTCTCATTGTAACCTACAGGGTCGGAAATAAAAAATATAATTCTATTCTCAACCCTATTTTTGTCGCCAAGGGTAGGTTCCATAGAGTAAATCGCAGCCAAACTTTTTTTACAATGAACTGTCCTCGAACTAATTAATTTAAGAAAATAAAATTCTCATTGTAACCTACAGGGTCGGAAATAAAAAATATAATTCATTCTCAACCCTATTTTTGTCGCTAAGGGTAGGTTCCATAGAGTAAATCGCGGCCAAACTTTTTTTACAATGAACTGTCCTCGAACTAATTAATTTAAGAAAATAAAATTCTCATTGTAACCTACAGGGTCGGAAATAAAAAATATAATTCTATTCTCAACCCTATTTTTGTCGCTAAGGGTAGGTTCCATAGAGTAAATCGCGGCCAAACTTTTTTTACAATGAACTGTCCTCGAACTAAATAATTTAAGAAAATAAAATGCTCATTGTAACCTACAGGGTCGGAAATAAAAAATATAATTCTATTCTCAACCCTATTTTTGTCGCTAAGGGTAGGTTCCATAGAGTAAATCGCGGCCAAACTTTTTTTACAATGAACTGTCCTCGAACTAATTAATTTAAGAAAATAAAATTCTCATTGTAACCTACAGGGTCGGAAATTAAAAATATAATTCATTCTCAACCCTATTTTTGTCGCTAAGGGTAGGTTCCATAGAGTAAATCGCGGCCAAACTTTTTTTACAATGAACTGTCCTCGAACTAAATAATTTAAGAAAATAAAATGCTCATTGTAACCTACAGGGTCGGAAATAAAAAATATAATTCTATTCTCAACCCTATTTTTGTCGCTAAGTGTAGGTTCCATAGAGTAAATCGCGGCCAAACTTTTTTTACAATGAACTGTCCTCGAACTAATTAATTTAAGAAAATAAAATTCTCATTGTAACCTACAGGGTCGGAAATAAAAAATATAATTCTATTCTCAACCCTATTTTTGTCGCTAAGGGTAGGTTTCGGGGAGTAAATCTCTGCCATACTTTTTTCACCATCAACTGTCACCGAAATAAACAATTTAAGAAAAAAAATTATGAGCAATTATTTGTTAAATTATTAATTTGCTAACCTCGCTAATAAAATTGACCACTGGCGAATATCCTTTTTCGACTATATTAATCGATTAAAAGTTCAGGTTCATTTTTATATCATCTTTTAACCGTTTTGCTTATAAAAAGGCTGATATATTTCACGATTTAAATATTTAATTGGAAGCAAGCAGCCGTAAATAATAATTATTAATCACTGCTACAAGACTGCATATGGATATTGAACACCCTCAGCATTTCTTAAAGCACGCGTTTATTAGAAAAAACACTCGCACACGCCGATTTTATCTTATTTTTTATATTTTCTTATGTTTTTTGATATTATACAGGGTGCATCAAAAAAAGCTGAACAAATGTCAACTTTGATTTCTAAATGGCAACCCTATAACTTTTTACCGCTAAATTCACCAAGAAGGTTTAAGACTTAACACAACAAATATAGGCTTATATAAAGATATTAAGGATAAGAATCTAGCAATAAAGTTTTGAAATATGTAAAAAAATTAAATGTATCCTGAAAATAAATAAAATTCTCCATTTTTGCTCGTTCAGTAATAAAAAAAGAATTTTTTTTATGCTTGCTTTTATGGTTTAAAACTTGCTTGACTTATCGTTGCTCTTGTCAGTTTAAACCCTCTGCTGTCAATTTAAAACGGTCTTAAGGTTAGATCATGTTGGTGAATTAGGTGGCTAATGTTTTGGAATACTTGAAGAAAATTCAAATATTCAATACACTAAAGTAAAATAGTTTTTGAAATATTTATTCCGAAGTTCCATTTTTTAAATGAATTTAATTGGGTGAATCCAAACATTAATTTTAACCTTTTTTTTTTCATAGCCTAACGGTCAATAATTTGAAAACGGATAAATTTAGGTTTTTCTTTAACTACGAGTTTATATGGCCGTTGCGACCGAGGCCATATAACTAGTTTCTTTCTCCCGTCCCGCGCTTAAACCCCATTTGCCCAGGAACCAATCAGGAAGGTTTATATGTTAATTAGGTTTGGGAGATCGTCCTTTAAGATAAAAAAAACAGAAGGATGCCTCATCTAAGAGGGGCTGGATACTTCCATCGCCCAAATAGGATTGTTGGTTACGTGTGTAACCGAATGTAACAAAAAATCACTTTATGACAGACATTTACATATTTCAGACCGATTCTTTTGCTTGAACGGCCAGATGCAGAGTTAACTGTCCACCACAGATATTCATTTTCACTGCACAAAGGAAGGATTTATGGGGCAAAAATCACCCCGTTTCCGTCGAGCCCCAATTACTCAAAAACATTCCTCTAAACACTCACCTCGCAACGAACGTTCCCCCCTTACACCATACATTCAGCCCGGACTTCAGCCTTCGGCCCCAAACAACCAAACCGCGTTTTTTTTCTTGCTGCAAGGGCCTACCTATAGTTTAACGACCAAAAAGGAAGTCCGTAAATTTAGGTTAAGGTATACTCTATGAGAGATATTCAGAATTTCACGAAGAATTCGAACATATAAAAAAGTTACCATTTAAAAAAATCAAAGTTTTAACGCATCCTTTATAAAGCCGAAAAGCAAAAAATGTGAAATAAAATCGACGTATCCGACAGTTTCCCGAATAAACCCCCGTTTTAAAGGATACGAATATGTCAACATGCAAAGTTGAAGTTTTAATTCTCAACGTTCCACTGCTTTCAGCAACTAATTGTGTAGTGTTTGGATCAAAAATATTTTATCTTGATTAAAAACTGCAATTAGTTCTGAAATATACCATGTCAAGCACTTTTTCTTTAAAAGCCAGCAGGGCATATTTTGACTGTAGATGACTTGCGACAGGTCCGCACACAGCTAGTCATATATTGTTTTGATGTAAATCAAAGGCTTTTAGTTAAAGTAACTCTAACCTTTATTCTATTCCCACCTTTATTTCAGACCATCGCCATTGTTGGGTTTATTTATAAACGTTCTATATATCGATGTTTTATACACCTAATGCAAAAAGAACAAAAAAACAAACCATGTAACTAAATGTAATGTAAAATAACTGATTTAAAAAGCTCTGCACTATAAAAAGTTTATTTTAAAATGCATTCTGCGCTCGGTATAAAAAAAAGTCTAAGTTAATACGCATTCTGAATGCATAACGAATAAATTTACTTATAGACATTAATATTCAAATGTGTTTATTATTCAAGAAAATAGATTTAAACGATGATTTATGAAGAAACCACATTACCTGTTCTATTTCATTTTAACTTCTTAATAAAATAACGCTTACTAAATATTATATAGTTTACTTGATGTTTGGACGATATTTGCAAGTATTAATGCAATTCGAGTAAATTTGGCTTAAATTCTGGAAGTAATAATCAATATATCCGATAAATTTAAAGAAATTACAAATTGATTAAAATTACGATGAGTACAAGATTATCGCCAGACATCTCTTCATATGCAAATCTTTTGAACTCCACATAGAAATGTTATTTTTAAAATGTTAAATATTTTATGAAAAATTTAAATAGTCGACGATACCGGATTATAGTTTTGTTTACCTTCATATTTCAGAACTTAAATTCCAGAGTACTAGGTCTTTTGGTTTAAGAGCCTTACATACGTTGAGGTAAATCTCTGTGGTCAACCTGCTATGACCATGGAGAAGGTCAGTGTTTCCCAAGCGATGGTTCGCGAATCCCTAGGGGTTCGTGAGCTTTATAAAGGGGATTCTCGAAAAAAAATATAATGGCGGAATTTTAAATTAAACATCCCAACAGACAATAATCTGTAACGTGACGAATCGCTACGCCGCTAACCATGAGAGTACATTCTCGAACGAGCCGGCAACTTCTACTTCTGCAAAACACCTCTTTTCCCGAATGTGCTGGAACGAACGAAAATAACGTCTACCGATATAAAAACGCTGCAGTCACATATAAGGAAGAGTAGAATCGAACTGAATCGTACAGTGAGCTTAAGAACCTCGAGTGATTTCAAAAAGATAAATGATATTGGTGGTGTAAAGCAGTTTAGCGATTTTTTCTTGTGTAAATAAATTACAACAAATACCCAAGCATTATAAATCACACGTGCGCACGTCGATGTGAAAGAAAATCATTATTGCCCTGTAAATGTATGATGGATCGTTGGTTAAAAAGAGGTAGTTTTGTCAAGTCTGACGATCAGTTGGAAGAGTAATCAATTGCTTCTTCTACTTCAGTCCCTGATTGGGAACCAACACAGGGTGGTAGTTGTCTGGAGCTATCGTCCTGCCACACTGAAAGCGAAGAAAAAATAGCCGAATAGAGTGAGAAAAAGGAAACAAATGGGTTTTTATTTTACCGTAGAGGAGTCAGAACTTAAACCGCTTTGTACAATCCGTAATTAAATTCTGGCGTAGACACCAAAAAAAATGGCAGGTAATTGAAAGTCTAGTGTTTCCTTTTTGCTAACAGATTTAAATGAAGATAATAAAATGACTCTCGAAGCATCATTTCGAGTTAGTTACAGAATTGCATCCGGACAAGCGTATACAGTGGCAAAAAATTTGGTTGGACCGTGTGCTTAAGACATCAAGAAGTGTATGCTAGGAGAAAAAGCGGCTAAGAAAATTGGCCTTGTTCCCTTACCAAAAAACACAGTGTCGCAGAGAATTAATAATTTGGCGAATGATGTGGAAAGTGAATTTTTAAAAAGAGTATAATTGAGTTATTTAGCTATTCATCTTGACCAGTGGACCGCTGTAGCAAACGCTGCAGTATTGCTTGTTCATGTTAGATATTTTTAAAAATCCCTTTCAAGAAGATACATTATCTGTAAAACCAGTGAAAACTTATACGACAGGTGCAGCAATTTTCGATATGATTAATTACTATTTTAAAAAAAGTGAAATAAATTGGTCTTTCTGTTTGGCTGCGTGTACTGATGGTGTAAAATCAATGACCGGAATATTTTCTGGTCTTGTGGTGCGGATAAAGAAGATCAACGATAATATTGAATGGACTCGTTGCTGTATTCATAGACAAGCACCGGCATGTAAGCGTATTCCTGCAATAATCCGGTACTTTAAGCGTTGCTGTAAAAATGTAAATTTTATAAAATCGCGTGCTACAAACTCTCGCCTATTATGTGCGCTTTGTGAAGACTTTGGAAACCTTCACGTTTCTTTACTACTTCATACAGAAGTTAGATGGCTTTCTCCAGGCAAGGTTTTCTCTCGCTAGTTTGAATTGAAGTCTGGAGTTAAAGCATTTTTTCTTGACCCTCCATTTCATTTGTCCTCTTGTGTATTTGATATTCTTTGGCTGCAAAAAATTACATACTTACATTTTTTCTAAATTAAATTATTTAAATCTGTCTTTCCAAGGCCTAGGTATTTGAATATGCATGACAAAAAAACAGCCATGCTAAAGAAGTTCAACTTTTGGATTCAATGTCTGCAGGTGAATGAGGATGAATGTCTTGGTTCTCTCAGCACCATTTTTAAGAAAATGAAATTCAACTTAACGAAAACATTGAAAGGGATATTACTGAACATCTCAAACAACTTCAATTAACGTTCAAGAACTATTTTCCTAATAAACCTATTATATCTGGATCGAACAACTGGATATGTAATCCTTTTTAAGGAGATATAACTCCTTTGGCAATTAACTAAAACCTGTTTTTAAAAATAACTCTTTAATTGATTTTTGGCTCAGTGAAAGAAACGAGTATCCTGTTTTGGTGGAAAAAACCATTAAAGTTTTATTGTCCTTTTGAACAACATATATATATATATATATATATATATATATATATATATATATATATATATATATATATATATATATATATATATACATATACTTGTGACAAAGGATTTTTAACATACACTTAACTGAAAGATAAATACAGAAACAGGTTAAATGCAGAACCTGATCTAAGACTCAAACTTTCAGACATCGAACCGAATTTTGAATGTCTTTGTTCTACCAAACAAATGCAAATATCCCATTGAGGGTATTTTGCAAGTTCTGTATTACTGAATTCATTTTAGTAAACCAATTTTACTGTTTCACTTACTGTTCCTTATGACTACAGAGGGGGTTCGCCAATTTATCTTGATTTTTAGAAGGGGTTCGTACGAAGAAAAAGGTTGGGAACCGCTGCAGTAGATCAATCAATAAAGAGAAAAATAAATGATCCTGTGACAAAAATACTATCAGGATACCGACTGTGCCGTCACATTAAAAACAATCCGTAGTGATATTTTATGTTTTCCACTTTCAACTATGATTCATTAATTTGTTATAAACAATTAAAACAACAAAATAGCGTTTTTTTTTGTTTATAAAATTAAAAATAATGAAGCAATCTCAATGGCGTATACAGGCGAATTGTAGAGAATAAAAATACCAACAAAATGACCTCTGATCGACTCAATCGGATCATTAGTAATGGAAGAAAAACAGGAAAAAAAAAACGGAAAATTCAGAACTTTTTCAAAAATTCATCTCTGTCTTTTTTCAAGTTGTAGCGCTGGCCCTTCGCGAAATAATACCAATTTATATGTACTATATGCGTGCCAAAAACAGACAGCTGTAGGTTTATTAGTTTTTGAACAATTGCTATTTCAAATTTTTATTGCACTTGGTCCGATCTTAATTTGGTAAAAAGATTTTAAAAGTAGAAGTATCATTCAACAAACTTATATTTTCATTCTGCATCAAAAAGTCTGTGAAATACGTGAAAAATGCTAGCAAACATGAGCGAAAAAGGCCGAGGGCGTGAAAGTAAGAGTGGAGTCGTATTTATATAGTACAGGGTGAGTCAACGATTGGATGAAGTAGGTTTGTGCCTTTTCGGTGAAATTAACAAAGAAACTATATTTATTGTTTGATATAGTTCATTTTTACGCAGATTTTAAAAATATTTAGGACTCTACAGGGTGAGCCAAAAAACTAGGACAGCATAAAGTTTTATTTTTTTAAATAGAACACCCTATATACGAATCGTATTTTCGATTTAGCTTATAATTTTAAATCTTTTTTATTAAGGATTTACTATAACAAAACTTTATAGTTTCTGAGATAATTAAGTTTAAAGAAAAAAAGTCACATTTTCAAGCATCAATTCAATCCTAAATAACGTTTTCAATTTTGTGACAAATATATTCAAATTTGGAATTTAGCAAGGCCAAGGACAAGTTAACATAATTTTTACCTAATATTTGCAATAAAAGCTACAGGGTGTTGAACACATCGGCTCAAATTTGAACAAGTTTAAATGAATAAATATCTTTTTTTTTAAATGGTACACTCTGTATATTTTCATGTTATTTAATAGAGTAATAAAAACCCTAAAAGTTTTGTTCAATATATCCTATACCTATTTATAATAGTTTTTGAGATATTTCAGTTTTTCTTATTTTCCATACTTTTTTACAGAAATAGTCTTCATTATCATAGTAGCCATGGCAAAAACAATGTAAAAGAACATTTTTCTGTGTGTCAAATTTATAACCGCAATCGCTTCTTTTGCTTTTTATGTAGTGTAGTTTGTTTTTTTTTTGCATTCATCTTATATTGTAAAATGAATTTCTACAAGAAGAACTACCCCAACTGCTTCAAGGTCTCGATAGGGATGAGCTCGACAGTATGTGGTTCCAGCACGATGGTGCGCCTTCGCATTACCATCATGAAGTTCGTGCATTTTTGGACCAACGATATCCGTAAAAATGGATTGGATGTGGGGGTTTCATTGAGTGGCCACCAAGGTCTTGCGACATCACCCCATTAGATTTCTTTCTATGGGATTATATTAAAAATAAGTTGTATGTTAATCCACCAACAACAGTGGAAGATATGCGAAACAGGATTAGGGATACCTGTAGAACAATAACGCCACTAATTTTGTCCAGGGTCCGAGAAAATCTGCAAAAAAGACTAAATTTGTGCATTGCACAAGAGGGTCGTTTATTCGAATACTTATTAAAAAGAAATAATTAATCTCAGTATTTAATAGGTAATTTTTTTGTTTCAATTTAGTATAAAAGTAAATATGTATTTGCCTTGTCGTTATTGTTGTGTTAATTTTTTCACATTATGTTTAATTAAACTATTGCCGTTGTAATATACCGATTAATGTATTTCATCATATTTAACCACATTCTGTTTGTTTCTGTAGTTTCTTTTTATTATTTTACATGGCTACTATGATAATGAAGACTATTTCTGTAAAAAAGTATGGAAAATAAGAAAAACTGAAATATCTCAAAAACTATTATAAATAGGTATAGGATATATTGAACAAAACTTTTAGGGTTTTTATTACTCTATTAAATAACATGAAAATATACAGAGTGTACCATTTAAAAAAAAAGATATTTATTCATTTAAACTTGTTCAAATTTGAGCCGATGTGTTCAACACCCTGTAGCTTTTATTGCAAATATTAGGTAAAAATTATGTTAACTTGTCCTTGGCCTTGCTAAATTCCAAATTTGAATATATTTGTCACAAAATTGAAAACGTTATTTAGGATTGAATTGATGCTTGAAAATGTGACTTTTTTTCTTTAAACTTAATTATCTCAGAAACTATAAAGTTTTGTTATAGTAAACTCTCAAGAAAAAAGATTTAAAATTATAAGCTAAATCGAAAATACGATTCGTATATAGGGTGTTCTATTTAAAAAAATATAACTTTATGCTGTCCTAGTTTTTTGGCTCACCCTGTAGAGTCCTAAATATTTTTAAAATCTGCGTAAAAATGAACTATATCAAACAATAAATATAGTTTCTTTGTTAATTTTACCGAAAAGGCACAAACCTACTTCATCCAATCGTTGACTCACCCTGTACATACGATTCCCTCGGCAGCAGCCCAGGATCTAAAGATGCAAAAATGCAACGTCGAGATGTTTGCGCTATGTGAGGATAGATGGCATCACATCACAAGAAATTAATGAAATATTTAAAAATGACCCTAAAAACAATTGACCAAGTATGTCGATCTACTCGCAAGCTTTTTTAGTAATGAAATTTTTAAATTGGTGAAATCACCGAGGTCTTTCGAACGACAATGGGTTTGATCATGCAAGTTACACACTTACAGATTTTGACTCTGGCTGAGGTTACCGATCAGGCTGACGAATGAATTTTTCTATTTGCTCCGGCTGCATGTTCTACTAGTAAGTAGTGATAATTTTTTAGATCGCTTTTAGATGAGAAAAAATCAGAACTGTTCATACATCGGTTCCATTTAATAATGCTATCTTTGTCTCAGTGAAGGAGTTAAAGCTCGTCAGGTCCTCATTACAGGTTAGAACATGGGATAAATTTACACTGTTAACTAGGCGCTAGCATTTTTGTGTTTGATGACCTTGTTTTGGTTATCACCCAGCCAATTCCCTCCCAAGAACAAAGGTTAATTAAGTATTATAAACTCATTTTTGTATGTCACAAATAGCATAGCTAAATCACAGATTTGTCGATTTCTTTATTCTATAAAATGATTTTAGACGGGAAGGTACTATAATCAGACTGGGATTTAACTATAAATTAGATATTTTAAAAGTATAAGTATAGTAAAAACATGCACATATACTTCATCACAAAGTAATATTAATGCGTTTAGGCTGTGATCAAATTTGCAAATTTAAAGATATCTCTTTACATCCACCATCCTATGGCATTTATTATTGGTCATTAATGTAATGAGTTTGGCAAAGAAAAAGAAAAAAATATGAAAAAGTGCTAATTCATCCACGGAATCAAAGTACACGCTTTCAGTTCTCGTAACTCTTACTTGAACAAGAAGAATATCTTATTTAAACTGTTTAAAAAATAACACCACTCTAAAATCTAAATCTATTCCGCACGTTTGGATATATCGTTTATCTCCCATTTACTGAAAGAGAGAGTATCAAACCTCATTAGAAATATGTAAATCTTTAACCGGATGATCGAAATCATTTTTACGATTTCTATACCTTAATAATGTGGCTTCTAAAAAAATGAGGATTTCCCAGGTATGAGAGCAATTAAATGCTATCATTGGCGTGCAGACAAGGAATTGAATTTAATATTCTGCAATATGAAGAGATATCGTCTTTTGCAGGGTTGTATAAAGAATGAATTAGTGGTACTGTTAAGTGAGCTTTTTAATTAAATACTCAACACTAATTATGTTATTTGTCTGTGAATTAACTTCCACTGTTTTTTTTTTAATGTTTATACGTGATACCTAAGCATCTTGTATGGTATGGAGTGTTCGAAAATAACATCGGGAAACTTGGGGAGGTGATTTTGTTACTTATTCATAATTTAGTTATTTCTGGATGTATTAAGTTTATATTTGGCGTCAAGGCTCAGTCCAATGAACAATTTCATCCAAATGCAAAATTGTTTTCTTAACTTGTCATCAGAAGAAGAATACGAGGATTGATGCCTATGCTCCATCCCTGATCTACATGGAATAAGAAATGAATAAAATTTATACCTTACTTTTCAACATAATTGCCTTCAATACTCTTTTTAATAATACTTCAACCTTTTTACGATTTTCTGGAATAGAGTTGTCCAAACCCCTGATTTATGGGGGCCATAATTTTTTCTCTTTTTGAAAATACTTTGCAACATATACTTTCTGTTAGTTTTAGAAACAGGCTATAACCACTAGAGGTCAGATTAGCTGATTAATGTAAGTGTTAAAATAAATCCAATCCTTTTTTCGTAATAATAGTAGTGACAATATAAGACGCGTTATTCTGATGAGAGTACCCCCTTGTTTACTTTCTAGGCGTTTATCCTTGACTACACTGTAAAAAAACTTTAAACATATTAATTTTAAGGTAATGTGCTGGAAGTAAATTTCATAAATGTTAATGCATTAAATTTAATCATTTTTACATTAAATCTAATGTAATTATTCATTAAATTTGGTCTTCAGTTACTTTATTGAAATTTAAGTTAATATTCACTTAAATTTAAAGTACATAGCTTCAATTTCAAACTGCATGTAACTTATTCACGATTTAAGGTACAAAATCATTAAATTGAATTGATGAATGCACATTAAATTTAAGGTTATTTTTAACAGTGTAGGTTTTACAATTTTGATATGAGTTGGGCATACTAACGTCCTATAATTGCGTGTCTTTCTTTAAAAAATAATTGAGAAAATAACCAATAGTGAGTATAATATAATTGCAATTGGGTGTATAAATACATTTATATTAGAGAAACAATTTTAGTTCTCAGCCTTATACTATAAAGGGAGGCGTACTTTGTTTTAACCCGGTTTGAGACAAGGCATTATCTCAGATTGAACTGAAATATCAGGAAAGGGTGGAAGTCTCTCCCATGGCAGTGCGCTGCCATCTGCAAACCCATGTCGAAGTCATTGGTTCCCCTTGGTACAGAGTAGGAAAGCGCATCTAAACATGAGAAAGGCAAATCCTTTAAGCAATTTATATCAGATCAAGTTGTAAAGTCTAATACAAGCAGCGCCATCTCCCAGTATTCCCTTCAATCTGAATATTTAATCTCGTGGAGATCTATATACCAATAATGGGTACAATATACTTACAGTGGAGTGTATACATACATTTATATTAGAGAAATTATTTTAGTTCTCATTATACTATAAGGGGAGGTGTACTCTGTTCTGTTGTCTGTGCTTTGTCTTTAACCGTGTTAGAACAGAGTAAGTCTTCCCTTATTGAATAAGGTTTTTCAGTTGCTTGAAAACTAAAACAGTTTATCTAATATAAACATATTACACTGAAATGCAAGTACATTGTACCCACTCTACGAGATTAAATATTCAAACTGCATGGAATTCTGGGAGATGGCGCTGCTTGTAGTAGACTTCATAATTGGCTTGATATAAGTTGCTTAAAGAATTCGCTTCTTTTATGTTTAGGTGCGCTTGCCTACTATGTACTGATGAGAACCAATTAGTTCGAAATCGGTCTGCCAACAGTAATGCACTCTCATGGGAGAGGCTTCCACCCTTTTCTGGTATTTCTGAGGTAGTGCTTTGTCTGTAGCCGTATTAGAACAGAATACGCCTCCCCTTATATTATAAGGTAATTTCTCTAATATAAATGTTAAGAAAATAATCCTTCAAGCATCTAAAAGCCATTTCCAGCAGACACCTTCACTTGGAATTTTTAAGGAATTGGAGAGCCACGGAGTTTGTATTTCATACTACGACTTTTAGTTTCAGGATTATAGTGATGGGCTCATCGTTACGAATCTGACGTTTGCTTCCCTGATGCTTTCCTTTATGTGCTTCCAGCTAGTTTCTATATTGTCAGTTTCTGCTATTCTGCTAAGGTTCAGGGAGATTCTGTTCTTATAAGCTAGGCATATTTGTGGGTTTCGTAGTTTATTCGTGTCGTGTTGTGCCTCTGTTCTGGATTTATTGTTTTTGTGTGAAGATATGCGAGTTCTAACTTTGGCTGTCACCAACAGGTGATCGGAGTCTGCTTCGGCCCCTATGTAGCACTTGTACGGGGCGAAACATTTATTTCAGGGTCATCTGGACGTTCTGATCGAGATATAAAGCAATTTAATCAGGAATCAGGATTCAAAAGTTAACGATTTGAAGTATCTTTGCCCATTTACTGCTTTCCAAAAATGAGGTGTGGTTAAAATCCCAGCCCATACGTTTACTTTTCATGAAAACGGGTATCTATAGATATGACTGATCTATTTAGGCAAAAGGTGGTATCATCGGAACACAAAATATATTTAACAACGTTTTTATCATTATGACAAATGTTCTGAATGGTTTCACAGAATCCTATGCGTCGAACAAAGTTATCATTTAACTAGTGTATAAAAGTTATTTTATATTAACGATATTTCTCTATTTGAGATATTTTGTACGGATTTGTACCCCGTCTCAAAATTTGCGCCTACTTGACGAGTGTCGTTATGAAGATTGCCTTGATATGTCATGCGATTTGTCATTCTCCCTTAATTTAAGATGGACCACTTTTTTCTTTATTTCGAATAGTTCTAGTTTCCCAAGATTTTTACAAAATTTTTCTACCCGTACATCGGGCTATTGGCTATAGAATTCAATGAACTCCGTTAAAAAACTCGCAAACCTTTACTGTAGAGCATTCTGTTAATATTTTGAAAATGGCTAAATTTAGGTATAAGGAATACTTTGTGATGAATGTTCAGAATTTTACGAAGAGTTTGAAGGGTAGAGTTGCCATTTAAAAAATCAGTTGTGGTGGAACATTGTTCAAATATACATCTCCTTTTAAACTATTTAAGGTAATTCATGCTTTTAGGTAATAATGAATTTTCGAAAGTTAGATAAACTTTGTATTATATTTCAGTTGAAAAAACTCAAATTTAAATACTTACGTTGATAGAACTCTGGTAATAGGTCGTTCCCGTTCTGAAACAAAAACATATCATTAAATTTTTATTACAAATTATTATCATGATTTAGAAAATGACAAAAATGCTTCAAGTTAGTAAAATTATATAGCCTAGTGTATTTTTTTTTAATATTTAAGTAACTTCAGTGTATTTTAAAAAACGGTTTCTATCTACTTTACTAAAGATAGGCATATGAAAACATCTTTACGTTGGGCACGGCATTTCTGGAGCGGCTCCGTGCGTTTCGAGGACATTTCTGAAACCAAACTGGGTAACATCCAGATCAGCTTCACATTTATTTCTAATGCGTCCACGTATGGTGCGTAAAGTGACATTTCCTTGCGCGCTGCTTCTTCGGCAGTGTTATGAAAATTGATTTTAGCCATTCATTTGGTATCTCATCACTGTTATATATAGCACTTATTTACACATTTGTAAGATACGTATCCTGGCTTAGTTATATTTTCAGGGGAAAATCATGGGACCCCCCCCCCTGATTTTACTAAGAAACGGTGGTGAGAATTACAATAACATTACTGACAACTCTAATTAATTTATATTTGTGATGGCAGATAGTAGGCTATTTAATGCGCCGGACAGCCAACTGAGAAAGTGATTGTGAAAGGACATAGTGTTTAGATTAAAAGTGACTGAATCCGTCATATTGGATGCATTATTTTAAAATCTAGAAAAATTTAATGATGAAAAATCAATCACATGCAAATTTATATGTGGAGAAGTTAAACCCCGTAACACATGTTTTTATGAAAAATAATGAAATTTATTCTTTAAAGCCGTCATTTTGGATCTACCATTTTGAAAATGTATTAACTGAAATTTGGCTATTGCAAATCGATTCAAGTAGTAGTTTCTTAATACACAACTGCTAAAACCCCTTTATTTGAATATCTGTTTTATAGTGATTGGATTGATAGTCTGGTATAAATCCGTCTTTTTGAAATTTAACTTCGTTCGTACTATTAAAAATTATTTAATCACTTGAAAATTTATATTTGTGGAATTTAAATCCCGTATACTTTCATGGCAAAATAATGAAATTTAGTCTTTAAGTCTGCTATCTACTAGATCCGCCATTTTCAAAATAGTATTATAAAACATTATCATTGAATTGAGAAATACCAAAAATCATTTTATATGTGTTTAGAAATAAATTGGCAGAGTCGGTTAGTATTTATAGCAAAGAATTAAACATTACGTCTAAGATTTGTTCATATTGGTCGCCATTTTGTTTTTTCCAAAAAGGACCAACTGCAAGTGAAACTAGAGATCTTTACCAAAAATTTAAGCTCAATATAAGCTATTTTGGTAAACAATGGAGACAAAGAACTCCTCATATATTTTCCTTGAACCGCAACTTTTTTTCGTTTCACTTAATCGTTTGACCATAATTTTGACCCACTTCCATTCAAAAATCCCCAACTTACATAAAAAATAACTTTTTTAAATTATAATTCATACTTTTCAACATATTTAAAAAAAATTGAGACATTCATTTGAAATCTTGGATGTTCGCATACATATCTTTTGTTGCAGTCATTTCTACAAAGAAATTTTAGATTTTTGGTCGCTGACAGTGACCCGAGTCTCATTTCCAGTAAACCTGGTGCCCCCGACTTTTGATGCATTTAATTCGTATATTACATTTATCAAGATCATTTTTATACAATTCTCTCAGTTAGTTTTCGTTTTCCTTAATGTCTTACAAGAACAGTCTTCTGTATTGATCTTAAACTTAGTTTGATTGCCTTTGAGACTTTTTCTTTAATAGACGCCGGTTTCAGCAGACTTATTCATTTTCGAAGTAACTGATCAGATTCATAATCATTTCTGTAGTTAGGAGACGTTAAAAAAAAACCTTGGAACCGATTTTTGTTCGCTATGTAACAATTATTTTGTGATAACTGATGCATTTCCCAAAAATGTGGGAATCTTTTAATAAATTTTACGTTTGTCACACGTAAATGCTGATGTGCACATTTTTATAACTTTTAGAATTGTGTGCTTCTCCCTCCGGATTATCAATGACCAATAAGCTTATCACGATTACACTTTGGACATCGTTATAACGATATTTTTACCTTAACTTGAGCAAAACAGCACTAGATTAATCTATTTCTGATCGATTTATGTTCGGTCTAGTTAAATGGAAGGCGACTACAAGCTTCTTCTACTATGGTGCACAAGAATATCTGCTACTTAAATATTTTACAAAATTTTTGATTATTATCAAGACTTTTCGGGTTCTTTACGTCTTAGAATTAGACTCGATAAAGAATATCTTTTATTATTAAGAAAATAGGCTCATAAATCCAAAAATTGTGACCATAGAATGACCCAAGGTACCGAACTAAAAGTGGGCCATATTTCAAATAGATTTGGGAGAAATGGGGGCACAATAAATTTGTATCAATTCTGTAAAACACTTGTTCATCACCCTATATAATTTTTTACAAGGCAACTTTCGATGATAGACAATGTTAAATACATCCGAAATTTTGAGATGAGTGATTTCTATTATCGCGTAGTTTATGGCGTTGCTTTAAATAAAAGAATCATTGGTATCAATAATCACCCACTTCGCGACTTGATTGTTCAAATACCTTTAAAATTCACACCTTAAAACATTGTATCTGTTTATAATGGTATTTTATTATTATTAAAAATATTAGCTTCGCTTTCTATACTCAGAATTTATATCCATTAATTATTTTTCTGTATTGAAAACAAATTCAAGTTTCTATTTTTTTTAATTATCTTTTGTTTGCCTCTATAATAATTTTAATTAACTCAAAGTGAATAACTTCGAGAATAAAATTATTATCTATAATAGGATAGTATTTTCTTACGCATTAACGTATGTATATATATATATATATATATATATATATATATATATATATATATATATATATATAAAATAAATCGGTGTTAATAAATGTTCGTATAAGAAAAAACTTATTTCCAAAATGGCCTTTTTTGGATATAGCAGATAAATTTAATATTAAAATTCCGTTTAAACATATTATTATAAAGATATTCTGTAAAAGCGACTTTTATTGATCAATAGGAAAGTAAAAATATAGTAATAAAGATGAAAATGAATTTATCACCTGACTTCATCACATCCGTAAAAAGAGAAATGATTTTTATTCGCATACTGGTAAAATAATTTTAAAAACTAATATGATATTTCGTCAATGAAAATGATAATTATTACACACAAGCTCGACTCTTAACAGAATTAACATATCGCATAAATATATTTGTATATATCAACTTCCTTCACATCGCATCACAAATGACTAAGACAAATTATGACGTTTAAACTCAAGGAAATACAAATTAGGCGTGCTTTGAGGATTTTATTAAAATTGTAGTGAAAGGTAACTTTGAACTAATAATATTATGCATCATCATTATTCATGTTTATGATTTTGAAAATAAGCAAAACAGTGAAAAATATTAGGTATTTTCGAAGCTTTTCTAGAACGTCAAAGGTGGATGCAAAGTTCAGTAAAAAAAACACCGATGATGATTCGAAATATATTTTTTTAATCAGATACAAAATCATTTGTTATCGGTAATATTGGTAGATCCTTCGATACAATGATATGGAAAAATTAAAAAAAAAATCAATGGAAAGGCCTTGAAACCAATTTAAAATTGGTTATTTTTCAAAACAGTGTTACTTTTATATCTAATAGTCTAAAAAACCTGACCTGTATTTTAAGGGTTTAAAAATATTTGTGATTGCACGTTCTCAGTGAAGTAGGGAGCTTAATTAAAGTTCAGTTCTTTTTTTTGCCAAAAATTGAGGCTTTTAAAATTTTTTCACGTTCTTAAGTGTCTAAGAGTATTTTTTGACTACAAATGAATAACAGGGTGTAGAGTTACCAAATGAAAAGCAAGTTATACATTTTACATAAAAAATAAATAGTTTTACTGCTTAAATTGATTTTAGTAGTTTTCATCCCATTTATAACATCAAAAGATCTATAAAGGGGCTATTAGACTACATAATATTCAGCTTTCCCAAGTTTAAAGAGCGCGAATTGCACGGTCCTTCAGGATCCTGAATTAGAGGAAGAATAATTGCCGAGAATGCCTAAAATCTGATATTTAACACGGTATCGTGCTTTCTAAACACTTAAAAATAAGCCGTATTCTAGCCGTAGTGGTTGGTTGTATGAAAATAAAGAAAGGAAGTGCTGGACGAACAGCATCGTATAATCATCGTATCTAATATTTATGTTAAAATAATCTTAGTAATTTTTATTCCATAAAAATGGCATATCTTTATAAATATCGAGAATTTTTACGGAGTTTTCTTTTCTTTATTTGCCATTTTCGCGCAACACCAATCTACTAGGTCAGCCAGCGTCGCTTGTCGCATGTCGATTAAATAAGTATCCTAAATGCTACTAGATCATACTAAATTGTGTTCAAATTAACATATAGAGTAAGGAAGATCGGCATTGCCTAACTTAGATTAGGGAGATTCAATATCGATCAGTTGGTCTAATAGGCTCTTAAGTATTAAAGTAATTTTTAAGCTCCAAAAACGTTATAATAATAATGTGAAGACACTTCTTTATACATATAAAAAAATGTCTTCAAATTTTCCCTTTAAAAAGCAATTAGTTTGGTATTTTATATATTTCCTTTAAATTATAGCTTTGTATTGGTTTCCTTAAGACGACTACAAGTATAATGAAATGTTCAAATATTATGAGGTACTTATTAGTTAGTATATTCTTTACAAAGCAGAACATACATTTTACGACTTTTTGTTCCAACAGCTGGTGTATTGGTTCAATCATTTATATATGTATAAGTTATAATATACTCGGGTTTGAAATTTTACCACTTTCTATTAAAGATATTATAAATGCATACAGTAACGCTCAAACATTATTTAAATATGTAAAATTTCATTATCTTGGTCTCACATAAATCTATTCAAAAAAATAAATATATATCTTAACTATTGACTCGCTGACTTTACTCAAAAGGATCATTTGTTTGTTTACTTTGTACGTATTCGAAGAACTACGTATAGCACTGATGGTTTATAAGTATTTTGACAATTATTCAGTTACGATTCGTTGAAGACATGATTGCATAACAGCGTGAGTTTTGTGTTTTATCATTACATTGATATTTATATAACATGCCTAAGCAAAGGAATATTCAAGTGAATTTAAAAAAAAAATGCTATAACTGCCTTAAAGGAAGGAATGCGGTAAACAGAAGTCACTCAGAATTTTAAAGTGTCTCGGCAGCTTGTTAGTGCGTGGAATAAAGTTTATAATAAAATATAGTCTGTGGAAAATAACTCTAGAAGTGATTGCCTGAAAAAAACATGTTTTAAAGAAGATCGCTTAATAAAAAAAATTATCCACTAGTAATGTCCGTAAGTCCGCTGTGGCAATTAAAAACGATTGCAAGAAAAGAAAAGACTTCAGATTACATGGACGACGACCAATCAAAAAGCTTTTCATATCTGCAAAGGACAGAAAGCTACGACTTCGCGGCATAGAACATGGAGGAACTCAGAATAATACTATGGAGTAATGAAAGCAAGTTTAATTTAGTGTCATTTGATGGAATAAAGTATGTTTGAAGTTCTAGAAATAAAAGATATGATATTCGGTACCAAGTACCCACTGTCGTGAAGTTGGACCGTTAATTCACGTTGAAGGGAATAGGGATCGATTTTTGTATGGTGATATATTAAGAAACCAAACGACACCATATGCTAAAGAAAATATGTCATCCCGATCAACATGACAAAAATCCAAAAAGTCAAAAATTCTAGATTGGCAAAGTCAAAGTGCCAACTTAAACCCTATAGAGCATTTGTAGGAGGAGTTGGATCGTCGAGTAAGATGCCGAATTATTCCAACAGCATTTGTGGGAGGAGTTAGATCGTCGAGTAAGATGCCGAATTATTCTAATAAGGAAGCTTTATACGAAGCTCTTGAAAACGAATGGAACAAAAGTTGGTGGACACGATGCCGGCGCGCTGTGAATTTCTCATCGAGATCAAAGGATCTTCAACAAAATATTGATAATGACAGAAGAAAATCTTATCTTTTAATACACAATCTTAAAATTATTTGCAATGTCAAAATATTTTTGATTCTTCATATAAGCAATTCATTATTAAAATCTTTCTACCTGTAAAAAAAAAACAGATTTCTTGAAATAAATAATATTGTTGATTCAAGTATTTTTTTAAATTTATTTTAAGTTAATTTTATCAGGTGGAAAACAAGCATCATTATCATAAATGCATTAAGTGAGAAATTTTAAATCTTCCTAAAATTGTGAAATAAATTAAAAACACATGTTTGTTTTTTAGAAAATATATTTCTCAAGACAATGTTATTATTAGCATTTTGCATTTTATGTACAAGAAAATTATTAAAAAAAAATTATACTAACCCGAAAAGTACATGGAAAAAAGGGTCAATGTTCAACAAATAAAACGCAAAATTGAGAAAATCCTAAAACAGTACAATTTCAGTACTGAATTCGCATAAGGTGGGGAAAATAATTATGCACAAAATTTCGCCAAAGACTGAACATCTATAAACTTAACCTTGGGAATTAAAATACTCTTGTTGAATTATTCAGGTTGTATAAATTCTGAGATGTTAGTAGTAGCAAAGATAATTTATTTATATAGTTAGAACGTTCGTTAGCTATTATAATCTTTGGCAGTACTTATTTACAGACATCAAAAAAGAATTCTTAATTCGACAGCTATATTTCAGTATTAATATAGTAGTATTATAGTAGTATATTACTTTGGTTGACCCGTGTTAGTTTAAACAATTTTATTTCTTTTAAGGAGTGTGGTCAATATCTTTACACGAAATTAAGTGAAATTAAAGCATTTTTGTGTTTTCACTAACGTTTCTGTTAATTTTATTTAAATCATCTCCAGAGTAATTTTTTAACTAAAAAACGAAAACATGATATTTTGAACGGAAAATTTTTGAAGTTAAATATAATTTGCTTACCTTAAAGGATATTTACTTGGAAATAACTTATGTAACTAAAACTGACTCTTTAAACTAATATTTGTTACATTTTTCTTAGGTGTAGTATTCATATAAGCTTCTGCTTGTGTTGCTCCAAACAAACTAAAAGTAAAGGTTAAAAAGATTTTTTTTATCAAGAGGAGTGTAAATATCTGCAATTTTATGGCTTAATAAGGTGGTAATAAATATTTCGGAGATCATTCGTATCCGTTGTGAACTTCATGGTATTTGGGTTTATTTTTATAGGGATCATTTCTTTTATGTACCTTTTTTTGTAATTTCTTTCTTTAACTATCATCCCGACATTATTAGAATCAGAGTTATGTAGATTTTCAATTGTATGATTTGCTAGTGCTGTATTGTTGTGTTTTGACGTTGAATACTATATTTATAATTTTGGGTCCTATTTTTTAAATACTGTTTTGTTTCACCAATATATACCTGATTACAATCTAGGCAATTAATTTTGTAAATAACGTTAGTTCTTCCTTGGGAATATCTGGTTTAAATTTAGTGCCAATGCCTTTTGAATTGTTAGATAATGTTTGGGTAATCATAATATTATGTGGTTTTAAAATTTTTTTGATTGGATCTCTGCAGGTATATATGGTAGGGCGACATACTTTCTAGTTAGTGGTATAATATAATTTTTTTGTATTCTATTGTCTATTAATCATTCGAAACATTTTCTGGGGTAGTTGTTATTTGCTAATGTGGTTTTTATTTTTTTTTTTAGATTCTGGAGTCTGAATTCTGGATCGGAGAACTTTATTGCTCTGTCTGCTAAGGCTGTCACAACATTTGTTGTGTATTTTTTAAGAGAGTTAGAGTTATAGTTTAAATATTTTACAGATCAAACTTATTTTGTAAACCAATTTGGTTTTATATTGCCATTTTGATCATAGCTGAGAGTTAAATCTAAAAATTAAGGGATTTATTTAATTTCTTGTTCTCAAATACAAACTATACAATCATCCACATATCTTTTAAATAATAAAGATTTTTAATTTAGTGGGTTGATTATATTTTCTTCTAAATATTCCATTACTAAATTTGTAATAGTGGCGGAAATAGGTGATCCCATAGCAACCCCTTAAATTTAAAAAAAAACACCCAATACCATGAATTTTAAAATGTATACGAATTATCTCGGAAATATTTATGACCACATTATTAAGGCATAAAATTTCAGATGTTTACAAACCCTTTTTTAATAAAAAAAAACCTTGTTTAATTTTATTTCGCCTAGAGCAATACAGGTAGAAACTAAAATAAATTCTACACCTAAGAAAAATGTAATAAATATTAGTTTAAACAGTTAGTTTTAGTTAAATAAGTTGTTTACAAGTAAATATCTTTTGAGGTAAACAAATTATATTTAACTTCTAAAATTTTCTATCAAAAATATCATGTTTTTTAGTTAAAAAATTACTCTAAGGATCGTTGATATCACTCCGATGGGAAGTGAGCCTGCTCTGAGGCTTCTGGATGTCTGGCCTCTGTAAACTACCTGACAGTTGACACAAGGAACTTTGTAAATCATACAGGACGTCTTATTCGACTGTGAAGATGTTTTGGTTTTAAAGTAAATTTTGGAAAGAGTTGTCTTTTTGCAATTTTAATATTTGTATGTTTTAAAATTTTCATTAATTTCTCGGTGAGATCTTCTATGTGAGGTAAAGTATGGAAAATAAAACTATATTTGACATAGTGTTCGTTAAATTTGAAGATTGAGTGTTGAGAATATTTGGTACTGTAAAGAAATTTTTTAGCAATGTTATCTGGGTAAGAATTCTCCAGCAATATATCGTTAAGATAACGTAATGCTTCTGCTCTAAAACATGATGGGTAAGTGTGAATGCCCTGTTTTTCATACCTAAGATGAGATTTATTTTAGATTTCATAAGATGGTACGAATGGTAACTTATGAACATATCGGGAAATGGAATACTATTTTTGGTTTCTACCTCCACAATGAATTGTATCATATAAAGAATTTAATTCATATCGGATTCACTAATTAGCAAACCTAAGAATTTTTTAGCCCGACTCTGCTAACCCCGCCATATTGTTACTATACTAAGCGTCAGTTAGTGATACCGTTTTTTTAACATTATTAAATGATCAAGGCGTTTCCTTTTGTTGCTATCTCAATGGATTTTACAACAAAGAATAAAAAAAAATACTACTGCATACCAAGACAAGGAAAAACCAATACAAATGAAATCAATAGTAATTTAAACTGATAATTTGGTAGGCGGGATTAAAAGTAGCTAAAAGGAAAGTAGAATAGAAGATAAAACTAGCCATTTAACAAAAACAATGATAATTTAAAGAAATACAAAGAAAACAAAATAGAAAATGCAATAGAAATTAATCGTGGATTAAAATGTCTAAGATCAACAATAATATTAATAAAGTATTAAAAGGGCGAAGAATAAAGAAGTAAAAAAATGAGAATGCAAAATGATCATTTTATGGTCAGCTGAATACTATATAGTACGCATGTCCAAAACTGCGGGATTATGTTTACCTTTTAACGTTGTAAATTCGTCATTTTAGTGATTACACTTTCCAGGTCTAATAAATGCTTTGTCTAGGGTTAAATGTTTGTCGTTACGGTGAAAGAGGGGTCCAAAATGCGTTAAATTCTAACAGCGATTTTTTTGAGTTAGTCTGTAGTTCAGTCCCGAATATGATGTTAAGTTGGCGTTGCAGGCCATCTTTATAAATTGTAATCTGCAAATATCATAAACATGATCGATGTTACAATAAAAATTATTGAAATAAATTGATAGACAATCTTATGCTCCCTTGCGGTACTATAACTTATAATACATACATACATACATATATATATATATATATATATATATATATATATATATATATATATATATATATATATATCAAATAAAAAAGATAAAATAATTTGTCTCTATATAAATAAATGTTTCTATTATTTTTCCTGTAACATCGGTCGTCTTCAAATATTCACAAATAACTATTTTCAAGATGGCGGCTGACACACAACCCCTATCATCTGGGGTGTGCCACCAAGTTGATTGTGGGTTATTTTTATTTCTTCCTAACGTGTTATAAAGTTTAAAGTTGCCCTTAAACAATAATTTTTGATTCAAAGTAAAATTATTAATTAGTTTAGAACACAGCCTAACAGATATTGATTACTCTAATCTCCCCTACTAATTGAATAAACCGAAGTAAAGACACAATAATACATACATTTAAAGATGTTATGTATCCTAAAGTAAATCGCCGACATGCTAAAAGCTTTTTTTTGACTCGGAAGAAAATCCAAAATCTCGTAATTGAGTGAGATTGTCTCTTAAAGTTAATTTCTTCTGATTTGGTAATTAATTTTAACAGCAGACCTTGACTGTGTTTCGAATAACCAATTTTACTTTAAATGGTATAGATAAATAATTATTTAGTGAAATGTAGTTAAAAAATAATAATGCTTTGTTGCTTTTAAGGGGTTTCGGCGACGACCAGTTCAATCAAGCATCAAACCACGACGAATCGACCGGTTATGAGCGGTTTTTCTGATTCTATTAGGAGTATGAAACGTATGTTACATGGTAAACCCAGTGAATATTAGAAAACACCGCGGCACTTTATTAATTAAAGTAGGTTTTCCCGAACTATTCTGTAGCATAAGGAAATATTAAAAGTGTCAGAAAAGTGTTGAAAATATATAGGTTTACATGATTCGTGTCTAGAAGTGGATACAATAGAAATAAACACTCAAATCCTAAAATTAATTAAAAACAAATTTGTTCTTCCCTTCAAATTAATATGGTCACACTGTTAGATTTTAAACATTTTTATTTTTGCCTTTCTGAAATACGGTCTGAAAACAAATTACGGAATAGTGGTGGCTTTCAAGAAGCCACCTGTTTGAACGTGTGGCAGGCGTGGCGTGCCACCTGCACCAGGTGATGGAACCACGAGTATCTACTTACGAGTTACTGTATAACATATTGATAATGCAATTACTTAACTGCACAAGTACTAAAAAAATGAAACTATTTAATACTACTTCGTGCATTCTCTAATGTCGTCTCTAAACCTCTAATTTAAAATTAGTATTATTTATGGTTTTATTTTGAAATTATTCCTGGAGAAATATTTTTCTTGTAAGGAAGTGTATGGTTTCTAGTTATGTTTCTGTGGCAAAAAATATTTGAAATGTCTATAACATTAGATAAACTGTTCCTAAAAACAGATTTGTGAAAATTGATATCCCTATTCATTTTTTATCAGGTATTTTATAGTTATGAGACATTTTTTAGTCAAACAGTCCTCGAAAATATAAGGTTTAGATTCAACTGTTTTTCAGCGATTTGTATAGTAACACGATATAAATTATAAACACAATTACAATTCAAAATGAAAGCTCTCGCATACCCACGATTTTTCTACGTAACAAACGATAATGATCGGATCGATTTCGAAGGAAATTAATAAAATAACGCTTAGCAATGGCGCGTATCCTTCCAAATACAAAAGCCTTTGTATGTAAATGTGGAGTGACATTATGGCCCGTTGATGGTCGACAGTCATTGATTTTATAAATAACGCCTTACAATAAAGAATAAAAACGGGATAGCCCCAAATAAACACCAATTAACGTGTGCAAAAAATATAAGGATCTATTTAAGTATTAAAGACATTTTATACTATCTTAAAGTAGTAACGGTGTGTCAAGCACAATTCTAATACCAAAGCAAAAAATAATATTTTAGGTCTAACTCGGTAATAATTTAACAAATAATTGTTTATCCTTGATCATCTTATGAGAACAACTATCATGAAAGCTATCAAAAATTACGGAATGTGGTTTCGTTGCCTGCAATCCCTGTGATAACTGTTAAACAAATCAACAAAAATGTTTTCCCACTTGGCAAAAGTTCTGTGAAATACACTTCACAAACTTTCAAAAATTGTTTTCAAATGTGATGCTGTGTTAAGATTAACGTCAAACACTTCATCATGCATTGGATGGAGAAAAAATTTTCTTTCCTGGAAATATATGAAATTTGTCCTTGAGAAATCATTACAACGGTTCAGCCGACAAATATATTTTTTGTATGTTATATTCTTGTAATATCAAGACCCTTTTAGGGTTGTCCTTGATTACTGCAAGCCTTTAAAACTAATAAAAGCTAATATAAATGAAAATACATTATTTATGTTTAATGACGTATGTTAATGTCAATGCAATACGTAAATTGTGTAGTTTACATTACGTTTATAACCATTATCTTAACTTCTCACGGTTGTCCTTAGAATGATTTGTCAATTATCTGGTTAACGGCAATACAAGTATTTGCAGCAAATACAGATATATTCTTATAAGATGTGGTATAAAGTTGTTCGATAAATATACTGAGAGCCAATAACTTTTTGGAAAGATATTAGTTTGGACATGGTCATAATATATTTCAAATTAGTAAAAAAAAATAATAATGAATACGTAAGTTTTGTTCATACTAAAATGAGGTAAAAAAGAAACGTTAAAAGAATGAGAACGTATCAATATATTATTATCTAGTTTCCAAAGGATACAAAAATGTAACACTTTTTCAAAATGTTCCCAACACATTTCTTATTTCATCCTGACATATGAGCCGAGTATGACATTTCATTATAGTTGACAAAAAAGACTTTAATACTATCGTATTCAATGAGATTTGAAGTGAATTTTTAATATTCTGGTAACACAACGTGGGGGTGTCTAGGGATGACATGTCAACCACGAAGTCTCAACCCCCTAGGGCTTAAAATAACGAAAGTATCCATTTAAACCCATATAAGTCCAAATTTCATTCTGCTCCGTAGCCGAATCTACTTATAGATGGCCCCTGTTTACGAGAAGTACGCCGTCGCTTTTCGAACTTCTGATACGAGAAGTACAGAACGGCTATAAAAGTAGCTGGCCGGCGATCGTATCATCAGTATTGGTTTAGCACAAGTAGTGGTCGGTATGAGATAGAGAAGCGAAGCGTGTGAACAAGCCAATAGTAAGAGCCTTGTATTAGTGTTATATTTGTGTTGAATAAAGTTAGTTGACGCCTGCAAACGTAGTATCACATTTCTAAACCGACGTATGCGACAATACAAAAATGTCTAAAGTACAAAAACGTGGCTGTGTTAACCCCGCGGATAGTTTTTGCTACATATGTAGTCAGTTTACTCCTAAATCGCAGAAAAAGACAATTAACAAAATGACCAAAGTAGCTTATCATAAGTATTTTGGATGTCTTGTTGGCGATCAAGATCGGGACTGAGCTCCTTACGTATGTTGCCAAACCTGTGCAGCAAATCTAAGTAACTGCTTAAATGGCAAACGCTCTTCTATGCCTTTTGCAGTTCCAATGATTTGGCGAGAACCAAAAATTATTTTAACGACTGTTACTTTTGCACGACAAAGTGTCTGGTTTTTCAAGAAAGAGCAAACATAATATTGAATATCCGGAGATTCCCTCAGCAGTAAAACCGGTTCTTTATGGAGAAGGTTTACCAGTTCCAGCGCCCGCAGCAAAATGGGACAAAGATTTAGAAATGTATGAGGATAAGGCAGAAAATGTATCAGAAAAGGACGATTCTTATTTTCCCGAAAGTAAAAGGAAAAGCACCCCATTTAATCGAACAACTTGAATTAAATTATCTAGTTCGGGTGGATTTACAAAGTATTGCTGTTTTCTTTGTTTTTGAGACAGTAGAGCAACACAGGGCCATTACCAAGTAAAAAAATGGCTTCCGAAAGATCAATATATTCCAGGTCAAGCTAACGTCAAAAACATACCTTTTGTTGATCCCAAAAAAATACTGTTACCTCCATTACACATTAAATTAAGATTGATTGAAAATTTCGTTAAAGCATTAGATAAACAAGGAGATGCGTTTAAATACCTTAAACAAATTTTTCCTAAAATAAGTGATGCCAAGCTTAAGGAAGGAATATTTGTTGGATCATAAATTAGAAAAATACTAAATGATCAACAGTTTGATCAAAAATTAAGTGATGCTGAATTAGCTGCGTGGAGTTCTTTTAAAACAATTGTTTCGGAGTTTTTAGGAAGCAAAAAAGTAGAAAACTACGAAAAATTTGTAGACTACTTGAAAGCTACTGCAAAATGGGCTGTCGCATGTCTCTTAAAATACACTTCTTGCACTCCCATTTAAATTTTTTCCCAGAAGATGTGAGTGCGATTAGTGACGAGCAAGGAGAAAGGTTCCACCAAGACATATTAACAATGGACCCATGTTACCAAGGTAGATAGGATCCAGCAATGATGGGGGATTACTGTTGGCTTCTTATGAGAGAAAGCGATCATTTGCAAAAAAGTTATGTACAAAAGACTTACTATAAATTTATTTCTATGTGTATTTTTGTAAATAAATCCTGTTACTCTTAAAACATCTTGTCTGTTATTGTTTTGAACTTATGTATAAATATTATATAAAAATGTATGTATTAGATAAAAATAACTGATACATTGTATAACTCAAAATCTACACGTGGTGGAAAATTTTCGTCGTTGAATTGCAATCAGGACGCTTTAAACTCCCACGAACAGTCATTATAATATCAGTCGCAATTTTTTTTTTGTATTTCTTGACTAGTGTTGTCATACTTCACTCACTATTATGTTGTTCCTTATTTAGCCTAACAAAACACACAATGTTAATATGGAAGAAATATACTTTTTAATGACGAACGAATTATTCATATCGAATGAATTAGATTTGGAGATTCCTCACTAAGTTGTTTTTTTTAAAGGGCAATTATTTGTACTTAATTCCTGTATTTCTGTTTACTAATTGATCAGTATCTAGTTTTTATAGTTTTATCAGTTAGGGTTTCAAATATCACACTTGGCATAATTATTTTAATTAAATTTTGACCTGCTTTTATTTAGCTTCACCTGTATGTAAACAAATCTTGTTTATGATTTATATTGTTCAAGATGTATCCAAGCATGAATACAGGTTATTTAAAGATAAAGTAGACTTTAATGAACTGTTTCAGTCCTCAAGGTGACATGCTTCAAACTTACCGTATTCAGCCATTAAAAAAACAAAACTGTACATTTACAACAACATACACGGTGGAGAGCACTCTATGAAAGCAAGATACAGAAAATAACAGCAATTCAAGTAAAAAACTTCAAAATACCAAAAAATATTGGTATGGGTATAGAAACTCACTTGAAGTTTATCAGCATATTGTGTTTCTTAAAAATTTATTTTCAAACGAAGAGATGCGAGATATGCTCTGCATATTAGTATGGGAAAAATTTAATTATTACAGAAATCAATACATTTTACTAGACATGTCTGAAACAAACTGAATATTATTTTTTCTGGTCGTTGAATGGGTGGCGTGAGCCAGATGCGTTGGCCTGCGCGAAACCCCATTTTAATCCAATGCGTTTTTGCATTGGGGTTATATCATGTCTTTTGTAGTATTCTAGAAGAATTATGGCAGAAAACTGAAAATACCTTAGAATCATTTCGAGACCAACACTTGTTCGTTAAAATCCGGTGCTTGTTTAACAACTATTGGAAATCAATAGAAATCACCTTGAATACTTATCTGAAATAGATAGCTTCTTCTATTATAATTGTTATTTATTTTTAAAGTTAAATTTGTAATTAAATGAATCATATTTTCTTAAATACTTCCGTTTACTTATTTCAAAATCATTAATAGTGTTCTTTTTTTGGTGAAAGGAAAACTGAGTTTAATTTTTTAATCGAGTTACCCTAATTTATTCTGTAAGTTAAGCATTAATACGATCTATCTGAAAATTTTAAAGGCAATTATCTTCAAAATGATAGTAGTGACATTTTCAAAGTACAAGGGAGAATTCAAATAAAAGTTTATCTTAAAATATAATCTTTATTGTAATCGCCTATTATAAAAATTTAATTGTGCGGCTATTAAATGAGATCAGTTTGGCAATCAACTTAAAAATAATAAGAGTTAAAAAATAGATTTGACCCTCATTATACCGAGGTGGGGGCAATGGTTGTCACCCTGTGGGCAGTCAGAGCCAAATAAAATTTAGCATATATCGCAGACATAACCTTCGGCTGAGTTCCACTCAGTGCAGTAAGCGTGAGACCATAGCCCACATGAAATAAATCTACACCGCATCCCGTTATTTCTTTGCAATTCGCTGCATATTTGGCAGCTGTTTCCTGCATTAACATTAGTGCCAACGTCTGATACAGAAGTATCGTTTGATTCTTGAAGAACTTGTCTCTTAGCTTTGCACGAAACTTCTGCACCATAGTTTTCTTTTCTTGGCCCTTCATTTCTTTTTTTTTTCTCTTTTCCACATTGCCTTGTTGAGATTTTTAAATTTTCTTTTTCTAACAGGTTTTCTTTCATCGAGGTCGAAATTAAAACGCGCTGCTTCTTTCAGTCCTGCCTTGTATTGCATTCCCTGGCAACTTAATTATATCATAGAATGTATATACCTTATCTGTCGTTTCTTTGGTTTGAGGTGTATTCAATATCGGATTCAGCAACAAAATATTCTACTTGTTTTGATGTGCCAAGAACTGAAGAGTGCTTGCTTTGATGTTTTGCTAGCAGCTGAAATAGATTTATCACAATCTTGAACTGCAATAGATTCAGATTGGAGAATTTTAGCTGTAATAAAGTTTTCTTCTGAAAACACTTCGGTGAATAAACACCAGTTTCTCCTTTAGAAACAGACACACCATTATTTAATGCTTCCCTTATCAAGGATATTACGTCATAAGGGGTCATCTTTTTTGCGAAATAGCCTTTCATAAATATAGCACATTATTTTTTGTATGAAGTTTTTAGAGGTCCAAAGAAAGAAACATCTAGGCTGCATTTTATGAAATGTGTGAAGTGGCACAGACAACATATGGACCTGGTTGCATTTGCAATATTCGTAGATGGAATGAGAAATGTGACTACCAAGGTTATCTAGTATCAACAGGGCGGGTTCATCTGCAGGCGGTTTAGCGTACTGCTTAGTCAAGAGCAATTCAAGAGATTCTCGTTGATCCAACCATTGCCTGAACATTTGTAAAGAGCTTCTGTTGGGCCATCTTGCTCGAGTAATGGGGTCAACCGCTTGCGAGGAAAAATAAACACTGGTGGGATGAATCGGGCTACAGAGCCAATGTCACAATCAAGGTGGTTTTTTCCTCTTTCTCAACTTATGATAGACTCCACTTTTTTCTGTCCTTTGTAGCTCATATTATTCCTGGGATTTGTAAGGTTGAAACCCCTGTTTCGTTGAAATTGTAGATGCTTTTGGAACTAATCTATGCTTTTCAGTCAGTTTTCCTAGTAGTTTATAGAACAACTGCACCTTCATTTTTATTAAAAGCTGTGATTTTGCTTATGCTTGTTGCTTCTGGCTTCCTAACAGAAATAATATTGATGATAAATGCATTAAACTAATCACGTCTAACCATTTTTGAAGATTTTTTGATATTGTGCTGTAAATTAAAGCTTTCAGCCCATTCGAACGCTACTTTTCTTATCTGATTAGCGATACACAATAGAAAATAATGGCCATCTTTTTCATTTCATTTGCCAATTAAGGTCTTATCATGAGTAGAATGATGTTATTTTTCCTACAATATTGGACATAATGATTAGAACAAATTAAATTTACATATAAAATGTATTTGAAGTAAATATTCGAAAAAATATGTGTTTATTTTCTAATATAAAAAGTATCTTTAGTGCAGTTAACAGACAAAAAGGCTGAAATTTTTTCAATTTTTCAAATTATTTTTGAGTATTTACTTGTAAGCGAGTTGTAGGGCCTTAAAAAGGTGGACAGCAAAACATATGGATATTTTGTACAACTGCAAAAGGAAAAGCACTATGCATCGATGTTCGTAATAATTAATTTTTACAAAAAAGGAATTCAGCAACATGAAATTTATAAAAAGACTGGGTGTTCACTAGGTTAAGGATCTTAAAAAAGTATAGTGTTTGGCAATGTGATACCAACTTCACATATCCATAATAAAATCAATAACGTGTTCCAAAACAATTGGACTAAGTTTTCAGTAAAAATTCCTGCCAATTCGGGTCGCTTTTTTCTTATTCTTTCAAGGAGTTGAGCAAGAATCTCAAAGTAGTAATATTGATGAATTGTTACCGTCAATGGAAAGCGCTATAGAGCCATGACTACTAACTTTCTCGTTCGTTAGTTGAATGGTATTGATGCCACAGAGCCTTGGTTTCAACAAAATGGTATAACATGCCACATAGCGCGCGACACCATCAATTTATTGTGGAAAACATTCAATGAGCGCATAATGGACCTGTGAACTGGCCTCCACGATCGTGTGATCTCACACCTATGGATTACTTTCTTTGGGGATATGAAAAGTCACTAGTCTACGCCGATAAACCACAAATGTTGGACCATTTGAAAGTCAATATTCGTCGCGTAATTGCTGATATACGGCTCCAGTTGCTCGATAAAGTGGTCGAAAATTGGACTTCCCGATTGCGCTTCATTCGAGTCAGCCGTGGAGCTCGTAGCCTGAAATCATATTTAAATACTAACGGCATACAATTATCTTGTAAATAAAGCCAAAACCATCGTTATTAACATTATTTATACGTGTTTTATTTAATTTTAAAATTATATACCTCTAAAAAAACACTCTATATATTTGTTAAAATTATAAATTTTGAAATCAACTTTTTTGTTCTGACTATTTTGACTAGTTTAAAAAACAATAATTTGTAAATTTAAATATGATTGCACGCACATTTTATCCATACCCTCTTAGCTACTTATTAATAAATATAAACATGTATATGTCATATGATTAACCAAGTATTTTAAAATAATGCAGTTCCAACCATTACGATCGATACAGTATATTAATTTTTGAACATTTTTTAAGCATATTTTATTTATATTACAATTTGCCTAAAGATGAACTGGGTCGAAATGTCAGCTATTTAAAAAGTGTCAATAACACACCATTAACCAAACGAATTTTTAAGAACCTTTATTAAACTGTAATAAATAATAATACATTAGCGTACACAATATTTTGAATAATAATAGAAATAATATTCAAAAAGAAAGTTTCTCAAACCCAAACCAATCGGTTTTATTCGTTTTCCAGGAACCTAAAGTTACTGGCGACAATAGAATCTGAAGCAGATTTAACTGAGAAAGATCTGAAAGCGTATCTTGAAAGACATTTAGGCCCTTGAAATATCGGCCATACTACATACTATCTACACATGATCAATTACAATAATTGTATGAAACATATTAGTCATTTTTTGTTTATTATTCAAAAACCGTCAATCTTAAATTGTGTCATATTTTAAAGGTGTATTATTTTCTAAACAACTTGGCAACCCGGCTTGCGTTACGTAAACCCGACTTAAGTACCTCGGCACTGAAGTGCAGGTGAGGTACCACCACCGATTGCACCGAACGGTTTCTTTGGCCGCCGCCGTGTTTTCTTTGTTTCCGACGGTGCTCTTCCGCTGACTGCCGGTCGGTACCGACGACGTCGTTGTGGGTTGTTGACACAATCGGGCACTACTTGTGCCTTTTGCTACGCTTAATAAGGCGGTACTGGTGGTGCTGCTTACCATTGTTGCGTCAGATAATTTACTGTCCAATTAAAGAATTACTTTGAGTTAGATAAATCACTGAAAAGTTGTTTTTTATTCAGGGCAACCTTAAAAAATATTTTAATAAAATAAGATTTTTTTTTTCAATTTACTATTTTTTTTTTTAAATTCACAATGATTAATTTTTTAAATTTGTTTTCTAGCGCAGATTTAATAGTAAAAATAAAGACAGGCCGGTAAACGTTTATAGTTATTTTTACATCCGTGGCTTTTTATCTAAATTAAAATTAGGTTTCTTATCCTTTCAGGGATGTTGCGTCCACGGCAAGCCAACGAACGTCAATAAAAGGGATTCAATGGCGTTCGTTAATCTCGTTTGGCAAACGCAAATAAATATTGGTCACAATAAATAATTCGCACCGCAAGCTGTATTTTTGTGTTGCAGCCACTTTGAGAGAAAGTGGAGAGCAGCGAACGCCAACCTGTACACGCTAGATCAATGAATGCCAACGAAACGTACGTAGTTACCGTACAGCTCAATCACAAGAGTGTCGTAAATGTGGTTTCAGTTTAATTTGACATTAGGTAATTTAATTTAGCTAACGTACAAATAAGTCAATAATAAGAATAACACATAAGCCAGATAAAATACCGTGAATAATAATCATTTTTAAATACGTGTTTTATGTCACATTTATTTTATAAATCTCTGTAATATAGCAGAACCCATAAGTAAATTATATATTTCAATGAAAATATCTTATTCATGTCAGCACGCAACAAAAAAAGAATCTGATGAAATAACTTGGAAATCTTCTTTCTCGATTGATTTTCAACTTGTTTGTTTTGAATACTATTCGATGACACTATTTTCAAGTATCAACGGAAATAGGGGGACTGGGAGTTAAGTTTTCTTTGGATTCTGATCAGTCTTTCTTCAAACTGAATGAATTTAATAGTATTATATGTAGCATGGAAGGCTAAGCTCCCCATCACAAATTGACTTCCTCTGAAAGTGTCGACAAGTGTAACGGTAAACGTACAGCTACAAAGCGAATAGGGAGGATAGAAATTTGGAAGGTAATGAAGTCAAAATAAATATAGAGAACTTTTTATTGGTTATCAATTTGAAAAATTACTAAATACTGAACCGGGCAGAAGATAAAACTACTTAAACAATAATTCTGTTATCTAAAAGTGTTTTTTAGGAACTCGAAAAGTGGAGATATTTATTAAGAAAAAAAATTAATTTTACTTAAAACTTCTACTACAGTCAGGTTAAAATTTCGTAACTTAAAAAACATAACATGCTTCCCTTAACTGTAGCTTCCTCTGATGTGCTCTGTATTCAGAGAATGAATTTGAAATCTGATAAAACTGCAGTTTTGAAAAAAATGTTGTTTTCATGTTACTGGAAATTTTAAGTGAAATTTGTCACCTAATATATAAGTATGGATATCAACCAATTAAAGGCTGAATCAATTAACGACTATACAGGGTCTCCCCAATACCCTGTATGTTCAGTAAGGTCCTGATTTAAACCATGTGACAAACGATTTGGTAGTTTGAAAAATTTTTAATTCTACAGTAAAGACTACAAAAATAAAGAATTATCAGTGAGACAAAGCAAAGAAAATCAGACGAAGTTATTATTTGAAAAACTCCAATTTAATGAGAATGAGCATAATACTTGAAGTACGAGTGATAAATAATATTTAAAAAATTTCTTTGAATTTTTTGAAAACATATATTATACTTGAAGTCAAACGATACTTGAAATGTGATCAATGATTCAATATATAAAATTATTCAAGTAAATACTTAAAGTATTATGAGTAATTCAAGTATATAAAATCACTTTAAAGTATCAATAATAACGAGGTAGTACACCGTTTTTTTTTCTATATAACCAATAACGTAAGATAAATGTTTAAAATGTGCTGCACTTGTCAATTTAAATATCTTACTGACAACTTAGAACAGTTTTAAATTATGGGGTAATTTACTAAACTTTATAAACTCCATCTCTGTAAAGTCAAATTATTAGTATTAGGGCTGAAAAATCCTTGCTTTTTTTGGTGAAAATTAATTTTTGTTTTTCCTTTTACTAAACTACGTATTTAGGCTTTGTTTCTATTTTGGAATAACTTGGTTAAATAAAATTTGGAAAAAAATACGAATAACAGTATTTCATTTAAGATTAATTATACATTTTTGAATATCCTGACTGATCATTATTTTTCAAATCCGAAGGCAAGAAAAACTTTTTATTAAGAATGATTTTTCCTTGAAAAATTAAAAATATTGAATATTACCAGAGTGCGGTACGCAATCCGTGGACACACTGTATATGCAACGAAAAAAAATTACGGGTAAATTGAGTCAAGTAATTTATGTGATAAAAAATTACTTAATTCAGTTTTGTTTTTTTGTTTATCCGAGTGTGGTACGGTTCAATACGTATTTAAAAATGCAATTATATATGTAAGTTTTTTTTATTTAGTTGCTTCATTCACGAAACAAAGCATCTAACTGAATTTTGGTGAATACGCCGGGAAACATAATGTTCCGGTCGAAGGGTTTCAGATCGTATGCGAATGCTTAATAAGGAAGCGCCGCTCTTTACGACTATGATGTTTGATAGTCCACTAAATATATGTCTCATGATGTATTAACCCGATTTTTTTCCAATATTTTCTACCTGACATGTTAGTTTAATATTTACCACAATCTCTATATCGGTTCATATTTAATTGTCTTAATTTGCTTTAGGCAAAATCTGAAATTTCACTGTGCCCCCTTTTACTTTTCCAACGGTAGATTTTAAGAAAATAAGAAAGAAAAGAATCGACATAATGGTACCACATTCTTGTAACAAAAATTGGTAAGATTAAGTTGCGTTTACCAATTTTTCTAAAAGCAAGTTTTGTGTTCAGATACCACGAAACTGCAGAAAAAAAAACTAACGACTCTAATAACTGCTACTGAACCCTAACATAATGCCTGTCCGACACACACTTGACCAGTTTTTTTTTATGAAAAGCCGTCTTAATTAAAATAATATAAAAGTAATATGTAACGTGTACGTTTTAGAAAGCTATAAAACGAATTTTATAAAGTTAATTAATTATATTATCACATTTATGTAGGAAAGGTCTGAGATAACAACAAAGTTCAAATTCTATTTATAAATAAATAAAAATTATATGTAATAATTTTGGTGACTTAAAATAAAATTTTGCAGCGATGCTTACAGCACATTCGGAAAACTGAATGATAACGCGGTCTACAATTACAGGCAGGCATTTTTCCAAACCAAAATATAAACTAATTTCGTCAGTCCTTGCATTCGAAGTAGGTTAAGACAGCGACTCTTTGGCTATCAAGTTTACTTCAGCCTTGATTTAAATTAGAGTTCTCAGCTACATTTATAATTGAATGAAAGGTGGAGAACGATTTGTTTTATATCGGTTGAAATTTCTGACGAAGATTTTTTATGTGTACAAAAGAGATATCGATAACTTGGTGGAGCAACCCGGGTCGCATCTTTTTATGATTTTTACAATCTTGGGACTATCCAAACCGCCTGGATTGCAATATTTATTATTTTTATAGGGTTTAAAAACGCTGTTTGAATTACAGGCAGTATAAAATTGAAACTTTGTATATATCGGTGTTTTGCTGTATTTCGATTAAATTTATCTACAATTTAATCTAAGTCTAATTTTTTTTTCTTTGTACAGTAGTGAGATACGTAAAAGATTAGAAAGTTTTATAAAAATACTATATATAATTTCTCTCGATTATGGAATAATGAAATTAGTCTATATCACTTGGTTTTGTTTATTTAAAAATTATTATAGACAGTACAGGATTTTTAAAATCGATTCACTTTTCGCCGACACCCACTTATCATTGTTACTACTTGTTTTTGTAAAATTCAGGTTTTCTTAAAATTTTATCACAACATGGTGAATCGATAGTACAACTCCTGAAGAAAAGGGAGAAACATCAGACCGTCAAAGAGTTATAGGAAAAAGCACAATAGTTCAGGGCTAAAAATTGTATGTGGTTTTCCACCGAGTTAATTTTCAATTACGGATCTGACAAACGAAAGTCATAATATTTTAACAGTCCCTATAGTAACGAATAGAGCGATTTTTGAAACCGAGAACCTGTTCGTACTATCAGCCAGTGGTGGCTTTTCCTTAGATTTCCAATTTACAAGGCACTTGTTCTTTTTTTCAAATAGTCCTCAAAGAACCGCAATACTAGATCAAATTGTTAACAAACGCTTACTTCGTTCGGCTCCAACAAGATGCAATTTTAATTCTAGAGTTGTTTGTACCGTATTCGAATACAATGACCTAGAATAGTATTCTAGAGTACCACAAAGCAATCATTTTCTTAAAATTCTTAAAGGCAAGGGTTTTCTCCCTTTCATGGTTAAACTAATTTTACAAAATAATGCCTCAAGTTTATTTGTTTTTTGGTAAATTTTAAACAAGACAAATTGACGCTGTTATCGCAAATAAAAACATATTATCATTTATATCAAAATTAACAGAAATTAGAAATAATATTACCTCAAATGACATTGAGCCATCTCCATCTACTTCAAAACGACCTAAGCTCGATGATTCTGCAGAGTGTTTTCAGGAAGCAAAAGAACGATTTAGCTTTACAGATCACTTCGAAACGGCATGTCGAATGTAGTACATGTTTTCCCGAACAAAAATTTAAAGATACGATTAAAATTTACCCCCTTTTTATCGAACAAAAACTCTGTACAGAACTGACCGATATATATGAAACTGAAGAATTTAAATCAATTTCGGGATTTCTTCTATTTTATGACTATCTCTCGCAAAACATTGAGCTAAGTGAGACATTTAGTGAAGTTCTAAAACTCTTAAAAGTTTTAATTACTATTCCGATGGCATTGGTTGAAGCAGAACGGTGCTTTTCTACCCTCAAACTGATAAAAACGTTTTTACGGAAAGACTTCTGCTTTGGCAATGCTTTCTAAAGAAATGGATCTTATCGAAACCATGCCTGATTTCAATCAGCGGGTTATTAATAAGTTTGCTAATGCCAAAGATCGGCGTATGGATTTCCCTTATAACTAATTCACACAGGAAGTTATACGTGCATTTTGTCTTGACTGCTATAGTTTTAAAATTTACTATCTTCTTTATGTTTAGTTATTTAAAATACACTGCTTTGTTTCATACTAAATCAATTTTTAAAGACTTATATTTTTTCATCCACCGGTGCCCACGACAGGTTTTATACATATCTATGTTTTTAATGTACCATTGGAATTGCAACCTCTACTTTTTTAATGCACCAGCCGCCACTACTATCAGCTGCTTAAGGGTAAACGAAAGAAAATCAAAAATTGTGTTTATGGGTTAAAACAATACCGAGACTTTTACATTTCAACAATCCCGCTGTCTAATTGCAAATATTTTCTAGTAATGAACATTTCTCTCTCCGTTTTCATTATTGAAACATTAATGTTTCGCCGGAATTCTGAATCGATCGATCGTAAAATAATTAGATTTTCGGTTATTAAGGGCTTTCACACAAAAACCATCAAAAAATATTCCCTTCAATGAAAATTTGCTAATATTAATTAGTATCGTTCTAAAGTTGAAATTTTTAAATTCTCTGATTCTGTGTTTCAAATTATGTTGCAAATTTCTTTCTAAAAGGTATTTTAAAAAATTCATCAATAATCATCCAATTTAGCTATAAAAAATACTTTCTTAAAACTCAACAAGATACAGGAAATTTAATTTAGATTTCATATAGACCACTAAAAGTTAGGGAAACTATAAGAACCTGCCAAAGTTTATCTCAGAGTTAAGAGAACTCGAAGATTAAAAACTTCTTGGAAGTTTTCGTATTTAGTAGCTCTTTTGAAGTTACAACGGGAGTATTGTAAATGATGAAAACTTTACAAATAACTTGCTAACTTGGTTAGTTCATTCATGTAGCATATTATTTTTCTAAGAACGATTTCATTTTCCATGAGGTTTCCTTTTTTAAAATGAAAGCATATAACGATCGAAAACTCGTAATTGTGTTTTATGAAATCAAAAGAAGCAAACAATTAATTTCCTTTTAATTCTGAACAGCTGTAAGAGTAATCCAAACTTAAAATTTTTATAAAAAAATTGAACCCACTTCTAAAGAAGCGATAAAAAGAGAATTTTGAAGTCGGCGTCAAATTAATACCTGACAAAATGTGATTGTTAAATTCGTAATTTATACCTTCAAAAACCCTTTTATACCCATTTTAGATAAAATCAAGAGATGTACAATTTTTATTTAGTCTGCCATATTGGATCAACCAGATTAATTTTTTTAAAAATAATTTTAAATTCGTAATCTACAGCCTTAAAAACCCCCTTATACCAATTTTGGACAAAATCGAGGGATGTAAAATTTTTAATCCGCTATACTGAATTCTTAAAAATAATTTTAGATTAGTTATGTACGACCCCGAACACTCCTCCCGCACCAATTTTTGAGAAAATCGGATAAAATTAATTTTTTGTCCGCCATATTATCAACGCCATCTTGGATTTTCTGAACCAATTTCGTCCAAAATAATATGGGATCGCCGCAGCAACTTCCTGAACATAATGCAAACAATTTCATTCAGTTCGATGCCGCCATTCTGGTAGAATTTAGAACTTCCTTTTAAAAGTCGGTTAAAAAAAGGATTGATGGTGGAGATCAATACACATTCTTGCCATTTTTGCTTCTCCACGGGATCGCATCAACAGTTTTTAAATCCGACCTTTTGAATTTCATAGATCAATATCAATCTCATTTTTATTAATACCAACCTGGGGGTTTTTATTACATTTTTAAAAAGTTTCGTGACTTTTTTCTAAAGGGATATGTGCATTATTATAATAGAGTTACTCAACCAGAAAAACCTAGTTTACATTATTAGAATAACTAATAGAGTATACTAGCGTACGTTCCCTACTTTACTAATTTTCGAAGAGGGGCTGTGGTAGAAAGAGTTCAGTTTGAAAATTGTTACTACGTAAATAGCACAGCTTCGTCATCGTAATCTCGTAAGCAATTCCTTAAAAGTATTTAGTTGGAAGTGCTTAATTAATTGAAATGTCAGGAGTTTTAGAGGAAGAAATTGTCAAAAAAAATATATGGCAAAGGGAGTAGATTAGAATAAATCATTTATATTGCATTATAAATATAAATTCAAATTCTTGCGAAGTTGATTTATTCAGTTTCAGTTATATTGGTGGTTTAAATCTTTGCTAAAAGTTGTAAACGTCGTGGAACAGTTATTGATTTGGATTTTTAATAGGTGTCAACGAGAATACGGTATCAGTAGAAGTACAAAATTATCAAAGTTATACGAGTATTTGTAATTTACCTTGTGTATTTAATTCATTTATTTAATTTGCTATGAGACCTCTATATGACAGGCCAACAAGTATCAAGCAAGAGAAACTCTAGTATACTTTCTCGAAGGATTTTGGTGCACTGAAACTGAATCTGGTTTCAGAATTACTCCATGACGTCAGGTTTTTGAGATATCCTAACCTAAAAGTATAAGAAACACTATTTTTCGCCATATTTGAGATTAAGTAAAATCACAACGTAATTCTTTTTCACAAAATTTGTAGGAGTATATGAAAACATGAAATATATTTTAGGGTTCGCTTATGACAAATCCGTCAGATTTTGGAAATTCAAAATGACGGATAAATTTTCAAAAAGCTTAAAACTTTAAAAGAAAATTTATGTATAGGTTTCTGGAGGTTGTGTCTTAAGAATCAAATTCAGATTTTAAAAAAAGCCAGTTAATGGTGACAAATTTTAACCTGACAATGACCTTTATAGTCAATTCAAGGGCATCGTTTTGTTTTTAATAAAAACCTTTTCTTTTTGATATGGGCAATCGATAGAGCAGAAAATTTTAAGACTGAAACAACAGATCCAATAAAGCTGATAAATTTCTCAGCTGTTTATATTTTCAAAATCGGACCGTGGATTCGCAATCAGCAATCTCGCGAAAACCTATTTACACTAATTTTCACCAAAATTAAAAACTTTTTGAAACTTTCGACCGCCATATTGGATCCGCGATTTTTAAAATTCGACCGTGGATTTGTAATCAGCAACTCCTAGAATGCTTATACAGTTATTTTTATCAACATAACAGAATTTAGAAAAGTACACCCTAAAAAGGTAATTTGTACTTTGTTTTTGACACAAAATTAAAATTAGCATATCTCGGTGAAAAAAACAAGATATTTAGGAATTTCAAAATTGATTTTAAAAAGAAAAGATCATACTTTCAGGTACTTTTACTAGTTTTGTGAAAAGAAAATACCTTGCGATTTTACATAACCTTAAATATGTCAAAAAAGAATATTTTTTGCACTTTTAGGTTAAAATATCTCAAAAATCGGACGTGATGGAGCAAATCTGGAGCGAGATTCTGATTTAGCGCAACAAAATCCTTCGGAAAAATATACTAGAGTTTCTGTTACAAAAACTTAGTCAAATTTTGTTGGCCTGTGTATTTAGAAAGAAAACTATTAACGACTTTAATAAGAAATGCCTATTTAAGTACTTCAATAATTTACTGGTACCATTCAATAATGTAAGAAAAAAATCATATGAATACAGAGTAATAAAGTAATAACCAAAATATTATATCGATATTGAATCGGAAAAAATAGATAAAGGAAAGATCACATAACCAAGCAATTAATCGTTGTATGTATTGTGTTGAGATCATTACTCGCCGCTATTCAAGTCAAGACCACATTTTTGGGGTTTAGTGTAAATTCGTCGTCATGTGATTCCCAGACCTCGTTCTATTTCTTCGTTTATCTGATTATTTCCAGCAATAGTATCGGGTGTCTTAATTGAAAAGATCGGGTAAAGCTTTTTCCAAACGCCTTTCATGTTTTCTCGGAAATATTCAACTTCCTCTATTAAGGTCTTTATAATTTATCTGTGAAAAAAAATGCAGCTTCCTTGCTGCAAGAGGGTTGCCTAAGTCGGGTGGTATCACTGTATACTATAGAAACTTTAAACAAAATCTCTGTGCCAATAAGTAAGGTGTCTTTATTTTTAGGAGTAGGGTTAAAAAATTACAATAGTTCTAAAATTACTCCATGGTGAACTAAATTTGCTTAATAAGTTAAACGTTAGATTATGTGTTAAAATACAAGATTTATCGTGAAGAGGTTGATAAATTTTAATGAATCGTTGAGTTGAAAATCATGGTTCTTGAATTTAGACAGTGTCAAATAGGAATTATTATCAGACTTTTCGCCTACGACTGCACGAGGCATCTTCAGGAATCTTTACTCCTCGAGATTAGAAAACTGAATGACTATCGAGGAGCAACAGCATGGTATTTATACCCGGCTGGTGCTAAGCGAATCGTGATCCAGCGTTACAATCGATCTCTACGAGTGATGTAGACTGTAACCTGTATCTCGATTGATTCTCTTATTTTACGTTTAAAGAATCGTTGAGTATTATCAGCTATTTTTTCTACTGGCATAAACAGATCTAATTTTATTTCATGTTTCGTAAACAAAATATGCAGAATTTGTCGATGTAAGCAACACAAATGTTTGTTGAATTTTAGTTATCAGAAGCTAATTGAAAAGAAACTGATTTAAATCCGGGTAAGTCATGGAATTAATTACAACGTTAAATATATCGATTTAAATGATAATATTAATAAAGTAATAAATAATATTCGACAAAATAAATGTGTAACGTGTTAATTTAAACCCGCGAAATACACGTTGGTGTTTCACATTTAACTGACTGTTGATATATTCTAACTGCTAATTTACATCTTTTTTATTTATATTAGGTAAAGAAAGATACAGTTGCTCTGGCGTCGAGTACCTAATTAATGGAAAAGTCACCAAGTAACCAACTATTGCAATATTAACCACAGGTTTAGGTTAGTTTAGGTTCACAATTCCAGGTGCGGAATAGGTATGAAGTACGTGAAATAACGTTTTTCTTTCAAATGATCCATATATATTTTTTTTAATTTAGGAGAATGCTCTCATTATTCGCAATTTGAAGTCTCACGTTCGCTACAAGTAAATATGGCATCAAAATAACGTTTGAAACAATATTCAAATATTAATAGGGTATATAACTTAAATGCCATAGTACGTCAAAAATTATCTTTATAGCATTTCCCTAGTTAAGTGGGATCCTGGTCACATAAGCGCACTCATATGAGAAATAATAATCTTTTATGTATGAAGGAACAATGCGTAATGGCTAATGACCGCATTAACCAGGGACAAGACTAATGTTGGATGACCACGCAACAAGTCATAGACCGAATCAGTTCTTTTTTCAACATAAAGGGAGATTACTGACACTAAAATAATATGGTCAATTGGTTGGACATAAATGGTGTATTTATAATTAAATAACCCTAAAATATAATCTTATTTTCGACGAAAGTTTTTAAATACTAACTTTATTATATAAATTTAAGTTATTCCAGAAAAAAGTTTTACTTCTGAATATTACTTAATTCAAGGAATTTTTATTATTGCTCTAGAAAATTTCAACTTTTGAGAACTTTATTATTTGTAATTCCTACCAATTCTTAGTTAATACTCTTTGATTATAGATTTTTTATTACTTCTGAACTCTACGTAAAGTATTTTAGAACCAACCGTGTTCCAGTAATAACGAATTCATGAATACATTTTATTATTATTTATTATATACCACCCTTTACAGAGTAACTAAAAATCCAGTTTGATAAAATTTTTTGAAGACTCTGAAACAACATTACGCAATTAAAACCAAACATTGGATAACAAATCCTATTTGTTAAATAACATACATGGATGGCTCTGATACAAGCATGGGTCTCGTATCACAGTAGAAAAATTTCTGAACGATTTTGAACCTAACGCAATACGTATGCTAAAATGGCGGTATGAATTTAAGTTGCTGAATAACTTGCTGTAGTTTAGGTACCAATATATAGGGTGTCCGGAAATAACGTCAGGATACCCAAGGATGAGAAAATAAAGGTAGTAAGTAATTTCATAGTTGTAGGTAAATGAAAGGTAAATTTTTTAATAGATTTATTTCTTGACGGATCAAGTTGAGATCTAACATAAACAGTACTACCTACAGGTAAAACTGGCTTCATAACTTGCCACCAGAGGGCTCTGCATAGCGATCATAGTTTATTTCTCTCAGAATATACTTATTTTGACGGATATGATCAAAATAAAGATGTCATTTTGAAGGTAGTGAAAAATGCATCAAATACTGTTTATGTCACATCGATAAATCTTATCATTTGGCAGCAAATCAACTTTAAAATATTTTATGTACAATAAATATTCAAAAAATTGTTGTTTAATAAATTAAAAAAAACACTATACATACTAATATTCCTTATATTAAATTCCGAAACTACGCCATTCATTTCTGTACAGGGTGAGTCAACGATTGGATGAAGTAGGTTTGTGCCTTTTCGGTGAAATTAACAAAGAAACTATATTTATTGTTTGATACAGTTTATTTTTACGCAGATTTTAAAAATATTTAGGACTCTACAGGGTGAGCCAAAAAACTAGGACAGCATAAAGTTGTATTTTTTTAAATAGAACACTCTATATACGAATCGTATTTTCGATTTAGATTATAATTTTAAATCTTTTTTATTAAGAGTTTACTATAACAAAACTTTATAGTTTCTGAGATAATTAAGTTTAAAGAAAAAAAGTCACATTTTCAAGCATCAATTCAATCCTAAATAACGTTTTCAATTTTGTGACAAATATATTCAAATTTGGAATTTAGCAAGGCCAAGGACAAGTTAACATAATTTTTACCTAATATTTGCAATAAAAGCTACAGGGTGTTGAACACATCGGCTCAAATTTGAACAAGTTTAAATGAATAAATATCTTTTTTTTTAAATGGTATATTTTCATGTTATTTAATAGAGTAATAAAAACCCTAAAAGTTTTGTTCAATATATCCTATACCTATTTATAATAGTTTTTGAGATATTTCAGTTTTTATAATTTTCCATACTTTTTTACAGAAATAGTCTTCATTATCATAGTAGCCATGGCAAAAACAATGTAAAAGAACATTTTTCTGCGTGTCAAATTTATAACCGCAATCGCTTCTTTTGGTTTTTATGTAGTGTAGTTTGGTTTTTTTTGCATTCATCTTATATTGTAAAAGGAATTTTCCAAAGAATGAGTTAATAGATATGATTTATACAATAGGAGAGGCTCAAAAAAATTGCCTTCTTGCTCAAAGAATTTACAAAATGAAGTATCCTGATCGACGCCAGCCTAATACCTATACTTTTCAAAACTTAATGCAAAGATTTGATTCTTCTGGTACTGTTGATTATCCAAAACGTAAAGTGGTCAACAAACCAGTAACTAATGAAGAAAAAGAACTACAAGTATTGTTAAATGTTCAGGAAAATCCTTATATTGGTAGCCGTCAGTTAGCAGCATTATGTGAAACATCACATTCCACCGCTAATCGTACTACCAAGAAATATAGGTATCATCCATATCACATGGAATTACACCAAGAATTGCATGAACAGGATTTTGAAAGTCATGTAAACTTTTGTCGTACAATAAATGCGGAGATTCAATTAAATCCAAATTTATTATGCAAGGTAATGTTTAGTGATGAAGTTACTTTTAGAAGTAACGGTGCCGTAAATAGACGCAACATGCATTATTATGCCACAGAAAACCCATTTTGGATTAGAGAGGTGCAACATCAAAACCACTGGTCATTAAATGTTTGGTGTGGTATTCATCATAATCGAATTATTGGACCCCACTTTTTTAATGAACCACTAAATGGCCATAGTTACCTGAACTTTCTACAAGAAGAACTACCCCAACTGCTTCAAGGTCTCGATAGGGATGAGCTCGACAGTATGTGGTTCCAGCACGATGGTGCGCCTCCGCATTACCATCGTGAAGTTCGTGCGTTTTTGGACCAACGATATCCTCAAAAATGGATTGGACGTGGGGGTTTCATTGAGTGGCCACCAAGGTCTTGCGACATCACCCCATTAGATTTCTTCCTATGGGGTTATATTAAAAATAAGGTGTATGTTAATCCACCAACAACAGTGGAAGATATGCGAAACAGGATTAGGGATACCTGTAGAACAATAACGCCACTAATTTTGTCCAGGGTCCGAGAGAATCTGCAAAAAAGACTAAATTTGTGCATTGCACAAGAGGGTCGTTTATTCGAACACTTATTAAAAAGAAATAATTAATTTCAGTATTTAATAGGTAATTTTTTTGTTTCAATTTAGTATAAAAGTAAATATGTATTTGCCTTGTCGTTATTGTTGTGTTAATTTTTTCACATTATGTTTAATTAAACTATTGCCGTTGTAATATAACGAATAATGTATTTCATCATATTTAACCACATTCTGTTTGTTTCTGTAGTTTTTTTTTTATTATTTTACATGGCTACTATGATAATGAAGACTATTTCTGTAAAAAAGTATGGAAAATAAGAAAAACTGAAATATCTTAAAAACTATTATAAATAGGTATAGGATATATTGAACAAAACTTTTAGGGTTTTTATTACTCTATTAAATAACATGAAAATATACAGGGTGTACCATTAAAAAAAAAAAGATATTTATTCATTTAAACTTGTTCAAATTTGAGCCGATGTGTTCAACACCCTGTAGCTTTTATTGCAAATATTAGGTAAAAATTATATTAACTTGTCCTTGGCCTTGCTAAATTCCAAATTTGAATATATTTGTCATAAAATTGAAAACGTTATTAAGGATTGAATTGATGCTTGAAAATGTGACTTTTTTTCTTTAAACTTAATTATCTCAGAAACTATAAAGTTTTGTTATAGTAAACCCTTAATAAAAAAGATTTAAAATTATAAGCTAAATCGAAAATACGATTCGTATATAGGGTGTTCTATTTAAAAAAATACAACTTTATGCTGTCCTAGTTTTTTGGCTCATCCTGTAGAGTCCTAAATATTTTTAAAATGTGCGTAAAAATAAACTGTATCAAACAATAAATATAGTTTCTTTGTAAATTTCACCGAAAAGGCACAAACTTACTTCATCCAATCGTTGACTCACCCTGTACATTAAAAACCAACTTAAAAAATTTATTTATCTGTAACTAGGAAGTCATTGAGATTTTGACAATCTTTTAAACGACTCTATGTTTTATTTAATCATATAGAAAACACCTGCATAATTTTTAATATTACTCTTATTGTCTGTTTCAAAAAGAAATGCCAGTATATAAGCTAGTTACCTGCTTTTTTTGTAAATGTAAAATTTGACATTTTTTTTTAAATGTAAAATGGTATTATTTCTTTAAATTCAGACAAATTACAGAAAAAATAGCATGTGTTTTTTTTTATTAATATATTTTTTTTATAATTATATTTTACGTATCCCACTAATTATTAAAAAAAATTACATAAATAAGGTTTTTGTCATTATTTGTGCGATTTAGATTAACTTAGTAAGTATGACAACGTTTAGTGGTTTGTTATATATGTAATTCTCCTTTCAGGCAGAGAATTTGAAAAATATATGTACAAACAGTTTATTTCCTGCAAATATCGCTCTGGTCCTCTCTCCATACGCGTTTCGATCACCTCATGATCTCGTCAGTGGAGCTGTATCGGACCGAGAGCAACATTAGCAGGAAATAACTGATATAAGAACCATAAATTTCAAGGTATGTCGGCAGGATATTACACCTGCCGTCTACCCACTTCGATGTCAGACTGAAAAATATCGCCAGTCGAACGACATCTATGAATCAACGGAGTAACGAAATTTTTAAACAATCAAAATTTCAGTAAGAAATAAAGAATTTTTTCTGCCGTATTTAAATAGTTTGTTATATATGTAGTTCTCCTTTCAGGCAGAGAATTTGAAAAATATATGTACAAACAGTTTATTTCCTGCAAATATCGCTCTGGTCCACTCTCCATACGCGTTTCGATCACCTCATGATCTCGTCAGTGGAGCTGTATCGGACCGAGAGCAACATTAGCAGGAAATAACTGATATATGAACCATAAATTTCAAGGTATGTCGGCAGGATATTATATTAGTTGGTAGACGGCAGGTGTAATATCCTGCCGACATACCTTGAAATTTATGGTTCATATATCAGTTATTTCCTGCTAATGTTGCTCTCGGTCCGATACAGCTCCACTGACGAGATCATGAGGTGATCGAAAGGCGTATGGAGAGAGGACCAGAGCGATATTTGCAGGAAATAAACTGTACATATATTTTTCAAATTCTCTGCCTGAAAGGAGAATTAAATATATAACAATCTATTTAAATACGGCAGAAAGATTTCTTTATTTCTTACTGAAATTTTGATTGTTTAAAAACGTTTAGTGGTATTGACAAATACCTAAAAAATTATTATTTAGAACCTAAGTTATTTTTCTGGCTTTTCGAGCCATTTTTAATCAAACATTTTAAATTTTTGATGTTTCAATTTACTGTAAGTTAAACCAAAGATTTATTATAGCTAACGCTATATAATAATCTTTGGTTAAACCACCTTCAGAACTACAAAAGTTTAGCTGTCTAGTTTAGAGTAGTTAGTCTTCCGATTTCTATTGGTAAACTAAAGTATGGTGTTATAAAGGGTTTTAGTTTAAGTAGAATTAAGAGATTTTAGAAATCCGATTTGTTTTGTGTGTTTATTGTCCCAGTTATAAAGTTATGTTGTTACAAACATTCGCATTTTATTATATTATTAGGTTGCTGGTAACGGTGCTTAAATTACCGGCATCAGTTTTGAAATTAAGGGTATTTTTAGTTTTTATAATATGAATCATTTTTTTCATATATCTTTTTTTGTAGTTTGTAGCTGAAGTTGTGACAAAGTTTTAAACAAAGTATGTTTAGAAACAGCTGTAGTATTTTAGTTCGTTCTTCTTATGCTGTTTGTATGTGTTTTTGTTCTGTTTTTAAGGCAATGTTTTGATTGTCCAATATATGTTTTTGGGCAATAAAGACTGTATTTTATAAATAAAATTTGTTTGATTTCAATTGGGAATTTTTGGTTTTAATTTAGTAAAAAGCATTTTGTATTATTAGACGATTTTACTGCTAACTTTATTTAATTTTATAACTAATATTCGGTATATATGGTAGTGATATGCGTTTATTTGTTTAGGGCTTATTCGGTTTTGAACTAGAATAGTTAATATTTTGTTTATTCGGTTTTAGTCCGTTCATAGATTTTTTTTTGAATAAGTGTTGTTTTGTAACACTTCTTTAATTCTATTTGTGCTTTGTGGTATGTGTTCTTCCTCGGCTATAAACTAGTGAATTAACATTTTTTTTTTATATTTGTTTGGAATATTTGATTTAAAATTGAGATATTTGCCAATCAAACGAGATTAATATATCATTTCGTTTTGTTGTTGCCTTCGTTATTATAAGATATGTTAACGTCCAAGTTTATTGATTTGTTTTTTTCCCGTTTTATATGTAAATTGTAGTTGTAGAAAGAAAAACTTTTCTAAATTACAATGTAGTCAATATTGTATATAAAGTCATATTACATTACATTACATATATATATATATATATATATATATATATATATATATATATATATATATATATATATATATATGAAGTACTACACTAACTTCAAGATGACATACATGGTCATCTTTATATAGGGTGTTTTCAAATTTGAGTCATTTATTTTAACAGCTTGTAGAACTCGTAAAGAGGAATCAATTTACGAGCAGTAGGTCCATAGCAGGTCAAGTAGAAGTTGCTCATAGTAAAGTGTGGAAAACCTTACAACAAGAACAACTTTATCCGTACCATTATCAACGGTTACAAGCGTTGCAACCAGAAGACTATCCTAGAGGAGTTGAATTATGTCACTGGCTCTTACATCAGTACAACATAAATGACAATTTTGCCAAATTTATTTTGGCTACCGATGAGACCATGTTTACAAGAAATAGAGTAAATAATTTCCACAATCATGTTTGAGCAGTAGAAAATCCGCATGCAATGAAACTAAGTCATTTTTAGCACATATTTTCAGTAAATGTTTGGCCTGACGTTGTAAATGGCATGCGCACAGGGCTTTACTTTTTCCTAAATCGACTGACAGGTGAAAATTAGAGTTTCTTCAAAACAATCTGCTACAATTATTACCAAATGCTCCTTTAAATGCGAGACAGAATATGTGGCTCCTTCATGATGGAGCACAATCATGTTTGAGCAGTAGAAAATCCGCATGCAATGAAAATAAGTCATTTTTAGCACATATTTTCAGTAAATGTTTGGCCTGACGTTGTAAATGGCATGCGCACAGGGCTTTACTTTTTCCTAAATCGACTGACAGGTGAAAATTAGACTTTCTTCAAAACAATCTGCTACAATTATTACCAAATGCTCCTTTAAATGCGAGACAGAATATGTGGCTCCTTCATGATGGAGCTCTGCCACATTTTAGACGAGAAGTTCACGAACATTTAAATATTATGTTTCCTAACAGATTTCCAGGATCTAAATCCCTGCGATTTTTTTCTGTGGGGCTATTTAAAACAGTTGGTTTATCACGATGGAGAAGTGAGTACTGTGGAAGAATTACAGCAGCGCATTACAAATGCTTGTGATGTTATCCGTGGACACCGGGATTTTATTTTTCATGCGCTTAGTCACTTACGGATACGTCGGGCAAGACTGCGTTAACCGAACAAATGGTGATAATTCTGAGCACTTTTTGTAGAATAAGAAGTGGTCTGTTCAGTGTACTAAACAAAGTTTTTACAATGCAGTGGTTGAAAATATCATGAAATAAGGTCTGTATTAAAGTTTTTAAATAATTGTAAGGTTTGTATTAAAGTTTTTAAATAATTGTTAATAATTTCTTTATTTACCAACTTTTATATAAACGATTTTTGGTAAATCAAATTCTAAAAGCTGTTAAAATAATTTGTAGTTCTGGAATTTGTTTAATCTACAATAAACGGAAACATCAAAAATTGTATATCAAACATTAACGTTACTTTTCTTTTGTATGAATTTCAGTGAAACAAATATTGTGGTCTTGAAAAACGAGCGGTTATCGTTCAACAAAAAGTGATGGAATGAGCGTAACCACAATTGCAAAAATTTTTAAATGTTGGAAAATCATCGTGCGTTGTAAGACAAAAATCTTTAAAAAGAATAGATGATTCAAAGAAGTAAAGTTACATCTTTTTTGAATTATTTCCAAATTAGGAGGCAAATATTAGAACAATATAACATGTAATTGTCAAGTAGAACCACGAAGCCAACCTACGAGCGTGTATTACTAAGACACAACCGGAAAAACAAGGAAAAAGGATTGAAATTTGCTTATTACAAATTACATAAAAACATTGATTTTAGGAAAAAAGTGCTTTGGAGTCCAAAACTAACTTACTTAGACATAACAAAAAATGTTATATTCGCCGCCCGTCCAATAGAAGCCCCAATCCAAGTTATGAAATCCATAAAGCATGGGAGCAATATCATGGAGAGGAGGTGGTCTCATTTTTCGAATTGTGGGCACAATAGGTCAATTTTTTATTTCTCAGAATATATTGGAACCTTATGTTGAAGAATTTTCTTTTAGTTACTTACAAGTTTACGCATGATAACCATTAATATATTTCATAATTACATGTAGGTTTTCGAGGAGTGGATAAAAATGGATATAATTGGTGAGTTAGTCGAATCATGGACAATATCAAGAAAAATTATAACATAGAAAAGATGCATCTAGAAACTGAAAACGGCATAGTCCGTTAACCTTTTGTATCATAAATGTTTTATTTGTTTCATTCGCATTTACTTACTCGTAACTGCCAATCATTTCAGGTAGATGGAGGTTTCAGGTTATGGTAAATTATAAGCCATTTTCAAGCCATATTAAAGTCGGGTCTATTGTATTCGCGGCGTGGACGTTCAACCGTATCTTTAAACTTCTTTAAACGCTCATTTACTATAAATGGCTGACGTGGGCGATTAAATAATTTTCTTTTCCATTTTTTGAAAGAAGAATTACGATTAGTTCTTATGCTTACAAAAATCCTGTCTATTAATCTTTCTTTTTAGCAGTTTCGGTTACAATGATCTAGGATTTCATAGCTTATATTTATCATATGTTGTCACACAATCGTAATATTAACGATGAAGGCGCAAAATATCCCTTCCCATGCTAAGTTTTAAACCATGCGAGATATCGGTATCGAATAAATTGTACTGGTTATATTACTTTTTGACATGAAATTGAAGTTAGGATATCAAATGTAGCGTTATCAAGAACATAAAAAAACGGCCGGATATACCATGTGATAACAAAATTTTCACTTTTAGCGGCATAGGATTTATTCGACACTAGATTCGTATTCACTGAACAAAAAAATCACAAATTTTAAATTACAAGCTATTGCTTCAACACTTTTGTTTATAACCAGTTTAGTTTTCGTTAAAAAGATGAAAACTTTTTTAAAATGCCCTAAAAATCCACAATGCGAAGTCAATAAATATATTTTATTTCATCTTTAACAGAGTTCAGATCGGCATACACACACGCGGTAAGCAGCCATACACATGCTTACACGCATATTACTACTTGCGAATGGCTTGAGAATACAAAAAAATATGCGTGTAGTTTGCGCTTAATTTGGATGACTTTTTTTAGTGCTTGCCCGGACAAATTCGTATATCACCGTCGCGAAGTACATAATTAGTTAAAAATGGTGTGGTCAAAGGAATAAATATGACCAGTTTCCCATAATATGGGATTTATAGCATTCATTTGAATATTCCAAAATGGAAAAAGTTGAGAAATTATAAGTCCTAACATACTTCTGGCAATATTCTAAGGTAGTCTGCCTCAAAACTTTAAAAAGGTATGCAATCCCTGCAGTTACGAATCTTTATGTTACAATGAGGAGCTCTTTAACTGCTGTAGCTTCCCTAAATTATATATGATGTTTTATTATTTGATGATATATGAATTAAAATTGGTATTTGGTCCTAAAACGGTATATCTAAATAAATTAGAATCCCTACAGTAAATTGTACTTTTATGTGTTCTTTCCAGTTATCTGGCAACATGGAGAAGAATATCTCAAAAATTTCCTAAATCACATAAACATTATACATCCAAAAATCAAATTCACAGGAAAGAAACTACCGTTTCTAGATATCCTACTGAAAAGAAAAGAGGATGGCCTACTTTCGCACACTGTCTACAGAAAGCCCACTCACAACAACGCCGATTCACATCACCACTCTGCCTAATTATGTGCAGTAGTGAAATCACTTGCGTTTCGATGTAAGGGACTGCCCCTTACAAATCCTCAAAAAATCGCCAGAACCAAGAGAATAGCTCCAAAGCTTTTGTTCCTTATGTAAGAGGCACCACAGACAAGATCGCAAAAATTCTCAGGAGACACAACATTGAAACCATTTTCACCACAGACCGAAAAGTAAAAGAATACTTCTAGAAAACCAGGGAGTGTACGAAATTCTATGCGGAGAATGCAACTCATCTTACGTAGGCCAAACCAACCGTAAAATAAGCGCCAGAAGAGACGAACATATAAACGCTGTCAAGCAAAAAACAACTTCTTCCGCACTGGCCCAACACTGGTTAAACACAGGACATAAGATAGATTTCTCAGGAACAAAAATGTTATCGAGATGAGGTCTCGCAACCTGATTGGCCAGAATCATTCGGAAAACGAACGCGTCGCAGGCGTCAGTTCGCTCGTAGACGCCATACAGTGAGCTTTGAAAATGGTGAATGAGATTTCACGGAAACGTCACCTTCGATTACACATCACACCCGTGAGAATATCCGACAATATATATATATATATATATATATATATATATATATATATATATATATATATATATATATATATATATATATATGCAGCTTCTCCCCGCACGCATAAGTACATCTTTGGGTTCCCGTTCGCGTAAAATATCATTAAGTTGTGCGATTCTTTATAGAAATATTTTTATACCAAAGCGATATTTACAAAAAAATTCTTTAGTTTAAAATAAATGGCACCTCTTAAAATCAACCAAAAATATATGAAATTTACTGAAAACTGAAAGTATGTTTACCAATAATTGGCACCAGTTACTGGCAGTTTTCCAAATAAATGTGTGTTTAAAAAGCAGGTTAAATCGAATACAGTTAAAATAGAATATATAAAATATAATACAATAAGAAAGTATTCGTAAATATTTTTAAATTGATAGGGTACGGTTTTTTGCGAAGTTTAAATCATTAAGCTGTTATATAAATTTGAGATCTAAATCAATAAAATGAAATAACGTAGAGAAATTGAATATTTTCAATTAACTGTAATGAAAAATAATATGTGTTTTCTGAAATAACTGAATAGTAAAATTTGATTTGAGGGGACACTTTTTTGATTTGAAGGGCCAATCTTTCATCTTAAAATTAAAAACGTTCTTCTTTTACAGTTATATTTGTAATCTAATACCAACAAAAAAATTAAGGACATGTTTCATGAATCTACTATTAATGTTTTTATTTACCTTTTACTTTATTACTTAACAACCAAGTTTACAACCAACTTTCTATTTGCTGTACCTTCTTAAAAACCTGCCCTGATTATAAAAAGTCGTCGCCCCTATTTAAGAAGTTTAGTGGGGTGTTCCTGTCAGCTGCTCCCTTTTATTACTTAAGGCTTAGCAGATGTATCTTATACCGAACGACTATAACTAACTTGAATTTTTATTAAGACTTAATATAAATTTACCTGCTTATCGATGATTATATTTTTAATGAAAAAAATTTAGTAGGTTTTTAACATCCTGATTCTTACAACTCTTACGGGGGGAATACAGGGTATTGTAAATTCAATGATAAGTCCGCAATTTTGGAATACTTGACTACTGATTATCATAACATACCAAACATAAAATTAAATATCTTATTGCCATTACCTTCACCTTTATGAGAAAATGTGTTTGTGTAATAATGAAATTAGACATTCTTATTGTCGGAAATATACAATTATCAAATTGCATTCTGTTAAATATATTCATACAAAACGTCCCCGGTAAAACTAAAGTACTTTTCATTAACAAGGTGAACAATGATCAATAGGCGTTAGTTACTAAAATTATTATTTATCCTTTGTCAATTATGTGCCTTAATTAGATATAACAAATTTAAACGTATAGAAAATAAAGACGTGTTGAGCCCTTAATTGGTTCTATTTCGCGCAATTTAAATTATGGTCTGTCATTTTGTTTGTTTAAGGTGCCGTGTTTACTCCTAATATGCTCCTTCACTAAATTTTAATTTTAGTGCCATCGGATAGACCAACTAAAAATAAAACATACATACTCTTAAAAGGTAAAAAAAGTCTTCAAAGAAAAACGCGGAATGAAACCACAGACCTCACAATTTTGCTTAACCTATTGCCTAGATCAATCAAAATACTGCTGTACAAAATTGCCAAAAGGTTTAAAACTGGCAGTTTAATTATTTAATTTATGAATAATCTATGAAGAAAAAATAACAATTAGTGGACATTTCACTTTAATAAGCTTCTTTCACATACTTGTACCTAAAAATGTGTAGGAATGTTAAATAAATAATACAACCAATGTAACTTTATACATTTGATGACACCGTACAATTCTGAGTGACCTAACCTAACTTTCTTGTTCAGTGAACCTAGCCTATTATTTGCTATGTTATCGTGTACATATTTTGGATATTTGCTTGTTGTGTTTTCAGTTTTTACTATGGTTTTGTGTTTTATTGTGAAACATTGCTATTTAAAGAATTTTAAATTGTGTGCTAACTATAGATTTAGAATATAATAGACTGAGCGTTCACAATGTCGGCCATTCCCATAGTGCGAGGGAGGAAGAAGATGAAAGCCGTATTTTCCTCTTTTTCTATAGACATTGAAAAAGAAGAGTGAAAGAGTATTCTCCTCTCTTTCTAATAGACAGAGAATTGAACCACGTGGTTCGCACTTAAATATAACTACTCAAACTCTCCTCTCTGAGGCACATTTTATACAACAGAAATATACTAATCGATATGGTGCCGTGGTGCGGTGACAGAGTTTTTGGTTCGTAAGCGAACGTAGCGGGTTCGATCCTCTGCGTATTTGACGATATATACACATTTTATTTGATGATTTATATCTGTAAAGAGATATGTATTTATAATAACTAATAAATAGGCATAAGATCATTCCTCTAAATTAAATTTCAAATTAATTCGGTACGTAATATGTTTATAGATAAGTTGATCCATAACAAACTTAAATTTGACTATAGCAGCCGCCGCAACTCTTCTTATAAAAAACCTTATTTTTATACAGTATATCATAATCCATATACCCAGGGCTGTCAATTTGCCAATAATTCCTAGCATTTACCAGGAATAATTAGCTATGCCAGTAATTTTGTCAGGAATACTATCATGCCAGGGATTTGCCAAGAATAGATATCTTGTACTCAGAAATTTATAAAATATTAAGGTGAAATATACATACAATTAATGAAAAGTGTATGAAAATGGATCTCTAAAATTAAATCTCTCTACTATCTCTTTTTGCTTCTTACATGTACTTATTTCTTTCTTTATTTTATGGTTTTGCAGTCTAAAATTTAACGAATGGACAATCTTATTGTCATCTGTGTTTTCCTAATATTCAGGTTAATTGAACAATATCAGCTTTTTCTTATCACACGCATTTTGCCAGGAATTGTCAAGAATAAAAATAAAACTTGCAAGTACTTTTTTTGTAGGGTTTTTAGCACACTGTGTATCATCAAATGTTAAAAAAATAAACTTTACCCGCGGATAATAGAATATGGGACGTCCGCGCACGAACCAAAAACTCTATCACCAAGCCAATCTATAATGTCCTATGAGAATATATTCCTGTTAAAAATTCTCCCCAGAGAAGAAGTTTCTTGTCATATTCGCTTGAGGGCCACGTGGTTCTATGCTCCGCCCATTAGAAAGAGAGAATACGGTTTTCACACTTTCTTCCTCTCTCGCACTATGCGAACGGCTGCTTTGGGAACGCTCAATTTATTATCTTCTAAATCAATGGTGCCAAAAATAATGACAATACTTCAGAAAAACCTTTTATTTCCCTTTCTAAATGGGATCTTTATCCTGAAAAAAACAGTTTAGTGGGAAGAAACAACGAAGCTCTTCTAATATTCTCTTTGAGGATTATTTTAATGTATTGGTATTGTTTAAAAAACAATATTACGTCCCTAAACTTATATAATAAATAATAATGTATTGATGTTAATCTATATTTTATAATGAATACAAGTTGTAAATGTTACTTAAACGTAGGTATGAACATCAGGAACTTGCTCATTTCTTTGTTTCTACTACTAAAACTTCATTCGTAATCATTTATGCTCACTGATAAAACATAATTAGAAGTAATAAATGGCCTTTGATCTTTAAAATGAAAATGAGTGCGATGAAACTAACAATCAAGTTATTTTTGAGCAAAAGGGCTTTTTTTATTTATTAAACCTTCAATTTGCAAGGAAATAGTGATAATTTTTCTAGTTATTCATGTTCATCATTCTCATTTAGACAGGTATAGTGGATGATAAATCCTTATTTAACCCCTTTTCTCTATTTGAAAACTACTTTTACAAGTCGCATTTTCTTATTTTTGAGAGGTTAATTATTATATCAATACTTTCTAGAACAAAACATACTTTTTTAGATTGAATATTAGAAATGTTACCTGGTTACTTATTCACTAAAATATTTACAAAAGTGTTTCTATATAGGAATATTGTATATGTGAATCAAAATTTTTTCAATGTTTATTATTATGAGTTGAAATTATTTAGATGTTAGTGCTAAAAGTGTGAAGTTTGGTTGTACGAAAAGAGTAAAAATTGAAGTATTTTTTATATCACACTGTACATGGTTTTGCATATTAATAAATAGATATTCAATATTATACTCTAGAGCACTAAATAAATATAAAAAAATTAAAGGAAAAGGTGAAAACGATAAGTTATCTAAATGATAAAAAAAATGTTAAGAAACAGGTGTAACCTTTGAAACGCTATTCTAGCGTTTTATTAAACGTATCAATAAAAAAACTAAGATGTTCCTATAAAAGAATCAATTAACTCAAATTTGTTCACTCATTATTAAACAAAACTCGAAAGTTTGATAATAAATTTTGGTTTGAACTCCCAAAATTTTTGATTACCAAAATATTATGAATATGAGACTTGTTAACTGTACCTAAGATGTCTTGCTCTTTTCCTTAAGGATAAATTAGGATTTTGTTGTACCGAGTCAAGAACTACCAAGGTGGCAGCGTCATCATGGTTGTACTGCTTTTTTACCGTCTTAATATATTTAATATCCCCAATAGCATCAAATTTTTGAATTATTTTACGCACGGCTTCAATCGCATATTGATAAGATAAATTTCCATAACATAAATCTGTTTTCTGTTACGTTACAGAAATAGGCACAATAATTTTGTTAAAAAAAATGTAAAAAAATACAAATAACGAGTATTTAAGATTAATTCTAATTTTTTTAATATTTTAAACATCCGGTAACTGTTTGTGAAATCCGAAGGCAAGCAAAACTTTTTATCAAGAATAACTCTTCCTTGAATAATCAAATATAAATAAATGAGTATTATATATATATATATATATATATATATATATATATATATATATATATATATATATATATATATATATATATATATTTGTGTTTGGAAAAACGCTCGGACACGTCGAACATTTTATTTTTAGTTTATTTTTTTGTGTGATACCGAAATATATAAGGAGTTATGACAAGAGCTATACGACAAGGTGTAAATATCGATGTTAGATATATAACGGAAACTGCCAAGGAAAATGTCTTTAATTTGCAAGATGTGTAATAACATTAATAAAACCTTCACTGGTGATATTTGGAATTTCTTAAAAATGACCTCATTCCAGCACTAATAACTTTGTATCCAGACCCACAAAAACCCCCTGCCCCTGTCCGTGTTTATTTGGATGTTTTTTTTTTTCGAAAAGAGGGACAATTGAGTAACCAGCCAAATTACCAGACTTGACCCCATTGATTATTTCTTCTGGGGATACTTAAAAACTAAAGTATACCTAACCCAGCCCAACAATTTACAAGTCCTAAAAGTTCGAATACATCAAGAAGTACGAAACATAACAAAAGATGTCATTAAAGAATTTATTCATCGTCAGATTGCTAACGAGGCCCAGTTTTACAGTCATTTTTTTTGAAAATTTCCTTATGTAACCAACATCGATATTTACCTTGTCGTAGGTAAAAAATGTACCGTTTCTGATTTTGAAATTAAAAAGACAGTTTAGAATGGAAAAAAAAACGCGGTTTCGCCGACCTCCCGCCGGATGGCGTATATATGTTTATGTGTGGATAGTGGATATATCCACTGCTATTGCATCTCACACGGAGGAATCCGTGAAAGCCGCATAAACACATATACGCCATCCGGCGGGAGGTCGGCGAAGCCGCGTTCAGTATTTGCATGCCTTCTTCCGATCTGTCCTTTGCACAGCCAGGTGCATGTCGGTACCCTGATGAGTCTAGTAGAAACAAAACATGTACCTCTGCCGTATCACTGTAGCGGGGAGTGTAAGTTTTGACTTTCTTCTCGATATGGTGGTGCAGGTAGGCCATCATCTCGATGGTGGTGTAATAGGATGAATTGTGTTCTGTAACAATTCATTCAAACTGTGCAACCTCTAACACGGAAATGATATGATGGAACGAAGTTTGCAATTAGTGTCCGCATTTTGCTTCATCTATTCACGGAGTTGCATATAGTTGTACGTTTGCTGAATGCGATTTCAGCACTACAACGACATAAAGTGGATATATTCACTGCTATTGCATCTCACACGGAGGAATCCGTGAAAGATGCATAATACATAAACTCAGCGGAATTCAAATCAGTACAATCATACTTATAAATGTTATCCCCAACAATCATTTATTAACTAATTATTAAATATATTACAGCCTAATAGATTTGTTTAATTTGTTTTACTGCTCACTATAAAGTCAATGATATAGTAGTTTAAAAAGTAATGCAAATTGTTTTTTCTTCATTGTTGTAAATTAATAAAAATTCAGAAAAGAAATTTTACTGATTTGGTGAGTGGCATATTATTGTTTGTTATCCCTTTATCATCATAAAAAGTGGTATCTATATTGGTACCGGAGACTTTAAAGTAAGCACGCAACTTTGACTACTCAATCATTTGTTGTTGTAAACAGACTTGCCTCACAGAAGCCGGTTGTTTAGGAGAAAGTCTGATCTTTATATACAATAAGCATGCTTAAAACCCATAGTAGTTTGAATAAAGTCATAAACGTTGTATGACTATTTTTCTAGATTCTGGAGAATCGTGCTCTAAAGATTTCATTGTCTGAAGTTTATTCATGATCATGTAAAAAAACCTTCAAAACTTTTCAGGATTTTAATATTTATAAATTTGGTTTGACGTACACTGATAAAAAACCTTAATTTTAAGGTACATTAATTAATTTAATTTAATGGATTTGTATCTTGAATTGTGAATAAGTTACATGTACTTTGAAATTAAAGTTTTGTACATTAAATTTAATTGGATGTTACTTGAAAATGCAATAAAGTTACTGAAATTATTGGTATAGTTATTAGATTTAATGTAAAAATTATTAAATTTAATGCATTAACATTAAATGAATATAAGGAACGGTTAATAAAATTTGCTTAAAGCACTTTACCTTAAAATTAATGCGAAGTTTTTTTACAGTGTAGTCTAAAATATTACATCATCGTGAAAAAAAGATACAATAGTATGTTCGGAAAGCCTGTTTAAAATTAATAAGCCCATCGTCACTCGCTTTACCATTTTTAGATATTCTGAAAATGTCTTCCGATCTTGCTGTAAGATTCATAAAACCTTTGCCATTACATGACAATAAAAATAAACATAAAACCTACCGTGAATGCCGAACAGTTCAGAAAAATCGCAGGTCGTCGTCGTAGCCTGGGCGTGGAAATTAAAACCTGCGTCCCTTTCGTATTTAAGTTGGCCATTTAATTCTCTTTCAACCCCCTGAGAAAGTAATGCGTTAAACAACCCTTCCGTGTAGCCTGTAGCCATTCAGAATTGGAATCGGCAAATCCCTTTTTAATAACTCTTACTGCAGTCGATTTGATGAATTTACCACATCAAAATCGATCAACGAAGGCTTTAGCGCTGCTACTGCGTGTATATTAGTCCATTTATTAACTGCTGAGTCTTTTTATGTGACGAGGTCTGTAACTCTAATCCAAAACTCGATAAATATCTCACTTTGCATATTGCATTCACGAGTCAACTTAGCTGGAATTTCGAATTACGTTCTGTTATAAATAAAATACATTTTAAATATTGCAATTAGGGTTAGAATATGCCATGAAATTTATAATTAATGAACCTTTCAATAAATGTTTAGGTAAGTTTCAGATATTACCGAAAAATTATCATTTGTTGGAATTTATGAAGGTTATTAATCTCCACATTCTTTAAATTTAAGTCAAGCTTTCAAGACTTAATTAGAATGATCGCTGGATTTTTAGGTTAAAAAAGTTTTACTGAAGGAAGGTTAGAGCAAAAGGTTTAAATTAGTATCTTATAATGGTAAAACGAACCCAGTTTAGATGGGTAAATATCTAAAGTAAGTATAATTATACTACAATATTGTAAGCGCGATATTTTTTTTGGTAATTCTTTTTTCGTAAACTCATTGTACTTTAATATAGGTTTATAAAAAAAGGATTTACAAAAAAAATCGAGGAAAATGAACAACAAATATAAGGGTACGTATAACGTTGAAATCGAAATAGTATTGCTAGAGGGCTAAGGATTTTTATCGTTTTAATATGAATTATTTTTTTTTAAAGTGTTTTTTCTTAGACCGTAGATGTTCATTCTACCATCAAGATATGATTATTTACTATTGTTTCCACAGGCAAAATATGAATAATTTATATCATTTTACCGAGAGTGGGTACATGGTAAGTATTACTGCAACTGCGAGTTTTGAAGTAATAATTAACTTTTATTTTTCTATAAGAGTTGTTATTCATAACGACGAGCCCATCACGCATTATTGAAAAATGTTCTTCTCCGTTTCACTTTCTGTTGTTACACTGTTTTTGTTTTGAATTCCCTCAGATTTGTATAAATACTTCATTTAGTATAACATACTCTGTACTAGAAGATAACTGTTTCTGAGGTAATGATAATTGAACATCAAAATTTTTAAAACTGTGAAATATAGCAAGAAAAATTAAATAAAGAACCAATGAGTTCGAAACTGATCTGCAGGTGCTGCACTCCCATGAGAGAATTTTCCACCTTTCCTAGTATTTCCAGTATATATATATATATATATATATATATATATATATATATATATATATATATATATATATATATATATATATATATATATATTACAGTCTGAGATCGTCGGTGGGTTTAACATTTTACTGTAATGTTCCTTCTAACAATGGGATTTTATTAAGGTTATTGGCTATATGATTTACATTTTTTGGTTCACTATAATCTCGCTAATAATGACTAAAATAGTAGTCCAAACATGTTTTCGTAAAAAAAAAAATTATATTTCTTTTTTTGTGAGAGTAAACAAGTTAATCTATTTTTTATTGCAAAAAATTTAATTCTTTTTAATTAAAATTTTTGAAATAAGGTTTCAACAGCAAACGACGTCTGTGATTTATTTTATCTAGACATTAATCTAGACAGTTGAGTTAAAAGTGTCTGTCTGTGGTTATAAATTTCATAATCGCTAAAACCTTCATCATATGTAAACATCATAAACAGTAAAAAAATTATTTACATACTCCAGGTTAATTTAACAGACAGTTAAAAAAATACAATAAATAAAAATATTTTTGACATATCTCAGATTTTAAAAAATTTACATAATTATCCACTAAAAAGGTCGTAAATTTAAAAAATGAATGGAGACTTGGAAATTGAAATATAAAATCATCAATAAAAATTATACAAGTGTGAAACACTCTAATTTCAAATAATTCAGGAGGACTGAAATTAATATTTAAAACTGTAGTAAACTCTGTTTTTACTAAGCCGTTATTTTTATTTTAGTTTAGTATGTAACTGGTACAAACAGTTTATAAAAACATTTATTAGGTATATGTATTTTCAGAACGTGAACTTTTGCATGAAATGAGACTTAACAGTATATTCTTTATATCAGAAGTCTAAAAATAATTTGTATCCAGAAATTATGACATTAAGATATTAAATGGCAACCGATTAAATTCGTTGGAATATTAGAAATATTACTTAACAGGATGTGATAAAGTTATAATACAGAAAATTAAGGTATGCCAATTATTTTAAAGTAACTGTGGAAACATACGTGTATAAAGTAAGTAGAACAAACATACTGTTACATACATCATTAAAAAGAAAAAGTATCCATGTTAAAACATAATAATTGTATTTTCTTTTTAATTTGTTTCATAATTAATTTCGTCTTGTTATGGAAATCGTCAATTGTTAAATTTACATATAAAATGGCAAAAGATATTGGAAACATATTAAAGACTGACCATTTTGGTCAAACTTTTATTTTATTTTTTTGAGGAAAAGACATTCTTGATAAAAAGTTTTGCTTACCTTCCGATTTCAAAAACAGTGATCAAAGTCATGATAACGTATACAGGGTGTTCAAGATATTCAAAAATGCAGAATTAATCTTAAATAAAATGATGTTTGTAATTTTTTTTCCTGAATTTTATTGAACTAAGTTGTTTCAAATTAAACACAAAGCCTAAATATGTAGGTTAATAAAAAAAAAGGTTCATTTTCACCAAAATATAAAATTTTTGAGATAAGGCATTGTAATAAACACTGACTGACCTAGACGGCTCGGTCGCCTGATCTAACCCCATAGATTATTTTTTATGGGGTTAATTCAAGCAAAAATCTTACAACAATGAATTTAAAAAGAACATTGATCTACTAAAATTAAAAAAGTGGAAGCTTTTGCAGCTATAAAGCAGATAAGTTTGCACCTGTGTACGCAGAATTTTGAAAAATGCGTACTAGTAGGAGGTCAACGTGTGGAGTATCACTTATTGTTAAAGTTTCACTTGCCTAAAAAAATTAAAGGTAAAATTAATTTTTGTTTTTTTTTTCATTAAAATGCGTTTCTATTTCAGAACAACTTAGTTAAATAAAATCTATAAAAAAATTACAAAGTATTTTATTTAAGATTAATTCTACATTTATGAATATTTTGAACACCCTGTATACATTATCATTACCTCTATCAATGCTTTTGAAATCCGAAGGCAAGCAAAACTGTTTATCAAGAATGAGTTTTCCTTGAAAAATCAAAAATATTGATGTTTAATAGAATGCGCCCCCCATTCGCTGACACACTGTATATTTTTGTAGAATATAAAAGCTTTAGCATCCACCAGGAGAAAATTTAAACGGGACTAAACTAAAGAAAACAAATGATCCAAATGTTTAGCTCAATATAAGCTGGAATATTTGCAGAGCAAAATGGACTTGTTTATAATACTTGGCAAAATATAGTTTACCACATTTACAGCATGATCTAATTCTAACCCTAAATACAATATAATTTTATTCCTAATTCCCTCTAAAATATTTTAAATTTGCTTATTGATTAAGCTGTATTTCTTATTCATTATTAAGAAACTATCTTCATCTGAAATTTATTATGAGCCGATAACCTACTTGCGATCACAAAAAAAATAACTAAATTTTCTTATCATTACTTAATATTTTGATAAACTTCATTATTATTTAAATCACTTATTGATTAGGATGATTCATTGGAACAAAATATCCTGTAAAATATAGGGGGAAAATTATTTTGGAACCATAAAGATAACATAACACCACATAAACAGATCTTAATCGCTTTAAAAAATTAAGTCCAAGGAAAGTTTAAAGAGTAATCTAATTTTTTTAAAATAGTGTAGCAGTGTTTTAAGAGATGGTTATATAATTGACGTAATCCAGAAAATTAAATAGACATGCAACATTTTTCTTACAAAAGAGCTATGTTGACAGGTGTGTAGCATGCATTACCGCGAACTCATAATTTGTCAGATCTCGCTTTTACACACAGAAATGTGACAACATCGCGGCGCAACAACGCCGCGCGCCATGTGTTCGCGGCAGACTCCAAACAAAGGAAAATCGTTTTGCTTTTGCACGTAAACAACTCGCGACACGACCGACTAGATCTATAACACAATGAAAACATTCGCGTATCACGATTTTGCTACGCCCACTTACACTCTAGCTTTTGTAAGATATTATCTGGCTTCAGTTTAATTTTCCGGCGAAAAATTAGGAGCAAAGGGCCTTCGGAGGGCCTAACACGCGGCCATTACGTAAGTCGCGAGGGGCACGTCTACCGAATGGCAGGCAGGCTTGTTGAATGTCGACACAAGACGACGTGCGGACAACTGCAGTTATCATACGCTGTTGCCATGTTTTTAAAGGGAATATCCTTTAGGCCTACGTGCCGAATGATAAAGGTTACCAAACTGTGACGTCAAACGTCAAACTCCACTAACAAACAATAATCAGCTGTTTTAACTACATTGTTTTTGTCGGATTAATTCGAGGGTCATCCATCATCCACTTAAGATCGTAATGGTGTTACAAACCCAAAATACCATTCAGGTACCATAAAAACGATTCACAAAATTTCTATAACTTTTTAAGTCAGGATAGTAAAAGAGAGATCTTATAGATATATTACTTTTCAATCGATATCCAGCTCAGTCGGCATACCATTTACAAAAATTTAAAAAGTAATCAGATCCGTTGCTTCCACACTAACCACCCTAAACTTATGATTTTATAATTGGTCGTAAAATTATAATATCAAATAACGGTCCGTTAACATTTGGCAAGTAAGTACTTCAAAAAATTTTTAATACTAAAACTATACAAAGTATATGTATGTACTTGCGCTCCGAAGTATCTGACGAATCATCCTCATACTAAAATATTATTGTAAAAAGATGACTTATGGGGTGACCACACACTTTAACCTCTTCAAAGAATGACTAAAATTTCAGGATTGATCGGTTGATTTTTTTATGTACAAAATTGGATATTGGGATCAAATTTTATTAAGCTACTTATAAAAAAGTTATAAATCCAAAGGACAATGTTTTTTCAAGATAAACAGGGTGGTTTTCAGAAAGATGTAAATCGATTTATTTTAAATAAACATATCTAAAGCGCAATTAATTCATCTTTGCATTCTAGGCGAATATTTAAAGTGTTTTAAGCCAATATTATTGAGACTACAATTACTCTATGAAGATATATGGGATTACATCCCCATGTAAGTGAACATTTACAACTACATAGTAACCATTACTCAATAAGTTTCCGGTCCAACTAAGAAAAACAATTTTTTTTTAGAAATTCAATTTTAGTCATTAAAATACTCTCTCCTTCAAGAGTGATACATTCATTCCAAAGCTGCACTAACTTATCGATGCAATTATTGAAGAATGATTTGTCTTTGCTCTTAAAATAGGTTTCAGGTTCGACCATTTGAGCCAAATTTCTTGCCCTGGAGTATCTTTTTCAGGTCTGCAAAAAGCTAGTAGTCACTGGGGGCCAGATCTGGAGAGCACAGTGGGTGGTGTTTTCATCGATTTGTGACACGGTGCATTGTCTTGGTGAAACAGTACTTTTATCTTTTGCATGTGGCGCCGTTTTTTCTTGATTTCTAATATTCGGTATTACCTTCCTCATGACAGTCAATGAACAACATACCATGCGCGCCCCAAAATACGGATGCCATAACCTTACCAGCTGATTTTGGAGTTTTTGGTCGCTTTGGACGACTTTCACCGACTACTGTCCGCTCAGCTGAGGTGTGTATCAGTGGATCCATGTTTCATCCATTGTCACATACCGATGCAAGAAATCCTTTTTATTTCGCTTGAACAGCTCTAAACAGCGATCTGAATCATCGGCGCGTTGTTGTATTTGGTCCGGTGTGAGCAAACGAGGCGTCCACTTCGAAAACAATTTACGCATGCTTAAATTTTCGTGTAAAAATGTAAACATACTATCTTCTGATATCTTTAAGGTGGCAGCTATTTCACGCAACTTCACTTTAGGATTAGCCAAAACTATTTTGTGGACTTTATTTTTGTTTTCCGGAACAGAGCGTTCAGCATCATCGATGTTTGTATGACCGCGTTTAAATTCCGCATACCAGTCAATAATAGTTGATTTCCCCGGTGCAGTCTCCATAATGATTATCAAACCATTGTTTGTCTTCAACAGTATTTTTTCCCATCAAAAATAATATTTGAACAACACACGAAATTATTTTTTATCCATAATTTTGAAAATAACAACAGTTGTTTCAGTAAAACTACTGTCACTTGTAAACTAATGGTCGGAATGTCATGAAATTTTGACACGTATTGTTTGAAGGTTAGTAGTATTGAGATATCATACGCGTAAGTCAACAAAGATGCCATCTACGGGTCAGACCGGGTACTTATTGAGTGATGTTTATTACTTAATAAATTCATTTTCTACATCAATGGAGATTTTACTGCAAATGCTTTTCAGTAGTAAGCACATTGATTTTTATAGATGAAACCACATTGTGATCTAAATTCCGCTCTAGGAAAATAAAAACAAAACCGCATTTCGCGTAAAAAACATTATAATCTATCAAAATATGTACAATAATTTGATACATTTGTGGTATTTTTACGAAACACAATGCACGCAGGTAACGCGTTTTCAGCAGGCTGCAAAAATCCGTCAGCCGAAAAAAATTGTTGTACGCGCTTAACCTTAACTGCAATTTGTGTCTCCCATCTTCTCGATAACAATGTTTCACAACCTATTCACTTAGGTCAGCGATTCTCAACCTACAAGGCGCGCTCCCCCTAGGAAGGGGGGTCGTAACTTTACTACTTAGAAGGAAAACAGGATATATATATATATATATATATATATATATATATATATATATATATATATATATATATATATATATATATATATATATATAAACCTCCTTTTAAACGCGGCAAAATTGGTGTCTACGCCCTATATTACAACAGTAAATTCTGTAAACGTCCGACCTAGGCGCCCAAGTGGCATCGCTTGCCGTCTGTTTGCTACCGTACACCGAACGGCATCGGTTCTTTATTTTCTTTTTACCCGCTTATTGCTAGAGTAATTTCTCACCAGTTCCCAAGATTTATTTATTTTGACAACCGTTTCCTTAAGCGTCAAAATGTCATAGGTTGTACGATGTGTCAGCTCGCTAGTATCCGAACGTGCCAGATTTAACACTTGAGGATCTTTTTGCAAAGCACTTTAAACGAGTTTTTATAACGAGTTGTTTATTTACAAGCAGTTAAGTTTAAATGGTTATACACGACAGATTATGAACAGCTTATTTAGATACCCATTGGTATGGCCTTAATGGAAACGTCAATTAGTCATATATTATTAAACTATTATTTTTCATTGAATAAACGATAATTTTGGTAAAAATAGTTGTAATAAAGTACTTTTCTTAACATCTGGTGATTTTGCCATACTACCCACGATATATATTTATAAAAGACGCACTTTCAATGGAAAAAAGCGAGATATTTTAAACTTGTGTTAACTACTTAGACCAGCGATTCTCAACCCGTAGGACGCACCCCCGTAGGTGCCGTGTAATAAAATGAAGGGCGCGTTATTTTACTTCTCGTAGGGAGTTATTGAACTTATAGTGGTGGATCGATATCCAGGACCAAATAAATAAAATAAATTTAATTAGAACACCAAAGAGCCGTTAAAATACTGAAAGGTTGGGAAAGGATAATTGATTTTAAGTATATGCCCAAAACAAAAAAATAGTAAAATTCAAAAATCGAAAGTATCATTCAAAATCATCATGAATAAATGTGACATCAAGAAATTTTCAAATACGTAAAAAAATAGGGTTTGTCAAAATACAAAAAAAAACCGGACGTTATGTACACAAATATTTCCAAATAATGCTAGTGAAACAAAGGACCAACAATTATAATTTCCTCGAAAAATGGACAATCCAGAATAATTATATAAAACAAGCGTATTAGTGTAAGTCTTAATTTTTTCCTTATAATTTATTAGACGTCTTACATACATAATAATTAATTTCAACAACTTATTAATATTAAACTTTAAATCTAAAAACAGGTCTCACAACTTCCTTATCTTATTTAATTAGCGATTAGATATAGATATACTTTTAATTTAGTTATTAATTAAGGTATTACTCTCATAACTAAATATGCATGCCCAATCATTATTTTTTATATGAAGATTTATTTGAAACAGGATATAATTTTAAACACTTGTTACTTACAGTGTAGATTATGAAAAATACACTGCCTTATACAAACTTAGTAAAATACCACCTAAAAATTTTACAAATTAATAAATAAAAAGTTGTACTTTAGTAACATTAATAGCTTACACCAAATATAACCGTCTTATTATCAATATCAATCAAAAATTTGAAATAAAACTATTGGTGGGTACATTACATTGTTTTTATAATTATAGTCAAAGTACTAAATAAATGTAGAAATGACGTACCATGCGTGACAGGCCTGAATGGTTGTGGTTTATATAATAACTCTTATCAATTGGTATCACGTTGGTTTAAAGTTCAGGAATAGACTTTTTTCCTTCGTCATTTTATATAAAATTATTTCACTTTGACACATTAAAGACAGAGTCAGAGATTAAAATTGGGAAAAACAATTTTTTTGTCTAATTATTTATATACAAAATTATTAACTAGTTCAAAGCATTATAATAAAATAATAATTTCGAGGGCTTTAAGCTAATACGGCACTCGGAAATAATTTTGTGATTTAGGGAAATTTCGAACTCCCTATATTATTTGATGACATTTTGACGTTATTTGTCTGTCAAATCCACGAGTTCTTTCAGTACTTTGATTATAGTAAAAAATTAAACACTTTAAGATTGTTTTTTTGAATTTCCTTTTATATTATAATCCTATATTTCAATTATATTTTCTTATTTATTTTATAAATATGTACACAAAACTGTTACATTTTAAGCTATAAAGAATTTTTTCTCGTTGGAGAAGGGATTTATTTTCAAAGGTGAGAGTAAATTTAGTGTTTTTGAATTAGATGAGCAATGGCTGGTGTGGGAAAAATTATCCAAACCATTAATGAAAAAATCTTACGGCAACAGTAAAACACAACTGCGGTTCTGTGATTGTTCAGAGCTGGATAGGCATTTTATTGAGGGTATAATGAATCAAACCATGAACTTGGATATTTTGAAGAAGACTGCCTAAAACTTAGTATTAAGAGGATCTTTCAATTTAAAAACTCCACCACAGCTCTGAATTAAATTTGTTAAAAAATGAGATAATTGAAATTTCAGGTAAAAAAAGGTCGAAAATATCGCCCAAATATTGTGGAAAATGTATTAAATCAACTAATCAATTAGATGATGTTATTAATATAAGAACACAAGACATCCAAGTAATAATATTGTTGGTTTGTTTCAATTTTTAAAGTTTTGAGCGATGTTCGGGTTTCATTTTGACCTCAAGAATATATATGTCGATAGGTTTTATATTTTAGATTTTATATTTAGTAGAATCTGCAATTTTTCTATAACAATATTTTTTTGTACTTTAAATATTACACAAATTATCAATATACTATTCTTTGTCAATAAAATTTAAGGTATATAAAAATTTTTAACACTTATAAGCCATATGAGTTTCTTTTGACTAACTGTCGATTTGATTAAAAATGAAACTTTAAAATTTAACTGTAAATAGTTTATGTCAATTTTGGTATTAAAAAGAAAAGACTAGTAAACCCTCTAGGTAAAAATATACATGATAAAAGTGTAGACACTAGATCCGGCTTTTCATATTTTAAGCTTTATCGATTAGTAAAAATACAATTTACAAGATTAGACAGGGCAGCAGGTAAAATGACAACCTAACTTTTTAAATGACCTTATGAAACACGATAATAGGAGTTAGAAGTACTCTTTAACGTCTTTTGTAGATAGTAAAAATCGTATAAAACGTATTTTTATGCCGAACTAAGCTAACCATTCGAAATATAGTGGTAAAAAACTTAAGAAATAAACCCAAAAGGCAGTATTCAGGTAAAATACATTTAAAGTTATTTCTGCAACTACAATAGTTCGGTAAGTTTTTTTAGAGTTCATAAGATATAATTGGGGTGTTCATACAAGTGTATACCTGTTTTATGTCCTGATAAAGACACATTTCCCGGAAATATTTCTGAAAATGGAATACCGCAACACGCATTTTCAAACGTCAATGATCATTTCTCAGTTCATAGTAAAATTGGATGTCAAATTACGACTGATAAGAAGCTAAAACAATAAAATTAAAATATGTAATAAAAACTTATTTATATTGTTTCCCAAAATTATAAATAGTACTTACTTTTTATTGCTATCAATGGTGTAGTAGGTTCAGGATTCTGAAACAAAACCTCTTATAAAAAACATGTCTTATCCAACGCGTGCTAAATGCTTACCTTAGCTAATGGGTTGTACTGGTATTTATTATCTGAATCTATTCTAGGGGTGGCAGCAATGGCGGACAACAGTGTAGATGGCATTTTCATTTCCTAAAAATGAGAGCATTACAAACCTTTGAACTAGTTCTATATTATTTTATGGTCAAAATTAACTTTAACTGACCATTAGCTACTTATTAACTAAGTAATTTATATCTATTAACTTTAACAATTGATCAATTCAGAATTCCAACCAAGGAAACTAAAGTAACACAACGAATAAATTTTTTTGATAATGAGGTACTCCGTCTCCGATTTTTAATAGTACATAATGCTTTAGTTTTTTTCTCTGACTTTGTATTTAATTTTAAGGGAAATATACTTGATATTGAACTTGATACATTTTCCGAACTTGCCTAATTTGCATACTTCATTATCAAATACTACAACAAGTAAAATTTGGTTGGCTAAGCCCTTTTTTGCATGTGTCATAAATGTAAAAACTATATGACATTTTATATTTTAAAATATCCAAAATTTCATATGGAAAATAGCTTTAAATAAACTATAAACAATTTATTCATTTATTCGGTGAAAGTCAAATATTTTCGAAAATTTTCTTGTGTTATAAAAATTTTTTTTACTTCATTTCAAAGTGACATGAGCTGGATTCTTTTATGGAAACAACAAAGATGTTTACTGAAAAAAATTATCTACAGGTAATTGAAATGAAATTGTATGTATGTATGTCAAAATGGTCACTACTTCCGACTATGGAATATTTAACTAACGATTCGTGGGCGGTAGTTACTTACATTACCGAGGTTAATCAACATATCTAGTCGTAATACGTAAAAAATGTATAGCTTGTAAGCGTAAAAAGGGCATATACTAGGTCTTATTTACTAAAGAAACATTCTTCGCTTTCAATATAAATATTCATAACTCAAATTTGATAATTGGGAATAATGTTAGCCCAGAACGTACGTGCATAAATTATACTGAGTGTTGCAGTTTCAGTACACAAGGATCTCAGGAACGATAAGAAATATGTTTTAAATGAAACTAAGTATCCCTTTCTATAATTATTTAACAATAATGTCTAACACAATCTCCATTTAGAAAAGGCTTGGGTATAATAATATATTAACATAAGAAATGAACATAAAAAAAATAGTTCTCAAATTACAATAAATAATATCATAAATATCAACAAATGATAACACAGTCGCAACACTTCCTAATATTGTATCACATATTATTTCGTAAAGACGTAAAGAAATCCTTTATTGATTTAGAATCTTGACTAGGGGTTCGTTGAAAAAAAAATAATGTCACAAATATTAACACCGTCGCAACATTTACTGATGTTATTTCATACGAGTTAGGGTTATAAAATAACGAGACTGATTCTTCTATAGAAGTACGCATGTGCCAAAGGCGAACAACCGACGGCTGTGTAGTGCGCAGCCTTCTCTTTTGAATGTGGCGCCTCCCGTGTCTGCAGATAAATCAGTCTGGCCGTGGCCTTTAATTGTATAAGAGCTGTTTTTTTTTTGTTTTGCTCTTGTGATAACAAAAGCAATGAATTGTGAAACTTGGAAAAACCGCTACTGAAACATTTTATTAAAAGAAGTGTATGGCAATGAATGTTTATCACGTGCACGAGTTTTTGAGCAGTTTAAGCATTTCCAAGATGTCGAAAATACTTTGAAGGTGATTCACACTCGGGTCGCTCTTCTACGTCAAAAACGAATGAAAATATTGAAAAAGTCGATAATTTGATTTGATCTGACCGTCGGTTATTCGTGCGATTGCTGAAACTGTAGGAATTGACAAAGAAAGCGTAGGGTAAATTTTACGTAACAATTTTAACATTCAAAAAGCGAATATGGTGTCTAAAATTCTCACAATCGAAGAAAAAGAAGCTCGCGAAAATGTTTGTACTGTCATTCTGAATTCCATTTAAAATGATCCGAACTTATTGGAAAGAATGATAACATGTGACGAATCTAGGTTGTTCACTTAAGATTATGAAACTAAGCACCAATCCAGACATTGGAAGGGCTCAACGTAAAGGAGAGCCATAAAAGCTTGAATGATCAAATCAAGATTCAATGCGATGATGATTGTTTTTTTTTTCGATATTCATGAGAATGTGGACCGTCACTGGGTTCCTGAAGGTCAAGCAATTAAACAACATTATTACCATGAGGTTCTTGCTCAACTCCGTGAAAGAATGAGAAACAAACGGCACGAATTGTGGAAAAACAAGTCATGGGTTTTCCATCAAAACGACGCGTCGATTTATTCTGAATTGTCAAGACGTTTCTAGCGAAATGCAGTATCCTAGTATTAGATCATCGGCCTTATTCACCTGACCTTGCATCATGTGACTTTTACCTAAAGTCTAAAACAATATTTCAATCCGTTGAAGCTATGAAAGAAAAAGCGACACATGTCATGAAGGAGCTCACAGAACAAGACTTCCAGCACTGTTTTGAACAATGGACAACTCGCATGGGACGTTGTATGGGTAGAGAAGAGGTGTACATTGAAGGAAATAATAACTAAATATGTATAACTTTAAAATAAATTGTTTTACAATACAATGGTCTCGTTATTACGAGACCACACACTTCATATATCATTCCACAAATTGGTAAAGAAATTTATTTATTGATTTAGAGTATTGACCAGAAATCCTTGAGAATATATTGATATTGGAACTTTCAAGTTACAAAGCAAAAAAAAAACTTAAGTCTTAAGTACGGTACACTTTTGTCAGGCAAATAGTTATTAAGAAAACAATTGTGGTAGGTTTTTTCTTAGATAAATCTGCTGGTGGCAATAAAAGGTGATGACTTCGATCCTCTCAGAAAAGTAAAATATTGGGTATTTATCTAGAAGAACAGAATAGTCCAACTTGTCGAAGTCGGTGTAAACGATCTCTTTGTTGCCGACAGTTCTGTACTAACAAATTGAATGAAACAAGAAGGGTTTATTATAGCTGTAGTGCAAGCTGAAGAGGAGTAATCACTGATTTTAGCTTTAACAACTGTTTTAGCAAAAAAAAGGACTAACTATCTCTTTAGATATAAGGTTTTTCAGCTCTCAAAGCTGTCAACTATGTGCATTATTATATACTCTCAAAATATTATCTTTATCCATGTATTATTACGTATATCAAACATATTTATCCGACACTTCAAGTGGCGGTGATATTTATGCAATCACGGAAATATTATTAGTATGGTCATATGAGGATATTGATAACTAGCGCTAACACACAATTTTTTAAAATAGAATGAAAAAAAAGTAATAACGTGCTACATTGCTAATTCGTGATATTAAAAAAATACACTTGACGATGTGATGCACTGGGACACTGGTTTTTCGTTGCGTTGGGTAAAGAAATTTTTATTCCGACTGTATAGTAATATATATGTATATTGTTTTGTAATTACCTTAAAAATACTGTCAACCTCATGGGCAACCGGCGTGGCAGATGGCAAAGGCTCCCTCGGTCCTGCTGCGGGTCCTTGACTCTGAAACAAAAGATGAAAGGGTTTAATAAATAATAGGGGGTCAGAATGATTGGGTTTCTGAAATACTTATCATGAATTATGAAAAATATTAATATTTTACTGTATATAAACACATAAATTAATAAATGTTTGAGAAGTGCAGTTACAATTAACGTTTTATTCTCGTTAAACATTTTTTTGGTCTTGGGAAACTGAAAGAAAAAAAATGCAAGATGAAATTTAAACAAGCTACAATAGGTACTTACTTAAAAGTGATAGATAATGGGCGATTATTAAAAAATAAATGGTTACGGGTTTACTGTTTATTTTTAATTAAAACACTAATAATAAATGAATTTATAAAAACAGTACACTTGTTGTTATCGCCTACTTTGGATTCTCTTGTTACAAGGCAACTAATTAAAAATATTAATTTTGATAAAAAAACAATATTGAAACAAACGTTTTTATTAGTATGTAATACAAATATTATATAATATTCGTCCGATATATTGTGTCCTGAACAAGAGCCCGACATATTTTTCGCATTGACTAAATGTTGATATGGCTCCAAAGGTATAGTTTTATTTCAAAGTTACTAGTGTAACTAAATCTTGATATATATATATATATATATATATATATATATATATATATATATATATACATATATATATATATATATATATATATATATATATATATATATATATATATATATATGGTGGTCATAGTCTTGTAGATACACCTAAGTAAGTGGCATAACCTCTTCGTCAAAAGGAAGCGGATGATTTTCCATAACAGAGGATCAACGCCGTGTTAAGACAAAGAACTCTGCAGTTGAATATTTTCCCTATCGGGATGTAAGGTAGTAATGATACTTTCGATTATTCACTTCACGTTTTGGGCATCTTATGAATACTCTGTCGTCACCTTCAACACGATTTATCTTAGTTTCGCACTTCAATTATAACTTCTTAAAAGAAGTTTGTGATCCACGGTGATAAAATTCAACCAAGATTAGTTTGGGATTTTGATCGTGAATCGTAGAAAAACAATTGTTTGCTTTGCGGACGTTTCGTTTTATTTTAAAGCATTTTCAAGGCTCGAGAAAGTAATATTCCTGAGTTAAAATTAAAATCAAATACAAAAAACTTAGACTCAAACTTTTCCACATCAGCAGACGATGGCATACACGAAATAAAGACGGGTTACTTCTTCATTACGAAAAAATGGTAGTAATCTTGGTAGAATAATTAAAAAATACTTTTGTCGGTAAGGACGGGGCTTTTTTGATGTTCGACAGACACAAATATTTTGTTTTTAGTCCACAACAGAGCTTTCAGGATTTTTTTGTTTGTTGAGACTCCTTTAATTGAAGTGTTAGAAATTATTAGAAAAGAGAAGTTTATAATTAATATCAATAAAAAGAGTATTTAAAAATTTATTTTGATCGGTAAATATTGTTAGATATTATTTATATATTGAAAATAATGAGAAAAACAATTTAGGCAACTAGAAATTCATACTTTTACTTTATTCCCGAATTGACGTTCCAATTAGCATGTTACACTAGTTTTAATAATGGAATTATAAAATAATATAGAATCGGTGCGGGTATTAATTTTTCAAGTTCTATTCTGTCGTTGGACATTTTCATGAGTGCCATGTCTTTAGTATATGTTTTTAAGGACATAATTTTTTCGAATAATGATGTGTATTGCTTTCTTATCGTGACTACAATCACGATGTTTGAAATTAAAAGTTAGTTTATTGGTAGAAGAGCCATTACTTTTTTCCTATTTATTGCAGAAGTTTTTAAAAAGGATAATTCAAAGGTATACCAATTTTATTGCAGAAGTTTTTAAAAAGGATAATTCAAAGGTATACCAATGGTACTGATTTTTTTTGACTACCTGTTTTAAATTACGTGGGGAAAGTAAATCTTTTGCAAGTACCAAAAAAACTGATGAGAAAACAATAACAAACATCTTGAAATGATCCGAAATGAATTTGGTACAATATGTGAAATTTTCTGCGTCTCATCGACTAGATAAAATAAAATTTTTACTTTTGTGTCGATTGTTTCTAAATAGTTGGTAGAAGAAATAGAAAATACCGCAATGTAAAAGAAATATTTAAAAAGAATTTGAAATGAGTCTTATGAAACTATATGATTTTAAATTGTTGCGGTACGGAAAATTAGTAACACTTCGTTTTTCAAGAATAAAGTTAAACAGCAGAAAAGTGTCACGTTAAAGTTATCGATTTGTTACTAGTTGAGATAGATACTTCCATCTATAATATATTAAAAATTGAAAATTCGTTGGTTACCCTTTTTCGCGCATTATTTTTGATAGAAGACAGATAATTTGATGTACTTTCAGTATAACGTAGAGGATCTTCTCAAGAGCATCAGTAAAAATATTTATATGGTAGGTTTATGCAATGAGGCTAAAACCTGAAAATTGTGGTTGAACGAATTTTTTGGGCATAACATTTAAAAAAGCTAAACCAACTTCAAAAATTGTATTGAAAAGTAAAACGGTGGTTTCATGCTTCAATTTTTTGACAAAATTCGACTTTATTCATCAACAGTCTCCCTGCAGAGGGATACGATGATTTCAGCGCCGCTCTAATATTTCTATGCCTTTCTTATAGAATGATTTCTTCAACCCTTCAAAATACGCTTCAATTTTAGCGATCACCTCTTCATTAGAGCCATATTTCTTCTCGTCGAGTATCTTTTTGAGGTTTGCGAACCGGTAATAGGCACTGGAGGTCAAATCTGGACAATACGGTGGATGCGTAAGCAATTCGAAGTGCAATTCATACAGTGTAACCATCTTTGTGATCGACTTGTTACTAGGTATATTGTTTTAGTAAAAAAACACTTTTTTTTCTTAATTTGAGGCGTTCTTTTCGCGATTTCTTCCTTCAATAACGCCATATAATATTCGCTATTGTTGGTTTTTCCTTTTTCAAGATAGTCGATGAATGCATGTGCATCTCAAAATACGGACACCATAAGCTTGCCAGCTGACTGTGGCTTTTTTAGTCGTTTTGGTTAGTTGTCATCTTTCGCTGTCCACTCAGCTGACTGCCGAATTGACTCCGGAGTGTAGTTGTGGATCCATGTTTCATCCTCTTTATTTCGCTTAAACAGCTCTAAACATTGCTCTGAATCATCAACACGCTGTTGTTTCTGGTCAATTGTGAGCAAGCGCGGTACCTACTTCGAACAAAACTTTCGCATACTCAAATATTCGTGCAACATATGATGGACATGATCTACTGATATCTTTATGATGTAATTTATCTCAAGCATTTTCACTTTACGGTCATTCAAAACGATTTTGTGTTTTTTTTTTGTTCCCTCAGCCTCATTTGGGAGCCTAGAGGGTTCAGCATCATTTGCGTCTGTACGACTGCGTTTGAATTCAGCAAACTAATGACAAATGGTTGCTTTCGACGAAACAGATTCCTTATAGTCATTCCTGAGCTTTAACAGCAATCAAACAATAGTCTTTTTTCAATGTACGAAACTCTTTTTTTTTTCTATTGCTTTGAAAATATCAAAAGGTGCCACTAAAACTTCAATATCTCGATAGCCATAACATTTTGACACACATTGTTTAAAGGTTTGTATTGACCCGCCATCTACGTGTTAATCTCGGGACTTTTCGAACTACTTGTTAATAATCGTTGATACACTCATTTACTTACCATTTTTTGATATCGACGCCATACTTAAAATTTACAGATATTTACAAACTACATACAGACACTCTGAACTAGGGCAAAAACTAATCGAACACATATCAAAAGCTCTGTGTTAGGCCAAATTTTAGGGAAAATCGTAATACAACAAAAGACAGATTTTAATAAGTTCACTTTCCAGAAAATACCTATTATTAAGAAAAACAGTTTTTTAACTTTTCCTGCAAAGAAGTTATTAAAAAGAACTAATTTAATCTAATACTATCTAATCATATTTCTTTATTTAACAGTTTTTAGCAGATTGTTAATTAACGAAGTTCGCAAAATGCTAAAAATCTCAAAATCCTATAACTTTATTTTTGCAAACAACTTTCGACTACTAATTGACAGAAATTTTAGTCTGACATGAGATGACATGCAAAAAATTATGCTCTCTATTAGTAGAGAAACTACAATATAATATATTTAGTGTGTATGTTCTTAAACGACGATATCCAATACGTGACTTGTATAACAATTATAAAATAATCTGTATTGAAAGTATATGCCGGTACGAAATGTAGAAAATTTTAAATAAAAAAATTGAAGGGGAAATCGAGGGGGCATCTCTACTTGAAGGTCATTTCAAGGTTAAGTTCTTCATAATGAATACCCATAATTTTTATTGTAGAAATAGAAAGCCGGAAAAATGTCGCATCCAAAAGTACACTGTTTGGTTTTGTTGATTTTCATAATAGGAATTCCACGAGCTCTCCGTTACATCAGAAAAATGCATTTTTTTAAGAAGCTCTTCAAATGAGTCGAAAGTTCAAGGGTATCAACTGAGGTGTCACACAATGACCTTGCTTTTGAAACCAAGATATCTATTAGCGGTTGCCTCAACGGGCCAAATGTGAAATTGATCTAGTCTTGACCAGACGCATCGACTATGCAGTTGGATGTGGATTTTTTCCGCTTTTTGTTTCTGCGATAAAAATGAAGGGTTTTCATTTTAAAAAAATCAACTTGACTTTGAAATGACCTTAAGCGCACTCTCAATTTGTTCCGGAGAAGGTAGAGGGAGTCCGAAGCTGTTCATATACCATGCATTAAATAAATCATTCATTTTCAGGTAGTTTCCTACTCCAGGCACGAAGCTCAGAATTATAACACAAGACAAACCTCAGAGCTTCATTTACCTCGGGTAAGATCCGATTATGGTTAGGCACCAACTTATTTAAAAAAAAAATTAAGAAAGAACTAAAACTTAAAAGTCCTTTTTACGAGAAGGCTTATTAGGGATTATATTTTTTCTCCAGTTTTGAATGCTGACTGGAGGAATGTTGACTTTGAGTTTGCAGATTAGTCATAATTATATTCTTGTTGTAAATAATTATGTAATCTTAAAATTGAGAAATTTTCCTATATAACATTTTACTTAATGCTTTCATTTAAGAGGGGCAGTATTTTCCGCACGCAAGGTGATAAACATGTCATTTATCTATTTTTAATTGTAATACGGGTTATCAATCATTGTAAATAACAAAAAATGAAAATTTTAGGACGTACGTAGTTAATCCAAAAGTAGTGATTAGAACAAAATGGAATTTAAAAGCATTGTTTTTAAATAGTCTAGCACTGGACGGCATAGTATTAATTTAACTAAAAGTATTTTAGTGTAACAGCTTAAAGAAAATTAATCCTCGTTTAACAGGTAGGTATATTTGAGTTTTAGTCATGGCATAACACATATTTTTCGAAATAGAACATGAATAATGACAGTAGTTAAAGGTTTAATCATCTAGGTCATTAACCTATTCAGGACATGTTATATTTTCATAATGTCCTTAATAAATGGTTAAAGATATTAGTAATGTAATTTCTCAGAAAGTTACCAAAAATATTTATAAGTAAATATTTGTCATTCTCAAACATTTTTTGATTAAGTTTAGATTATATCGAATTGAATAAGATATTTCGAAAATAACTCTACAATCACGCAATAATTGTTACCTAAACGTAACCATTTTTCATTCGGTAATAAACACAACTTTAGTAGAAAACGACTGTTTGGTTCTTGCTTTGAAATAAAAGACGACCTACGATCATACGAAGTATGGCTACAAAATAACGAGACAAATGCTTCTACAAAAGAAGCACGCATGCGCCAAAAGCGAACGACCGACAACTGTGTAGCGCGAAGCCTTCTCTTTCGAATGCGGCGTCTCTCGCGTCTATAGACAAATCAGTCTGTCCATGACCTTCGATTGTATGGGCTGTTTTTGCCTTGCCGAAAAAATGATAATTGAAATAATTGTCATGAAATTTCACATGAAACTTAAAAAAAAAACACTACTGAAACTTATTTATTAAAAGATGGGTATGGCAATGCACGTTTATTATGGGCGCGCGTTTTTGAGTGGTTTAAGCGTTTCCAAGATGGACGAGAAGACGTGAAGATGAGTCACGCCCGGGTCGCCCTTTCACGTCAGAAAATGATAAAAATATTGAAAAGTTGGTTATTGACGGTAATTGCTTAAACTGTAGAAATTGATAAAGAATGCGTAAGGTAAATTTAACATATAAAATTTTATTAATACGTATGTGTTAGGAAATGGTGGCTAAAATGCTCATAATCGAATAAATAGAAGCTCGTGAAAATGTTTGTACCGATACTTTGAATGCCATTGGCAATGGCTCAAACTTGTTGGAAAGAGTCATCACATGTGACAAATCTTGATTTTCACTTATGATCCTAAAACTAAGCGCTAATCCATACATTGGAAAGGAACAATTTCACCAAGAGCTAAAAAAGCCCGGATGAGCAAATTAAGATTCAAAGCGATGATGATTGTTTCTTTCGATATTGATGAAATTTTGTACCTTTACAGAGTTCCTGAAGGTCAAACAATTAATCAACATTACTTCCTTGAGGTTCTTGCTCAACTTCTTGAAAGAATAAGAAAAAAATTACCCTAATTATGGTCACGTGTTATCTATCAAGACAACGCGCCAATTCAATCTGCATTGCCTGCCAAGACGTTTCTAACCAAGTACAATATCCCAGTGTTAGACATCCGCCTTATTCGCCTGTGACTTTTATCTGTTCCCAAAGGTCAAATCTGTATGAAAAAAAAAACAAGATTTCAGTCCGTTGAAGCTGTGAAAAAAAAGCGGTCCGCGGCATGGAAGAGCTCACAGAAGAATACTTCCAGCAGTTTCGAACAATGGAACATTCACAAGGAGCGTTATAGCGATAGAGGAATGGTGTATATGGAAGGCGATAATAACTAAACATGCATAAATTGACAATAACATGTTTTTGAGCAATAGTCTCGTTGTTTTACAGCCCCACCTCCTATATTAGCGAAATAAATATTATTTCAATTCCATAAACTCTTCAGTTGATTCATTTTTACTAATGAAATTGTTATTATGCATCTTAATTATAAACTGAATTACATACTCGTGATGCATATGGGTATTTATCTATAAACAAAATTAAGTCTTAACTGATTCATTCATTCATTTTTTCATCAAATTTTAATATATACTTTTGATTACAACTAATTTAATAAATATTTCAACATTTTTTAAAATTTTAACTTCAAACTAAATGATTAAAATAGGGAATATTTATCTAACGAAAAGTCCGTAATTTAGTAAATATAATTTCCAATTTTCCATTAAATAATTAAATACATGTTGCTGCGTTTTTTTAATTTCATATCCAATCCAAGACAATAAAACAAGCAACGTTTTAAGGGACTTGTATATGACAGGAGCAGACTATTGATGAAAAATGAATTACGTGTTTCAGCATTTTTCAAGATTTCAACCCTTCGTTTAGGGTATGAAAATAGGGGATGTTTTTAAATAAAATGTAAAAAGCTTAAAATTTGGTAAGAAGTGTTCATAAAAAAACATAAATACGTGTTTCAGTATGAACCATTTAAACCATAGAGGTAAAGAAGTCATTATTGATTACTTATATTGGTTATTTTAAAGTCTTTCAATACGAATCTACCCATTGTATGTCTAAAGTCCTTACTGATTCACCATCACTCATTTCAAAAGGATAGAAAAAGCACAAACTTTAGTGTGTTAACTACGTAAACGTTCACTATGGAAGAAACTTTGAAAATTCCATCATCAAAGGGGTAAAAAGACGACAACCTTTTTCACATGGATATTAATATCTCTAAAACCGAAGATGCTAGAGGTGATTTTATTCGCGCAGTGTTTTTTTTTTCATAACAACAGATTTTGGGCGGTGAAAATTGGGAGGCGAATTTTTTAAGACCTCTATATCTATATCTTACTGTAAGAAACAAAGATATTTCTGTCATGTCTTTTTACCAGAATATTAAAAAAATGTTTTGCCATTTTTTAAAATTCTCTAACATTGCAATGTAACTTAAGTTCTACTATCAAAAGTACGTAAAAAACCTTCAAAATAAGAATAATGGTTAATACAAAATTCGATATACTGCCCAAATATTAGAGATAGCGTGTGCTCATCATCGCGCGACCAGCGTGACATCTTTGTCTTTAAATTTAAAATAAAACGATATGGGTTTGAGGTCAATAGCGTAATTATTAACATTTTTACCGCTTTATAAACACTTAAATTGTAATAACAAATTTCAGTCAAAATACATAAGAAAAACCTTGATGAGTTCAAACATCTTGATCGGCCACGAAAACCATTTCACCGCCTAGAATATTTCAGTTTTATGGATTACAAATATCCAAACATTTCAACCTCAAAATACAATTCTCGTCTGGAATTTTTCTAGGCCTTGACTATAGGCTATTAAATTAACCGAATACACAGGTCTATAACGTTTTGTTGTTGAGCAGCTGGGAGTTATTTTCGAAGAAGTTAGCTGCGTAGAATCCAAATTTGACATCAGAATTCTCCCATTATGTCAGGATTTTGAGATATTTGAGGTTATGTACTCGAAAAATGTTTTTTTGAACACTTTTAAAGTTATGTGCAGAATACACAAAATTTCTTTGGTCTTTTTTTTAGCTGTACCACTTAATTCTACTCTTACCCACCACAATAAGCTATTCAGAGGTTTTTTCTTGCAAAGTTACGACCATTTTAAGCTATGAAATATATCGCAACAACGTCATGAGCATTCGCACTACGCCTTTGAGGAATACAAATTTTTCTACTGTATACATTTCTCTCGAAAATTTATACCTGGAGATTTTTGGAGTCCCCGAGTACAGATATGAAGTCAGGAAATTGAAATTTTCATTTTCAAGATGGAGGATTCAAAATGGCGCATCAAAATTTACAAAAAATATTGGTATCTAAAAAATTTTACTTAGGGGTTTTCGGAGTCGCTAATGACGAATATAACGTCAGAAAATAGAAATTTTTATTTTTAAGATGGCGGATTCAAGATAGCGGATCGAAATTTGCAAATAACGATATCGGCACATAACCTCAAAAGTAGTCAAAAACCCATTTTTTTCAAGTACATAACCTCAATTATCTCAAAGTCCTGACTGGATGGATCAAATTCTGACCTCGAATTTTACCCAGTAAATGACTTTGGCAATGAACCCTAGCTGCCCAACAACAACCATGACCCTATTTTTGTAGACCTGTAATATTATTTCTTAGTCTAGAATATATTGGACATCATGTTTCAATACTTTAATAAAACGGTTCATGTTCAAATAAACAACAACATCAGAAAGCACATTATACTTAATTTAACATTTACAGTAGCAATTGCTTTATATCATTAGGATTAGTTTTTTCATCGTGGATAATAATTTTTTTGTTTACATGTCTACGCTAAAAATCGGGCAAGTCAGTATTAATAGTGCCTCCGCAAATGTGAGTTCAGAAAATTTAAAATAATTTGTTTATACGCACAGACAACACCATCTTTTGAAGGTCAGTTATTTTAAAATGAGACTAAGCTGGAATATTTATTCTAATTATAGAGATAACCCGATAATAAAATAAATCAAAATCAATATAAAATCTCCTATATTTGTGTGTTACTCTCAGTAAAATATATATTGACAAATAACCGTTTTAATATATACGAGAATAGCATCCGTAGCACTAATAAAGGGCAATTATAAAAAATATATTTATTTTGGAAATAAAACAGTGGCGTACCATTTTTTGTCAATATTTAAGATTATCTCAGCCACGGGTAGAAGTACAAGAAGTCGTTTACCCAAAAAATGCGTTTTTATGGATATTTAGTACAACCCAAATTTCAAGAAAATATCAAGGCTGTATTGGATATATACGAGGAAAAACCAATTTGGAAAAAAAATAAACCTCAATATTTCAAAAATAAAGCGGTTGCAGACTCGCACTGAAATGAACTTTTTTAAAGTCATCCATGGATTTATACCTTTTAAGTATTATGAATCATTCTATACAAGAAGGGAAATGATCTAGTTCAAAACTGGTTAAAGTCTTTTGTAACGTATAAGGGCTCAAATTTCAGTTTTTTACGTATAAAATCGAAAGTCAATTTAGGAAATGGTACCAAGAGCCATCTTGTTCTAGAAGTTTTTATAGAAAAACTTATTAAACGCCGAAAACAATTCTTGTTTTTTGCGAGTACGTAGAAGTTTTTGGGGTCGCTTACTACTAGTGTGTTCAGTTCAAAGAGGCGAATCCAATATGAAGGCAAATATTTGAAATTGACAGTTTTTTACTCTTCCCTTCCCATTCTAGTCCATATAATTCTATTAATTGCAGATGTCCTTCTTGTCTTCGATCTCAAATTACGCAGCCACAAGATTGTGCATCTACCATTACCTCTCCTACCTTCAAATTTTCCTTGCAATCTAAGTTGTAAGATGCGGTATTTTTCATTACGTGTTCAAAATAATTTACTTTTGGTTCTTTCACAATTTTTAATATTTCTGGGGATTTATTGATACGCTGTAGGATAGTTGCGTTAGTAACAGGGGATGGGAAATAATACTCTCATCAAACGACAATAATACCATATCGCAGATGCTTCTTTCTATTTTTTTACATGCATTCTCCGCCAGACTCTATATTTCTACTACATACTGAGAAAACATAACATTTTAGTATTCGAAGTTTAGTCTTTATATAAAAATACATGTCATATAGCGCCTTCTTCAACCGATTGAATGTATGTTTTGCCTTTTCAATGTGAGTACGGATTTCATACGAGTGATCCCATTTGTCATTGAGAGTACAACACTGATAAGTGAATGCATAGTACTCCTTGCAGTTTCTCCCTCGACTTGAAACCCATCACTAACAATAACATTTTTACTCATAATCAGGACCTTAGCCTAAAATCTCAAATTATTAATGATCTCGTTCATTTACTTTTAGTCATGTTTTCCAGTACTTCTTCAAAGAGTTGTTCTGTATATAGATTAAATAGAAGTGGCGACAGGACACATCCCTGGCACTCCCCTCTATATACCTTAAATGCATTTCATACATTCTGCTTGACTTGAATTTGACTTTTTGATGTTGATAGAGGTTGACAATAACTTTGAAGGTTTTGTTGTTTATTCCGGATTGTTGTAAGATTTTTAATACAACACATGAACACATTACAGTTAACGTCTGTGGACGATCACTCCATCACTAAACGTTGCTTCTATTTTTAAACACAAACTGCCTTTCTCTTTCATTACTTTCCAGTTGATGATATATTCGATCGTGTATTATATAAAGAAATATTTTTAAAATGGGATTCAATTAGTTACTTATATTGGAACAGGTGAAATGTGGATAAAAGGCAATCCTCTGACATGTTTCTAGTTTGATATATTTTATTAAATAGTTGCAATATCATGCTCAAATGTTGCTTGTCTATCATGTTTAGCAGTTTATCTTGTAACATATCGTGTGATTTACTGTTTTTTAATTATTTGATGGCCCTTTCTATTTCCTCCTCCGTAATTTCTAATGCAACTTCATCTTCTATTATTGGGTTTTCAAGCACTTCATCAGAGAACAACTTCATTTATTTCTACCATATCTTATTTCTTTCTTCTGCGTCTCATATTATTTTTCCATTCTTGTCATTAAGTAAACTTAAGTTGTTTCTCGTCATGCAACAGTTTGGTAAAATCATAAGCAATATCATTAAAGTTAAAAAGAATTCGGGAATACCTTCAAAACTTGTATAATTAGTACATTATCTATTGATTTATAACGAGAACTAAAATAATCGAGAATATCCTTTGTATTTTCAAAACAAAGTGATAATACTTATTATATAAGTAACTTTAAAAAGAATATCGTTTAATGACGCAACCTCTGATATACTTGCAAGCAAAAGCTGCTGATTCTGCAATGATTAAAATATTATTTTAGAGAATTAAATATATTACGTATTATTTTAAAGCATTATAGCAGTTTTAACATTTTTTACAATCAATTTAAGCGATAAACTGACGTTTACTTCTAGCATCTTATAAAAGCGTTGTCCGACAACAGCGGCATTTTGAAGTTAAAGAAAATGACCGAAGATTGTATGTAACCAACAAGAAAATTTTTAATATTTATTCATTGTTCATGAAAAGTCCTTAAATCTGGTTACTGATGTTTTGAAAAAGAGGTGGGATGCTGCTAAGGATTATACTTCGCTGTACAGAGAGAGTTTTTTAAACCTTGGTAATTTTATATTTAAGAACATTTTTTTTTAAATTTTAACAATAAATTTTACTGACAGTAAAAAAAATTTTGGAACACTCATGGGCTCCCCGATCACTTCAATTTTAGCAACAATGGTTTTGGATTCTTTATTGGACAGCGTTATTCATCTCTTACTTTTTCGTTTATCATTTATTTACAAATATGTAGATGACCTAATTTGTGCAGTCCCGTCAGACGCTCCTCAGATAACTTTGGACACTTTTAATTTATTCAATGATCGTATATAATTCACTAATGAAACAGAAAACAAGAGTGTACATTCTTGGATACCAAAGTCATAAGAACTGAACACAAAATAATTCTAGACTGGTACAGTACAGTTTCTGGAAGATTTTTAAATTATTTTTCAAATCATCCAAAAAGCCAGAAATACAACACGATCATTGCAATGAAGAACAGAATAGCACGATCAGAAGTTTCTTACCTATAAGCTGAAAAAACTATTTGATATTTTTCTAAACAATAGCTACCCCAAGAATATTCTTAAAAAATTAATGTTTAAATCAAATATGTATGATAGTTCAACAGAGGAAACAAATATGCAAATTACATACAGAAAACTTCCTTTTATTGACAAACTGACCTAATCAGTGGTTTTTCTTCTTCAAGAGTTTCTTAACGTCAAAATTGCAAAGTACAACAATCTTTTCATCAAAGTTAAAGACAGAACACGTCTGTTATATAATACCATTGTTATCTATGAAATATCTTGTTTGAGATGTTAAGACCGTTACATTGGACAAAACCCACAATGGCTTAAACAACGTATAACACAACATAAAAGGGATTGTCGTATAGGAAAAAACTCGTGTGCCATTGTAGATATCACTTAACATAACAATGTCAAAACTCTAGAACTCCAAAATAACTATAAAAGCAGACTCTTCCTTGAAATATGTCATATTAATAAACAGAAAAATATCATCAATTATAAATCGGACACTAGTCCACTAAGTAATATTTACTGTAATATTTTAAATTTCATTTTTTGTATAATAATAGATATTGAATGTATGGACCTGTATGTGTAGTGTAGTGTAACTATTAAATCGTTGTTTTTTTTTTTTAAGTGGAAAAATTATCTCTTTTTGCCGGTCTTTTATTGAGATTTTATATTTATTATTATTGCCATGTTAAGCGTGCTAGGTTTGACAGTTCAAGAGAAACTCTAATCTGTAAGTTAGAGTTATTTATTTTGTTTGTTTCACTTTGTTAACTACCCATTTCTTTGTATTATTTTGTAGTTTTACTCCTGATGAAGACATGAATAAATGTCGAAATATTGAGTAGTAAAGCAACAAGAGTCTTCTTTTCACAGACCGCACACCCGATATTAATTCCTTAATTTAATAGTATACGGTCGGACAAAATGTATATATATATATATATATATATATATATATATATATATATATATATATATATATATATGACATATAAAGCAAAATAACAAAAGAATATTTTTTTGTCTAAAGTACACAACTGAAAAACAATGATCACAGCAGAAGCTGAATGAATTTAAATTTCAGTAAATCCCTTTACCCCGTTTCACCATTGTTGTTGAAGACAAAACTTAAGTTTAGACCGCTTTCATGGCTTACGCTAATTAAATTGTTTCAGATACATCAAAACAGTTTATGATGAGAAGTAAACCTCCAGGTAAAACATATTTGTTATGGTCCCTGTAGGAAAAATGCTTAACGAAGTTTATATATATAACAATGAACGTGGAAGTTCCTGGATATACTTAAAATTTACCTACGAAATTATCGTCGCGACCTGACAGCTTCCCAGAATTTAATCTGAAGTATTTATAAACTTCTGTGTTTATTGTTTAACAAATTGCCTGAGATGAGTTTCTTGAAATTTACAAAGACAGCTAGACCATTCCCATTTGTAAATCTGACGCGAGTGTCGGAAAACTATTGAGGCGTTGCCAGACAGTCAGCTATTTCAGTAGCCTTATTTATGAATAACTGAACTGGATGAGTGGCAAGATGGTGGGGACGGTCAGCATGGCGTTGTTGGTGCTAGGTCAACTGTTACCAATTTGGTCTTATATGAGATCTTTATGTTGGATGCTTTGAAGAAGGGTCATTAAGTAATTTCAATCTATATTGATTTTTCCAAAGCATTTGACAGAGTGAATCATGGATTGCTTGGTGTTAAGTTGGGTGGCTTAGGATTTCATGACTGTTCTGTTAGTTGGTTAAGGAGTAAGCTTGTGGGTTGTAAACGGAGAGACAAGGTTGGTGGATATTCTTTGATTCACAACTCACATTTAAAATCACTAGCAATGCGAGATGGAAAAAATTTACAAATGTTGGGTTTTATCTTGAGAGCATATTCCGATTTATTAGTTTCTGCCTTACGAATATTTTACTGCTTTTTTTTTTTGAGATCCCACCTGGAGTATGCTTCTATTGTCTGATCCCAATTTCATAACATATTACATAAGACTCAACTGAAGATGGTAAAAAAAATATAAAATAATAAAAAAATACTGATATGCTAGGTAGGTTTGAAGAAGGATCCAATGCTTTTTGTAGCATTAATTGTTCTTCTCCTCTTGGCCTAATTTAGTTGAGAATACCCGTTCGATCGATTAGAGATAAGTAAAAAATAGTGATATTTTATAGAAAAAATAACTGGCCGGCTCACTCCGACAGTTATGTTACATACTTACACATGACCTATTTTCGCCCATAAAAAACATTATTATTCCATAGCTCGAAGTTAGAACCCGTCGGTTGTAAAAAGTTTTTTTAGAGTTTTATACGCGGTGAAGGTGACGTTTTTGCCTGTAATTGGTCTAGGAATCCAAAGTTTAATTACTTCCTTAATTTACATCATGCCAGTATATTTGCAATAATGTAGTATAATATTTAATGTATTTCGTGGTCAGCAACAGTGATGTGAGTAGCGAATATTTCATGTGCAATATTCGCATAAATTTCGAATATTCGGGTGCAAAGTTACCGCGACATTTGAATCCTAAATTTCGGGCCAAGATTTCTATGTATGTGTGTTTACGTGTATTTCTAAAACTGAGTTTCAGTTTAAATATTTTACTATCAACTTGTAAAATGAGTTATAATATAATACACAGAAAATTGTGGGTTACTTACCTGGATAATATCATAATTCATGTTTTGTAAGTAACTACTTTCAGGTCATAATTTCTACATTTGTGTATGTACGTATGTATATATGTACATATATACATACATATACATATATACATATATATATATATATATATATATATATATATATATATATATATATATATATATATATTCCTTTCTGGAGTATAGGTTTTTTCTATATTATCATAAATAATTTTCCTTTTATAACAACGTTTCGCTCACTGTGTTGAGCATTTCAAGTCGACTTTCTAAAATAAAATTAATTTTTTTTTTTAAGTCAAAAATTAGCAGTGACAATTCACAATATACACATACTTGAATACAATAAACAAATTTCGGATACATATTTTTGAGCAGTATATTTGCTTTTATGAGGGATGAAATTTGTAACATTTATATTTGATATACATATTTTTTCTTTTTTTAACCGACTTTTAAAAGGAGGTTCTCGATTTGTCGACTATGTATTTTTTTATACATGTACACCAATTATTCCGGAACGGCGGCACCGATTTGAATGAAATTTTTTACGTTATGTTCAGAAAGTCGCTGCGGGGGTCCCATATTTTTTTGGACGAAATTGGTGCAGTAAAATCCAAGATGGCGCTGACAATATGGCGGCTAAAAAAATTAATTTTGTCCAAAATTGGTATGGGGAAATTTTTGGGGCCGGACACAAAGAATCTGAAATTATTTTTAAAAAATTCAATATGGCGGACAAAAAAATTTAATTTTGTCCTATTTTCTCCAAAATTGGTGTCGGGGAGTTTTCGGGGACGCACATAACGATTTTGAAATATTTTTAAAAAATCAATTTTGAATTTATGAAATTAAAATTATCTTTTCAGAATTTAATATGACGAATCCAATATAGCGCATTAAAATTGTTACGTTTTTCGATTTTGATCAAAGGTGGGACTGAATCGTTTTTGAGGATGTAAATAGCGAATATAAAATTATTTTGAGAAAATCTAATATGTCGGATGAAATATGACGGTCCGGAAATTTTAAATTTCTGGATTTCATCCAAAATTGGTACTAGGGGCTTTGAAGGGTTTAGATTTAGATTAGATTAAGACGTTACAATTATTTCTTTGAAATTCAATATGGCGGATCCAATATGGAGGGTTGAAAATTTTACCTTATTTGCATTTTTTCAGATTTGGTCTTTCGGATCGTGTATTACGAATATGAAGTTAATTTTTTACAACTATTAGGTTGATAAGATACAATATGAGAGACTAAAAATTTTACATTTTCATGTTTGGCCGAAAATTGATATTGCGGGGTTCTTGGGGCTTATACAAACTCAATATGTAGTATAAAATATATCGGGTTAAGAAATTAACGTCTCTAGTTTTTTAAATATCGATATCGGAAGGTTTTGGAGCCTATATTATTAATCTAAAATTAATTTGAAATTTAAGATAGTGGATTTACTATGACAGATTAAATATTTGTTTGACACAATTTCATTGATATTGGGAGAACTCTAAGAATCAAAGAATTTTTAGTGGTTTATTTTAGGGTGATTTACAAATTTGGATGAAATTGGTACTTTGTTTGCCACTTTGAAATCATTGTGAGGTACACTAATATCAATTGTTAGTTAATTCAAATAATTTATTTATATCATAATGAATTCAAAACTAAAAATCGAAAAAAAATTTATAAATAAAATTGAACCTTCACTTCTAAAAGTGCGCTAAAAAGTGAAAAATAACTATAAATTTTTATATGAAATTGAAATTTTTGAAGTCGGTGCCAAACTATTACCTGACAAAATGTGATTCACGTAAACTGATTAAAAATACTCTATTTGCAATTGCTTTCTTACCATAATTTGTATATATTAGTAGTTATTTATTTCATTTAGAAATAAATTGACGCCGACTTCAAAAATTTCAATTTCATATAAAAGTCGGTTCAATTTTTTTTATAAAAATTTTATTGATATTATAATTTACAGTATAAGCCTAAAACATTTTTATGCATTTCACATACAGTGTGACGCTTTGAGGATTAAATTTATGATTTAATTTTTATTTAATATGCATACTTTTTTCTGTTTATTAAGTTACTACAGATTTGGCTTAAGTTAGACATATTTTTTTCTTATCGTTTACCTTGTGCTTCACTCTTTTATTTCTATCATATCTTTGATTACTAATTTATAGTAATTTTAATTAGTAGTTAATATTTTTGTTTGGTTCTAGTTAAACTCATGTCTGGTGTCCTTTTCATGTTTATGAAGGGCCGTCGACGCATTTTGTGTATTTGTGACCATTTAATCTGTTTGCTAGATATTGAGTTGTCATTCTAATATATTTTTAGGGTAATTTAGACATGGAAGTGAGTACACTAAATAAGATTTCTTTTTATAAGATACTTTATTTTTTAGTGAAGAAAAAACGACGTTAAACGGTTACATAGGTTTTATGAGAGACTGTGATATTATGTTTAGATAAAATATATTTCAGTTTTTCTGATAGCTCTGATAGTGTAGGGAATTGCAACGTATTTATTGTTGTTATTATTTGTTTTTCTTACTGCTGTTTTTTTGTAAAAATTTGTTCGTTGTTTAAAAATTTTTAGAATATATTTTTTTTTTTTGGAAAATGATTGTTTTTCAATGTTTGCTTAGCTTTTTCTAAAACTTCTGGGCGATACTCAGGGGAAGTAAAAGTAATAGCTCGGTCAGCTAATCCTTTAATTATTATATTTCTTGGTTATGTCTAAATTGTCCTAAAAATATATTGGAATGATAAGTCAATATCTATAAAATAGATTAAATAGCCGCAAATACATAAAAAACGCGTCAATGGCCCTCCATAAGCATGAAAAGGACACCAGACATGAGTTTAATTTCAACGAAATAAAAATATTAGCAATCAAAGAAATGATAGAAATAAAAAGAGAGGAGCAAGCGGTAAATGACAAAACATATATATTTAACTTAAGCTAAACCTATAGTAACTTTAAAAACTTAAAAAAGTATGCATATTAAATAAAAATCACATAAATGAAATCCTCAAAGCATCACTTTGTACGTGAAATGTACAAACATGCCTTAAACTGACACTGTAAATTGTAATATCAAAAAAAGAAAAAAAAATGATAGCATGAAAAGTAGAATGGCTGATATTTAAAAAATCCCACAAAAAATCACATTTTTCATAACAGCAAATATACTGCTCCAAACTATGTACCTATGTTTATTGTATTTTACTATGTGTATATTGTGAAATGTCATTGTGCTAATTTTTTAACTTTTTAAACTTTTACATGAATTGTATTTCAGAAAATTGACTTGAAAATGTTCAACACATTGAGCGAAACGTTGTCCTAAGTAAAATTATTTATAATAATAAAGAAAAAACCTATACTTATGAAAGGAAAACTGTTTTATAGAAAATGGTTAAAGCAAATTTTTTTTAAATATAAATGCCAATTCTAATGAAATATTATCCTCAAAATATTAGTAATATTTTACAATATTTTGGTAAAATTTAAACAAAACTTGAAGTTGAATATGTATAATTATAAAAATTGACGAAAACAAGTGCGACAAAAGTAAAGCAAAAAAAAATGCATGCAGTATTTTATTTTACGTATTACAATAACAAACATTAAGGACATTTAGGAATTACAGCTAGAAGTATTATGTTAATAGTTAATACAATTACCCATTATTATTACTTAACAACGTCGCGGCATTGAAACAATGAAATCTTGAACGATATTTACCGAAATACGTGTTCAAACTTAACTGATTTTATTTACAAATAATTATTTATTTGGGAACGTTTGTACGAATTTGACGTTCTACTTCTTCCAAGGGATTTTCTATGGGGTTAAGGTCTGTTGTGCCGGTCACTGCAAAACTAGAAAGTGATGTCCCTGAAGCCACACTTAAACAACTTGTTAAGAGTGATTTGCATTGTTGGAAAGTCAAACGTAATGGTTTTTCATTTTCTGCATAAGGTAACGTTGCATTTTGCATCATATCTCTAAAGGGACAAATCGTTCCTTGGCGTCATTAATGAAATTTAAAGGGCCCTCCCCATCCCGTGAGAAACAATTCCTCAGAAGAACACTGGCTCTACCATGTTTAACTGCGTACTGATTGACTACCTGACATGCTTTATTGCATCAGAATTAACACGATTCATCACCAAAATAGAATTTTTTCTACTCGTCTACTGTGCTGTTTAAATGTCAAGGTGGAAATGAGGGCCTTGTAATTCATTTTTATCTAAATAAAGGGCTGTTAGCCGGACGTCTACTAAACAGTTTTGTGTCTACAAATCCTTTCTGAACTATTCGATGGCCAAGCATAATTTCTGGAATTTTAGAAATAATTCTAGGAGCGGATTGTCAAGAATCATTTTGAGAAGTTCTTTTACTGAACCTGCCGGTCCATATTATTGTTTCTAGCAGTCTCTCCGATTTCAGTAAATTCTTTTAATGTCCCCCTTAATTACAACATGGAATAATTTTGGATAATATTGTATGTGGGTAAAACAAACTGTTCTGAAATGGCGGTTTATTTTTTCCCATAAAAAAAAGCATTCACTACTCTCTGGGTTAATTTTTTCAAATTCAACCACTTCGCCTGATTAATTCAGCACATACATATTTAAACAAAAAATTAACTCCAAAACATTATCTTAGCCTTTACTTTTACTACCAATGTTCCTTCACCGGAAAATATTAAAATGTTGCTTTACTATTTTGTATATAAAACTTTACGTTAGTACCAATCCATTGTTTTGATTATTGGACATAGTGGTTGTCGCCGATAATAGCAGCCTACTTTGATATTTTTAAAAAAATAAGATACATTTAGTATATTATAATATGGGGATGGGAACATTTCTCGGAAATGTTGCTTTACTTTTTTATTATTGTTATTTATTCTCTCTGTATATAATGATTCATATTTTTAGGAGTAATTTGAAGCTGTATGATAAATTGATACTAGCGAAAGTTTTTTTTTTTCATTTTCATTAAAGTAACAAATAATCGAAAACATCGAAAATAGAAAGATTTGCCCTTCTCTTTAATAGAACATCCTGTGTATTATTGAATTATTTGATAGGCGTAGCTTAACTTATAATTACATCTTTAAAAATAACTGAAAAAATGAATCTAGATATAAGGTAATTCAGGTACATTTGAAATCACTAAAAAACTAAATGGTTGTATGCAAAAAATAATGGCTTATTTAAGTTCCTCCAAATCTTTAGAAATATTACTGCCTACATAAGTTTAGAAGTACAAACAATAACAAAAGCATCGTAGTGGACATGTGCTTTCGAACAAGACGATAATGCTTTATGATCGTTACGGATTCGACTCTTACAATTGCAAAGGAGCGATTTTTTCCGAAAATCGACCATTACTAAAAATTTCTCAAAATATTCCCCACAAATAAATAACCGAAATGTTCCACACTAAACTATATATCATAGCGTAAATATAAAACACAGAATTGAAGATAAAACGAAGTTTAGTTTATTTACTCTAAATAATACCAACGATGTCAACATGTGGGACAGTGGGATTAATATACTACGAATGATGCGATGTATGCCCAATCGCATGCCTACCGGAAACGCTTCCGTATCGATTTATCGTACGTAATAAGCGCCTCGAGTATTTACGTTTATGAAAAAACAGTTCGAGACTAAACAGAGGTCTTTAACAGCGAATTAATTACAGTAGTGGACGTAATATTTTTCTAAAGAAGAGATGTATGGTCGGCACGTGAAACTTAAATAATTCATGGAGAAAAAAGTATAATAATGAAATGTTTGCAGATTTTATAAAAAAAAATAACTTAACTGGTATGAAGATAATGTAAAAATATTACGTTAAGGAAAAAGTATTCAACCTTTTTGTAGATCTCTGAGACTGTCAATCTCTGGTACTGTGCACGCCATCTAGTAACATCCAAGGGTGTTTTAACAGTTGACCCTCTGTAGACTGATATTTAGAAAAGGAGTGCTGATATTTAATTATTTAGTCAAAATTATTAAAACTTGAAAATGAGTGAAATCTGTCGAAAATTTCACTATATTTTGCAATATCATTGCGACAAAAATAAGAACGTTTCGCAGGCTTGTAAAAAATGTATGCAGATTATGGTGAGGGTACTTTGTTGAAAGTAACAGCAAAAAGGCGGTTCGATAGATTTTATTTTGTGAATTTCGACGGCAACATTTTATCTTGCTTTACTCGACCTATCATGGAAAAAGTTGATGAAAACTTGAAAAAACCTATGGAATTGAAAATTGATCATGTGATAACCGTGAAACCATTTCCGTAAAGCTGGATAAACAAAGAAGCTCCATATCTGGGTGCCACATGATTGATGAAAAAAAAAAATGAATCGAGTTTCCATTACCGAAAACGAAACAGAATTGAGTTATTTCAAACAAAAATGATAACAGGTGATGATAAGATACAAGAACGTCACTCGGAAAAGATCGTGGGGGAAAAAGGTGAAACACTACAAACGACTTCAAAGCCCAGATTGAAACCAAAGAAGACGATGCTGATCAAACAATTAATTCTGATCTCTACTGCCAACAACTAATGCCACTGAAACAATGCCAGATCGCACACGTCTTTGATGACTCGGCCGAAAATAAGAGAACTTGGCTAGGCAGTTGATGCATCAATCGTATAATACTGACTTTACACCATCAGATTACAATTTACTTAAGTCTTTGCAAAACTCTCTTGATGGTGTAAAGCTGACTTCAGAAAAGGCCTGTAAAAACCACTTGGTTCAATTTTTTCCTTCTAAACTACCGAAGTTCTACAGCGTTGAGATAATGATGCTTTCAGAAGAATGGCAAAAGGTCTTCGATCAAAACGACACACATTCGGTTTACATAGGTTCATTGTAATGGATTAAAATTGTTCTGAATTATGACAAAAATTAATAATAAAATCTAATCTATTTGTAAAAGTGTTTGTACATCAAATTTATACCAGGATGCGTTCCATAAACAGATAAGCAAACATAAGCGATGCTAAGAGTATTTAGCCCGGTCGAGGAGTTTCAGTTTGGGATGAATTTAGAAATATTACAGCCCTTCTTATGACGTAATTAAAGAGATTTTCCTAACGGTTTACATGTTTGCAATCTGTTTTCCTTATCGAGAGTGTGTAGCTCATTGGTAGCGTATCCGATTCACGATTAACAGGTTGCAGGTTCGATCCCTAAATGTCAATGTCAAAAGATGTCAATACTTTTAATACTCTTGCGAACTATTAGTTTTAGCTGACTCGCTTTAAATTCATTATAGAGATACGTTGAGCCAACAATTCATAAAATAGAGTAAATTTATTATTTATAATCAATTAATAAATTCATAATTTCTACTTTTGGGATATTTATCGCTTATATGTCCTCAGGGTATTAAAGTCACTATTTTTAAAAATGTATTTTGTAACATTTTGCTCTTTTTGCAAATATAAAAAAATGACATTTTTTTACAAAAAAAAAATCCTATATGTAAATCAACCATAAGAAACCATATCAATTAATAGGAACTTTTCTAAAATTTTTTACAGTATTCAAAAAATATTTTTAAAATTTAATCTGAGCGCACGAAAACGGCAAAGTTACCACATGTTTGTAATTTTATGATTTGTATTAAAATTCTAAACCTAAACATTCCAGAATTTTCCAAATTACATGTGAAGTTATATTAAAAAGCATATAAGTATATTTGCTTACCATCTCATACGGATGCCGATGGCCCAAATTTAAAGGAGGTGGTCCCTTCGCCGGTACTATTCCGTTGGCTCTGTACCCACCTGCGCCCGCTCCTGCAACTCTCTTTACCGGTTGTCCAGGGTAACCCCCTCGCCCTCCATATGGGGGTTTTCCTTCAGCCGGTTTAACGTAGCCTCCCCTCTGAGGGCCCTGAGGAGGAGGATGCATTGAATGCTGGTGAGGTTTTTTGAATTCGTGGCGGGGGTCGGGGGATGCTTGAAGCCTAAAAATATAAATGACAGCATTTGTAATAACGATAAATATCAAATATTATAAAACACTGTAAGCTTCCTGGTTGCAAATAAATAAATATACCATTGATTTCAGTTACTAGAAATAAAATGAACATAAAAAGTACCTTGAATTGTAATAAATTAGTGTGAGAAGGCTTACTAAGTTATTAATGGAACAAATCGAGTTTGGAGTTACATAATTAAAAAAAATGCTTTTGAAATACTTTTAGAGAAAAAATAATTGTAAACTAGCACCGATGTATTTTTCTTTAAATATATTAAATTGAGTTTTTTTTCACAGTTTTGGATAAATCGAGCTAAATGAGTGATACAGAACCTCACGGTAAAAAAATATTTATCCGATTTTATGGATTTATGGAAACTTGGTACTGGTTTTACCCATATACATAAAAGTAACTATATAGATTGCGGATTATATAGAAGAATGTTTGCTCACGCTTAGAAAGAGAGAGAGTGTTTTCTTCTTTCTTCTTCTAATGATGGTCAGATGAGAGAAATATCCAATGACGTTCGGGGTATCGGGCTTAATTCTGTTCGTAGAAAGAGAAGTACTACTCATCGAAAACGCTCTGTATCTTTCCAAATGTGAGCCAACGTTCTGCTATAGGATCCGCAGTTTATATATTTACTTTTATGTCTATGGTTTTATCCTTGTTAAACTTATACATTATCCAAAAATTTCAGGAACATTTCTCTGACATAATAAAATTTTTTGAAGAAACATTATTATTTAAACCATTATAATAATAAAATAGTTTAAAAAATGAATCTTGTATTAAACGTTTTAAATAGCAACAATGATTTGAATAACGCGTGACTCGGTTTAGGGTTCCGTACCATCCAATATTATGGATAACAAAGAAACATGAGAATGTCTCAGTTTTAAAAAAATATGCATTAGCTGGTAAAAGTAGCTAGTTAAATTATTGAATGTTTTACCATTTTATTTTTAAGCTGTTTTGAAATTTTTATAACTAGCCTTTTCAAACGATTCCTCGTGATTGACTACAAAAAAAATTTCCGTCCCTCGAGAATTCATCAAAAAATAGTTCTCCTATTAGGATAGAAGAAGGTTAATTAACAATATTACTAAGCTAAATGTCAAATATTTTCCGAGAAAAAGAGATGTGACAGACAGACGCCTGAGTGAAAAGGTTCAATTTTTCCTTTTGAGGTAACAAACCACGAAAATTATTTAAATAATGATTACTTCTATACATATCAAATCCTCTGAATTATTTAAAACATTCAAATTTAAGAAACAGAAAGAAATAACACTACAAAATGAATTTTAAATTAATTATAATGACAGTATTATAGTACGTCATTACCAATTATTTGAAAGGAAAGTACGATAAATAAATAGCAGACAGCAAATAGCGGGCTCAAATATATTTTAGCTTGTGACCCAGACAGCGCTTTGCAAGAATGTTTGTTTCCACTTTCGGTTTTGTTAAGTTTTGAATAAAATTAAATATTTTAACAAAATGGAAGCAACAGTTCAAGATTGTTTTGTTGCGTAATTAAATGTTTATGCTCTTTAATTCTAGCAACAGAACGAATTTAAAACCTGTATATTTATAATCTCTTTAAGACAGGTAAAGGATAGGACAACTATTATCTACATTTTGAACTAGTTCACTCTCTCTCATGAACTCATGCGTGGAAATATAACACATCAAGAGTGAAATCCATAGAAAATACCCTACTGGCAAATCACGGAAGTATGGTTTTATAACGTCAAATGTTTTCCGTTAATTTTGCTTTCGTTTGGATATAGTTCAAGTCACAAGACCATGAAGTGGTCAAAATGTTGATGGAGAGCAAGAACGGGAGTAAAATTGGCATAGAAAGGTTATCCTATCCTTTATCGATCTTAAGCAGGACATGCAAGTTTTTTAGATGCCCTTAAAGGTCATAAATTTTATTTTTTTTAACAGAATATGTCTTGGTGTATACGTACATTTTTGAGAGGACCCAGCCCGGTAAAAATGTTGACATTTTATTATTAGCTTATATTAATATTGTATCACATACAACAATGAAAAGGTCAAATGAGTTTTTGCACTAAAATAACTCCGTAGTTAACTAGCTGGCTAGCTAGGGATAAAAAAATATTTACTTTTAAAAATAAATAATTTGATAACATTTAAAACCTTTTAAAAAAATAAAAGTTGTAATATAAATTTATTTTCAATAATAAGCCATCTTTAGCCTTTTTTACCTTTAACGGATTTATAAAAATTAACGTCCTTCTAAGCAGTTGTTTCTTAAATTATAAAAAATCTTTTTCTCGATGACGTTATGCTCTCGCAACATAATTCAAATTTCTGCTTCTTTGGAAGAAATAGATGATTTATATTTCTTCTTATTACTAATAATGTAAAGGGTGGTCAAAATTTCGGATTTAGTTACAACTTTGCTAAGATCAATGAACAGTTCAGATATATTTTTTGCTATAAGGATTGAAACATTCCTGGCATACTACAGTACTTTAACACATGTCCCGTATCATATTATTTTACCCTAAATGCTAGAAGCTTTACAATGTTTTCAAGAAATGCAATTTTTATCTCATAGTTAAAAAAACATCTTGCATATCTCCAACTAATCTGACATCTAGAATTTTTTTCTTGTAAAATCGAAAGTTAATATTTTTGCAAAAGAACGAATATGCAAGCCGTGCACCATTTGTGAGCGGGAACTGGTTAAAGTATAAAAAGAAGCTGTTTCAGATTTTATTCTCTCCCAATTGTTAATAATTAGGAATCATATTTCGTTTTAAAAAAGTTTTATTAATCGGCTTTCCTTTTTAGAACACTCCGTATAATGAAAATGTATAATGAAAAATATTTTCTAGGCTTCGACATTTATTTAAACAGACATTTATCACTAAGTTATCTTAGAACGATTATGTAAAAAATATGATACATTCAACATTTGTATCAAGTATCTTTTACAATATCAAATATAATTATATTTTCCTTATATTGATTTTATATTTTATCCCAGATATATATATATATATATATATATATATATATATATATATATATATATATATATATATACATAAGTTAAATATACCGTTTGCGGGATCCTATATAAACTAGTTCACTTACGCTTAGAGACAGAAGGTTTTCGTACCTCTTTTCCTAATGGCTGTCAGGTGACAGTGTTATCCAATAACGTTTAGAGTATCGTGCGTAGCTCCATTAGAAAGAGTACCTCTCTTTCTAATGGAGTAGTTTTGCTTTTGCTTCAAACAGATATAAACATTAATTATATAGACGGCGAATCCTATAGAAACAAGTTGGCTCACGCTAAAAAAGAGACGGAACGTTTCGATTCTCTTTCTAATGGAGCTACGCAAGATACTCTAAACGTCATTGGATAACGCTGTCACCTGACCGCCATTAGGAAAAGAGGTACGAAAACTTTCTGTCTCTAAGCGTGAGTCAACTAGCTTATATAGCATCCGCAAACTGTATATTTAACTTTTATATCTATGCTTGACACCAGAAAATAACCTAAAATATTTAACATATCGCATTTCCTTCAATCAGCAAATGTCATATAAAAATTTTAGAGGTCCAAAAATGCCGCTGTTTGTCCAAATATAAACAAATCTCATGAGAGAAAGTTATTCGTGTTTCTATGGATATTCTAAATTGAAAGCTTGATAGAAAAATTTTAAATTTTATTTTTTCTCATATTTTGCCAAAAAACATTGTAAAATGTATATTTCTTTTCAATTTCAGAAAAAAAACGATGTAAAAAAAGAGGAAAAATTAATTTAACTTTAAGTACCAAAGATTAATTTAAAAAATATATGTTTTAAGAAAAAAGATAAATAATATAGAAATATAATAACTTAATAGAGAAATTACGCAAAATTGACATATATTCTGTAATTTATGTTGTGGAAAGTCTAAAATTTCCAATTGTTTCCAAAGTCTACTTTTTGAAAAATGGAATTTTAGGTATATAACTTGTGACAAACTTAGAATAAACGAGATTTTCTAGCTCATTCGTTCATTAATTGAGATAAACCGTTTTAGTAAATAAAAATAAGGAAATGTTCTGTAGCCTTCTTGACGAAATCTTTTATTTAAAAAAATACCATTTTATAAAAAAATTAAAGAGAATTTTCTTTTTTTACAAGACAAGATCAGTTTTAACTGAAATTCGAGAAAATTATACACTGAAAAAAATACAGTGTTTTTTTGGCAAAATAAGAGAAAAAAATTTTTGTACCAAACGAATGTCCATAGACATACAAATAATGACACGTGCGGACTGTTTAAATTTTTAAATGACAATAGCGAATTGATATATATATATATATATATATATATATATATATATATATATATATATATAATTAGGTTATTTTTTGGTTTCTAATTATGCAAAACATATTAAAAAATGCAAAAAGTGTGTTTTCACATGGCAATATTCCTAGTTAATACGATCATCTTTTCCGGCTTTGGAATTGTTTTTATATAATATAACAATCATTGCACTATGCTAGTCCGTAACCGCAAATTAAAATGGCCCATTTACGTGGGAGTCTCGGATATCCTGCTGAGCACACCTATTTTTAACTTTACGAAGCTCTAACTGAATTTATTTTGCTAGCAGTATTCAACCCAGCCATAAGTGACTTGTTAGCGTTATAAATTTATTTGAAAAGAAATCATATACATACAGTAAAATGAAATATATTAATTTCCAGAACGGTCACCTGGATTAAAAATTTATTTAAGTATTGTCTTATCTATTAAATACAAGATTTGCTTAAGTTCAACTTTTATAGTTGTTCTAGAACGTTTGCAATTACTGTGCGAATAGTCCCGATTTTTCCTGCTGAGCAAAATATTTTAAAATTTCGCACCGGAGTTATGCATTTCTCTAATCTGGTAGCAATTTGTCATTCCGATCGTCACTTAAATATTATAAATTTGTTTATGTTTAAATTCATTTGTGTATAATGTGTAATGAAAACTGTTCCGACTTACAAGAGCCAGCCCTGGGGCAACTAATTGCAACTACGTCCTCAGTTTTTTATTTCTTTTATTAATTCGAATGTGCAGGTTTTATATTTTAATTAATTAGCTCAGAACATTTGTGAATTCGAAACTTTGAATCACTGAAATGTATAAGCCATCTTTTTAAATATAAAAAATAATATCTTGGGGAAGTTTGCACAATTTAATACAATGATGCTAGTAGTTTGTAATAGCATTGCTGGATTGCTACAATCTTTACAGGAAAAAGGTCACTTAGAAGTTGTTTAGTATTTTTTCGCAATTGAGCAGAGTTAAAAATCAGTAATGGTCCTAGTCGTAGAGAAATTTAAACGTGTATACAAAAATTGTAAGGCGATAGTTTCCCAACGGTTTTTGGACTATCTAATTAGCCTTGACCAGTTTATGATGAACAGAGCTAATACTGCCAAAAAAGATTTTTTCCTTTAACTAATACTTGAAGATTCTGCTTTTGGTAACAAAAAATAATACACAGGTTAAGAATAAAGATTTATATTATTTATAAAAATAAGTAAAACTGTAATGTAAAATCGGTACTTCATTCATCACACCAATAGGTTTTAAAACTTGGTATCCAGTAACCTGTGCGTCTGAAGTTCGCTTAATGAGACGTTAGTCGAGTTGTATAACTGGAAAGGTATTTCGATGATGTTTTTTTACATGCTTATAGTACTATACCGGGTGTCAACGAATCTATTAGACAAGTCATAATTTCTAGAGTATTATGTGTATCAAAATGAGAATTGGTACAGGTAAATGTTATGTGAAGAGGAGAGTTTTCGCATATTTTCCACTTTCCAGTCACTTTCGGTTTCACCGGAAATGGCCCCGGTTTTGAATTCTTAAATAGAACACCTTGTATATTTTAACATCTTTGGATTTCTGAGACAATTCTAGATCAGAATGTGACATTTTAAAAACTTTTTACGTCTACTTCATTTTTTTAGAGCCACTTTTAAAATTGCATCTAGGTGGCCATGATCGAACGCAAACTAATCTAACGGCCTTAGGTGATGTCAAAAAAATACAATCGCAAAGTTTTAGTGACTAGTATGAAAGATAGGAATTGGATTAAAAATTTAACAAAATTAACAAAAAACTAACAAAGTAAACTAATAACTTAGACGACGCACTTAAAATATTTGAAAGTACAGTAGCTGAATTTGTAAAAAAGTTTAGTGTAGTAAATGTTCAAAGTGCATTCCTTCTTTTTCACGACACATTTCAGCTCGTTCAATTGTTTCTCTCAACGCGTTTTGTAGCATTTGGGGAGTTATACTTCTAAATGCCCGTAAAATTCTTTCTTCTAATATAAGAAATCGAGTACAGTAAGAACCGGTGAGCGGGCTGGCCACCGTACCGGACCATTGGTTGCAATAATTCGATTATTAAAATGCTCTATTAAATAATTAAGAACTTCTCTAGTATTATGAGGCGGCGCTCCATCTTGTTGAAAGTAAATTCGCCGTAAAACTGCTAAAGGTATATCATTGAGATGATTTTCGATTTCATTTTGAAGAAAACCTAAGTATCTAACCCCTGCTAACTGACCTTGAAACAATATTGGCCCAATTATTCTGTTTCCAACGATACCAGCCCAGACATTGACGCCAAATCTTTCTTGAAAATTGCCCTCTCTCATTTCATGTTGATTTTGTTGGGCCCAGTACCGAGTATTTTACTTATCGAACATACCATTATTTGTAAATCGGGATTCGTCGGAAAATAGAATAAAATCGATAAAATTTGGGTTAACTGTATGATTTTGAAGCAGCCAATCACAAAACACTACCCGTCTATCGCTATCCTCAGTATTCAAATGTTGATATAACTGATATTTAAATGCTCGATATCCATGCTTTTTCAGTATTTTTCTTGCTGACTCATAACTTATCTGCAGTTCTTGACTAATTTTTCTTAACGAAACTGTTTTATCAACCTCAACCATAGCAAGTACGTTAATCTCAGTCTCTTCATTTATGATAAACCTCTGTTCCGCCTCTTGATTTCCTATTTGCCTAAAACGAGTCTCGACATACGGAAAATACTGATGGGCTGGATGTTGCCGATTCGGATATCTATGAGCATACAACTCGGCAGCATTCCTTGAATTTCTATGATACTCTCCAAATATTAATAACATATCCACTTTTTCACTTTGAGTATACATTATTTTAACGAAAATTTAAACTAAACTTAACGAAAATTAAGAAACTTTTACGTCTGTTCTTAGAGCGTATGTCACTGTCATTATCTACTTAAGTGAGTGCTTTGTTTTCCAAAGAAGACTTGATAAAAACAGTTGCAAATTATTATGCATCATGGCTGTCCATGGCGCACTTGTCATAAGTAAATAAATTATCCAGTATTTTGCTTAATAATATTTAATTTCTGTTCTTAAGTCTAATCCAATCGCAAATAAATTAGTACCGTTAGATTCGTCAAAGAATGCTTTTTTCGAAAAGTAGTTGTCAAAAAGGGGTCGCCATTTGAAAATTAATAGTTAGAAATGAAAACGTAATTTTGTCAACTTGTCTTATTCCTGTCTTTCATACTAGTAACTAAAACTTTGCGATTGTATTTTTTTGACATCACCTAAGGCCCTTAGATTAGTATGCGTCCGATCATGGCCACCTAGATGCAAGTTTAAAAGTGGCTCTAAAAAAATGAAGTAGACGTAAAAAGTTTTTAAAACGTCACATTCTGATCTAGAATTGTCTCAGAAATCCAAAAATGTTAAAATATACAGGGTGTTCCATTTAAAAATTCAAAACCGGGGCCATTTCCGGTGAAACCGGAAGTGGCCGGAAAGTGGAAAATATGCGAAAACTCTCCCCTTCACATACCATTTACCTGTACCAATTCTCATTTTGATACACATAATACTCTAGAAATTATGACTTGTCTAATAGATTCGTTGACACCCGGTATATACAGGGCGTCCGGTAAGTTCCTCCTAATTTCTCGAGAGCATACAGGGGAGGTCAAAATAACCCTACTTTGTCGTAGAAAAAAAACTCCTAAAGTGCCCCTTAACAGAAATACAGAGCCCTAAAGGGATAGCCAGCGATTTTCTTTATCGGCTCTAAGTTTTGAACCGACTTGTATAATTTAATAAAATTTTAAGATTTTATAGAGACCCTAAAGACTTATTAAATCATCTTACAGTAGATGTTTTAGATCATCAGAGAAGTCAGGAACGGGCTTGCAGTCACACTCGTTAGGCCTAATTTTTGACAGGTGTCATTTTACAGACCTAAATACTTTGGTCATTCCTCTTCAAAAAAGGTACTCTTAATTTATTTCGATAAAACTGGAGGTTCTCGAAACAAATCGGTTTTTATGCGAAAACTCAAAAGTATATTAACACAAACGGTCCATTTGTGCTCTGTCTATAAGTTCAGAATCTTGTACTTTTAATACAAAAACCTAGAAATCCAACTTAGTTTAGAAGAAATAAGAACAAAAATTCTAAATTTGGTGATTAGTTCTTATTTATTGTTGTAATTTCTTTGTTTTCCAAGTGAAGTACCAACAGGAGTATCAAAAATGCAAGATTTTTAAATGTTTTGGAATGTAAATTAATAAAAACGGTCCATTTTTGATTTTCAGTCTCAAATCTAAGTTCAAAATCTTGTACTTCTCCTTAAAAAAAACCAAGAAATCCATGTACTTGTTTCCAAATTAAAACAAAATGTGTGAATTCACCGACTATTTCGTATTTTGTGATGTAATTATCTTGTTTTTCTAAAGAAGTTAGTATTAAATTATCGAAAATGCAGGATTCTTAAATATTATACAAAATAATGCTTCAGAATCTTGTACTTCTCTTACAAAAACAAAGAAATGCAAATAAATTGAGTCCAAATTAGGACAAAACATCTAAATTCAGTGATTATTTCGTACCTTTTTTGAAGAGGAATGACCAAGTATTTAAAAAATCAGTTTTCAGCTCTGTAAAATCAGACCTGTCAAAAACTAGTCCTAACGAGTGTAGCTGCAAGTCCGTTCCTGACTTCCCAGATGACCTAAAATATCTACTTTAATGAGTTTTTATGGCCTCTATAAAATATTAAAATTTCATTAAATTATACAAGTCGATTCAAAACCTAAAGCCGATTAGATAAATCGCTGGGTACTCCTTTAGGGCTCTGTACCTCCGTTAAGGGGCACTATAGGAATTTTTTTTCTATGACAAAGTAGGGTTATTTTGACTAGCCTTTTATGCTCCTGAGAAATTAGGAGATTCGTACCGGCACCCTGTATAACATACACGGTCCAAACTATTTCATAGGGCCGGTCTTGCTTTTCTTAAATGGTACGAGATAGGAAGTTGGTTAGATTAGAAAAAAGTTGAGTTTTTTAGGTCTCTTTAATATGCCGTTCTACACAGTGGAAAAACTTCTTTTGTTCTAGAAATATTTTGAAAATACTTAAAATAATTGAGTTTTATTTTATTTTCTCAATTAAAATTTGGAGGAAAAATTTAAAATTCTACATAAACAGGTAATTGATCAAGATAAGGAAACTGACGTTGTAAAAAATATTTTTTTTGGTTTCAGAGACACGCTAAACAATTTTTTTATGGGCGCCATATCTCATTTTTATATCATCAAATAACCCTAAAAATCTCTTAATAGCTATGTATAATATAACGACAGTATTATCTAAAAGGGTACAGGAAAACAGTACACATTTTTTGCAAAATAATTAAACTACCATTGCATAAAATTAATCTGACTTGGAAATCGAATGCTTGATGTTCACGTTAATAGGAAAAAAATATAAAATTGGAAATGATTAAACGAACATTAATAAATAATCAAATTTGATAATAAAAAAATTATCTAAAGTAAAATTAAATTTAAGACCGAGCCAAACACAAAATAAAAACTTTTAGAAGTATTTATAAATCTTGCTTGAAAGAAACCTCCACAGGATTGAGGCATGGCGAATCGGGAGGCTAGTTTACAGGATCATTGGTTCCAATCTACTTATCGGTAACATTATGAACTGCATAACCTTTTTATATAAACCGTTTAATATTCCGCAAGACTGCTATGGGAATTTCCTTCTGTTAACTTCTGTTAACAATTTGAAGTTGGCTAAGCTATTTAAATTCCCTTGGATGAATTTGGGACCAATAATCTGGTGTCTGCTGCCTTAAATGAGGGTTATTTGTTGCATAAAAATGTATTATTTTTCAATTTAGAATGCCACTATTTGTAAATGTTGTTTCGTCTGTCCATAATACAGTGTTTTTAAACAATTGGTTTCTGTTAACATTCCTCGGAACCAACTACAAAATGTAAGCCGACGTTTAAAATCTTCAGGATGAAGTTTTTGAACAATTTTAAATTCGTAATCACCATATTTTGTTTTTTGAGAATTTTCTGGACCCCTGATGAGGTTATCTGACATTCGTTGCCAATGAAACGTGCAGAAAATCCGCGATTAATGTTTACTTTTGCCAATTCATTCATTTCATTGTGTGTATTTATTTATGTTTTTTTTTTCGATTTTGATGTACTCGTTAATTTTTCTCCAGCAGATGAATTTGGCCGAAATTAAGAGTCAAACTAAGAAGTTGAATGTTCGTCAACTTCTTAGTTGTTACTTCTTAATTTTTAGTTACTATGAACAAATGGTAGCGTTTCATTTAACTTGCAAGTGAAAATTGTTAATGTCGTGAGTTGTTAATTTTTAGGAGTATGAATCGATAGTAAGTATTAATTGTTAATTTTAAGAGTATGAATAGACCATAAGTGAAATGTTTTCCTAGCATATTTTCGAACTGCATTATCAATATTTCTGTAACTATCGTCATACATATATTTTGTTTGTATATTATTAAAGCGCACTACGGGCATTAATGTCAACGTTAAAACTTTTTTTTTTCGAACATTTTCTTGCCTCGGTTTTAATTTTTTTGGTATTGCACTGGTACTGGACTTATGAACTTGAAAAATCGCTACATCACAAGTGTTACAACTAACTGACTTATTTCAATTAAATATTTTATGACTATTAATTTTTTTCTCGCCTCAACATACCTGTTTTCACTTCAGTTGAGAGGGCATTCTAGACGAAGTAGATACTATCAGCTTATCAAGCGAAACTAATTCCAAGGAGGTTTATAAATAAATTATTTGATGTTTTGAGAAAGTTGCTATTCCGTTTGCAAGAGCAAGGTAAAAACACTATTCATGAAAATTATATGCAATGTTACTTGAATCTACCGTGTAGTCATATCTTCTGACAGTTGTACTTACATTAAGTTATTCGTTTTATTGTAATTTTTAAAAAGCTGCTTTATTTTATGCACTAAAGAAATAAAGTATGTTCTAGTCATAGTTAGTTATTAGGATGAAAGTCAAAAGATCAAAATTCTAAATTTTAGCAATTAAATATTAAAAAATCTCTTTTCGTTAAAATTACTTTATTTTAAAGAAAACATGAAAAAAAAAATAGAAAATCTTCAAGTAAAGTTTTTTCTGGGAATGAGTGGAATTTTTAAATGTGTTAGTTACCATTAGTATTAAATAGTTTCAAGGGTCCAAAAGTAGTTTTTGTGGAGGTAGAAAGTTACCAATGATTTTGTTTAAGCGGCAGCAATTTTCATTATTTGCTCATTCGACTTATTGTCTTTTTTCATTCTTACCTTGAACCGGCATTTAACGGTGGTGATGACCTTTGGGGTACTGGCCCGGGGCTCGGAGGTACCCCGTCCACTCCAATCAAACCAGAAGAATCCTTCTGGTCCAGATAGGGCCGAACGCGCGAGAAGTCGCCCAAAGTGCTATGGATGGCGTGAGTTACTGGGTCGTTCGAAGAGGGTAACACCTGCAACAAATAAACTATATTATAATCGGGAGTAAGGAAGTACTTCATATCTAATAAATAAAGCTTATGGCTGCAGTTTAAATTGTGAAAAATAGAATTAGTTATCTAGTTAACAATAGTTTTAACTTATTTTCATTTAATATGCATACCGATACCAGCATTGGATACAACTTAATAGCCTAAACAAAGCAGGAAAATTTCGTTGCTTTTCAGGAGACAATTACTTCCTCTTACCGATTCCAAGATTTTATCTCTAGATTTTTATCCTTAGTTATAAGACTTTGTATGTTGACATATATAATACAAATTATAACAACATCAAAAACAAAACAAACTTGGTCAATTAGAAGATTTAACTTCCAAGGTAACTAGATCCGGTTTAAAATCTGAAACTTCTTAGTGAATGTGGCAGAAAATATTTAATTTTTGGAATGCTTTTTATATTCCTACCATTACTGCCAAATAAATAAATATATTTTAATTAAATTTTATATTACATAAGTAAAAGATACAGTAACTATACTCTACTCAAAAACTAGAGAAAGTAATAAAAATGTCACCAAAACCTCCGACGTACCTGTTCCAGTGCCACAGGTAACTGAACACTGCCATAAATCTACTTATATTTAATTATATTTAAATATTATAAACTTTTATAAATTTACTGCAACAATAAAATTTCTCATAGTTCAGTTTAATTTCTGTCAAAGCGCAAAGTACACCTTACAGTTTGTCCTTAGTGATTTATCTTGTTTGCGCTTGTTCTTATATATTGTTTGAAATCAGTGAGATACCCAAAATATATGGCTTCCCTCTCTATATTTATTCGAAAATCGGGCATTTTTTCCTTAACGAAAAATTTATTACGATGAATGTTTATGATGCCTTAATCAATATCCAGATAATATTGTTACAAGTTCTGTTGAGATGTGCTCTAAAATGTCAGAAGTTGGAAAACCTACTGTATACCGAACACTGAAGGAGAAAAAGACGACTGGAATTGTTAGTGCTCCCAAGCCACATTCGGTCACAGGAAGACGAAAAATCCCGTTGGAAGAAAAGATGAAAACTGCAATAAAAAGAATTGTACATACATTTTATTATGAGAAGCAGATCCCAATTGTCGACAAAATCCTAACTAAAATCAATGAAGATCGGGATTTACCTGAAATTAAAAGAACTGAGTTCTGGAAATAGCCGGAAAACTTAATTTTTGCCGGGAAAAACCAGATAGGAAATCTGTTCCTATAGATCGTCCGAAAACTGTCCGTTGGAGAAGGAAATATCTTCGAACAATTAAGCAACATCGCGATATGGGCTCAAGTAAAAGGTAGAGTTGCTAGAAATAACACAAGTTACAAAATTAGTGATTTAACTGAACATTTGAAAGATTTTTTGAATAAAATTACTGCGGAAGATCGAAAAAAAATGTGTGGACCATATAATAAAAGAGTAAAACAAAATGTGGAAACTCGATCACATGATCGGTGAGATAGCGGAACCAATTATAATTAATCTCAGTGAAGATAGGATAGCTCCACTGACTTTGATTACGAATTAGATACGTAATGTTTACCAGTGTAAACACAATTTATTATTTAAATTTTTGTTTTTGTTGTTTTTTATTGTTTAATGTTGTTTATATATTTTTTATATATTTTTATTTTAGTATGTCTTACTCTTTAATTAACGTTTGTTTTATTTTTTGGAGCCATGGGATTTCCATATAATAAAGTAAATTAAATTAAGATGCCAGTGCAATAGAAATAAAAATAAGTAAGTCAAATTTTAACTATAACATATAAAAATTAATTACATTTGAATCTCGTTTTAGTGCTTAATTGTAATTCTGCAGATGGTTTAAGAAATAAATAAATTGTAACGTCAAATGTCCTAAAAGTGTTTTTAATTAATAATAAAATGACCGATAGCCCCAAAAAAATTTTAATATTATATGGACGAATTTATTTTTTTTATCTGTTTAACGTTTTGTATTTATGATAATGGTTATTTCATATAAGTGTTTAAATTATAACTTAAAATTTTTTGAAACAATATGGCTACGTTTTAGTCTGAATGTGCCTAAAACGGTTTCTATGTCTACTAAAAGTAATAAAAATATAGTTGTGATTTGTGATATATATGGCAAAATTATCTCTATTTTGTAATGTATGTGAATTATTCAAAAATTATTAGAAATAAAATATTATTATTATACCAACTTAGTTCTATTTGGAGCTTATGACCGGAATAATATTCTATGCCATAAATACTTAGTGATAAAATAAAGCTCCTTCCGACGCATATGACAATGATTGAAATCCTTTTTAACACTTCACACTTCCAAATATCTATTGTTTCCAACTAAATAGTCCATTACCCGTATTTTTGATTATAAAATTTCTAACCCATTGGTATAAAAAATATATGTGTCTAAGATTTTGCCAAAGACATCGGACTAAAGAACACATGTAGTTTGCGAAGAAAAAAGGGTAAAAAAATGATTTATTACTCTCTCTAGTTCTTGAATAGACTATATTTACCGATACTGGCTTAACAATAAACTAAGGTTTCAATATTTAAAACAAGAGGTAAAAAAGAAAAAAACTAAATTTTTATTCGTCGAATATAACAGTATAAGCAAGGCATATTGGTTGTAGTTGCTTTTGGTGACTTTTCGAGTAGAAGGGGCAGAAATAAATGAACTGAGATTATGCATAATTAGTATCTAGCCCTGTACTTTATATAGCTCTTTTCTAGGATTAAATGAAATGTACTTAAATAATTATTGGTTTATAGATCGGACTGTATATAAATAAAATATATTTCTCATTAATTACTATAGCAGTTTGTGCATAATGACTCTATTGTGCAAGTAGTAGTATTTTGTTTAACTAAAATTTTTTACCAAAAATCCTGAATATATCGAAGGGTACATACTGAATATGCAATTCTACTTAAATTATATAAATAAATTTATTAGTCATTTAAATATTTTAATATTTAGCGGTTTAAATCATCGACAACAATATTGTTTTTGGCCTTTTGAAAACATATTTTGCCTTTCAAAGACCCCAAAATAGAATTTTGGTTTTATTTATGGCAATTAAAGTAAAAATAGAACAAACTGTTTATTTAAATCACTTCATTAGACTTTAAAAACAGCTGGAAATAATTTTCTACTTCATCCAAAAAATCCCATTTTAATTTTAACATGATAACGGATCTATACTTAATTGAAAATTGTAATGTTGTAATACACAGGTAAAGCTAAGATTGACACTTTTGACAAGAGGTTTTGAAGGAGCACTGTCTGACTTCAAAGGTCTTAAAGATCACAGAACATTTCTTATTGCATTGCGTGTAGATTACTTAGTTCACGATCTTTTTACAGATATTTCGGCCTCGAAGTTTTCCTTGGTTTTAAGCTATCAGTGTACCAATAAACATCTATACTCTATAGGCTGTAGTGATTATCATACGCATTTCAAATATGTCGCAAATTATAATGTCTCACAACACAGTCATACTTTCCATATAACACATCAGAGGCGTACTAATAACGATCAGATAGTACGTGACTCATCTGAAATTCAAATCTTACGCATCTGACGTCTCTGTTCTGATAAATAAGCAAAACTAGTCAATTTGAAAGAACTTCCAGTGTGGTGCTTAGAGCACAATTGTTCTACCAAGCTACAAAGCCGTTGCAATAATCGATCTTATGACTATCACATCCAGTACATCTACTTCGGTAGTATGAATCAGATTGTTTCACAAATTCTGGCGGCAGGTCTATGAACTTAAACCCAAATATGTAGCCTGATTTGCAAATGGTCTAACATTAAATTGCAACTGTCAACAGTATTAAAATAAAGAAACCTGATTAACATGTGATATTTACCACCGAGAGTATCATTTCCACACTGATAAGCCTAGCCTTTAATTGTTTTTTAACAATATGATTGGCTTTTTACGTTTACTTAATCTAAAAATACTGTTTTATAGGAAGATTTATTTAGCAATATTTTATTTGTTGTAAAAAATTACATACATCAAACGAACATACTTCTTTTGCGTCTATTTATATTATAATGTCGATTTAAAACTTAAAAAACAAGGTTTGGTAAAAGTTTATTTTGATTGTTACTATAATATGACACAAAAACTATTTTGTTGAAGGATGCGCATTAATTAACACATACGAGTCTCTTCTAGTCAATGGTAACGTTCATACCACAAAGCCGCGCGTAAATAATCGAACTTAAAATGTCCTACCGAGCTTAGTAATAAGAATAATTTAAAGAAAGACCTAAATAGCAATATTATTTTGGATAGAAGAGGGAGTATGGACATTATTACATATATAAAATTATTCATAGCTGTTGCTCTGAGATTCTCTCTGAACTAAATTTAATGTACCTCCAAAATCCTTTAGGGATAAAAAAAAATTGAAAGTCAATAACACTAAACTAGGTAAGGGGAGATTGTGAAAGTTAATAGAACCATAAAATATGTAAATTATTTGAATGTTGATTTGTTTTATATATCTGAAACTTCTTGAAGATATTTTTTGAAGAATAGTGTAGCCGATAAAACTTTGTGACAATTTTCCATATTTTTATATGTTACCTATTAGCATATTTTTGTAATTTATTGCAAATTTTTCATGTTAATGTATGGGATTTTTCAGTAGAATAAATAAATATATTAAGTTAAATTAAGTCAAATGGATAATTTCTATATTCACTTTTCATTCAATATTATATAAACCAACACCCCTTAATAGTATTTCAAAATTATACCTTAATAACGTAAAAAATTAGTCCAAGTAAGCATTTTAGAGATAAATATATAAATTAAAAATAGGTTATTTTTCACTTTGCTTATTCCCCAAAATTGGAACTATCCTTCCTTCGTTCTAAGAACCTATTTTACGAAATAATTCAAATTGAAATCAACTGTTTTCATATTATCCCTAGGAGATACCACAATCAAAGAAAAATCAAAAATAATTTTAATCTATTAATATACGGAGCTATCAATAATCACGTAATCATGTAGAACACAAAACGAAACGCTTCATAACTATCAATATGCCATTCGATATCCTTGAGTTTTATAATCTAAGTATTCACTTAGCGTTGTACCACAGGACTCGGTATCAGTTTATATAGGTGTCTTTCTCGGTAGCACACAAAGTGATATCAACTGCCTTTGGCAGCACGAACTAAACCGACAACATTGTTATGAAACTAATAAAGCTTACGTAAAATAATAAAAATGTCTGTAAAAATAATATGAATACAGTTTATTTTTGTTTGCGGTAAACTGTTTACATTAGTTTTATCTATAATTACGCCGCGATAGGTATGTGAACTTGGTCTCGAGTTACTTTAAAAATAATAAAAGATAATAATGGTAGATCATGGTAGGTAATAATAAATAAACGAGTAAATAAACAAAGATATCTGTGACTCTTGATATTGTCCTGTTTTTTATATAACAGGATCCTTGATTTTAATATACTGTAGTCAAAAGCTAATTGCAAACAAATTTTTCATGTATCGATTTATTATCAATGTTTTAAACTAGGATACATAGCTTTGCCATAATTCTTGTACAAATAAAATGATGTATAAATATTTTATTGTTTATTTTCTGTACACTGTAAAAAAACATCAATTTTAATGTAATGTGCTGGAAGCAAATTTCATGAACCGTTTATTAAATGCATTAAATTTAATAATTTTTACAGCTAATGTATTTATACATTAAATTTCAGTTACTTTATCGAAATATAAGGTAGCATTCAATTAAATTTGATTTATAAAGCTTTAATTTCAAAGTACATGTAACTTATTCACGATTTAAGGTACAAAATCATAAAATTTTATTAATGGATGTGCATCAAATTTAAGGTTATTTGTTCACAGTGTAGAACATAAAAAATATAATAGCTTCTTAAAATGTCTAAATTTAGCCATTACACACTTTCGTTTTTCATACAGACATAAAACCACTCTGGCATGCATGATATTTAATTGTAATGTAATGCAACTGATGAGCTGAAAAAATGTTTTCACTGCCTTCATTTTTGAGATTGGAAGTGGACTCTTAAGTCTTAAATATTCTACGTAATTTGAAAGAGGTAATCGAGAATGTTAAGTACCTTGCAAACACTTTGTTTGTAATATCGCGGGATTTTTGTATTGTTTGTATTCAGCACTTTGAACAGAACCCTTGTAAGAACTTCTGTAATTGATTAAAAAGAAGTTGTGACCCTGTGTGCAATTAATTTTTAATTTCAGACAGCGTGATTGGAGTTGTTTGGATAAGATAGCAAGCAAAACACATAGTGTTTGAAGAAATATGAAGTTTGATGCTCTTAAAACATATGCATGGAACCCATAATGTCCCACGGAAGAAAATACCTCGAAAAGCTAGTAGAGAGTAGATGAAACTATTGTTCGTGTCGCCAAAAAATTCTTTTATGAGGTAAAAACAAATAAAAAGTAACTAATATTTCTTCTCGATGCCGAGTTATTTAGCAGGGCAGTAAAAAAGCCACTCTTAATCAAAAATAAATCACCAAGTTTGACTGAAGTTCGCCTTGGGCTGTGAATGATTGAATGTGATTTAAGGAAACTAAATCGTAGAAGTTTATTTATGAGATGGCCAAAGGAATAACGCGAAGTACATCTTTACTATCTTAAATATTGGTGAGGGAAATATTACACGAAATATTACAGCGCTGATCTACTGAGGATTGAAGGAATCTTGGACTAAGAAAAATGTAAAAATATTATGGGAAATCACATGCTTCCTGTTGCCGAAGAAAATATGGCAGTTACTTTGGATGTCTCAACAAGACAATAACCTTAAGAATATAGCTAGTTCAGAAAAAAAAAATTAGCTATATGAATAAACTGGCCATCATGTAGCTCTGACGTGGACCCCATAGAAAACTCTTGGGGGACTAAAAAAAGAAAAACTAATTTAAAATAATTATAAAAGGTAGCCCAGCACAAAATGAGACTGAAAAGTCTTGGAGCGATATCAACATTTAATTGAGACAATGAGTAGAAGATCCATTACTGTTATTCAGAACAAAGGATAACTAACGAAATATTAGACTTAATTTAATTTTTAAATTTCTTTTTAATTAGTTGACCATCACTGTATAAAGTTTTGGTTTTCATTTATTTCCCTGTTTTAATTAGGTATTATTTTATTAGGAATCAAACTTATTGCTGTGCAACCTACATTTTGGATCACTGTACGAACATCTTGGTAGTACTTAGTCTAAAAAAATCATGAAACAACCTATTAAAAAAATTGCAGTGATTTGGTGATCGTAATGTAAAAAAAAAGATAGTGTTAATATGATTCAAGTAATATTTGAAGTACTTTTATAGATCATTCTTTACAACTTTAGCAAAATAACTCTAATGATAAATTTTTAAAGAGTAATTACATCAAGGAGAAATAATTTTAACAATTATATTTTGACTTCTTCTCTATATCTTTTTTTTTATAACTGAACATTTGGCAATAAGTATTAAATTAACATATAGTTATGTAAAATGGTTAATCATGAAATATTTATTAAGGTGGTTAGTCACTTTTGCAAATGCAATTATTATACATCCTGTCATAATAATTAGAGCGCTCAGCTAGCTATCCGTTGACCACGACTCTTTGTGCAACCCAGAATAAAATTTCATAATAATTGACAGTAGTTTGAGCAAAATAAGCAATGTTGTACATATTTTACATGATTTACGATCAGCCACATAAAGGTACTGCTATTGTACCGTTATCAATTTAAACTCTGAAATGTATTTAATATCATTAGTAACGCATATAACTTTTTCTAATCTTGCAGGTAACAATTTCTTTAGATTAAAGATGACTTATGTGCTATTTAGAATGTCCAGGAGATAAGAGAAAAAACTTATTATTGATAACAACCATGGGTTTAAAAATGTATTCATAACCACAAAGTACTTATTGCTTGCACTTAAGAAAATTTAATTATTTGTTAAGCAAATATGCAAGCCTTGGGCGTTTTAGTTTACCACCATTAGGTACTCGGTTCCCCACTATTCGAAATAGTTAAATTTTTTACCCTATAAAATGAAGTCCCTTTCTACATTAATTTCTTCGTGTAACATAATTTCACACATAGATTTAATCGATCAACTTCGAAACCCATCATCAGAATTTCAAACACTAGTAGGCGTTAAATGATGTCTTTTGCTCCTGGTGCCACTGATGATATTTTATATTTAAAATTTATGTTAAAAAGGGGCATATAACTAACTTGTGGGTGATTATATATATATATATATATATATATATATATATATATATATATATATATATATATATATATATATTATATATGATAAGTTATCTGTATAATTTTAAAATAAAATAGAAAATTCTTGGCTGTGCAGACATAAAGATTGTTGGTAAACATTACTCTTGTATTAAAAAGTGTGGAAATCTCCGGGTCCCAAGAATGAGGACAGCGCTGTTTCGTTCACATCTGAGACCCATCAGGCTATTGCATCCAGTATAATCCATAATCTCGCAGTCGTGCTCTATCTATTATTTTTAAAATTAAAAACAACACGCGGAATATGAATAGCGCCATGTCGACGGATCACTCAATAACAAACACAAGAGCAACAAACACCATGAAATTTTGCATGAAGGATTCTTAGGTGACGCAAATGAGATCTAAGAAATGATTTTTGGAAATTCGTTCCCTAGGGGATGAAAGTTATTCATTTTGATAGTTAGAAATGTAAAAATTAGTTAGGCTTATGGTTAGAGAAAAATGTTTGCTCTCTCATTCTTATTTAAAAATTCATCTTTTAAGGGGGTAAAATAGGGAATGAAAATTTGCGTGGAAGTTTTTCTTTCTGAAGTTAGAAATCTAAAAATTAATATATAGGCTTATGGTTGGAAAGAACAGTTTAGTGCATCACTCTTTTTTGGGAAATCCTTCTCTAAGGGGGGGGGGGGGGGTGTTTAAAAAAAGGAATGAAAGTTCTTCAATTTGGTAGTAAGAAATGTAAAAATTAGTATATAGGCTAATGATTAGAAACAAATGTTTGCTATATCATTCTTTTTTATAAATTCATCTTTTAAAAGTGAGACAGGGAATGAAAGTTCTTCATTTTTGAAGTTAGAAATTTAGAAATTAATATATAGGCTTATGGTTGGAAAAAAAGTTTACTGATCTACCTATTTTTGAAAATTCATCCCTTAAGGGGGTAAAATAGGGAACGGAAGTTTGGGCGAAATTACTATTTTGGGGATAGAATGATTGACTGGTTGTATTACGATACCTGATGTCGCCCACCACGTATACGAAGTCGCGGACAAAATCTAGTATTGTATAAAACCAGCGTAACGGTAAAATAAAAATAGAAATATATCAAAACTCGATACACGAAGCATGCTACTCAAAGGAGAGAGGTTGCATCATTCGGGATCGGCAACCAAATTAACCACGGGGTTTCGCAGTTCAAGTAGGTGTCGTACCAACGATCTCCCTATGAGAGCGCTGCGTGTTTTTTAAGGCAACAAATACAAAAAAAGAGAGAGATAGGTTATCGTCCGTATAATTTTAAAATAAAATAGAAAATTCATGGCTGTGCGGTCATGGATTGTTGGTAAATATTACTTCCGTAAGTCATGTCTTATTTACAATTTTTTAAAATGAAAAAATAGCGAACCTATTTGCACTACGAAAGCCCACGGTTAGTTTGGTTGCCGATGCCGAATTATGCGACCTCTATCCTTTGGGTACCATTCTCCGTATATTGAGTTTTGATATATTTCTATTTTTATTTCGTGCCATCCCATGGTGGTTTTATACAACATTGCTGGTGCATGTTGTTCTTGTGCTATTCAGTGATCCGTCGAAATGTCGCTATTCATGTCATTTTAAAAAAAATAGATGAAAGTAGTAGGATCAAACAGCGATGTCGTCATTTTCCGGACCCGGAGCATTTCCACTGCCTTGGAGTTATCCGCACTTTTTAATACGAGAGTACTATTTACCAACAATTTTTCGAGAACAGTTACACGTCATTTGCAAAAAGCCAAATCGTAAGGTGCCTTTACTAAATAAAAGATAAATACATCGACGGTTTGCCAGAGATCATCTAGAATAGTCACTAACCAAATGGCGTAATATTATGTGGTTAGATAAGAGAAATTGATTTCTTCGTAATATAGGACGTAGAAGCTATGCAAGATAGCCTCAACGTGCATATCATCGTAAATAACCCGAATAGACACACAGTCTATATTTTGGGCCAAAAACATGTTGACAATCATTATTTGTGAATATTTTGCAAAATATTAAAGTATGCTGTCTTATACAAAGTTCGAGAGACCATGTTTCTATGCACTATAATGATCCTATAAAGATAATTTCAGTTAAAAATGTTTCGAGATTTCTAGAAGAACAGATAGCATAGAATGGCCTGCAGAAAGGCCTGACCTGAGCCTCATCAATAATCTGTGGGGTAATGCGGAAAAGTTAGAAAACGAAGAAGAGCTTTGGAGAGTTATTTAAAAATCTTCACACACCATGTTGGTTGAGAGATGTCAGAGTCAAAATTTATTCCAAGATATTATTGACAGTAAAGGTAGCAAAATTGTATTTTCATTATATACATATTTTTTCTTAATATATACACAAAAGCTATGTTGGTTGTAATCATTGGGTCAATGATCGAGATCATTTGAAGTCTAAGGTACACTGTTAAAAATACCCTTAAATTTAATGCAAATTTAATGTCCATTCTACATTAAATTTAATGATTTTGTACTTTAAATTATGAATAATTTACATTTACTTTGAATTTAAAGCAAATTCATTGAAATATTAGTTCATTGTAGATAAAAATTTGATTAAATGATATCTTAAATTTCAATAAAGTAACTGAAAAGATATTTCAACTTCTGTACATTAAAATTAATTCACGTATACCTTAATACTAAAATATTTTACATTATTATTTAATATACATTGCATGAGATTCTGGGAGATCGCGCAATTTGTATTGAATTTTTTATTTAGTATGATATAAGTTGCTTAAAGGATTCACTTTTCTTATGATGAGGTGTACATGTCTGCCTCGTATTGACGGGAACCAATGAGTTCGAAACTGGTCTAGATAGCGAACAGTACCTATGGGAAAAATGTCCACCTTACCCTGGTAGTTTCAGAAATTCAGAATTAAACATGTGATAACATATCTCAAATTCAACGAACACTGGCTGTATATTTAATGTACATAGTAATGCAAAAGTAATGATCAAACTTTAAATTTAATGTATGATTACATAAAATTTAATGGAATAAATTAATTTAGGTTAATGTAAAAATTATTAAATTGAATGCATTACATTAAATGCATTTAATAAACGTTTATGAAATTAGCTTCCTGCATATTTACCTTACATTTAATGCATTTACTTTTTACAGTGTAGTTTATTTTAATGGGAACCGCTACATGCTATATATCAAGCTCAATTTTCAAGCCCTTATTAGGTATTCATCATTGCAAATGATTTGGGGGTGATTACGGTTACCTGCATTTGACCTCAGATTCAAATATAACAGAACCTGTTGATTTTCAGGTGCTTTTGGGTACTTTTTTTGGGGGTAATCAGAGAAACTGATCAGGTTTGTGACATTTTTCTAACGTCAAAACCACCCCTACTAGGACAATAAAGTCCTTTATCCTATAAATCTTCATTAGAAACAAGAGGAAGATACTGTCATGGATATAACGATTAATTCAGGATATAAATAATTTTTGAATTAATAATGTCGCTGGACGTTTATAATCCTGACTTTGGTATAATTAAAAATATTTTATACCCATTTGTTCCATGATTACGCCATATAAACCATATTTAATTTAATTATTGCAATAAGTAACAATGACTCATGTTCTAAAAAATATTGTCCCTTTAAAAACTTAATACAGTTTGCCTTTTTTTCTATAAGACTTTCTGTCTTAGATCAAATCCATCTGGAAGTGACAGCATTAAATGTGACTTTTACCTTTTTCAGGAAACATCAAAGTTACAAACGAACGCCTGATAAAATTTAAACCTTTTCGTATTAGGTTTTCCGTCTGAACGTAAACTGTTAAGGACCCTTATTTTATTATTATTTAAAGAAAGAAAAAGGTTGTGTTTTAAGTTTTCCTTTTAATATTTTACGAAATTTAGGAGTAATATTTGACCTTAGAGTGTTAGAAGTATTGTCTGTATAAGAAATTTTAAAAAAATAATAAAAAAAAAATTGATACCGGTTTGGCTGGTAAGTGCAGGCAAATTAATAAATTTTGACATTAAATCATTCAAAACGTCCCAAACTTACAAATGCGTTCGGTCAAATAAATATTGATAAATCTGTCACTTATTTTAATAACTATTTACTGGCTTATAAAATATATAGTGTGTCTACCTAAGTTGGTTGCATATGGAAAACTTTTTTATTACTCTAGTCTATAATTTATAATAAAACCTCCTTTTTTTTTCAAAATTCGTGTCATAAAAAAAGGCACAACAGTAATATATCTTTATTTTTGGCAATATCAAAAACTCTTATAGAAAAAAGTTGTTTAGAATTGAAAAGCAGATATTGTTAAAAATATAGTTTTATCATTTTTTCCATACTCTTCCCTATAGCAGTGAAAATTTACGTATGTATGTTAGATCAGTACACCAGTACACAATAACAATGACTTGTTTGTCACTGAATGATACATTTTTGTCTGGTAGTCTAAATAAGTAGTACCAGCGATGTACAGCTTGAAAGAAAAAAATGGAAATCGCTTTAATTTTGCAAGATAACTCTAAAACTTATCAAGAAGCAGCAGAAATATTTAAGAGCAGCCAGGCAACAACGTACATAATACAATAAATTGACAACATATAAAAAGGCTAATATAAATAATACCAATACTTAACGTCAAAAACGGGTTGCCAATGAGAATAAGGCGTTAGAAATAATGATCTCTAGCTTCTTTGCTACCAAGAAATAAAATTTCAAAAATTTTCAAGGCAAAATAAATTTCATCCATATAAACCACAATTTATCCATACATTGAAACCTAGATATTAGGAAACCTAGATATTAAGATGGATGCCTCGATTTTTGTTCTCTTATCCAAGGAGAGCTAGAAAACCACCTTTTTATGGTAAGAATTCTTTTTATTTTGACCAAGCAATATGTACTTCAAATGGAACAGTAAGTTCCCCAAGCTCTCATTGTCAGAGTGGGAACAAACCTAATTTCATGATTAAGACTAGAAATCATCATCACTGTATGCAACTTGATATTTGAAATATTATCAAAAAGGTTATTAAATTTTCAATAAATATACGAGATCATTTATTAGTAAAATGAACAATTTTAAAAATAATTCTAACTTTTTTCGAGAGACGTTCTGTGCAAGTAGGAGGTCACGATTATGAATTTAAATAACATTCATGATCAAATTTTGCTCTAACACAAAAGAAGTTATGTTTAATATTGATTTTTATTTTTTAAATTATGATCACTCTGTATGTGATATGTCAAATTTAAATCTTCAGAATTTGTGCTTGTGTATTCGTCAATACTCAAAAATGAAATTTAGTGCGGTGTGGTGCTTAAGTGTAAAAAAAACGCGTCTGAGTACTCGAGTGATATTGACATAACCTACATCACCCCATTATCAACGTCTCTGCACCGAAAACCAATGATTTATACGTATTTTGTATCACGTTACTATAATTTTCGTCGTTGAATGAAAATTGCCGCTTAAAATTCAAATTTTGTCAGACGGATTATAAAAAGTAAAACGAGTTATTAATCATTCGTAAACAGCATGCAAAAACATGTAACGACCTCTGTTTGTATTTATCTTATCTATAATAAAATAACCGAAAATTAAAATGGTGGGTGATATTCCGTTAATTTCAAGTTTCAATGTTTTAAAAAACATAACCAAATAATTCTGAATTTACTATAAGCGGCAGAAGCGATTTATTTGTACACTCGCTACTTAAATCGGAATTCCGAGTGAAAAAAACACTCGAGTAATCGTCACAGTACTTATTATTCCATTTTTGAAATCGCTCGAGTGCGAAGTACTCGATCATTGTTTTTTTTACTATTTATTTATCTAATCACTTATGTTATACGTTATAGGACACAAGCATACACACATTATGAGGGACATTTATTTTGCAGACTTGCAAAGAAAAAGTATAATTTGATATAAAGTCTAGTAAAAATAAATGATTCTATATATAATGAATACATAGTAGTAAAAACGTTTTTATGTAAAGTTTTATAAACTAGGTTTATTTTAATTGGAAAATTAATTTCAGCATACTTCAAAGCTGTTTAAAATACTGAATATATGTTTGAGGGCACGCCCCGATACGGAGTTTTGCCTACTATAAACCGCGTTAAGGCATCAGATTGGGTGCCTTTAAAGTTAATCTTAGCGCCTCAAATCTCCAGATTGGCTCTGTTTGCATTTTTTTTTTGGAACATTTTTGTTTATAAATCAAAAACTATGCAATTATACACGGTGTACATTACTTTGAATAGAAAGTTTCTTAGAACAAGTATCCACAATGAAACCATTGCAACGAAAAACAGGTCAGAACCTTTTAAATTTTCTTAAAAACTGAACTGTTATCGTCGTATTTATTTTAATAAAAACTCAGCACGGCGGTAGTCATAAGTATTTTTTGCAAACAATATGTATTTTAATTTTCAAGCTCGTTCCATATTTTTCTGTATAAATTTGGTTTGTTTTTAGAAAAAAAAAGGAAAACTTATCCATTAATATCGTTTACTGACAAGATTTAAATTATTAGCACGAATTTTTTACGCCAAAATACTTTTGAAATGATATACGTCACATAAAGAAACACACGATTTTTGTCATTAATAAATTATATGATCAAAATATCCACCAGTGTTTGTCTATGCAAGTCTGGATATTAACCAGTGTTCCCGAATACTTTGAAAAACTCCTGGCATATATCGAGATTTTTGGTTTTAAATGGAAACTACATCTTCTGACCGACGCTACAATACTGGAATTTAAAATATCATCTGTCATACCAATCGTTTCAAAAGAAATGAATTGGCGTAAAAAATTATTAACAATTTATTTTCGCAGTTTCCATTTTGGTTGATGCGTATAGTGTTTTTTTTTAATGTTTATTAGTTTATTGTAGTTAATTTTTTAAATAACAATTAATATTTGCCAAATACGTTTGAACGCACATTTCGTAAAAATTTTATAGTTTTTTAATGCTTATTTAATATTTTTGCATGTTTCTTTAAGAGCATCTTTTTCGTTTTATAATTTTATTATAAGAAAGTTTTTTCTTTAAAATGATGTGTCGTATCGTTCGTTAAGTTTACCTAAGTTGTTTCTCTAATACCTTGTACATACAAAAACAGCTTTATAATTCTTAATAAGTCGGCCGTTACATTAACCCCACTTGACCTAATAATTTTTTCGACCCTCTTCCTAAAGAGAAAAAAACATTTGTTTGATTTCGACTCTTGGACTAGACGCAGGCAAAGCAGTTCTTGAGACTTGAGGCTGTGACGTACACATAAACCTAATAAATAATTTAACTTTCAGTATGTTTTTGTCGTTAAAAAATCATGAAATGAAAATTTTCCAACCACAATCGTTACAAAAACATATAATTTTTCGCTAACGAAAAGAAGTTGTGCTAAAAAGTTAAGAAAAGTAAATAAAGCACCGCGGCGTCCAATATCGGATCGGTCTTCTCGCTACTCCTCGAGCGAAAAGTGACGTGCCAAGATTACTTACTCTACACTTTATGGAGGCATTTCACGAATTTTGTCCAACGATTTTAAACAAATAGAATGAACATATTAATATTGATATATTAGCACCATAATTATCTGGAGCTGATATGTGAGATCCGCTGGTTAATTAGAGTTTGACATATCCTGAAGACATCTAACAATAATATTAACATAAAGTAGAACATTTAAAACATTATTTATATTCGATCTCATCCAGTGCCTTAAAATATATACTTAAAACAGTAATGTACACATGCATAGAATCATATCACTAACAACTGATCCTATGAACTAGTTCGTTCGTCCAAAATGTGTTGGAAAACTCTTCGTGAGAGAAATGCAAAGAATAAATTATTGTGAAAAAATCGTAACAGTATAGCTCTAGAAATTTGGACTATCGTGAATTAAGAAATAAAGAACATGTTTTTGTATTTTGAGAATTTTTGGTTGCTGGAAATATTTTTTTTTGGAAGTGTTGTTTTTTAAATAAGGATCCTCCTAATTTCATTTTAAGCATTAATTAGTTGCAAACTCTAAAGAAAAATGTACGAATATTGCTCCCTATTTGAAATTTTTTTGGACAGTGAAATCATCTTCAATACGGTTGTCAAGTCAGTCTCCCTACCCTTGTTCTAATTATTCATGACTGCCACTCGTCAACTTAATGTAAGAAGTATTGGAAAACCAGCCTCGTTAGTCTTTTATGTTGTTAGCTATACCAATATCTTACATCCAAGTGCAATAACTATGGGAACAATGTCATTGCATTTCATTTAACACCCAAGAAAAAAATTGAAAAACGAGACGCAGAGTTTTATGGAGGGATACTGGGAATATATAATTTTTGGCTCATACTAAGAATCATTTGAATCGAATGCAAAAAATAAATGAGACTTTAAAATACATATTACAATTTTTACTTCATTTTTTTTTAAGTCTAACATTAACTAACTTTGAACTTTTGCAAAAAAACCTTAAATCCTTTCTCAACCTTTACCCAAAAATTAATCGGAACGCCAAATATCCAGTAATTTGTTCTTAATTTACCCATCGCCATTGTAATTTTGGTAAAGGCAATTTTGACTCTAAAATTCTGTTTTTATCAACACAACCAGTTGTATTGATCTTTAATGTTCCGGTCCGCTACTTTCTCCCACAAAGAGCGACAGAGACGGTGTTTAATTTACAGCAAGATAGACAGAGATGAAAGTTATTTCAATCCGTATTTCAGACTTTAGAGCTCGTTTAATCACATAATAGAGGTTTAACTTCGGGTTTGTGTTTACTCTCTTTGCGCCTTTACCTTCGGTCCGACGATTAGCAGGCTCTCTTTTTTAATTGTCTTTGATTGAAAAGAGATACAAGGTTGATTCGTTAGGTTGATCAATCATTAATTTAGAGGTTCCCTTTTTAAAATAAAAACGACTTTTAAATCGAAACGATTAAAAAGCTCTTGTAAATTAAATTAGAATAATATTTTTCCAATGTTTAATGAAAAGTTTACTTCAGAGTATTTACTTTTGTTACTCTCATTTTGTCCCTCAGTCATTAACGGTGGGTAATTTGTCGCTTTAAGAGGTATAAAAAAGTGAAAATTAGGCGTTTCTATTCGTTTTTAGGGTTCTAAAGCTAGCTAGAAACTTTTATAGTTACGCTATGTCCGTCCGTCTGTATGTCACAGAAAAAGTAGGGATGAACACAATTTTTTTTGTGTACACCCCATTAAGTAGTGTATGATTGGATAAGTTTCCAAAAATGCAATTAAACTTGTCATGTATTTTTTAGTCGCGTCATTTCCAAAATTTGAACCTCCAAAGTGACTTTTAAATGCCCGCCTCTAATTTTCCAACGGTAAATTTTACATATCTAAAAAAAAATAGCTCAATAGCACTTACTAAATATGTTCAATGAAAATTATTAGTTAGGTTGCTCCGAATAATTTTTTAGAAATAGTAAAAAAAAATTATTATGAATTAATTTTGTCTTTTTTATTTATCCCATTGAGTGGTACTGTCAATTAGGTCTTTAAAAATGCAACTAAATATGTTATACATTTCCTATTTAGTGTGCCTTTTGGTGAATGCGACGTGCAAAACAGTGTGCTAGTCAAATATAAATGTTGTTCCTTCTAAAAGCGGTGCAGATAGTGTGCAGCTTCGTGATAAAAAAAGGGGGGTTTTATTTCGTTACTTCTTCTATAAGGTGGCCTAATCATAGATAAATAATTTTAAGAATTTGAAACTAGTTTTTCTTTTGATTCAGTTTTCCTCCTAAAATAAAGGATCAGATCAGTGGGGATAAAACCATCATAGTCTTACTTCGTTTCAAATGACAAATAATTTCTACTTTGTTTTGTGAAGATATCACTATTAGAATTTGAGATATAAGTGTCTCAGTCACTTTTAATATTTTTTTTTTCGTAAACTCTGGAACACATTAACTTTAGTCGCTTATATTATTCATAAAAAATATTTTGAAAGAATTCTGCTAAATTTCATAATTTTTAGAATTAAAATACATGAAGTGCATGTTTCCCTTATAAAAAATAAAAGATCATATTCGCGAGGATGGAACCACATAGTTTTGCGTAGTTTCAAATAACATGTAATTTCCATTTTGATTTGTGAAGATATCTTGATTAGAACTTGATGTATAATACTAAAGTATTTTAGGTTACTCGTTCCCTTTTATTAGTTTTTTTTTTGAAAACCCTGAAACACGTCAATTTTAGTTGCTTATGATATTCATAAAAATATTTTCGAAGAATTTCGTTTAATTTTATAATTTTTAGGATTAAAATACATGAAGGAAGTTTACGTTTGTAAAAAGTAAGGAATCATATCCGCGGAGTTAAAACAACCATAGTTTTACTTCGTTTCAAATAACAAGTAATTTCCATTTTGTTTGGAACTTGAAATATAAAACTAAAGTATTTGGGATGACTTAGTCAATTTTATTAGTTTTTTTTTTCGAAAACCCTAAAACATGTCAACTTTATTCACTTAAGTTATTCATAATTTTTTTTCTCAAGAATTCCTTTTAACTTCATAACTTTTTCAAATTAAAATACGTGAATAAAGTGCGGTTTTCATTCCTTTAAAATGAATCTCCACCCATAAAAAAAATATATGTCTCTTATTTTCATGTACACGCTGATTATAGTTTCACCAAAATAGGAGCAGCACATTTCGGGTATCTTCCTTAATAGTAAATACTTTCACGATTTTCCTAGCAGCGGTAAATTATTTAAAATTTTCGACCAACAAATTTCGAGCATTAAGGAGGAATAGATTTTTTGATACATTTTAATTTGTAAATTTCAAACTATACAATTTTAAATTTAAAAAATGCCGTTTTAGAATGAATCAGAAGTTAGCATTCACATGGCACTAAAACGTAAGCTAGTAGAAAAAGAATTTTTTTTCTATATACTTCCTAATACAGAAAATAATATTTTTTTGGTTTCGATTCCGAGAGAAAGTCAAAAAAAGACTCTATGTAATACACTTATACTTTCCAACCCAATGACTTTTGCAACCAATGGATGATGAGTTTTAATTTGCTATTTAATTTACATAAAAAAAAATACTTTTTTTTCAACATATTACATTACTTCTGTGGTAGTCATAATAATGTTTATGTATGTTTAACTACGATTACTCATTTTATTGTCAAAATTAAATTATCCAAAATTTTCGCTACCTTTTACACAGCAATTCAATACTGAATAATTATCATAAATCACTTATTTAAAATATCTGGGAAAAGTTAATGTTTAGAAAAAAAAACAGCAATGGAATATTTTTTGTTTAAATTAGATGGAAAATCAAAATATGTCATCAATGTGTTATAAAAGTTATAAGCGCATTAAATGTGAAAATTTAAAATGGCGAAAATTAATTAGCAAAAACAACAGAAGATTTATTTGACTGCGCGTATTATTGTTAGTTCAGGATAATTAAAAATTTTTAAAACATACGGGCTAGAATTCTAAACAAATAAGGAGGATGTCGGAGTATATGTGTTTTATCTTTGTTGAGTTTGTAATAACGTATGCATTTATGACCGCCATGAAAGCGAAACAAAAAGGGAACGTTTACTGACCCAATCATACCAAAGATCAGAAAATTATTCAAGAATGTAACTACATATGTATATAGTTTTATTAAATATCAAATAAATTTTGAAAAACTGAAAATATGGCTGTATTCTTTAGAGTAATTATCACATGATCAAAGTGAAAAAGGTGAAACTGATAACTTCATGTTCTTTTGAATATGCATTTACCTGTCATTAGGTCGAAGTGATCATGATTACTTCAAGTGATAGAACTGAAAATGATAATGAATCAAAAGAATAGAATAAATTATCTGTCCGGAAATAAACGGAACTTTAAAAACATACAACATTATTCATTCCTTAATATTTTGCCCCCTTCAAAGTATCTCTCATTCGTGGTGATACACATATACCAACATTTCTTCCAGTCTTTAAACACCCCCGCATACGCTCATTGTGGTAAAGCCATAAATCCACGCAGCGACAGCTTCGAAAAAAAGCAGCATGGTGCCATATTAGGTGAATACGATGCTTGTGGAATGATACTGGCTCAGTTGTACGTCAAAAACTCTCGAACAATGAATGAAATGTGAGCTGGTGTATGAGCCAACTGTTGTGCTACATTTGTGGCCTTTTTTGACTACAGCCTCAAGCAAACGACCTATAACAACCAAACTGCTTGTCAACCGTTTGTGATAGGAAATTAGCGGTGAACCATGCCTTGATAATCAAAGAAAAATGTGAGCATCATGTTGATTGCTTCAACGTTGCTATGTGCACTGAAGGTAATGAGATGTTTCAAGAAATTTGGATGCTGGCTGTATTAGAAATCATCTCAGAAGTGACCTATATTATATACTATTTTTGGGGAAAATTTAGTTTTTTTGACACCATGCTAGAAGCGATGCATAACATATGACCGAATTTTTGGAGATACCCGATTTGTGTGCTAGTTCTCTAACCGAAATATGACGGTTTTCGAACACCATAACCATTGCCTGAGTGACGTAATCATCGATAGTTACGAAGTACAAACAACGTCTACTAATAAAACTATTGTAACTTGTTTATAAATGTGGGTAGCGTCATAAAATTTCACATTACTGTTACAGTTGTATTAAAATACAAAAAATGACACATAAGCACGCGGTTTAAATTCAAAAGTTCCGTTTATTCCTGCACAAAGGGTATATGTATTTTAATTACAAAAAAATTGATATATACCCCAATTCTAATTGTTTTTTACATTATCTATACTTCCGTTATCAAATATATTAGAGATAAATTAGTTTGCTAATGGAATGAAACTGCATTCTCTGTATAAAGGTAAATAGATAAACGAATAAAAAATTTACTTGTGTATTTTTTCTTTACAGAGTATGAGTATCACAGTGATGCAAAATAATTTCATTTTAGTGTTGCAAAGAAGCCAAACGTTAGCGCTGGCCTTATTCTACAAATCTCTCTCTCTCAATCGGCGATGAATGTATTTGAATTAAAAACTATATATTCCAGTTCCTGCTATATTTCTTGTGTTCAAATTCACCCCATATAAATGACACAAAAAGAGCGACCAGATTGTCGGTATCTCTTTTGTACATGTATAAAAATATCTTTGTCAAAAGGAATTTCAACCGGTCTAAAACATTTTAAAGAAATGGTTTACCATATCTCATTTTAATATTCTCAACTGAAATTTATCGACAAAAACGTTATTACTCATCGACAGATAGCAACTAATAACTGTCATCCCTACTTGTGACACCATTCTGAAATAGATATCAGGCACCTAAGTCTGTTCTTCTAGTCAGCGAACAGCCCTGGCAATAGTTTTTATTGCTTTATGAAAATTTTTAGGTTGAATTTCTTTCATTTAGGGAATCAATATACACTTGAAATATCGACCGTTCTGACCCTGTTTTTTAACCCAAATTAAATAAATTGCTAAACTTTTTTAACGTCAACTGAAAGTTAATATTGGTGTCAGGGTGTAAGAAGTGTTTAAATAGAAGAATTTTCGAAGATTAAAACCAATGAAGACAGAGGAGAGATATAAGTTTGACACTTATGTATGCTTGTTAGCGGCTTCCTAATTATACACTGGACTGATGAATTGATTATTAGGTCAATACATAAATTTTGCCGTACTTACAGCTTGTTATTTTTTTTTAAACAATCCACATTAACGGTTTGGTAGTTTAGTATACACCGAAACCAGGTAATGAAAGTATCTTGCCAGAGTTCTTGTAAAACGCTAGCATATATGTTATATTCTCAAATTCATCGATTAGCATTACTGTGCATCACCGTTCGTTATCTTTTAGAACAAAGTTTGATTACTGGCAATGAAAAGTACGACGAATAGTTAGTGCACTCAACTTGAGTATTTTCTTATCTGACGGTATGTCACATGTCTGTCTTCTACAAGTAATTTTCTTAGTACCAACGTTTTTACCAGTGGTCATCTTAATTGTCGACCAATCTTTCTATCATCCTTAAGGTTGGGCAAGTTTTCTCATTCTGTTACGGTAATTAATAAAAAAATGTTGTAAAAAGTGTCAATATAGCTCAAACTTAAAATACATACTACTCTTGAGTTGTATTTTTTTATTTTCAAGTATCAACTTTACTATGAATCCAGTACTGAGAGCGCCGTTGTGGGTTAATTTGAACTTTTTATTTAATATACTGTTCAATCTGCATTTTGAGAAATGTTTAAATCTAATTAATAAAAAATTGCCGCGATTAAAGCTTTTAAAAAATTTGCAAGTAGCTCACAGTTTCAGTAAAAACCATATGACGTGTTGACGTACTATACGGTTAAAATGAGGTGGAGCACTATCATGCATGTACCACATTTGCATTCTTCTATCAAGAGGTACGTCTTCCAATAAATTATTTAAATTTTGCTGCAAAAATTGTAAATAAATGTCACCATTGAGTCTTCCTTCCAAAACAAATGGACGAATAAGGTTATTTCCGATGATGCCAGCCCACACATTTACAATAAATATTTGTTGGTGTTTGTTTTGAATTATAGCGTGCGGGTTTTCATCAGCCCATAAATGCAAATTGTGTGAGTTTATTATCTCACCTCTTGTAAAGCCGCCCTCAACGGAAAACAAAATAAAGTTAGAAAAATTCAGATTTACAATATACCTTTGTTAGTGTTTTTTTCAATTATAGCGTGCGGGTTTTCATCAGCCCAAAAATGTAAATTGTGTGAATTTATTATGCCATCTTTTGTAAAACCGGCCTCATCAGCAAACAAAATAAGGTTAGAAACATTTAGATCTAGGTTATGTTGCTGTATAAATCAGTTGAAGTATTGAAGTCTTGTGGGATAATCATCCGGAAACATAGCGTGTACTTTTTCAATGTGGTACAGGTGAAGTAACTGTTCTGTTGGAGTTTGGTGTACAATCCATTTTGTAACATTGTTGTGTCGCGAGCTTTGTTATGCTGTTTAAAGAGTTGTCGGTAATATCAAAATCAAAATTTGGTCGTTGCGGCAAAATGACCCTGAATAAAACATGTAAAAAATTAATTTGTAAAATAATTATTTTCTAATCATCTTTTACCTGTTTCGCTTAGGCTTCGACCAATCCTTTGAAAAGTTTTTGGACTTGGCAATGTTCGAGCTGGAAATCTTTCAGCATCAAGTCTTCTTGCCTTCGAAGAATTTGACATCGCTTCACCATATATTACATGAATATCAGCATACTCTGCATAAGAATATTCTTTCATTTTTTTAAATTATTTTTACTTGAAGGCGGTTTTGACAAGTTCCGTCAATAATAATTCATGAAAATTGAGGAAGTTATTGTTACTTTGAATTCAATTTATTACAGCATGTGGCACAAATTCTTAGAAATATTCTACAAGTAGTATTTATTAAGGTTAGATACAGATTCATGCGAAATAAATGGTTTGAAAGTTACTTGAAATTAATTTTCAACCCAAAATTCAAGTTTCCGAAATAAATGGGTAGGTTTAAAATTAGTTTTAAAGCCACTTAACTTTCAATTCGATTTGAAGCTACCATCTAAATGTCATGTACCTTGAATCCATGATTCTACTGTGATGATTACATTTACAGAATTTACTGGGATTGGAGATTTAGCATTCTTGATTCTCATAATAAAATGTTTGAGGGGTACATGCTGAGTCAATGTTTCCGACAAAAACGATACTTAACTTGTTATTTACTTCCTCTATATTATTCGGGAATACACAGCATTAGCTCGTCGAAGATTAAATAACCCTCTGGAGGACATTAATCTTCGGGGGTGACCTTAAGTTAGCTAAGAGAGACAACTAGTACAAGAATTAGCGACGCTGAGAAAGGACGTAAAATTGTTTAACTATACTCAGTGTAATAAGGCTTACAATACGTTTCTTAAGATTGCAGCGTGCATACAATCTCAGCTTGTTATGCCACATAACAATATAGTAACAATACTTCTACTATCCACTAAAAGACTTTGAAAACGTTATCATATTGCAATTTTACGCCAATTCATATATTTTCTATGACAAATTTCTTATATGACTTCGTAAAATTACAATTATTGCAATATTTTGGTTGCCCACGCCAACCCAGAACAAGACCATATAAATAAAGTTAACAAAATTCGATGTTGGTATCCTATTTGTCGTCTATTTACCGATTATAAAGTATAAACTTAGTAATGTATATGAAAATGCTGGACCGATGCCAGAAATATCCAGAGAATCAGTGTGTTTCATCGCATTCTTTTATGATTCATATTATTTTGTTGTTCATCGTTTTGTCGGCAATAGTCATTTTATTATTTACCAGTCTAGCCCCCTTTTTTTTGGTAAAAAAATATAATAATGGGGTACATGAATAAATGATAATAAAATATTTTATTATAATTTTTATCTTTACTTTTGATTACAGGTTTTAAAGGAAATTTTAAAAGTTATTCAAAAAATAATTTGTGTGGTCAGTACAATAATTTTAAAATCAAAAGTTTAAGGTCAACGGAGTTCAATGACTTTAGCTGAAAATCAAACTGTCAATTTGAATATTAGAAAAAGTGTTCCTAGTATCAACAGTTTTTAAAGTAAAACGATAATTGCAATTGTTAAAACGAAAATTTCTGCCATCTGGCAACTTTGTTTTATAGCTATAAGATGCGTGGAAATACATACACAATACTGCCAACATGAATAAGCTCATAAATGTCTAGCTCAAATACATTTGAGTAGAATTTGCACTGTTGAATTGAAGTTCTTAATTTTATAGTTACCAATCGAATTAAATTTAACCGCCGTAATTCTCTTTCGTTCAGATTCCATAATTGTTTTCACAATTATATCATAATTTTCTAATAAATAGTTAACAATACTGTGCCGAAATAGATATTGTGCATGGAGGCGCCTTATCTCCCAAAAGATAGAAATAATAAAACCCTAAAACGACGCAAAGGGGTCTTTTAACGTCATACGAAGGTCTAGATTACAATGTCTTGAAATAGACTATTTGATTCTGTTAAAAATATGTTACAAATTGTATTTTCCGAATAAAATATATTTATATTCTATAAAAAAAAAACGTAAATTAAATAAAGTGTGTGTCCGACCAGCGCCAAGTGCCAATACTCAAATTGCGTTTGAGGTCGCTTTCTTACTATTAAAACTTTTTAACTGATTTTTACCGAAAATACAACAGATCCCCAAGAAATATTTATGTGTTGTGCAAAAAACCAGTATGAAATAATTTTCCGACAATAGTCTAATACTCTATTTGCATATTTGTTTTAGCCATAAATTATAACTTATGGCTAGAAAAATCTATAATTATAGATGAGGTATTTTTTTTTAATTTACAGAATAAAAACATCTTTTTTTTTTCTTTACTTTAGCGCTTGGGATTCAAGAAGTCATTTTTATCATATTTCTATTGTTTGCGAGCAGCGCTATCGAGACTCGCAGCGATTTATTTTCTATTGGTTTTATGGTGCGAACACAAAGGAATTTATGGCACGCTCTTTCGAAAAAATTTACTCTGCAGCGAGTCTGACGATACCATATTTTTTTGTTAATGAAATGAAACTTATGTAGCACTGGACACTGATTAAAAGTTATTGACAAGTGAATTGTCTGAAAAAAAAAACTTGTTAAATTTATAGATGTGAAAATAATTCCAAAATTTGTAAGTTAAAGACACACATTTTAAAAAAGAAAATTTAATAAACTTGATGACAATAAAACCCCACTGCATAAAATTAACAAAGCTGCGGGTGGTTTTTCGATGTCAATAAGCCCGATTTAAAAAAAGAAATAACTTTACTTCTGGTAATATTTTTTTACCGAAATTCTTTGTAAAAATCTACTAAGAGACTCACTGGATAACAAATTTCAGTATCAGTGATACAAAACACGTTAGATGCGAAAACGCAACCAATTTCAAATTATCAAAATTTACAAATACTTATAAATATCTCTATCTATAAACATTAACATATTTTTATTTATTTCTAGCATTTGTTGGTTCCCACCGCCCAGACGCTTTTAAAATTTCCTTTGACACCGGCTGCCGAAAGCACAAGTGTTTAATGACAAATTTGCGTGGTGCGCTCGTCTTTACTTGAAATTTATATATATATATATATATATATATATATATATATATATATATATATATATATATATATATATATATATATATATATTATTAAAGTCGCTCCAATCATGTACCAAAAAAAAGTTGTCTTTGATATGAAGAGAATTTTCTGGTGGGTTGATGAAGTGGTCGATGCACTAAGGTCTTTATTAGTACAAATTTTCCAAAATAATTAGCATTACGTTTTTAATGGATATTTTTTATTTTTCATCACTTCCAAATAAAATTTAGTTCAGGATTACGTTGGAAACATTATTTTGTTTTCGTGAACATACGTTGATACTTTAGGTAGAATTGTATTAGATTCTGGCGGAGATAAGTTAAATTCTGGATTCAACCAAAAATTGTTTAGAACTTTATTTCGCAACACTTAACAAGAATAACAAAAACCTCTTAAATAACGTTAGGACCAATCTTATGTCTTTTTTAGCATATAGGTGTACCCTTTTTCACGGTTTTTGTTATTGTTTAAAGGTATTTATAAGTTACGAAACATAAGACATATTTTAGTTCACGATGAGGTTAGCAAATATGTAAAAATAACCTATATTAATTTACATATGTCACATTAGGACGAAATTTTAGCCACAGCCTCTGCTAATATATTTTCCCAAGTTAATTAGATAGCTTGGTGTTGGCCTTGCTACTTTAGGTGATTCCTTTTTTCTCGGTTTTTGGAAACCTGAAATTTATCTGCATATTCTTCCAGCAAGTCAGAAAGCAAGAAAATTCAACTTTCCACTATCTGGTCTGAACTGACGTGGTATGTATTGAACTGACTTAGTTTATTTATTAATAATTATTCAGTATATAACAATTGTTTAAAAATTTATATTCGCAAACTGATACTTTTGACTTTGACCTTTTTAGAAATAAGTCACAGATTAGAGATAGGACTAACTTTTAGTATACAATTAATTAATTATATATATATATATATAGCTGGCTTGCTTATAAATTTATATCAAAAGTTATTATTTTTAAGTGTTCCTTCCCTTCTAGGTATTAATCAAAATAATATTAACATTTTTTTATGAAAATTATTTAACGCACAACTCCTCAAACATAAGATTTGTAAATCTACCTAAACAATAACTAATCGAGATTTTTTGTCCGTAGGTATTCACATTTCAGAGATAAGATAAAGTTATCATTATCATGAAAAATAGCTAATGCATTGAAGGTACAATAGAATAATTATTAAATAATACAAAATATTGACGTGACTTAACTAAATTAAATAAATGCACTAAATCTCATAGCACACTATGTAGTATTTATCAACCGGACTGGATTCAAAATCCTTATATAGTCAAAATATTACACAAAGTGAATTCATCAACTATATCTATAAGATAAAAAAAAGTTAACAAACAATGACTGTATTCTCGTAAAATACCCATGTACGACTGGTAATTTATTAAAAACTGAGTTATATTCTCTGTAGCTATATTTTGATCACTTTTGCAAATATTCAGTATTTAATGTATTTTATTTTAGCTCAATAGTTTCGACATCTTAATTTTAACAGTTACACGTTTACAATAAACAAACTAATCTCATCGCTTTATTGTTGTCAAACTGTACGGTCCAAGGGTAGCATTTTCTTTTGCCAAAGTTACCCTAAATGCTCAATATTTGCAAAAGTTATGGAAAAGCTATTTTAAATTTCATATTTTTATAAATAAAAATGATTAATATACAGTAAACATAAAAATGCCGAGCTGCGTTCCGATAATGAGATCCGTTTACGAAGTTAGAGTTGCTCAAAATATTTTATAATACTGTGGGACTCCGGAAAATTCGGAAAAGAATGAATATGTTTGACATACAATTTAAAAAATATTAGAAACATTATATAATTTGAAGAATTCTTCAAGAGCTGCCGATCAAGAATTTACATTTAAATAGAATGTTCGGAAGAGTTGCTATTATCAAGCTGCTGGCAAATTGTGGGATTTTAATCAAATTCGAACAAGTATTTATAAATTTTAGAAATGTCGTTATATCTAAAACTACATATAAACATTGTACGAAAAAATAAACATTTATTGGTTCATCTCTTTGATAGCAGTATAAAATATGGGTGAAATGAATTAATATTTATGATAACAGAAAATTTTTGATTTGATTCTTGATCGAAAGATAGCAAGTTATTCAAGCCTTGATCAGAAGCAGTTACAAGCAATTTATTCAAGGTATATCATATAATCAATATTTTTGATACGTGTGGAAAATTTTAAATTGCTTGTTCAATATTCTCTTATATAGTCATACACGAGGGTCGTTTGATAAGTTAGTGACTTTATAAAAGATGAAGCTCTGATCATAAGTTTGGTTTTATTTTTAAGATATGTCGTTCTTTGAGAAAATGCTTAAAAATTTCAGATCGATTTATCACATAGTTATTATTTTATAACGTTCGAAGGGAGAAATTCACAATACATTTTTTAAAAATAAAACTTAAGATATGTGTGAGAGAGCTGTAAGAGTTTAAAGTTGCGCTTTGTGACAATATTTTTGTTTGGTCTGCCGAGCTGCGTGTTGTCGTTTCTCCTATCCGCTGATGAGAGCTATCTGTGGTTCACTTGGACTGTGTGTTTATTCTGAATTATTAGAGGAAGAGTTTGAAGGAATATACAAATACACACATACATATACATATATATATATATATATATATATATATATATATATATATATATATATATATATATATATATATATATATATATATATATATATATATATATGTGTGTGTGTGTGTGTGTGTGGTATCAGGGCTATTTCTCTGCAGCTTTTTGAATCATATCTAGCTCGGAGAAAACAACGTGTGACTGGAAGAAGCGTAAGTGGAGAGCAGTTGATGTCTGATCCTTTTCATACACTAAGGGAGTGTCCCAGTGCTTAGTTTTGGATACCTTTCTCTAAATATAATAAACGTCATTGACAGTCTTGTGCTATTCGCTCATGACACATCGGTGGTATGTAGAGAAGACAGTGTGGAGTGTGGTGACTGCGTTCTAAAGGCTCTTGTGGGCTTGGATAGGAGGGGTTTTCTGGAAAGATCTGCTGCTGATTCGGGAGAGAGCTTTTTATGTTTCGGCATTCAGATTAATCGTAGGATGGACTGGAGATCACATATGGATCAACTTCCGCGTAATATTGCACGGTATTGCAATTTTCTTAGAATTATTACAAATATGGTAAATGACGATGCCGCTCTGACAGCCAATCATGCCTATATACAGTCTAGAGTAAGATATGGCATTATCTTCAGGGTAAACTCAGTGGATGCCTACAGACTATCTATGCTGCAAAAAATGTATATCAGAATAGTCTATAAAATGAAACAAATTGAAACCTGTAAAAACGTTTTGGGTGAAAGAAAGACTGTAACAAATTCTTCTTCCTTTTTAAAAAACGTAGAAAGTAATCATAGTTACGATACAAGAAACAAAAATGTACTATTGCCAGATAGAGCTAATCTTACGTTCAACGCATTTTATCAATTTAGAATAACTCACCTCAAACTTTCAAGATTTGTAAGGCGCTATGACCAACAAACATAAACAAAAAAGAAAGATATTTCTAGATTTGTTTAAAATACTTAGAGACTGCGCATTTGGATTTTAAATGGTATGTTTACATTTAGATGTTTTGTGCCACGATATACACCTTAGGGTATATGTAGTTTTTTGATACCATTTAAATATAAAAGAACAGATAATAAACAATATAAAACACGAGTATCATGAACTGTTACCACGCACTTATAAAGTATATGTACTGATCGTCAAATAAACAGAAAATGTCCGGACCATGCTATGCGCCATTTTGGGTAAGGTGAAGTTATAATAACAGTGAATACGCTGTCGCCACTGAAAAATTATAACGACTAAACGTAATCGTTTACCTCCAACTGACAAGGTTTGAAGCAATTTGCATACCTTTCCGAAATTTCATCGACATAAGTAGTTGAACGAAACGAATGGTAGAAAGAGATAAAATGACAATATTACGTTATAACCTTACCCAACTTATCCAATTTGTGTAAATTAATTGTTATGTGTGGACGTCTGTCATACTATTGGTCGGTCGTAAAAATAAATTAAAAATTTTTATTATATTTTTGGTTGTTAAAAATATCTAGCCCTTAAAAAAAGCAATATGTTGACGAACCGTTTCTTCAAAACGATTTATTTTTTGAAAAAACAGTTGAAATGTTAATTAGGTAGTACCCCGTTATTTTCAGTATTTTCTAATTAAAATTTCCTTAGAAAGTTGAATGTTTCGCAAATTTCAAGTAAATTTGAGATTATAGACATACAAAATTATTACATTAAATTCTGTTCATATCTCAATAGTACAAGCGTGCTGTTTAAAAATTGTTTTTCTACGGCTAGTTCTAATTATGGATTTAACATAAACACTTCTGTCCCTATATCCCCAAACGGTCGCGTATCTTACTTTGAAACAGTTAAGTGTAACATAATTGTTTTCATTAACACAACTTATAAAAAATTTGAGAAGTAACAATTTGTAAGATATTTAAAACTTTTATTTAAATAAATAACATTCAATTTTATATTCAAATAATGTTAAATGCAACATTTTACTTCCTTAGACTGTGTTAAACACTATACTACACTAAAACTAAATAAATATTATTGATTATAATTTATTAGGACATATAAATTTGAACCCTACAAGCCAACAAACGAGGTCCTTCAGAATAAAAAAAGCTTATTTATAGCACGTTTGGTCTTCAAGCCCCTACAAATCTTCACAAACTAATAAAAAAAGTATATTAAAGGTTGAATAGTATCATTAATGGGGGGTCTTCAGGCTGGCCTATGGTTCCGGCCCCTGGTCGTACACAGTTCCTCTATCACCGGTCAAGTTTCAAGTTTTCTTTCAAACTTACTTGTCAGGACAGGAAGTCTTGAAATAATCGACTAGATGTTTAGTGAATTCATACAATAATTGATTGGTGGATAGCTAGGACGATGAATTTTAGTAATACTACATAGGGCAGTGGTTTCTACCGTTTCAAGTTTTATGAGTGCTGGCTTCCTGCAATTACTGTATATAGGAGGTATGTATTCCTATTAAAGTCAGTACATTGCTTTGTATACATGAGTTGTTTTTCCTGATATGCCTTTTTCTTTGTATATTAGACTCCTAAGGTATTTGGCCCTTTGTATACATTTTTTGTTTAACAGTTCCAAAGTGCCAATTGAAGATAATTTTGTGGTCTATATTTACACCTAAATATTTGACTGGTGGCTTGGTGCATATTACTTGGTTATTAAGTTATTTAAAATAAATTTAATCCAAGGAAAAATAAAGATTATTTCACAATAATAACAACAATGACACTATTTTTTGACTTTCGACGGTTAATTTGACGTGCCAAAACGTCACTTTTACCCAAAATGGCGCAGAGCATACTCCGGACATTTTTCGTTTGACAGCTCCATTACCACCTGTCATCCATTTATTTTCAGAAATCCGTGACTGTTACGCATTGTAACAAAGCAGTCGCGGTCAGCTATGCGAGAGATGCCGTCCCAGACGAGTCGAAGATCACGGCTAAAATACAAAAACTTCCATAGCTTATTTCTAGCAGTTTTAGTCTACATTTTACTGATTTAAGAAAACATTATAACTTCAACATCATTGGGTTATAATTTAGGTTAAATAAGGAAGTTACAAATATCTATTTTTCAGAGTTGAGAGGCTTAGAGTCGGAAAATGCGTCCAGCTGAAACGAGATTGTGTCGAACAATAAAATGATTTTGCTAAAAAAACATGTTTTCATTCAAACAGGCTTCGTATTTTAAAGAGTGAAAAACTACAACGCTAAAATTTTTCAATAAGAACTTTTTGAAACTTTTCAGTGAAACTTTTTGCTTTTGAGTTAAACAACGTAAATAATGAACATGAATAATAATTGATAATTATAAATTTTACAATATACATAATTCCTTAGAAATCCGCTTAAAATCGCTTTTAATCAGTTAAACTTTCGATTTTGATTTTATTTGTCATTTAATTTGGTAAAAGAAACATATGAAAGAAGAAACACTCAATATTCTGTCGATGTGTGGGTAGTTTACCTTTTAGGGAAAAACTAATAACGCCACAATATGAAGGAGAAAAAGGACATAAAGACTCTGGAAAATAAAAAGAAATAAAGTTGTCGGTGATAAAATCGAGCAAAGCCGTCGACAAACAGAACGCGAACACAATTTGGGGCGAATTGCAAGAAACTTTAGAGCATGCACAACGTCACGTATCAACTTAAATAAAAGGGAGTTTTATCACTGAATATGGATTAATAATATAAAATAAAGCGAAAATACTTATCACCGTTTGTTATATATGTACTGTTAAGGATATGGTTTCGTTAATACCTTATTTTCTTTTCCGTAGTGTAGCTATTTTCCACACTGAAGGATATATTTTCTTAACACAAAAAATAATTAACGGTATAGAAACAAATTTATTTTATAGATATTTAGAGACAAAATAACAAAAAGGTGCGGTAAACAGGCATTTTGAGGTCGCAGAAAAGTAATATTTTTTAATGGTATAAAAGAGCTTAACAAAAAACGTAAAAAATTCTATCGTGTTTAGGGAGATTATCTAGAAAAATAAAAATATTTAGTTTTTTATTTCTTCTCTAAATACCTGAGGCCGCAGACTCATCAGTTGTCCCTCGTAAATATTTTCTAGTATTAATACCATTTTTATTTTCCTCTGATCAATCATTTTTCTCACTGCTCCGGAAGTTACGATTCCTCTAAGTACACTTAATGTAGAATGGACATTAAATTTAATGCAAATTTAATGTCCATTCTACATTAAATTTAATGAGTTTGTACCAAAAATCGTGGATAATTTACATTTATTTTGAATTTAAAGCAATTCATTCAAATATCATTTAGTACATTAAATTTGAAATGGTAACCGAAAAAATAGTTTAACTTCGGTACATTAAAACTAACTCACATATACTCTAATACTAAAGGAATTTACATTATTATTCAATATACATTGCATGAGATTCCGGGGGATGGTGCAACTTGTATTGAATTTTTTGTTTAGTATAAAATAAGGACGCTAGTTTGTACTGTACGAGACACTGTACTTCGGTTCGCAATTCATATTTTATTAGCGATATCGTAAAATGTTGCTAATTTTTTCTCACATTTTTTTTGCCTTTTAAGGCAAGATATATGACCGTAAAGTTAACATTGTTTCTTTCCTTCCTAATATGCAAACAGTTTCCTGTTTACTAAGAATATTTCGAAGTTAGTATCATTCAAATCAAAAACTTAAATAATATATGACAGATTACTTTTTATAATACAAAATATAAAATTATTGTAAGAAAAATGGTTGAAATAATAAATTTTAATAATTCTCTGAAATAGATTATTCTTTTAGTCAGTCAGTCATCATCTAAAGTATGCCCTTTATTTTATTTTTAACAAGTAACATCCAGAGGGGTTGATGTAAATTATAAAAATTTTTGATGAAAAGTTTTAATTATCTGAACGTAATGAAAACCAAGTAATTTAAACAAAGGTACCTTTTTAAATGAATGCATTAGTTGAAATAATAACAATAAAAACACATATTAGTTAACATCACAAAAATAAATTTGACAATACAATGTGCATTTACGTATTAGACGATGATAGCATGTTTTATCTGATTTTGATATTTCTTTACATATTTGGTAATATTCATATATTTTTTGTTTCTACGTGAATTACGTACAATTCTTTTGCTTAACAGGCACATAATTAAGGGGGAAAAATGTTTTGACTTCATCCAAATTTAAAACTCGACTTTCTACCCTACGTATGGTTTTTGGCCTGTTATTTTTGGAAAACATTTTAGACCCTTTTATTCAAAACTGAAAAAAGGTTTCTTTTAAAATTTTTAACTAAAAGATTTAATTTCTACGTTTAAGTAAATAAAGCATTGGATTAGGCTTAAATTTTAATTAATGTCGGCCTAGAAATATTTATAAAAATAAATCAGTTTTTATGCCCTCACGGCATGCTAACGGTAAATACCCTTTAATAACGAAATTGGCTAACCAACTATTAGATATTAGTTAAATTATTATGTCAAAATTTAAGCCAGACACAAATCAAAGAAAATGTGATAACTAGGAGGGCAGAGCTTAGGTAGATTTTATAATGCAAACTGTAAATGCATCAAACAATATCTATTAATTGTTGCTATGTTAACTCCATGTGACCTGTATTTTGATTTACATAAAATTATTTTGTTTTGCAAATGTCGTAGGTGAACGATCCCATGAAATATAATGAAAATTAAATATAAAAACTTTAAATTGATATTCCCTTTTTAAAGGTACAATATGAGTGTTTATATTTTAGGTTAAAGAAAAGGTGGCAAGATTTTTACTTCAACTTAAAAATATTAATACTGAATTCAAGAGTTCGCTTATCTTCGTAAAAATGGTCACTTTGTAAAGATAATTCAATAGCGCTTGAAATTATATATATATATATATATATATATATATATATATATATATATATATATATATATATATTTATTTCAAAATTAAGCACTATGTTACTAGCTATTCTTTCTGGACTGACTTCGATTCGCTGTCGTTGCACTGCCATTCCGTAATAATACCTTACGCATTATCAAACGATAGTTTTTTGGATTTCTTGAGATTTTATATATTATGCAGTTATAAAATGATTTATAAATGGTACGTAGTGCTGCAATAATGCAAAACCCAGAAAAAACTTTTTACCGAATCTAAAAAACGGCCATACGGACACATTGAGCTATATAGGCTCCGTTAGTAGAACAATCGGAAAAAAGTCAGAGCCAATCAGATCGTTCAAAAATAGTTTGCAAACTGTCATCCGACTGTTATTGTACATTCGGGTTGGTGCCGACTGTTTTGTAATTTCTTTAAGAACAGATCTATTATCATAGACGGAGAAATACATTGGTCTGATCTACAACACGGACAAAGGCACAGAAGCTTACGAGCTATTTTCTGCACCCCGTCCTCAGTAGACGCAGCAATCTATCCCTCAAAAATAAACTGTCTATATATAAAATGCACATGTGCTGGATATATGTATCCAACACACGTAGATATCAATTTCCAGTAACAAAACCTCTTATGCATATTGGTTAATATCCCAACTATTTCTTCGAGTAGTCAGATTCAAATATTTAGTTCACAACGACCCGCTGCGATCTTCTTAGCTAGAGAAATAGGAGACTTAGTTTTAAGTGTTAGATATTAAGGTCTAAAAAACCTATATAAAACATAAAATAACTGTCAAATATGTAAACAACAAGGTGTGAAAATTGATTGTAAACTATGTTCAAACCCTAATAAAGAAACCAACGATACCAATAATGCACAATGACATCCATAAACACTCCAAACAAGTGTTTTAAAAAAGCGAAAACAGTGGTTAGAACTAGCTCATAGAGAACCCAGATACATAAGAACTAATGGTTTCTATGTGTGAAGATCACTTTAATGCCAGTATATTAGTATTTTTATATTACAACAATATCTTATGACTGAGCTGTTACAAATTTTGATCAATATTTATTATTTAAAGCGTCATCACGCGAACATAATCTATATAAATCTCAAATTAGTCATTCTAGGACAAGCCATTATATTCAATATGGATTAAAATGAAAGGCTAAACCCTTGCAGACCTATAAAACCAAAGAAATTTGTTATGCCCACGTGCCACCTTTTGGTTAACTTAACCGATATAGTTTATTTATATTTAAGTTTCTGATATGTCTCTTAAATGATTTCTTTCAATAACTTTCAAGTACTACTTACACTGCTGTTCTCACATTTTTGAGTACTGCAGCATAAAAAATCAAGATTATGTTTAAAAAAAAGTTCAATATAAGTGCATTTACTACCGTAAGATTTACTGTTGCCGGCTCGTACAAAATTTATCTTCAGTTTGATATTTGTAACTTGAAAAATAACCAAACTATAAAAGATTCGTAAGAAATATCTCAGTAGTTAACTTGAATATCGTTCAACAACACCAGGAATTATTAAAATCGAGTATCAGTTAACTAACATCCTGTTGGTTTACTTATATGTGACGTCCCCAGAGTTACAACCAATTATAGAATGTTCACCATCACGTGATCACACATAAAAAATCTTTAATTTACGTTTTTTACGGAATATAAATATATTTTATTAGGAAAATAAATAAAATACGTTTTTTTACTATTAACTTATAAAAATTAGATATTCAGGTGTTATTGTTGAAGAATATCTAAAATGGAATAAAATTGTAGTTATTTCATTGCAAATCAGAAAAATGTTTTATAAATTTATTCAGCTCAGAGATATCTTAAGTAAAAATTTAATTCTGACATATTATCCGTTGGTTAGATTAATCAATTCTTTTATACGAGGAACTATCATACCTTTATGCATTGCTATGTCTTACTTACCAGAAAAAAAAAAGATTATTTTTCACCAATCTGATATAAGCATTCAAGAAAAATAAATATGAATGAATATATCTGGGTACCCAGGAGTCATAACTCATTTTGCTGTAGATTTTCTATAACTTAGTACCAAAAGTATATATTGCCAAGTTCCGTCAAGCTGTTAATTACAAAAAAATGTTAGAATGATTAGAAAACCATTAAAGCATTTTGTAACTCAGAACAAGGAATGTTATAAGGTTGTTTTCTAACTAAAATGAGTTGTTTCTCCTTCTGTCTGTTTGCCTTGTTTCTGTGTAAAACCGTGAATAACAGTATTCTCTCTCCAGAGAGCTTTCACCTACGTAAAATTACGTACTATGTCATGTTGCAGGTGATCTCGGCGCATAAGCTGACTTTTAATTGAGGCCGTATCTCCTCCCTCTGTCTCAAAGTTGAAGAAAATACCTTCAAATTCACTAATATAGCTTAACTTTAAAACCGCCCTAAATTGACAGCAAAGGCTTAAACTAACAAGAGCAACAAACATCATTTTCTTTTATAACTGAACCGGCAAAAATGGGAGAATTTTATTTATTTTCGGGATAAACTATTTTCTTTTACATATTTCAAGGCTTTATCGCTAGGTTCTTATTTGTAATATCCCTATATAAGGGTTTATTTGTTGACATATGTAATATAAGTTATGACAATATCATAAGCATAACAAAACTGGCCGACTAGAAGATCTATTTTTCATGGCAATTAGATCGGTTTTAAGTCTTAAACCTTCTCAATGAATCTGGCTGTAAATGTGTAAAACATATATTAATATACCTATGAAAGTTTAGAACATATATGTAAAGAACTTACGACATACATATTTTTATTCTTATTATTATTACCCCAAAATAAACTAGGATGACAACGATTTGTAACATATTTCTAAAAAATAACCTATTTTCGTTCTTTTACTCTTGTCTCCCTTGTTTTTATTGATTTTGATAATCATAAATTTTTGTCGAACTAAATTTTGTTTACCAAAATGTTGTACTAAGATTGTGAGGACAATATTTCATTAAAATTAGCTAGGTATCTACTTTTGTCAATGCATGTGTATAGTAATACCGGTTTCCTATAATAGCGGTTCAGTTCAAGTAGTCAGCTTATTTTATTCTATTAATAATAAATGAATGAGACTCTTAATTGTAAACCCAGGTTTGAAAAATAATAAAGTTTTGTATTATATTGTATTTGTATTGTGCCATTTAAGCCACTTTTGAACACTTTCTATAAGCACGGTTCGTTTGTTGTGTCATCTTTCCAAGAAAAACAAATATTTGATCAATAATACCAAGGAACAATTTAACCGGGAAATTGAGAATATGTTAGTATGGGCTAGGTTAAGATGTAGAAACTGTAAAAAAAACATAGAGCTGAAAAAACGCTTTATATAAAAAACATTGTTTACTATTTAATTACATCCATAATATTTTCTTAGTAAGAAAACGGGGCCAAAAATTAATCAATGGAATGAAAAATACATCCAGTAATACTAATAACGAAAACGATGTGAAGGAAGTGCGAAAACTCTACAAAATGAAAAGAAAAGGAGAATGAACTCGAGCTCCCGTGTAACACTGCAGCCAACTATATAAACAACTTCTTTTTTTTTTTGTTAAAAAGGAATAATAATTAAGAAATGCAGGTCATTTATCAAAACTAATTTATTAAAGAGATAAATTAGCTACGTTATGAATATTTTAAAAACGTTACACATAGTGATTAGGTTTAATATTTCTGCAGTATTAGATATATTATACCCAAGTGAAATTACTTTCCGATGTTTTATGATTATGCAATATGTCTTCAGAGTATCAAAGTTCAACCTTTTGTTACCTTGTACTAGATTTTATAATTTATAAAATTTACTTATTTTACATGTTTATTATTTTACATATTTGTTAGAAGCATTAGAAATAATAAACTAAATTAACTGTTGACATTGGTTCATCCAGACGTAGAAAAATAAAAAAAGCAAATATCTAAACTAATATCGTAAAGAGGATGATTTACTAGAGGGATTGGCTGTTGAACAGTTGAATGAAGGATTTTCGTTCATTTTTACTATTAATAAATAACTTAGAGATAACAGTTCGTAGATAATCTCGAAAGTATGCCGAGCAAGTGAACAAACACCGAGTAGAACGCCAAAACCGACGGAGCTTGGAAAGCACTAAAGCTCTGAAAATTCAAAGCCTGCCGGAATCTTTTAAGGAAACAAAATATGAACTGGTTGAAGAATTATAGTATGGGACTGGAATCGCTAATCAGCAGGTAAGTCAATATAATTATCGCTGTTTATCGAAACTTTAAACGCGTTTTTCTCAAAACGGAATTTTTAAAATTTGTGGGAAAGATATCATAACAATGCCTGATCGATCTTGCTATAAAATAGTAATATTTCGATCATATACCTACTAGATTTGGTATATGAAGAAAAAAAATAATACTCAAAATTTTTACCGAAAATTCGTAATTTTTTCATAACTTCAAATTATCATAAACATTTTTCACATTTTATCGGCATAAATATTAACTATACTTCTTATTAACAAGCTTTTTTTTATTGCTACAGGAAGGACTGGCATAGGGAGTACAATTCTTACAAATTGAGTATCTCCGCTGCGACACGCTTCACAACATTACCATAATCCCCAGCATTTTATTTTTGAAAAATATATTTATATACCTAAAACACTGTTGTGTGTCAAATATAAAATTGTTTTTCAAAATAAAATCATGATAATTGCTTTATTTTTGGTCTTTGCATAATGTTCCCCCTTAAATAACATGAGTAATTTAAACACAAGTAAATACTGAAATGTTTGACAATTGGGAAATTATAATATGACATAGGTGTTAGAAGACAGCGCCGTGAGCGAGTATAAAAGACAGGTAGCGCCACGAACATTGTCAACAGATATAGATAGAGCGGGTTGCCAGGATGCCAACCGATACAAATAATTTAATTTTTTAATTTGTTGCTATAAATTTGCATGTATCTTTTTAAATTCTTATTTAAATTTATTTAAACAGGATTTTTTAGTTGATAATATATTTATAACAGGTGTTTTCGAGATTTTCGTCTAGTCCAAGGGCATAGACGAGTCGGGATAAAATTGAATTCAAATTAAGTAAATGATTACAAAATTAAATTTAGCAAGTGCGAAGACGCAAAGCTAATCAGCCCCGTAATTAACTTAATAAATACTAAATATTTTTAAAATATATTTAATAAAGGTATCCCACTAAAAGCATTAATGTCAATGATATTTTTATAAATCACACTAAATCGAACAACCAAAAATTCTTCAATGCTGAGAATTCTTCAAATACTAGTTTTGAATAAAATTATATCAAATATTTAGTCTGCCATACGAAATCCGCCTCCAAAACCCCTTAATACACCGATATTTAAAGAACATGACACATATATATTTTTTAGTCCCATATAGTGAGGTTAAAGAAATTAATTTAAGAATTCTAATATTCGCCCTAAGAACCCCCATATTAATTTTGGACATAATCGGAAAAATGTAAAATTTTCAGTCCTCTATCGGGTATCGGTGATATTAAATTATAAAAAATTAACTTCAGATTCGTAATTTTCAGTGCACTATATTATTTAAAAAAATATATTTTAACCTATTAATCTAGTTTTAATCTACATGCTCAAAACTCCAATAGTACCAATTTTAGATATAATCCGGAAATGTAAAATTTATAGACCGCTTTATTGCATCTACCATATTGATTTTTTTAAAATAATTTTAAATTCTTTACTTACAGCCCTCAAAATCCCCCGAATATTAATTTTGACCAAAACTGAGAAATGTGAAATTTTTAGCCCGCCATATTAGAACCACCATTTTGATTTTTTTTAAATAATTTCAAATTCGCAATTAACATACCTTTAACAAGGTGGGGGAAATATTAAATCATGGGGTTGCTTTTTGCATTGCAGAAATCTTGAATCAAGAAAAATACAAGAATATTATGGAAATTAGGTCCCACTTAGTTGCACCAATAGGAAAATGACAGTTCCTTTATTAAAAAATTAAGAAAATATAGTCACATTAATAAACTGGTCGCTATGTAGTTCTAAACAAAACCCCATAAAGAACCCTTGGAGGTGAATTCAAAGGGGGTTTAAGGGTTGAACAAATTACTGATTTAAATGAATCATCTAAAGTAGCCCATCTGTTCATTAAAGTATTTAAGTTTAAAAATGCTTTTTTTGTTTTATAGATGTCAAAATTTGTGTTTCTAATTTCTCTAAAACCATCTAATATGAAATTAAAAAAAAATTGTTTTGGATTTTTAATTACTAGCGTTTTCAACTGATACGTCATTTGACCGACCACAAAGAAATATTTTTGATCTTCCGGAAATTCACAGAAGAATATTTCTTACGCTCTACCTATTGGGATATATCTCGATTAGTAAGCATTATTACTATACCAAATTTCAAATTTCTATATCAAACAGTTTCTGAGAAAAACGGAAGTGGCAGACCGGTGAGTGGTTCTATATTAATTCGATTTTTTTCTTTTACGATACGAATCGTCAAAAATAAATAATTATATGATATTCGCCAATGTAATTACTGAAAAACATCTTTATGTAATACAACCCACTGTATATCACCGTGTATAAAAAAATGAAAAATCTTGTAGGCGGCCCTATTACATATAAAGTTCTTCCAATTTTCTCAAAACATCATGCCTACACATCGACTAAATAAAACTTCTATCGTAAAATCAATTTAATATTTTCAGGAATAGGTACTGTAACCCTTGACATTAAGACGTAACTTAAAATGTAAATGAGTTGGAAGTCGGTAGTGGGTGGCGCGGAATTACAACTTGTAGTTCCTAAATTAATCAAAACAATAAAGAACATGTAAAGACTAAAATTAAAAATTAATACGATACATCTTTTGGGGTATGAAATTTTATTATTATAAACAATTAGTTCCACAAAAAGTAAAAAAGTTTTTCTCCACGCTAGTTTTCGGTTTAAGACGCGATTATCTCAGTATAGGGTCCAGTCACCACTGTTATTTATAATTGACTCACATTGCCGAGGCATACTTTTCACCAACTTCTCCGCACAATCCAGTGAATTTTTCTATATTCTACACATTTCTAGACTTAGAATGCATGTACGTTAACCCATACATTTTCAAAAGGATTTACATCAGGCGACGAAACAGGCCTCTCACGTATTCCTTTTCCAACTAAAATACTTTGTAATGTGGATTTTTTTTAGAACACTTGAATAATTACTTTATCTACATTTTTTTCTAGTCGTTAAACCATGATCTGGAACATCATCTACATTTGTATCGATTATATTCTTTCATCCAATTGTATACGAAAGATACAGACGTTTCGTATATGTTGCAGCGACAGCATTAATCATTTTTGGGTCATTTTCGTGACTACAGAGAAAAACTGCTACGCATATTTTATATTTCGCACTCATTGCGGATATTTCTGTCTGATAAACTTCACAAATATTCAGCAACTAACTATAAAAGTAATTTAGAGCTTCGAGTGTTAGACGTACCAAGTAAACAGGACCAAACAAATATGGTATTCAAATACGCAGCAACGCATTATTAAGGAACTAATTGTATAAGAGAAAGTGCTCCTACTCGTCAGAATAAATTGCCTTATTATTTAGGTGTAAAAAATATGTATTCTCAAGAGAGTCTAGACAAATTACATACATGTTGTTCCAAGTGTTTCTGGAAGCACAATTACAAAATAAATGTCTACATACGTCCAAAAAAAACTTACTTTAAATTACAAAAACGGGGTAAAAAATGTATCAACACCAATTTATTTCACTTTAAACTAGTGTTTAAAATCAAATTAAATACAAAATGTTTTGTTTTAAACTCAAAACAACTACTTATTTATATACTCCAGAATATTTCTTCCAAAGTTATTGGTAGCGAATCTTTACCCTTAATGCGATGGTTTGTTTTATTCCTATAACATACGATTTGCTTTTTTATGTGTGGAAACTATAAAGCTAAATTATACTTTTGAATCTTATAATTTTTTTGTACGTACAAAGGTCTTTATTATGTTAGGCCGAATTTAATATTTAGAAAAAAGAAGATTGGACATAACAGGTGGTTCGAAAAGTCCCGAGACTAGCACATAGCTGACGACTCTAATAACATATCCAACAACATCGAAATACTGGAAGTTTTAGAGACGCACTTTTTAATATTTTCAAAACAATGGAACAAAACAAGTTTAGTACGTTGATAAAACAATGTTAGTTGATGAGAAAAAATACCGTTAAAACTCAAGAATGGCTTAATAAATGTTATAAGGAATCTGCTCCGTCTAAGGCAAGCAGTTGTCGCTGGTTTGCTGAATTAAAACGTCATCGTACAGACACAAGTGATGCTGAACGCTCTGGGTACACAAATGAGGCTGTTACATTGAAAAACATCAAAAAAATCCACAAAATCGTTTGGAATAACCGTAAAGTGAAAGTGTGGGAGACAACCGAGATCGTAAAGATATCAATAAACCGTGTACATAATATTTTGCATGAGTATGCGGACGCTCTGTTCAAAATGAGTACAGCATTTGCTCATCGTTGACCAAAAACAACAAGGTGTTGATAATTTAAAGCGGTGTTCGAAGATGTTTAAGCGAAATAAAGAGGATTTTTTCAAAAGGTATGTGACAATGGACGAAACATGAAACCACAACTATATTCCGGAGTCAAATTGGCAGTCTGTTGAGTGGTCAGTGAAGGATGCAAGCCAAGCAAAGCGATCAAAAACGCAATAGCCGGTTGGCAAGGTTAAGTTGTGCGTATTTTGAGATGCGCATGATATAATATTTATCGACTACCTTGAAAAGGAAAATACCATTAATTGCGGATATCATATGACGTTATGGGTGCGTTTGATGGAAGAAGTCGCAAAAAAACGGCCCCAAATGAAGAAAAAAAAGTGCTCTTTCACAAAGACAGTGCACAGTCACAAGTCGATCGCACCGATGGCAAACTGTATGAATTGAAATTCGAATTGCTTCCGCATCCACCGAGTTTTCCAAATTTGGCCCTAAGCAACTATTATCTGTTCGCAAACCTCAAAATGCTCGCCGAAAAGAGATATGGTCCAATGAAGAGGTGATCGCCGAAACTGAAGCATATATTGAAGAGTTGGACAGATCGGTCTATAAGAAAAGCATAAAAATGTTAGAGTGGCTCTAGGAGACTATGTTGATGAATAAAGTCAAATTTTGCCAAAAATTGTATTTTTATGTTAGTCTCGGAACTTTTCGAAACACCTGTTATCCTGAACAACAACGAGCATGTTCTCTCTATAAAAATTTATCACAGGTTTTCTTCGATTTCTGTGACCTTGACATCCTTTGTTAAGCCTTGTTGGATGATATTAACATAATTATGGGACTACTTATTTATTTAATTGTAATATACACCGCCACAATTACCCATTTTGTCAGAATCGACGTATTTTTCAGTTTGGGGACATTAAAAATTTTAAAAATTACTTTTTTTTTTTTTAATGGAATTATTGTGTCCAAACCTAAGGTTAGAAATTAGAGATGGTAAATAACCACTATCTAAAACTATGCTTTTTGTTTGTTGGTAGAACTGTTTGTAAACTTTACTATTTAAAAATAATTAAAATCAACTTTAAATAAAATGACACTAAAAACAGTCACTAAAAAAAAAACATTTCTTGTGTGATGGCGGTTATTTGACAGCTGGAATTTCTTGGCTTCGACTTAAAAACAGTAATCGCAGAATAATCAACTATTTATTCGCCAACATAGTCTAACTTCAACAGGACGATTCACAAAAAAGGTTTAGGTTTTAAAAATCGGATCTAATTATGGAAGTTACGTCTTTTGGTTGGTCAGTTTTGTTTGTCTTGTGTTATCGTTATATAGTACTTTTGTAAAGTAGCGGATAAATTCAATAGAAAGTAAATGGGTATTTGTTTAGAAAAACGCTCACACCCTTCGAATTTTATTTTTATTTTAGAGTTTTTACATTATACCGAAATATACATGGTAGCTGAAGACGAAGCTATGACGTCATCGATATTTTTTTTCAATTGTAAACTCCATTTTTTATTTCAGAATTAGAAAGAGCGCATTTTTTACATACGAGAAGGTAAATATCGATGTTGGTTACGTAAGGAAATTAACAAGAAAAATTTCTTTCATGATCTTCCACCTGCCCACATTAACGCTATTAAATTTGTTTACAAAGTTTTTTGGTTCCAATGTCACAAAAAGTCAGTTTTGACACTAGATATTAGCATGTTGTATCTTAAATAAGCGTTTAAAGTTCTGGGTAGGTGAAACATTTTGTGAAAAAGTGGTAAAAGTAGCGGAACGTGAAAAAGTTTAAATATTATGCATGCACACAAACAAAGGTTGTTGAGTTATTCAATTCATCCTGATCGGCAACCTATAAGCCAAAGTATGGTAAGCCGAATTGAGGCAAAGTTCAGGGAATATGGGTATGTTTGGGATATTAAGAAATATGGTCGACTCTCAATAACAGAAGAAGACCAGCTTAATATTCTGTTAACAGTTCAAGATAATCCTCGATCCACATTAATAGAAACAGCTTCAACTTTTAGTGTACATGAAATACTGAAAATGGCGAATTATGAGCCCTACAAGATATGCTTAGTTCAGGAGTTGTAGAGAGATGATTTTGATCGCCGAAATCAATTTGGTAAGCAAATGCAACAATTGGTAACAATAATTTTGAAAAAAGAATTATTTTTCCTGACGAGGCAACATTCACTTTAAATGGCCATGTCAGTAGACAAAATTGTTGCCATTGGACAACTAAAAATCCTCATTGGTTCACAACAATTAACAATCAAAACCCCCAAAAACTGAACGTGTGGTGCGGTATAGTCAACGAAAAATTTCTAGGTCCTTCAAAATGACCTCATTCCTGGACTAATAACTTTGTATCCCCCTATCGGTGCTTATTTGGATGAAGTTTTTCCGAATCGCTGGACAAGCAAAATAGAGATAATTGAGGGACCAGCCAGATCACCAGATTTGACCCTGATTATTTTTATGGGGATATGTAAAAACTAAAGTATATTTGACCCAGCCCGACAATTTAGAAGCCCTAAACGTTCGAATACGCCAAGAGGTACGAAACATAACCGTAGATGTCATTGACAATGTTCAAAAAGAATATATCCATCGACTTGGCTATTGTCAGATTGTTAACGGGGCCCACGTTGAACAATTAATTTAGCTGGTACTAAAATTTCTTTTTTATATTTTGAAGTTTTATATTAATTTTTCTTCACAATTTTCTTATGTAATCAAGATGGATATTTACTTTGTAGTATGTAAAAAAACTGCCCTTTCTGATTCTGAAATAAAATATAGGGTTTAATATATAAAAAAAAAATGTCGATGACGTCATTGCTCCTTCTGAGTTACCCTGTATATTTCGATATCACGCAAAAAACCTCTAAACTAAAAATAAAATTCTACGGGAGCATTTTTCCAGACAAGTACCTATTTAGTTTATATTGAATTTATCCACTACTTTACGAAAGCACTGTAATTTACATTGTATATGTTATCAGACGCATTCACTCGTATATGTAGGAAAAGTAAGTGTAAAAACCTTGGATATAAAATTCTTCATTTTTACGGTTTGGCGCGATTTTTTTATTTTTGTATTTTTCAGCCAGATTCACTAAGAAGGTTTAAGATTTAGACCCGATCTATGTGTTAGATTACTTAGATCCTCTAAGCGGCCAGTTTTCTTTTGCTTATCATGTAAACCGCTCGATTCAAATTTTTTTCTATCATTTCAAAAAATAATTATCGATTTTTCCAATTATTAATTATTCCATGTAGTTTTTACACAAACATTTAAATACATACATATATAATAATAATAAGCGACGAAAAACATTTCTTTACACTTTTGAATGATTTTGTTTTTCGATTAAAAATAATTGATTTTAAGATTTTTCGATTACTACTTTTTGTATAAGTTTCACTTATTATTGTGTGTTTCTCAAAAATTAACACAGTTGGTTTTAAAAAAATGTACAACTGTTAAACTGAAAATAGAGGTAATGAGGGAACTATTTAAAAAAAACACGATAAGTATTTCATGTTTAAAAAAAAAGCAAGTTAAGTATTTCATGTTTTTACATATTAATTAACTATTCAAAAGTGTAAAAATGTTTTTTTTGTCACTTATTATTATTATATATGTATGTATTTAAATATTCGTTTGTAAAAACTATATGGAATAATTAATAATTGATGATAAATATTTTTGAAATGATAAAAAAATTTGCATCAAGCGGGGATCAAACCATCATCTCTCGGAGTACTAGTAAAGTGCTTATCCAGTTGCTCCACGGTGGCTGATGTGAAAAAGCTTCTAAAAGAGTATCGTACTTGTCAGCATATAACGCATTCGACTTTAAAAATTTTTTCACAACCATTAAAAGAGCGATGTTATGAACGCTTTTGAGGATTTTTTTAGATGACCTCAGTCAGTATAATTCTTAAGTCCAATCAAAATTGATGATGACAAGATCGCAACCTTCCCTTGTTAGACCAGTTTTGAAGTTAGATCATGTTAGTAAATGAGTGGACAATAAATGATTTATTAAATAAAACACCTATAAGTCGATGAAGTTTTGAACCCAAAAAAAAATCAAGAATATTAAAATATTAACCCGGTAAAAATAGAAAATTTTGTTTACTTTTAGCACAGACAACTATTTCTCTTGTCGATTCTCTATCTATATTTTTTTATCCTTAATTTCCCTATATGAAGTTTGTTTTTGTTAACATATACAAAACAAATCTTAAGAATATAATAAGCAAACCCAAAATTGACCAACTATTTAGAAGGTTTAACTTCCACGGCAACTATAATAGATAGGATTTATAGCATAAACCTTTTTAGTAAAACTGGCTGCATGAGTTCCAAAAGTGAAAGAAGGGATGATTTTTATATTAGTAAAAAATGGATAGATATAACCGTTAAGAAAGGAAGATAGCAAATAAAACATTGATAACCTAACCACTAAAATAGGTATATTTTAATAAGGAATATATCAAAAACTAAACGTTTTCGCAAAATTATATTTCAATATCGCAATATACCCTCCAAAATACACCTATTCTGAGTAAATAGTTTATTATGGTGTAACTAAATAATTATCACAGCTTCATATAAAATATTGTTTAAATCAAATTTTATGGGATAGGTAAAAGCTGTGCCTATTTTATTTCTTAGTTTGAAATGTAAAACGAACAAAAGTACAAAATTCACAATATTATCACCATACAAAGCTCGAACGTATCACAGCAGATTTCTCTACAACGATGAACTATTTTTGTGATAAAACTGGAGCGTACCTACTGTTACATGGAGGTCAGTTTAATTGATGGGAGAGGGTAAAAAGAAAACAAGAAGACTAAGGCAGAACTAATTGCAATAAATAGTGAAATATATCATAGATAAGAGTAACTACAGAGAAATTAAAAATTGGGTGCATAACCGGTAAAGTTGAAGAACTGTGTTAAACCAATGTTCTAAAAAATTCGAATGGCAAATTAACACGGTGTAAATAATGATCAATGGGTGCTTCGCCGTGATGCTATTGATCGATCGGTCATAATTCTGACAAGCCCCCAGACTGTGACAGGTGATATCAAATACCACGGATTCTTGGATTTACGTAACGTTAAATTAAAGTTTTCATTACGTCGTCTGAGACGTAATATTCACATGTATTTTATTTACCTTTCCGCATTTGCAATCTGAATAGAATCTAGAACTGAAGATTTGAAGAAAGAAATACAATAAATTTCAATTAAAATATCTCGATATTTTCATTTAATTGAAGTGAAGTAATACAATTTGAGTCAAACCTTTTTGTTCAATTACCTCCATCATTGCCTTTTTCCATGTAAAAAGGATAGTTTTCCATTTAATGAAAACATTGAAAACATCAAACTATATTGTTTTTGAAAACGCCCTCAATAATTTAAAAAAATTAATAGCGAATACAATATAAGTAGTGAACATAACCCGATTCTCTCAATCCCCCCACTCCTCGACCTTGACCTTGACCTTGCTTCACCCCTCTTTGGCCCCGCCCACATGTCCTTGTCATTGACCTTGAAAGTGCACGTGTGCTTTGGCCTTGGCCTTGTGTTCAAGGTTGTGTGTGTGACCTTGACCTTGACCTTGGTGGAGACGACCTTGACTTTGTTGAAGGTCATCTTGGGTGTGTGACCTTGAAGATATGTTACGTGGTTGGGGGTGACCTTGAATGGTTTTATATAGAGTATGGGGCAGTTTCATTCATCAGTTGGCTCTGACTTGTATAGGTAGTACATGTGTTAATATTTGACAAATCATGGCATATGTTTGTGAAAATTGCGGTTCTAAGTTTACTAAGAGTTATAATATGAGACGGCATAAAAGAGAATCGTGTGCGGCGAGATTTAATGAAGTGCCTGGAGGAAAACGGCTCCGAATTGAAGAGTATACATCGACGATTCCGGTAATTAATTGCGCTACATGTAATGTAGATGTTCCAATAAATCATATGTCAGCGCATAAACGAACACAACAACATAAAAATAATTCATGTTTGCCGGTATGTCATGGTGTGCAACTCGTTCAATGTGCCTTCAAAAGAAGAATTGCAACCTATCGGGTTAGCAGTGATATGGAGCATTCCGATTACGTAATGTTCTTTGCAGACATTAAATCCAAGGTGGTGGAACTTGTTAATAATTTATTGCGTGTGCATCATGCTTTAAAAGTTAACATGACAGCTGTTGGCGAGTACATGCTTCCGTCACAAGAAATATTCAGTGAAAAATCCTTCAACACTGCTAATCAAATAATTAGTGTAGAAAGTGATTTGGATGCCGTTTACCATTCTTTCACCGAATCAATAAAAACGCAGGCGACAGAGTTCCAGGAGAAAGATTCAGGTATGGAAAAATCAAAACCCGATATATTAAACTGATTTTTATATATTATTTTTCTTGTTATAGGATGGGCTCTTGTGCGAATTTTATACTTGGAAGTTGGTATCAACAAGTATATGCCTATGGGTGGCTCATCATACATCAAGTTGCCGTGTTCTATTGAAAAGAAAGGAGCTGTCGTCAATGTGATTAACCAGGACGAATTTTGCTTTGCGTGGGCTGTAACATCAGCATTGTTTCCTCCCACAGCAGAGCCTTCACAGAAGACATCCTACCCCCATTTTTCTAGAGTGCTAAATGTAACAGGTATGGATTTTCCAGTAAAATTACGTGACATTAAAAAATTTGAGGAAATGAACAACATATGAATTAACGTATACGGTCTGGAATCTAAATATGAAAATAATGAAATAATACATGAAGTTATTGGTCCACTGAGGTATGCGTCAAAAAAGTTGGATAGGCATGTAAATTTATTGTTAATTACAAAAGACTGTAGTAGTAAAGATGGCGGTGAACATTTTTGCGATACGACTTGTTCAAAGAGTCATTATTGTTGGATTCGGGATTTATCACGTTTAGTTTCAAGTCAAATTAGTTGTCAACAACATAAAATATATTTCTGTGATGGTTGCCTCATTTATTTTAGTACACCGTCAGCTTTAACTTTACATCAAAGCTACGATTGTAACCACATTTTCACGCAAACACCCTCAGTGGATTTAAAAATCGATAAATTTGGAAAGAGTGTGCCGGAAAATATTTTAAAATTCGAGGGTATAGAAAAGCAAATGCGCGTTCCATTCGTGGTTTATGCAGATTTCGAATCTGTTTTAAAACCCATTGAAACGGTACAACCAAACCCACAAAATTCTTACACTGTAAAAAGTTTTAAACATGAACCATATTCTTTTGCTTATTTAATTAAATGCTCTTTTGACGACTCACTTTCGAAATTTGAGCTATTTCGGGGGAATAATGCAGCTCAAGTCTTTGTGGATCGTATCGAGTGTGATTTAAGGGCTCTATACAACACATATTTAAAAGACATTAAGCCTATGAAACCGTTAACGCCTGAAGAAAAAAGGGAGTTTAATGATGCTAAAATATGTGGTATATGTGAAGGCCCTTTTGAAGAGGGTGAGATTAAAGTACGAGACCACTGTCACATAACTGGTGCAAAAAGATTTGGTGCTGCACATTCCGTTTGTAATTTAAATTATAAATTACCCTCTTTTATCCCTATCATATTTCATAACTTAAGCGGCTACGACAGCCATTTATTTATAAAAGAGTTATGTAAATATGGGGATAAAATTGGTGTTTTGGCTCAAAGTAAGGAAAAGTACATATCATTTACCAAAAGCATTTATGTGCACGATTATTTTGATAGTAAATGTGGAAAAGTCAAGAGGAAATATTTAAAGTTGCGATTTATTGATAGTTTTAAATTTCTGTCAACGTCTTTGGAAAATTTAGGCAGCGGTTTAAACGACGACGATTTTATTGAAACGCGGAAACATTTTTCAAATATCAACCAATTTAATTTGATGCGTCAAAAGGGTGTTTTTCCCTATAGCTTTATTGACTCTATAGAAAAAATGGAAAATACATGTCTTCCAAGTAAAGATGAATTTTATGATAATTTACGGGAAGAACATATTAGCGATGAAAGCTATAGAAGAGCAAAAGAAGTATGGCGCTTGTTTGGGTGTAAAACTTTGGGGGACTATTCGGACGTGTATTTAAAATCAGATGTGTTGCTATTGTGTGATGTTTTTGAGCAATTTCGGAATAATTGCTTAAAATTCGATAAACTTGATCCAGCACATTACTATACCCTTCCAAGTTTATCATTTGATTGTATGCTACGTATGACTAAGGTAGAGTTAGAGCTCTTAACTGATATAGACATGATACATTTTTTTAAGAAAGGTATACGCGGCGGCATAAGCCAGTGTACAGAAAGGAAGCACATCGCTAATAATATTTTTTTACCAGACTATGACCCAACAAAACCTTCTTCATTTATAACATACCTTGATGCTACAAATCTATATGGTCATAGTATGTCACAAGCATTACCATATGGTGGTTTTCGATGGTTAAGCGAGCGCGAAATTCTGGATTTAAATATTATGGCTGTTGGTGATGATAGTTTACATGGCTACGTTTTGGAAGTGGATGTGCATTATCCGACTGAGTTGCATGATGCACATTCTGATCTTCCATTTCTAGTAGAAAATATCATACCGCCAACAGAAAACGCTAAATTACCGAAATTAATTCCCAATTTACAAGATAAAAAAAAATACATTGTACACTATAGAACTTTAAAACAAGCCATCGCCAACGGCTTAGTGGTAATGCAAACCCATCGAGTATTACAGTTTGAGCAATCAAAATGGCTAAAATCGTATATTGATTTTAATACCAATTTACGTAACAAGGCCACCACAAAATTTGCGAAGGACACTTTTAAATTAAAAAATAACGCGATATTTGGTAAAACTATGGAAAATGTGGAAAATCGAAAGGATATAAAATTAGTAACACATTGGGAGAACAGTGTAGGCAGAAATGGAGCTAGAGCACTAATATCCCGCCCCAATTTCAATAGTAGCTCGATATTTACCGAGAACTTTGTTGCTATACATATGAATAAAGTTAAAATATTGTACAATAAACCAATTTATATCGGTTTTTCCATATTAGATATATCAAAGACTGTAATATACGATTTTTATTATAATTTTATTAAATCCAAGTTTGGCGATGATGCTTCGTTACTTTACACCGATACTGACTCGCTTATATTAAAAGTGTATACGGAAAACTTTTATCAAACTATATCAGAAAACCCCGAAAAATTCGATACATCAAATTACCCCGAAATTAATAATTTCAACATAATTAAAAGTAATTCTGTAGTTGGTAGAATGAAAGATGAGTTTCCTGGTGATCCGATAATAAGTTTTTATGGTACCGGCGCGAAGGCTTATTATGTAAAGTCCATTAATAATGAATTAAAAAAAGCCAAAGGTATCAAAAAATGTGTTATCGAGAAAGACCTTCATCAGGAAGACTACCAAAGAATTGTTGAACGGGGTGGTTTGATATTAAGAAAGATGAAGACATTTAGAAGTGAATTACATAACATTTATACCAACATAATAAATAAAGTAGCACTGTCACATAGCGATGATAAACGTTATGTAATTCCCAGTTCAACCAAAACTCTACCTTGGGGGCATGCAGACATAGATTTTTACAAAACAGACCCGGAAGAAAACTTAGCAAATTTAGTCACCGTGTTGGAATCATTTCTAAGTCAGGACAGCACGTAATCTGGAAAATCCATATTTCATTATTTGTATTGTTTTTATTATTTCTATTAAACATACAACATTAATATGTAACGATAGTATTGTAATTTTTTTTTTTTTTTTTTTTTTTTTTTAAATAAAAAACATGTATTCATTGATTGATTGCTTTTTTATTGAACCTTTATTTTAAAATTATAAATATAATGAAGTGTCGACAAATAACAAACTGTAAAAGTTATTGTTGAAAAATTTGTCTAATAGTAAATTAAACGCACAGGTCTACGAGTAAATGTTTAATGTGAAACAGGTTTGCTGACAAGATCCTCCATAGTCTTTTCAATTTTCAACATTCTAGAGTTAAGTTCATCACGCAGTTCGTCTTGCCTAAGTTCATATATTGCAATAACAGTATCATCAATGTATCCTCTAAGTTCTTGACCGGTTTCAATTAATTTCTTGCGTACGTAACCTTCAAGTTGGTTTCTGAATATATCTTTAATAACAATTGTTGAGTCATGTAAAGCTTTCTGCGTATCTTGCACACACTGAGCAAGGTTATTATCAACATAATTTCGTGTGGTCGCATCGTCTCCTTCAAGAGGTTCTGCTAAATAGCACAATCTTTTGCTTCCCATGTCGTAATCTCCATTAGGTGTAAGTTTAAAACCTATTCCTGAAGGACCTCGCATAAAGTTAAAATCCTTAAATTTTCTTTTGCGACCGAACTTATCAATAGTGTTTACTTCTGACATTGTTATGTGAGACTGATTTGAAACCATTAGATTTCACCCTAATATATGGTTCTATTTCATTAATAAACGGACTCTGCAGAAAAATATGGATTGCAAAACGTATTTTAGGTGATGTTTAATAAATACACATACAGATTCATTTTACTATTGTTTTATTGAAAAAAAATTAAAATATAACAAAAGATTGAGTTTACTTTTTATTATTAAAAAAAAAATAAAAAAAATAACAAACAAAAAATTAAAAATTAAGAAATAAAATACATGTTAATTTCTTCTGTACAGGTAAGCTTCTTCTATGACCCAATTTCTTCTCTGGATGGCACGTTCATTAATGTCCTTGTTTTTAAAATAACCTTGACAGGACCAAAAAAAAATCCTTGAAAATTACAACCTCGAAAACGACCCTGACATTGACGGGTACTTTGACCTTGGCCTTGGCCTCGCATCTAACAAGTTTAGTACTATATTTATATGCTTCTTTAAAATAACCTTGACAGGGACAAAAAAAAAATCCATGAAAATTACAGCCCTGAAAACGACCCTGGTATTGCCGGTTACGTCGGCCTTGGCCTTGGCCTTGCATCTGACAAGTTTAAATATTATACTTAATGCATCGAACAAAAGGAATAAAGGCGGTGTAGTGGGGGAAATGGGCATAAAAGCAGACTTGCTGGCTCGAGCTCTTCACAGTTCGTCAGAACAGCAAACAGTACAGTGCTAAGAAAAAGTTAATTGTGTGAGTTGGAATATCGAAAATGTCTAGTGTACGGTCTCTTTTAGATGCTCTTGACGTGAGCTGCGGTTCACAGCAAGGCATGCTCGATAACATGAGTGGTTTAGAGGTGCTAAGTCCGGGGGTGTTCGAGAACTGGAATGGCGTGGAGCATGAAGATGCCGAAGACCGAGCCCTCAACGATGGTCGCGACGAGGAGTTGGTTCAGTCGGCAGCGCAATTCCTGGAATGCTGGACGGAGGAGAAAGAGCCAAAAATTAATGTGATTAGTGATGTGGTTGTGCGAAAAGCATCGCGGCCTAGGGAATCTTCTCCGAAAGCGTCGAAACTGCAAAAGCTCTTGACTATGCGGAAGTCGGAAATCGCCGATAAAAAAACATTTTATTCGGCGATTAAAGGTGTGGGACAAGGGAAGAAGAAAAAGTTTAACTTTAAGCGTCCCTCCACCCCTGTTCCATTACCCGACTTCCTAAAAACAGCACCGCAAGAGCCACTGTCAGTAGAAGTGGAAGTCATAGAAGGCCCCGATGGACCAACACCACCAACGCCACCAACACCGGCCAGCGTCGAGAATGTAATAGTGTCGGAGGTGAAGTCTTCCCCAGCGCCAGCACCACTGTCGCCGATATTGGGGTGCCGGAAACCCATGAAGAAGCGGTTTAAGCGGTGTTTTGAAGGCGATGAAGTTTCCGCTGCTTCGTCGTCGTCGTCGTCGTCATCGTCTTCACCAAATAAAACCGCGTCTTCTTCCGAGCCATCACAACCGGAGTGGGTCGAAGACTTCACCAACTCTCAGAAGACCAAATTGACTGACATTTATGCCATGAAAAAACGGTTAGTGAATGAAGTGAACGAGTGTGCCAGTGACATTATAGAACTTGAAAAACAATTAGAGATAAAAAAGGTGAAATCTGCGCGGTTAAAAAGACAATTAGAGGACTTTAATAAATTATGTAGTAGGTGTTAGGTAGTTGTAGATATTAGCTTTTAATTTATAGTATTAAGTTTGTAAATATATATATATATATATATATATTGTAGTTAATAAAAAAGTGTTTGATCAAATTTTTTATATTTTATAATGAGAATAAAAATGACTTGAAAATTTATTTTTGTGTGTTATTTCATATAGGCCCTGTCCCACATAATATTAGGTAATAAAAAAAAAAAAAAAAAAAAAAAAAAAAAAAAAAGTGAATAATCCACTAAAACTACGCAATAGCAATAGTTGTAAATATTTTCTGATAATATTTACAAGTATGCTAAAACATGGTTCGGTTTATGAAGTTAAGGTTCTGTCGCCAGAACTTCTAATACTTTGTATCTCAATATTGTATGTTTTTATGAAAAAAACATAAAATATTGGTTACAAAGTATTATAACCAACTAAAACTACGATCAAATTATTTTGTGGTCCTGAAAAGGACCGTTTGGTTTTAAAACATGCGACTCTTTTATTGAGTTGTGGAGTCGCACGGCCCGTCATCATCATCAGCGGGGGTGGCGGTGCTGTCCTCTGTGTATTCGATGATGAACCGCCAAAGTTCATCCCATCTAGGATCGTTCGGCTCCCACTCCAAACAATTCTCTGTGGTAGAATCTACCACAGGGCATTGGATGGGTTGGACTTAGAAAAAAAAAAAAAAAAAAAAAAAAAAAAAAAACCTCCCCCTACAACTTCCACATACTCCCGTTCGGCGGCCCTAGCCTCATAACTCGAGAATTTCAATTTTTTCGTCTAAATTTTTTGTCATTTTTAAGATTTTCCAAATTTTTTTTTCACCATTGTATTCTACTCAAAATTCTAGGTAATTAAAGTGCTTTTATTTTTTCTCTATCTTGAACGGTTCCCGAGCTACAGCGCTTTAAAGAATTCAAATTACTAACTTTCTATAACCCTTTTTTTCAAATTTAATTTTTTCGAATTTTCAAAAATACTACAATATGTAGAAAAAAGTTCTCTCTTTAATTTCCCAATACCGTTTTTCTCTAAATCTTCAACTTTAGCGCGTATTCAGCATTTTCAAAAAAAAAAAAAATTATAATTTTTTTTACACCATCGCATTCTCCTCAAAATTTTGGGCTATCAAAGTGCTTTTATTTTTTTTCTATCTTGAACGGTTCCCGAGCTACAGCGCTTTAAAAAATCCAAATTACTAACTTACTATAACCCTTTTCTTAAAATTTCATCTTTCCGAATTTTGAAAAGTACTACCATATGTAGAAAAAAATTCTCTTTCTAATTTCCTAATATCATTTTGCTCCAAAACTTCAACTTTGGCGCGCATTCACCATTTTTCAATTTTTTTTTGAAAAATTTTTTTTTTACGTTTTTACTATCGAGAAAAATGCTTGCTTATAGTACTCGATTTCCTCTATAATTTTTTCTTATAACTTTTTTCCCTATTCCTAACCGTCACTTTCCTACAAATTTTCTAAATCGTTGTTTTCATATTTTGCCTTAAAAATTTTTTCATGTGTTATTTAAGCTCTTTTTTCCACTTAATAAACCACCATTTTCTAAATTCCCGTACTCTTTTCTTAAAGAGCGGGCTTTTCCGCCAGCTTTTTTTTTTTTTGGTTGGGTTTCAAATAAATATAAAACTACTACTTCACTCATTACAAATTTATTGATTCAAGAACATTATTTTGTGTTACATATAATAGATACATTAAAATATAGATTTATTGGTCACCGAACCGTTTAATACATTATAACTAAAAAATGAGTCGTGAATAACTAATGCGTACACTTTAGTGTCTTTGGGGAATTTATTCTTTCTCGTTTGGAACTCCAATTTTACATCCACTGTCGATGAGTTAATCGCCTCTGGTTGATGACTGCAATTGATAATAAAAACGGGGTTTTTCATATATTCCGCGAACGTTATCATCGGATCGTTTATCTCGCGCCCGTAGTAGCTGCTTTGGAAGTTTTCGTAATTGTAATAGGCTGCTGCGTACAGTTTCTTGGCGAAATCTAAATTCCATCTTTCGTATGGATAAACGGTTGAATTCAGATACAGTCTAATGTCGCATACGTCGGCGTGGGTAAACTGGGTTGCGTTTTTTTCTTTCTTGTCGCAATTATTGCTGTCTTGAAACCCGACGATTATATAGCGCGGTCTTTCCAGACTTGTACTCGTTCTCAAGGCCCACACGTCGGAAGATGTTTGCCTTAAAGCTGGTAATTCGTACAGATCCCATTTACGATATGCCATTTGAATACTGGCATTGTTTCCTCCTTTATTAATGCGAGACAGTATTTTCAATTTTTGCTTGTCGTCTGGAATGATGTGACGAATTTTCCATTCGATTTTGTCGATACTAATTTCTGCCTCTACTTCGCCGACGTAACAATTGGTAAAAGTGCGAGCTATAATCATAATAAGCTCTTGTTTTACGTTGAAAACACCTTTTGCGTAATCTTCGGCGAATCCCATAAGATATTTTAAGGGTAATTTCCCGGAGAATACGTTACTTGCCGTGTCTACGATATCTTGGTTTGCTTCGTCGAGACCCCATCCGCACGTCATGAGAGATCTTTGTTGCAAACTTCCGAATGAAACCATGGTTTTTAATGTCGTCGTAACTCCAGGTTTACGAACCACGGCGACCTGTTCACCTCCCATCTCGTAGCGAATTTCATCGAACAAAAATGCGAGGGCATTATTTGATAAAAAACATCTTTTCGTTGCGTCTATGGGTTTAAATTTTCCTTCGATATATATGTAACTTTCGGCGATATCCAGTATAATATCTTGAAAATTAATGGGGATACGGACTTCATCCGAATTGTTGAATGATGGAGATCCGTATGGTTTATACGTATGCTCTTCTAGACTAATAATGGAATTGTCCAAGATGGGCTCGGAGAAAACCTCTATTTTATCGCTGGTGGTGGAAATCATTTTCGCACTTTAAGACCGATTGATTTTAAAAATTTATAGTCTTCGGCAGATAACTGTTGAGATGTTTGTGATCTAACGTCTGGACGACGACTAACCTTGACGTTAACTCTTCTTTTACTTTTATTATGTTTCGGCGGTTCCCCCATCTTAGTCGACAGCACACACAATTGACGATTGAAGCAAAAACCCATTTCTATGAAAGTTTCTTCAGTTCCAATTTCACGATTATTTTCTCGCCTTGAAAATTGATTAGATCACCGCTATCGTCCAAGATGCGAAGAGTAATGTTGTCGATAAACTGACGTCCTGCCGGCATTAACGGCATATAAATATTATTTTGTGGTTCTTTACTGATTTTGTAACCGGGCTCCACGTCGATATCGAATTCGAACAAGGTATGACCTTCCACCGAATTCATATATGCTCCGGAAATTATATTACAATCTACGCGTATGATGCGTACTTTCATTATTTCCACCATCTCGGTTGATTCGTGCTTTTTGTCTCTTTTTAACACTGTATGATTAAATCCTAACATTTTACCGATACTCGCCTCTCCCCGGAAATCTATAGTATATTGGGATTTCAGTTCACATTTCAACGTATTATTATTAGCAACCAAGTAAAAGATTCCATCGTTCTTTTCTTCAGTTGAAATCCTCAAAGCCTCCAACATAGCTTTACCTATCTCATCTATTTCATAGGCCCCAGGTGGAATCTGCAATTGTATCGGCTCGGTGGTGTAACCCTCCTTCATGTAGGCAAACTTATTGTTGCTTTCGTCCACATTAAAAATTGAATTGTATGTGTAAAATCCCAGCAATGCCAGACCATATTTGTTTTCTCTATTTAATTCGACTGGTGGATAAAAATCGGCGCTTAAGACGCTCGAGTGTCCTGTTAGTGTGAACGTATAAGACATGACTAACCATTAAAACATCACACATCTCGGTTTTATTCTTAGCGGCAACATTTAAAAAGATTCATCGTCACACCTTTTCTCACTGCATTAGATAGTGATGTTTTTATGCTATTTTCTGCTTTTATGCGCACATCGCTGATTTTGCAATAACAACAAAATATTTTTCTAGCCGTAAGATCCTCATCAGTCATAACCTCGTTTAAATTGCTGCTGCTGCTGCTGAAATAATGTTTGCAACCGCACTGATATTTTAATATATCGATATCGCTTTTAAGATGCTCCGGCAACTTTTCCCAAACGAATGGAATTTCATTTGGGGCTAATGCAATCATTACTTCCTTGGGCATGTTTTCTAACTGTTTCACGGTCATTTTCCTTAATCCACCGGCTAGATGAAATGCTTTCAGTGATTGCAACATTTTAGTATAGTTATTGCGATCCATTTGCGGTGTTAATGGTGACGATGATGATGATGACATCTTTTACGCTGATGATTCGACAAGAAACTTTAAGCACAAATGTCCACACCAGACTGTTCCAAAATCCTGCTGACGATCGTATGTATAGTAAATAATTTTTGATGGTTCCGATCCCGTTTGTAGATATCGTACCAATTCGATCGGTGGGGGTAAATCGCCGAAGCTGTCATAATATGTTACTTTAGAATTATTTTTTCTATAAGCTACCCAATGAGTCCCTGCACCACGCGTACTATCCAAATTCACTATTGCTGCTTCGTAACGTCGAGGACCTTGTCTAGGTAATAAATCCCTCATATAAACGCCTCGAAAGTGTCCTATTCTTTTCTTTTTGGCATATTTTTCTATATCGATGTTAGATAGTGGTCTTCGAGGTAGGGATTCAATTAGTTTTTTGATCTACGATTTAAAAATAATCCCATACCTTTACGATATGGCTTTAGAAACAAACCATTTCCTTTCGATTTTAAATACAGGCCGGCACCGGTTTTATCTTCGCTGCTTTTTTTTACTGCTTTTATGGCGCGCACAATTCCCGCTGCCCCACCGGCTAATGAACCCAAAGCTGATAACCCGGCAAAAATTGGTATTAATGGTAATATTCCACCAGTTTTAGGAATCGGTATTATTCTCGGTGTACGAACCTTCCTTTTGCCACCTGCCGCTTTTACCGATCTACGTGCTGCCGACAGAGCTATTTTAGATGCATTCATGACATTTTTTTCCAACACATTTTTACTTCCGGCTTTTAATAATTCCCTTCGAACTGCTTGTCGAATAGCTGTTCCGAAACTGGCTTTCCGAACATGTCGATTTTTATTAACACCTTTCCTTTTTGTATGACGCGTGCCTTTACTAGATGTTTTTTTTGTTGATAATGATGATGATGGTACACCCATACCAAAACGTTGTTTTCCTTTCATAATGTTTGTAACTAACCAAGCTGCTGTTTTTTCACCTAAACTGGAATCTTTCGATTTTACTCTATTCCAAGCACTTTGTTCGAGCTCGTAATCCGCTCGATGTCTCGCACTTATGTTGTCTTTATTATGTAAATAGGCTAAATCGTGTTTTTTGCATGCGGCATCCAAAGGATTAATGCCTGGATCACCTCTTGTTACACGTTTTATTACTTTTGTTCCGGGTCCGCAATATTGATAACCAGGAATGTGTACCTCGAATGGTAATTTATTTATTAACGAATTCACAATACCGTATCCAGTTTTGTTGGAAACGTGAGACCGTCCACTTCGTTTGACGCTCGGCATCTGAATGACAGTTTTTGTGAAAAATTGCCTATAAAATATCAAATTTTCCTAAGATGCGCGTTATCGATCTTAAACAAAAACTTCCTATTGACAATCTCGATGAAAAAGTCGGACTTGGATTTGAAAAGAAGATAATGAAGAGACACGGTCCTCTACTTCCTTCCTCTATTCGCGGCCTGTTAATTGGTCCATCCAATTGTGGAAAAACTAATGTCATGATTTCGCTGCTTACACACCCCCTTGGGCTACGTTTCGAAAATGTCTATATTTACTCGAAATCTCTGTATCAACCGAAATATGAGTATTTAAGGAAAATTTTAGCGCCCATCAAAGGTTTAGGCTACTATGCCTTTAGTGATTCCAGTAATATTGTGGTACCGTCCGATGCAAAACCAAACTCTATATTTATCTTTGATGATGTTATATGTGAAAAACAAGATGTTATAAGATCGTACTTTAGCATGGGACGTCATAAAAATATCGACTCCTTTTACCTAGCGCAAACATATTCGCGAGTGCCTAAACAGCTTGTGCGAGACAACGCCAATTTTATTATTATGTTTAAACAAGATGAGTTGAATATGAAACACATATTTTCCGACCACGTTTCACCGGATCTAACTTTTACTCAATTTCAAGAAATGTGCTCAAAATGTTGGGATAATAAGTATGGATTTTTAGTAATTGATAAAGACAGTGATGTGAAATCGGGAAGATACCGCAAAGGATTTGATAGCTATATATTACTGTAATAATAAGGGAAAATGCTCATTTGATTGTTGAAACGTCCTTTGTTAACATCATGAATAACGCGATCGACTTAAAACGTAAACTAGTGGAAGCTACCAATGCCGTCAGAAAAAAATTTAAACAAATTAAAGCGGCTAAAGAGTTTAATGTTGTGGAATTGGAAAAGTTTTACGAACCCATTTCTAAGCCGTTGACAACTATATCTGATGTGGTTAAGCAACGTCAGCAGCAGCAGCAGCAGCAGCAGCAACAACAACAGCAACAACATTATCCAGCTACAAAGTCACATAGTCTCAGTACATCAGTGCAGTCGACTCAAATATCAGGTTTTCCCCAACCTACACATTCCTTTCAAACCTCCACACCTATTCAGCAGCAGCAGCAGCAGCATCGCATTTCAAAAGAAGATATTAGCCAATCGGTGTTTGATACACCCTCAACTTCAACTAATACATCTCTCGCATCCGCTGACACCACAACTTCCGATACTTTAAACGCACACCTGAAAGGATTACGTTCGAAACCATCTCTATACGATACTGTATATGGTGTACGTTTTGGTTCAAAAACAGATAACAAAAATTTTATTGGTAATTTAGAGGTGCGTTTTCGAAATGGAAATATTGTCTTATACAAAAAAGGGAAAAATATTGCAGAATATGGTGGATCACCGGCACTTTATGATTTGTTATTTCTTAAAACACCCCCAAGTGTAGGCAAGGAACAACAACAATTAAGTGATAATGTACTTTCAACGTACAAGGAAATTTTGGAATCAACGAGTGCTGTCTACAACAATTTTAAAAAAAGTGATGGTTTACGGGAGACCAGATGGAACAAATATTTACGAATTATTAAACCTCTGATAATGGGCACAAAATTAGGTGGTACTATTACAAGAAAAAATCTCTCGGAAAAACTACAGTTACCCACAAAAAAGAAATTATCTTCGAAAAAATTTCAATATGTCTACTGGAACAAAGCTAAAGAGTTGGTGGATCGTTTACGTTTGTTGTGGAGTTCCAAAATGGCCGGTCACACTGGACACGAAAATGAAATTATGTCAATCATAGAGGAATTACGAGAAGAAGATATAATATATTAAGCTCAATATTTAATGATATTATTCAGTTCTTCCTTCGATCTGAAACCTTTAGTATTACTAATAATATGGAGCCCAGTCTAGAAAAAATCAAGATTGTTAATGAACTACATAGAACGGCTAGAAAAAATTTTGTAAGACGGCGCACGATAATAAAAGGATACAGAGATTTGTGGCAAATTGATTTGGCTGAAATGCAACAGTATGCTGATGAAAACGATGGTTATCGTTATATTTTGGTCTGTATAAATTGTTACTCGAAATTTGTCTATACCAAAGCCATAAAAAACAAGACTGGTATAGAAGTTACTAATGCGATGAAAAGCATCATTGAAGAGGCATCATATACACCAATAAATCTGCAAAGTGATCAAGGAAAGGAGTTCTATAATACAAACTTTCAAGCCCTGATGAAAAAATATAATATAAATCATTATTCCACTTACAGCACAAAGAAAGCTGCAATTGTTGAGCGAGTCATAAGGACTTTAAAAAATAATTTATATAAACAATTCTCGACAAGAGGATCTTACAAATGGATACATATATTATCGGCAGTAACAAAAACCTATAACCATTCGAAACATCGCACCATTGGAATGAAGCCTGCAGACGTGCAAGAAAAAACACATATTAAAGCATATGATTATTTAAAAATTGTACCTAAAAAATTTAAGTTTTCCATGGGTGACATTGTGCGTATTAGCAAGTACAAAAGCTTATTCGAGAAAGGATATACGCCCTCTTGGTCAACCGAATTGTTTAAAGTTGTAAAAGTTAACGTTACAAATCCACCTACTTACTTGTTGGAATCGTTAGAAGGTCAGCCTATAAGAGGGTGTTTTTACGAATCAGAACTACAAAAAACAAGCAGTCCTGACGTTTATCTAGTAGAAAAGGTCCTTAGACAACGCAAGAAAAATCACATCGAACAATTATTTGTCAAATGGCTAGGATTTCCCAACCACTTCAACTCTTGGATAGATAAAGCTAATATTGTTTAAATAACATATTGTATGACTATATTTTTTATTTAAAATGTAAAATAAATAAACAATATATTGTAAAATAAAGTTTTTTATTTCAATCTTCATTATTAAAAACAATGACAATAAAACATCATACACATAAATAACATTTCAATATTCTTGGAGGGAAGGTCCAATTCACCGACGACTACGACGTTATCTTCAAGGCTATGCCACTCGGAGTGCGTTCTCCTATTCTTTAACCTGCTTTTTTTAGATTTTTTTTGAAGTCGAGTCGTACGACAGTGCGCTTAATGAGTCATTTAAAGGCTGATGATAGAGTATTTTCTGCATAACTTCAATTTTTGTTTTAAGCTCACTATTATTTTTGTATATCATGGGGAGGACATCCTTGTTAAATATGTCACATATTACAGCTGCAAAATTGTAAAACTTTCTATTAACAAAGTGTTTTGTCACAGCATCGTCATCATCTTTAGGTTCGCCTAAGTTGGTTATGATTTTTCCACCCATATCATACTGCCCATCCGCTGTAAGTTTAAAACCAATCCCTTGTGGCCCAGATAATATATGATATTTTTCATTATATTTCTGACGACCAAATTTATCAATTGTGTTGTTTCCTCGACTCATTTTCAATCTTTACTAAACTATTTTATTTTTATTTGCCCTACTTATATTAAATATTTCAGCTGAGAAAAAGAAACACTGACTATGATCTACTGGGTTGGTATGTTTATAAAAGAAATAAAATAAAACTGTGATTGTAACAGATATTTATTTACAGTTATTTAATTGCACAAATACAAAAATTATAAAAAATTAATTTTCCATGTCTTCGTTTTCGTTGCTCAAAATTCTATCCCATCCGACACTATTTCGATCGTCAACGTCTTGGGCTGTTGCTGTTGCAGAAACCAATTCATATTTTGCAGCAAGCTCACCTGGTAAATGTGGAATATTGACGAGGTATTCTTTTAATTCTTCTTCAACCATTTCAGCACAAAATGTATCCATGTCTATGGAACCATATAAAAATTTGTCGCACAAGTGTGCCCCAGCCATAAAATTGATTGTATCCCTGATCTCGTTCTTATATTGATCTTTGGTTACATCAATATGCGACCAATCATTTACGCTATCTAACATATCGTGAGCCCTATTTCTTAATTCTCTCCCCAACCAAAATATGTATCTATCTACACATTCGTTGGCGGTCGTCGTCGTCGTCGTCGCATCAGCAGACATCTTTAACAGAAATAATGAACACGCGTAAGTATTCTGACATGTGCAACTATATTTTAAATTTAATTACATCCTTTTTTTCAAACAATTTACATACAATTTACTCCAATGAGCCAAAACGTAATAATGTTCGAGTATTGTTTCCAAAAACTCTAGTGCCCTGTCCCAAATAAGTTAGAGTGTATTTATCTTTAGTTTTACTCATAATATCTACAATATCGTCAGATAGTGTTTCGGCCACACGTTTTGGTAAAAAAGTCTCAAATGTGCTATTATCACCGTCATCGTGTAAAGCCACTAAAAGAGTTTTACCAAATCGTGTAGTCATTGAAACCATCTTTACAATTTTATACACTTTGCCTACAATCATTTCGGTAACCTTTTTTTTCTCTAAAACCTCGAAATCTTTGCTAAACATTTCATTAATTTCATCTAGAGTTTCTTTTGCAATACTCATTATTGAAAAAATGGTATATAAATCCAAAAATTACCGTGAATATAAAAGCACTTTCAGAACACTACACGAACACAATATTTGATGTTTATGCCACTGATATCTGCGACTGTTTGAAGTCACTTCTTTTCCCACGAACCTTTATAGCGAGGTTTCAAGGTCGAATTGTAACAATGGTGGGGGTAGCTTAACGATAGAAATAGTGGGAGGAGTATTCAAGGTCAAATGACGTCACACATTTAAATTGGTATAAGGATAACTTCAAGGACAAAATATAATGAAACAAATAACTACATTTTATGTACTTTATTCATTGATTTTTTTTCTGCCATTCTTCTATGCGTTTAACATTATCACCTAAACCTAATTTCCTTAATTTGTTCAATAATAAGTGTTTATTTTTATTTCTAAGAAAATTCTTACAAACTATACTAGCTAAAAGACACACTTCGGCATGGTCCATATACTTAAAAAATACACTAAAGTCCTGAGCCTCCGAATCTTGCATTTCATATGCGTAAAATTCCGAACAGGCTGCAGAAATTAGAAATTCCTCGTACATTTCTCGCACTAAACTTTCCATATTAACTACTACTACGTTAAACTTAAGTCCTGCACTCTAATTTCATCTAACACAACCGGATCTGCAATGAACCTAATCAGTTTTTCCAAACAGTCACTAAACCCCAACTTTTTTATCTCACGAACAAAGTCTTGTAAATTTATTGTTTTGCTGCAATATTTACGACATGCATTCGCAGCCTTTTCATATTCATAAGCCAAATCACAATAGCGCGACGCCCATTCTGCTCGACTTTTCATTGCATTATTGAAATAATTATTAGCCGTTTCAGTGAACTCATCGCCCAATTTTTTTACTGTCTCTTGCAAAGCACTATTCATATTATTCACTCATTTTTACATTCACGACACTTTTTTATTGCTGGTGGTGGCCCATCTATATGATGACGATATATTTGTTCATAGTGAATGTAACAGGGTAAGCTTAACTGTAGTTCCTTGTTACACCGATATGACGCTGGCAGCTTATCCCAAATTTGCCGTAAACTCAGCGTATCAACGCAAGTTTTTAAATATTCGAGAGGAAAAAATGCTAGATCCTTCTCTTCAAAATCACACAAACTTTTTAAATTACTCTGATATAAACAAATTACTCTGCCGACTTGCTCTATAATTTTTTCTTTAGATAGTTCCGTATCTGACATTTCACACTGAATGAATGCAAGTAGACTCACACAATTTATAGAACAATTTGCAAGGTCAAAATCATTTCAAGATCATCCCACACTATTACAATGCACAAATAACTACTTCAAGGTCACACACCCAAGATGACCTTCAACAAAGTCAAGGTCGTCTCGACCAAGGTCAAGGTCAAGGTCACACACACAACCTTGAACACAAGGCCAAGGCCAAAGCACACGTGCACTTTCAAGGTCAATGACAAGGACATGTGGGCGGGGCCAAAGAGGGGTGAAGCAAGGTCAATGTCAAGGTCGAGGAGTGGGGGGATTGAGAGAATCGGGTTATGTTCACTACTAATATATTTGCAGTTAGTATGCCAACTGCATTCAGTATGGATATGTAGGTCTGGCAGGCGATTACTTTAATCAGATTACGTGAAATGCCAGGAAACGGCGCTGCTTGTAATGGACTTTTTATTTAGTTCGATGTAGGTTGCTTCAGACAAGGCTTCATTTTTCCTGTGGTTAGGTGTGCTTGCCTACTCTGTACTGCCAATGGTAGCTATTTCGACCTTTCCCTGGTAGTTCTGAAATTCTAAATATCTGGATATGTATATATATATATATATATATATATATATATATATATATATATATATATATATATATATATATAAGGGGTCAGATTCTTATTTACATGGACGTTCTTCTTTAAAATTAATATTAAATATTTACTGCTAATGGTTTTGAATTAAATAACTAACACTCTTGATAACTGCTTCACATCTTTTCTTCATAGATTTCAAAAGTTTAGCAATGTAGTATTTCCAAATTCTTTGAATTTCTTCATAAAATTCAGTTAAATTAGACATGTTTTTTCATGAATCGTTCTATCAACTTCATCCCATAGATTTTCAATCGGGTTAATATCAGGGCTTTCAGGGCGGAAACACCATAACACTGACTTTATTAGCAGTCAGCAGTCTTCAACTAGCTTCGAGGTGTGCTTGGGGTCGTTGTCATGTTGAAAAACCCTCATGTTGTCTTTGCCCAAGGTAACATTTGGTTTTCCAGAATGATTTGATAAATAAACTATATTGTTTTTAATCAATGGGCCTATACCAAATCTTCCAAAGCAACCCTACATCATGACACCACCACTAGCGTGTTTTATGGTGGGTCGCTTATACTTCGAATTAAAACTTTCATTTACTGGTCTTCTAATCCAACAATGATCTGAACAGGTTAAAACAACTTTCGTATGAAAACAGCACTGTTTTCCATATTTCATATGTCCAGTTAAGATGCTCCTTTGCAAATCGTAATATCAACTCTCTGTTTTTCCTCAATATAAATGGTTTCTTTGCTGACTTTCTGACAAATAATTCGGCTTCCTTTAGCCTTCGTTTTATAGTGCTTACTGTGGATCTTGAACAGCCAACCTTTTTATATTTCTATCCACGACTTTATCAATTTTTCTTGTTTCGCCACTTTTAGGAACTTCTTCCAAAGTGTCCCTTCTATTAAAATTGAAAATAGTTTGATTTATTTAAATATAAGTATTTTGCAATTCTACATTGTTTCTCTCCATTTCTTGGTTTTCCTAAAATTATTTGCTTTATTTGCAGTAACAAATGTACACCCCTGGGCATTGTTAATCTTTACACTTTTGAATTCACCACTAATAAACTAAATAGCACAAACAAAACATTCAAAATGCGACATTAAATTTAGTTGCTCTACATATGAGCCACTCCAAAAGAAAAAAAAATATCAGTAAAGAATGTAGTTTCACAAGATTAACAAAAACATTGCGATAATTTTGTTTGGCAAATACCAAATTTTATTTATATTTGAATTCTTGAAAATTATGGTATAAAATATGTTTTTTTACGATTTTTATAAAGTTGCTTTATATATGGGCGATTGTGTATATACACATACTGGTAATATATTTTCCCATGGTAGTATCTAATGATAAAAGATGGAAAATCCAGTTTAGTATGCTGCAAAAGTTTGAGTATTGGTTTTAGTTAGAATCATCTCTAAATTTGTAATTATACCATCTTGAAAGCTGCAAGTGCATAATATTACTTAGTTTGGGACTAAGTTACTGTAATGAACTTAACGTGAAACCCAAGTTATATTATTAAAGGAGCTTCCTATCGTCCTATTTATAATGTTAATTTTATATCCACTAAAACTTTATAATGAAAGGCTTGAAAATTTCCAAAATATTTATTTCATCTGATATGGGAGAAAGCTATGAATATATTTAACGACTGTTTTATAATGCAATTAACTTAATAACCGTAGATTTACTTAGTTCTTTTTAAATTAATTCTAAGTAGGCTGGTATTTTGTTCAAATCATTATATACACAACCAAATCAATGTATATAGTTGAATCTCAAAACTTTATAAGACCAAAAAGAAGAAATAAAAACAATAGAAGATGAAGACAAAGAAAAACTGAAAAATAGAAAGACACCCAGAGAAAATATTTCTAATGAATTCTTAAAACATGGTAGACGTAAACTATGCGAACAACTCGCACTGCTATTTAATACAATCCTAGAATAGTCAAGTCAAGTCAATTATCTGTAGTGAATTAGTGAATTGGGCATAAGCACCGCAAAATTCGTTTTCAAAAAAGGATAAATAACTATCCCTGATACTAATATAGCTAATACCTTTTTTCCCAGCACCATGAAGCTGCTTACTCTTCTAATAAAGAAACAGCTCGAACGCCGTGTCGAAAACAGAGGTCAACAAGATTTAGATAAAACAGATCAACAACTGATACTATTTTTATTATGAGACAGATATCAAAGAAAAATCCATTAAATACAACACTACTGGTCTTGCCTGTTCCATGAATTTAAAACATTTGACAAAGTCAAATCAGATAATATAAAATTTTTATAAAAAAATAAAAATAACAATATAAATTTTTGTATGTAATTAAACTTTTTGAAGTTGACGCCAAATTAATATCTGACAAAATGTAATTCACGTAAAGATTGAAAACACGCTATCTGTAATGGCTTTCTTACCGTAGATTGTATGAATCCCCCGTTAGTAATAACTTCGCGTCGACTTCAAAAGTTTCAATGCCATATAAAAATTTATATTGTTGGCTTTCCCTTTTTAGGACTTTTTTAGAAGTCTAATCAATTTTTTTTTCGATTTTTAGTTCTCAATTGAGTTGAGTTTCTAGGGTCACAAAAAAGTATTTTATCTAAAGTTATAGGTCACACTAAACTGAATAACAAAAAATTCTTGGATTCTGAGAAGTCTCCGCTATCTTGAATTTTATGAAATTAATTTTAGATTCGTTACCTAGGCCTCCAAAACTCCCAATCTCAATACCTATAATGAAAGAACTTGAGACATGAAAATTTTTTAGTTCGACATATTTATTTATCCTGCATAACGGGTTTGAAGAAATGAATTAAGGATCCGTAATATATGCCCTAAGAACTGTTCAATATCAATTTCTATAAAAACGAAAAAATGTAAAATTTTTGTCCTCCATATTGTATCTGCTAAATTAAATTGTAAAAAATTTCGAAAGCCACCTAATATCAATTTTGTAAAAATGTGAAGAATGTTAAATTTTCAACCCACCATATTGAAACCGACATATCGAAATTGAAAAAAAAAACCATTTTAAAATCTGAAACTACATCCTCGAAAACCTCCCAATGCCAATTATGGACATAATCGGGAAATATAAAATTTTTAGGCCGCCATATTGCATCTGCCTTATTTAATTTTTTCTAAACACTTTTTTATTCATCATTTACACGTTTAAACACCCACCAGTAGCAATTTTAATCAAAATCGAGAAATGGTATATTTTTAGGGGATCTTTATATTGAATTTTTTAAAAAAAAATATTTGTGACAAATATAATTTGTTAAAATTGGATGAATAAATTTATACATTTATTTTAATAACATAAAGAGTCCGAAAATTGAATTTAAAATAAATCATTTGTTTTCAAAACTAGATTTTGAAAATTCTTTAATCGTAAACTTCCTTTAGAAAATTAGTCACTAATAGTGACAACCTGTTGCAAATTAATCTATCATATTATTAATATACGAGGATTGATCCAACGCTCTACTCCGAACCGATTTAGAATAAGATAAATCGGATAAATTTTTAACTAGTTTTTCAACATAGTTGCCTCCTCTATGGTTTCCCTAGAATAACTGGTCTCCAACCTTCCCCACCCCCGATTTAAGACGGTAATGACTTTTTTATAACTGAAAACTTTTCGCCACAGTATTTTTTTTTTAGTTTTAGAAACAGGCGATAGCGACTGGAAACCAGGTGAGGTAAATAAGTTAAAATAATTCAAATCTGCCTTCTGTAATAGCAGATACAGAAAAAAAAAATATTTGGCTGGGCGCGTTATCTTGATATGAGCAGACCTTTTGTTAACTTTTATTGGAATTTTTATTTGACTACGTCCCGAAATTTCGATAAAAAATTGGTTATAATTTTCTAAAGGTATTTTCTCCCCGCCCTTTGCCTGATATGCACCATTCTGGTAGCAACACACAGAACTCATGAATTTACACGTCTGCCCTGTCAAGCGAAGTACTTATTGATACTTAAAAATAATCATATACAATGCTTGGACCAATATATAAAAATATTCTCCCTACTGTCACTATAGGACCATGAAAATTATTCTAAGAGAATTGGCATTTTATATGAGACTAACTGGACAAAATGCTTGTTAGTTTTTTGGATTTTACCTTGTGATTGGCTGTGTGGCTGATTGGCCAATAGCATTCCAAAAAAACTAGATAACACACTTTTTTCAGAGAAGAAACAAATTTCGCAGTATGTTTTTTATGTTACTTACATCAGAAATAAACTAGGTATTCAATACATATTTTCCAAAATTTAAGGAATTAAATAACAAGTTTTGTTGCAATAATTATAATAACAAGGGAAAAAATAACAAAAATAATGTTGGAGGCACAACTTTTTGCTGTAATTGACAATAGAATTAGCACTAGAGGCTTGCACTAATCTTGATTAAGCTTTAGAGATAGGGACGGTAAATCCCAGTGGCACTCCCCTGAATTGTGAGTAATAAGTTTACAACAAAATTTATCAATAAGTGCCGTTAGAAGTACTGTCAAGATAAAAAAATTACTAACGGGGGTAACGAAATACCTCATTTAACACTTAGTTGAACAGTGAAAAAATACCATTCCTGTAAAACAAGCTTTAATAGTTTAAAAATATCTTTTATATTGTCTCTTTAAATGATTTTTTTCTCAACGGAGTTTGAAATGTATTAGTCTCAGTAACATTTCTTCTCAGGACATGAATAGACAAAGCTTGAAACTAATCTCCATTTTCTTCAGAATTTTATGGACAGAAAAAGTGATGACGTCAAACAAAGAAAAATAAACGGCATTGCTTTTTCATATTTTCTGTTAGAGGGTATTTCAAAAAACATTCAAACTACTTTTTTTTTAGATTGGTTCAAAATTAGACAAAATATGTTTAATGTAGCAGTACTTGAACAAAAAATATATTCAATTGTCGATTAGCTCCGATTACTTCTGTCCTTTATTTTCGATATATAATTTAGACAGCCAGGATTACAGATAAATCACCTTTTTGGGAAAAATGAAAACTACTGGGTTTGTTGAATAATATTTTTTCCACGTAACTGGAAGTTTTTTAGTTTAGGTATTTCACGAACCTATCTGTTATTTTTTTTTAATTTAAATACAATTCAAAATGTCTGAAATTGTCTAGTTTTGAAAAAAAAAATATTAATTTGTTAAAAGTAATATACTTTTTGTCTTCTAGTTGCGAAAATAATTTAACTTCGTTAGTAAACAAAAATCTTCTGGCATTTTTGTATGCAAAAATTAAATCAAATAAATACAATTGGTATTTCTCATTGTGACTTTTTGAACAAATATTAAAGATGGATAGAGATCCTGTAAATATGTATAATTTTTTAAAATATATAATTTTATTTCTGAAAATACTTTGATTTATTGCAATTTTCGACTTAAAAAGAATTGACAAATACAATGTTACTAGTTATTACAATTTTGTTAAGCTAGAATAGACTTTCCGTGACCTGAAAGAAATTTATATATCACTCTTTTACTAAAGATCCTTTCAGAAATAAAATCATTTAGAATGTTATGTAAATATATATATATATATATATATATATATATATATATATATATATATATATATATATAAATTCTTTGATGAGTAATAATTCCAAATAAAAAGTTGCATCAATTTTTTTGTTACAAAATATAATTTCTTTTATTAGGGACTATTAGTTAAATCAAACAATAAAGCTTTATTATAGTTCAGTGACATTGCTTTGTCAAACCAATAAAATAAATTGAAAAAAATCACTTAATACATTTTATGAATGTTGCGGAGATAAGAAGATATCAAAGCATGCTGAATACGATAGAGATATAATATTTTTAATAGTTCACTAATTTTTGTGGCCCTATTTTAACGAAGCACGATATTTGGCATACGTTTAGATAAAATTAAATATATTGTAATCAGAAGATTTGTTACGAAAATCAATTTTTATTTGAAATCTTGTTGGCATTTTTTCCTATTTTCAAACGTTCACAAAATATGATATTTTGAAGTACCAGCAAATCATCCACTATAAGTTAATATTCACGATAATAAAAACGTAGTCATTTCTATGCACTTTAATAGTCTTTGATCGATACAAAATACAAGAAATAATAAACTAAAATGGCGTCGATATTGCACCTTCGCCCGCTCAAGGTGAACTCGAGACGGAAGATCGAAATATATCGCCGCTAACCATGGCCTGCCAATGCCGTTACCATTATTGAAAATGCAAAATTTAATGCTAATTCTTTAGGAAGGATATATTTACTTAACGTATAAAATGCTCTCTAAAATGTAACAGTAAATTTTTAATTGTCAAACATGTTTAATTATTAAGACAGTGCAAAAATTGCTCTACCATTATAATTCGTAAGCAGAGGCGTCGGAGTGGGTAAAAAATATTTTTCGAAGTTTAAAAAAAGTTTTTTTGTAATTACTAGTTTTGAAATAAGATTTTATAATTTACAGATAATCTAAGTAGATCACTACGAAAGTTTTAAGATTCTTGGAGACAATAATACATTGTAGGTTGGAGGGATAATGTTGATAAGAGCCTTGTACGTAAGATTTGGCTGTTGTCATTGTAGTAATATTCGAACGTAGACCGTTTGATATGAATAGCACAGAGTAATTAACACCGTGCAATTATCATGTATAATTTTAAACGTAATTTTACCGTAGAAAATTGTTTACAAGAAATGTTCAGTATATTTTGGCAAAAATGTCGAAGCTACAGCAATGTATTTCGGTGGTCTAAACAGTTTAAACATGAACAGTTCAACTTAGTTAATGATCCGCGTGACGGTGGACCATCCAAAACTGTAATTTCGGATACCACAGCTCTTATTGAAAAAAGATCGACAAATTACCTATAAACAAACAGATTGAGTCCATACTAAAGCTTGTTACAACAGCCATACATTAAATTTTATACATAAGTTACAAAATTACCACATTGATTTATGGATAAGCAAAGAAAACGAGAAGTACAATGGTGCCGCAAATGTTAAAAACGTTTGAATATGGATAATCTGTTCACATAAATTAGAGTTTAGCGGGCGATCAAATAAAACTATTTTACGATGTTCCTTCAAAACCTAAAAAAAGGCTGTTTGAAGATGAATACATTTCAACCGCTGTACAGTACAAATGTTTTGCTTTATCGAAAGAAAATTGATCAATGCATTTTTTGGAAACGGTGGTATAATTGAACGGATTGTCCTAAAAGGACAAAACACTGTAACAATACAGTGGTACACAGATCATACTCAATTAATTACTCAAAATGCTTTATCGAAGTTCTGGTTGGACACACTTCATCACAACAATGCTCCCGCACATCGAGTCCAAGTAACAAGACTGTTTGAAGGATTTAAAGTAAGAAATTTTGGAACAGCCTTACCCCTGTTATTTTGATTTGCTTTCTGATATTAAAAATTAGCTAAAGGACGTTTTAAAACTGACGACGAGTTGCTAACCGGTTGGGACCAAGCCAGGACAGAAGTTCAACCAGAAAAGTGGGAAGAGATTTTTACTACAAAGATTGAGCGTATATAGAAGTGTATTGAATGTGAGGGGAAATAATTTGAAATAGAATAACTTTCGTCGTGGTTAGAACAAAAAATGTATTCAATCGATGCGGCATAAAAATTATAGGTGGAACCGTAATATATATTTATTATGAAGAAACGCAACATCACAATACCAGGAGAATGACAATTATATGTCCGAAGAATAAACGAAAATTTGCATTATAGTTTTGTATTGAAGAGTTACTACCATGCCTAGTACATTATGAGACTAGTACTTTTTCTGAATTTTAGCAGATTCTGTAAAATCAGTAAATTTTCATATTCAGCTCGTCTTACTACTTCGAAAAAAAGTCCATTACGTTTGGTGCCTTTTTACCAAATTATCGTATGTTTGTCCTAATTAAAACGGAAATCCATTATCGTGAAATGTGCATGGAATTATAAACTATTCCTATTATTTATTTCAGAGACGTTTCTTTGCGGAGGTTTGCTATTTTCCTTAAAAGATATCTTTAACATAATAGCAGCACGTATTCCAACTTTAAATTTCATAACTGTTATTGGAAAAATTTAATACTGGAATGCCACTATGAAAAAAATCGAGAAACTGAACACACTTCTTCATATTTGGTTAAGGTAAACTCCAGATTAAAAAAATGTATGTAGAAATGTTAGTTTTATTTAAACAATAAAGATCAAGATAAATAAGGCTAAATGATAAAATAACGTACATATTACAAAAGTAGCATCCTCTAACTCACTAACATCATCTAAACTGTAAAATCGGTCTAATTGTAAGGTAATAAAAGCTTAAAATTGACGAGTGTCAAGTCAATTACATCAAAATCCCATAAATATACAAATAATTAGTTTCGGAAGATAACCATTCCTCTCACCAAGACTTTATCTTTTAAGTTTTTATCATTAATTTTACTATATAAAAATTGGTAGGTCGACGTAAGTAATCAAAAACTCCTACAATAGGTTGTTGATGTAATACAAACTACACTGGCGAGCAATAAAATCAACCCACTTGGTATTTTTAATTTTGGACCTATATTCTGTAAATACAAAAAAAGTGGTACAAACGTTTAGATATTTAGGGTTAAAAAAGGATCACTGTAAAAGAGAGGAAATCGACTCTTCATAAGCGATATTGTTTAGTAACACGTTCAGGAAAAATTTTTGAAGTAAACGTTGCGTTACACGGTGCCAATAACTTGTAAAGTTACTAAAATCAAGCACAGTATTTTCGTACTTATTTAGTGTAAAGAGATATTTTAGTATTAAATTCCAACACTAGTTTCAGTAACGATTCCAGTTCAGTGAAAGAGAGCATGTCTTATTTACTGGCACAAGGAGCTATTCCCACTTCTATTATCTTATTAACTAAATCCATAAAACAGGCTCTTAAGCTATAATTGCAGCGATTGGTTTTATGGTAAACATTAAATAGTTGCAGTTAAATGCGATATGGTGTGGTTTAATTTATAAATACGTGTTTAAATTGGACGGAGGACACCGGAGTCAAATTTGTGAAGATTAACTTCTCCATCAATACTTTCACACATGATAATATGGTTCTTTGCATAAGTAAAACACATTTGTGCTTAGAATCAACAATTTAAACAATAAACTTAATAATGCCTCTATCAGAATGAAAATTAATAATACTGATATTCAAGTTTATTTAAAATAAGCTACTTGAACAAATTACTGGTACCATGTAAATAACAACTATCTTCCAAAACAGTTGGATTTAGTAATGGATTTAAGTGATTTACACAAGTTACTGGCGCACTGTACCGGCGTCTTTAGTACTAAATTTAAGTGTCTTACCTAAAATAACTGGCACCGTGTCACGCCGCCTTAATCGAGACTATGCACAAGTGGTCGCCTTACTTCAAGTAAGGGTTTAGTCAACGTTAAATGGCCCGACAATGAAATGCGAGCCGATCTGCAGTCCAAAGAATCTTTCGAAAATTGGTTTGTTTCATCGGAGACCAGATGATGATCATTTTATCGCATCAGCAGCTTCGTGAATTTCCAGGGTTGATTATTAGTACGTAAAAGACTTCATCAACAAAATGTAAAGCCTTTTACACTTGCACCTAGTTTAACACTTACCATAGATCATCGGCAAAAGGAGACTTCGCAACCTGAAGAACGATATGTATTGCAACGAAGAACTTGTCAGCTACAGTGGTGAATCTTATTTGTTATGGGGTGAAATCTTTGTACATCTAATCTGACCTTTTTTTCATCGATAGGGAAGTTGACAGCCGTAACTGAGGAAGCTCACCTTTGAAATGAAATTCTAGCCAACTACGTAGCAGTGTGTCGGGTTTGCTGGTGAAGAGGTACCCGAGAGATGTTAACATTTCAGTTATGGAGCGACCAGGTTGCAGCCTCGACTCCAATCCTATTGACCATTTATGGGACGAATTAAAACAAATCATTCGAGCTAGAAATCCTGCTGCAGAGACTATCCCGCAACTGAGATATGAGATACAGAATGAGTCGAATAACCTCTTCCAAGAACTTGTCAGTAACAATCATGTTAGTGCACGAAGAAGCAATATCCGTTAAGAAAGGAGTGCTTATTTTTGCATTTTTAAAAATTTCGTTTCTTAATTAGTAGGAAAATCAGGTTTAGTTTCCATTGTTTTCATTTTATCCGCTATAATTTAATAAACACTTAAGAATTTTATTCAGTTTAGGCTTATTGCTAAGATAAATGAGTATTATTAATTCCGACGTTATTTATTTTTTTACTTGCTATCTAAAATTTTAAAAATTAAATTTCAGCTTGAAAACTTAAGATGGGCCGATTTTTTTGCCCTTCAATATATAACAATATCATAAGCAATATAAAAGTGCCCAACAGGAAAGTACAACTTCCTTGGCGACTAGATAGGATTTAAAAGTTTAAAGTTAGTGAATCTGGCGTGAATTCCAATCCCAGAAATATACTAACAATATATTTACTAGATATTTAAAAACCATAATCAAAGAAAACTAATTCAATCCATATATCATGAACAAACTGGTCTTTAGGAAATTTAGGCCTAAGTAATAAAGAAAGTTTCGGTGCTTGCATTGCATTAAAAATAATTTTTGATTTTCCTATGTTTTGGTTTCATTTGCATTTACATTGTAACTCATTAATATGTATATTAATTTCATGTATTTTTGTAACTCTAACAACGATTGTGGCTCGAGTTTCTAACAAATTTTCCTTATTATAATTACTTTTGGTAAATTGAACCTCTTAATATTTTAGGCAATAACTTTTCTCATTGTAAAAACAAGCATTAATATCTTTAATTTTTCATCAAATTTTTCGGCTGTAGAGTTTTTGTCTCTCTCTTTGTGTTTACTGCTAATGTAATTTTTTGTTGCTGTTCTTACAAGTCTTACTTCATATCTCTGACTGGATTACTGTAATAGTTTTAACAATCGCACCGTTACATTTGAATTGATATATTTCTTGAATATTAAACCTGTTTTTACAATTCATTTAGCAGCCCAAAAATCAACAATTCTTTTATGGCAATTTCTTTTATTCAAAGTTATTATGTGAAATTCTTTATTTTTCCGATAAGCATTTAAATTAATTTTAAAATATAAACTCATCTTTTGTTTCAGAAGTTGTATTGACCAATCCTAGTTAGCTGGTACACTGTTTTCATCGCTTCTTAGAGAAGGACGAACGGTAAATCTATAAAAATTTCTGTATCAAATGGCTGTTTTCTTATTACATATTCTTCAAAAAGGATTCTTAACATTTTTTATTTTGAGTTCTAATTTCAAACTACATTTGGTAAGTAAATTTCTTCATGATTATATCAATATCTATTTTGTCTACTGGTAATCAATAACCTCCTTTATATTTATGCATATTTAAATAACCTTGTAGGTGCCTCTTTCACAAAAAATTTGGGCATTATCCCATACATCAGTTTTTCATATGTATAAGAGATTCTGCTAACTGAAACCTTATAAAGTATGGATAAAAATGAATTAATTTGAGATAAAATGGGACGGAAAACTAAAAGTAGATACATTTTAGGAATTTCTGGACAAATGGCACCATTGCTAATATGAACAAGGGCAGTTAAATTCTAACAAGTTGCATACTTCAGTATCCAGTGATTAACAAGTCGTTTGGGAAATGGGAAAATTCTATAGCAACCCAAACAAAGAAGCAACATTCTCCACTTTTGTTTTTTTTTCGGCTCAACTAAACAGTTCCTATTCTTATGTTTTGACGTTGTGTTTGTGATATCAACATCAGGCTAAATTTTTTAAAATGTAAAGCTTTTCAAGTCAAACCTTAATCAATTCATAATTTAACAAAAAAAAAATACATTTTTTCGTAAAACGAAATGAGCAACAGAAGATAAAAAAAAATATAAAATATATTAATGATACTTTAAAATTCCATTTCAAACTACTTCTGGAATATGTCAGTACCTCAGGATACTTCCGAAATTTTTGTAATATTTTCAAGTATGTGCAAAATATTTAGTGTATGTCAAAGTATTTACAAAATATTTCATATATTTCCAAAATACTTCGGGTATTGCCGGATATTTATTTTTATAATTATTTTATCAAAACAGACAATGATTTCCAGTCGTAATTTTACCCTCTAATTTGTATTAATACAAATATACATGTATGTGTTATTCTATAATAGTATCTAATTAAATATGACGTTTTTATCTAGCTTAAAGCTGGTAACTTCATCGTATACGACAATTTTATAAATATCCGTACTTACCCTAATCGGCTCCTTGAAAAGAGGGCAACCCTGACTGGGCCCATCCTGGTCAACCCCCGAAGAAGACATTTGGGCTGCTCGCGCCTGCCGTTCGCGTTCACGAAGGCGGTCTCGCTCTACGCTGTAAATGTAGAAAAATATATAAATATAAGTTTTATTAATAATTAACGAAAATTACAATAAAAATATATTCATATTTTATAAAGAAGAATATTAAAACTGCTTGATTATTTGGAGCTTTCAGAACGAAGAATATTTATCTTCTCTAAAAAATATCCAATTAAAATTTAGGATATTACAGGAGAAAATATGTAACTGATGTTTGTATCGGTGCAGTCACATTCGACGTGACGATCATAGACATACAGTAGACATGAGTTATATAAAATATTTTTTGTAACGGGTTAAACTTCTCTTTTTATTTCGAAATATTAAAGATAATGGAAAAATAAGACACCTAAAAAATGTTGAATCATTTCTACCATTAATTAAATTAAATATTTTAATAACACGAAAAAAACACCTATTTTTTTTGGAATATAAAAAAAATTTTGAAGGAATTTTTAAGAAAGGAGCACGGTTAAATAGGCCCGCAAACGCAAAAACGTAAACTAGGGAACAGGTTGATTTTCGAGATGTATCAGCAAAGGTACTTTTATTTTTAGGATATAGAAGATAAAAGAAAAATAAATCTTTTAAAAAAATTTGGCCCATTTCCAACGTTCGAACCATTGTCCTATTGGCTCGAGCACGTTATAACGCATACTCGGGTGACCATATTAATTAGGAATTCAGGAATATAGAAGATAGAAAAATATAGTCTAAGTAATAAATAGTCTTTTTTAATATCCGGAACTTCGCCATGATGACCCGCGAACGCGCAACCGTAAACATAGGAACAAGCTAATTTTTACGAAATTTATTAATTATTCCAAAATTAGGCAATATCTTTTTTATTTCAGAATATATAACATAGTTGAAAAATACCATACTTCATAAAATTTGACCATGTATGTGTCCTGAACGATTATGTCAATCTGGGAATAAGCTGATTTCGTGGTTAATTACTATATTGTATATATTCTGACAATACGAAAAAAGTGTCTCTGTTTCCTCTAATCCACCTTAAAATTACTCGTAATTAGTCGAAATGAGACATACTATACTAACTTTTGGTAAAAAATATTATGGCAAAATTTTAACTCTTGCTAGAATGATCTTAGTTAGGACATTTTTTAGATGGGGAAATAAAGCTCTTTTTCTCTCTTGCCAATTTTTTGTTTTATGTTTGTCATTAGCCATAAAGCATTTTAACTCTCGAAACATTTTCCATTGGAAACAATTGAACAATTCATGGAAATAAAGCTTCACAACTTTAGTGCTATGTACTGAAACAGTAACCTTGTCATCATCGGTAAATTCTCAATATCCTTTATCTGTTTTCATTGCAATGAGAACTTTCCTTTTTATGCCTCCAAGAACAGTCTGTCACAAGGTAGTAACAGTTTTTTCATTTCCTTGATAAACAATATGGTTTCTTCTAAAAACTGGAATAATTTGGCGAACCCCTCCTGTGTTGGGTTATTCAAATTTATTTTTCATATTAAATAACAGTTCATAACGAAAAACTAAAACATAAAAGTAAAACATTTACAGACAAATATTATTAAAACTAAAGTGAGATTTTATCATACAAAAAAATTGTCATATTTTCGTTTCTTTCCTTTTTTTTTTTTCACTTTGTTCGCCTATTTTTAATTTCCTTTCAGTCTGGCACGACTGTAAATCACTACAACTGCCACCTTGGTTCCAAATCGGATACTGAAATAGAAGAAGCAATTGATTGCTCTCGTCCAGTACTACGGGGCAATAATTATTTATTTTCAACGTACATACGAGCGATTTGTAATTGATTTACACACGAAATCATTAAACTCGTTTACACTACTAATATTTATGTATACACTATGCATTAACTTCTAACTGATTTATTTTTTTCAACTCACTCGAAGATCTTAAGTTCATCATACGATTCAGTTCGACTCTACTTCTCCTTATATGTGACTGCGGCGTTTTTATATCGGCATACATTATTCTCGTTCTTTCGTGCGCATTTAAATAGTCTTGTTCGCCAAAGTAGAAGTTGCCGGCGCGTTTACAGATTGTTGCTTGTTACGGTGTTTAATTTAAAATTTCGCCGTTACAATATTTTTTCGCGAACCCCCTTTATAAAGCTCATGAACCCCTGGGAAACGCTGGTTTAGAGAAACAGTAGCAAGTGCTATATTCTGGTTTGAATTAAAGCATCCTTTTAATATTTTCCTTTTAGCTAACAATTTTTAATATGGTTTTAGCTGCTTGTACTTATAACTATGAATAACAAAATTGTTCTGATCTTTTCTGTAACCCTTTGTTACGTAAATATACAGGGTGTCCAAAAAAAAAACGAGGCCAATTCATAAATCATATATTCTTTTTGAGTTTAAAAAGATAAGATTTTGTCGTATTTTTATTGATAAATGTAGAATCAGTCTTCACCCGAGCTGGCGTTGACGAGTTCGCGGGTCAATATGGTGGTGTTACGGATGTTACAAATGCACGTATACTTTTTTTTTAACTTTATTTTTCTATTATCTTCTATATTTCCAATTAAAATAGTACCTTTTTGTCATATTTATTGATAAATATCGAAAATCAGCTTTGACCCGAGTTTGCGTGTATGCGTTCGCGGGCCAATATGTCGGAATTCCGAACGTTAGAAATTTTTTTAGTGGCTTTATTTTTCTTTTATCTTCTATTTTCCTAAATAAAAAATACCTTTTTCGAATTTTTACAAAATTTAGTAATAAATCTCGAAAATCGACCTGTACCCGAGTTTGCGTTTTCGCGTTCACGGGCCAATTTGGCGGTGCTGCATGCTTTAAAATTCACTCAAATTTTTTTAGGGATTATGTTTGACTTATATCTTTTATATTCCGAAATAAAAAAGAAGAGTTTTTTTCATATTTTCGAAATATTTATTAATTGATCCCGAAATCAGCTTAAACTTAGTTGCTTAGAACGCATTCGTGGCTCAATATAACTGATATCTATTGGTTTGTATGTCGATGATTATAGCGGCGAGTCTGGCTGCATCGATGCAAATTTTAGTTTCATAAAAAATGGGAAAAATATTAGGAAAAGAAAACGAGTTTGAAGCAAAGCTTTTTTTTTTTTGGGGGGGGGGGGGAATGATTTTGGTGAAGTCCTTATGTCAGAAAAAGCAGTATAAATCAAACGTAGAGGCATGACCATAAGGACAATTTATTGAGTTGATAAATTCTGAGTATAAGATGGAAAAATTGTATTGTAAAGTGAGATTACCACAAAAATTATACTAAGCTGGGGGAGTTACCGTTGACATAAGAACATGTTCTTAAAAATCACTTTGTTTTTATTTGAAATAAGCCAATATGTGAATGGTTGAATGCCGAGCTTAACCGGTGCAAAATTGGTTAGCTGGTCTAGGAAAATGAATTAAAATAATACTAGGAACGACCTCGTGTTTTTTAGGACAGACGTTAAAGGAATCTTGTAAATCTAGAAAAGATGGGACCAGTAACATATTTTAAATAGTTTTTTGCAGTTTGACAGGTATAATTTACGTAATTCTTTTTTCCGATCCGCACCTGTGTTAGATTTATATTCAAATTTTTCCTAGTGTACTTTACAAAAAGTGATTAATATATTAGTAAATTCAATAACATACATATTTCCCTGTTATTTCCACATAATCTTACCTAATTTTTATCAACAATTAACACCGTAGAATTTCTTATTACACTGTAAAAAACCCTATTAAAACTAGTTTGTCGAGTAACTTAATTGATTGTTATTCAGTTTTTCCTGTTTTGGAATGTAAAAATCATGAATAAACTATTAACTAAAAATTTTATATATGTATGCTTTTAATAGAAGATTTTTTTCTCTAATAGAAAACAATGCATTTATAGCTAAGACGGGATCATAAGGTTTTACAATGTACTAATGACAGAGTATAACCAAAGTAACAAGTAAGCCTGTCTACAAAAATTCATTCATAAAGACGCTCAGATTTCTGTGACCTTGGTGCAACTTAATGGAACTCAACAAGAATTACTATTACACCATACGCTTGCGTTCTCCGTTAGGCTTTGTTAGATAATATTGAGATAATTATATGATTAGTTATATTTATTTATGAAAAAATAAATGTTTAATAGTTTCCGTAATTAATAAGTTATAAGTACTACACCAGGCCAAAATTAACCAGTTTTCCTTCGTTGCTCTTACACTTATCAATTTTTTGCTGACATCATAAAAATTGTCCTTTGTATTGCAATCTCATGTTTAAATGAATAGAACTAGAAACAAAATTTATTTCCTCTAAATTAAATAAATACAAGCACTAGACATCCGTTAATTTTGGATAATTATAAAAATCATTGATGTCACAAGTCTTTTCAATTATTCGTACTCAGTTATATTACATTTAACAAATATACAGTTATTTTTTAATAAATAATAAATCATACTATCAAAATAATCAGATCTTAAATATTTTTATTTATTGTGCCCACGCCACCAGCAGGTAGTCATCACTGGAAAGTATGCAAAATGTTTGCAAATAAGTTTATTGTGTGCAAATTAAGCTTACAGAGTGGTAATGCCTAAATGAAATAAAAATTCTAGTCTAATTTGTGCTACACCGTAAACAATCTTTATATTAATCAGTATTTATTACTTACTTACTCTTCAACCGAATGGAGATATTAAAGATATCGATGAAATCATTTTAAGAAAAATAAATTTAATTTTCAATAAAGTATTGTATTTTTTTTCTTTGTTAACAGAAATTTTCAATGTCAGATACACCTAGACACATTAATTTAAAATGGTTGTTTTAGTATTTACTTAAGATTCATTGACATGAGTCAAATCAAATCATATATTTCCTGCGACATTAGTACAATGTATTGGAATGGTCAAATAATAATCCTATTTTCAAAAAATAAAAGACGATCACTTACAAAGCTCCTAAAAAAATTTTGAAATACATGAAATGAGTATATAAAGCTGTCGTTCAGTAATCAAGATAAAACAATATTAAAAAGTTTCAAGGAAGAATTCATTAGAGTAATATGATTAATTAGACAATTACCGGAGTTTTTTGTTTACTTATAGAATTTATACTATTGCTATACCAAGACAATATATCGCCCCGTAGTCATGTTACTAGCCGACAGTCGATTGTTTCATGGGTAAACAACTTTAGGCAAACTGGTGATGTGAAGAATAAAAGACTTGGCTTTCCACAAATAGCAAGGTCACCCTAAAACATTGACATGGTTAGGTTTTCTGTTCTGCAATCTCCTCAGCGCTCTGCCTTTAGAAGTTTTTCCTGCCAACATTAAACTAGATGGATATGGAAGATGTATAATTTCAGCAGGACGGTGTGATGACAATACACATAGCGCGTGTGTATTATTTTGCGGCAAATCATTCCAGGACGCATCATCTCCTTGAGGGTGCAATCTGCACTGGCCAACACGGTCGCCTGATTTAGCCCCCCGGTGACTATTTTTTATGGGCTACCTAGAATCATTTGTTTACAACAATTGTCTTAGAATCCTGGCTCATCTGAAGAACAACATTCATCAAGCTGTCGCCAACACACTCGTCGATATGCGGGAAAGAGTTGAAAGAAACTTCCGAGTCCGATTAACGCAGTGTATTGAGAATAATGGACGCCACCTGCCTTATATCATCTTTAAAACATAAAATTTAAATGTACGTGATGCTGTTTAATTAGTTAGTAAGACATTATACCATATGCTAAAGAAAATATGCCATCCGGATGTTTTTTTTTAACATGGTAATGATCCAAAGCATAAATCGAAGCACGTGAGTGACTTCATAAAACGTGGAAAGGGTAAAGTGCTAGACTGGTCAAGTAAAAGTGCCTTGAACCATATAGAGCATTTGTGGGAGGAGTTAGATTATCGAGTAAGATGCCGAAATTATTCCAATAAGGAAGCTTTAAGACGAAGCTCTGAAAAACGAATGGAACCGAATCTTTTTTGAATCGTTGTCAAAAGTTGGTGGACTCAATGCCGGCGCGCTGTGAAGCTGTTATCAAGGCCAATGGATATTCAAAAAACATTGATATTGACAGAAAAAAATCTTATCTTTTAATACATAATCTTAAAATTATTTGTAATGTAAAAACATGTTTGATCGTTTACTATTATAATTTTTGCACATTCTTCTCAATTGTTAAGCAATTCATTATTTAAAATCTTTTTACCGTAAAAAAAAATCATTTCTTAAAATAAATAATACTGTAGATTTAGGAGCTTTTTTAAATTTATTTTAAGTTAATTTCAAAATTATCCGTGTCCAAATCTCAAATCATAAGAAAAATAAAATTGGAGAAGATCTAACTTCGATGCTTACTAGATCCGGTTTAAATCTTTTTAATGAGCCTGGCTGTTAACGATACAGCCTTGACACATTAAACATAATTTAAAATCAATAAAAAATGATTAGCATAAAGTTTGCAGATATATTTTTAAAATAAAATACGATACGTAAAAGAGAGGGAAATAAACATTTTTCTAAAATGTATATTTATTAATTTTAAACTCATATATTTAGTGTGCTTTTGGTTCACAAAAAAAACTCTGAATACCCTGTATATTGATAATAAAACTATTTATGACATATTATTTTTATTGGAACCGTCTGTCTTTTAATCAGATAAAAAAACTACTTAGTAAGTTTGCCTATTTACCTCATTAGCACTAATATAATGAATGAATATAATTCAAAAATTATACAAAGTACAAGAAATTTTGTTAAAAAGGGTTAACCATGTTTTATATGTCCTGTATTTTTTTTCTGTAGATTTATGTCAATGCAAATAAACTTGGCAATATACAAAGACCTAGTCTCGGGCTTAGTATCATTTTAAATTGTCGTCTTATGCAGCTTAAAATAATAATTACCAGCAGGTATAAGGAGCTTCCAACAAGGGTGCATTTAGAAGACTTCAAAATCTTTATCGGATTACAGAATATCTAGTTCAATATTGTACTTAAATAATGTGAATATTGAGATTTAATTTAGTAGCAAGAAATAAGGGTATATCAATTATATAATATTAAGCTTGTTCGTAGCGAAATCACAAACCAGTAAGTGCCAATCAGAATTTGCAAAAACAGTCAAGTGATGGCAAACTGTTTTTTGGACGACCCGACGAGCCTGACTAGTTTCTGATTGTTCTATGAACAAGCTATTATTAAATATTGGGATTGAAATTATTGTAAAAAGTCTAATTATCTAAAACATTAAACAAAAATGACAGGAAATGCTTGTTTATCAGTTAAGCCCCAATATAAATAATAAACGATTTTGTTGCAAATAAAATTTATTTCAGTTGATTTGATGAAGCTATTTAAAATATGCGGTTCCAGTTTTAAAAAATGATAAAATCTAGTATATACTATATATCCTATTTATTTAACTTTGAATTTAAAATTACTGCTTTGAAATATTAATATTTAGCGGAATTACCGCCAAATATAAATAAAATAAACTTTAAAGAGTTCAGCTAAAGACTAACAAGGAAAATTACATTTCAATTATATTAAAATGCTGAAAACCAATCAAATTAAAAAAAAACTTTACCTAATCAAAAACGGTAATATAATAATGTTCATTTATCTTCCCATACTCTTGTTGAAGCGTTTTTTAATCTGTAATTTTGAAATTTTGCAATTATTTGCAATAAACTTTAAACATATATCGCAAGAATATGTTACTAGAAAAAACAAAAGTTTGTGAAAAATTGTATTTTTAATAAAATTTTTATAAAAAAAAATTGAACTGATTTCTAAAAGGGTGCTAAAAAGTGAAAAATAACTATACATTTTTATATGAAATTGAAATTTTTGAAGTTGGCGCCAAATTAATACCTGACAAAATGTGATTCGCATAAACAGATTAAAAATACTTTATTTGTAATTGCTTTTTTACCATAATTTGTATAGATTAGTAGTTATTTGTTTCATTTTGAAATAATTTGGCACCGACTTCAAAAATTTCAATTTCTTATACAAATTTTGTTATTTTTCACATTTTAGTGCACTTTTAGAAGTCGGTTAAATTTTTTTTATAAAAATTATTTTTCGATTTTTAGTTTTGAATTCATTATGATATCCATAAATTATTTGAACCAAGAACTAATCGAGATTGTGTACCTCGTAATAACTGCAAGGTGGCAAAAAAGGACCCATTTTATTCAAAGTTGTAAATCACCCTAAAATGAACCACTAAAAATTCTTTGATTCTTAGAGTTCTCCAAATATCAGTGAAATTGTATCAAACAAATATTTGTTCTGTCATAATAAATCCACTATCTTAAACTTCAAATTATTAATTTTAGATTGGTAATATAGGCCCCAAAACTTTCCAATATCGATATTTAAAGAACGTGAGAATTAAATTTCTTAGCCTGATATATTTTATACTGCATATTGAGTTTGTATACGCCCCAAGAACCCCGCAATATCAATTTAAAAAAAAATCGGACAAAATTAATATTTTATCATATTCGATATGCCATAGTGCATTTTTTTTAAATAATTTCAGATTCGTTATGTGTGACTCCGAAAACTCCCCCGCAACAATTTTGAAGAAAATCGAACAAAATTGATATTTTTGTCCGCCATATTGAATTTTTTAAAAATAACTTTAGATTCGTCATGTGCGACTCCGAAAACTCCCCCGTACCAATTTTGGATAAAATCTGACAAAATTAAATTTTCTTGTCGAATTTTTTAAAAATATTTTGTATTCGTTATGTGCGACCCCAAAAACTGCCCCACGCCAATTTTGGAGAAAATCGGACAAAATTAACTTTTTGTCCGCCATATTGAATTTTTTAAAAATAATTCCAGATTCGTTGTGTACGACCCCGAAAATTCCCCTACATTAATTTTGAAAAAAATCGGACAAAATTAATTTTTTTGGCACCAATTTCATCCAAAAAAATAAGGGACCACCGCAGCAACTTCCTGAACATAACATAAACAATTTCATTCAAATCGGTGCCGCCGTTCCGGAGTAATCGATGTACATACATAAAAAAAATACATAGTCGACGAATTGAGAACCTCCTTCTTTTAGAAGTCGGTTAAAAATCAATTCACTTTTTGTAATGGAACACCCTGTATATTACTAAATATTAAAATAAAGCCTAAAATTCCCTTTCAAAAATATATACGTTGTCTATGTTTGCTCCAACTGTTTTTGAAATATTTACTTCAAAATATTAAATATTTCAAAAAGTCGCCATAACCATGTAAGTTATGAAACAATTGAAAATTAGGCTGTTATATGAAGAGCAATGTATTATTGTCGTATTCTAATATAAAATCAAGTTAGGTATGAAAAAATAATTATACGCTCTAATCGACGGTAAAATAATTTTATTAAAAATAACTGGTTAGAAATCAAATGATTCATTTGCATAAATTTTCTAGAAACTTCGAATGAAGCTCATTTTGAGCACTTGTAATTAAATTTTTTAATTTGTTTCTAAAAAATTTTTGCAAATAAATCATTTGATTTCTATCTAACTAGTTATTTTTAACCGACTTCTAAAAGAAGGAGCTTCTCAATTCGTTGACTATGTATTTTTAAGAATATAATTTTTCCGACATTAGAGTGTATAATTATTTTCTCATAGCTTACTTGACTTTATATTATAATACGGCTATAGTATGTTTGTTGTTCCTCATTGAACAACCTAATTTTCAATTGTTTCATAATTTAATATTTGAGGTAAATTTTTTAAAAAGGGAGTTTAAAGCTCTATTATTTAATATACAGGGTGTTAAAAAAATATTTAAAAAAATACAAATTTTAGACGACGAAATTTAATTTGTCCCGAGGGCTGAAAAGATGAAGGGAGTCACATTAGTTTGCGATTTAACTTCCTAAACTAAATAATCAGACATTAGACTATAAAAGTAATTAATTTAATACCCTGTTGACGGGAAGGTGCAATCTTCTTACTTTCAACTGATAAGTAAATTTGACTATTGGCCGCTGAATCTGGCTTTGGGTTATTGTTCGCATTTTACAACATCTGGATATTCGAGTAACCACTCATCAGGATCAGTGTAAAAATCAACAATTTTTTACATGAAGGTAAATCAAAAAACATTTTCCAAAATGCTCTAAATTAATCCAATTCTGTTACTGCTTCTACCTCCCCTAGGATATAATTTGGGCAATTACTACAGATAAAAATGTTTATCGTCATTCTAGAAATATTTATACATAAAAAACTATAGGATCCGAAAATCCCCGACTTCTATTTGAAGAGCAAGTACACAGGTGGTTAGAATTTTTAGGCAAAATAAATTGAAGTCCAGCTCTAAAGTTCTGATCACATGGCAAGCACGCATAGCAAAAGCCATTACTGTCGATTTTGCCGTTCGCACCTTCAATGAGCACCATAAATATCATGTTCGTGTTTTAGTGGCGCTCTTTTATTTGTTCACAAACTTTACAACAGCACTTATGAATAACAACTTCATAAAAATTGTCTTCTTAGGGTGATATACGAGGTGTGGCTATAAAAAAAATGGACTATTGCTATAAAACATTTTATTTTAAATTTATACATGTTTAGTTTTTATCATCTTCAATATACACCCCGAGGCTTCATGTGAAATTTCCATTTTTCGAAGCATTGTTGGAAGTCTTCTCCCGTGAACTCCTTCATGGCGCGTGTCGCTTTCTCTTTCACAGCTTCAACGGACTGAAATCTCGTTCCATTTAGTGCAGATTTAACTTGGGGGAACAGCCAAAAATCATATGATGCAAGGTCACGCGGATAAGGGCGATGATCTAACACTGGGATATTGTACTTGACTAGAAACGTCTTGATAGACAATGCAGAATGAGCCGGTGCGTTATCTTGATGGAGAACCCATGACTTATTCTTCCACAATTCGGGTCGTTTTTTTTATTCTTTCAAGGAGTCGAGCACGAACCCCAAGGTAATAATGTTGATTAATTGTCTGACCTTCAGAAATCCAGTGAAGGTACACAATCCCGTGAATATGTTAAAATTGTAATGTAAAATTTGCCCTACGCAAATTCCTACAGTTTGAGCAATCGCACGAATAATTAAACGATGGTTATATCGAATCAGATGACCGATTTTTTCCATATTGTCATTCGTTTTTGACATGAAAGTGTGACCTGGGAGTGAATCATCTTCAACTACTTCTCGGCCATCTTGGAAACGCTTAAACCACTCAAAAACTCGATCACGTGATAAACATTCATTGCCATACACTTCTTTTAATAAAAGATACGTTTTTCCAATGGCATGTGAATTTTCACGACAATTGAAGCCCACGGCCAGACTGATTTCTCTACAGACACGGGAGGTGCCGCATTCGAAAGAAAAGGCTTCACGCTACACAGTTCTAGGTCGTTCGCCTTTGGCGCATGCGTACTTCTTCTGTAGAAGCATCAGTTTCGTTATTTTATAACTATACCTCGTAGTTTGTAAAATGGTAATAAATATCATATTTAATATATCACTTTCAGATCACAATATTATAGAAACCGATTACGTATAAAGTATGTTATATCAAATACGCTCTATACAGGTACAATAATAAAAACTAGAGAACATTTCAATAATGTTTTTTAATGTGTGAAAATTTTCACAGTGAAGATAAACATTTCACAAAGAAATGGGGAATATGCTACTATTGTACGAGGATTCCCCCCGCCCCCAACAATAAAATAAAATAGTTGCCTTTTTTTTATAATTTTATTTTTCAACATAATCTCCCTTAACTTTACCGCACTTGAGACACCTGTCCTACAACGACTTTATTCTATCGGAAAAAAATGATTTATGATGGACTTTAAAATCGTATTAACTAGCCATCGTCTGCAAAATGACGTCCTCTGAGGTGCTTTCTAAAAGTTATAAATAAAAAGAAGTCAGAAAGAGCCAAATAGCTGTTATTCCACCGTTCTTCGACATGAACTTTATAATAATTCCTGCTTGCAGTCAACAGACAGTAGCATAAGCTTTTCAGCTGTATGCGAGCTTTTTGTGGACGAAAAATCCTTTTGAACTTTTAATTTTATTTCATATAAATTTATTTTATTTTTAAGAAGTTTCCAGTTTCCTTCAGAATTAGTTACCTCTGAAGACCTTTCACCAACGGATTCACTGCCCCATCGAAACTTATTGGCTAATGTTTTACTCTAAAATATGATATATCCTCGCCCCGATATACGGCAATCATTAGTTAGGGGATATTTTTATAATAATTATGTAACTTAGTTAAAAATGTGATAATAATGCACAAACTCATTCTATTGTTGTAAAACACTTCATAAAACACAAAATAATGAACTTATTGAAATAAAACTTGATACACATGTAAAAACGGTTGTCACTATGGAAGGTCACTAGGCAACGCACAATCAGTTGTTTCTATCATTGCTAGTTAGATATACTTTCTAGTATCCCTCGTATATCTATGCTAACATAATAATCGATAATAATATAGTAAAGATGTAAAATTTGTTTGTCTGCTTAAAATAATCTCTGGAACTACCGAACCGATTTCAAAAATTCTTTTACTGTTGAGAAGATAACATTTTCCGCTTGAACACCGGCTACATTTTATCTGGTAGATGTTTATCAAACAGGATACGAGAGTAAGGTACAATTTAGCGGAAATATGACATGCTCAAAGAGATAAAATAGGGCATTCTAAAGTGGCAATCTTAGGGATGATTTCGAGGATTAAATGAATCCCATTTTTTGTTTGTGTGTAGTATCGAGTATAAGTTTATAAACTTGTTAATTTAAATATATGTGTAAAAATAATCTGTTCTAATATAATAAAGAGGTAAAATTTGTTTATTTGATTGTCGTAATATCCGGAATTACCACACTAACTTTAAATTGTATTTCATTGTTGGAAAGAGAACATTCCCCGTTTAAACACAGGCTACATTTTATTCGGTTTTATAAAAAAAAAAGGGTTGCGCAAAGGGGGTTGAAAATGAAAAAAATAGGAAAAAATTAGTATTCGTATACCCCACATCAATGTTTCTTACAGTTTTAGTATGCAAGTAGGCAGTCGAAATTGGATAAAACAAAGAGGTAAAATAGGAAATTCTTTACTTGAATGAATTCCATTTTTTTTTTGTTCCTGTAGATTATCAAATGAAAGTTTATAAAAAGCTTAATCGAAACACATAGGAAAAAATAGCCAACTTTTTTACCAAATGCGAGATAATATCATGATATACAGGGTGTCTTACGGTTACCGTCCATTAGAATATCTCGGGAGTAATGCAATTTGAATCCTGCAAATTTATATAATGGGGTTTTCGGTAACGCTCTCTTCAGATGGAGTAACAGCAATCTTGTGCCACTTCCGGTTAAACCGGAAGTTGTCCGAAACTTATTCTAAATGGATCACCCTGTATGTTATATTTTTTTGTATTCCTTTTATTTCCAATAACTTTCATTCAACGTGTTTTTGCTCTACTCTAGCTGTTTTAGAGGAAAAAATATTTTTTACAAATTTTAACCTTTAACAGGGTGTTTGAAGGTTGTAGATAATGTTGAAGATTGACTAAAATGTGATTGTCGGACCTGCAACGTCTTTATTTTTATTTATTTTTACGATGTTTTGATTAGGTTGTATCTCTAATCGTTATCAAGTATAAACTGAATGTTTTCTCTTAAGACTACGAACTTATATAGGGAGTGTCTCTGAAGCGCAAAGTTTCGCTTCACTGTACACATCCCAATGATTTGATGTTACAAAATAGTGGTTGCCAAAGATTAGATATCTCAACACTCGGTTTACTGAAGATTCCATTATTGTTTTTAATATAAGCTCCTTCCATAAATTTTCTTTTTTTCATGTTGGGTTCCAGATATATTGCCGCAGCCTCACACCATTTTATATGGTATTGTTTATCCCAGGCGTGTTCTGCAATACCTGATCTCGACGTTTCCTTCGGTATTTCTTTAGTGTTCCGTTGATTTTCGGCTCTATAGATTTCAACCTGCAATTCCTCAAACGAAATTATTAAAACTTCAGTATACAAAATGCCAACACATACTGGACAATATCTTAATCATCGTTCTAATCATTCTGTTGTAACAAAACAGGGAATTATACGCAACCTCTATAATCGCGCTATATCTATATGCAATAACGCCAATTCGTTGGAAAGGTAGCAAATATTACATCCGATTTACAACAGAATGGTTATCCTTTAAAACTAATTGACGATGTTCTAAACAACATTTAGAACCACGAACACTGGACAGCAAGAAACACATTCTTTCTTCAGAATTCCGTACATTAAGGGAACTTCGGAGAAAATAAAACGAATTGTCAGTAGTTATAATATAAAAACAGCCCTTAAATCAGGAAATACAGCTCATTTAACAAAAACAAAACCAAAAAGTACCGACAAGAAAGAATGTGTTACAAAGTTTCATGTAAGTGTGGTGAAATGTATATTAGAGAAACAAAACAACCACTAGAAGTTAGAATTAAGGAACATAAAACTCATACACAAAAAGGGGAAACGTCGAGATCAGGTATTGCAAAACACATCTGGGATAAACAACGCCATATAAAATGGTCTGAGGCTGCGGCAATATTAAAAACAATAATAGAATCTTCAGTAAATCAAGTGTTGAGATACTTAATCTTTGGCAACCACTACTTTGTAACATCAAATCATTGTGGTATGTACAGTGAAGCGAAACTTTGCGCTTCAATGGACACAGTCCCTATATAAGCTCGTAGTCTTAAGACAAAACATTCACTTTATACTTGATAACGATTAGAGATACAACCTAATCGAAACGTCGTAAAAAATAAATAAAAATAAAGACAATGCGAGTCCGACAACCACATTTTAGCCAATCTTTAACGTGGTGCTTAAAATTGAATATTGTTTCAAAAATAAAATAGTAAAACTCGACATTCCGGTTGTGGCTTTAGATGTTATTAGGCTCGATACTGAATTGTCTGAAAATGACATTTTATATACAGGGAAGTGAAAAAGTAACAAATTTTGAGCTTTATATAACCGAAAGTCGCACAAGATTGCTGTTACTTCATCTGAAGAGAGCGTCACCGAAAACATCATTATACAAATTTGTAGGATTCAAATCACAATACTTTCCGAGACATTCTAATTTTAAAAATAAGAAAAAAAAAAGACTTTCACAGGCTGTAATTAGAGTTGAACTGACCTTTCGACTTCTTGTTATGACTTACTACCTTTATTTTACTAAGCAGAATCACCCCTACAAGTATCCTGATACAGTATCCGAACACCTTGTGTATGCAACATTTTCTGCCTGGTGTATATCCCTTTATTTGTAAAAATGTTTAAAAAATATTTTAAGTTTATTATATTTTATGTGTTTATTTAAAGACAAAAAATAACGGACTATATATTATATTGAATATAATTAGCGAAACTATTTTGCAAATTATTCTAAAATATATGTGTAAGGATGGTCAGCCCGTAAAAACAAACCATTATTGATTTCCAATTACTTATTATTCTTCTTCTTCTTAAGAAAGCCTTCCTTAACTGTTGCAATTGTACTCGGTCGTGGATTTTCCTCATCTACTCATGCCCAATTAATCTCTTTATATCATCTGACCACCTAGTATGGGTGTTATTTCTGTATTTGGTATGTGCTCATCCGTCTCATGTTTAGAATTCTTGCCCCCTTGGCTAGTTGTGTCATTTGTCGTGTATGGGTTATATTTTGACTTAGTGTCAATGTTTCTGTTCTATAAATAAGGATTGGGAGAACATACTGATCGAAAACTTGTGCTTTAAGCTTGTTAAGCAAATAGGATTTAAATATTCATTGTAGTCTTCCAAACGCTGACCAGAACATGGATACTTTGCAGATATGCAATCAAGTTGCTTTCGACAATTCAAATTTCTGGCCCAGGTATATGTAACCGTCAACTTTATCTATTTGATTATTTTCTAATATCATATTTTGATCATATTCTGTGTCTTTAGTTAACTATTTGGTTCTTATTTTATTTATTTTTAATGTAGTTCTAGCGTGTTCCTGGTTATCAAGGTCACATCATCGGCAAAGATGTTAATTTTTCGCCATCCATAGTTACTCCTTTATTGTCCCAGTCAAGCGGTATAAACATGTTTTCCAAAGCCAATGTAAATAATTTAGGAGCGATTCAGTCTTTCAATCTTACACCACGCTGAGATTTTATCCTGTTCATTTTTTTCTAGTGTTATTTGTGACGTTGCATTATTGTACATATCTTTAATAACGTTTGTGTATTGCTCAACTCTGGAATTACTTAAAGCGTTTAGGACTGCAAATATTTCTCTCGAGTCAAAAGCCTTTTCGTAGTCCACCATTGCGAGCTAAAGTGTTATGTTGTATATTCAATTGCATTTTCTAAAGTGTTTTCATTGTTTGCAAGACGACCATAGTTCTATAAACTCGTCTAAAACCAGCTTATTTCCGAGACTGATAGCTATCTAGTTTATTTGTTATTCTTTGTGTAACAATTTTCATAAATATATATATATATATATATATATATATATATATATATATATAATATATATATATATATATATATATATATATATATATATATTAGGTCGATAATTTTCTAGTTTGTATTTAGTTCCTTTCTTGAAAATAAGAAGTATCAGGACATTTAACCAGACACTTGTAATTTTCGACTCGACTAGACACTGTACACTCTTTAAAGCTGTGCAATAACAGATTCACTTCCGTACTTTATCATTTCTACAATGACCTTGTCTTCGCCTGGTGCTTTCTAATTAGACATGTTATCCTTTTCTTCTTTGCCTGGGGGAGGTGATTTTCTTAATTTATAGGGGATTTTTAAATATTTTTCTACTGTTTCTGGTTTTTCGTGGTTATATAGTGTTTTAATCCTCTCATTCCAATTTTCATTTGTTTTAAGCTCTATCGATTTTCCAAAGGTTCTACTATTTTTTAATTTTTGTATTTTCTGTTATCTTCCATCACTTTTTTTCCTAATAATATAGCTTATTCCAAGTATAACTGTTTTATTGTTTGTTCGATCCATTTTCAGGGCTTTGATTAATTTTTGTGTTTCAAGGCCTAATTTGCTTTCTTTACTTGTTTATCGGGTTTTATCTCGCCAGCTGCTCCTATAAAACCTTCCACAATTTTTGAGTCTTCATTTTCTAAGTCTGAATGTTATTTAACTTGCATGTATTCTTGTATAATATCTGCATATTTACCTTTCAGTTGCATTATTTCTTCTCTTCTATTTTTATGTTCTGAGACAGTATCATCTTTCTTCTGCTTTCCTTGTATTAATAAATATGTTTGTCCACTACCTTTTGTATTAGGATTGTAGTATGTACGATTAGGTTTCTTTGAAGTTCGTATTCCCAGTCCAAATGGGTCTATTCCTTGTTCGTTGAAGTCTTCTTGTACACCAACGTTTGCATCGAAATCTCCCATAATTATCGCGAATTTTGTTTTGGCTCTGTTCAACGCTTCATTAATGTTTTCTTATAGTGTTTCAATTTCTTCCTCTTTATATTCCGATGTAGACGCCTATACTTGAATAATCTTGCAAGTGTTATTTGTAGATTCTGATCTATTGAAGTAACTCTACTTGAGCAGTTTTCACTCGTTTTCCAGATTTCTGCTAACTCTATTAGTGTCCATTTTATGTTCTTATTCTCCTGTTCTAATTCAATTATCTTTTCCCTATCACTACATGGTATAAAACAAGTCCCCCCGCGTCTCTCTGTCTGTACGATTTTCTCAGTAACTAGTGAATCCATTTTGTTCTGGTTTTTACTAATAGGTGTTTAACGACGAAGGTTGGAAGGAAATGGAAAAAAATACTCGAAGAGGTACCGAGGTACCCTTTAAAGTGTACACGAACAGTTAAAACAGTAACATAACAATAACAACTCTCGGGCGAACTCGAGGCGGGTCGCTAGTCAAAAATATAAAGTAGCATCTGTAAAAAGTGTAGCCACAGCAAACCTCATGTGTGCAAAAAAACTAGGGATATTCTTCAACACGTACCAGACTATTTTTAAGTTATTTAAAATTATTTTTTAAAGGGAGATCGGAGAGCTGATATTGTTAAAAAAAATGTATTATCAATTTTCGCCGAAAATTCTAAATATTAAACATAAAACAGGTGTTGGTCTCTTTTTTTTCTCCAAAGGATTCTTAAAATTGTTTATTATATTAATTAATTGCAAACTGTGAATTTATTTCACAAAATTAGCTGTAAGTCAAGTATTCGCACGGTAGTTTGTCTATCTTTTTAACTTAATTTCTACTACTGACTCGTACATTTTAATACATATAACTCAAGGGCAAAATGTTTAACATTCGCTAATAAGAAAAATGAATTACATTTCTTTAAATATTCTAAGTAACAAATTCTTAGTAAGCATGTATTTTGATTAACATACCTTTTTTATATTCTGGCCCTTTTGGTATCTGACAAAACATAAATTTATCAGGACGTCACTGAGGGTAAAAAAACCTTTATATCCAAGTGACTATTGAACATTTATCGCGATGTATCCTACCCACAATTGACCGGATATTTATTAGTTAGATCTTGATTCACTCAATGACTCATTTCAGGTTATAAATTATTTTTATTATGGAAAATCCACAAATTTTAAATGGTGCGGAGTATTCAGTCTTCTGTACGTACAATGAGATGCAAAAAATAGCAACACCCGCTTACTCCATCTAGTATGACATCAGATAGGTATTCTTTTCGTAGATGTTAAAAAATCGACACCAAAACGAACAGTTCAATCTCGCCGTTTTTAAACAGTTCTGTGGTTCTGTGTTCCTAAAATTAAAATTGATTCAGTATTTTTTTAAATTTTAAATGACTATTTATTTGCTAAAATATATAAGACATATTACAAAATTATTAAAATGAAAGCAACAGTGCATTATTCGACACTTCGTTATATCACAGCAGCTCGAATAGACATCTTCTAATACCGTCCCACACTATCGCCAATATTTACTAAACTTTTGAAAGAAAATTTTGCCATTTACTGAAATTGCTTAGTTCTTTATCTAGAACTTCTTAATTCAAACAGTTGGCGCTATTCGTTTTCAAAAAAAGGACGGCGTCATAGGTTTGTATGAAAAAAAGCAAATATGTCAAAACGATAAGTAGATCGTTTGGAATTATCTACTTATTTTTCGCAACAAAACATTAACAAAAAGTGGCACGGAAGAGAAAATTAAGTACTTTAGGTGGTTAGTAAGTGGATGCAAGAAATTGTTAAAATGCACCACAGTTAATACTGATAAAATTGACAAGGAAGGGTTTAAATTGACAAATGCATCAATAAGTCAACCAAGTTTTGAACCTTCAGAAGACGCGAAAAATAAATTGTTTTTTTTTAATTAAATCGGCAAAAGAAGAAAATATTCAAGAGACAATTAGTCCTTAAGTCGATTCTAAAGTTTTATTTCTACTTTTTTTTTCCTTAATTTTAATATATAAAGAAAAAACTCACCAATTAAAAGGTCCTCTGGCAATTTGATTAGGTTTAAAACCCGAATTCTTTTTAGTGAATCTGGCTATAAATATTCACTGCTAAATGTTACTCTTTCAGCTTACAAAGCTTGTACCTGTAGGTTCAATAAAGTTCCGTGGGAGAGCAAAATACCAAAATGTCATTACCTTCCTACACATTTTCATCTTCTAAGATAGGGGTTCCCAAAGAAAAAAGATTCTATTTATCCATAAATACACCATAAAACTGAACTAAGCAATCGTCCGAAACTCTTTTGAAAATACAAGTATAATAATCCATTTTAAAAGGTATTTACCTGTTGCAGTACGACCCTTGGGATCTTTTATTTAGGTAAATTCCAAGCTTGTTGCCAAATGTCTATTTCTAAACCATTTGAACATTTTACGCAAACAAGTTGCCAAATCACTGGATCAGTTTATCTTGATATGGAAAAACCTATTTATTCACTTCACACTGTTAAACGACCTTCGTAGAGTACCGAAATAATTTGGTTCTAAATTATTTGTTATCCAATTAATTTTTTAAAATAAGAAAATGAAATATTTAAATAACGCCGCCTAAGTACATAATTTACTTAAAATTCTATATTTACAAATGGTTTAACAACCTTGAAAACCCGTTCCAATTCTCATACTCTTTTGTGCTTAACAATTAATTAATTTTGCAAGCCACTGCACTCAAAATAGCACCACACTCAATATCAAAAATATTTTTAATTTCGTCACACGAATATCCGACGCACTTTTTAAAGAAAAGCTGTCATAATTATTTGAATCTGGCGCCCTTAAACAATTTGGGTTAATCCGCGCACGCACCCTGTGTATTCACACGACAACCCTAAACGTAGACTTTCACGGTAATTTTCCCGACAATTAACTTTTTATTTGCCATTTTTGCGACGAGCAATGACAAAATTGTCCGCGCCGAGAATCGTGCCGTCCTCGACTAATCTAAAATAACATTTCGTCGGTGCAACGTTGCCAGTTCGTCGACACGATTTTGCAGATAAGTAATTATGTGAGGTAATCTTTAATTATATTGTTATTTATGTAAACGAAGTAATGTATAAATTATAATATAACAATAAATAAAGTTTCTAACTTAAACAGGTGTTTCAAGTTTTTTTTAAGTAATATTTTATGTATTTATTGACAATCATTATTAGAAATAAAAATTGATTTTTAACCCACTTTCCGGTTTAATGGAGATATTCGAAGTAACCAGTATTCTTCCAAGGCAAGAAATACTTTAAGATAAGCTACTTTAAGGGTACGTTTACTTTTCTAATTAGTTTAATTAGAAAAATACTTCGGTTACTATATAATTTTTAAATCTATTCATATATTTGAAAAATATTATGAAATTTAAAGTTCTTGGAAATAGAAAAATAAGTTAAATTAATTAAAAAACGACTCACCATTTCTCTATACTCATCTCAAATATATTACTGGTTCAATTTCCATTTTATTCTAGTTTATTTGCAATTCACAAACAGCATAAACAGAGACAACTACGTGCTGTTTATACATCAGTCAGATCATTAATCAGAACTATTTAAACCCGGTTAAAGGTCTAAGAAAAATAAAATAAAATAATTCGTATTTAATCGTTACGTTTCCTTCAACAAAAAACTGTTTTAATGCTTCGTAGAGCACATATAAAACAAAAAGTTTTTCAATTTGCAACTATTTAAAAATTATTTCTTAGTTATCTTAATAATTAAATAAGATAATGATTTATTCTATTCTAAATTACTTAAAATAACGTTAAACTTTTCCTGTTACTTGTGCGATCAAAAATAATACCAAGTAACCAATATGACTTTATAAGTAATAACCAGACATGATTATAGAAGGTTTGCTTGAAAACGCAAATCAGTTTTTCAGAATAATATACGGTCAAATTTTCAAAAAAAACCATTGGGTTAACGGACGCAAAAATTAATTTAAAAATTATGAATCCACATTATTGCGAAAAGTTTAATATGATAGTAAGAAACAACGAAGCAATTTTCGAAAAACTTGCCTTAAGAATGAACGAACATACAGAAATTTTTAATTTCTTTCAGCCTTCCATTCTGATTACGTCATTTGATACTAGATTCAAATAAATCAAGATTTTGAATATATAAATCATAAGTGAACCTCTGCGAGAAAGTGTTACTACTAGATACCTTGGTGTAGTGATTGATAAACATCTCAAATGGGATCAATTTTTGCTCTACCTAGTTAAAAAGATAAGATGTTTAATTCATAAATTCTATATGTTGAGAGAATTTCTGTCAAAAAATAATTTAATAATGATTTATAGAGCACTTGTTGAGTCTTTGTTGAGCTATGGCACCTTGATTTGAGGAGGGCATGTAACTGTTATCAAAAGCAATTAGCAATTACACAAAACTATATTGTGAAAATTGTACTGAAAAAACCAAGATTGTACCCTACTAATTTGTTGTACGATGAGGAAATTTGTAACTTAAAGAGCCTGTATATTATCACAGTTTGTAATTTTATACATCGTAATGAAAGATTTGCGAAACTAGTAATATCTCATGTGTATGGAACGAGGGGTAACACCAATAATTTACTCAACACCAAATATTGTGGAAAAAACCAAAGGCATCATTTTCTTTCTTATATTGGCCCTAAATTGTATAATATACCAGTTGATATACGTAATATTACAAGAAGGAAACAGTTTAAAAAGTTATTTAGGACATTTTATTTCTCAAACGGTCATCTCTTTTTAAATACCTTTTAAAATGATAAATGTATTTTAATATTGTAATATTTGTTTTCATATTTGCACTGTTGTAATTTTCTGTCTTGTCTATACTGATTAACGTGTTTATTTGATTATGTAGTACATTTTATTAACTAGTGTAGTGATTGATATTTACCAATAAATTATATACTAGGCAGTTATATTTTTTGTCATGTGTCTTTGTTGATTAGACCGATTGGTGAATATGCAGTCATGTTAAAATTGTATTTAGTTATGCTTACTCTTGATGTACATACAGGTATTTCATACCTAGGTACAAGATAAACTCTGTGATTTGTCTAAAATTCTGATTAAGACCAATGTACTTAATATTTGTGAAATAAATTGAATTGAAAATTGAACTTGAATTGAAATAGATACCGGCATATAAGGCATTTGTATAATGAGCAACTCCTAATATTAGATTATAGAGGGTGTTCGGGAAAAACATATGTCATGGCTTGTGGGAGGGCTCCTGCTTTTCTTTGCTTCCGAGATAGAGGGTATTGGTTTTCTATTTATTTATTTTTGTTGTAAAAAGTACTTAATACATATTTTGAGAATAAAAAGTTGTGGGTAAGATCACCTGAGGCGGATGTATGGCTTGGCACCAAATTTTGTAAACAGATGTGTACGCCACTGACTTTTTTAGCATTTGATTGCACAGTTACAAATACAGTTAAATGCCCAATAAAAGTTAACGCCTGATTTTTTTCGGTTCGGTTCATTTAGAAGATAAATGCAATTTTATTTTGCAGCATAATTAATACCATGTTTTTTAAAATAATATTAAGATAACTTTAGTTTGTATAAATTCTTTATTATTTAAATCTACCTGAATACGATCTTGGCAAATAGTGGCCATAGTCACAATTAGCTTCACTGCTTCAGTGGTTTCTAAACAATTGGAAAGCGGACCTCTTGTCTTATGTTCACAGATGAAGCTTCCAGATGAGTAAAAGATCTCACAATATCTCTAAATATTTGTGCTGGTATAATAGGAAATCAAATAATTGACCCTGTTGTTCCGTTAAGTCAACTAAATCAGGTATTCTATTTAAATTTCCACAGAATTGATTAATCGAAGCTGCTACATGTGTAAGCAAGAAATAGGTTGTTATTTTAATAAGATGGATTACCCGCACATTTTTGTCAGCGTCGGCTTCTTATGCAAAACGTCTTTAGAACACAAAAGTTCAGCAAAATTCCAGTATTTGGACAAGAGTGAAAAGATTTTCATGTCGAAAGCTGAATACAATTAAGTGACGGTGTGATTATCACCATATTCTATAATACGTAATTTATGCGAATTATGTAATGGGAATTTCGATTAATAATGTCGATTTTACTAAGACATGGCATCACTAATACACTTTTTGGTATATACTAATAACATCTATGCCGTTTCGAAAGGTAAACATATGCCATTAAAAGCTAATTTGTGATAAATTATCACTGTGTAAAAAACATTCTTCTTTATAGGTTCGAAAATGTCGAACTTTGTATCAGGTAACGACGTTTCGCGAGAAAGTTAAATAATCTCCTTTTATTTAAAGAAAACAGCAGCTGAAAGTTATCGATTGTTGGTTGAGGCTTATGGTGAGAATGTTTTAACCCATCGGTTTTTACTATGCACTGTTAAAGAAATTAAGGTGCGAAACTTAGAGGAATATAAGCGATTAAAACGATTTAAAAATCCAACTTTAAGGGCACGTAACTCCACACACAACCAACTGCTGATTTTCGAAAACGAGTTGGTGTTAAAAAAATAATTAAACTATATTTCCAACTTCTTGAAATCTTATCCATATTACAAGTTAGAAAATGGGCAATATTGTTGAAACGACAATTAAACCGATGCTCGGTTTTCTCCTAAATAAATAAAGGATATAAACCCTTAAAATACGATAAAAATAGACATCATGCACTGGAAAGCGAAAAGTAAAAAAAAAAATCTGGTCAAACCCATCGTTAAACATCTCAATAACAAAGTATTTCTTGTTCCGACATTGAAATGAAAAAATGTGCTCCTAAAACCGTACAAGAAAAGGGCAGTAAACTTGGCATCATTGCAGATTTTTACGAAGAAGCCTCGAAAAATAGAAAATGGAGATGGAAAGGTGAAAGATGTTGAGCGAGGGTAATAAATTATAAAGTATGATTAAGTGGTGAGCGGCGGTTTACTGAAAAAGGTTTTCATTTTTATCGTCTTTTAACAGATTTTGCTTTTGAGTTTTTGCTTTCAGTCTATGACGTATATATCGTTATCTCACAGCTTATCAGAAAGAGGGCACGCACATAACCATTTAACGTACAAATAGTGATGCCCTCTTATATCAGCGATAAAAATGTATTGTATTTTATGCCTTACAACTATTGCGGAGTCAACTTTGATTAATATCTTTCGTCTTTACATAATTTTTTGAAAGAAAATATTTTCTAGCTGGGTTTGATTATAACGAACATGTGATGATAATTTTGTTCACTTATATAAAGTTATCCACTTAGTTAGAAACACTGATAGGCAACTTCATATCTAAATCTAAATATTTCTATGAGAATAAAAGCAATTTGAGAAAATGATCAACAAAGGCTAAAGTGGCCGAAATACTGTCGATTAATTTTACTGATTTAATTGTATAACTCTAGGGTAGTTCTACTCTCTGCAACTAATTCAGTGTCTTAATAATATTATACTAATTACAGAGATAATTCCACGAATTCCGAAATTAACTTCATTATAAATACCATTAGAAGATCTAACGAAAAAAAAATACAAACTGCTTGGTATATATATATATATATATATATATATATATATATATATATATATATATATATATATATATATATATATATATATATAAAAAGGTTCCAGACAGGGGCGGATCTAGTCTCTCTCTTTGGGGGGGGGGGGGGGGGGCGGTGATATCACAAAAGTACAGTATGGCAAGCGAAAATAATTTTTCTACCAAGAGGGGGGGGGGGGGAAGACACCAGCAACAGTCCTATTTTTAGTGTAAAAGGCATGGTCGAGTCTATTTTTCTATATTCAAAGCTCTTGGAGAGGGGGGGGGGGGCGATCACAAGTAAAAACAAGTTGCCGACAAGGGGATGCCAGCAGCATAAGTATAAGAGCAGAATCGGGTCTATATTCCTGAACAAAAAGCTCTTGGGGGAGGCTATCACAAGAAAAACAAGTTGTCAACGATGGGGAGTGCCAGCAGCATACTCATTTCTAATATAAAAGGCAGAATCTGTTCTATTTTCCTGAACTTAAAGCTCTTGGGAGGGAGAGACGATCGCAAGCATACACATTCCTATACTCTATTCAAGAACTAGAGAGAGTAATAAAACTGTTACCGAAACCTCCAACGTACCTGCTCCATGCCGCAGGTAACTGAGGACTGCCGTAAACCTAATTATATTTAATTATAAGCTTTAATAAATTTACTGCAACAATAAAATTTCTCATATTTTAATTTAATTTCTGTCAGTGAGCAAAGTACACCTTACAGTGTGTCCTTAGTGATTTATCTTGTTTGCGCTTGTTTTTATATATTATTTGAGATTAGTGAGATACCCAAAAGATATGGCTTCCACCTCTATATTTATTCCAAAATCGTTAAACCAGGGCATTTTTTCCTCAACGAAAAACTTATTACGACGAATGTTTATGATGCCTTAAGAAATCAATATGTAGATAATCATGTTAAAAGCTCTTTTGAGATGTGTTTCAGCATGACAACTGAAGGAGAAAAAAAACACTGGAATTGTTAATACTCTCAAGTCACATTCGATCACAAGCAGAGAAAAAACCTCGTTGGAAGAAGAGATGAAAACTGCAATAAAAGGAGTTGTACATACATTTTATTATGAGAAGCAGAACCCAACCGTCGACAAAATTCTAACTAAAATCAATGAAGATCGCGATTTAACTGAAATTAAAAGAACTGAACTCTGGAAATTGCTCAGAGAACTTAATTTTTGCTGGGAAAAACCAGATAGAAAATCTGTGCTTATAGATTGTCCGGAAACTGTCCGTTGGAGAAGGAAATATCTCTCTCAAGTAAAAGGTAGAGTTACTAGAAATAACACAAGTTACAAAATTAGTAATTTAAATGAACTTTTGAAAGGTTTTTTTGAATAAAGTTACTGCGGAAAATTGGGAAAAATCCATATAATAAAAGAATAAAACAAAATGTGGAAACTTAATCTCATGATCTGTGACATAGAGGAACCAATTATAATTAATTTGAGCGAAGATAGCTTCACTGACTTTGATTAGGAATTAGATACGTAATGTTTACCAGTGTAAACACAATTTATTATTTAAATTTTTGTTTTTGTTGTATTTTATTGTATAATGCTGTTTATACATTTTTATATATTTTTCTTTAATTATATATATATATATATATATATATATATATATATATATATATATATATATATATATATATATATATATATTAATTCCAATTGGCCGTAAGTTTTTTATTATTTTATTATGGTATTTGTGTCTTTTTCTTAAGTGTGGAGAATTAGCCATTTTTTTTTTGGGGGGGGGGCATCGGATTTCTATATAATAAAGTAAATTAAATTAAGATATCAGTACAATAGAAATAAAAATAAATAGGTCTATTTTTAACTGTAACATATAAAAACTAATTATATTCGAATCCCTTTTTAGTGTTTAATTGTAATTCGGCAAATGGTTTAAGAAATAAATAAACTGAAACGTCAAATTTCCTAAAAATGTTTTTATTTAATAATAAAATGACCGATAGCCCCAAAAATATTTAATATTATATGGACAATAGGTATTTTGTAGGTATTTAAATTATAACTTAGAATTTTTTGAGAGATAATACGTTTAGTCTAAACGTGCCTAAAACGGTTTCTATGACAAAATTAAAAATAATAAAAATACAGTTGTGATTTGTGTGTATAGTAAGAAATAAAATAATATTATAAAAGCTTTTTATTGTAAGTTTATTACCGCAATTTCCGCGCCTGGTTCCAGATCGGCTTCCGTGAACAGTTTTATGTGAAACGTTGATGAAATAACTCGAACTGTTTGACAAGTTGTCATAATTGTGACAATAAAAGGTTGTTAAATAACACAGTGTGATTAAAGACCGGCTATCCGGAACAATTCAAGTTACTTCATTAACGTTTCAAATAAAACTGTTCACGGGAGCCGATATGGACCTTTTATATACCCTTTTCCGGATACCGGAAAATTTCGCATCTTTCTAGAAAGATTTTGATACTCCATGGTGTAATAAAAATAAGAAAAAGGAGTAATTTAGCGATTTCTAGACCTTCTATCATAGGCGTTCCATGTTAAAAATAAGGAAATAGAATTTTCTAAAAAATTCCAGACCTTCTTTCATAGACGTCTCATGAGGAAATTCACAAAAGTAAAAATTAATTAAATAACGAATATTTTTGAATCCAAAATATTAAAAAAAAAGCAGACTTAGGTTCTTAATACCAGCAACATTCCTAACTTTTTCAATCATTGGTCCCGAAGCCTATCATATATATATATATATATATATATATATATATATATATATATATATATATATATATATATATATATATATGTTAGTTTAAAAAGTAACGTGATATAATAGTAATTTTTTTTTATCTGATTTTAACTTTTTACCGGTTTTAATTGTTTTTATGTTTTTACTTTTCTACTGGAATGTCACAATAGGCTTACACTGGCCACAGTACAGCCGGGTTCAGGAGGGACCAATAAAAAAAATTCAATTTGGAATCCAAAAATCGGTACAGTAGGTTAGCATTTTTAACTTTTTTTTAAATTTGGGATGATACTGTTAGCAGTGTTTCTGTTACAGTTTTTGGATGAATATCAAATTTGACTGAAACGTCACTAAATATGCATGCCATTTGAAGAAAGTAAGCAGTGTTTTTTTAATTGAATAGACTCTATCCCCAAGAAACTTTCAACCCCAAAAAAATATACAGAAAATAAGAAAATGCAAGTAAAAAGATGTGTGCTCAAGAAGCCTATAAAAGTTTCATTTTAAATATTTCTCTGATTGATTTTCAAGCTGAAATTGAGGCTGAGACTCTTTTAAAAATTTAATGCAAGTTTTAAAACAGTTAAAACGGTCCTGCAAACTTTCGAACTGATCAATCTTTTAAATTATGACATCAAAAAACAACTGTCAAAAGCATTATATAGAACCTAAAACGACTAAACACGCTATTTACGCCACCCCCTCTTCTTTAACTAAAAAACTGTTTTGGAGTGAAAAATGTTTACAGATTATATATTGATAATTTCTATGCAATTCACTGGTCGTTTGTCAGCATTTTGTGTTTTTTAAAAACCTCTTAAAAAGTAATATTAGAACGCCTAGATATAATTTACTTTCAAACGTAGAGAGAGAAGCGAGCAAAGAAAAATTTAATTACTCTTGAATTTAAGAGAAAACAGGCAGAATGGTGTTCCAGGACAACTTTTCACATGTCAAAAACTACCTGAATATTCATCTTCCTGATCGCTGACTTGGTCGCGGGAGTCAAATGATTTGGCCACAGCGGATTCTGAATTTTTATCTCATATATTTTTGCATAAAGAGAGTATGAATATACAATTAATACTCGAGAAGAATTTTGACAGAACAGGTCGACAAATGTATTGATGTAAACGGAAACCATTTTGAACATTTCTTATGTAAAATGAACCATTCTTCTTTTTTTATTATTATTTCTGTTTAAAGAGAAATTTGTATTTGTTGAAAGTACATTTCTTAAATTTTATCTTTAATTTACTTACATATCATTGTTGTTCATGTCTTTTAATAGTGTTGCAATATAATGAATTAAAAATAAAAAAAAAACTTAATATTCTATTTCCTTTACATTATTCGGTGCATTGAATATTAATAGGATTGTTTTATTTAGTTTTAAAGTGGTATCGTGAAATTTCGAAAGCAAATTTACCCAAAATGGTTACTTTTAGCGAAATTTACAAAGTACATCTTTTTCTTTTTATATAGAGCTGATACGAAAATATTTTTTTTCAATAAAAAGTTTCATTTCAGCCACTATAAAGATGGTATCTCCAAACATAGTTTTTGACCACATCAACCGTTTCTTCTGGCATAGAAAATCGTTGGCCACGTAGTTTGTTCTTCATGGGCATGAACAAAAAGAAATCGGATGACCGACCCATCAATTCCACGTTTTGAGGACTCAAAGTCACTTGTTTGAGCCGATGTGTGAGAGCTCACATTGTCATGCTGAAGAATGCCCGTTATTTCCGGCTTGTTTTCCCCAATTCCCCGAAGACTTCCAACAAACAAACGGCTATTCGTTAAAGGCGCGGTTGCGAGATCACGTTTTCTGAAAAAAACAGGAGACCATTTGCTTCGAAGTGCTCCATGCTCAAGCTACTTTTGTTGGTTTTGGCTTATCGTGGAAGACCCATACGGTCGACTGCTGTTTACATTCGGGCACTCAAGCATTTATTCAAGTCGTCACGATCTTGTAAATATATTTTTTAAAACACCGTGATCTTATTTTTTGAGCATTTTCTGATACCAATTGACACAAGCCTTTTTTGAGCGATTGACAAATTATGCGGAGTAAAACGGGAACATACAACCAATTGTTCATGCAATATATTCTATACAATGGTGTTACTATGCCTAAAGATGCCTTCATCTCACGGTCTTGCATTATCAATTCACGCACATCATCCATGTTTTTTTTAACTACAAGCGATTCTGGACGACCTTCATTCGGCTTCTGTGAGGGAATGGAGGAAACGATTAAATTTACTAAACTAGAGATACATAGCGGTTTTGTAGGTGCTTCATTGCCAAGAATTAAGTTCATCGATACAATCTTGCTGAGATAAACCTCGATTAAAGTTGTGAAAAATAATCGCACGAAAATGTTCAATAATTAATTCAATTTTTTAGCCGAGAATAAAAAAGTTACTGTAAACAACACAAATAGTGTTCGTATATCCAAACTTTCCGAGTAGGTATACTGTCTAAAAGGTCAAACTTTACAATGGATGTCAAATGGACCGAGCAACATGAGTGTTAATCGTTCTCGAAATATAAACGACCTCAACTATGTAATAAAAAATCACCACATACTACAAAACAAAGCCCCTCGCCGCACCTGTCTGTCTGTCTATGTACGAACTACGGATCAGATTTTGTTGGGTTTTCACGAATAGTTAGGAGTTTCACGAGGAAGTGCATAATTTGTGGATATTTTGTGTAAAATGAAGTCAAAAAGTCAATCGCGCAAATGAAGAGTTAAACAGTAACATATAACAACTCCTGTGCGAAGTCGGGATAGGTACTAGTATATAAATTGCAACGACAGTTGTAGTGCGACTATCGCATGCGAGAAGAACCTAAAAATAATTTTGACGGAATTACAAATCCTGGAATTATAAGAAAGGTTTATGTATGTCAAATTCAATGACTACGAGATTCAATATAATAGGAATAGTATCCTGCGAGAGAGTGGAGGGTAACACTTTTTGATAAAATCGTAAACCCTAATTTTGCAAAAAATGTTTATTTTGTTTTTAAAATTATAATCATTAGTTGACGGTAAATTTTGGTTACATAAAATTTTAAAATTTACGTAGTGGGAGATTTTGGACAGCTGTTATTATCCTCTAATAAGCTGGTGTTCAAATTAGTGGCCGCAGCTTAAAAAAAGTTGAGAGAGAAAAGTTTAACATTTCAAATTACATTAGATTGTGAATCAAATTAAAGAAAACGGTGAAACGAATTGAAAATTAAATAAGATTGTTGTAGTTGACATAGTGGTATACTATATGAGTAATTTGCGAGTTAATTAATGCACCCATTGTTATTTTCAATAAGTAATATTTCCTTTTTGTGATATGTGCGGACTATTAAGAAATTAAATGGTAAAAAACAAACGCGAAGTCACGAACTCAGTTAGTTCTATTACAAAAAGAGATTACATGTTTCACCTAACTCGGCATTTTAGGTCTGAAATTAATGATCAACAATGATTATACGATAATAATACATTTTTTTATATAATTTATTACCTAACATGTTAAATTAAAAATTAAAATAAAATGAAGTGAAATTCGATGACGATGATTAGATCTCATTAATCTAAATCTATATATAGGTGTTATAACTAATGATCGAACCGATGCCAAACTTAAGATTAGCTGGTTAAACTTAAAATTAGTCCTGATGTTAACAAATAAATAGTTATATTCAACTTATTTATTAATTTAATAAGGGGGAAACACATGTGAATAGTCAAAAATAAGCCAATTTACACAATTTTTTTTCCATAAAAACTTTATTTGATATTTTTCCATAAAAACTATATATCTGTTCTGTTTTTAATATTACGTCATTAAATAACAATACTTGAAGTAGGTTTTAAAATTTTTCTAAAATTTTTATAAAGCAAAATGACAGATTTACATTTTTTCCAAACAGGTCGAAACCGCGAGCTCTCTAGAGCCCTTTTATTCCAATCTGAAAAATACAAAACGATAAAAATGTATCAATAACAAGTATAATTCGTACTTATATCTGCAAACGGTGAATACTTTTGAGAATTTATGAGAAATTTCAAGCGTAGAAAAACAATTTTTTTTTGTGTAAAATTTTGAGTGTTTTGCATTGAATATGAATCTGTTTTCAACAATATTATTAAAGAAATAAGTAACGAAAAACTTAGAGATATTACTACTCTATAGATGGGTATAAGGTTAAACGAGTATTTTTCCAGTTATCTTGTGTACTAACTCAAAAAATATCATTTCGAGAAAAACCCGTTTAAAGTGCAACGAAACTAAGACACTGATGCTAGAGTTATATAACTAAGAGAAGCCACTATCACTTTATAATTAACATACAAGTAGGTCTTAAGCCCTTTTGATCCTACTGTTATGTTTGATATTCGTGTTGTATGTAGTCAATAGTAAAGTCAAAATCCATGACTGCTAAAACTTCGACTTTTTCAATTAAATTGTTTACAAAGTTTGTGAGTCGCATTATTTAACTCTAAATTTTAATGGTCCTTCTCGATCTCGAAATCCAAACGAATCAGGGATAATGAAGAGGTCAAGCTCTCCCCCAAAGGGGCGAGAGGAAGTAGACATGCGGAGAGATCGAAATACAGGTAGGTGCACTCTTTTAAGCTATAATTTTTTAATCATTTGAAATTTTGATTGGAAATTTGTGGGCGGATTCTACATACGATTACTACATTTTTGATGAATATAAAATTTTTAATTTTTTAACCGTTTATATGTATCCTCCCCCCATTAATACGTAAGCCAACGAAAATAGGTTTATACCTCAAAATTACAGGAGATGAAATTACATTTGTAGTCAAAATAGCTGTAGAAGCAGAAACAGTAAAATATACAGTAAAACTAGACAGTACCTAAATTGTAGGACTTTTGTTCTAAGATACCTTAATTCATGTTATAAATTAGCTGAAATTTAAGTCAATAATGTATTTCAGAATTCTATTGAACAGAATTCTTCCAATATACTCGGTTGATTTTTCATATTCACCTAAAGTGTGAATTTCAAAATATAGTAAATGTCTTTGCCTACACTCTTAAAAATAACCTTAAATTTAATGTAAATTTAATGTCCATTCTCCATTAAATTTAATGATTTTGTACCCCAAATATCAGTTCGTTGTACATTAAATTTGATTAAATAGTATCTTAAATTTCAATAAAGTAACTGAAAAAATTTCAACTTTCTGTACATTAAAATTCATTCACATGTACCTTAACATGAAAGGAATTTACATTATTATTCATGGTACATTGCATGATATTCCGGAAGATGGCGCAATTTGTATTGAACTTTTTATTTAGTATGATATAAGTTACTTAAATAACTAAATTTCCTAATGATGAGGTGTACATATCTGCCGGTACTGACAGAAACAAAATTTGAAAGGAATTTATTTTTATTTTTTTTTCCAGAAATATATAATGAAGGAATATAAAAACTCGTCCAAAAATAGACCCAAAAATTTTGTTTCAGAATTCATTAGAGACAAACAGGTTTTGTTTTTTCACATAAAATTCTTGTATATTGTTTTTTCCAAATTTATAATTAAATTACTTTTGTTACACTGTTGACTAAAATCTGCCAGTACCTGACAAATTTTACTCTGGGGTTCCCCGCCGAAACCACAATGGATGTGTCATATGCGAACATTATGATTCCTTCTTCACTCTTATCTAAAAGCGTTTCACCGATAAAAAGTAAAAACTAATAATAGCTCCAGCATGGAAGCTTGGGGAACACCTATTTCGACATTCCGATAACTTGAATACTTTTCATCCAATTTTTTAACATAAACCGACGCAGTCGATTCCGAGGCCTTCAAATACAAAGTTTCATATAATAACACAGGCCAACAAAATTTGGCCGATCTTTTGTGATAGAAACTCTAGTATACTTTTCCGAAGGATTTTGGTGCGCTGAATCCGATTCTGGCTTCATATTTGCTCCATCACGTAAGATTTTTGAGAAATCCTAACCTACAAGTGTAAAAAACACTCTTTTTCGACATATTTAAGGTTATGTAATATCACAAGATAATTTTTTTTCACGAAACTAGTAAAAGCACTTGAAAAGTATGATCGTTTCTCTTTAAAATTAATTTTGAAATGTTTAAATATCTTTTTTTACCAGAATTTAGAAAAGTAAATTAAAAGAGGTAGCTTTTACTCTGTTTTTAGCTTGTATTCGAGTAGATCGATGAGACGCAAACTTCAAATTAGCATACCTCGGTGAAAATAAAAAGATATCTAGACATTTCAGAATCTATTTTAAAGAGAAAGAATCAATCTTTCAGATACTTCTACTAATTTTCGGAAAGAAATTATCTTGTGATTTTACGTAACCTAAAATATGGCGAAAAACAGTGTTTTTACACTTTTAGGTTAGGATATCTCAAAAATCTGACGTGATGGAGTAATTCTGAAGCCAGATTCAGATTCTCCGCACCAAAATCCTTCGAGAAAGTATACTAGAGTTTCTGGTGCTTGATTCTTGTCGGCCTGTGTAATTTAACTGTACCTTGCAATTAATGGTATAAAAGAAACATTGTACTCTAATATTAAGTATCAGCGAGTCAATAGAAACATTTTTTCCAACCGCAAAATGAGTCTAACCAAGGATTTTCATTCAAATATTAATATTTCAAAAATCTAGGAAAAATTAATTCAAAGATGATACTTTTATTTTTTTTACGGTGATTAAAAATGGCTACGTATGCAAAATTTTATCACAGACATTCAGGCAGGGGAGTCGAGTGACGTAATTTTGCAATTACGAACCGAACACATATTGAGAATGAGTTTTGGCATCCATGCTCAAAACAAACTAAGGAACAAGAAATCGTAAAAACTTTATATGTTGTTAAGGCATTAGCTAAGTATTATTTATAAACATTTTCTTAGTATACAATAAGTGGTGTTGAATAAAATCTAGTTATTTATACCTATAAAAAGCTTATATTGTCCTTGATTTCTATAGGAAATGCACCAAAATCAAACAGCATATAAAACTAGGTATAAAATACTTTTTCTGTAAATTGTAAATATTTTAATTATGGAATTTCTTATACCGTTTCAAATTATACCAGACTATAAAAAAATAATTTTGGGAGGTACCAAATTTGACCCTCCAAAATTCACTTTTTTTTTTAAATTCTAATTGTTGGAATATATGGTTTTTTGATTGCTTACAACTTTGTAATGTTACATCTTTAAGTAGAAACAATAGCTTTTAAATTAAATGAAGAAAATCGATTTTCCGCTCTTAATAGTTCATAAAAAAATATTTGCCAAATAAAATTCGAGACCCTAAAGATAAGAATAGTTTTGTACCCCTAAAAGAATGATTTTCAAAAAGAAAATTTTCATGTGTATTTAATGTTTATTTTTGCTTTTTCCTGGCTTACACTTTCATGTTTGAAAACATAATGTAGTTAAATGCAATATTATGCATTTGATATATTATAATATCAGGATCTGCACATCTTCCGAAAGTGTTATTCTTTTGTCGGATAGTATATATATATATATATATATATATATATATATATATATATATATATATATATATATATATAAAGCTAATATTTTATAAACATTATTCATAAGGATATGGGTTGTAATTTGTTAGTTTAAAATTTAGAGTGATTTTATTGGTTTAAATTTTGATTACATCCAGGAATTACAACTACAGAGTTGGAAAAATACGACTTACATCTGGATACTTGACATATAAATATACATTTTGTTCCACATGAATTTAAGTGTTAATTTAAATACGCCATCCAAACGTGAAATGCCATCTTTCAACAAGGTTTAATAAAATACGCGAAATCCTTAACGCCGTTTTCACTGTTTATCTTCCGTTCCCTTAAATAGGACATTTCACGTGCCATAAAAGGGATGGTAAGAAGTATAAAAGGTGTTTGAACATAGATCGATATTTAAAAAAACCGTTTCAAAAGGTATATAAAGTTAATGATTCAATGATTATACGTTAAAAATTTCAAACGTATAGATTGATTAACTGAAAAAAAATAATTAACTTTATATTTGAAAATTCCAAATTAACTTTTTAATTATATCTAAAAACAAAATTAAGACTTCACTACACTTTCAAAAATAATATTTTGAGAAAAGCGAAGGTTTTAAATTTGGTAAAAAGGCATCGAAGAATTCAAAATAAAATAACTTCCGTGTTACTCTACGTCACATTTCTTTCTATATTTTTAGAATATATTAAATTATGCCATTTATCCAAAATAAATGTGCATATGATTATTAACATATCGTAAAATTTAAAATGTTACATACAAGACAAGAAGTATCTTTCTAAAAAGAATATCTAGATTACCAAGTTTATTTAAACCAATATTGAAAAATATTTTTTTAATTAGTTATTCCCTCCTCAATCTTTACACTTCGGTATAATTTTTTTTTGCATTTTTTATATTTTTAGCCATTTATATAAGAGACACTAGAAAAATTTACTCACTGACAATAAAACAAAAGGCTTTTTTGAGAATTTTATTTTTCAAGTTAATCTCCCTACTACAAGGTATTTGCTCCACATATCCTGCAACGACTTTATTCCATCAGAGAAAAATGATTCCCGTTGGCGTCAACATCTCCTTTCAACTGGTTATCTTCTACAAAATGAGAATTTTTCAAATTTCTAAATAAAAAGGAGCCAGACAGATCCAAATCTGGACTATACGGCGGGTGGCCCCACTCAAAAAAGTTATGACTACTTTGTAAACCCGCATATTCTGTTGAAGGAGAACATCCTTGTGATACAAACCAGGATGCTTTTTCTCAATTGTCGTATGTACAGTAGGCAACTGATATTACTGTAGTGTGCTTCAATGTGTATTGAACAAGAATAATTCATGTTTGATTCCAAAAGACGGTGGCGCTGAGCTTCCTAGCTGAAGACTTGTATGAGGACGTAAAAATCTCTTATGGACTCATTGCATAAACTATTAGTTTTGTTTCTAGATTCCACTGATATATCCAAGTCTCATCGCATGACGTTATCTTAACGAACAAGTCAGGGTCTGCATCCAAAGAAACCAATAAATTCTGAGAAATTTAATGCTTAAGCCGGCATTTCTCAACTTTTCAATATCTGCGATCCATACCAGTTTTAATTGAACTCCTCTAACGCTTTTAGAAGTTCTAAGAAAATTTATTTTATTCATTTTTTTCTTTGATCCGGATATACCAATAAGTTTAATATCTCCCTACAAATTCGAAAATTACGCACTTCCCTTTTATTACGTAATATCTCTCCAAGGAATACACCGTAAAGGTTGAGAATGGCTAGCTTTAGGAACTTTTGTTGAGAAGTCAACAATCTTGGAACCTCCCTTACTAAAACTCGACTATCATGCAGAATTATTAAAACGCTTCGTTCAGATATATTTAATGCTTCAACAACAGTAAACGCTTTCCAACGATTTTTGAAAACTATTGTTTCCATTTTCCAACAAACATCGGGATTGGTTGTGTTTGAAATTATTCCATTCTTTGAGTCATCTTCAAGGGATTCACAACCCCATCGAAATTGTTTTAACTAATACCACAATCATTCGTTCGTGGATATTTTAGGACATGTTCCTTTGTTAAAAATATGCCAACACTGCTATGTTCCAGTTTCACAAAACTCACTTTTTGTTGCAACACTTCATAAAACACATAATAATGAACGAATTGAAATCAAATTTGACACCTAAGTAGGTATGGTTGTCACTATTGAACGTTACTTGGAAATAATAGTCAGTGGTTCTTATTATAGCTACGTAGATATGTCTTCTAGTATCCCTCGTAAAATGAAAAATTTTATTGATGCACCGTAAACCTACAGAATGAAAAAGCCATCAGCAAACTAGAAACAATAACTATGTTCATATTTAACTCAATACAATGAGGTGAGACGTTACTTTGGGCTGTTGAGAGACGTTTTATTACAATTTCCGGCCGAGAGTCAAATTATCGACGGTAGGTCTACGTTCGCAGTTAGCTGTTCCTTTCTGTACATCTTGGGTACTGACTAAAGAATAGCGTCAACTTATTTTTTTATATCTCCGAAAAGGGGATTAAAAGCAGGACAGTGTATGCAGCGTATATACAGAACACTTTATTAATAACCCTAGAGAATGGCATGACTTGTTTTTCAGAAATGAAATAGAGTGCTCTAATTCCCTGGAAAATTCAAGGATATTTAATGACGGCTCATAAAATTGGTAACACGGTTGCTATTTTCCATATTATACTTTGTATGGAAAAATAAATCGGAAATAGAACTGTAAAAATCTGGTCGGTGTAGGTGTTTCCTTGTAAGTTGTAAAAATTAATCGTTGGCGAGGTCTTTTAGTAGATTATAACCCTAATTCCGATAATGCAGTTTTCCGCAAAATGTAATGTTTCGAGTTTACTGGAAAAGATAATATATTTTTAAATAATCACTGAAATGTAATTTAGTGTTCCTAGCGAGCAATTGTATATAAAGTCTCTCAAGAATAAAAATTACTAGTATGGATTCATCCATTTTAGGGTTCCGTAACCCTTTATAATTTCGTCATATTGTATAACTTCGTCATTTTTTTTTCGTTTTTAGTGATAAAATTTTGTATGCACATGCTTTCAATTTGACTCAAAAATAGAGGTGAAGCGAAATTTCCCGTCCAAGAATGCCATGGCAACATGCGATCATGTAATATTTTTATTTAGTCTCATTATTCGTGATATGCCTCCAAATTTGCTTGCAATGTCCCCCCCTCCCCTTTTAATTACTAAATTTTAAAAAACGAATAGATGTAAAAAGGCGAAAATTGGGAAATTACATTTAGTCATTTATGTATGAGAAATTGTTTTATATTCACTCTAGTAAGTTTTAATAAGGTTTTTCACAAAACTTAATTACTTATAATGAAATTTGACAGACACATACTTGTAATTAACCCCCAAAGATAAACATGAAGCAAAATAACAACGTCAACAACACCGTAACGTAACTCTTTGGCATATCAAATCTGGTCGCCATTTCACAACAGAACGTCGTAACATTACAGGCTCTCATCCCTTGTCGGCTTTTGGTCGTCGCATTAAAGAAATGTTACATGTCTGAGCGGCAACCCGCAACGTCCATCTCACTTGGAAGAATGCATGAACTGATGGGATGAGATAACGTTACGCGTTGATGATAGGCAGCAATGTTCGGTTTTATCTCCTACTTCATTTTCTGTCGCGTATACAAAATGTTTGCGGTGGAGTTCTGTCTGTAAGCACGTCAATGTTTTGATCAGTTTTATGTAATACAATTGATACTATAAAATATATCTACCCGGCCATGATAGAAACGACTGACTATGTTACCTAGTAGCTTTCAATAGTGACAACATTTTTATGGTTGTGTCAAATATGATTTAAATTCGATCATTATTTTGTATCTCATGAAGTATTTTGTGAAACTGGAACATCACAGGGTCATTAAATTGTTAACAAAGGAATATAATTGTCTTAAAATATACACGAACGGACGAATACCATAAGGAGACGATGGATCATATTTTATGGTAAAATTTTGTCCAAAAGTTTCGATGAGGTCTTAAATCCATTGAAAATGTGATTCAAGAGGTGGATGACCTTCAGATGCAACCGATCCTGTTGTAAGCCGGCAAGTGGAAACAATGGATAAGAACAAGCGATAAGACTTCACACAAAATCTTCAGCTAGGAAGCTAATAGCCAGCGTCCAGAATATGTGTCGAAGGGCACTATAATAACAATAGTTAAGTACCGTAATACATTAACAAAAGTACTCACGACTATTCATCAAAAAATCCTAGTTAAAGTCACAATAATATTCTTGTTCACAATATGCGACTTCACAAATCAGCCAAAGTAACTTCTTTGAACTAAACCACGAGCCATATAGGTCCAAATTTGATACCGTTTGATTTCCTGATTCAGAAATTTAACATAAAACTTCAGTACTTCAGAGGACGCCATTTTTGCAGAGAAAAACCAGGTATCATCTTTCTCCTGATGTTATCAAGTCGTTGCGAACAGGTGGCGCAAAGTCATAAAAAAAATTGTCTTTTCTTTCATTATTAGGACAAAACTTTTCTAGTGCCCCTCGTATAACGACATCTGAAGCAAATATAGTTAATAGGACTAGAATATTTTGTCGAGGTTTAGTGGAATTAAGAATAAGTCAATAAGTCACAAAAACTATAATCGCCCATCACAACCAATTATTGTAAAAAATTTCTAAAATTGTGCATCAGAAATCCTATTATATCGTAAATTTTTTATTACTGTTTATCCGTTTTTAGTAAATAAGAGTAGGAAAACTATTTTCCAAAAAATGTAAATATTATAAAAAATTATAGTAATAATTACCAATTTATAATAACAAAAACATAAATTTATTTATTTTAATATACTTCATGACACTAACCAAAGGTATACTTTTATATGTATAAAAAAATTAAAAACCGTTATAATAAAACTGATATTTTGCTTGTAATATGTAAAAAGTTAGCATCAGGGAAGAAAATATTCATATGAAATTATGATTAAAGGGAATTAATAAAATAACCCAATAAGCTATTTGACTCTATTAAATTTACACTTTGTGCTCCTAAAAAATTTTAGAGTAAAAAAACACATTTTATATATTTTCTGAATAAAACATTTTTATATTCCGTAAAAAACGTAAATTTATTAAAGATATTTTTTATGTTTGATCACGAAACGGAAAGCGCTCCATGATTGGTTGCAACTCTGGTGAAGTAAACAGGAGGTCCAGTATACCAATACCCGATTTTGACAATTCCTGGTGTTATCGAGCGATTTCGAGTTAACTGTTGATATATTTCTTTAGTTTAGTTATTTTTCAAGTTTCTTTGTTATAAATCACAAAATGGAGATAAATTATGCATAGGCCGACCACAGTAACCTTCCTGCATTTATGATTGATTGGACTTTTCTTTAAAAATAATCCAGATTTGATGCTGTGATTCTCAAAAACATGAAAACGACAATGTAAGCATTACTGACCACTTACTTATTTGAAGAAATCTCTCAAGAATCACACCAAAAACTTGAATATAAAATCACGATATAGCTTTTGTCAACAATAAGTTTTCCCGTGATTTATAATAAACTTCTTTGGTTTTATAGATCAACCTATGGAGACAACGCGATTGGCAACGTGCAACTGCATCAGGAATCCGACATTTGCACAGCCAAATATAAAATATGCCCAGAGTATAAAATGAAAAATAGTCCCTACAATTCAACAATGGCAGTAGACGAGAACGAGGGCGAAATTTTAAGTTGTCAGGGCCACGACTGACCAGCTTCAACTGGAGATTGCAAGCATGCGATTGCCTTTTTGATGAGGGTCCATAAAAGAAGTAAATGAACCTCTGCAGAATGTCACTGGAATAAACATACTTTGTCCAAAGTAGGAACTTCCTTTAAGTATATTACTGTGTAGCAGTTCCACACCATCCCAGTTCATCAATGCTTTTAATAAAATTTCTTATAAAAACAAAAAAAGAAAAATAGATAACTGCGAATTGTTAAAATATCAAAGTGCGTATTAATGTGACGAGCCGAGCGCGTGACGAGCCGAGCGCGTGACGAGCCGAGCGCGTGACGCTCCCGTGACGAATACGTTGCGAACTTACAGTGAGACCTCTTTAAATTTTTCCGATTTCTATTGATGTCGAGGGCCTTCGGCGGCAGGTTTTAAAGCAGGTAATAAGTGCATTTGGGTTACAAGAAGTCAATGTTTTTATAGTTTTATTGTTTGCAAGTAGCTCGACCGAGACTCGCAGTGATCCATTTTCTGTCGGTTTTTTTGGTGCGAAATTGGTTTATGACACGCTCTTTCGAAAAAAATTACTTTGCAGCGACACTGACGACACGAAATTTTTTTATTTTCTGTTAATGAAATGAAATTTATTTAGCACTTGGATACATACACTGATTAAAAGTTGTAAGTAAGTGAATGTGGAATGGTTCAAAGAAAATAGATTGAATTTAGAGTGGACGTGCAATTGATTTCAAAATTTGTGAGTTAAAGACAAAAAAATTAAAAGGCATTAATTATATGTTGTTCATAAGTGAATATGGAGTAGTCCGAAGAAAATATGTTGAATTTAGAGGAGACCTGCAAATAATTCCAAAATTTGTGAGTTATAGACAAATATTTTAAAAAAGAAAAAAGTGGATGTGTGAAATGGAATTGAGTTAGAAATTTTGCAGAGACCAGCAAAAAGAAAATTTTGAGTGTATGTCAAATGAAAATAAGGTGCTGACAATATACTTCTCTTTTGGAAATGACTGGTTCTATTTTGCTTAACAATATTCAAGGTCTAACGGAAAAAATTTTGGTGAAATCTCTGTATAGTCCGCGAATATAGCGCACTATCTTGAATAAAAGGTCAAGATTGGAAATTCTAGCAAATTTATAGGTCCAACATATTAGCGGACTATACAGAAATATCACCAAAATCGCTCCGTTAGAAATTGAATATCTGTTAAACAAAATAGAACCAGTCATTTCCAAAAGAGTATACAGGGTGTCTGAGAAAATGTGGGAAATCTCCAAGATATGAAAAAAAAAAAAATGTGAAAGGCATACTACAAGTTCATATAAACTTTTTTCGTATAGGCCTCCTCTTCGGAGATATGGGCTCCCAAAGAGCTGCAATGGAATGGAATATTTCAATTTTTTTTAATACGATATATACCAGGTAAGACCCTTCAAATTAATGCTTTCGATATTATTAAGCAAGATGAAAGAATTTTTCAGAGTAAGAAGTAAACAGAAGAAGTTAAATGCTTGCGTTTGAGCAAGAGGTGGTCATTTTCATCATTTCCTGTAACTGTAATCAACAATAACAATAAAGATATTTTTCTTTTAGCGATGTAGTAAAACAATTTACGTTTTTCATTTCTATATAACATAACTGGATTTATCTCCTAAACGTAGTCAAAATCGAGGAAACACTAAGGAGGTACATTTTGAAAGACATTTAACTTATTTTACACGAATGAAGTCAAAAAGGGGAAAGTCAGTGGCATACATATTTCGACACAATAAATAATAATCTGTTAATCTTTAGGTACGCCCCTGGAGCCGTTATAATTTAATGTTTATATCCGAAATATTTTCCTTCATAAATGTATTACGCTTCAGATCTGGAGTAATACACCTGTATTACGACATGCATTACCAACGATTGCAAAAAAACTACTAGAAATTCCTAAACGGACCTTCGACTGGAAATAAATTACGGCAGTGTCCTCTAAGATACACTTCTCCGATAACGCAGTAGGAATAGCAGAACATCTCTATCAATGCATGGCACATTTTTGCAATAGACTAATAGTTTTAAAGGTGTCATTTTTAACGCCTGATGAAATAAGAAACCTACCTCCCAGGGAACTACCTACCAGAATTCGCAAAAAATATTAATGCTTTGAGCATTTGAGCAACAATTTATTTGCTCTAAAAAATTTTTATTCAAAACATTTTAAAAAATAATTATTAAAATAATATTTCACTTAAATATCAACAAATCAACGAATAATTTTATTTTATTGGAAAAATATAGATAATAATACAAAAATAATGTACCATTTTTACAATTACGTCACGTATAAACCTAATTATTATTTCTTTTTCTAGCTGAAATCTTATTTCACTTTCTTTCATAATTTATCAGAATGTAATCTTCTGCATAGCTTTGGGAGCGGCCTCTTTTATTGTTTAGGCTTCTAATTAGTGTTTAGCTGTTAAAGGAGTTTACATATTACCTCCAAAAACAATATATATATATATATATATATATATATATATATATATATATATATATATATATATATATATATATATTACGATTTCCTCTCCCTACAACTATGTATTGTATACATTTAACAATTGGTCTACAAAATTTAGTCTGTCAAAAAGCTAGTAACGGAAGTAATTAAAATTCGCATATAATTAACAAATTTAAGTCGATTTTTTAATAACATACAGTTCGTTTTGAAACTTTTTTTTCACGGACGTAATCTATGAATATATTTAAAGTTAACGTATTCATTCAACAACACCTCATCAATTTAAAACTATTCATAACTAAAAAACATTTTTTTGACTGAGAGTAGTTTTGATTAAATGAAAGCTAACAAGTTGGAACTATTCCGGATAATTTCGTTAATATATAAAATATTGGGTCGGTAAGAAAGTATTTTTGGTTGTCACACATACAGGGTGTCCGGTAAGTACTTCTTAATTTCTCGGGAGCATTCAGGGGAGGTCAAAATAACCCTACTTTGTCAAAAAAAATTCCTAAACTGTTCCTTAACGGAGATACAGAGCCCTAAAGGGGTACCCTATCGGCCCTAAGTTTTGAACCGACATGTATAATTTAATGAAATTTTAATATTTTATAGAGGCCATAAAGACTCATTAAACCATACTATAGTAGATGTTTTAGATCATCAGAGAAGTCGGGAATGGACTTGCAGCCACACTCGTTGAGACTAACTTTTGACAGGTGTCATTTTACAGAGCTAAAAACTGATTTTTTTAAATACTTTGGTCATTCCTCTTCAAAAAAGGGACTCTAATTTAATTTGATAAAACTGGCGATTTTCGAGATAAATCGGTTTTTAAGCGAAAAACTACAAACAGGTAAAATCAGGTTCTTATTGTTAATACCTACATAATGAATTACTATTGACGGAACTTGTCAAAACCGCCTTCGAGTAAAAATAATTTTAAAAAATGGAAGAATATTCTTACGCGGAGTATCCTGATAAGGATTTACTTAATGGTAAAGCGCGGTCAAAGTCTTCGAAAACAAGACTTTATGCCGACAGATTTCCAGCTCGAACGTTGCCATGTCCAAAAATCTTTCAAAGCGTTAATCGTAGCCTAAGGGAAACAGGTAAAAGATGATTAGAAAATAATTATTAGAGCGAACGAATTAATTTTTTACATGTTTTATTCAGAGTCATTTTTGCCGCGATGTGGCGATGTGGGCCCTCCCAGGAGAGCACGAGACCCTCACGTAGACGAACAAATTTTGCAAAATATTGCTGACAACACTTCAAACAGCATAAGAAAGCTCGCGACACAAAACAATGTTACAAAATGGATTGTACATGAAACTTTAACAGAACAGTTACTTCATCCGTACCACGTTAAAAAAGTACAAACTATGTGTTCGGGTGATTATCCCGCAAGACTTCAATACCCCAACTGGTTTATACAGCAACATAACCTAAATCTAATTTTTCTAACCTATTTTGTTTACCAATGAGGCCGGTTTTACAAGAGATGCCATAATAAACTCGCACAATTTACATTTTTGGGCTGACGAAAACCCGCACGCTATTATTCAAAACAAACACGAAGGTTTATTGTAAATGTGTGGGCTGGCACCATCGGAAATAACATTATAGATCCATTTGTTTTGGAAGGAAGACTCAATGGTGAGATTTATTTACAATTTTTGCAGTAAAATTTAAATAATTTATTGGAAGATGTATCACTTGATAGAAGAATGCAAATGTGGTACACGCATGATGGTGCTCCACCTCATTTTAACAGTATAGTACGTCAACACTTAACTAACATTTTTGGCCCTCGATGGATAGGTCGAGGTAGGTCTGTTTTATGGCCACCAAGGTCCCCAAACCGAAATCCCTTATACTTTTACTTTACTACACATCTAAAAGAACTAGTTTATTCAACACCAATAAATACTAAAGAAGAACTACTAGCGAGAATTGCACAGCATTCTAACGAAGTCCGTAATAATGCCGAAATATTATTTACAGTACATTGGAAAAATCTTCGAAAAATAAAAAAATGTATTGAAATACATGGACCTCATATTGATCATTTTCCAAAATAACCTTTAAACGTTTTCACTATTTTTGCATTTCAATAACACTGTAAATTAATTGATCCCCGATCAACCCTTTGAAAGGTTTCTGGACTTGAGAATGTCTAAGCTGGAAATCTTTCAGCATAACATCTTCTTGCCTTCGAAGAGCGAGACAGCAATTTCAAAAAATTAAAGCATATCGGCATAACCTGCATATTTTATTTTTACCTGTTTGTGTTTAGCATTGGTAACTTTTGAAATTTTCGCATAAATACCTATTTTATCGAAATAAATAAAATACTTTTTTTGGAAGGAATGAAATATTTAAAAAATCAGTTTTCAGCTCTGTAAAATGACACCTGTCAAAAATTAGTCCCGAGGAGTGTGGCTGCAAGTCCTTCTCTGATGATCTAAAACATCTACTGTAGTATGGTTTAATGAGTCTTTATAACCTTTATAAAATATTAAAAATTCATTAAATTATACAAGTCGGTTCCAAACTTAGAGCCGATAAGGAAAACCGTTGGGTACTCCTTTAGGGCTTTGTATTTCCGTTAAGGGGTACTTGAGGATTTCTTTTTATGATAAAGAAGGGTTATTTTGACCTCCCTGTATGCTCCTGAGAAATCAGGAGGTACTTATCGGACACCCTGTAGAGTGCGTTGCAATTGTTTTGAAAGACTTCTGTCAGATCTACGTTTTTTTTTTGATATTTGATATCAATCACATATCGGTTACTTTTGAAGCAACTTGTGCATAATTTTGTTTGTAGCTGTTAGTTTAGGGCCAGTTTTAACATGGAGTGCAGAAACGAACATTTTCGGCATTTTGGACTAAGATGCTCGATATTTGGGTACCGCATGAATTGAAAGAGATTCATTTAATACAACGAATCAATATTTGACATAAGCAACTCACGGGCAATGAAACCGACCCTTTTTTGAAGAGAATCATCACTGGTGATGAAAAGTGAGTCATTTACAGTAACATAATTCGAAAATGATAATGGTTCAAGCGTAATTCACCAGCACAAACCACATCAAAAGCTGAATCGCATCCAAAAAATTGCATGCTGTCAGTTTGGTGGGACTACAAAAGTATTGTGTATTTTGAGCTGCTTCGAAGAGGTCGGGCTATAAATTTAGATGTTTACTGTCAACAACTAATGAAACTGGATGAAGCAAATCAAAGAAAAAAGGCCAGAATTGGCCAATCTCAAAGAAATTGTGTTCTATCATCATAATGCAAAGGCTCACTCATCTTTAGTAATTCGTGGGAATTTATTAGAACTTGGCTGGGAAGTGATGTCGCATCCCCATACAGCCTTGACTGCACTATCTGATTATCATTTATTTTGAAGTTTGCAAAACTCTTTGAATGCTGAAATTTTTCACAAATGATTATGACCTTTAGTCGGTTGGTACAGTTTTTTGCTGATAAGGACCAAAATTTCTATGAGTGCAGAATCATAAAGCTGCAAGAAAGATGGCAAAAGGTCATTGCACAAAATGGAAAATATATAACTGAATAAAGCTTATTCTTTGTATAAAAAAATGTGTTTTATTTCATACTACAAAATTACTTTTTTGCCTGCCTAAAATTTTTTTTCCCTTAATTATTAACTTTTTATTAGTTTAGTTTATGATTATTTAATGCGAATAATAAACTAATAATATGATTTTTTTTCAATTTTTCAAATAATTAGCTTAGCCAAATTTCATCTGAGAACAAAAACCGTCGGTATTTTGAGAAATCGTAAGATATTTTCTACTTTAACGGATTAAGAGTATAGAATTTCGTGTCAAAAGATATTAAAAATGACCGAGTCAATTAAGAAATTATCTGTTTAGATCCTTACTAAACAAATCTCCTTCTCTTTATTTAAATACGTATCAATGGATGATTTCAAAACTGTTTGTTAGGGAACTGGCTGTGATTATAATCTATTATTTCTAACAGTCACTAATTTTATAATAATTATGAAAATACACTTTAAAAGATTTAAACATATTTAGTAACTACAAAAATTACGGACACAGAATAATAAAAGGTTATAAAAATATAGATAAGATTGTATTCTAGCATTTTATACTTACAATTAGTCAAAATAGATGGAAAAGTTCAGCGCAAAAAGTGATACACTGTTCCAAAGTATATTCGGATATCGGTTTATGTAAATAAATATCGAGCATAAATATCCATACGTGGTAATACATCCTATTCCTACTTTACAGGCTTCTAAAAAATTGACTCTGATTTTCTCGCCATTTAAATAAATATGCTTGTTTTTAAACATAACTTTCCCTGACCATTAAAAAATTATCTCTCAAAATGATAATTAAAATTAATACCAGTGCGCGAAAATACCAAGACCTTCCAACATTTAACACAGTTTAAAAACAGTTAAGGTTACTATTAACAAAAATGTAAACTTATAAACAAATCAATTTAGCAAGTGTGCTTTGTTTTGTAGTTTTTAAAGATATTTTAAGCTGCGCCCACATTAGTAAAAACTTGTGTGTGGCATGCGACAAAAATTTGCGTGCGTTTGTATGTAGCGGACCAATCCATACTCGCATAAATTATTACAAATTTACGCCGTATCCCACACAAAACGTAAATTTTTACTAATGTGGACGCGACTTTAGATATATTGTTATATGTTATATATTGATACACAATCTATTTAGGATAGCGTATTGATTGTGCAGTCATTACAAATTTACGCCGTATCCCACACAAAACGTAAATTTTTACTAATGTGGACGCGACTTTAGATATATTGTTATATACTATATATTGACACACAATCTATTTAGGATAGCGTATTGATTGTGCAGTCATTACAAATTTACGCCGTATCCCACACAAAACGTAAATTTTTACTAATGTGGACGCGACTTTAGATGTATTGTTATATGTTATATATTGACACACAATCTATTTAGGATAGCGTATTGATTGTGCAGTCGGTTTCTGATGAAATATTGTTTAAATGTTCTCAAGTACAATGTATTTATTTATAGTCAAAGTACTGAAAAAAACTTAGAAATGACATATTGTATGACATTAGTGGCAGGCCCAAGTGATTCTAATTTACATAACATTATTCAGCTGGTAACACGTTGCTATAAAGTTCAGGACCGAACTTTAAATTTTCTGCGCAATTTTATATAAAATTATTCCAATTAAAGACTAAGTACATAGCATAAAAGATTAAAATACAGGAAACACCAACTAATTTGTATTTATTTGTACCCAAAATTATTAACGAGTTTAAAGCACTACAATAAAATAAAAATTTCAGGCACTTTGGGCTAGTATGGCACGCAACAATAATTTATTGACCTAGGAAAATTCCGTACTCCCTATATCACATGATTGCAATCATTTTTATGTCATTTATCTGTCAGGCTCACAAAAGTATTTAATAATATTTATAATACTGGAAAAGTTCCCCAGAGTTGGTTGAAATCAACATTTGTGACCTTACCAAAAAAACGAAATGCAAAAAGGTGCGATGAATATAGAATTATAAGCCTTATGAGCCACCTACTTAAGACTTTCCTAAAAATCATCCACAAGAGATTATACAAAAAATGCGAAGAACAACTAACACGCACACAATTTGGATTTCGCGATGCTCTGGGTACACGGGAGGCACTTTTTGCTGTCCAGGTCTTGTTCCAAAGATGCAGAGATGTCAACTGCGATATATATGCATGCTGTGTGGATTACCAGAAGGCATTCGATAGGGTAAAACACGACGAGCTTATATCAATACTTGAAGAGATCAGCATAGATGATAAAGATCTGAGAATAATCAAAAATATTTACTACAACCAAACTGCTAACATAAGAGTAGACAACCAGTTGACAGAAGCAATCTCAATAGAACGCGGAGTAAGGAAAGGATGTATACTGTCCCCGATGCTATTTAATGTTTATTCTGAGCATATCTTCAAACTAGCCTTGGAAGAATGTGATGAGGGAATACTAATCAACGGTGAACGTCTGAACAACATCAGATACGCAGACGACACAGTGGTATTCGCAGACAGTCTGGAGGGATTGCAGATGTTGATGACAAGCAAAACTGAAGTAAGTAAGCACTATGGGTTAGATTTAAATACAAAGAAGACAACATATATGGTCATCAGCAAACGCCCAATCCTAAACACACAACTGACCATCAACCAACAAACAATTGAAAGGGTTGAAAGCTATACATACCTTGGCACCAATGTAAACAGTCAATGGGATCACTCATTGGAAATAAAACAACGTATAGCAAAAGCCAAAGCAGCGTTTACAAAAATGAGCACCGTCTTCAGAGGCCGTGATCTGCCGCTGAAAACCAAGGTCTTCATACTACAGTGCTATGTTTTTCCAGTTCTGCTCTACGGAACAGAGGCTTGGACGCTCTCTGAAGCGTCCATTAAAAAACTTGAAGCGTTCGAGATGTGGTGCTATAGGCGCATCTTAAGAATCTCCTGGGTCGACCGAGTCACAAATAATGAAGTCCTGCGCAGAATGGGAAAGGAGTGCGAAGTGATCAAAACAATTAAAAAACGCAAATTGGAATACTTAGGACATATTATGAGAAATGAACAGCGATATAACCTCCTCCAATTAATTCTGCAAGGGAAGGTGTACGGCAAGAGGGGGCCAGGACGAAGACGAATCTCTTGGCTCCAAAACTTAAGAAAATGGTTCAACATGAGCACGACTGGACTGTTCCGCGCAGCTGCCAACAAAGTAAGAATAGCCATGCTAGTCGCCAACATTCGGAACGAATAGGCACCGCAAGAAGAAGAAGATCTGTCAAATCGACGAGTTCTCTCAGTACTTTGAGTATACAATGTTTACAAATCAGACGATACAAAAAGCAAAAAAATCATTATTAACGATATATCTGCAAACAAGTCATATTTATTATTGTTAGAAAAACTTGATACCTAACGATGTTTTGGGGATGCATATCTCAGTATTTATCCAAGACAGATTTATTAAATTTGAGATTCTGTGATTACGAGTACGTCTCAGGTTATGAGTTAGAGTGGAGATGAGTCGCTTGAAATGTGTAAATAGTGCCCAGCCTTTTTTTTTTTAACTTGGCTGCATTCTTCTTTTATAACTTTCCGGCGCCCTATCATGCACTTTGAGGCCATCTACAAAATTTGGCCACTCAACCTATTACGACAGGTTAAAGTATATAGATCATTCAGTAAATAATAAACACTTAAAAAAATATTTTAAAGATAAAATTTCTTTTCGAACGGCAACATAAGCAAATATACGCACATATTTAATTTAAGTCACCTTAATAAATCCCAATATACCAGTTATTGGCAAAGTGTCTGACGCAAAAATTTGCGATGGCGACGGGTATTCCTTCTCTTTCTAGTTTCCTCGCGATCTAACCAGAACGCGTGACGTAGACGGAGCGCGTCACAATATTCATAGAAGGTCGATGTTGCCATGTCGATGAAAATGCTAGTAAAGCTGGAGAACGAACTCGAGAAAAGATCAAAATGTTTAAATGACATTATTTTTTTTCAAAAGGTACAGACAGTAGTATTGTTTACACCATTAAAAAGTTTAAGAAATTTTAGACAATTTAGAAATGTATATATAAAAAAGTTGTTTATGTAAATTAAATAATACTCGTCTAGTATGGCTATTAATGATATTGAAAACATTTTTTTCTGATCCAACGTTTAATATTTTTCTATTGCTTTCTTCTTCGTTTCTTTATCTGGCGTGTTTTGATTGATATAGCTTTGTGTGATAAGAAGCTATTTCTTTTTTCTCTATAATGAAAAACTTTTTTCTGATCCAATATTTAATATTTTTCTATTGCTTTCTTCTTCGTGTTCTTTATTTAGGCGTATTTTTGGTTAACATAGCTTTGTGTGATACGAAGCTACTCCTTTTCTCTCTATAATGATTTATCCTTCCCGGTTATTAATGTTTTTCTAAAATTAATTGTTTTTTATAGCTTTTGGTTCTCTAATTTCCTAAATTGTCTTTTTATTACATTAGTACATATTGTATTTTCGCGTATCTTTTCTATTAGTCTATTCAGTACAATATACTCAATAGTGTGCTTTAGTTCTATTTATTCTCATTAGTCTTCTTGCCCTTATTAACCTTCTTTTCTTTCAGTTACATTGTTCGCCACAGTTAATTTACTGTTTTTAATCATTATTTCTAAATGTTTCATAAAGAACCCAATGCAGATATTATTTGTGTTATTATGACATTATGTCCTTCTATCGTGATTTCATTATCACGTTTGGCATGATGGAAACAATCTTTGATTTTTTTACACTGTATCGCATTGTACTGGAGTTGTAATGTAACTATGCGCTTTATAATTATTTGCGAGACCTAAACTTCGTAACCGTTTCTAAAATATAGGAAGATTTTGGCTATAATGTACCTCGATAGTCAGCCGACCTAGTCGATGAAAACAAAGAAATGGCATTTAGTCCATTCCTGGTGTAAAGGTGATGACTCGGTCGCAAAAGCCTCATCCGCAGGGCGCATCGAAGTGCAGGAGAAGTCGACAACATAATAATTAGAATTATTTAAATGAAATGAATATGATTAAGCTAAATCCAGTTTGTTTTATGTTTATATCTTAAAAAAAAAATTACTCCATACAGAAACCATGATCTACTTAAAATATATTTTGTGATACATCGGGTATTTCGTATTTAAAGGAAACCTATACCATGATGTCATAAAACCATTTTTTGACAGAACAAGCCGTTTAGGTTACGATGAAGTAACTCTACACACGAAAATCTTCGCTAAAAACAACCTGAGAAATTTTTCGCGAGAAACATCAGATGACACATTTTCATAAATCTACCCAGATATAGCCGAAAAACAAAAAGTTCGGAAAGAACATCATCCAGGCCAGACAAGCAAAAAAACTTTAGCGATGCAGAATACAATAACTCATACTTCTACTATTCCAGACTATTTTTATGCGCCTATTTTTGTTTATCTATTTATAGTTAACGAGGTCGTGTAAAAATAAAAACACCCCCAAGAAATTAAAATCTTTAAGTATTTAGCGGGCGAATTGGGTGGCTAAAAATAGCATTTAAAAGTGCCTCTATCTTATCATCGTTTACTGTCTGTGTGATCATGATACAGCCGTTGTGACGAAATATCTTTTGCGTCGCAAGAAGGGTATCTGACCATAATTATTTTAGGAAAATTTTCTTTGTAAAGACACTATTTTAATTTGAGTCATCGAATAAATAAATAAAGACATTTATATAAGCAGTTATACAAGATGCCCCATAAGTAATGGGACAATAGCATATCCACAATGTAAATGCTGCGATTTAACCAAATCTTTCTCAGTTCAAAAGTTAATAGTTACTAAGATTTAGGGTAACAACGTTTAAATTTTTGGTTATTTTAAATACGTTTGGAAAAAATTTAAATATTTAAACATTTGGCGATTAGTTTTTTTTTAAGACAAAGAATCCATTTTATCCATATTTTTATTGTTAGTTGTAGAGGGTGCTACTTTCGGTATTGTGTTTTTAAGCGTCATCACATACAACAAACATAAAACATAACACCTTTGTGTACCTTTCAAGCTGTTTTCGTATCTGTTCTACATAAAAAAAAAGAGTACTTTGTAAATTTCGTTAAGACCCCTTAAATATTTTATTTTAAAATTTCTAATAGAAATCAATATTAAATATGATTTAGGATCATTATAATTTTCCAAAAAAATGAGTTGATTGAAACAAAACACATAGACGCTTTAAAATTTAATTTACAAGTTAAGGAACACATTTTGAAAAAAAAAAGTTTCAAATAAAAATTGTAGAGATTTTAAAAACCAACAATTTGAGCTTTGGGCGAACATTTTGGTTAATTTCTTATTGCAACAAACTCTCGCAATTGTCCATTTTTTCATATCAATTTTTTATTGCAAAATTAACTTTTTTTTGCACTTTTTTGCTTTTAAAGGGAAGCCCTCGTCTTTCTAAACAAAATGATATTTTATAATAGTAAATCGGATAATTTGTTGCTGAGATATTGCTAATTGTTTATCCCAAAACGCAAATGTTGATTGCTATACCTTTTTTTGTGTAAACATTTTGACCTCCACAAAGGTTCAATCTTTTCGTGAAGGCTTAAATTTTCATCTTGTTAGGGGCAAATGAAAAAAATTATTTTCAATCCCCTTAAATATCGTTTTAAAAAAGGTTTGTTTTTTTTTATAAAGAAATAGAGTTCTCGCGCGCGGGAAAACTGAACTCGCAGCTTCAAATCAGCAGCGCTCGGAAAAATTCGCCGTATTTCAGCAACGAATGGACCAATTACGGTGTTTTTTTTAAATCTGGGGTAGCGCTCAAAAAATTATGAATATAGCACATCCCCTTTTTTAGAACGATATTTAAGAGGTTGAAATTAATTTTTTCATTTGCCCCTAAGAAGATATCAAAATTTAGGCCTTCACGAAGTGATTGAGCCTTTATGGAGGTCAAAATATTCACCCAAAAAAAATTTATGGCAATCAACATTTTGCATCTTGGGATAAACATATAGCAATATCTCAGCAACAACAAATTATCCGATTTACTATTATAAAATATCATTTTGTTTAAAATGACGAGGGCTTCCCTTTAATATAAAAAAAAGTGCAAAAAATTTAATTAATGTTTATTGACATTTTTGCTGTAACAAATTAACAAAAATGATCGCACATAAGCTCAAATTGTAGGTTTTTAAAATTTCTACAACTTTTATTTGAATTTTTTTTCCAAAATGCATGTAGATTGAAAAAAATCTGTTTTAGTCAACTTTGACCCCCTTCCTCTTGGCCCCAAACTATTTTTTGCTCTTACATTGTTACATGGTTTGTTCTTACATTGACCCCAACACCTCCGGATAGGTCTCAACCATCTCGAAATTTATGTCAAAAACAGCTGCTAAACTTACTTGTGCATCAAAATTTTGTGTGTTATTAACATCTTTAATCAATTAAGCTTACAATGTCTAGGAATAAATTATTTTTAAACGTAGATATGCGAGATATATTAAGCATATACAAGCAAAACAAAATTTAAAGGGACCAGAGCTCAACAACCATATTTGAGGAGGTATCCAAACAGAAGACAGCCAGAATTAAAGTTCAAATTTTATTAACAATTAACACAAGAAATTTATATTAACAATTTTCACTCACAAGCTACACTTTACTTTCATTTATTTAGTCTCAACCAAAAATTAACGATTTGCAACTGAGATAAAGAACATTCAATGTCTTAGTTTTGGTCCGCGTTGCAGAAATCATGGTTGGGGAAGCATGGTGGAGAAATGTCCATCACACCCCATGCAAATAGAATACGTGGTAACGGTTTTGAAATCCAACCACTCTCCCGAGATACTTTTACCAACCAGAGCGGATTTGAAAAATGAACAAAATTTTTCCAAGGATTTCCTTGGATCTTGACAAGATGAAAGAATTGGAGTCGGAGTGTTCGGTACGAGCACGGCAGTAGAGAGTTTTACGCTCTCGGAGAACATGCAACGGTCTTTCAAGCAAACATTTATGCTATTTTGGAATGTAGCCATCTCTATGAGAGTGGCATAAACAACAATGAGATAACCAACATTTGCTCATGCAGTAGGGTTGTAATACTGGAATTAAAGTCTAGTGTTGTAGCTTTACGACTGATGTCTGAGTCCAAGTATGTATTGGATTAGACAGTGAACGGCTGCACAATCAAGGTTGTGTGAGTCCCAGGTCACTGGAGTATAAACCGAAATGAGGAACCGGATTTCCTGGAAAAAATGGAGTCCGCGATTGAACTATACAGACCCCAACCAATTCTACCAGTCCAATTACTGTCGGTAAGAGGGAATTAAAATTCCTACTGGAAAGTAAATTTATTAAAACCTGGAGGAAGGCTCCTGAAATGAGGTGTGCCATGGAACATGTAACTGGACCTAACGCACGATTTGCTAAAATTTACAATATTATCATCACATGAAGCTTAAAGTTAAAAATTTAAGGATGTAACAAAACTTTATAGAATCATTCCGTGCCTAATTTTCAGAAAAGAAAAGTTTATATGAACCTATTATGCCCTAGAGAGATCTAGGGTACAAGGTATTGAATTTTATAAAAACCATTAACCGTCTTCCTAAATATAAGGAATGCGGTGCAGTCTTGAAATGAAATTTGTCAAAAGTTAATAAAAAATACAAAATTGTATTTTACACTGATTTAACATTTTTATGTTAAACTTATTAATTACCTACTTTAATGTTTTCATTTTGTTGCAAAAATATGGTTGACCAGATACAGCAAACCACTTTTTTCTATTCATGTTTAACAACAAAGACAATAGAATATATGAAACACAAGCTGCATAAACATACATTCTTAGATTATCTATTAAGTTTTAAGAAGAAGTGTGCATATAGACATGCAACAGATCACCGTAACATAACGTAATCCTGCAACATTTCGTGTTACATGATGACGATAGAGTGTGATGAAGTTGGAGACATCACTGCGTAAAATCAGCATGAAACATTACTTTGTCCCATTCAAACTTGTAGCAGTAACATTTCTTTGATGCAATGGCCCAAGACCGACAAAAGATTAGAGTCTGTGATACAATGTTCTATTAATGACGTTGAATTAAAATGTCAAAAAGCCCAAATTGTGGTTTACCAATACCTCGAGGCAAATGCGTAGACTTACTAAGGGCTCTTGGTCAAGATTTATGAGAACTCAAAACCCTTATCACAGAAGGTACTACTGTAACTGATGTAGTACCTATAATGCAGTGTTATTTAGTGATAAAAAAGCAAACTTCTCTATGATGCTTAATGCTTCTCGTTCCAATAGTAAGAGGATATGATCCCATTTGAGATCTTGTGTGTCCACAGTAGAAATTAATCTTTGCTATTGAGTATGAAACTTTAAGATGCTGTCAACAATTTTTTTATTGATACCATTATAATCATATATTTCGTTTGCGCTATCACAATGGTTATACATTCCAGTTTTCTCATGTAAGTACTGATATAGTTAGACAGGAGGTTGAACAGAAATCTCACACAGTGGAGCCTGATAATGTCTCTGCTAAAATGTTTCAACTAGCCTTAGATTTTCTTTTGAAACCGCTTTCACACATAATATTTAGCTTGAAATAGAAATAGTTTCTGATACCTGGAACGTTGTAAAACCTATAGTTAAAAGGTAAAATGTCCCGATTAATAGTCTTTGATATCTCTGTCCACTCAGCCTACTCTGTATTCCCCTTAAAATTACTGAGTTTGTCTTATATCATCAATCGTCCTCATTTCTGGATGATAACAGAATTTTACTTATCCAGTCTTTATTTCATTGTTGATCAGTGTGTTTATAGTGTTGAGCGGCCACTTCAATTACACTCCTAGATCTGTCTAAAGCTTTTGATACAATTAATTTCCATAATTTGTTGATTAAGCTCCACTTTTATGGGATTCATAATAATGTTTATGACTGGGTGTCGAATTACCTAAGGCATCGATTTCAAATTACTATGCTAGTAAATTACCATCAGGTTGTAACAGAAATCAATTATAAACTCTCTCTTTTGTTTGACTGGCTGTGTATAAATAAATTAAAATTAAATTCTGCAAAAACAAAATTTATGGTGCTTGGAAGCAGAGTAAATTGTAAACATTTTATTGGTAATGATTATATGTATTGATGGCGTTAGGATTGACATGGAGGATCAAATGAAATACTTGGGTGTAATACTCGATCCTCAACTCAAATTATCTGGTAATATTGACATTATATGTAAAAAAATTGGAAAGACAATAGGTTTTTTTCTGTAGAGTATTCATGGTCAATGGTCAAAAAATGTAATTTCTAATACACTAATATATCCCCCTTTTAAATATTGTAGTTCCTTGTTATTAGTATGTAAATAAAGATGAGATTAACCATTTGCAACAAAATAAGGCAATGAGGATTAATTTAGGTTGCGATAGATATACACCTGTACAAATGATGTTACAATCTTTAAGACGGCTCCTTGTATAGAAGAGCATTGAAACAAGCAACATAATAATCATTTTTAAAATAAAAAATGATGATGCTATCTTAAGATCTATAAAGTCACCTAATTCCAAGATCTCAGAAGCACTCGTATCATGTGTGTTCTTAGGAGAACTTCGATATTCCATTTGAGTGTAGCATGTGTATGCAGAAAATTTTACTTAATACTGGTTTACGACTTTTCAATGCTCTACCGTTAGAATTGAAACAAATGACAAACATAAAATTATTGACCAAAAAACTTAAAAATTACGAAGTAGCCAAATGAAGAGTGAGTATTTAATTGTATATTTTGTATAGTAAGAGAATAGAAATTAAGATCAGCACTAAGTGTTTAGATAAGTATAATATTAATATTAGTAGCTAAATGCTAAATAAACGTTACTTCATTTCATTAGCTAGAACTGACTGTCACGAGATTTCTTCATCAGTTCTTGGAAGGCTTTGTTCTAGGGTTCTTCAGGGATCGGTGTTTGGACGTCTATTTTCTATTTTTACAACTGATTTTGTGGATGTTCCAAAGCACTGCCAAATCCATGTTTGCTGATGTCATACAATTATTTTACCAGTTTTTGCCCAGTGAGAAGGATGGGGCTTGCTTTTTAATAAATAATGACTTAAACTTATTAAAACTTGAGCTGATATGAACTGCTTAATGATGAAGCCATCCTAGCCACTACAGTTACTGATTGGTTCACCTAAAAGTTTGCAGTGCTTATTAACTGTCACCTTAGGTCTGACAAACATATTAACAATATTTGCCACAAAACATATTGTTGTTTGAAACAGCTGTTAACCAATTGTTAGATGTTAAAACGAAGAAATTGCTTATAAACTCCTTGATACTTGCTTATTTTAATTATTATGCCATCGAGTATAGCCCTTGTATTACTAATGAAGCACATGCTAATGTTCAAAATAACTATGCTGTTCCTTTTGCAACACCTGTGCCTCGATATGCCCATATAACTCTTTCTATTCTTAAACTAGACCTAAACTTAATGAAGTTCAGTTCATTCATTACATGTTTTGTGGTGAAAATTTTAAAACTGGTGCTCCCCAGTACTGTAAACTAACTCTTCAAACTCCCATTCATACTAGAGATTTACGGGGAACAGCTGGTTACTTGAATATATCAGCACATAGAACTTCTGCCTTTAGAATGTGCTACTCATATTGCAGTCCTCTAGTTCACAACAATATTTCAGATTGCCACAAACTTCCTGTTGGAGCTATTGAAGTTAAATTTAAAAGGGAAATTTTGAATGATTTATGTGATAGAAACATCCATCTCGACTTGTTTTGACTTGACTAAAATGTGGTTGTCGGACTTGCATTGTCTTTATTTTTATCTTGATAACGATTAGAGATACAACCTAATCGAAACGTCGTAAAAATAAATAAAAATAAAGACAATGCAAGTCCGACAACCACATTTTAGTCAATCTTCAACATTGTTTTGACCTGGCACTGTCACTCAGATCTTGTTGTTTATGGTCTTATTTAACTGACTTAATATTTTAACTTTAATAGCATGTTTTGTCTATTATTTTTATTTTGGGGCAGGGTTGATATCATTTTCTGTACTTTGTTCTTCTGTGCATTGCATAGCTCAATATTTTTTTTTTTGATTAGATTAGAGTAAAATATGCACATTCAAAATCATAATAAAAAGTGTTAGGAGGTCTTAGGTATTGACTTTTATGAAAGATTACTGACAGTTTTAATGCTGAATGGTATGAATCACAATCCACCAAACCATCACACTTATCAAATGAATAACATCCAAAAATGATAAAACAAAGATCAAGGATAGAATTGCAGTTATTTAATACAGGATTATATTGAGATAAGCTTAAAAACGATACTAAATCACAAATACAACATGCAACTTTCTGTTGCAAATTTAAGATTTGTAGGAAATAAACTAGGGTAGTCGTCATCACAAACAAACCGTGTAATTTGTGAAAGATTTTAATCACAGATAATTAGCACATTATCAAACAGGTCAGAAGCACTCATCACCAAGTTTAAGTGGCACTTATAGTATGAGGAAGGCATAATTGGCGGGCCATAAACACAACTGAAACAACAGAATGAATCACCAAAACACTGACACCCAAATTTTTTCAAGTTAGAAGGTGAGATTTTAAAGGGTTAATCACAGCCACAAGAACTCCACCACCCCTATTATTATTAGTATTTGTATCCAATCTTAACTGAATCAAGGAACTCAGCATCATTTATAATCGAATGGATCCAAGTCTCAGTAAGAGCAATAATGGAGTATTCTGTTTTTAATCTTCATAAATGACCTACCAATGGGCAGATGCTGCAGATTTTACATTCGTTGCCGATGACACCACTCTCTCAGTTTCAGATATATCTCTAGAAGGGGCTTTGGGCAGATTGGGAGCAACACAGTCTGGTGTTAGGGAGTGGTTTGATGCAAATGGACTGCTTCTGAATGAAAATAAAACTAAGCAAGTGGTATTTTCTCTACGTGACATGGGAGAAGTAAATGGGGAATTGCTGAGTGCTACATTGATCCTGGCCTTACTTGGGAAGCTCATATAGATCAGGTTTCAGGGAGGCTCCATAGCGATCTGTTTACTTTGAGACGTCTGGCGCTGTGTGTTGACATGTCGGTTCTGAGAGCTTCATACTTTGCACTGTTTCATTCGGTGATGTCATATGCACTGCTTGTCTGGGGCCATGCATCGCGGGCGTCTCGCGTGTTTGGACTTCAGCGAAGGGCTGTAAGAGTGGTGCGGGGTATGAACTTTAGGGAGGACTGTAGAGCAGCATTCTCGGAACTGAAAATTTTAACACTGCCTTCGCAATACATACTGGATAATTTACTGTATGTCAAAAAATACAAAAACAGTTTCAGAACGCACGGTGGGGTCCACAGCTGGAACACAAGACATAGGGATAATTTGGTGCCTGCATATTTTCGTTTGGAAAAGTGTCGGAAGGGGCCTGGTTGTCTAGCGATAAAATTCTTTAATGTTTTGCCTTTGTCATTGAGAGAGCTTCCGGACAATCTTTTTAAAAATAGAATAAAACAAATTTTAATTCAAAATGCATTTTATAATTTTGATGAATTTATTCATTACAAATTTTAATCATAATTTTAAACTAAACCTAGCCTAAGTTTCATGTGTAATGTATTTAATTAAGATTTTAAATGTAAATGTATTTGTAGTATTTTTTATTTCATTTACTGACGAATTAAGTGTTGTTGATTGAATAAATTGAAATTGAACTGATTCTGTTAAAGTAGCACAAGAACTCTCCTTAACATTAGTTCTGACGCCCGTTACATTTGGAAGAATGTAGTTACTTCGTCTAAAGTGAGAACTGACACCTTCCGGTGCAGAAAATACCAAGAATTATTAAAAGGGCCTTAGGATAAAATTCCTTAACAATCGGTCCCAAAAGGCCAGTTTAGGTCCTAAAGTGATTCTTTAATGACAATCTTGAAGGAGATTACATCATCATTTTTATTTAAAATTAAACATTTAAGATGAGAAATGCAAAGCCGATTTACCATATAATCCGTCACATGCTTTTCAATAGTTGAAGGGCAATAGGAGCCCACATACAGCCCCTGCCACCTTTTCCCTGTCAAAAGAGGGTCATTACCAGAACCTGGATCAATTATAAGAGGTTGCCTTTGAACAGGCTTGGAAACAGTAGAAGGTATAGACTTTTGGGAGATGTCAGACTCTTTTAGTCTGCTGTTTCTGAACAGTTCCCATTGATGGATGTAGACTGAATTCCTAATGCTTCTGTAGGTAGAAGCCAATTGCATTTGTTGTAAATTGGTCAGTTAGCAATCATTAGCCATTGAAGATATGCAACATCTGAGTTAATAAAGCTTTTCCTCCATGCATGTCAGTTTATATCATAGCTCCTGATTTTTCTGCTCGAGTTCACTAAGCCTTTACTGGTATTGCAAACAGTAAATAACCAAAATGAACAAAAAATAACAACAGTCAATCTAAGGATCTAGCAAGAAAGCTAGAAAGTTAAGAAGGGCACATTAAAAAGTCAGATTTTTTTTTTTTTTTAAAGGTCCTATTAAATAGCACACATCTCCACCACTTTCAAATTTTCTTTATTTTTATTTTTTTATTTATTCATAACACTATAATGTATTTGTAAAGAATAAAAATTATTTTAATTATATATGCAATGATCGCATCACAAAAAAATTTCAGTTTTTACAGATTTTTTAGAACCCCAGGGTAGACTAGCTTCTTAATTACTAAATCAAATTGTTTTCTAATTTAAATTATTTAGCATATTAGGAGGCAAATTTTCATATCATTACATCTAAAACAGGAGTCGGCAATTAATTTCAAGTGGGATTTGGATGATTAAAATGTTCCAATTGAGAGGCACAAAAACAAAAATTGAAAGCAAATTTGTGTACCAAAATAGGAACGTAGAATGTATCACAACATGCACATTGTACCAGAGAAGGATCCAGCCTCTCTCTTTTGGGGAAGGAGGCATCAATTTCATCAAGAGTACAGTATGGAAAACTAAAGCAATTTGTCAACCGGGGAGAAGGGAGGTAAGAAGATGCATTCACGTTTCTAATATAATAGGCAGAGACGAATCTACTTTTCTGAATTCAAAGCTATGGGGGAGGGGTGATCTCATAGTATAGCAAGCAAAACCGGATTAATACCTTCGCTGTCCTGATTCGGACTGCGGTCCGCCAATTGCTGACCCCTGATCTAGAGGGTAAAAAACTACAAAGACACATAGTTAAAAACATGAAAAGTCTTCACATAAAAGCTTTAACTAAATTACGGGAGTTAAAAAAGTGTCTGTAGTTTTAAGCATTTATTTAGGAGAAAATGAACAAAATTTGACTTATATACACCAACTCTCCCCTAAGTCATACCTAAATCTACAAAATAAGTTCAAGTAGTTACTTATATAGGCAAAAAAAATATTTTACAACCCTATAAGCCTAAAAAATGGTTTAAAAAATCCTAAAAAATAAGAGACAGTTTATAATTTGATAGTAATAAAAGTGTTTACGAATACGGAAATGGAAATTAGGTTGTCATTCGAACGGAAAACAATTTGACTAATTTTGGCAACCTAGGCCTCAATTCAAACTGTAATTTACTGTAAAAGCCATTAAAATAAAAAATAAAATAAAGTAGCATACCAATTAGAGTAATTAAATCACTTTTTATCGGTCATCTTTATCTTACCGAGGTGGTTTCTTCATTTAACTCTTCAAGTTTCCGTGAAATCATACTCCATCAAGACACCAAGCACAGACACGACAATATTTTGTCCATAAAATAAATGAAAACGGATCACTTTTCCGATGATTTCTAGTCAAAATAAGAAAGTTGGAGACGCACCACTAAAACCAAAACGGCAGTAAACAGATTCTGGATGACATATTTTTATCAAAATATCGTGCAATGAAAGAAAAGCAACACGGCGCACACGGGTGCTCACATTGCATATATTAAAGATTTCACTTAGCAACCGTCTTCCCCTTTTGCAAAGTGGACAGAACCTGGAGGCTCATTTCAGAATTCTTTCGACAAGCGCCAATCAAAATTACAGCAATATGATTTCTTAAAACACTTAGTACATTTAAAAATAAGTTATTAGTGTCTACTGAGTTTGAAATATTTAATAAATGCTTTAATTTGTATGAAAATTTGTCTATACATACTTTCATTCTTTGAGAGACTTCACAAATCTTATACCAATGGTTGTTCACGAGGTCGCGGAAGGAAGGCGCCACCGATCAAGCTGCTTTGTTGCCAAATTTACCTGTTGCGGGTATGTTTATTCCGGAAGCAGTGGTTTAGATCATTATATGTGTCCAGATTTTTTATTTACTTGGTTATTTATTCAAGTCGTTTCAATTCAATGTTAGATTTTTCGTATTAAAATTAAGATAAGTCAGCAGGTATATTACTCGTTTAATATGATTTTAATATCAATTTTTCTTACTGTTGGGTGCTTTCTTAAAAGTAGGGCCAAATATATTTAGAAGGCCAAGAGGGTCCAAGGATAATTATGAGAACATTTTTAAATATTTCTAATTTCTACTTACATAGCGTTAAGTGCCGTTGGGGTCAACTATTACAATTCAAAACTTTGTAAAAAAGTATTTGATTACCAGACTTTTAGTCAAGGCATGAGATTTCAGACATTATTTTTTTTAATATAGTTATTTCGCAGAATTGATAATCTAATCAAAATTAATATTATTGCGAAGTAGTAGATATCTGTTGGACTTCCATTGTCTTCATTTTTTGTTGAATATCACGACGTTTCGGATAGTAGTTATCTCTAGCCGTTTTTAAGTGAAACTGATATTAGTCTCGGTACTGACAATTGGCTACATTGAAAAAAAAAATATTAATTACGATTAGTGAGTATCTGTTAATTTTTCCGCAAGCAAAGTTGTAGTCTCATATATTCAAAAGCATAAGAAGAAAAGTAAAATTGATTGGAAATCATGTAATAAAACTAGTTGATATAATACCATCTCGTGAGTTCAACAAATCGAGAAGGTAACATACGTAATATTATATATAAGACTTAATAATTTTCAAACTAGTGACGTTCTAAACTTATATATACTAAAAGTACTGAGAGAATTCGTCGATTTGATAGACAAATAACATAAAAATCACATTGATGGTGTAATATAGGGAGTTTGAATTTTTCCTAGATCAGTAAAAGTGGCTGAAATTATTATTTGATCGTAATGCTTTAAACTCATTAATAATTTTGTGGCCAAATGAACAAAAAAAAGTTGTTTTTTCCTATACTCTAATATTTTACGCTATGTACCTAACGTCTCTAATTTTATATAAAATTACGAAGGAAATTTAAAGTCCGGTCCTGAACTTTATATCAACTGAATAAAGCTTTATAAACTAGAACCACTCAGGCCTGCCACTAAAATAATTTCTAAGTTCTTTCGGAATTTTGACTATATTTATATCTTATTTTTTTACATTATTCAAAAATGATAATTTTCAATTTATTTCCAATTCAACTGGAAGAATATAGACTGTAGCTGAAAATACACCGATAACCTGGTGTTTTTCCCATTTTGGGCATGAAGTTCTAGGATAAAACAGTAACCTCGGTTTTCTCTAAATTGCCCTATAAGTATACTAAACATATCATTTTTATAGAATTTAAAAACAGATTTGTGGTTAATAAATATGTTTAGTTTAACAAAACTTTTTGGGCCACCCTACATATTCGAAAATAATTTTGAGTTGTGTTTTTGTAAAATACTCACACCGTTTTTAAAATTTTTTTGATTCCTTCCAGAACTGGAAATGTCTTCCATTTGTTTACTGTGGTCTACTCTACACACAAAACCAATATTAATATATCCATATATAACAATATTAACGGGAGAAACCTAACCATTTTTCCATATTTAGAGTTGTCAAATTATTAAATTCTACTTCAATTTGTGCGTGCTCGGTCTATTGTTCCATTTAATTAATTACAAGATTGATATGATAAAGTGATAAGCCAGATGGTGGCAATCTTCTTGAAAATTCCTTTTTTTTTACCCTTTAATTTTTATGAATATATTTTAAAGTTAGAAAAGATCAATATTTTTATGGACTTGACAAACCTGTTGCATTTTGCATTTCGGTGAATGCGAAGGTATTGCCAAAGAAAACAATAGTGATGCTAAGCTATTATTTTCTTTGTTATTACCATATTACGATATCCTAGTTTCTGATTTACATTAATATATTTTTTAAAATTTTGTTTAAATTCGTTTGTCCTAAATGGACATTTCTGTTAAACGAAAAAGTAAAAGTTAAGAATTTTCGCTTGGGGTGATTTAATTTTTGTAGAGAGGGTATTACATTCTTTTTTCTACGACTGGTAAATAATAGGTATTGTAACTTATACGCTTTTAATTGGGGTGATGACAAATTAACTTCCAAAAATTAATTTTATACCGAGCACATGCAATCATTTCCACATCAACCACGTCAAGAAACCAAAGAGGTTTTAGGTAAAAAGGAAACAAATCCAACGAATCTTCAACACCAGGCCGATGAACAAAATAATAATAATAATTTGTCAGCATATGTAGGTATGTACGTGTGAAAATTAGTTCAATAACAATGAGCGGGTCAAAAGAAATAATATAACCCATAAACTTTCTTACCAGTATAAAATATGACGCTTATTTCGTTACGGGATTGCATGCTAGCTCTGGTGGCAACTGTGCTGACTGCACTCATGGAAAATGACGTTACCGCGGGCTCCGTTACGTGAGCCTGTGCTGAAGTTCTGATGTATGTTAATCATGTTCTATTAGATTTGTTCCAGCTTTGAGTCACAGACAGATTTTCAACAGTTTTCAAATCGTTTTCAACGCGCATGTTTGTAAAATAATTGGCTTCTTGATCGATTTTTGTTTATGGTTGGAACCAGCGGCGTAAATAACGACCCCGCGGTGCGGGGGGGGGGGGCGCCTTCGAGTTCCTTGATGAAAAAGAAAAAATTCGAAAGTTCAAGACGGGTACAAAATAGTAGGGCGCATTCAAAAATCTGCAGAGGAGCGAACATACTCTTAGTTACGCCACTGGTTGAAACAGCTGATAATTTTATTTGAATTGTTCTAAAATAAGTGTAAACCTGTCTAATAGACTTAAACATTGCTAATAACGATTAAGAGTTTGTGTTTTTATTCAATAGATAAACAATTCTTTAACATATTTATCAGGTTATAAGTCATATTGCCAAATGAATAGTTAGAAAATAATATTCAAACCATCTGATAATTTTCAGAATCTAGATGCAACAGAAAATTGATCGCTTACTACGCAGAATACTGATTGTAAGAAACTGTTTCTGATGCGGGTTGTAACGACCCTATTGTTCATGCTTGTTTATTTGTTAGATTTGAGTAGTAACCAGTGAGAAAATCACACGATTGCCGATAGTCGATTAATTACGAGAGTTCCCAATAGGGAATGATTGCTTTTCTTTGATCGTATATGATTTTTACAAGACAATTTTAATTAATAATGATTAGTGATTACCATAAATTTATAATTGTTATACAGCACTGCCCTTTCCAATTCGGAGTCGGTTTCATACCGGATTGGATGGTCACAACCAAACCAAGCTGGTAGGAGATATGACACTGGCGTTCTCGTTCGTATTGAGTGCAGGATTGACATTTTACAAAAGTGCTTAAAAGGATGGTAGCGGGAAGATCAACAGTGTCAAATGTCGCCTAACTTAAAGTGAAAGGCATGTTGCAGCGGGGTGAATAGTACATGGTATCTCTAACGATCTCTCCCGAATACCAGCCGACCTTCGGAGAGTAAGTAGCCTTTTCCCAGTTAGCGGCTTTGGGGGAATGGACTCGGGATGAATACAAGATCTAACCACAGTACAGCTGGAAAAAGCACCATCTAGAGGGGGACTATTGGTCCTACCCCAACAGATACTGAAATCCAGACCGCATCTGTCTTAGCAAATTCGTATTGAATAACACCACAGCGGCAGGCTTCCCGACAGGTGACATCTACCAAAGCAAAAAAGAATATTTTGACTAGAAAAACATCTTGATAGGATCCCTAGGATTGTATGTATTGAGTGCAGTGTTGACATTTTATAAAAGGAACACGCACACCAGTGGCTTTCCCTTACTTTGAAACAAGGATTTGAGTTATGAATATAGCAATCAATACTTCTTGATTTTAAAATAAATAATGTATCTTCGAATATTTCGTCTGGTATACTCGAAGTGCTGAGAGAACTCGTCTAGCTTACAATCATGTGACGTAGGGAGTTCGAAATTACCGTCAGATCAGTAAATTATAGTTGGATGTTATTTTACTCCAAAATATTGTAATGTTTTGAACTCGTTAATAATTTTATGTGTAAATAAATATACAAAAAGTTGGTTTTTGCCACACTTTAACCTTTTACTCCATCTATTTAATGTCTTAAAGTAGAAATTTTTTTTATAAAAAGGCGAAGTAAATTTAAAGTCCAATTCTGAATTTTATATCAACGTGATATCAACTGATAAGTTATATAACTCAGAATTATTTAGGCCTGTCACTAATGTCATATGCCACTCCTAAATTTATTCAATACTTTGACTAAACATGCTTTGAGATAGAAATTATATTTATTAGGAAATAATTTTTTTGACTGCTCGTTATTAAATGGTAAATAATCAGTGGTGTAAAAACCAAGATTTATTATATTTTATTATTAATTTTTTGTAATTTCTTACTATTAAAATCCTTGCAAATTTTAATAATACAGAAGCATAGTGCTGTTGCTAGAAACGAGAAATTTTGAGATCAGATGAGAAATTGAGTACAAGAATGAGACTAGACGAAAAACCAAATCGACAAGATCAGCAAGAGATTATAAACTTAAGCTTTCAAACTTACGTTTCCAATAAATTAAATAACCATAAACATAAGCTTGTAAATCCACATACCCATATACGAGTAGGGCGTGGGTAATTTCGAACTTTTTTTACTCCTGTGATATTACCGACCCCTCTTTCAAAAAATAGGGCTGGATCCTAGTCTAACCAGAGAAATTATTTCGCATACAACAGTTTGGCATAGGACATTCACTAAGGGCCGGCCAACTGACGATGATTATGTCGCCTAGGCATAAAACGCGTCGCCTCTCACATGATACCAAACCATTGACCTCCATAATGAATTCCAACTGTTGAAGTCAAAAACGATGAAACACGGACAAAAAATGTATTTGTGCATATCGAGCGCCAGTCATAATTTTGAAAAATTCGTACTTATCGACAAGCGTACGACCGAATTACTGTTGTCGATCGGTTGGTTTGCTAGCTTTACTTTAAACGAACAAGTACCGTATCGACGTCATTTTTGTTTGGTGGTTTTCGCTTTGTAAATTATGTGCGAATAAGTTCAATTTATAGGGTTTTAAGTGGCTTATTTATTTGCGTTTTGTGTGTTTTGTTTAATATAATGAAATTCACAAAAGATATGCTTACATTTTCCTAAAATAAGTGATCATAGATTTTGGCAAGTTCGGTCCTGTCGATGGTCAGCTGAACATTTTATAATGCGCATGCTCAAAGTTACTGAACTATGATTACATTTAAACATTATAAATTTGCCATTTTTCAGATTAAACTTTTCAGGTCTAATAAGTATTTTGACTAGGTGGGAAAGACATGAAATAACATGGAATGTTACCATTGCACTTTTGAGACCGTTGAAGATATAAGGGCGAGTCCACACGACAAGAAAAATTTGAACGTAGACGTATTACGCCCCTTTAAGTTAAAAATGTATCGTCCGCACTGGATATTTCATTCCGCGGTCATAAGGGGTGTGTTTTTTTGGTCTTAAACTAACTTTTATCTGAATTTTTGTTTATATTTTATCTAAAAATTAAAATGAAGCAAAATAAAACATTAATTGCGGCAGTATTTTAATCTGGAAAAAAGTTACAAAATGTAAGGAGATTAGTGATATATACATTCTTTATTAAAAAAAACAGGAAAGTCGTCGCCACTGGGTCCGGTCTATATTTAAGGAAAACATTGGAGAAAGGCTTGGACATACTAATAATTTAATTCAAGAAATGCGAGAAAATGATCCTGATTTTTTTAAAATATTTTCCTGTTACTATTGGTGAATTTGAAGAGCTCTTAGCTGTTGTTGGGCCAATAATTAGGAAACACCATATGGAAATGTGTACAGCTATACCCTTATTACTAGGTTAGAAATAACATTGTGATATTTAGCTGATAAAATCAGCATGTGAAAGCAACAGTGCGAATTCCGAATCGGTAAACAGTGTTTCTGAAATTATTCAGATTACTAGTGCGGTAACATAGGACTCTTTAAAAGAAGTTTTATTTTCAAAGTTTACCACTTCTACTTGGTAAAAAATTGCCAAGGGGTTCAAAGACGAGAATTTCAATATAACAGTGTAATTTTTACAATTGTTTTAATAATTGCAGTCGTTTGTAGTTTTTAAAAGAATACATTACATATGATACTAACTGGATTTCTATTATCAAATTTCCATCAATGTTAATTTTTACTTTTTAATTGTTTATAATAGGTTTATATAAAGTTTGCTAAGGGTAGGGTTACCAGACGACAGGAATTTTCCTGACATGTCTGTTAGGGAAACAGGGAAAAACTGCAATTGTTAGTATTTTTTTGGAATTAAAAGAGGAAAATATAAGTAATAAAAAAATTATTATTAATCATTCTAGTACAAAAAAATAAATTAATTCAACGTTAACAACATGAATCAATTTTTAATTTAGTATATTAATAAATTTAGTTTCGTACTTTTTATTGCTTGATGTTTCTTTTGGCAATAGTTGGTCTTTTATAACCATTTCACGACATTCTTCACATGATAGGTCCTTTAAATTAAATTGTGTCTAGAATAGAACCATAATAGAAGATATTGTTGTAAATCAACTATTACTACAAATTATTAATTATTAAATTACCATATATAAATATTTTTAAGTTACTTTTATGGATTAATAGATAATCATAGTCTAATATTTAATACTCTCTTAAGAAGTTATATCTTAAGTAAATTTATATTCTAATAGGCTCAAACAAAAGCATGGCTTAATCTCCGAAACTCTAAAACTATATTTTTACAGAAACCATTAGCTTTGTTCATATTCTGTTATAGTCCCATAAATACACACTTTTTCATTTCAGTAATCATGTAAATAATATTTGTTAGTACACCTATGACTGTAAAATAATAATTTAGATACAGAAATAGGATATAACTAGGATATGATCATAGAGACGAGGGGAACCAAAATAAAAAAAAACTACAATTGTGACAGTAAATTAGTAAGTAAGAAGAAAAACTGTTGTTACCTCATGATTTAGTCAATATTTTAATAAAATATTAAAACTGATATTAGAAGATTTATTTTAATTCATCGAAACTAACGATAAACCAAAAGCAGAACCAGCAAAGTTATAACTTTGGTGGCAGCGAAAAGCAAATCTTATAACAATATAGACAGCCTATTTCTCTTCTCTAGTTCAATATGCTCCCATTAATGAGAACACTCGCTCGATATTCGTATTTGGTGCTTCGATTGCAAATATTTTGAGAATCTCACTGCCTTAACATACTACATACAACATTCAGATAAAATGTCCGGGTATTTATTGAAAAGTATATTGTCAGGAAATCTCATTATTTCATCTGATAACCATAGCTAAGGGCATGTACGTGGATTAGCGTTTCGATATTAGAGATTGTCGTTGAATAGAAATTGTATTGTATAACGACCTTTATTTCATAAGCTTTAATTTACATAACGAATAACTGAATTATTGCAATTGTTATAAAATTAATAAAAAAATGAACAAGAATTGTTGTTTTTTGAGAACCAAGCAGTAATGATCTTCGGCAATAAGCATTTTTAATAAATTAAAATAATTTAACATAGTTCATAAATATCCATTATCTCAAAACGCGCAAAATAAATAAAACAACAAACTTCTGAAAAAAAAAACATAGGTTATGTTCACACAAAATATTAAAAATAAACAGTTTCCATCATATTTAAAGCAGTCCGCTGAAAAGTTAAACATTATTTTGCGCAATGACCTTGGAAATGGCGGATTTCGGCGGGAAATCTTCGATCTTTGTCTTTGTTTAAATTTAACAAATCACAATGCTTGAAATCTGACATATGTGTTATTACGCTACGCTTACGCCAATATTTTTCTTATCATGTAGATCCACTCTAAAACGTAATTGGCTGCGCGAACACAATACGTACATAAAGCGTTTGAAAACTAGAAAAAACATAGAAACAAACATACATTGAAAAGGATAAAATAAATATCAATGAATAAATAAAGTTTTATGTTTTTTTTGGTAAAGTTCCGTGTGTTTCCAGACAGAAAATATGTTATATCATGGAGAGATAGAGACAATGGCATGTTAGAAATGATGTTTAATATGCCTGCATTACATAGAAAAGGAGATCTCATTAATATATCATTCTTACACAAAATCATGAATATTGCCATAGACTGTTTCTCTGTTAGAAGAAGTAAAGACTGCGCCTGGACTATCAAGTAAATAGAGTCGTTATCAAGCAGATACAATCTGTATAGGAACCACCGTGCTTCAGTTCAGTTGAAAGATCGGTTAACTCTTATACTTTGATATAATGGTTGACAAATTGAAAGTTGTTTCATCATCATGTCATTATCTCTATCTCTCCATGATATAACTTACCTTCTGTATCTGGAAAAGCACGGAAATTTACCAAAAAAAAACATAAAAGGTTATTTATTCATTAATATTTATTTTATCCTTTTTAATGTATTCTTTATTCGAGGAGATATAAAAAATATCAATGTTTTTTCTACTCTTCAAACGCTCTAATGTACGCGTTGTGTTCGCGCAACGAATTTCGTTTTATATCTGCAATGCCATGGCAGTGGTAACATTCGATGTTATTTCATGTTGTTACCACCTAGGCAAAATATTTATTAAACCCGAAAAGTTTAATCTGAAAAATGGTAAATTTGTAATGTTAAAATGTAATTATAGTTCAGTAACTTTGAGCATGCATATTATAAAATGTTCAGCTGACCATTGACAGGACCGAATTTTGCAAAATCTATTGGCACTTATTTTAGGAAAATGTAAGCATATGCTTTGTGAAAACAGACAAAACGCCAATAAATCAGCTACTTAAAACAATATAAATTCAACTTATGCGCACATAATTTACAAGGCAAAAACCACAAAATATAAAAATGACGTTGATCCGGTACTTGTTCGTTTAAAGTAACGCTAGCAAACAGCAAATCGGTCGTACGCTTGTCGATAAGTACGAATTTTTCAAAATTATGACTGGCTCTCAATATGTGCAAATGAATTTTTTCGTCCCTATTTCGCCGTTTTTGGCTTCAACAGCCTACATGAGTTGGGCTTCATTATGGAGGTCAATAGTATGGTATCATGCGAGAGGCGACTCGTTTCATATCTAGGCGACATAATCATGATCAGTTGGCCGTCAAGGATGCCAATCATCGACGTCTGCATGGCCCTTAGTGAATGTCCTAGGCCACTTAAAAACTGTTGAGTGCGAAATAAATTCTCTGGTTAGATTAGGATCCAGCCCTATTCTTTGAGGGGGGAAAGGTGATATCACAGGAGCAAAAAAAGTTCCAAATTACCCATGCCCCACTCGTATATGGGTATTACAAGTATGTGTTTATGGCTATTTAATTTATTGAAAACGTAGGTTTGAAAGTTTAAGTCTATAATCTCTTGTGTGAAGGGACATCGAAATATTTTTCCTGAATTTGTGACGATTGCTTATCCACTCGGATCCGCCTCTGGGATAGGCCTTATTTGACAGTTCGAATGTTTGCGTAAAGATTATTTTATTCAAAACACAACACTGAATGCAAGTTCTTTTACTGTCATAAAATTTTGCCTGATTGTCACTTACAGCTGTATCAAATTTTAAAAAATTACACACACGCTTTTATATATGCACGCGGTTTAAATTTAAAAGTTTTATTTAGTTTCGGACAAAAGCTATAGTATTTGTAGAAAAAATCAATTGGTGTTGATCTGTATGCATGTCTAAACGTGAAACTGTAGAGTTTAAATAAATTTGATTTTTATTGTAGTCTTTTGTAAATTTATAAATTCCCGCCCTATCTTCCTCAGAAGCTTTAAAAATCTTAACATGTGTGAAGCAATCTAATTCAGGTAGTAGAATACATCTATGGGACGTCTTGATTTGGGACATATTCCTCTGAGATGTCATGAAGACGTCTGTTTCCAAATGTCTCTAAGCCTTTTTTAATAGGCATCTTTAGGACGTCATAACAAAGGAACATTCACAGTCCCTGTCTTTTTTGAAAAACTATATACTTGCCAATTTGAAATGCAAATCAGGCTTTGCAAACTGACCGCGATCGATTATTTTTAAATCTAGTCATTAAACAATGATTAAATTAATTGTGTATTTACGAATATGACAAACTTTACAGATACACTAGAGTCAAGAAAAACTTGGAAATGAGATAAAAACTCAAACCTTCTGTTAAAACTTGAGCAAGAAACAAATCACAAATAAGTCGAATCTCGAAATTATAATAAAATTTTTACATACAAAATAACAATAAAATGTAAACAAAACTTTATTTTGTAATCATGATCACTTCGACCTAGTGACAAGTAAATACATATTCAAAAGAACATGAAGTTATCAGTTTCACTTTTTTCCCTTTGATCATTTGATAACTACTCTAAAGAATACAGCCAGTATCATCGGCGGTAACTCGGCAATAGACGAAGGCTATATTCTTTAGAATAATTATTAGTTGATCAAAGTGAAAAAAGTGTAACTGATAACTTCATGTTCTTTTGAATATGCATTTACTTGTCATTGGGTCGAAGTGATCATGATTACTTCAAGTGATAGAACTGAAAGCGATAATGATTCAAAAGAATAGCCCTGAAATGAATAAATGGCTAATTTAAGGATGCAAAATAACCAAAAGGATCGATACTGATACCAGCTCGATACTTTTTTGCACGGTATCGATGCCTGTCAATATTTTCCAAAAAAGTATCGATACCTTCATATATCAGAATCGAAAGATTTATATAACATTTTTTAGAAATAACCTTCGATTATATCTGTAGATTTAAACAACAATAAATTTGTTTGGACGTTGTTGATAATCGGTGACGAGGGGCTTTTTTGATATTTGGCAGACACAAATATTTTTTTAAATTTTGTCTTCAGTTTTTTTTTGATTGTCGTGGCTCCTTTGAATATTTTAAAAATGTGTTAAAAAGTTATTACAAATGCGACGTTAATAATTAATATCAACAAAAAGAGGGCTTATAAATTTATTTTTATCGGTAAATACTGTTAGGTATTATATTATAGATGCTCTTCTCGTTATGTTTTAAATGTTTGTTTCGATCAAATTCGAGAAGAATGGTGGGTTAGCTACTGTGTATATCCAATATGACTCGCTCGAAAAGAAGAAGTATCATTTAAGATTAACTTTATACATACGTAGTACTCTAATTTTTACAGTTTTTTTTTTGTAATCGCATCACATAGGACTATCTATCCTTTCAGGACAAACTATTTTGTATTAGGGTGATCCTTTCTGCAATTCATAAAAATTGGTTGATACAATTTTCAATCTTATTAACCTTAATGAAACATAACTTAAGTTCTTCTTTTAATTAAAAATTCCAATTATTTCATAAAATTGTATCATACGTTAAATTGAAATAATTTTAGAATTATTTACTAAGATTTGCTGCTCATGAACAAATTTTTAAAGCGATCTAATATGCATCCAATAACACCCATCAGTGAAAACTATAAAAGTTCGCCAGTAAGACCTCAGTGACGTTTCTAGACGTATTTCGACTCTGACAAATTGACGTCGCAGAGCAGTCACCATTTTGGTCCCCTAGGTCCAAAAGAGACCAAAAAATAACGTCTTAAAAGCGTCACCTTGCTATCTGGGGAAAGTCTGGTAATTCTGTATAAGTATTATATGTTCTAGCAAATATCTGAAATATGTTTATATATATATATATATATATATATATATATATATATATATATATATATATATCCATTTGCGAATTACAGGAATCATTAAAACTAATCTGAACTAAATGATTAGCAGCAACATTAACAGTAGGAAAAATGTTGTGTTTTCCCTCCTCAATTATTTAATTTTTCACATATTTGTAAAAAAATTGCCAGAGTTGACAACGTTGTTCTTGCACTTTCACCGATGCCGGATTTCTAATCCCAACTCCCGCGCCTCGAGGTTGTCCATTCTCTTTACATATGAACAACATGAACTTGCATTGCGCGTTTAGTCACCGCATACTGAGCGATTTTGCCATTAGTTAGGAACTTGAAAAAAGTTTATAAAACTAATAGTATGCAAAAGAATTCATACTCTCATTCAATACTTCCTAGTACCTACGTCCTCCAATACGAGATACATTGAACGTAATCCCTACTTTTAGTTCCTAAATTGGATTATCAAAAGAATGATTTTGGGTTTATTGCAAGTGGACACAGGGTCGGTTCTAGGATTTATTTTTCCATCGTGAACATTGCCATCCTTAGGTAGTTTAGTCAAACATCTTTGTGTGGGCAATGCAAATGTTCCTAGTTTTAAGTGAATTCTATTTTTGCACTCTAATTTGTTGGCTATGTTCAAGGTTGTATTTAGCCAGAACGAAGTTTTAACCCACAAAATTCTTTTATCGTATTTATTAATTATCTTTTTATATGCATTATTCTTTGGTCAAATTATTGTTCAAATTGTGACAATTTTTTGGAAGGTAATCTCAACTTTTATTGATAATTTTGGTACAAATCTAGGTAAACATATTTTGTTTCTGCGATACCGAAAAAACTAGGTTGAAGAAATGTTCTAAAAATAAAAACGATATTTGGCATATTTTACGAATATATCTACAGAGAATATACATATTTTCTTTATATTTTTAGCGTCCAGTTAATATAATCAACGCCTTAAGCCCAATTCGAAAATTATGATTCAAAATTTCTCGCCTACTTTTTTAAATTAGACAAATAATATGCTCAACAAAAATTTCCCTGAAACCTGCTTTGTTAAAAGGTTGTATAAAAGAAAAAACCGGATTGGAAAAACTGTGTGTTCAAAGTTTTATTTATTATACAATCTATATAAGAAAAAAGCTTTATTATGTTTATAACTTAAGGCTACTCTAAAAAATCATATATATTTGTAACTCTGGCACTTCTTTGATACAATAGCTATATTTTTTTGACGACTGAAATAAATGTAATAAATTCCTATTTTTTGAATTATGCACTCATTATATAATTGGCTCCGATGTTCATTGGAAACTGCATTGAATAAGTCTAAAGGTAGATTTAATGTAAAAATTGTTATTTTTATTGTGTGATGTACAGAAATTAGGATGTTGTTCTATTCTTCATTTTTACCAGATGAAAACAAAACTTCAAGTTCTAGTTACCAAATTTTTTTAGATGGTTCCATAAAAAAACTTCTTCAGCCCCATCACAACTCTGACTTTAAATCTCTACTAGACTGAATTTTTATTGTGACTGTGATTAAAAACTTTTTTTGCAACAAATTTTTACTAATTTTAACAAAAACAAACTAAACTAACCTAAAATTTAACTCCTCTGATAAAAATAAAACACGGTATTTACAAAATATGATAACGTAGGGAACCCTAAAGAAACTAACCATAAAGTCTAATATCACATATAAAACACCAAGAAATAATTTTAAATCATTCACAACCGACGAAAAATGAGTGCAAAATACATAAAATACGGAACATCAAAAATCCAAACGTGGCAACTAAATACGAGGGCGAAGCAAATATGAACCGGATTTTTGTTTTAGAACATTTATTGGTACAGTAATTACAATTTTGAATACACCTTATTTTTTAATGTAATTTCCTTTTTTATTCACACATTTTTCCCGCCGAATTGGAAGTGTTTTAATTCCGCCATCGAATAATGAATCTGGTCGCGCCTGTAACCAATTGCGCACGAACGTTTCTACACCTTCATCGTTGTCAAAATGATGACCTTCCGGTTCTTCTTTGAGTAGCCCAAACACGTGGTAGTCACATGGCGACAGATCAGGACTATAGGGCGGATGTTCCAGTGTTTTCCAATGAATTTTGTCCAATATTTCTTGGGTTAATGCAGCTGTGTGTGGCCGAGCGTTATCATGGAGCACGTCGAATAGGCACGTCTCGCCTTCTTTGTTGATAGACGAGTTATACTTCATCAAAAAATTAGCAGTAGTACGCAGCATTAACTGTACGTCGTTCATGGAGAAAATCAACGAGCAATATGCCTCTACAATCCCAAAAAATCATTACAGAAACAGCAGAAAAACGGGTCTTGGCTTTCCGCGGTGCTGCTTCTCCAGGTTTTCATCACTCCATACTTGCCTGCTTAGATTACGGGGTGTAATGATACACCCACGTCTCATCACAGGTGATAATGTGTCTCAAGAAACCATTCCCCTTTGTTCGTTATGGTGCCAAAAGTCTCTCACATACGGCAAGACGGTTGGCTTTCTGATCTTTCGTAAAGAGGCGAGGAACCAACCTTATCGACCTTTTCGGTAACCCAAATCATCTGAAATAATCGATCCCATATGATATTCCGACGTGTGTAGCAATTTCCCATATTGTAAGGCGGCGGTCTCCTTCAATCGTCTCCCAGATCGCAAGAATTTTGTCTCGCTGGTGCCTGTCCGCGGTCGGCATGCATGGGTCTGATTTTGCACTGGCTCTCGGCCATCGGAAAATTTTTTGTGCCAGTCGTAGACTTGGGTCCTTGAAAGCATTTTTCCAGCGAACTGTGTAGTTAGTCAACGCAAAATTTCAGCAGGTTTTACCCTCTCCCGCGCAAAAATTTCATAAAAATGCGTTGCTCAACAGACGTGTGTAACTCTTGCTCAGACATGATGCCATTAACAGCTAATCTGCTCTGGCGAACCGATTTACTCCTCCCCACTTACATCCCCACCCAACATATATCATGACGTCATGGCACTAGGGAGCGTTAAAAAGAAAAGTCCGGTTAATATTTGATTCACCCTTACGATCAGCGGGCGTGTACTGGTTTCTAAATGAGAATTGTTTCAACTTTGTCACTATCAACACAAAAGTGTTAAAATAGATGAATTATATATTTATTAAATGTATCTATATATGCCTAAAATATGGATTAATTTGCCAAGCTAGGTAGGAGCTTAGTTTTCAACAGAGGGCGAACTCTGACTCCCCTACCAGTAATGCAGCATGGGGGTGAGGCCCAGTCCCAAGCGGTACTTTGTTACAGGCTCTAAATTTCCAATAAGCATTTAATTTTGTCTGGAATTTCTTTTAATTTTTTCGCTGATAGAGCGAATAACCTATTTGTAGGTGGGGATGATCATACCTATCTTTTACGGTACGTCTTTTTATAAATGAGGAGTATTATTACATATACGAATATGTCTGTATTTGTACAAATTTTCCAAGGCTATGAACTAATACGAATTTTCATACGCATGGCCAGATTTACATTAGATACGACAATTTTTTAAAAAAATTTGGTAAATTTTTCTTATGATTCCGGGATCCCTTATCTGCAGATATAATAAGGATGTTTTATTTTTATATGGAATTGATAATTTTTAAGTCAATGTTAAAAATGATTTGCTCAATGAAAAAAATATTTATTATATTGTCACAGTCAAAAATTTGAATAATGTTTTTATGATTTTCAATTAACGATAAATAATTCCTTCTAGTTTTTAAAAATTTAAAATTTTCTCAATTTTCACAACTTGAACTAAGGGAAATAAAAGTTCTGAAACTATTTTTATATTGTACCTCCCCTGTCATAAAGGTTGCGGATAATTTCTTGTTTTGTTGCAATATAATGATTAGATTCATGGTTTAGATATTGTCCAGAATGTGTTGAATTTCTTTATCCTGAAGTTTTAATAATTTTGTTTGAACGATCGACCATGACATTGTTGAATATAATTGACCATTTACCTCTTTTTTCTTGTTAAACTTAATTGGAGGTCGAATGGGCTTAGAAGCTGTCAAGAAATCATTTAGTTCTTAATCCGCTTTTATAATCGCACTGCGTCTATATGCAACAATGCAGATGCACTTGAAAAAGAGGTAACAAACATTAAATCAGATTTACAACGGAATGGTTATCTTCTAAAATTAATTGACGATGTTATAACTGACCTTGGAACTAAAATCACTGGACAGCAAGAAACACATTCCTTCTTCATAACTCAGTATATTAAAGAAACCTGGGAAAAATAGACAAATTGCAAGCAGTTACAATATAAAAACAGCCTTTAAATCGAGAAATATATTCAGAGCTTACCGGAAGTTAGAATTAAAGAACACAAAACTCATACACAAAAAGCTGAAACATCGAGACATGGTATTGCCGAACACGTCTAGAATAAAAACTCTCATATAAAATGGTCTGAATATATATGGAAGCTAACAAGAAAAATAGAAGATTTATAGAAGCAGCTTGTCGAAGAGTGGGCCATAAATAAAACATTGAAATTCCTTCTAATAGTGTGCCTTATATGGAACTCGGCAGGAAAAAAAGAAATTTTATAGAAGCAGCTTACATTAAAAATAACAATGGACTCTTTAGTAAACCCAGTGTTGAGATACCTAATCTTGACAACCACTACTTTAAAACATCAAATCATGGAAGTGTAGTACAGTGAAACTAAACTCCGCGCTTCCACGGGCACAACCACATTTTACTCAAATTTTAACATTGCCTAATAACCTTCAAATAAAAGTTTTTTCCTTGTATTTTGTTTTATTTAATATAATCAGCTTCTCAAAGTATATGCTTACGTTTTAGCAAAAGAAGGTTACATTTTGTGGTGCGCATGCTCAAAAATATGGGATTATATTTATGTGGCAACATCGTAAATTTGCTATTTTTGAATTTAACTTTGGCGTGTCTAAAAAATATTTTGTCTAGGATGTATGTCCATTATTTTTTTATTCTTAAAAAGTTGCTGCGGGGGTCCCATTTAATTTGGACTTAAACTGGTTCTGTAAAGTCAAACATGGCATGTAAAATATGGTGGACAAAAAAAAGTAATATTGTCCGACTTGCTTCAAAATAGGTATGGGAAACTTTCAAAATTATAAATTTATAAAAAATAGTTGTTCTAAGAAAAAGTAAAGGATGTAACAAAGTTTCTTTATTTTTAACGATACTAAGAAAAGTTATTACTACTAGATGAAATACCATATTATAGAACTCCATCAAATTTCCAAAATACTCTTTTGCTTTGTCATCTTTATTTCTGTAAAGTGTTTTTTCTGTCAACTTCATGTTGTTAAAATTAGTTTCTTGCATATTGTAAAGTACACAAAATGGTTTCAAAATACTTACAGCAAAAATTATTTATTGTTCAATGTTATAGTTTGGGAGAAAATGTTGTATTGCATCTAATAAGAAAAGACAAATTCCAGAAAAAGAAAACCTCTAAATGTAAAAGAATATGTTGCAGTAGTCATTTTAATCAGCTCAGAGTATGTTCCTAAAACATTTCTCAGGAACAGAGCATTACAAGTTGGAAAGATTTTTATTTTACCACAATAAATTTACGTCATATAACTTGATCCATATACTAGAACGAAATGACCATTTGTTTCGATTATTTAAATGAATTTTCACACCTGACTGCATATTCCACACATTACCAACAAGATGGTCATCTGGCATATTGTACTTTAATTGTTCGGAAATGGCTGAACTAACAATTTTCCGAGTGCCGAAAGTACCGACCTCACGATAATGACTTGTGGAGTTACCTTATACGAAAAGTCTATTCTATACCGTTAAAACTTACCTATTGGAAAATCGGATTAGAGAAGCAATTTAATGTTAGCATTGGAAAAAATACGAAACGCATATAGAACTTTTTTTGTGAAAGTACAATATGCAAAACGGTAGATGGGGATAATAAATCTTGTAACAAAGTTATTATTTTTTTGGAAGATGATTATGCTTATAGAGACATTACTTATATACATCAGAAAAATGTAATTCTTGTGGGGAAATAATATTTACGACATTGACTGTACTCCTCAATAAACAGTTTAACCGCGCCTTGTCGGGAAATGGGATTTTTCGAGTATTTCAGAGCGTCCGATTGCTATAGTATAAAGCCATGTAACGCAGTACAGTGTGTGCGAATTTCCCACGCCACCGATTATCAGCATCGTAGTGGGGCCGCGGTGGGAAGCTGACCGGCAACATAAATAGCTTGACATGTCGCCTTTGTACATTTTTATTTTACCGCTTTTCTCGCTTAAGACGAGAGTACTCGCGGAAATCCTCGACTTCCCTATTGCTGAAACCGAAACTTTTGTCTAAAACAGGACGGGCTAGCCGATATGCTGCGCGGCGCTCACGTTCGACTTCAGAGTCATATGTAGAAATCGCGCTGGATGAAGACATGTTGCTAAGATCGATTTCTGTTGATTTTTTGCGTCCCTTTCGTGAATTTTCACGTACAGGAGTGTTTTTCTCGAAGATATTGATTAAATCTCGAACAGAAAAGCTAGATACTTAAAAGAAGAATCAATGTCGACTTTTCTATCTCGGATTAGTGCCGCCCTCTTGGGAAATGAAGTGGGATTTTGGGGATTGGATTTACGATAGATGGATTCATCTTTACTTTTTCAGAAACATATATGAAAGATATCTTTACCCACGGTGGACTTTTTGTGTCTATATCTGTTAATCGGTGACAATAGATTAAACAGAAAATATTTTTGGATAAGAGTTTTATTTTGGGATACGCTTAATTGGAAATAGATTAAGGCTTTGCCATAAGTTTATTGAATAAACTTCAAGAAGGGCTAACTTTGAAATAAGTTAGTGGAAAAATGACAACTTTAGAATGCAATGTCTTCTTTATACTCTTCTTGGATGCTACGTTTCGATTTATTCCTCTTTGATTTTCCGAAAATTGCCAGGAAAAATCCTATCTGTCAATTCGGGAAATACAACGGCGTTGCGTGTCTCCTAAGTACGCAAGAAGGTATACAGTCTTTCTGCGTGGATTAGAATCGTTGACACTAATCATTGCGAGAATTTGGATATCGCGTCACGTATTCAAGTTTCTTCGTACCGGCATGGCGTGTAGAAACGGACGGGCGTGAAGTATTCGCGTACACGGTTGACGGATTTGAAAATTCAGATTTGAATACGCGATATGTTATAGGACAGAAGAATACTAACTGTGTTTGGCAAATAATCCTCTCGAATGCCAGAGTTCGCCACCAACCATTGTACCGCCTAACAAATGTGGTTTCCATACCTTTCTATGCGCAATCTTCTTCGGTCTTCTTTGATTGGTCGAATTTTCTTTCTTTGAATCTTTAATCGTCTAATAAAGACAACCGAAGCCGTCGTAAGCAGCAGAACAGTCTGAATGGACTGACCCGGGAACACATGCTGGACCGCACCGTCCTGGTTTAGTATTATAGGTAAGGCAAGTTTGTGGGTATATGGTATTTTACTATCGCGGCGAGTTCCTAATATCCTACCGACGGTGTCGAGGACCGACAAACACGGGCACTTTCGCTCCTTTCCTCACATCCTACCAACACTGTCGCGGAGCACGGGCAGTATTGCTCCATTCTTAATATCCTACCGATTCTGTCGTGGACCAGAAAAGCACGGGCAGTGTTTCTCCTTCCCTAATATCTTATCGACATTGTCAGAGACCCGACAAGCCCGATACAGTAGTATCATTTCTTTCTATCCTACTGCTATTCATACACACATGCATATAAAGCCTTCAGTTGCCGTGTTGTTCCATAGTGACCAGGAATGTGTTAGAGACGTATAATATGTCGTTCGTAGCCGCCGACAGTTGTCGCCGTCGATGCTACCACTGCCGTTTAGCGTACCGTCACGTGCAAAGACGTCGCTTATCGCAGACGTAGGCACCAATCGAAGCCGGCATTACATCCTTCGTAAACAGTACCGCCGAAGTGAATTATTGAGAAGCGCCTAACCCTCCAGTTCCATCCGTTTAGACGACGGTACTCGCGGCAATCCTCGACTTCCCTATTGCTGAAATCAGAACTTTTGTCTAAAGCGGCGCGATCTAGCTGATACGCTGCGTGACGTTCAGGGTCATACGTAGAAAGCGCGCTGGATGACGACATGCTGCTACGATCGATTTTTGTTGATTTTTTCGGTCTCTTTTGTGGATTCTCACGCAGCATGATTGTCGGCTTTTCTATTTTGGGTTAGTGCACCCGAGTTGCAAGAAATGTCTCCCGCCTCATTTAACTTGGGAAGCCCTCCAGTTCCGTCCGTTTGTTTTTTACAGTTTTCTATCTTTGTTTATTAAGATAGGTAGACAGTTAGTTTTAAGCCATATTGTAAAATACGTAATACAAGAAACGAAATGTTATATTTGCCCGGTGGAAGTGGGCCCTCTACCATGTTAATCCAGAAGGTGGCTCTCGAGACCAATAATCGTTAGATATCTTGACCGATAGGCAGGCAAGCTGTTGGGTAATTTGACCGATAATTAGCTGAACCGTTGGTTATCCCCTCCTGGTTGATATATGGCTAACCGTTGAATGTTTCAACCGATAGCTGTCTAAAGGATATATATCTACCTATCGATGCTCGTTTGTCTTAATAGGGCATCACAGTATTTTTATTTTAATTTTTCTAATTTCTGAACATTCTGTATATGAGTGCCACAGAATTTTTTATATTTTTTGCTTTTTCAAATTAAGCAGAAGTTTTTAAAAAGAATGTTTTTTTTTATAAACACATAAAGATGCTTTTCCTTTGTGGAACTCAATCCGTGGTCACACTGTAAGTAGAACTTTCTGGGGATGACTAGTGTTTATAGTGATATAAATATCACTTCTAAAAAAACTCGAACCATATGCATAGAAACTATGAAAAAATAATGTGAATATTTGTTTCAACTCTACACAGATAATGTAATAAAATTCAACTACTCAAGAGAACTTTGACCTTTGATCGACTAGGCAGAAAAGTCGTGGATATAGCTTAATCGGCAGGCGGCAAGTTTTTAGCAACTTACGGAAAAAAAAGGAAAAGGGTATAAGTATCAGAACTTTTGTGTTTAAGGTTTTTGATTAGATAAAAATTTTTTTTTAATTAGCTGTAGTCCCCAGTACCTTTTTTTTTTATTTTTCAATGACAGCTAGCTTCTGCGAAGAGAAATTGGCCGAGTTTCTACCCTAGGACAAGATAGATTGAAATAACCTATTCACTTCTGATATTCCGATCCCGCTCTCAGAATTTTACCCACAAAATAATTAGCGTCATTTTCTTAAGAGAGTAAGACTAAGAAAGTAGCTACTTTTTCTTACTTTATCCTTTTTACGGGGCTACAGGTGTGTGTCATTCAAACAACGATATTTCTATCCTCTTAAATTATTTGGTATATAAAGTTGTATAGGTTATTTTTTAAAAATTTTATTCGAATCTAATTTTAATCTGTAAAATTAAGTATCTATTAATGCTAAACTGATTTAATATGTAAATGGAAAGTTTAAAATTTACATTGTTACAACATTTATTGTCAAGAGGACACAAAATACTTCTACTATTAAAAGGTGATAAGCAAGTAAATTGGCGTAAAGAACTGGTGTTTAAATAAAAAAACAATTAATTCATTTTCAACTCGGTATTAATTTTATTTTTTTAGTTTGGTTTGTCACTTTTGATATTTTTTTATGAATTAACGCTAACTTTTCAGAGCATTTAAAGATTATTGGCCAATAAAATAGATTTAAAATGAAAATATGAAGCGGTTATTAATGATGCACAAATTAAACTATTTGTCATTTTGTGAATTTAACATTCTAAACTAATAATATGCACTATTTTGAATTAAAAACGTATACTATTTGGAATTAATCTAAACTAACTTACGAGGGTGGACCAAGTATAATCCAGACTTTTGTTTTTAAAAGCCGTGTAGAGGCAACAACTCCTAAAATACAAAGACACAGCGCTGATTCGGTAGGTCATCACCCGGCGACCATATATGAGCACGTTATTATCTGCTTTTCGTTGGATTTATGTGTTTTTTTTTTACTTTTGAATTTACTTATGATTGTTATTGAAATACTTTTGACATCTTTTATGTGAGAAAAACTATAACGATTTGAAAAACACTACTTTGTCTAAAATGTTTCATTATAGTCTTTAGTGACATTTGTTGAGGTACATATTCTCCAAAATTACAAAATTTTTCACAGGTTTAAGTACTCAGTGATTTATGAATAACTAGGTTCTGAGAAACTGTTCTACGTTTCATCATTGGTTTACGCAGACACTTTTTAATCAGTATGTACAATTATCTTATCTGGGTATTTAATTTATCTTTTATGCCCTTTGCCTAATTGATTATTTTTTCTGCCATAATAATTTTTAATTAAAGTATTGGGAATAACGGTAAGTAAAATGACAATAACTGCTTTTACTGAGTGTGTATGACAGTCACCAAAGGATACTAAAAATTTTTGATTAAAGGCATATTTCAATATGAGATTAGTCAGAAATTAACATTAATAAAAAAATGTCCAAGAATTTATTCTCATGGTTGCTAAAGTATTTTCTGGAATACCATATATGAAACAAAAACTATTTTAACTACAAAAGATATTCCAGTGCACCTCTCCTTAGGTTAGTTATGAGATTAAAATTATCCTTATCCTTCATGAAGTATTGCAATAATTGCATTTTAGTATTTTTAAGCAATGTAGCTGCAATATTCTTCCAAATAAGCCAACACGGGCGTTGCCGGTTTTAGATTGTCCATATCATAAATAAATAAAACTTTTTTGTCAGTGGTTTCAATGATGAAATATTACAACTTCATAAGTTAAAATTATAGAAGTAAAACATACACACTATCACACACATATACAGAAAACTTATGGACATACACATCTTCAGTTCTCTCTCTTCTCTCTTTGTCAAGCTCTATCCATCCACTCCTGGATATAGGTCTCTCTCAATTGTTTCCATCTTTCTCTATTCTTCGCCAATCTCATCCACTGTTTGCCCGCCACAGTCCTTATGTCGTCTACCCATCTTTTTTGAGATCTTCCCGTGCTTCTTGTTGTCTTCCTCGGTCTCCATTTCAGGATTCTTCGTGTCCATCTGTTGTCCTCATATCGGGTTATGTGACCAGCCCATCGCCACTTCATCTTTGCAACCTCCTCCACGATGTCCTTGACTTTCGTTTTGCGTCTTATCTCGGTGTTTCTAATCCTGTCTCTTAATGATATTCCAAGCATGTTTCTTTCCATCGCTCTTTGGACTGTTCCTAATTTTTTAGCGGACTTTCTGGTGAGGGACATGGGTCTCTAATCTATACGTACGTTATCAATCACAAAATGATTTAAAATTTTCAGTGCCAGTTTTACATTTTGTCTTTCCAAGCTAGATAGATTAGTATTTTGGACAACTTTGATATATATATATATATATATATATATATATATATATATATATATATATATATATATATATATGTAATCGAAGGTTTTCGGGCATCCCGTGTATCCCTCTCAGGACTGTAAGGCAGCTGACGTTTCGGTGAAATCTCATTCACCATTTTCAAAGCTCACTGTATGGCGTCTACGAGCGAACTATATATACATATATATATATATATATATATATATATATATATATATATATATATATATATATATCCAAGGTAAATTATTTTAATTCCGTTCATTCAAAATTTAATTTTTCTAATATTATTGAATGCCGTGTTTTAGGTACACGTTTCATTAACTACGTCGGGAGTAATACCTAAAATAATAATTTCAATTCTCAAAACTAATTGTAGCCTATAATCAATTTATAATCAGAAATGATATGGGCAGGGAGGCATTTGCTCTCTCCTTCATTTGGCAGCATCGGCAGACAAGGCAGCCGAGAGGACAGAAAACATTGTGGGTAGGAGCATTTTCGTGCCGCCTAAAAAACAAAATAAAGGGTAAACGAAAAATATAACATGTAGAAACATAAATTACTGAATATAATGATTTATTTCAACAATTTATACTTAAATCAATTTTTAACAAATTAAAAGTAAGGTGAAGCCACACGCACAGATTGATGACTGTCTGCTGCGTATATTGCATATTAATTCCAGTTTGTACAATATATTATATGCTGTACATAGACAGTTGCGCGCCTGCTTGGGGCAGATGAGTTCAGGGCATTTAATTCTGAGTTTTAAATACGTTCATGTCTGTAAGGCGGCCCACCGGGATTATTCCCCAATTTCCGGCGGTCATTCGGACCCTGTACTGGGCCCTTTCAAACTGCCTCGGATCGGGGGTAATTGTCCCTTAATATACTTAATGAAAAAATTTCTTTCCTGATTTTTATTTATATTTTTGATTCGTAAAAAGGGAAACGTGAGGAAAGTTAGGGAGGTGATTCTATATGGTAAAATAAAGGTAGTGAGTAATTTAAAAAAATGTACAAATCTTATTACTTTCCTCATTAGTTTCTAATTTATTTTTTGATATTTGACCCGGATACTAAGTCTAATTTATTGTCTCATCTAGAGGTAAAACTGTTTACCTAATTTACAATCAGAGGGCACTTTACCTAGATATCAAAGTTTATATCGATATATCTTACCTTTTGGTCGCAACCTTGAAATTTGAAACTAATGACAATTTCATTAATATATTATTTACTAACGAAGCTGGTTTTACAAGAAATGGGATTGTAAATTCGCTTAGTGGATTTTGGGTAATTGCATTGTACGAACATACTTTTTTGATGGAGTGTTAAATCGTAACATTTATTTAAATTTTTTACAAAAGTCTCTTCAGAGCCTGTTAGAAGTTGTTCGTTTGCTTTCAGTTAAAAGTAAGGCTATGGCTTATACAAGCAGGGGCGGATCCAGTCTCTCTCTTTGGGGGGTGGGGGGCGATATGAACAAAGAACAGATCGAAATTACCTCTACTCCATTCGAAGATAAGACAGTGCAGTATGATAGGTGAGTCTGTTTTTCCTGAATTCGAAGCTCTTGAGGGCGGCGATTACTTCTACCGCCCTTTTGGATCCGCATATGCATTCAAAATGGTTCACCGCCTCATTTTAATATTAACGTACGTGCATAGCAAAAAATATTTTGCAAACGCTGGGTAGGCAGTAGTGGACTACTTCCCTGGGCATCCGATTCCCTAACTTTAATCCGATGTTTTTTTCTGGGACATTTAAAACTGATAGTATATAAAACTAAAGTTAATGACCTTGACGATTTAGGATAATGAATGGCTGTGAACAAATTAAAAACACAATTCGTGTTTTAAGGATATTTTATATCTATTAGAAAATGCATAGGAAGAAATGTCGTACAGTTTCAGAATTTAATATAAAGAATATTAGTGGGTACGTAATTTTTATATTTTGTTTTGAATATGTTTTGTTTTTCTCGAACACAAAATATATTTTAATCATTTGCGGCAATGATTGGATTTATCGATAGGAAGGAAGAAAACATTATTTAATGCATCTTTCACTACCTTCAAAAATACATAATTATTATGATCTATTGAAAATGCACGTTTTAAAGTAGAAAAACTAGAAAAAATTAAAAGAAAATTATTTTTCTAAAACAGATACACAAGCACAAGCGACAAAAACAAACTTCAAAATTTGCGTTAAAAAATCACGCCAAATCATTGGTAACATTACATGATTTTGAGGCGTGTCGATCGGATCGCTATATAAACCAAAATTTGTGCCGAAATCTTCAGTAGATCGAAACATTCCGGAGCATCAAGTCACAAGCAGTCAAAGAAGCAAGAAAACCTGAACCGACTACGAAGGACCGCTAGATTATAGCAACACTGTATCGCTGATAGAGTTTTGGTCTTTAAGGGCTGTTTTCACGGCTGAATTTCGATAAAACAATCGTATTCAATTAGCCAAAACTTCAATTCCAATTTCTGGAAAGGAAAATTTTCTCTTTCAGAACAACGACGATCTTTCTGATGACAGCATAGACCTTCCAGATCATCTAGAAGAGTCACTAAACCTACGGAAAAACTGGTTAGCCGCGTGGAATTAAATAGTGTCTCTGAGTTTTCCCCTTTTTTTAAAATAGAGTGCTGACTTAAGGAGTTCCTGCTTACGAACTTCTAGATAAGGTTGTGGTAGAAAAAAAGGACCCCAGATTCACTTATGTTCGGCCAAAGATCGCGTATACTCCGTATACCTGAAGGAGGTTGCGATGGAACGGGATCTGGCAACTAAAGATCGCGAAATATTCATAACATAACTGAGTTTCCCATACTTAAACAAAAAATAACAAAAAACAAGTCATTTTTTTAGCGGAAAATAAACCACCAAGGACATTCTTATTTCTGTAAAAAAAAAAACAAGAATTAGACAGAAAAACTTAACCTCCAGGGACGTTACGCTCGATTGTCAAAAAGTTAGGTATTCTTTTGCGGATCAAAAGAAAATCGGCCACAACAAAAAAGTATACTTAAAGTACCCCGCTAATTATCTTATCACCTGATAATGAGTAAACCCCAAATCTTTAATTTTCAAAAATATACGTCTTGAGCATTTTCGATCACCTTCCAGACGCACCCTGAAAAATCCCTTTTTAATTTTTGACAAACAGAGAATTTCTTTTTCCAAATTTAAAAGCGTGGCTCAAAATCCACAAATGTCACTTAACAACAGCAAGAAAGGTGAGGCGGCTTGGCTTCTCGCTGGGTTGGGTGGTGAGTCCTCTCCGGCACACCCCGCGGGGTGCCCCTTTCAATAACCCGAACATTTAATATTCAATTCATCTAACTTAAATCTCACATAATAAATTCAGAGAGTATCGTTTTGTTTTTAAGCGTGTAGAGTACTAAGGGACGAGGAAATGGGGGGTTTAGGTAGTAGTAATTATAAGATTTAATCAAACATATTCTAATTATAAGTAATATTTTACCTATACATCCAATATTAAATAGAATACATCTTTCTAGTGTCTTATAAATGATATGGCATTACTATTGGCCAAAAAACAATGTAATTTTACAAAATACGCTGTTTTTAATGTTTTCTTAACAATTATGTTACATCCTGTATAAACAAAGTGGCATCAACGCAATATCTTGCGTTGTGTCCGCTGGCATTTAACTTTTCGTAAAGTATATAATTAAACACCAAACGACGATTCAGTCATTATTTGAATTTTGATACTTTTCATGAAAAGAAAAGGTCAACTGCGACGTCTATTTATTACTGTAGTTTTACCTTTTTTTTAACAAAATATCGATATGAGATTTTTTTCTTAGACCTGTTAGAAGTTGTTCGTTTACTTTTAGTTAAAAGTAAGGCTATGGCTTATACAAGCAGGGGCGGATCCAGTCCCTCTCTGTGAAGGGGGGGGGGGGCGAATTCGAAGCTCTTGAGGGCGGCGATTACTTCTACCGCCCTTTTAGATAACAAAATATCGATATGAGGTTTTTTTCTTAGACGATAAAATAACAATTCTTGAGATGAATATATTTAAAAGGTTTGAGTGACATTTTGCCCATTTATTTAAACTTTTTACTTTTACTTTAAAATTCGTATCTTCTATTAATTAATTTTACGTTGTATATCTACATTTTTCACGTTTTTCATGACTTTTTTTGTTATAGTGACAAAGACAAAAAGATATTTGCAGGACACAAATTTAAGAGCTTAAGTAATGTTTATTCTGTTGTAGTGTAATTTTTGTTCAGTCTTTTAAATTCTTTATTTATATATTATTAATCATTACTATGTGCTTGATATCCCTCTCACTCCCCTAGGCCACGAATGATCATTACTGCTGAAATTAATGTGTTTGTCTATAAGTACTAAAAACAAATTATTTGAAAAGGCCTTCCTTTCTTTATGAAAGTCATTATTATAGTATGACCCTGCTAATCAATAAAATTTTTGAATGGTAATCGTATTTTCTGATTTTTATTCTTTCTTTTGATAGGTTGAATTGATGTAAGGTCGGAAAATACTGTCAATTCACAACACCTTATTATAGAAGTTGTTGCAATTCGCCACTGGTTCAATGATTTCGAAATTTTTCAACGAATAAAAACTACTCATATTTAATATGTAACGTGAGTTTTTGCTTCTTAATTATGAATGATCGTTAATTTCAAACTAGAGTTAACCGAGTTTTTGGTGCCAATTTATGACGGCACTCATGAGTTCATTAACCCGCTTTATTCGGCGCCAACATTGATGGTTTAGTTAGTCGTCCTTGGGTTCATTATTCTTAAATTCAGATTTAGGGTTTCCCAATAATACACCTGATCAAAAACTCAGTCTTAGCGTTGGCCACTTTGTCAGTTGCTTTAACTTTTTTGTGACCAGACTTTTTAAAACTAAACTAGTATATAAGTTAAAACTGACATCTTTTTAAAATTGAAAATTCAGTTATTTGCTGTTATTAAGGTACGAAGCTTAGATCTGTTTTTTTTTCTGTTAATCGAAAAATTAAAGTTCTAAAAAAATAAAGAAGCACCGAAAGTAAAAATTATAAAATAAAAATATGAAATTTTTACAAAACTCCATTGTATTATAGTAAACAAAATAGTACATATAAATCTAAAAATTTAATTTTTCTTACTTTTCATTAAAGTTATCGAATTTATGTAATCATGGTAGTACCCAACAGAAACCATGATTCCTAAAATAATTTTGCATCATTATATCGGGTTTTCTGTGTAAGTGAATAATTTAACTATGAATATAGGTTTACGTCAAAAAATATTTGTTAAAGATACAGGGTGCTTTAAAAATCTGGAGTAAACCAAAGTTAATCTTTTAAATAAAATATTTTGTATAACATAAATGTTCGAATTTACTAGAGTACCGTTTTGTATGAAACATATCAAAATGTTACCTTATATTCTCCAGATATTGTAGTCTCGAAACAGAACAGTTTAATTGTATCTATCTTAAACTTTTATCTTTTATTTAGAAATATAACCGTTCGGTGCAACCAAAATGGCATGTTCGAGAAAATTTAGGTTTTCCAGTTATTTTCAGCTATACGAGAAACAGAGAATAATCAAAATAACAAGTATTATAAAAATTCATTCATAAAAATTTTACGTGACCTTGATTAGTGCAATAGGAAATGGATTTCAACGAGACTTCCTATTACACCATAGGCGCGCGTCCCTTATTAGTCCTTGTTAGATCATATCAATATAATTGTGACTATTTTTATATATTTAAAAAACAATATATATCTAATAGTGTTAGTAAGTATTTAGTCATATAACACCATGTCAAAATTAATCATTTTTACGAAATAGATGATTTTTTGGGATTTTAAATATTGCTTCTTAAAATGTTCCTACTTTAGAGTAGTACACTGTAAGAAGTAATATCTCAAAAGCTAAACGTTTTGGAAAATTATCGTTTATTTTCGGTGTGCAACAATATACCTAAATAATCACCGTAGTTTAATAGAAAATATATAACAAATATTAAAAGATATTGAAAAATTGTGTCTGCGTTCTTTCTTAATTTGATATTCACAGCCTTCGATCATACCCTAGATTTAAACAACAGTAGATTTATTTGAAGGCTGTTTATGATCGGTGGGAGAGACGCTTTTTTGATGTTTGACAGACATAAACATGTTTACTTATCTGTTTTTTCAGTTTAATTGCTTGTCGTGACTTTTTTCGGTGTTTTTCAGTGTTAGAAATTACTATAAATGCGAAGTTTACAATTAATTTTAACAAAAAGAGGATTTAAAAACATTTTTATTAGTAAATATTGTTAGATATTGTTTACATATTGAAAATAAAAATAATAATAATTTAGGCAACCATATATTCATACTTTTCGTATTCAGAATTGACGTACCGATTATCATATGATACTCGTTTAAACAATGTAATGAGAAAAGGATAGCATAAAATCGGTATGTCTGTACCACGAAATTAAATATCTACTGTTTATCAACACATTTTTAAATATAAATAAAAATATTATTACGTCATTCAGCGTTCAAACAACGGGGAATTATTTCTGACGTTATACTTATTCTACAGGGGTATGTTCGAAGTGCACAGCGATCAAAAGTGTAAAATTCGCAGTATTATCACCGTACAAATCTCGACCCCATCCTTCGAACATACCCCCTGTAGAATTAGCATAACGTCAGAACTAGGCCCCGTTGTTTGAACGCTGAATAACGTAATAATATTTTTATTTATATTTGAAAAAGTGTTGATAAATAGTAGATATTTCATTTCTTAGTTCACACGTACCGATTTTATGCTATCCTTTTCTAAATGCATTATTTAAACGAGTATCAAATGATTCAAATGATAATCGGTACGTCAATTCTAGAATATGAATTTATGGTTGCCTAAATTATTATTATTGTTATTGTCAATATGTAAATAATATCTAACAATATTTACTAATAAAAATGTTTTTAAATCCTCTTTTTGTTACTATTAATTGCAAACTTCGCATTTGTACTAATTTCTAATACTTAAAAACATTGGAAAGAGTCACGACAAGCAATTAAACTGAAAGAAAAAATAAGTAAACATGTTTATGTCTATCAAACATCAAAAAAGCTCCTCCCCCACCGACCATAAACAGCCTTCAAACAAAACTATTGTTGTTTAAATCTATAGAGTTTGATCGAAGGTCACTGCTTTCGGCTACAACACTAAACTGTTTTCGGGATAGAAGTCGGGCGAAATATTTTCAAGGTCATAGAAGATTTCGACTAAGAAGGCAAGTTAACCCACTGGCTACTTTATTTTTACTGTACCATAATTATAAGAAACGAACTGACAGTAATATGCAACACCCTTAATAGTCATTTTCGGTAAGATAAACCCCTTAAACCAAATTCGAATATCCAATAATCCACAGTATTAAGTTCCAGTAAATTCGTTGTTATTTATTTTTTTGTATTTTATTAGTGATGGTAGATAAAAAATACGTGCGTGTTCCAATTTCTTCTCAAATCTTAACGAAAGAATATAATTATTGTTTAAATCTAAATTACTATACAACCTGCAAATAATAAAGTAAAACGTTCTACAGGTAAGAAAACAACGAACTGCGGTTTTAGTTTTAATTACAACAAAATGTGAAAGTTGTTAGGTAAAGCTACACAACACTGTTATGTTCGACTATCTAAGGATTTTGTCCGAGTAAAATATGCGTCTATTTATTACAACCGACAAATTGAGTTTATCAACTTTTACCGTTTTCATATTTTGGAATTAAATATTTACAAATATTTTTGATTGAAATTTCCTATCGTGGTATTTAAAGTCTACGAAAACAAAATAATGTTACATGTTAGGAAAAATAATTTGCGGTATTTTGTTCGGTCTTAATCAGGCCAAGGTCATTATTAGGCGAGGTAAGCATGAATTAAAAATATTTTATGTATGCTTTATATTGATTCCTGCTCGATGGCAATAATTTGTATGTTAATTCTTTTTGTTCTTTGTAATCATTTTCGGGAAAATTTAGGGGGTGGAGTAGTAACATTTGTAATTAATTGCTTCTTTAAATCGAACAGGAGTAGTTTGTACCAATAGACTGTATGGGAAAAATATTTATTAAGATTAAACAATACAACAAAGTATGACAGATAGTCTCCTTATATCCGGAAACCAAAACACACACAGAAAGTAAAGAATTTTGAAAAATCCAACGTAAACCAGGGTGGGGGCCAAAACCTGATTTCTGCTCAAAATTAAAGTATAGTCAAACGGTGTATCTTTACGTCAAAGGCATCAAACTAGTGACTTTTTTTTGGCAACTGTAACAGGATCAGAGTGGCTCATTCTACTATTTTCTTTTTCCGTTATTTAACAAGAAATTTGTCGAATGGTGTATAAGCAGGTTTCACAAACTAAATATCCTTAAAGAAGAAAATTCTTATACACAAAAATTTTGAAATCGAAGTTCTTCCTTCTGTATAGACATATCGATAATTTTATATCCTGTTTGTATAGGGTTATTTAATGAGGAGTTTAACTGCTTATAACGGGTTCGCTATTTTAAGTGAAATTTTAAATAAGACATGAGAGATTTTAATAGCGAATTAAAATAATCAACAAAAACCAAACTGATCATCAAGTAAAACCGATATGACCAAAAATAGTGATTTTTCTAATTCATTGCCTGACCTGATTGTAGCTTCGCCTGCGTGTATATAAGAAAAAGGAACAACGGGTAATTAATATTTTTATTGAATAGGTTATAAAATATTTAATTAATATATGCTTACATTTTATAAGGTTCGAAAACCACTAATTCGATTTACATATGTTTCTTTTTCATTTATTACTTTAGTGTTTTTTCTGCTCTAAGACCTTATCTGTCTGTAATTTAGATATTTTACTGCCGATGATGAAAATTTGTGCTTTAAAGCACGTACAGTACTTTGTCAGAACTGAACTAGAGCTTTTTAACACACTAGTGGAGTAGACTGAGCTTCATTTCCTTTTTTATAATATTATTACTGCCAACAATAATTTACTTTACTTATTCGGACATTCGTTAATAAGCGTTACCTTTTTAATGTGTTGCTTTTAGCTAGTAATTGTGTAATTGTAGAAACTTTTATTGAATTAAAAATTTTAGATACACTCTTTTTAATATTAGAATTAGTAGGGTGACGCTTGAAGGTACAAGTGTGCATGCTTATGTGTATGTATTTATGTGTATGTGATCGTGTGTATGTTTACTTTTATTACTGAATCTAGGACGTTGTAATGTTTCACCTATGAAATTTATGGCAATAAAAGCTTTATTTATTTATTTTGGTAAGAGAAAAAATTATACGCAATTTGAAAAATTCTTTTTTATTATAATACTACAGTTAGGCATAACAAAATTGGGGTAGTCTAATTGAAAATTAAAAATAAGTTGATTATTCTAATAGAATCTGAACTAAAGAACAGTATTCTTAGAAATAATAAGTTATACCCTTTTTTTAATGCAGAAAAATATTATTAAGAAAGCTTCATCCTTAATATTCTAATAAAAGCATTTATTTGTTGACATATGTAATATAAATTATGACAAAATCATAAGCAAAACAAACTGGCCATCTTGAAGATCTAACTTCCATGGCCACTACATCAGGTCTAAGTAAGTAAGTCTTAAATATTTTTAGTGAATCTGGCTTGTATAATTAACCTTTTTTTCGTATTATTATAAAATTTACTGATAATTCTTGAAAATCAGCTTTGGCACTGGTTTTGTGTTTTCGCATTCACGCTCCAATATTGCAGTGTTCTATGCTATCAAATTGGTTGAATTTTTTTTGGGATTATATTTTACTTATAACTTTTATATTCCGAAATAAAAAAGATATATTTTTGCGATAACCAATCTGCAATATCACTTTTTTTAAATGATATTGTTGGCAACTTTTCAACCAATCTAGAATGATAACTGGCATTATCCAAAACTATAACAGACTACTCTGAAATTAACGATGATATCCGCCGTTAATTATTCATAGTAATCTTTAGTAGACTTAGATTCGAACTGCAGCAAAACTCTTTCTACAAATCCATTACCACCTCCAATATAGGTAATAATGAGTCTACGGCTCTTATCGGTTGAGGGTCTTAAACCTGTCGAAAACCGTTCTAAGAATGGTTCACGAAAAGTCGATAAATTCTTATCTTGATATATTTTTTATCCTATATGTCATTCATTGAACTAGATTACATTCAGATAAAAAATGCTTTTGCCTTCTCTGCGGTATTTTCTAATGTCTCACAATGCTGTCTGCTCCAAAATAGTATTTCTTCTCTGTCACTCCCGGTTTGACCGATAAATTCTTGTCTTCTTTCACAACTTTCAAATTTGTTAAGAGTTGCCATTTCTGTTTTAAGATGAAAGCCTGAAGGTATCCTTTTAATATATTTTTAATAGTTTTCTTTTCGGAGATGGTTTAGTCATGCACACAGTTCCACTTTTCATTTCCTTAATGAGTCTGTAAGTTATATATGTTAGCACACTACTTTTATGTTAGCGCACTTCGCAGCCTTATCAGGATCATTCACATTTAAAACTATTGTCTGAAATTTTAAATCAAGAACACATTTACAAGGTTTTGGAGTAAAACTAAACATTTTCAACATAATAATATTTTTAATTCACTACATAGTTTTGACTACAATTAGAAAAAAGAGGCATATAGCTTATTCACAAACCTAAATTTTTTCGTTACTCACGGTGCCTGTAACAGAAAAATATTATAGCAAAAATAAACGTCTCCTTGAAAGAGAATGTTAGTTTTTTTACAACAAATATTCAAAATACTGTACTACATCGGTGTAATTAGTCACTAGGCCAGCTGCATGTGGTCTTTATCAAAGGCTAATACAAATCTTTCGTTTGCAGTATGGCCGGCATATGGTATGATTTTGCATATTTTCGATATAAAAGTCATCAGCTATTCGTCCAGACACTTTCACGAGTTCGGTACATATTTCCCAGTTAATATCTCCCAAAAGAATTATACAGCATCCTCCAAAATTAATGCTTCTTCTGAGACTGCAGCTGCATGGGGTCATCCATAAATTACGTAAGGATTTTTTTCAACATTTTCGACTCCTCCCTCGCCCCACGTAAGGGACCGTAAGAATTTTACAACCTCCCCGCATATAATCTTACGTAAATATATAACGATTAAAATATAACAATGTAATAAAATAAGATGAAGTGTATCACTTTATTTTTATAGTATATTATATATTATTAAGATACGACTTATATTTACAATATTATGTAATATTGACTAGTGCAATTAAATTACACGTTGAAAAATAAAATGTAATTAATTTTTCGGTGGTCTATGGATTTGGTAACCATTCGTCAGTCGAATGAATAATTGGAATCCTGTTCATGAATTTCAGCCTTATTGAGTTACTCTGCGTTCTCAAAACCTGTCTTCATCTTGATGCATAAAACTTCTTTTCTATTCATCTCCCTACTAGCCAACTTTAGGTTTTTCGAAAACTTACAAGTGATAAATTAAATAAGTATCGTAATGTATTCATCGAATATTCAATTTTATCTTATTTAAATACTACTTTTTAAATATTACTTAAGATTCATTGACCCCTTCTTACCCCCCTCCCCATGTAAGGAATCGTGAGAAAATACGCCTTTCCCTACCTCTCAAACTCTTCCGTAATTTATGAATGACCCCCTATAGCCTACCATTAGCCGATTTCCTCAAAAAAGTGATTTCTTAGCTGGAACAGTATAAAAATATTCTAGAAATACGAAAAAACAATGATGTATCCATGAAAGACGCTAAAGTGCCAGTGGAAATAAACGATTTTACAAAAAATATCATTCATAGTGTTATAGACAATTTGTAGCTCTACCAAAAAATATCGTTCAGTGTTCTATCACAGCCATCATCTCATAAGTCAAGGTAAGTTAAAATTATTTGTTAATGATAGGCACTTACTATTTATTTAATATTATTAATAAGTGGATAAAAGTATAAACATAACTATGAGCTCCGTCCTTAAGAGCTAATATGCAACTTATGTCGAATATATAGATAATCTGACCTGCACATCTCTTTTCGTCATATTGAAAAGATCCCATCATTGTAAGTAGAATAGAGGAAGACGTAAAATCGGAAGGGAAAAACAGCTAGTATAGACAAGTTCAGCATTTGGCTTATTATTGTTAATAACTATATGAAATACTCTAAAATATTTAATTTGTTTCACGTAATAAATTTAAACAAATCTGCACAATTAAAAAAAACTTTATAATTAGTTGTCGATTGAATCTACGAACAACGGATACAAAATTTTCGTTTTCCTATTAGTTTTCAAGAATATGCTGACAGCAGTGATCAACATATTGCAGCGGTCAACATCAACTTGCCTGATGATGTTTGTGATGTTAAAGTTGGAGTAAGCACAAGTAGTCGGTCTAATATTAATGAAGGTATCACCGTTGACGTTCCATCCGATATCTGTGAAGAGTCTACCGTTAAAGATGATATTATAGACATATAAATAGTGGAGCCAAAAACAGATTAAACTACAGACCGTGGGGATTCCAATGAGAAAGAAACTGGGTCTATTTTTTGCAATAAGAAGCGAAAAATAATTTATGGACGAGAACAAGCATTACAGACCTGCGTAACACAAGAAATTATTGATATTTTCAGAAGAGAAGTCGGTAAAATGGGCGATATAGATTTATTAAACAAAATCGATGAAAAATGTGACGATAATTTAGATTATTTTCTATCACAGACACTGTAAAATGGATTATAAAAATACTTTGTAGTCGAAAACCGAAAAAACTTCATGGCCTTGAATCCACTAATACCAATGAAAAAATAAATGGTTTTACGTATCATTTTAAAAATTGTCATTCATCGAATTCGCGAAGAATCAGACAACAGATTCAACAATGAATATATAACCATATAATTTAGAAAATAGACTGTAAAAAAAGTTGCCTAAAGAAAACAAACATGATCACTGTCAATGATAAAAAAATTAGCTATACAACAGAAATTTATTAAAAAAATTAGCTATAAAGTGGAAATTTATTAAAAAGTGACTTAGACATGTTGGAAAAGCATAATATTTTGGATAGAGATGCACAAATTACATAATCAGAAATCCGGAATATTCAGCGTAATCCATTACCAGATGAACCTACAGTAAATGATTTTAAAGAAGAAGAATGCGATATTTCGCCAATGTTCTGACTTCCTTTCTAAAATAATTTGTTCAAGTTTTCGACGTAAGTATAATGTTCATCTTTTGCTGAAGATTTAATATATGCTGTATCACATGGCAAAATAAAACTTTCAAAGCATATACATCTAGGTATGATCTTGAAAGGTTTAACTAACAGTAAAACACATTATAAACAGGTATAGACATTGCTGTAGTTATATCATTTTGGAGGAAATTGAATCTGAAGCGACATTTGTTTCTACTCATTGAAATTATATCGGTCCACAAGGGATCTCAAATGAGTTATATACTTGATTAGCATATGATAACTTCGATAGATTTGTTGATATCTCATGCGGCAAAGATACTTTGCATGACACCGTTGGAATAATGTTTTAAAATAATACCATTTCAAATGATGATTCCGAAAGTGATTCAGAAACAAGTGAGGCAGAAAACAGAATGACGAAAAAACAAAGAAGAAAGAAAGTTTGTAAGGTATAAAATCACTTTATATTTGAACATTTTCCCTCTCTTTAATACAGTTGACTATTATTTTTTTGTTGAAAATGATTTTAAAAATATTCCCATAAATTTTGGCAGGGTGTGAAAATACTCTTACCATAATTTTTTTAACAACTTTAACGTGTTGTCACCTTTAGCTCCACCGCGGATGCGGCAACTGACACTCATTTTGCTAATTATTGAATAGTAATCAACTGCTAAAAATGAAACTTATCGGTATTAAATTCCTCGACAAAACGCAGCGCTGCCTTCAATACTATTATAAATAACTCAATTCACTTTTATTTTTAAATTATGTCATGAAGTTTTATGATGAAACATGCGAGAGCCAATAAAAGTCATTCATATGAATTATGTCCTTATCATTTTTAAAAGGAGTACTAGATGAATAACGTCAAATATATACAAGGTGTCCATATGGTACTCAGGTAGTCGATTGCGGCCATGTCGTTAGATCGATAAAAAATTTGATATTTCATTAACGGAGTAAAAGAGGGTACATTTTAAATATAGATTAGTGTATACAGGGTATCCTAAAAAAGCGCGGCGAGTAATTTTTATTTTTTTAAATATAATGATTTACATTTATCTATCGAATTTGGAGTTTCATAGAATCCTCTCTTCAACCCTTATTTTTTTACCTTAATTGCGATGTCGCAAACTGTTTAAATATTTTTATACCCTCATCATTGTTCCTTACTTTTTTGTATAAACTAGTGAGTCTAGTGAGTCTTAGCAGAGCTCGTTATTTCACAAGAATATAATATTCCGTTTTTATACAGGGTGTCCAAAACTGTTATATAAACTTTAATATTTTCAATTTTGTTTTTCGCCATTTTTTAAAATAGAACACTCTGTATCCAGTGACATGTATCGATAGAGTATTTATTTTTACCGTCAAACTGACACTCGCATGTTTCATCTGCGTGAATTTTCTCAAGAATTGTTGATAAATAAGGAATAATAACCGATTTTAACTTACACATTACGACTTTTGTCAGGATACAAACCAATTATTGTTTTTTATACTAAGTGTAAACCCAATAGGTGTTTTGCCATTGTATACAATCCTCTTTTGTAGTTTTTCCGGTAATAAAAAAAATCAATTAAGTAATACAGGGTATCCATTTAGCACTCCCGTATTCGATCGCGGCTATATCGTTAAATCGATGAAAAATTTGATATGCGGAATGGGGTATATTTTAAAAACAGTTTAACTTAAGCACGCGCATTTTTTTAAATATAACGACCTATTTTTTTTTAATCAAAATTGAGTTTTCTCACAAATTTTTACAAAGAAGTAAACATGGTGTGGGTATTAATTAAAATCTAATAATTTGGCAACGTAGCATTTTAACGTTAAAAAAAAGAATTGGAGTTGAAGAATGAGATGTTGAAAAAAAATAATTTGACCCGCTTTATCGGAACCCCCTGTATGAGCTAATTATTTTTAAATCGTACCATTTTTCGCAATCCAATTTTTCATCGATTAAACGTTATACCAGCAACCGAATACTAGATTTACTAAATGTTACCTTGTATAAGTTTACGATGTTAATTTTAAATTATTTTCAAGCCGTAAAGTTAACATAAAATATTTGATAATTTTGTCTGTGAGTGTATTTACAAATACTTCAAATCATTTATTCTAGTTAAAGACTAACTAAATAATTCAAAATTGTCAATTGAGTTATCGTAATTACATGTAAGAGTTAATTCTAAACAACGTTTCTTAATGTTATTTTCAGTTTTTTCAGATCATATTATTTTACTATTGAACAAAAATTAAATTTTTGCTTCTGGTATGAACACGGTGGAATGTTTTCTCTATATGTGGTGTATTGGTTTCAGGATATGCAGAGACTATCTGCTATATTTTGAGTTTTTAAAAAACTTAATACAAGTTTTTTCCATGTGTGCCAATAATCTGCCGACCAATGTCTATAAAATTTAGTGTTTTATATTTTAATAGCGCAATCTTCCTAAATCAGATAATAATAACTACGTTTATAGAGTCTCGTAATTAAATCGTTTTTAAACGTTTACAACCGTTTACATACAGCTGCTGTATAAAATCATCTTTTTTCGATAATACGAGTCTGCAATTCGGGTAAAAACTATTTAATATGCAAATGATGAAAAAATAGTAATAAATTCTCCACAAAAAAAAACGACTAAAAAGTAATCTTAACTTTGACTTCCGTCATCTACAAAAATTGTATGAATGGCAGTAGTATTACGACCCCTTTAGTGAGCTCTTAACCTAGAGTGTCCTCGTTCTGTTGTAGAATTCAATCTAGAAGAACATAAAAAAATCAGAAAAATAAAATAAACGTATAAAGACGATTGAAATTTCATGTAATAAACTGTACGTTGTCAGCGGTAACGGCGCATAGACACCGACACAGACGGCGGCGCAGACACAAAGCTTTGGCGGACCACGCTAAGCGCTGATTGGTTTCCTTTTAAAAGATCCGACGGAGTGCCGAGAAAGTATAAATAGCACCCGATTTGTTGGCGAGAGATGAGATGGACTCCTCTATGAGAAGTCTTAAGACAAAAAGCTGTAAAAGCCTTCCAAACAGCTGAACTCCACGATAATCCACTGATCAGTGGATTATAAACCGGAAGTAGAAACCAGAAAACATAAAAACTACAAATCTAGGCGAAGCAAGTAGGAGACTCCAGAGGTACAGAAGAATAGAAGACCAAAGGGAAAAGAAGAGAAGAAAGGACAGAAAAGAACACAAGGATAGGTAAGAGTAAAACAGAGCCCAGAGGGCTACTTCGAACACACTAGGGAGCTAATAGCCCCAAGTCTAATTTTCAAGCATGTATGAGACGGAGTGAACGACGTGCGAATAGCAGAGAAACCAACCTTGCATTGCATGCGAAATGCACGGAAGTGCGAAGCAATAGGAGCACCGGCTCTTGGAACGGAAACACCAAAGAGTGAAGACCGGAGGTTTATAAGGCTATGGCCCGGAAACCAAAGGGACACTCACAGTGCATTTGTGTAGACTATAGCTTCACTATAGGAAACAGAAGCAGATCGTGGGGACCCCCAGGCCAGGGGGGGTTTTAGCCGGTAAGAATCCGGCACTACCCGCACACTTCGTGTGGGTGTATATGCAAGATTTCCCCTCCAAAAAAAATAAGGTTCGTTAGCACACACAACAAATTTTTGGTCGACTCGTCGAAGAGTAAGGAAGTATCCCGGAGCTTACGGCGTGTTCTTTAAAAAGAAATTCGTTTGCGAGTGCTTGTATTTTTCAATACAATCGCTCGCATAAAATTCCGTCAAAAGTATTTAAACATACTTTAAAAATACCGAAAATCAGGGAAAATATAAAAGACAAAAAACGAAAAGATCGTGAAAGTTAGTGCGAGTAGCGCGGTCTTCGAAGACCGCGCAGTTAAAAAGTGCTAAAAGTAGAAAAACAAAAAACACGAGTGACAGTGAAAAAACAAAAAACTTAAGTGGCAGTGATAAGTGTAGTGAAATTTGTGAAACAAGAGACAAAACAATGAATAGTAGCAGTGACGAAGAACAACAGGGTAAGTCGATCATGTATCCAAAATTCCCCCTATCCCTACAAAAAACCTAAAACTGGCACAAAACCTTCTCTTAAAGAAATCTGCGATAAACTATATAAAGCAAAATGAAAGCCTTAAAGACAATTAGAAACCCAAAATCAAGAAATGAAAAAACTAGCTGCGCAGCTAGACAAAATTACAGCCCACAATGTAGAATTAAACAATAAACTAACAAACTTCCAAACCACAATTCAAGAACTAACTACTGAACTTAGACTCATAAGAGCAGGAAATTCGCATCCAATAAGCAACGAGCAAACTGAGGAAATGGACATAACAGAACGAATATCCTGTTTTTCCTAAACAGACAGAAAAAACCTCGTTCTACTCAGCTCATCCTGAATTAAACATTCCCAACACCACAAACAAATCACTACAAAAACATTTAGAATCACTAGACACAAACAAATCACAAAATAAAATAAACACGGACAAACAAGACAAAGCGATTGTTCCTACAGTCATCCGTGACTCGTCAAAATGGAGCAAAGTCAGAAAATAGCTTGAAAACCATAACATATAAAAATACAGAAAGCCAAAACAAACCCACAAGGTATTCAAGTGACTCCAATGATCACGGATGACCATAGAAATACGACAAAATTTCTTAAAAACGAAAAAATAGGATTCCATACATACTTTCTCCTTGAGAAACGTCACTTAAACATACTAATAAAAGGCATCCACAAAAACATTTCAATACAAGATATCAAGGAGGAAATAGAGTATATAGAATTCACTCCTATAGAAATTTATAAATTAAAATATATTTCAATAAGGGGGAATCATCTACTGTAAAAATTCTAATCCCAAAATCTCAAGAGCATTTCTATAATATTACCCACATAATGAACCTATCGGTCACTATAGAGATACAAAGCCCGGCAGGTAAAAAGATAATAAATCAGTATCATAGGTGTCAAAAATTTGGACAATTGCAACATAATTGCTTCGCCCAGCCAAAATTTCACCGCTGTGCAGGAGACCATCACTACTCAAAATGCACCAAAACAAAAGACACCCCGGCGCTTTGTGTAAACTGTAGTGGCCCACATCCCGCTAACTACAGTAAATGTCCCAGAAACCCTGAACATAGAGCACCAGCAAAACCAATAGACATTAACATTTTCTTTGCACAAATATCACAATCAAAAACACAAAATACAGAAAAAACACAAACACAAATATCACAACAAAAATCACAACCACAAATAAAAACAAAGACAAACACCGAACAAACAAATAACCTAAACTTACAAAAACTAACATCTCTAAACCAAGCTGCCTTGAGCCTCCTGGTACTGTCTCCAAATGAAGTGACAGAAAGGATAGATTACATATCAAAATCAATCCAACAAAATAAAATCCTTTCTGCTTTATGGAATCTAAATGGCTAGTAAAAGGAGGCCAGAATACTTGCACATTATTGCCTGGAATGCTAATTCAATAAACAACAAAAAGTACGAACTGGGGGATTTCCCGAGAGAAAAGAACGTGGATGTTCTTTTACTTCAGGAATCCTTCTTAAAACCAGGAATAAGGTACAATATTCAAAACTATGACATCTACAGGGACGATAGACAGAACAGAGACGGTGGCGGCACCGCCATTATCATAAAAAGAAACATAGACCACCAAACAATTAACATAACTGACTATGAACATATAGAAGTCTCGGCCATCCAGGTCAATATGCACTTACTCCCTTAATAATAAAATCTGTGTACAAACCCCCAAATAACCCACTAACAAGACAAGACTTTGACAAACTCACAAACAAAGACAATGACACTACCATCCTTGCTGCAGGCGACTTGAATGCAAAACACACAGACTGGGAAGGGAGGGAAGATTCCTGAAAAATATATACAAGAAAATCCAGTTCCGTATTATCTCCCGGAGAACCCACCAGATACACAGAAAATTCAATAGATCTCATGGACATAACCCTGGTGAAAAACATTCCCTATGAAACAAACACTACGGTAATTCACGATCTTGGCTCGGACCACATGCCTGTTTCGTTCCTGATAGGATAACAGACAGAACTAACTGAAAATTTCCAACTGACGAAGATAAACTGGACACAATTTAAAAATGATCTCTCAGAAAATCAAATAAACATACCAGAAATAACAGACAAACAATCATTAAACCAAACAGTAAAAATAATAACAGATAACATCATAAACGCAACTCAACAATCAAAAATAAAAATAAACATCAATCACAACAACCCATACGACATACCAAGAGAAACAAAAGAACTTATCAGAGAGAGAAACAGGTTGAGGAGAAGAGCCAGGAACTCCAGAAATCCACAACTGATTAGAGAAGCTAAGAAACTCACAAACAGGATAAAAAACGAAATAAAGAATCAAAAAAAAAAAGGAAACTGGGAAGCTTTTCTTCAGGGCTTAAAACCAGAAGATAATACTATATGAAAAGCCACAAAAGTTTTTCAAAACAAATCAAAACCAAAAATCCCCCGTATTCATGGAACCCAAAAAATAGTGCATACTGACTAGGAAAAAGCCGAGGCATTCGCAAATACTCTAGAAACACAATTCACGCTTAACAACGACCCGGACGATGACATAGACTGGGAGGAGAGAATCGAAAGACTCGCAAACAGAGTCCCAAGAATCGCTTCTCCAGACATTGACCCGATCCCCCCTGCAACAATTAACAAACTGAAAACAGAAATTAAATTCTCAAAAAACAAAAAAGCACCAGGACTGGACCAAATCACAAACAAAACCATAAAAAATTTACCCGAAACAACACTTGACGCTCTCTTAAATATAATAAACTCATCTTTTAAACATTTACCCCGATCCTTGGAAAACAGCCTCCATAATAAATATACCGAAACCAAACAAAAATCAGATATCCCCTCAAAACTGGAGACCCATAAGCCTAATCTCCTCCTTGGCAAAAATTTGTGAGAAACTGTTTCTAAACGGACTCACAAATATCATCAATGACCAAAACATAATCCCCCACGGACAGTTTGGTTTCCGAGCACAACACTCGACAGAACACCAGCCAGCCAGATTAGTCGACAGAATCTCTGATGGCCTGCAGCGCAGGGCTCAAACGTGCCTCGTGATGCTAGACATAGAGAAAGCCTTCGACAAGGTCTGGCACGAAGGCTTGATTTATAAATTACATCACATTCATAAAATAAATCTAAACTACATTATCTATATAAAATCATACCGCAAAAACAGAAAATTTCATGTAAAAGCAAACTCAGCACTCTCGGAAACGAAACTGATAGAAGTCGGCGTTCCGCAGGGATCCCCAATAGCCCCAATACTATATAATCTATATACGGCAGATATTCCCAATAATGTAAACACTCACCTTTCAATATACGCCAACGATACAACCATATTTACAATACAATAATCAATAGACTACAGACACAGCTTGACAGGATCGTAGCATGGGCAAATCTCTGGAAAATCAAAATAAATCCGGAGAAAACCCAGGCTATGATCTTCACGAACAATAACAGACACGTCTACAGACACCTTTACATTGACAACAATTGAATACAATGGAGTAACACAACCAAATACCTTAGCGTTACTCTAGACAAAAAACTGACATGGATTAATCTCTTAGAAAACAAAACAAGTAAAGCAAAACAACTAATCCCCCAACTCTACCCACTTATATCCAAAAATAGCAAACTCTCCATCAAAAACAAACTTCTCTTATACTCAAATAATGAGGCTAATGATGTTGTACGGCTGCGCGGTCTGGTGTCATGCTGCCAAAAAACACCTAAAAAAACTACAAACAATACAAAACAAAGTACTTAGAAAGGCAGTAAATGCCCCTTGGTACATAAGAAATGACGAAATACATAACGACCTAAAAATAGACAAACTACGAGACATACTAACAAAAAGACAGACAGAACTACTCACTAAAGCACAAAACCACCCCAATCCATTAATTCATGAAAACTTCCCAATAAACCCTAATCCCAAATCCGATAGGGAAATGTTTAGAAATATAAACACCCCTATAAGACCCCCATAACCTTCCGGGAGTCCTGTCGTCACCCCTAACCAATACTATTAGTAGTCGATAAAAACTAGTTGTTAAACCCTAACTAAAATTATGTAATTGTATGAAAAGAAAATACAAAACATACAAACAAATCCTAAAAATGTAAAAACAAAAATTTGTAAATCAACATCCTAAAGTCTGATGTAATGGATACATGATCGACATCGTCACTTTTAATCTTTCAAAACTTCTCGACTTATATTTCCATAAAATTTACTACATCTCAGCCATTCAGGCGAAAATTTAAAAAAGTAGGAGTGCCGAAAGGCATTAGCTTAATAAAGCTACACATAAGAGATTCGTTAGCAGAATCTGATTGTCTATTAAAGAGCACAGATCTCTCAAATTTCTTACACACGGGCACATAAGTATATAAGTCTTTTGAAGCATTTACTCAGGCGAAACGTGAGATTTTCTGCCGTTGCTGATTAGTCTGGCACTTGCACCACGTCAGAGAACGTCACGGGGAATCTTCGATAGGTGGGCCACTAGTCGGTAATCTCGCAAGAGATTATTGTCAGTTTCCCTTCCAGAAAAAAAAATTCAACAGATTAATACGTGAATAAAGAGTTTTAAATTTCCTAGAGGTTTTCCTGGAGTACCCCTTTCGGCATCAAGAGGATCACTAAGCTGTTTACGCTAGTGCAACGAGGGAGGCCGCTCTGCCTACGACCGCTTAAGAAGAGAGGTTCTTCGTTGTCTCAATAAGACGATCAAGAATTCGATTCAAGAAAGAAGATTGCGGTACTTAAAAGGCCAGGAAACCTCGTCTGTTAGGCGGAAATTCGTTAGAGGCGAACTCTAGTAGCTGATAACAGTTGAGTGCTAGGGGAGGAACCTCAAAGTAAAGTCTTCAGTTAAATAAAAGCCGCGAAACGCAAATTTTAGTAAAATTCCAGCGCAGTCGGAAAAAATAAGCTTCTCTAAAAACCTTTCCACGCCGATTTGTTTTTTCAAAATTCTTGCGGAAACCGTTTAAAATAATATACGGAGTGTTCACGTGCCTGCTACCATGAGTAAAATAATTTGCGAAAATTAAATTGCGCAAAGGAAACCTGATAGCGACATACCCGATTTAGACATTCCCGATTGCGACTTAAGTAATTTTCTATTAAGAGAAAATTAGTGACAACCTGACAGTGACATCGTTGACACTAAACGTGCCTTAGTTTGCGCTTGATACAAAAACAAAAATTTTCGAAAAATTGAATTTCGGAAATTTTATTGTGAGTCCCAACACTACATTTTATTTCGATACAAAACTTAAGAGTCCCAGTCTAAAAAACTTTTACTGCAAAAAATTCTATAAGAGCTCAAGTCTAATAAAAAACAAATTAAAGTAAATATTGGCCAAGTTCTCATTCAACCCAAATTCCATATACTTAATTTTTCTCATATATTAAGTATATTAAAGCCCAACCCTCCGTGATTTTTGTATTTTTATACAAAACATTCCAATTTAAGAGGAAAAATAATTTATTTAAAAATGCCCAATCCCTTCTCTCACAGTTCGTTCCGGTCTGATGAAGCGAGTGGCATTTCAGGGTGGTTGTGGTGGCACCTCCGCGGCCCCTCGTGGGGTCGCGCCAGACCTAACAGGATTCTACACTCATAATGAATATGAAATGAATCCAAATACTCAATTAAATCCCAACACTCTAATTTCTCCAATGGAACAATTCTTAAATAACATCCAAATTCCTGAGACCCAAGTCAATCACAGTTCGTATTCGTCGTTCGCGTTCGATCGAAACGTACCTCATGGCGTTCTCGCGGAACATCCCATCTCCAAATAATTTTCCCGAAACGACGGACGTGAAAATACGACAGCTCCTTTGGGATAACTCAATGACGGAAGTCAAGGGGGTTTAAAACAATTACTTGTCAAAATATTCTTTTATTATGAAGTACAATATAACTTTGCATTTTGCTATTTCCAGATGTTGAGGTTTCATTTCAGAAAGAAACTTAATTATTTGGAATACAGATTTTATTTCTTATAGGAAAAAATTGTAATTTTGTAAGCTCTTCTTGCATTAATGATAAGCCCTGCTTATGGTTATGTTCATTGTTTTAACCACACGACGACATACGATGCATTTTATCTGTGGGTGAGTTTGATCTTCTTGCGGACTCGTCACTCACATCGCATTTCTGTTCATCGATGATTAAATTAGAATCAAGAAACATAGAGGGTGTAAATGAAACGAGAATTCCGTTGGCTGGACATGTAAAGCTGTACTCCTCTGTATTTACGCAGGAGATTAACAGGCATGACCGGATTTACAAACTTTTTATTAATCTCAGGACCAATGTTAATACCATCAGATGGGTGACACTGTAAGTCAATATTATTTAATATACTGGATGTCCGGCAAGTATCTCCTGGTTTCTCAGAAGCATACAGGGGAGGTCAAAATAACTACTTTGTCATAAAAAAAATCCTAAAGTGTCTCTTAATGGAGATACAGAGCCCTAAAGGGGTACCCAGCGATATACCTTATTGGCTCTAAATTTTGAAACGACTTGTACAATTTAATGAAATTTTAATATTTTATAGAGGCCATAAAGATTCATTAAACCATACCACAGTAGATGTTTTAGATCATCAGAGAAGTCAGGAACGTACTTGCAGCCACACTCGTTGGGCGTAACTTTTGACAGGTGTCATTTTCCAGAGCTGAAAACTGATTTTTTAAGTATTTCGAGCATTCCTCTTCAAAAAAGGTACCCTTAATTTATTTTGATAAAACTGGCGGTTTTCAAGATAAATCGGTTTTTTATGTGAAAAAATTAAAAGTCACTATTGCTAAACACACACAGACAGGTAAAAATAAAATATGCAGGGTGTGCTGATTAGCTTTAATTTATGGGGAAGCGTTATCTGACTCTTCGATGGCAAGAAGTTATTATACTGAAGGATTTCCAGCTCAGACATTGTCAAGTCCAGAAACTTTTCAAAGGGTTGATCGGGGCTCAATTAATTTACAATGTTTTAAAATTCAAAAATAGGGAAAACTAGCGTATACTTTTTCAGCGTGGTACAGGTGAAGTACCTGTTCTGTTAGAATTTCACATACAATCCATTTTGTAACATTGTTTTGTGTCGTGAGCTTTCTTATGCTGTTTCAAGGGTTGTCAGCAATATCTTGAAAAATATGTTCCCCTACATGAGGGTCTCGTGCTCTCCTGTGAGGGCCCTCACCTCCATGTCGCGGCAAAATGACCCTGAATAAAACATGTAAAAAATTAACTCGTTAACTCATAATTACTTTCTAATTATCTTTTACCTATTTCCCTAAGGCTTTGATCAACCCTTTGAAAGGTAATTCAAAAAATTACATTTAATAATATTTTGGATATTGCGTCAAGTCAGTTAAAAAAATCGACTCTTTGGTCTTCAAAATGTTGTTGATAGATATAGGTTCCTTGATCCCTCATTTATGACCACCGCTACTGATACTGAGTAACACAAACAAGCTAAAATTTTGCGAAATAAATACGATGATGAATTGTCTGATAATTTTGACACCGAAATTCTCAGTTTTCGCTCAGCTTTTGTAAAAATTTAAAAGAATTATCAACAATAGATGAGCTGGTTAATTTTATATTGTTTTAAAATTATACTAGCTCATCAAATTTTCCCGTTATGTGTACATATTAGTACCCGCTAGACCATGTCCAAAATGGGTGATTTATTGGGTATTGGGTTATCATGGGTTCGCGGTTCGCTTGGGCTTTTTTCTTCCGGTTATTTTAAATTTCTAGGAATATTAAACAAACTAAACGCGCCCGTTGTCCTAGCATTGCCATCCCGATAAATTACCCATTTCGGATATGCCGTGGGACGTACTAGTATGTCCTGGGTGAAAACTGATATTTCCTGTAACATATGTAATATCCAAGTCAATGTAAGATTAAAGATTAAGAACCTAAATTGAGAGATTAAGACTTTTAGTTAAAAAAAATTAAAGCCTGATTTTGAATACTTTTTATAATTAAAAAATATGAAATACCTAACTTGACTTTAATTTTTATTATTACGCGACCTTAAATATTACAGAAATTAAAGTGGAAATAAACTCTAACAATTAGAAATTTTTACGACTAAAGTATTGACAAAATAATTTAAAACAAGTTAGTATAATTTTTTTATACCTAAGTAAAAAAATTAGGTGTTGTACCGTATTACGATTTTTCTCAAGACTTAAGGCGCTAAAGTAATTCTTGCCAACCTGCGCCGTCAGATCTAGCTACGCCACTGTTCTCATATTTATATTTCTTTCTACCGTTAGATAAACTCCCTGTTTTATATACAAAAAGACAGACGACTTTCATTTAATTCCTATATTGTCATTAATTCTGTGACAGAAAGTCGAGAGGCGAGTCGATTTAAATCAAGATATTTTCTTAAAATTAATAAATCTGAAGTGTATCCCCAACACGATCATCAGATTTTTCAAGAGAATAGATCTATTGGATGAAATGTAAATATTCACTTACTTTTCAACTAATCTAACTTAAATTTATAACAAAGTTTTGATATTAGCTTTTTCTGAAAATTATCAAAATCCTACTGACACTCTTTTGACTTTCTACCATAGCATTATTTTATTCGATACTTTGAATTCAGATCGCCATCAGAATTTTCAAATACAGTCTTGAATTTGTAATTTTTAAAATTAGTTTCTTTCTCAAGAACAGTGGCGTGGAATAGGAGGAAGGAAGAATTGCCCTTGTATTTTTGACTTCTAAAAGCCCCGAAACTATATTAAAAAATACTGATAAATAGGTTCTGGTATACTCGTAGCTCACTTGATATACTACGTAAACTACAAATTAGACAAAGTTTTTTTATTGTTTTTTAAACAAGTTTTTTTATTTTGAGTATATTTGGTGAAGCAGATATTTAAGTTTTATTCCTAGTTCCCTGCATTACATTATTTTAATAAACTGTTTACTTTCACAAGTCGTTTACGTGAAACATTTCTAAATAGTTTCTTAGAACGTTGTCGTTGATTAATACCGAAACATAATATATGGGATAGTAATATTTTAATCTGGTTTGTCGAATTTAAGCAATTACAAGCATTTAAATAAGCACAATAATTTTACCTTGATTTACTTCCTTTTAACAGTGGATTTCTATCGAAGGTTCTGATCATGATGTTCTCGGCACGAAGGAGAAGGTATCCTTAGAGTTATCCAAAGGTTGTAAGGATATTCCTGTTGGCGACACATATGTAGGGAAAATCACAGAGAACACAAATACAACAATTCCTTTAAGACAACATAAGGTTTTTTATTCGTCACTATATTATAACGTCGTTTTTGCAGAATGTCTAGTATTGCAATGAAAAAAGGTCAACACAAATGAAAATAGTTAACGTAACGAAAAGCTGAACCAGGACAAAGTTGTCAACAAGGTTACATGACATTTTAAATTTTTGATTTAGTGTGTGTAAACAAATAAATACATTTAATAGATATACTAGCAAAACTATAATAATTCTGTAACATTTTTTTAGCGAAAGAGTTAATGTAAATGATATGATGATATCATTTTATTCAGTTACTAGTTATTTTATATTCAGCAGTGGAATTGTTTATATTAGAATGCCCATGATTTAAAAAATTTATTTTTTGAGGAAAAATAAAGAAAACTATCTTACTCAGTTAAGTAATTACATACGAGTAGCATACTTATTGAAATAGTACTAAAAATTAAGAAAATAAATAAATAAATTAACGTGTTTATATACTTAGATTTTTTTAAAATCGACTCTGCAGTACGGTTTATTTTGAATTAGTTCTATTTGGATTCTTATTTTTCCCGTATTGTTGTTATATAGTTTTCATATCTTTTGAGTTGGCATGAGAAGTTTAAGATGTCTTAGTGTATTGTTTATAAATTTTAGTTGCGGCACCGACTTCAAAAAAGTGCTAAGTAAATAAGTAAAATAGTCGTTAATTTATATTTTATTTTTTACCACTAGAGATTTCGTCTAAAAAGTGAGATACAGAGACACCAATAACAACATTAAAATATCTGATTCGTCAAAAGTTATGTATTAAAAAGTTCGCTAATTCGTAAATTTATTTATATATTGTGAAAATATTTTTATGGTCTCCCTCCAATTCAATACGCTTTTAGTTTGTTTTTATGCTTATATATAAAGTTTTACCATAAATAGTTTTTCTGTTCTAAATTTTTTAGTTATAAAAAGGACATCTTAAATATTGAAGTATACGAAAATGTAATATTTTTATTGTGATGCATTAATTTGACTTCATAGTATAGTACAACAGTTGTACAAGTTGCTCTGATCTAGAAATGATAATAACAGTGTAAATAAGAAATTATTTTTATTGCTAAAACCGAATCAATTTCAGAAACTACAATATTCATAGTTTTAAGAATTTTTTGTGATGTATGGGGCACTAAATCTGTAGGAATAATCCTACTATAAACAAAATTAATTTAACATAGTTCCATTTTACATTGAAAGTAAACAAATAATGTGCAAGAAAAAAAACTGCGTATCTTTGAATTTTCCCATAATAACGTTAAATTATTTATAACACAACTTGTTCAGAAGTTTGCATCGTTTTTACGACATTTGCCCAATGATAACGTATTATTTTAAACTAGTGACGAACCATTTTCAAATGCTTACTTATCAAAAAAATAAGTAATACGTATAACCAGAAAATTTTACTGTCACTTTTGCTTTTTGTAGGTAGCCATCTTGACCTGGATTTGTGGCTACCGATAGATTTAATAAACTTATAGTGAGCACATGACGAATGGCTACAGACATATAAAAAATTTCCAGTTTATTAAAAAATTTTATTTGTATTTTTTTGTATATTTTGAAAATGTCAGTATTTTTTGAGTTCTATGGCTTTTAGATGTATTTATAGTTTCTGAAATATTGCTGCCCGAAAAATTATTTTTTTTTACAGTTTTAGCATCTAAACAGTCAACTTATAAGTTACACATATCAATCCGCCCGAGTGGTTTTTAAAATAAACAGGAAAGTTTTTAAACGTAAGTATCCATTCTTTATGTGCGCAGTGTATATAAAAGGTCGATATTGCACAAATAGAACAATGTTATATAGAAAAGATTAAAACATAAACCTTCCGTGAGCCAGATACAAACAGGAAAAGTAACCGTTTTCATATAGATAACCATGGTCTTTCAATACGGTAACATTTCTCCCGTTTTTAATTGATTGTTTTATTTCATATTATTGTCAAAATGAAAATATTATAATGCAAAATTGGCATAATTTTGAATAATATATAACATTCATGCTTTTTTTTGGTACGCTACTCGTAATTACGAATATTTTGAAAACTGCGTAATCACATTCACCAAACTACTATGCGATTTATTGTCTTGCAGGAACATTTTATGCTGCAACTCTTACATAAATTTGAATTAGTTTTTCGCTCAATAATAAAACTTCTTGTGCAAGTAACCCTGTAACAAATTTGTTCTTCATCTAAGTAAAATGTATTTAATTTTATTATGGTAATAAGTCAACAGGAAGCGACGGATTTTAGAAAAATTACCAGAAATTTAAGAATTTAAAAAGGTATTTTTACCTCAATATAAAGAAAGTCTATTAAAAGAACATTTAAGAGAAATAGTTTAAAGAATTTGTTTTATAACAATTGATCGTAACACAATTAAACGAACGATTGCACAAATCACTGTTTATATTAATACACCATTGCACTTAGGTCACTGTTTGGTTATCATCAGTAGTTAATTAGAATCCTCAGGGTATCCATCCTCTGTTAATTATTGGTAACTAATTGCCCAGTAGCCAATTGGTAATTGGTTTGGTGTGTCCTTGGCAAGCACTGACCGTCGTACGGGCCCGACGTGGAGAACCGCGCGCGAGTGACGGGCCGCTCACCTAGTTCCGATTTCTTGCGGCCGCCGAAGAATTCGTTGCCGTTGGTGGCTGCTGCTGCTGATGGTCGTCGCCGTCGAGGTACGCCATGAATGCTTTTCCTTTCATTTTTTCTTTTGCTGGGTGTCAAGAAATAATTTGTTAGTTCGGGATTCAGGAAGATCCGGTACGAATGTACATTATTGTCTAATGTAAAGTGAAAGTTGTAATATCTAGAAACGCAAAAAAGATTACCTACCTGCAAATAAAATATTTCTAACGGTGTTTAAAATAATTAAAAATTAGCACCTTATATATATTTGTATGGAGATGGGGATGTGTGGGCTGCGACCAAGGATCTATTGTGCCCCTCTTCTGCTGCTCAGTCGTTGAAGATGCTTCACTGGCTAAAGCAGGTCCACCAATACTATTTTTTTTTTTGGAAACTTGGAAATCTAGATTTCCCTATTTTATTTGATATGCTCCCAGGAATCCTAAGGTTTTGCAAGGCGTTTGGTTCAAATCCTCACAAAATATGCACTCTTCCGTTTCTGCTAGTTCAAGTTTCTTAAGATGTCCTTTCAAATGGCAGTGCCTTGTACAGGATTCCTATTAGAATTCTGAGTTGTTTTTCTAGCATTGCGCTGTTAGTAATCCGCAAGATGATTCAGGCCCCAGAAATGGTGTTTTAGTCTTTTTTTTGCTACTTTTTTACTATTTCACTTCCTTCCACTACAGTATATGCTTGACTATCCGAGATGATGATCTCGATGGTAATAGCGTAAATTTCTGTTTGGTGATTTGCTCAAACTTTGGAAATGTCTGGTTCCTGATCGACACACTCCTAATCGAGTTCACTCTGTTATTTAAGAACCGTTTATATACCATTTAATGGAGTTTCTGTTGAGTTTCTCAATGGTATGGTCCCATTTACTTTTACGACTCAATCTTGTGTTAAAGTATTTTACGAAGTTAAACTTCTTGTTATTTCATTTTGGGGTCTGTTCCAGTTTTGCTGGGTTTGCTAGATGAGAGATGGGGCCTTTGTTTAATGACTCCATCTCTCATCATCCTATATGTTGTCTTCTTTGCCATACTCACCACTAATATATATATATATATATATATATATATATATATATATATATATATATATATATATATATATATATATATATATATAGCAGTGGTTGAGTGCATTTTTAACCGACTTCTATAAGAAGGAGGTTCTCAATTCGTCGACTATGTATTTTTTTTTTTATGTATGTACACCGATTACTCCGGAACGGCTGCACCGATTTGAATGAAATTTTTTACGTTAGGTAAAGGAAGTTGCTGCGGTGGTCCCATATTTTTTTAGATGATATTGGTGCAGTAAAATCCAAGATGGAGCTTACAATATGGCGGCCAAAAAAATTAATTTTGTCCGATTTTCTCCAAAATTGGTATGGAGGAATTTTGGGGGTTATACCCAAAGAATCTGAAATTATTTTTTTTAAATTCAAAATGGCGGATCCAATATGGCGGACAAAAAAATTTAATTTAGTCCGATTTTCTCCGAAATTTGTATGGGGGAGTTTTCGAGGTTGCACATAACGAATTTGATATTACTTTTAAAAAATTCAATATGGCGGATTCAATATGGCGGACGAAAAAATTAATTTTGTCCGATTTTTATCAAAACTGGTATGGAGGAGTTTACGGGGTCGCATATGACGAATCTAAAATAATTTTTAAAAAATTCAATATGGCGGATCCAATATGGCGGACTAAAAAATCAATGTTGTCCGATTTTCTCCAAAATTGGTATCGGGGAGTCTTAGGAGTCGCATATGACGAATTTAAAATAATTTAAAAAAAATTCAATTTGGCGGATTCAATATGGCCGACAAAAAATCGTTTTTGTCCGATTTTCTCCAAAATTGGTACGGGGGAGTTTTCGGAGTCGCATATGACGAATCTAAAATTATTTTAAAAAAATTCAATTTGGCGTATCCAATATGGTGGATAAAAAATTAATTTATTTTCTTTAAATATCGATATTGGAAGGTTTTGGGGCCTATATTACCAATCTAAAATTAATTTGAAATTTAAGATAGTGAATTTTCTATGACAGACTAAATATTAGTTTGACCCAATTTGATTGGTATTTGGAAAATTCTAAGAACTAAAGAATTTTTAGTGGTTCATTTTAGGGTGATTTACAACTTTGGATAAAATGGGTACTTTTTTGCCAGTTTGGAGTCATTGCGAGGTACACTAATCTCGATTAGTACTTAGTTCAAATAATTTATGAATGTCATAATGAATTCTAAAACTAAAAATAGAAAAATAAAATTTTTATAAAAAAATGGAACCGACTTCTAAAAGTGCGCTAAAAAGTAAAAAATAACCATAAATTTTTATATGAAATTGAACTTTTTGAAGTCGGCGCCAAACTATTTGTACACGAAATAAATATCTACTAATATATACAAATTATGGTAAAAAATCAATTACAAATAAAGTATTTTTAATCTGTTTATGCAAATCATATTTTGGCAGGTATTAGTTTGGCGCCGACTTCAAAAAGTTCAATTTCATATAAAAATTTATGGTTATTTTTTACTTTTTAGCGCACTTTTAGAAGTCGGTTCAATTTTTTTATAAAAATTTTATTGTTGCTCCAGTTATGATGCACAGGCTAGCCTATCAGGGCTTTGGTAGGCTTTTTGATTACTTCATGGTTGTTCCAAAAAAGATTATTATCTAGAATAAATCTTAGATATTTCCCCTTTGACTTCCACTCAATTGTGTTTGTTCTCACCTATTTTGATGTCTTTCAGGTTAAGCTTTCTTTTCTTTTTAAAGTTTATTAAGGTGACCTTGGTGATATTAACAATGAGTCTCATTAACTGATACTGCTCTTTAGTTTGGTCAAATCCCCTTTGAACTATGTCGCAGAGAATATTTTAGAACTTGACCCTTGCGATTATAACCATGTCATCGGCATAGCCCTGACAGGATATGACGAGGTCAGTCAGATCACAAAGAAGTCGATCTACACGTAGGCTCCACATAAGTAGGGAGGCTACTCCTTCCGTTTGGAAGTTGTTTCATCTACCCCCTGTCAACCAGTGCTCCTTTGGCATCTTCAGGTGGCGTACTGTCAAAACCCCCTTCTATATCTAGAAAGATACATATTACGGTTCCTTTGTTCTTTGTCTGTTAGCTGTACTAGCGCAGTCTTCTTATATTTGCTCGCTTGGTACGCATGTTGATGGATTCAATGGCACCCGTTCTAAGGTTTTTCTTCTGACATAGTTGTCAACTGATTTTTCATCATTTTTAAGATGAACGATATGACTGATGTATAGCAGTTGTGCCATCTACCTCCTAGTGCTCCTTTGACATCTTTATGTGGAGTACTGTCGAAAGCCCTTCCTAGATCCAGAAAGATACATATACTACGGTTCCCTTGTTCCTTATCTGTTAGCTGTACTAGCGCTGTCTCCGTAGATGCTCTCTTGGTACGCATGGTGATAGGTGCAAGGGCACCCGTTCGGGATTTTTCTTCTGACATAGTTGTCAACTGAATTTTCTACAATTTTTAAGATGAACGATGTAAGACTGATGTATAGCAGGTATTTAGGGTGTGCAATTTTCTTTTTCTCAGGTCTTGGTACAAAGGTGACTCTGACGCGTCTTCATACTTCTGAATGTAACCCAAGTCTAGACTACTCCGTACAATATTTTCCTGTTTCCGCTGAAGCAGGGCAGGAAGTATCCCGTCGAGTCCTGAAGTTTTAAATGGTTGGAAGGTGTTCATGGCCCATTTTAGATTATGCTACTGCAGAGATATCTAGCTATCGCTATAGCCTTTCTAGTAGGTCTGCTGAAGTGTTTTGTCCATGGAGCTAGGTTCGCTCCCCGAGCAGTCTCGCTGCGACAGGTGTAGATTTAATGTCTTTACAGAATCTGAAACTATTTATTTTGGCTTTCCTAGTTGCTTTGATGTAAGCGGTAAGTTTCTCAGCATAGCTCTGCTAGAATTCTCCATTGCATTTAACCTTGTTGAAAAGTTTGTATCTTTCGCATATTAATTCTGACAATTTGTCTATACAAATAGAACAGCTCGATTTATATGTTTCGATTAATGCTTCGTTTATTTGATTTAGATCGTATTCCTGGTCTAGATGATGCCTAGCGCTTCCTCTGATCTGAATATGTGTTAAATTTGTTTTTAGATTAGTGTTGTATTTGTCCCAATCTGTTTTTCTAGGGTTCCTTCTAAGAAATAACTGTAGATAATCGATTTCCAACCTAAATACAATTATTCTGTGATCTGAAAAGGAAGGTTCGTTCAGTACCCTCCAGTTTCCCACTACCTCTTTTCGGCTCGGTGTTCTTAATGTAATATTTACTTCTTCTTTTACCCTTGTTACAGATGGAGGAGTATTTTCTACATTTTGTATAAGATTGTTTTTAAAAATATATTCTAAAAAATGCTCACCTCTTTATTCTGCTAATTTTTAAACCTCTGGCGACGGTACGGTTTCTTGCGAACTAACACGAGGCTATGATGACTTCTTGCCGCTTCTTCTTCAATTCGAGGTATGCTCGAAGGGGACAGAGATCGTCGATTATGAATTCTAAAAGACAAAATAACTAATATTTTTCCTTGCAAAATAGTCCTCTTACCTGATTTTTGCAGACCAAAGCATTTTGGATCAACACCATCCTCAGATGATTTTAGTAAATGTCCTAAAGATTACAGCTGAAGCATCCTTGTCATGATGGACGTTCACCTGAGCGATATGAATGGCCGCCATTTTACCTTTGTTCCATGAGGATGTCATCCCCTCCGATGTTATAACCCTCTCCTTGTCTTCATCAACCTATATTATGATTTCCTTGGATGATGGTCCGTCATCATAGAAATTGGAGATATGAAAACTTTCCACATTCTCCGCATCGTTATCATCAGAAGTGCTGCAAGTCGCTTCTTCTACTCTCTTTTCATTCTTTTAAAGGCCGTACACGTGGTTTTCCCTAACCGATAATGGATGGTGCATTCATTATCACTGAATTTCTGGCAGAAAAGATCACCCATTCCAGTCGTTTTGGATTTCTATTAGCTGTAGAAGCTTTTTTGATGCAGTTACTTGGCTTCTGGGAAGGAAGATTTTCATCAAGTGAGTTTATGGGATGTAGTCTGCCTCACATACCATTAACCCTTTCAGAATTTCAGCTTTGATATTTTCGCTTGGAATCATTCTGCCAAGTGTGGTGTTTCACAATTAATCAGGACCATATTCGGACGAAAGTAGATGCCTCCAAACTGGAGCTTATGATTCCATCCTTCATACATTTCTTCTGCTAATGCCTCCTAAAATAAAGTGTATTCGTTCGCACTGAGGGTAGTTTCGTAATTCCGCTTAAAAATGTCCCTGCATTGTGGAAAATTACAAATAATGTCGAAACATCTTGTATCAGCGTCTGCTTGCTAGCTAGACCTGAAAGACCTCTAAAAATTTTGGGTGTTTCGTCCCGGTATCAACTATAGGACTCTTCAGTGGGATCCTTCCCAGACACCCGTTGTCGCGCTGACCGTACGTCGGAACTCATATTTCAAGTTATTTTGCATCAGGAGTCGGCGATAGGATGCTGTAGACTACAATAGTAGTCTCAGAGAACGTTTTAAGGACGAGGAAAAAAATAGTTAATGGACTGATATTAATTATCTAGAAGACGCATATAATATGCACTTGTTTTAAAAATGTTTCTCTTTAATTCATATTAATGACATTGTATCTCAAGCATGTTATCATAAAAACTCTTTGTAGAATTTAAAAATTAAACCGAATTAAATCATTTATGGTGAAATAAATGAGCGATAGTGATTCGCATTTGCTATATGCTCTATTTGAAATAACATTATGCAATCAATTGGAACACTCTATATAATGAAGGATGTAAACAAATATTTCGTACGATGTCTCTGAAAAGGTCAATTTACAGTATCCAATATTCTAAGAAGGTATCAAAAACTGGAAACTTCATATAACTGGGCGAAAGACACCAAAGGTGTAGAACGATTCTTGGTACTTAATTACAAGTTGACATCCACGTATCTCAAAAATAAGCTACTAAATATAAGACAGGTTTAACGCCAAGATGACGTGTCAAAGTTTTACGTCTTTTCCAAAATCACAAAATTCGTTGATCAAAATTTGACAGAACACGTGTTTAGTGGAACATCTAGAATTGGAAAAAAATCTGTTTACGGATGAAACTTGAATTCATTTATGCATAATAACGCTTGAAAACATACAGCTGACTTAGTGACTACTTCGATGAGATCCGGATTGAAAAATTAGCTTGAATTAGACTTAAATCAAATAGAGCGAATGTGGGACGTGGTAAAAGACTATATGGGACGTAATTGCTCAACAATGCACAACAACAACGCACTAATTGGAGCGCGAGAAGAGACTAGTCGTTACTCTTATTTTAATCAAAAGACTAGTATTTGCCATTACAATAATATTTAAGCTTAATTTTAATAATATTTGACATTCATATTAATTTTAATGGCTTTCTTCATAAAAACAATATTGTTCGCTTCAAATTTGGGGGACGGGAAATCTAATTTCTTGGGGTAGCGGTCTAAGGCTAAATAAAAAATTTTTCCACAAACCCCGGGCTTTCGGAAAATATATTTTTTCCTTTTTCATAAGTATATTAACTACAATAGGGACATTGACTGTATTTATATAAAAATATAATTTTGCCGCGAAACGGTAATTTCCATAATAGAAATCTTAAAAAACAAAATATTTTTCTTTATTTTTAAGAAAACTAATTTTTAATTAATAATCAAAATGTAATTAAATCCCCTTCAAGTCACGTGACAACGAACACCAATCAAAGTGAATGAATGACGTCGCTATGGTCTAACGTCACAGATGTCAAAGGCTACATTTTAGGTTAATGTTATTTTATAGTAATTTTCACGCAACTTCTTCGAAATTTGCTTACTACTTGAAAAATAATAACTTTTAATATAAGAAAAATAAACAACTATTATCAAAACTTATATTAAAATGATCTTCACATTCACATTGTAGATTGTGTAGGCACAAGTGCTGGATCACTGGGGGCTAGTTGAAGCCATATTTTCCTCTTATTTTCCAAACGTGGAACGTGGAACTTTTTAGGTGTTTTAGTTGTAGTACTCGTACACCGAGGCAACTTATAACTCATCTTTTATTACAAAAATTACGAAAAAACTTTATTTTTCCTTGTCAGTTTAACAGTTTGTCAGTCTTTAGCACCTGTGTGAAGTTTTTTTTTTTTTTTTTTTTTATATATTCTCGGGTCCGTCCTAAAGCCGGATGCACTGCGACCAGAGTAGGCCTATTGTGCTCACCCTAGACATTATAGCCACTCTGTCAACCTAGCCCCCTGGCTCAATCTGTACAGTCCTGCTAAAGAGTGATTGAGTATATCTTCCGGTTCCAGTTTTACTGACCCGAAAGTTTGTTGTCTAAATCTCACCAGTGACTCACAGTCACATATGATATGCTTCACCGTTTCCTCGGCTTGTCCACACAGTCTGCAGCCGAGGTTTCCGTTATATAGATTCATTCTATTCAGATGTACTTTGACGGCCATGTGTCCCGTCATTATACCTGTAATAGTCCTTAATTGGTTTCTACTCATTTGTAGTAGTTTCTTTGCCAGTTTCGGGTCCGGATTCCCAATAAATAGCTTGCTGTGGTTTAAACCCTGTCTGGTCATCCAGTGGTTTTTATGTTCTCTTTTGATCCATTCTTTGACTGCTTCTCGTGCCGCACACCGCGGCACCCCAAAGGCCGGTTCTGGACCAATGTATTGAGATGCTGACCCTGCTCTAGCTAGTTCGTCAGCTTTTTCATTTCCATGTATGCCTTCGTGTCCTGGTACCCACTTTAACATAACTCTGTTGTCTTTTGTCAGAGTTTCCAGCTCACTCTGACATTCCCAAACCAGCCTCGATGATACCTTTTGGCCCTTGAGGGCCCTTAGGGCTGCCTGGCTGTCAGAGTAAATGAGGATTTGCTTCCCTTTGTAAGCTCTCCTATTTATCTCATCTGCGCACCGTAAGATTGCGTATATTTCTGCCTGGAACACTGTTGGGTATTTCCCAAGGGGAAGGGTTAGTTCCTTCCTCGGTTGTAACCCGTATATCCCAGCTCCAGTACCCTCACTAGTTTTTGAACCGTCAGTGTACCAGATACTTGCACCCGAGAATGTTTCCGGTCTTTCTCTTTTACTTGCCATTCGATCCTCTATTGTGACTTCAAACGGTATATTATAACGGTAGCTCGAGTTCATATGGTCCGTGTCCATTTCCAACTCAGGGCTCCTGATTTTTTTACATATGTTTTTATGTCCTGACATCGTCATTTGCGATTTTACTGCTGAGTGATTTAGTCGGTGGAGTCCCATTCTTGCCTCTGCCTGAATCACTAAGTGTAGCGGAGGCAGATCCAGAATACACTCCATTGCCGAAGTGGGCGTTGATTTCATGGCCCCAGTAATACATAAACAGGCGACCCTTTGTATTCCACTCAGCTTTGTCATAGTTGCTCTCTGCATTACCTTGGGCCACCAGACCAAGGCTGCGTAAGTGATGGCTGGTCTCACAACACTGGTGTATAACCAATGCACCATTTTCGGTGAGAGACCCCATGTTTTCCCACATAATCTTCTAACAGTCATAAGAGATGTTTCCGATTTTCTGGTTATGTTTTCCACTTGTCTGTTCCAGGTCAGCCTGGAGTCTAAAATCACCCCCAGATATTTTACTTCTCTGGCAAGTGGTATTGTGTTTCCTTGGAGGATGATGGGACCGAGATCCTCTATCCTTCTCCGTTTTGTAAAGGGAATTAGGACAGTCTTTTGGGGACTTATATTGAGTCCCTCCTGCCTTACCCATCTTTCTACAACTTCAAGAGCCCTCTGCATTCTTTCTCTTACTGTTGTATTAAATTTGCCTTGGGTTAAGATTACCAAGTCATCTGCATATCCCAGCACAGAGTGACCCTCCCCACTCAGGGTTCGCAGAAGCCCATCCATTACTAGGTTCCAAAGCAGTGGGGAGAGAACCCCCCCCTGCGGACACCCCCCAGTCACCCGTGCCATCAGCGACTCTCCGAGCAGTTCTGTGTAGATCACTCTGTCTTTTAACATATTTCCAATCCACCTGCAACAGGTCTCCTCCAGATTGATGTTCCTTATTGCAGTGATGATTGATTGAAAAGACGTGTTGTCGAACGCCCCCTCTATATCTAGAAATGCTCCTAGAAGCACTTCTCCATTTTCCAGAGTGTTTTCCACCTTGCTGACCAAGTCGTGGAGCGCTGTCTCTGTGGATCTCCCGATTCTATATGCATGCTGGCTCCGATGAAATGGGCTGTTCACCATTAAATCATCTCTGACATGTCTGTCCAACAGCTTCTCGAGAGTCTTAAGGATAAATGACATTAGACTGATTGGTCTAAATGCCTTTGCTGTAGAGTAGTTGGGTTTCCCAGGTTTTTGAATGAACACTACCCTGGTTAACCTCCAAACCTTTGGCACATATCCTAGAGCTAGAGTGGCTCTTAATATGCAGCAAAGTCTGTTAATCAACAGGTTTGGACCCTGTTGTAACATTGCTGGATAAATCCCGTCCGGTCCCGGCGATTTATATGGTTCAAATGAGTTTATGGCCCATTTTATCTTTTCATAGGTAATCACCTTTTTTGCCGTTTGCCAATTGTCCTTGGTGGCTCTTACAGCAGTATTTATCTCTGCTTCAGTCCTCCAAGTCTCCGGTGATTTCTCAATTATTGTTGACCCTGGGAAGTGAGCCCGAAATAACTCGGTCATTGTTTCTTTCCCAGTATAGGTGTGCTCCCCTGTATTTGTTTTTAGAGAGTTTATTGATGGTTGCGTATCCTTTGAGAGTATCTTTCGGAGTCTGGCACATTCTGGGGTCGTTTCGATCTCCTCACAGTGCTTCCTCCAAGATTCTCTCTTAGCCTTACGCAAGTTCCTGTTATATTCAGTCAGGACCAGTCTATATTCGTCCCAGTTTCCTGTTATTTTCGCCTTGTTCCATAGTTTCCTAACTTGTCCTCTTTTCGCCTCTAATTTAGCATTCCACCACGGCACATTGCGAGTAGAATGTTGAGTGATCTGAGGACAGTTAGCTTCAAAGGCTGAGACTGTGGCTTCTGTTAGTTGTTCTGCCATCAGTTCTACTTCTATTATGTTGCTTACCGAACTTTTGATTTCCGCTAGTCTCTGTTCTAGGTCTAGGCAGTAGTTTCCCCAGTTTGTCCTTCGCGGATTCCGGTAGTTTAGTTGTTCCCGTTCTATACCCGTTATTTCAAACCTGATGCACCTATGGTCAGAACAACTTGCCTCCCTAGACACATGCCAGTTTTTTATAAAGTTGCCAAGATATGTTGTGCTTAACGTTATATCAATGACCTCCTGCCTTTGTCTGGTGACGAAGGTGGGTTCATTGCCTTTATTCATTATGTCTAAGTTATTTACCATTATGAATTCAAAGACTGACTTACCTCTTTGATTGATGTTTGTGCTGCCCCAAGCATCGTGATGGGCATTTGCATCACACCCAATGATCAGCTGCGATCCATTTCCTCTGCAGTCTCTCACCAGGTCTCCCACTGCTCTTGGTGGTGGTTCTTCTAGGTCATCGTAGGGGAAGTAGGCTGAGCCGATAGTGATGTTTGTTGGTCCAGCTCCCTTTGTTGCTATTTTTGCGGCAACAAGATCCCTAGAAATATGTTTCGTTAGTGCAAGCACTTTTAGGTGTTTTTTATACAATATACAGGTCCTTGGTTTATCGGCTGTTCTGCAATATATAAGCTCACATCCGATTCCCGTAATCCCTTTTACTTTCCCCTGGTGTATCCAGGGTTCTTGAATGAGGGCGATGTCACAGTCTTTCATCTCCCTGCACAGAGCGGCCGAAGCCGCCCTACTGTGTTGGAGGTTTACCTGTATCACCCTCACTTTTCTTCCCGGTTCCCAGACTACGGAAGGTCACCTTCCCGAATTTATAGAATGCCCTGAACTGGGTCTGTTCAAGGCATTTGAAGGATGCCGCATCAACCGAGAAGGCCAATGTTTGACCTTTCTCGTCCATTTTGCGGCTTAAATTCGTCCAGTCACCCACCTTCAGCCCTGGGTTCTGTGTTCCCAGGCGTGTTCTGGCTTTTTCTAGCTCGTCTGTCCCTGGTAGCCAGACGAGGACTTTAGGTCTTTTGGGAAGGTCCTTGGCCTCGACTACTGTCAGGTCTACTCCTTCCCATAAATTCCCTAGTTTTGCAACAGATTGTTGCAACCAGGTTTTTGTATTTACATTAGCACACGTGATCCATAAAATGCCTCCCGTGTACTTATTTCCCTCAAACTGTGGTGGATTCCCACTGCCAGAGGGCATCTCATCCATGATCTCTAGAAGCCTATTTAGAATTAGGTCAGCTTGGATCTGGTCAATTGTGAAGTCAGGGTGACGACTATGCACAATCGCCATCCTGAGATCACTTACTGCCCTGCTGTAAGAGGCTCCAGCCTGTCCTACTTGACTTCTGGTTCTCTTCGCAGGTCGTTTATCTCCAGGGGAGGTACTTGAGTCCGAGTGCAGCCGTTTGCTGGTTGCACTCCCCTCTTTTTTGGCTTCGGTCCCCGACTTTGGTTTTTCCTTAGTCCAAGTCCCCGCTGCCATTTTCTGTGCCTTCCGGATCTTCTTTCTTTGGGCTCCGGAAAGCTTCTTTCCCTGTGGGTCAACTTGCGTTTTCCCTCCAGGGTCTGTTTTCCCAGTGTGAAGTTAGAAAGGAATTTGCCAATTGCGTCGACCGCCTGAACAACAAATTAGATGAAATATTATGTGCTTAATTCCATAGTGTTCTAAAATATTTTAGAATGATGTTGTAACTAGCCGAAAAATTAAAACCCTTGAAGCATAAGTTATAGTCAACTAGTTCTAAACAAAATCCCGTACGTGTTAAGATATAAAATGTGCCTGCAACGAATAGTGAACTAATAAAAACATATGCAATTTTCACTAGGAAAGCTTCGAGTAAACAACTCGGAAATATTTTTCAAAAACTCTCTCAGTATCCTGTATAAATTAAGATACAAAGTTAAAATTGTCAGCAATGGAGAGTTTCATATTTTTGCAGGGATTATTTGAAAATAACCGTTGAGAATATATTGGCATGATTTCAACTACACCCTATTACAAAAGAAAATTAAGTTTGAATGGAACACAGAGGATAGTATATTAAAAAAAAATAAGCTAGACACTGAAATAAATAAATAACGTCAGTTTTCCTAATTAACAATGAGATAAAATTCATCACCAACTACCAACTTGCATTAAAGTTAAAAATAATCTATATACTCGTTTAATCACTTTAGATTAAGTAGAGTTCTATTCCCTCACAACTATTTTTTCCGGCTTGATCTTACTAGTACAGGTTTGTTTGGTTGTTAAGTTCGGTGAGGGAACAGCTGTTTTGATGTTATAAATATTTCTTCTTGATTTTGCTTTCTTCTTTTTTTGCTTGTCGTAACTTCTTTGTGTATTTTAAAGGGTATATTAATGCCTCTATTTTTGCTAATAAATCTGTGCTATATAATTAATTCAAGTGTTTATACTTGAGGTCGCCTCTATACAGAATAGAAGTAAAAAATTATCTTGAAAAATATGCCTTAAGGTGTAAAAAATGATCATACAATCTGCGAAGTTTAAAATTAATCTAAAGCAAGGAGAATTGAAAGATTTTTTTTATCGGTAAGTATTATTATAGATTATTTACATATTGAAAATTACATAATAATTTAGATATTTTTATTTATTTTATTGTCCGGGTACTTTATTCACCAGTTGATGTATTGATTAGTAGGTTATCCTGATTTAAATAATGCAATTAGAAAAGACGGGATTTAATAGGTGTGTGTACCAAGAAATTAAAGAAATACCACTATTTATCAACACTTTTCCAAATAGAAATAAAAACATTTTTACTAGATTCACTGACTATACAACGGGCACTTAATTCTAACGGGAAAGTTCGTAGTTTCCTGGCGTTTATCACCGATCTTAATATAAACCTTATTTCCAACACTCCGATCGGATCTTTTCAAAATCACATGCGTTTTTATAGAAAACTGTTCCATCGGAGTGACTAATTAATATTTCAATTTTGGAATAAAACTGAAAAGAAACTATAAATTACTTGAGGTAGGTGCCTGATTATTTTGAAAGGAAGAAGTCAGGCAAGGTAGTCGATTTGCCAAATGCTATCACGCCAGTGATTTAACAGGAATTGATGTATATATATATATATATATATATATATATATATATATATATATATATATATATATATATATAAATTGTTTAATAACTTATTATTGTCCCAATTCTAATAACTTGTCAAACAATTCAAGTTACTTCAACGACTTCTCAAAATAAACTGTCCACGAAAGCCGATCTGGACCCTTTATATACCCTTTTACTGGATACCAGAAGATTACGGATCTTTGTAGATTTATTTTGATCCTTCATGGTATAATAAAAATAAGAAAAAGGAATAACCAAAATTTGAAGCAACCAGAAAAATCGACCAAGCGCTCATTTTAAAGCTTAGAGTGTGTACTTTCAAATGCTGAGGGCGCCTTTGAAAAATCCAATATGATGGTTCCAACGTGGCGACCGGGGCCATAGGAAAATTGAGTGTCTAGCAAAAAGGCTTGTAAAAATAAAAAATTCGCAAACCGATCGGGTCGTTTTTGGCTCAAATTTTAGCTGATGGACGCCCCTGAAAAGCTCGCGTGGTAGGTTGACAAAATCCAACATGGCGGATCAAATATGGCGGTCAAAAATCCAATATGGTAACCGAATTTTTGAAAATCAACCGATTTGCACCAAATTTGGTATACGGGGGGTTTTGGGGTTGCAAATTACGAATTTCCGAAATCCTCAAGTTCAATATGGCGGATCTAAAATGGCGGACGTATTTGTTGAAAGTTAACTGCTTTGCATCAAACTTGGTATACGGAGATTTTTGGAGTTGCTGATCACCAATTAGAGGTCAAGTTTGCCAAATTCGAGATGGCGGACGGCATTTTTTAAAATCAACCGATTTGAACAAAATTTGTTATACGAAGATTTTTATGATTGCTGATCAAGAATCCAAGGTCAGATTTTCAAAATTGATGATGGTGAACCCAATAATAACCCAATTTTCTATATTAGGTCCGTAATCTTGGATTTCGAAAATTCGACCTCGAATTCGTAATCAGCGATCTCAAAAAACCCCGTATACCAAATTTGGTGCAAATCGGTTGATTTTCCAAAATTCGGTCACCCTATTGGATTTTTGACCTCCATATTGGATCCGCCATGTTGGATTTTGTCAACCTACCACGCCAGCTTTTTAGAGGCGTCCATCAGCTAAAATTTGAGCTAAAAACGACCCGATCGGTTTGCGAATTTTTATTTTTACAAGCTTTTTTTGCTAGACACTTGATTTTTCTACGGCTTCTGGCCGCCATATTTGAGCTTCCATATTGGATTTTTCAAAAGCACACTCAGCATTTGAAAATAGGCTCTCTAAGTTTTAAAATGAGTCCTTTGTCAATATGTTGATACATTTTAGCACATTTTACATCTTAACTCGTACGGGCTTTGATTAGAACTAGTTGTCTATAACTTATGCTTCAGGGTTTTTAATTTTTCCACTAGGTACAACATCATACTTTAGAATACCACTGAATTAATCACTTAATCTTCCAAATTTTATTGTCTAATTTGTTGTTCAGATGGTGGGCGCAATTGATAAATTCCCTTCTAAAACTTGTTCGTTGGTAGAAACGTTTCTGAAAAAGTCGCTAACTTCGCACAGGACCACAGTGACATCACAGCCATTTTGGAGCGAAATTTGAAACGAAATTTAAAATATATGATTTTTAAAGTAATAGTCGTATTAAAAAAAATAATATTAAATATTTTGGGCTACATTAGATAGTTATGCATGGTTTTAAATACTTTCCCAAAAATAGTCAACATCCCTATTCTAATCTTTACACTTTATCTAGTATATATTGAAATGTAAATTATATAACTAACATTAATAATACTTTATACAAACATCACTTTATACAATATTCCATATTTGTAGTCTTGAAAAAGGACATTACTTTTCGAAAGCTCGGTGTTTGTGAAAATGTAATTTTATTGAGTCCTAGACCGATGCCCCAAGAGATTAAATGTGTTTGTTTATTTATATATATATATATATATATATATATATATATATATATATATATATATATATGGCATTATTTGTGAACGGAAAACCCATGTTCTCTACACTGCGATGCGCTTAAAATAGTTATGCGATAGCTTAAAATTTAGCTCAGTGTAAATGTATTGCAGATGTAGGTTACTCTTTGATACTGATGGGCACTTTTGACAAATTTGATTTAGCGGACCCAAGATGGCAGATGTAACAGGTGCACTACCAAAACAATCTTCCGATTTTCTTTCTTTTCATATTCTAAGTCAATCTGAATTGTTTGAACATGAACAACTGGGAGTTTTTAGGGTCACATATCAAGAAACTAGTGTCAAAATAACCCAACTCTAGACGGCTCTTTTAATTATTCAAAACCTTTCAGAACAACCCAAAAATTTTCTCTGGGATATTTTTTGCGTCGCTAATCACTAAGCTAGTCTTAGAATAGCATAATTCGAGATGGCGGACCCCATATGGCCGTCAAAATCCTTCAAAACGGTGCATAAATCGTTAGTACGTGATCTTCTGAATCGCTGATCACGAAGCTAGTCACATGATAACATAATACAGGAGGCGGATACAATATGGCGGCAAGCAGCCTATTTTCACGCTCAAAATTTTCTAGGATATAGATATTAAAAAGCCTATAGATTCACATTTCCAAAAATGTAGAATTCTGCATGCTAAATGAAGCGAAATCTTGGAATATTATCTTGCTAATGACCAAGAGGATCTTCAAGGAAAAATAAGGTTAGGCTGTTTAGTTATAGAACTAACTAAGAATAAAACATCAACGATGGTTCATGTGTAGCAAGCATGCGAATAAATCACTTTTTTAGAAAATTAATGCTAGAGCTTACGAGAATACGTGAACGGTTCCTGGGATGAACCGTGACAGAACAAAGCAGAAAGAAGTTTAGTAAGTAAAATGGTGGAATATGGTGTGGAAATGCGATCATAGACACCTAAAAGAATGAACTGGGAAATATATTTTTTTGATTGTAAGTTATAGCAAATAGTACTCGTGAGGGCTGTTGAAGAACTGATTGCTGTGGATTTTAGCTCTAGAAGTAGACTAGTGAGATGCGGTGGGAGGCAAGTTGTATAAAGATTAAGGATGAAAACTTACAGATTAAGTCTTGGCATCGATAAGAGAAATAGTTGTCTCCTGAAAATAAACAAAATTTTCCATTTATAAATACAAACGAATCTGGTATTTTTAAAATTCAGAAATTTGTTTGACTTATTGTTGTACTTATCAATTTAAACCCTCTACCGTCAACTTAGACTAGCGTTAAAATTAGACCAGGTGAACTAATTGGAGAAAAGGGTCAAAATCGACAAATACAACAAGTTAATCGGGTTTGGAACTTTTAAAACACGAGAATGAAAAAATAATTTTCTTTATTATTAAACGGGCAAAAACAATTTTGTTTAGTTTCTTAGGAATTCAAAGGCTTTATGACAATGTTTTTAACCCAAATTTTAATATATGAAGGTTTATTTGTTGATATATAGTTTTAAATTGCAATTAATTTAATAAATATATATTTATCTCATTTACTTAGTATTTTTTTTAAATCGGTGGCGTAGTAGTTGAAGGAGTAATTTTTAAATTAATTTTAGGCGAATTTTTAACTGATTAAATTTTTATATCATATTGTATTGTTTACTTAAGCTTTTGATATGCGTTATATTTATTTTTCTGTTAGTTAAGAATGTCGGTGTGTAGTTCGGAGGTATTTTCGATAAAAATTTATTTTGTCGCTGCCTTCAAAAATGCGTTAAGTAATAAGTAAATTTAAAATTATTAAATTGCTTGCACTTCAGAACCGTTTATATTTTGTTTTTATTTTTTAGTACAATTTTATTGAAATCGGTTTATTTTTTTGTAAAAATAAATTATTTCATCCAATTTAGTTTAAATTTAAATTGTTTTTTTTTAATGAATTCTACTGATAATGTTTCAGAATGCACGAAAGATGTTTAAAATGAAACCGTGATGTGAAGAAGACAACGGTAAAAAAAACAGATAAAGTTCACCAACCAACAATTTTGTTTTTATTTTTTTCAATTTTTTTGCAATAAACTTACTGTGAAAATATTTTAACCGAACCTTCTTGTAAATATTTTAAACAAAATGCTGGAAACTTATTCAAAACATCTCTCTCCAATCAAAAATAATGCGCTAAAAAGTTAAGGTTAGGTCAGGTTACTAACAATTTATTTATCAATTTTTAGCCTCCTTGCATAAACTTACCGAAAAAATATCATATGAAATCTCTTTGGTAGGACTTTTTACAATATTCTGAAAATCATATTAAAATAACTAACTTCTATCATAAGTTAAATACAAATGAAGTCGATTAAAAAGTTCACTAATCAACAAATCCGTGCAGTTTTCCACCCTTTGCAATAAATATATCCTGGAAATATTTTTATGTGACAAAATATCTCATTCCTATCAAAGGTTACATTCGAATCAAAATCAAGTCATGAAAATTGTTTTCAAACAAACAATTTTTTAAAAGTTTTTTCAGTTTTCGACCCCTTCCAATAAATAAATTATTTTTATGGGATCATCCAGGAGAATATACTCAAAATATTGTCTAAATATCTCGCTCCTGTCAAAAGCTATATACGAATAAATTCTGTTAAAAAATTTCGCTAGCCAAAAAAATAAGTGATATAAGTGCCGACTTATGAGAAAGAGCGGAAATCATGAGGTGGAAATTTATGAGAACTATTTTTTAAACGAAAATATCATGATCTAATAATTCAAGTCGGAAATTAAAATAAGGACGCACTAGAATTCCAAATGGTGATATCTTCGTCGTAAGAGAGTTTCGCATGAAGTTTTCCATTAACAATACTTTATAAAATTTTAGCTATAGATTTTCTATAGCAAGCCTTTTTCAAAAAAATCAAAATTTCAGTACGAAATAAAGAAATCGTTCTGCTGTATTTAAATAGTTTTTTATATATGTAATTCTCCTTTCTTTATTTCTTACTGAAATTTAGATTTTTTAAAAATTTCATGTTACTCCAATGATTCATAGATGTCGTTCGACTGGCGATATTTTTCAGTATGACATCGAAGTCGGTAGATGGCAGGTGCAATATCCTGCCGACATACCTTGAAATTTATGGTTCATATATCAGTTATTTCCTGCAAATGTTGCTCTCGGTCCGATACAGCTCCACTGACGAGATCGTGAGGTGATCGAAACGCGTATGGAGAGAGGACCAGAGCGATATTTGTAGGAAATAAACTGTTTGTATATATATTTTTCATATTTTCTGCCTGAAAGGAGAATTACATATATAACAAACTATTTAAATACGGCAGAAAGATTTCTTTATTTCTTACTGAAATTTTGATTGTTTAAGTTATATGAGCATTTTGTTTTGACTGCTATATTTTTAAAATTTACTATCTTCTTTATGTTTAGTTATTTAAAATACACTGCTTTGTTTCATATTAACTCAATTTTTAAAGACTTTAATTTTTTCATCCACCGGTGCCTATGGCAGGTTTTATAACGTATCTATGTTTTTAATGTACTATTGGAATTGCAACCCTTACTTTTTTAATGCACCAGCCGCCACTGCGACATATTATAGGAGTTGTTAAATCCGTATTTTAGATGTGTTTTTGTAAGACCAACGGAAACTTAAACAAAGGGCTGAGGCCTCCAGGCCGTGACGTCATCGCATAATTTCGTTACAGCACTTATCCTTATTAGAGAAGTTGTTGACTTAGATCGATCTAAGTTTAGACTATACTATCAGTTGTTGTTTTGGATATTGGAATTTAACACATTTTTGGCGCTTAATGTGTTACACTATATATTATTTGATAATTACACAACATTTTGTAGTATTACTTTTTGGCCTTTGGTAAAAAGAGTCACAACTCATTATGGTTTTACGCCACAAACAGGTGGAGAAAATAAGCGTACCATTCTTCCCATTCACTTTGTTAACCATCTTTATTCGTTAAGAAAAATTAATCTAAAAATGTAATTTCGTTTTCATGTTTACAAATGTAAAAGTGTTTTATTAACTTGCAAAACGAGTCAGGCGTATAAAATATAAGTAGAAAAAATGATATTTTACCTTTGTTCGCGGAAAGGATTTATAACCGATTCAAAACTAATACGCTTGCGCAGTTGAAATAGTAACGTTCGCGGAAACAAAGTTCTGAATTTTTAATTACAGTCTCATGTTCGCGGAGAAAATAATTCGGTTCGAGATCAATTCTGAACCAGTTCTACTGGTTCTAAGGATTGAACAAGAACTGTAAGTTCAGAATTTTATGTAGCACCAGCTTTCATGCTGTGGCAGCAATGTGCAACTATTTGAAAATTGTTTTTATTTTATTTTGGGTCTTTGTTTTCTTGGTGTCATTTGTTGCATTTGATGTTCCAGTATATTATTTATTACATTACATTGGTTTTACTCCCATTATGTCGAATCATTTATCGTTCAGCGACGAGGATATAAAAGAACTTTTGGAGTTATGTTAATCAAAATTCCTAAGAGTGCTAATTATTTTGAGGAAATTTTACTCCCTATTTTTAGTTAAGCCGAGAAATGGTACAAGAACTGGCACATCGCTTCGCTGACTGAGTTTTATATTCGCAGAAAGGAGATTTTGAAAAAGCTACAACATTATAAAGTGCATTATGGTTTGCGGTAAATGAAGTTGCATTGTACAGGTATCAGACCGGTTTTTAGTTTTGTCAAAAAATGTTTTTATTAGGCGTATGTTAGAATTAAATTTACTTTTAGGCTCCTAAAATATGAATAAGTTATTAACAGGTTGTACACCGAAGAAATCAAGAAATTGACAGATTTTGTATTTCAGTGTATATTTGAATTATTACAATCGGCCAAGCGCTTTCGGTCTCTCTATCGGACCCCTGAGGATGGTCCGATAGACAGACCGAAAGCGCTTGGCCGATTGGAATAATTCAAATATACACTGAAATACAAAATCTGTCAATTTCTTTCTTCCTAAAATATGAAAATAGCACAAAATAAAGAACAAACAACTGACAGTTAGACTTTATATTATATAAGAACACTAATTATAATTAAATATTTCTTTGAAATAATACTAATAATAAAACCTAATAAAAGATACAGTTCTAAAAGTTATTTAAAACACAAAAACTAGTTTAATCAGCATTTAACACCGTATGTTAAACCCAGAACAAAAAAAGTAAGATGTTAAATACTGAGATTCATACCATAGTAGACGATTCAAAGTTCCAAAATCGTTCGTGGAAAAAAAATTCTGAGCCGGTTAATAACTGATCGTGCGCTGTACGACAATCCTGAACTAGTTCTGTACTCGTTCTGAATCGGTTCCGAAAGTAATCCGCGAACAAAGCTATTGTGAGACCGACGTTACTGCCGACTAGGGTGCTGGAAATAATTTTATTGTACGATTAGATAATTTAAAATCAGTTTCGGAAATCTGTAAGAGAAAATACATACCTATTTTAGGTGTAATTTTCGAACATTTTAGTGCTAATAAAACTGACGTTAATAAATATTTTTCCCAATTGTGACCTCACTTGTGCCTTTTATAATATTAAAATTTTGTTATATTATGTTATATTATATATTTTCGCTACTACTAATAAACAAGTAATATTTCTAACTTTTATAAAAAATTGAAGTTAGTTTCATAATTAGATATATTCCTTCGTTATTCCATTTGGCGACAATCCAAATAACTTTTCTGGCATTTTCCTGAAATAATTTCTCCATTATAAATTTGCCGCAGTGTCTGAAAATATCTATGTTCATTATCATAAGAATTTGCAATAATTTTGCTTCCTAGCATATCGGATATACATATTTTGAAAAGTTATTATATATTTTAGATTAAAGAGTACCATGATGGTAGCAGTAGTGGATCTAGCCTCGGTCCTTGGGGGGGGGGGGGGAGGGGGGTTAAGGCGATATCACAAGATCAAGGCAAAATAGAAAAGATTGAAATTACCCCACTCCATTCGTACACAAGACAGTATAGTATGAGAAGGGAAAGGGAGATATCAGGAGGACGACGACGACATCCACGTTCTTACACAGCAGTTAGGCGAGTATATATTTCTGAATTCGAAATTATTGGGGGTCGGATGCACCCCCCATTGTATTCGCCCTTGGATGCTAGTAGTTTAGTCTTTTGAAGTAGTGCGCTTTTAAATAAACAATTTTTACAGTTTTAATATAATTACGTATAATAATTTTGTAGGCTTCATATCCTACATACTTTTAGAATATTGTTTTTTCACATTTACCTTGTATCATAAATGAATTAGGGTGGCCACCTTTGGAGGAAAAAATCTGGACAATTGGTCGGTCAACGGAGGCAATCGGAGTTCGAACCGATTCGGACAATCTGAGTGAAAGAAAAAATAAAAACACTATCTTGTTTTTATATTTATTTAATTTTGATTATTATGTTTCCATGCATATTTTTTATCGCCACTGGCAGTTTTTATTAATTCGACGCCATTTTTGTATTTATTTATGAAATCCAAGCAAGACATGTCTATGTTGAGCGAAATTTGCAATTCTGCTTTCATTAAGTTTACAAAGCAACATTTCTGACATTTGACCATTTGGGCGTCATAAGGGAAAATATTCGTCCAACATAAGCATTTAAAGGGGGTATGTTGAGAGTACAAGGTACAACACTAAATAACGCATTTAACTTGATGTGAGCCGTGTGAGTGACCTTCGCGTGTTAACAAATATCAGGATAAAATTGATAGGTCGTCGGGACGCGGGACATTGTCATCTAAATCGGGACTGTCCCGGCAGAATTCGGACGGGTAGCAACTCTGAAATGAATGACCCAATGCAGCTGATTCGGCAAAGGTGTTTGGTGCAGCGAATGGGTCTCTGGCGTTCTGCGGCAACGACGAAGAGAATGAGGGATCGAATGCAGCTTAAGCGTTTGGGGCGGCGAAAAGTTTGGTGCGTCAAATGCGTCTATGCCGCTATTACGAGAGAGGATTCAGCGTGCGCCGCAACCGCAACCGAGGTACAGTTAAAAAATGTCTTGGTCGAGAAAATCTATAATTTTGTTAAGTGACATTACTGACATCTACCGGAAGATTTCTAAAAAACCTGTTAATGAGATAATATTATTTATTGAAAGAGGTCTAAATATGGCGAATTTAATCCCTTTTATGAATTCCTTGTCTTTTTACAAAATCTAAAGAAATCTTTACAGTCATAGAATAAGTTTAACAAGTTAACATTTTCACCTTCAGACCGTTAAAGGAAAGGTATTCGGTGTATTTAAAAACTATCCTTTCAGTCATGGAATAGAAACCAAGTACCTTATTTTACGATAAGAATCAAGCTTTCCTGGATCAAACACATTTTCTCGAGGATCAAGCATTTCATTTGATTGCATTTTTAATGATACCATTTCCACAAACCCAACAACATGAAGAAAGATGGCACATTTAACTACCAGCTAACTTGGACCCGAATGATCCCATTTATGTGAATAATAAATATTAGTATTAAATCGAAATTTGATAGGTGGAATAATAACGGAGTTAAAGGAAGTATATTTTAAAAATAGCTAAGCTTATACAGAATGCCCCTGCGCGGTTTTTCATATTAAGTATAAAATAAATGTAGATTTTCTAGTAATAAAAAATCAGTATTAATAATAAGAATAAGAATTCCCCCCTTCGCCGACGGCTGCCTTTCGGATTCTGGAGGAGACAATCTTCAATTTGTAAGAAGCAATAGGTTGAGGAGGTGGACTCTTGTTGCACAGGAAGCTACAGTTCAATAACGGGAACTATATCCGCACGAGAGATCCAGATTTTGCGTTGAACTACGTTTCCTGAAACCAAAGGTTTCTTACTAGCTATCCAATATCAGGTAACCCCAACGAGAAACTATCGGAAATATATAATCACTGTTGAAAGTAGAGAAAGTGCCTTATTATAAATACAGTCCGGTAGCTGTACAGGAGAACACGAGTGTTGGGATCGAACTGTGCTTACGAATCATACAGTTGTACATAACAGACTAGACTACATTTTAGTAGTTAAAATATCCAAGCAAGCAAAACGAATAGAAACCGCCACCCCTAATAAGCTAAGGAACAAGCATAATCTTAAGATCGCCAAATACAGGGTGAGTCAACGATTGGATGAAGTAGGTTTGTGCCTTTTCGGTGAAATTAACAAAGAAACTATATTTATTGTTTGATACAGTTTATTTTTACGTAGATTTTAAAAATATTTAGGACTCTACAAGGTGAGCCAAAAAACTAGGACAGCATAAAGTTGTATTTTTTTTTAAATAGAACACCCTATATACGAATCGTATTTTCGATTTAGCTTATAATTTTAAATCTTTTTTATTAAGGGTTTACTATACCAAAACTTTATAGTTTCTGAGATAATTAAGTTTAAAGAAAAAAAGTCACATTTTCAAGCATCAATTCAATCCTAAATAACGTTTTCAATTTTGTGACAAATATATTCAAATTTGGAATTTAGCAAGGCCAAGGACAAGTTAACATAATTTTTACCTAATATTTGCAATAAAAGCTACAGGGTGTTGAACACATCGGCTCAAATTTGAACAAGTTTAAATGAATAAATATCTTTTTTTTTTTAAACGGTACACCCTGTATATTTTCATGTTATTTAATAGAGTAATAAAAACCCTAAAAGTTTTGTTCAATATATCCTATACCTATTTATAATAGTTTTTGAGATATTTCAGTTTTTCTTATTTTCCATACTTTTTTACAGAAATAGTCTTCATTATCATAGTAGCCATGGCAAAAACAATGTAAAAGAACATTTTTCTGTGTGTCAAATTTATAACCGCAATCGCTTCTTTTGGTTTTTATGCAGTGTAGTTTGGTTTTTTTTTGCAATCATCTTATATTGTAAAATGAATTTTCCAAAGAATGAGTTAATAGATATGATTTATACAATAGGAGAGGCTCAAAAAAATTGCCTTCTTGCTCAAAGAATTTACAAAATGAAGTATCCTGATCGACGCCAGCCTAATACCCATACTTTTCAAAACTTAATGCAAAGATTTGATTCGTCTGGTACTGCTGATTATCCAAAACGTAAAGTGGTCAACAAACCAGTAACTAATGAAGAAAAAGAACTACAAGTATTGTTAAATGTTCAGGAAAATCCTTATATTGGTAGCCGTCAGTTAGCAGCATTATGTGAAACATCACAATCCACCGCTAATCGTACTACCAAGAAATATAGGTGTCATCCATATCACATGGAATTACACCAAGAATTGCATGGACAGAATTTTGAAAGTCGTGTAAACTTTTGTCGTACAATAAATGGGGAGATTCAATTAAATCCAAATTTATTATGCAAGGTAATGTTTAGTGATGAAGCTACTTTTAGAAGTAACGGTGCCGTAAATAGACGCAACATGCATTATTATGCCACAGAAAACCCATTTTGGATTAGAGAGGTACAACATCAAAACCACTGGTCATTAAATGTTTGGTGTGGTATTCATCATAATCGAATTATTGGACCCCACTTTTTTAATGAACCACTAAATGTCCATAGTTACCTGAACTTTCTACAAGAACTACCCCAACTGCTTCAAGGTCTCGATAGGGATGAGCTCGACAGTATGTGGTTCCAGCACGATGGTGCGCCTCCGCATTACCATCGTGAAGTTCGTGCGTTTTTGGACCAACGATATCCGCAAAAATGAATTGGACGTGGGGGTTTCATTGAGTGGCCACCAAGGTCTTGCGACATCACCCCATTAGATTTCTTCCTATGGGGTTATATTAAAAATAAGGTGTATGTTAATCCACCAACAACAGTGGAAGATATGCGAAACAGGATTAGGGATACCTGTAGAACAATAACGCCACTAATTTTGTCCAGGGTCCGAGAAAATCTGCAAAAAAGACTAAATTTGTGCATGGCACAAGAGGGTCGTTTATTCGAACACTTATTAAAAAGAAATAATTAATCTCAGTATTTAATAGGTAATTTTTTTGTTTCAATTTAGTATAAAAGTAAATATGTATTTGCCTTGTCGTTATTGTTGTGTTAATTTTTTCACATTATGTTCAATTAAACTATTGCCGTTGTAATATAACGAATAATGTATTTCATCATATTTAACCACGTTCTGTTTGTTTCTGTAGTTTCTTTTTATTATTTTACATGGCTACTATGATAATGAAGACTATTTCTATAAAAAAGTATGGAAAATAAGAAAAACTGAAATATCTCAAAAACTATTATAAATAGGTATAGGATATATTCAACAAAACTTTTAGGGTTTTTATTACTCTATTAAATAGCATGAAAATATACAGGGTGTACCATTTAAAAAAAAAGATATTTATTCATTTAAACTTGTTCAAATTTGAGCCGATGTGTTCAACACCCTGTAGCTTTTATTGCAAATATTAGGTAAAAATTATGTTAACTTGTCCTTGGCCTTGCTAAATTCCAAATTTGAATATATTTGTCACAAAATTGAAAACGTTATTTAGGATTGAATTGATGCTTGAAAATGTGACTTTTTTTCTTTAAACTTAATTATCTCAGAAACTATAATGTTTTGTTATAGTAAACCCTTAATAAAAAAGATTTAAAATTATAAGCTAAATCGAAAATACGATTCGTATATAGGGTGTTCTATTTAAAAAAATGCAACTTTATGCTGTCCTAGTTTTTTGGCTCACCCTGTAGAGTCCTAAATATTTTTAAAATCTGCGTAAAAATAAGCTGTATCAAACAATAAATATAGTTTCTTTGTTAATTTTACCGAAAAGGCACAAACCTACTTCATCCAATCGTTGACTCACCCTGTACAGACACCTACAGGTATTAATACGCAGACAGTGGAGAATGAATAGCGTTCGGACGATCCCCATTATACTATGAAGTACTACTGAAGAGCTTTTTGCTTAATAACAAGGGACTGGGCCTTAAGCAAACACCTGTATAAGGTTCTATAAAGGCAATGCTACTTAGAATCGCTCTAACTGTCCGGAAGTTTATGAGAAATGCAGAGAACCATAACATCACGGAGGGCCTCACAATATGAAAAGGACTCCCACAAAGCTCCATCCTTTTGATATCTGAGCATGTCTGAGTGGGTGAATATTCCCCTAAAGGGGGGCCCGACAGCTTACCCTTCATTATCAGTTTCAGAATTCTGTACCGATCCCCCCTGAGAACATGGCCAAGATATGCTAGTTTTCTGCATTTTACGGTTGTCAGCAACTCACGAGTGACATCTGTCCGATCTAAAACTGCCATCCTAGTCTGTATAGCTACCCGGGGTATTCGAAGCATTCGCCTATGCAACCACATCTCAAATGCCTCTGAAGGATTGATCGTGGCAGCCTTCAATGTTCACACCTCCGCTCCATACAATAACACTGACCAGATGTAACATTTAGGCTTGATTCTCACTATAGTGCCGCTCTCGATACGATCTGCGTGCGATAGTTTTTTTTTTAATGAAAAAGAGTTTACGATATCGAAATCTCCGCGTAACCGATAGTGTGAATAGGTTCATTGTTTCTCGTAAGAATATTTTACCGGACCGAGAGCGAATCGAGAGCGGCCCTATAGTGAGAATCTGGTCTTAATCATCCTTTGGCGAGGTTTTAAATTTAGACTGTCACTGTAGACAAACGATCTCATTTTTAGAAAAGTTACGCGGGCTGATTCAATTCTGCATTTAACTTCTTTATATGGGTTAAGCTGTTCAATAATATAAAATCCAAGATACTTGAAGTGGAAGACTCTTCCAATGCTTTGTCCATTTATCAGTAGCGAAGCGTCTGGATGTGGTAAACGACTGAAAACCATAAATTTAGTTTTAGCAACATTTATGTTTAATCCTATATCTTTCCCAACCCTATTGACAGAATGTAAGAGTTGTTGTAGACCCTGAAGGCTATCACTTATGACGACCGTATCATTGGCATAATAAATTGTGTTTATTAACTCGCCGTTGATTTCAATCCCAAATACTTTGTTATGTAAGGCTTCTTTAAAAACTTTATCCGAATATAAATTAAACAGCAGTTGGGAGAGAATACACTCCTGTCTAACGCCTCGTTGAATTTGGCATTCTTTGGCAAGCTTGCCATTAACTCGAACCTCCGCCTTGTGACGTATTCTTCTTCTTCTATAAACTGCACATCCTTGCCTTCCACACCAGCATTCCTTGGTATGTCTATGAGCTTTACATGCTGTACCCTGTCAAACGCTTTCTGGTAGTCGATAAAGCATACAAAAATGTCTTTACGTTGGTCTCGACATTTCTGGACAAGTATATTTAGAGCGAATAGCACCTCTCTAGCACCAAGGGCATTTCTAAACCCAAACTGGGTCTCATCTAGGACACTCTCACATTTATTCCTTGTTCTACAGTGAATAATACTCAGGAAAACCTTCAAAGTGTGACTCCTGAGACTTACTAACCTGTATTCGTTACATTTTTTGGCACGTCGTTTCTTTGGTAATGTTATAAAAACAGATTTCAGCCATTCTTCCAGTATTTCTCCAGTGTTGTACACAGAATTAAAAAACTTAACCAGTATATCGATATTGTCTGCATGAATCAAGATCCTCAGACTTCAGAATTTCCGATCCTTCAGCTCCATGTACATCGTGTGATATGTTTGGTCTTCAAATAATTTAGTTATGTAGGAACTCCAAGTATTAGAGATTTCTTGTTCATCAATGAGAGGTTTGCCTGTTGTGTCTACTAGTCAGTTACTACGTTCATGGAAAAATTTTTTAGTTGGTTTAAAGTTAAGATTTAAATCACTGACATTCACTTCAGATAGGCTTGAAAATTTTGATACCAACCTGATGTTGACAAGGCAAAACTGTACGGAACTTTCAATTAGTTTAATTTGATGTTATCTGTGTATAAAAGGAAATTAAACTTGTGTGTTAAGGTACTTTGGATGATGCTAATTTCAATCGTCGTTAACGACGTAAATGGTGTTTATTATTATATTTTTGAAACTGTTTATCGAAGCATGTGTATCATCCAACAACGTCTGTTGAAATTACTCACGGTATAAGAAAGTTGAAAATTGTCTGCAAAGTTGAGTCAATTTTTTTTAATGAAATACCTATTTTTTATTTCAGGAATGGAATAAGGAAAGAATCTCGTATCCAACGGTATAAATAATGTAGGCGTTTTGATGTTATATGGAGTTTATTTCAAGATCAAATTCACGGTCACTGATAAATAGTCCCGTGTGTATTTTTTCAAAAATGTATTCCGAGCAAGATATTCAAGTGGAGCAATGAATTGACCTTCAAAAAAAAACCCTCACACTATTTATACCGTTGAATGCTGAATGTTCTGTTTTCTGTAGGTGTTCCCATTAAAAGAAAACGACTGGAATTAGGTTACTTTTAAGATCAAATCAAAAGTCACTACTAAATGGCCCCCTTCGAACTGTATAACTTTAGCATGAAACTTTTTCTCCAAAATGCATACTGGCGAGATTCTATCATATGATATCTTATTTTTTGCTCGAGAAATAAGAAAAAAAAAACATATCTCGCTCACTTTGTGGGCTTGGAAACCTTTACCTGCTACGAAAAATTAATATTAAAAAAAATGTGATTTAATTTTGTGTTTTACAAATGTAAAAACATGTATTAACTTGTAAAATGAGTCATATGTTGAACTGTGACAAATTATAGATACTGAGAGCTAATGTTTTGGGAGAAATTCCGTGAAGACGATTAGACAATTTAATATTAGATTTCAAGATATTTTAAACAAAACCGGTTTTTTTTATACATACTCACTTTGGTAGGTCTTTTTCTTTATTTTTATTTTATGATAAATGGAATTAAAGAAGATTATATTGTCTTTTGTAGAAGTCATGATGAAAAGAATAAAATTTCTCAAAAGCTAGATTAACAAAAAAGTTTTCTTTTCTGGACAACCATCCTTTTGACTGCAGCTCCACAAAAATGCCTTTAACCTTTTAGTTGGGTTTTTCATATATATATATATATATATATATATATATATATATATATATATATATATATATATATATATATATATATATATATATATATATACATACAACTATATGCAGCTCCGTATTTAAATAAAGTAAAAAGCGAACAGTGAATGCAAACTTCTCTCCATCATATCCTTTCTGTGTTAGAGGTTGCACAGTTAGAATAAATTGTAATAAAACGCAATTTATCCCATTCCATCACCATTGAGATGATGGCCCACCTGTACCACCATACCGAGAAGAAAGTCAAAACTTACCCTCCCCGCCACAGTGATACGGCAGAGGTACATGTTTCGTCTCTACTAGACTCATCAGGGTACCGACATGCACCTGGCTGTGCAAAGGACAGATCGCAACCTCTAACACAGGAAGGATATGATGGAGAGAAGTTTGCATTTACTGTTCGCTTTTTACTTCATATATAAGGTTTACGGGCGTCCGTGTATGTGCTGAGTCCCTCTCAGCTCACTGTATGGCGTCCTAAAGAAAGAATCCCTCTAGAAAACCAGGGATTATACAAAATTCCATGCGGGAAATGCAGCTCATCTTACGTAGACCAAACCAACCGTAAAACAAGCGTCAGAAGAGACGAACATATGAATGCTGTCAAGCTCTGGGCCAACACTGGTTAAACACAGGACATAAGATTAATTTCTCAGGAACAAAAATGCTATCGAGATGTGAAAACCTGTCCACAAGAGTTATAAGGGAAGCCATTGAAATTGCAAAGAGGTCCAGCAACTTAAATAGCAGAGATGATAGCCAGCGAGTGCCTAATACTTGGAAAAATCTGCTTACAAAACATCAACCAGTACCACTTAGTAACGAAACAAATTACAACTCGGCAACGCAACCACAAACACTGGCAACAGGGCCGATGACGCGCAGGCCTCGCAACCTGACTGGCCAGAATCATTCGGAAAACGAACGCGTCCAACGCGTGCACGGAACCGACAGCACCCGACTCGCAGGCGTCAGTTGGCTCGTAGACGCCTTAAAGTGAGCTTTGAAATGGCGAATGAGATTTTACCGAAACGTCAGATGCCTTACAGTCCTGAAAAGGACTTAGCACATACCCGGGATGCCCGAAAACCTTCGATTACACATCACACCCGTGAGAATATCCGAGATAACATTTCCTGGGAACTTCAACAAATTGTTTTGCTTGAAAAGTTATTTTGTTAAGTAATTTTTATATAACATTTAATTCGAGTTCACTTTTTATGGGGAAAAATTACTCTTGATGTTGCCAAGTCCATAGTAGCAGTGTGGTTATTTATACCTAGTAATACATAGAAACATTTTTATAAATAAGTTTTGTTGGGCATTGTAATTTAAGACCGGTTTTTTATATCTTGTATTTCAGTGTTGTAGTCGTGGATTTTTAACTGCATTAAATTTAAGCTATTTTTTTCCCCCATCCCCGGGCTGTAAAAGGTCTATCGGTGATGAAGCAAGTCAAACATCGCCTATATATGTCTGTACTACATGTTTGCCCATTTTTTGATAGGTTGATCAACTTTCAGTTATAAAATTTTATCATTTATGTTGTGCTAAAATTCACGATTTGGTAATTCAGTAACCGCTTATGGATTTAAAATTTTGCCTCCCGATTCACTAACATGGTTTAACTTTAAAACCGGTCTAGATTGACGGTAGAGAATTTAAATTGACAAGAGTAACAATACGTGAAGCAAGTTTTGAACCGTTAAAATACAATTAAAACAGTACCATAAGAAAAACAATACTGGTCATCTAGAAAATCTAAATTCCAAGGCAACTAGATCGGGTTTGTCTTAAAATTTTTTAGTGAATCGGGCTATTGGTATTTTATTTTACGATATATTTTTGTATAGTATATGTTCCAGATTTATTTTAAATTTCATTTTACGAAATCCCCTGTTGTCTAGACTAGAAAGCTCGCGGCCAGCTCCTCGCAGGCTAGCGGTAGGCGTGTTGTTGGCTCCTCTCGAACGCGCTTATTGTAGCTTGTTGTACATTGTGTTTAATACCTATTTGTTTTATCTAGTAATAATTTAGCACTAATTTCAATTTCGTATTTTTTTTTATAAAAATTCTATTTTCGATTTTTGGTTTTGAATTCGTTATGATATCCATAAATTATTTGAACTAATAACAAGATGTGTAGTGTATCTTGTAATGTTTCCAAGATTGCAAATAAGCAACCATTTAATCCAAAGTTATAAATTACACTAAACTGAACAATAAAAAAATTTTAATTTGGATAATTATCCAAAGAACAGTTTTGAATGAAACTGTACCAAGCAAATATTAATTTTAGATTAGTAATAAAGGTTCTAAAAAAAACCCAATACCAATTTTGAAAGAATAGGCCGACATATTTTATCCAGCATATTAAGTTTGAAAAAATTAAAAATTCTTAATATACACCCCAAGAACATCGCCATTACCTATTTTGGACAGAAAAATGTAAAATTTTTAGTCTGTCATATTGTACATATCTGCAATATTTAATTTTAAGAAATTAACTTCAGATTCGGAACTTACTACCCCAAAAAACTCCTACTAACAATTTTGAAAAAATTTGAATAAAGTAAATTTTCCATCAGTCCTATTGGATCCGACATATTGAATTTTAAATAATTTTAAACTTTTAATCTAGTCTTAATCTACAGCCTCGAAAGACCCCAGTATGTAAAAAATGTAAAATTTTTAGACCTCTATATTGCATTTGCCATATTGAATTTTAAAAAAATAATTTTAAATTCGTTATAAACACCTTCAGAAACTAGTACCAATTTTGAACATAAATTGAGAGATGCAAAATTTTTAGGATGTCGTATTGTGTGTATATCATGTTAAATTTCTCAAAAATAATTTTTAATTAGTACCAATACCACTTTTGGACAAAATCGAAAAATGATATCTTGAATTTTTTTAAAATGATTTTAGAATCGTTATGTGCGACCCCGAAAACTCCCCCATACCAATTTTGGAGAAAATCACACAAAATTATTATTTTGTCCGCCACATTATAAGCGCCACCTTTTTGGATTTTACTGAACTAATTTCGACTAAAATGATATGGGACCACCGCAGTAACTTCCTGAACATAACGCAAAACATTTTATTCGAAACGGTGCTGCCAAGCTAGATTTGTCGACAAATGTAATTCTCGGTACTATTTTTATCTACTACAAACCTGGATATATTCCGGATTTCCAATATTCGTGATATTTCTATATGAAAAGTTTTCAATCATTTCTTCGCAAGAAATTTTTCTATAATTTAGTGCACATGAAAATAGTCTTTCAGCAAAACTTTCTATTAATATTTTCTTGTCAACTCATTCATCCCATCAGAATATGTCACAAAATTTAAGATCTAACAAATGCAGGAATATATAGCGCGATAACGTGGTTTAACATGTTTTATCAGCCGTGCAGCCAGTTCAACATGTTTATTGATTTATGAGATTTTCGCTGATGAGATTTACTTGCGCCATAGATAAATTAAACTTGCGCGAATACTTGAGAGGGGATACAATGGCAGGAGAAAAACAATAATTTCGGATAACTAGGTGACCATAAAAGCGTTAGCAAGTCATCGGATTAACTCGAGTTAGTCTAGTATCTCTTCAGCCTGGATAACCATAACATAGGTAACATTTATGAGTGTCGGTTTATTTGAGGTTACGGAGAAACGAAATAGCGGACTCTGGCCAAAAAAGGCTCTGCAGCGATGTTTGTGAGGTCCAAGCCTCTATTCGACAAAAAAAAAAACATTAGTTCGTGGCTTTTGGGACGGGTGGCTGAAAAACAATATCGGTCGTACATACCACACATTTAGAGGAAAAAGACACAGTAAAACAATGCTGGGTGTTCCATCCAAATCAATGAGTACTGAAATATGGAATTTAAACAAAATCCAAACTAGAAAAATGAGGGGTCTCGTAATACAATACATATCGCTGAGAAAGCATACGCACATCCTGCGGACTATATGAAGAGGACAAAGAAACAGTTTCTCACATTAATGTTTACTGTCCTGCACTCTGGTACTGTAGCATAAATTTCATGAAAGATAAAAGTCTCAGGAGCTAGCATCCAGAAAAATGTAATAAGAAGACTTCTGCAGCTAACAACTTACAGGAGATGGAATAAGCCTACAGGAATACAATCTTCAAGCTCCCTAATAATTTGCCTGAAGAATGTTAAAATCCATCAATCAACTGAATAAAAATTTAGTGAAAGAAATTAATACTAAAATTTCTGGATATGGACACAGTAGCGGGTGAGAAATGGTCGACTTCTGTTTCATTTTCGAAGCATTTTTTCTAGCCGCATCGTGGGTGACAGCTAGCAGCCACAATTTTTGACCTAGAACAAAACTAAAAAAATTCCGTTAAGTTGTTTTGAGGAAAACGCGTTTAAAGTTTTATATGTAACTTTTTTGTTGTTAAACTTGAAAAAATGAAACAAAAAAAATTTTACCATTAGTCTGCGATTTTCGTCCTCTTCTGCTTTTCTCGATAATTTTGCGATCGAGTGCGGGTCCCTCGTCGCTTCCGACAACTACCTCTCAGCGTAGTCTACGCACAGTGCATCGAGTTCTGAGCATAATTATAACAATTGTACCCTACAGTCATGTCCCAAAACCTTCATGATGTCTGTCACACTGCTTAGAACATCATTGAATGTGCACACAGCGATATCGACAGGCTCCAAGATCTATTGCCTGAAACTGTAGTCCCCTCGTTCTGTCCTTCACATGACCTCGCTTTCTCTTCCGCAGCTGCCCTTCGCATCTAAATACTACGCATAGCTTTCATTGCTATAGATATTGATTCGACAATTTTGTCATAAAAAGAATGGTATATTGGTCGCGACGTTTCCATGAAGGCACAAAACTTTTTGATTCCATTTAAACTTATACCTAATAATTGCAGGGCTAAGGTAATTCTGCGATTAATTTCATATTCACTTTTCACATAGGGGCAACTAGGTATTTGAGTATTTTCACACTGGTTACAAGAAATAACCATTTTAGAATCCAAACCACGTGGAGCCGCTTCAGTAATTTTTACGTTTTTACAGCATAGTTTACAAACAAGCACTTGGGCAATTGCGTTCATAACGGTTACAAAATTTATAAGACTGTAACCGAAATCGACGCTCACGCCTTCTATATTCGACTCCACTGAAAACCGATTTGAAGGTATATTTTCGTACACGTAGACAAATAACGCACTTTACATGCCTTTCTAAATTTATCGATTGATGGTAGTTATGCCCAATGGTATAGTTCCGAAAATCAGGGTACATGGCGCGGCGCAAATACTCTACAAATGTGTCACACGCGGTCTTACGTTATATGTTCAATATTTTTTTGCTATAAATCCAGTAGATTATTTTTATGATATTAAAGAATCGTTTTAGCAAAAAAAAAACTCGAAAATGTGAAAATTTTACTGTGGTCATATCCTTTAATTTCTTATATTAGGCATGGACATAATTTAGAGTGAAATAGAACGTTAAAAAATATTCAGTTGTTTTGTGATAGTCATTTTTAGGAAAATCTTATACGAGTAAAAAAATGGCAAAATTTTAAAAAACAACCTTTAATATTTTCTATGAAATCTATACATTATATGAACTAATATAAAACTTTAGATATTTATAGTAAAAATTAGGTACCAAAAAGTATTATTAGACAATACAAATATTCAGAAATTTAAAAACTGCGTGCATGTTAAAAAATTTAATATCAAGAAATGTTTTAAATTACATTATCTAAAATTATGAAAAAAATACTTTTTACTGAAAATTACCATAAATGAAACTTATTACAGGACAAAAACATCCTATAAACTAGTTCGTCAGCTGCACCAAAATCGATAGTTTCAAAGTGACATTTATAATCCATTTCGCAAAAATACAATGCAAAATATTTGTAACTTGTTGGGCAATGGAACATTTTTTTTAAAATTAAACTTAGCAGGGATACTTTTATTTTGATGGTATAGGCCATTTTATTAAAAAGGAAAAAAAAATACTCTTATGCAACTCTTCAGATCTAGAGGATTAATATTGCGTTTTTTTTCTTGTAATTTTAGCGAAAACTAGAAAAGTGTTATTTTCAAGCACTATTTAAATAAACTATACCAATCAAATATAAGCAAATTATGCTAACGTAGAAAAAAGAAATATTAAACATTACTAATGGGCGCAATAAATCTAAAATGCTATTACACCTTTAGCGGTTGTAGCCAACGAACTTAATAAACTAATACTTAAAATACATAAAAAAAAACTGTCAACTATATAAAAGTCAAGTCACTGCTAGTGTTAATACCTAGCTTTCATATATATACAGGCACAGTCGTGTTCATCATAACCTAACTTCCGCGAATGCTTGTACACTTCGTTAGCAGCTGACGCCATCATCAGAGGCTGCATCAGTTCGTCCGATAAACCTAACGCCAGCCGGATGTCTTTTTGCATGTTTTTGATTGACTGCTCCACCTATTTAAATAAAGTATATTATAATATATCCTAAAATGTTAAATGGGATTTTTCAAAGTTTAAATTATTTTTATGTGTCTTTTCTTAGAATGGTTTTTGTTGCTAAATCTCGAGCTTTATCTTAAAATCACATTTCACTAGTTTTTACCTTTTTAAAATCTTTATTTACGATGATATTGGCCTTATTTCTCAAGTAAGGGGATGAGAGATTAGTCATATTAAAGATGTTTATGATATCCTTGCCTGAGATACCACAACGATCTGCTAAAACAAGTCCTTCAGCTAATCCAACCAAGGCGATACCTAAAAGTAATAATTAAAAATAAAAATATTATCTTCCTCGTTTAAATTTCAACAATGATAAATCTTTAAATATACTTAAGACTGTAATAGTTTGCGTTTGATACAAATCATTTAATACAATTTCTTTCAATAAAAATAACTTCATTTTTCAAGTTTCAATGGTCGCTGCAAAGTAACGTTACGCTATAAAAAGTCTTAAGGGAATACATAATTTGACCATTCGAAAATTAGGCCTATTTGGCATGTTCCCTACTACTTTTAAGAATATGTTTACAAAATCAGAGTATGTTTCGCCTAAATAGGTTGAAATATTAAAAATTAAAATTTACGTAAGAAATAAATACATTTTTTACTGTCGTATTTAACTAGCTGCCCATATTTATTCTCCATTTAGGAAGTTAAAGAAAAGAATATATACAGTTTATTTCCTGCAAATACAACTATGTTTTATCCCCATACGCGCTTTGGTCTCGTAAGTTGAGCTCTATCGAATTAAAACCAACCTTCATAGGAAACAACTGCCCATTAGAAATACAAATTCCAAGACATGTCGTAAGGATATTAAACCTGCAGACTTCGAAGTCGCCACACATCGCCAGTCGAACGACATCTACACATCCATCGGATGTGCGAAACTTGAAAATTAAAATTTCAGTAAGAAACTAATCTAGACTTACTTATTTCTTACTTCCGACAAATAAGGAGGTTCTCAATTCGTCGACTATGTATTTTTTTTATGTGTGTACACCGATTACTCCGGAACGGCGGCACCGATTTGAATGATTTTTTTACGTTGTGTTCAGAAAGTTACTGCAGTGGTCCCATATTTTTTTGGACGAAATTGGTGCAGTAAAATCCAAGATGGCGCTGACAATATGGCGGTCAAAAAAATAAATTTTGTACGATTTCCTCCAAAAATTGGTATGGGGGAATTTTCGGGGTCGTACACAACGAATTTGAAATTATTTTTAAAAAATTCAATATGGCGGACAAAAAATTTAATTTTTGTCCGACTTTCTCCAAAATTGGTGTGGGAGAGTTCTCGGGGTTGCACATAACGAATCTAAAATCATTTTTAAAAAGTTCAATATGGTGGACGAAAAAATAAGTTTTGTCCGATTTTTATCAAAATTGATATGGGAGAGTTTTTGGAATTGCACATTACGAGTCTGTAATTATTTTAAAAAATTAAATATGGCGGATTTTTATTAGTGTTAATTACGAATTTAAAATATTTTTTGATGAGTGAATCTGGCGGATTTAATATGGCGTCCTGAAAAATTTACATTTTTCGATTTTCTCCAAAACTTTACTTCAGGGTGTAAATCATGAATTTTTCGATTTTGTTCAAAGCTGGGACTGAATCGTTTTGAGAATGTAAATAGCGAATATAAAATTATTTTAAGAAAATCTGATATGTCAGATGTAATATGACGGTCTAGAAATTTTAAATTTCCGGATTTCATCCAAAATTGGTACTAGAGGACTTTGAAGGGTTTAGATTTAGATTAAATTAAGACGTTTAAAAATAAGTTTTTTGAAATTCAATATGGCGGATTCAATATGGTGGGTTGAAAATTTTACCTTATTGTCATTTTTTCAGATTTGTTATTAGAGGGATTTCGAGGTGCTGTATTACGAATATGAAGATATTAGGGGGTTCTTGGGGCATATACAAATTCAATATGCCGTATAAAATATACCGAGTCAAGAAATTTACGTCTCAGGTTCGTTAAATATAGACATTGGAAGGTTTTGGGGCCTATATTACCAATCTAGAATTAATTTGAAATTTAAGATAGTGGATTTACTATGACAGACTAAATATTTCTTTAACACAATTTCACTGGTATTTGGAGAACTCTAAAAATCAAAGAATTTTTAGCGGTTCATTTTAGGGTGATTTACAACTTTGGATAAAATGAGTACTTTTTTGCCACCTTGTAGTCATTACAAAGTACACTAATCTCGATTCATACTTAGTTCAAGTAATATATAGATATCATAATGAAATAAAAACTAAAAATCGAAAAATAAAATTTTATTAAAAAAAATTGAACCGATTTCTAAAAGTGTGCTAAAAAGTTAAAAATAACTATAAATTGAATAAATGAAATTGAAATTTTTGAAGTCGGCGCCAAAATATTTTTGAAGGAAATAAATTTTTAATATATACAAATTATGGTAAGAAAGCAATTACAAATAAAGTGTTTTTAATTTGTTTATGCGAATAACATTTTATCAGGTATTAGTTTGGCGCTGACTTCAAAAATTTCAATTTCATATAAAAATTTATAGTTATTTTTCACTTTTTAGCGCACTTTTAGAATCGGTTTAATTTTTTTTTCTAAAATTTTTATTATGTATCAATTTGGCGTTGACTTCAAAAATTTGACCTAGAAGTTTAGTGATTTTTCTCAAGAATATCTTTTTTATGTAAACAGTTTGTGGAATCATAATTTTTAGGTCGAATCTTAAAAAAGTGTTATATAAAAAATAAGGATATATATATATATATATATATATATATATATATATATATATATATATATATATATATATATATATATATATAATTATTTTATTTTGTTTAATTTAATTTTCCAAATATCAATTTTTTTGAAATAAATAATAGGCCAAAGCTAAAATTTAGTATGCCCTAATGAGTCTTCCATATTGAATTTTCCGAAATTCACTTTAGATTAGTAATTTATACCCCCAAAAATTCCCAGTACCAATTTTAAACAAAATAGAGAAATATGAAATGTGTAGTTCGCCAGTTTCCTGAACAGAAAGCCAAAAATTTCAAGTACACATTATAAATAAAAAAAATATATAGCGGTCGAATTGAGAATTTCCACCATTTCAGAAGGCGGTTAAAATTTAACATTGATGACAACAAGTATGAGAAACATCATAGTCAATCTACGACCCCTTAGTCCTTTATCAAATTATACGAAAAAAATTTAAAATGCTTTTTTTTTGGCTGTTATACTTTGTGTCTTAGGATACCTCATACTAAATACTCACCCTGCATCAACTGCAAAATTAAATATACTTTTGTGGCAACGCCTACATCACCGAGATACAAGGATGTTTTGCCCATAGCTTTAAAACAACTTTGGCAGTCCATGAAAAGATCTTTATCTCCAGCTGTTAAAATGACCAGGCTTCCTTCATTGGCTTCTTCCCTGCTACCTTGCAACTGAGCCTCCAAATACCGGCCACCTTTACTTCTGATCACTTCAGCAATTTTCTGAGACGTTTGGGGGTCGATGCCAGTCATCTCTACAAAACCTTTACCATCGAGAGTGTCGCCATCTTGTTTGATGACACCGCAGTTTTCGAAAACGTTCTGCAAGTAAAGAATAATTTATTACTGAAGTAGGCGAAGACGTGATGATATCGTATTTACCAATATCTAAATATAGAAAAAGATTTACACTACAAAAAATAACTAATGAGATCTGAACAAGACTTGGTTATCTAAGTTATCAACAGAAAATATGAGTTTTCGGGGAGAAAACTGGGCTTTATACAGCGCTCTTAGTGTCTGAAATAAAGGATTTGAAAAACTTATTAGCGATATTTTCCAATATTTAGAATAGTATACTTCAAATATATTTATTTTTTGTTAATTGTATTTGAAAAATCAAGTATCTTGTCCACTAGCCATTCCAGATAAATTAAATAACAATGTCCGCATACGTATATCTCTATAACGTACTAAAAGCAAACCACATACCACATATTTATCATATAGATATACTGATAACTTAATCTTATAATTTTTAAATAATAAAGCATTTTAAGGATTCGGATCACACATATTAGAGGTTGGTTTTACGGGTTGCCTAACGTTTCAATATATTTGCTTAAAAATACGTAAGACCTCACTATTATAAAGTATAATATAAACATTGATAAAAAGTCAAAACTTTCCAAGCACCGTATGTTTTATTACTATGATTAAATTAAACTACATATTATTATTTGTTTGTTAATATGAATACGCAGGTTTTTGAAAGTAAATAAGCTCTTTTTATTCGAGCGTTGCAGAAATTGGAGACTAGTGGTTAGGGTTAATACTTAGGTCTTTATAATTTTATAATAAGAGTTAGTTATTTTTAATATCTACTCACTGACGTCTAGGTAACAAATAATGTGCTTAAATATCGTTATTTAAAGTAAAGTGCCCCTGATGGCACCAAAGAACTTTAAATTTATATTGTATTTTCAATTTTCACTAGAATCATTTAATATCAGTCATAAAAATTGTTAGAGGTAATCGATCTTATTTAAAATACAAGCGAACGCTTATGACCAGGGAAGGCAGTAATAGACGTCATATTAGTGGCCAACATTCTATATTATTATCTCATAATCACTAACATGTTCTAACTTTAATCTAAAAGATGGAAATGATAAGTGCAATAATAAGTTAACAATGTTTTGAACCTTGAAAATATAAGAATAAGAATAACGTCCTCTTTTATTACCAAAAAAATATTTATTTTCGGGAGGCAACTAACTATTCCACCTATTTCAAGACTTTATCTCTACGTTCTTATTTTTAATTTCTCTATAGAATGGATTGTTGGTTGCCCCCTTTCTTAACGCTCGTAAGGATATGGATATTTATATATATATATATATATATATATATATATATATATATATATATATATATATATATATATATATATATATATGGAAAAGTTATTTTATTTATTATATTCTCCTTACGACCGTTAAGAAAGGGAGCAGACGGTTTATTCTTTGCGAATTCCACTACGGTTCTCTCTCCATATTAGTTTCGACCACCTAATGGTCTCATCAGTGGAGCTGTAATGATCCGAGAAAAAATGCACAGAACATACAGTTGTTTCTTTTTTCATTTAAAATTAAACAATTAATTTATTTTGATATAATTGATGGGGTCGTTTTGCAGTATACAACTTACATATACTTATATGTTTTTTGTATATTTATACACTCTATTCACTATAATATATTAAATGCACACATCTTACAGTATTTGGAACGTACAGGGTGTGTCAAAAAACTAGGATAGCAAGAAGTTGTTTTTTTAAGTGGAAAACACCCTGTGTGAGTCATATGTAATCTTAAAACTTTTATATACGTCTGATTCACCTAAAGTTAATAAATTTTGAGTTTCCGTGTAAATTCAATCCTTAATTTTATGCCAAAACACCACAGTAAATAGCAAATCGAATAATAAGAAAATATACCACATAGAATTGCACCAAGAATTACCTGACAATGATTTTGAAAGGAATGAATCCCAACTTTTTGTGTAGCATACTGTTCTCAGATGCGGCCACTTCTAAAGGGTGTTTTTTTATAGAGGTATAGAACTTTAAGTTGGCAACACTTTTTTAACTGGCGGCCATTTTGTCAGCTGTCAAGTGATTTATGTTTAGTTTGGTTTGGCATTTCAACATGAATAGACTGACGCCTGAACAACGCTTCCAAATTGTGCAAATTTATTTTGAAAATCATGGTTCTGTTCCAAATACGTATCGCGCACTACGTCCATTTTACGGTCAACATAATCGTCCATCAGAGCAATTAATTCGATTAACTATGGAACGTTTTCGCACCACGTTTACTCTGAATGATAATACGCATCCACAGAGACGTCGTACAGTGCGTACAGAAGAAGACATTGCTGCTGTAGAGCGTAGCGTCGAGGAAGACCCGAATCAGTCTATCCGCCATCGTGCACAGGAATTGGATGTGTCCATTCACTTTAAGGAAGATTTTGCGGAAAGATCTTGGTTTGCGTGCTTACAAAATCCAACTCGTGCAAGAATTGAAGCCACACGATCACCTAGCAAGGCGTAGATTCGGTGAATGGGCCCAAAACAAGATTGCCGTTGATCCCGATTTTCATAAGCGAATTTTGTTTAGCGATGAAGCTCACTTTTGTTGGAATGGATACGTCAATAAACAAAACTGCCGTATTTGGAGTGATGATAATCCTCAAGTGTATGTTGAGACACTGTTACATCCAGAAAAACTGACTGTTTGGTGTGCTTTATGGGCTGGTGGAATCATTGGTCCGTACTTCTTTAAAAACGATGCTAGTCAGAACGTTACAGTCAATGGTGACCGCTATAGAGCCATGATTACTGACTTTTCCGTTCATCAATTGAACAACCATGATGTGCAGGAGCTGTGGTTTCAACAAGACGGCGCAACATGTCACACAGCTCGTGCCACAAATGATTTATTGAAGGAAACGTTTGGTAACCGCATAGTTTCACGTTTCGGACCCGTGAATTGGCCTCCAACATCGTGCGACTTAACGCCGCTAGACTATTTTCTGTGGGGATATGTGAAGTCGCTAGTCTACGCCGATAAGCCCGAAACGATTGATCACTTGGAGGACAACATTCGCCGCGTTATTGCCGATATACGGCCACAAATGTTGGAAAAAGTCATCGAAAATTGGACCTCCAGATTAGACTACGTCCGAGCCAGCCGTGGCGGTCATATGCCAGAAGTCATATTTAAATTATAATGCCAGAAGGTTATCTTTCGAATAAAGTAAATTTCATGTCAATTTAAAAAATTCATCTTTATTTTATTCCATTTAAAAGTTCTATACCTCTATAAAAAACATCCTTTAGAAGTGACGGTGATGTAATATATAACGTGCATTTTTATGCTACAGGAAACCAATTTTGGGAACAAGAAATGCAACAACAAAACCATTGATCACCTATCATTTGATATAATATGTATCACAATAGAATTATTTGAACACATTTTTTTAAATCAATCATTAAATGGCCCTAGCTACTAGTTCTTGTGCGAAGAACTATCTGAATTTTTTGAAGATCTTAATTTAGATGAGCAGAAGAATATGGGGTTACAAAATGGTGGCCTAAGTATTACGGTCGTGAAGTTCGGGCATTTATAGATTAACGTTATCCATAAAAATGAATTGGGTCTTGGGTTTTGATTATTGATTATCCAACATTGCCCTATCGAACTTTTTTTGAAGCTATGTAAAAGACCGGGTGTATGATAATCCATCCACCACAATGGAAGATATGTAAAAAGGATCTGAGACGTCTGCAGAACAATAACTGATTTTATTAATAAAAAGGTCTAATCTGGCTTATAGGACCCAGAGGGTGAGGACAAGATACCTGATCCGCTTCCTTTAAGGTCGGGTGTAAGACCTTTTTTGTTGCTGATGATATTGAATTGCATTTTAATTTCTTTTCTTATGAATATCACATCGCGAGTATATAATGAACTGTGAACTTGACGATATCGGCCGCCTGAGAAAGATATATAATTTACGACAAAATTCACTCAAATTAGTGGTTATTTACTTTGGAGGTGTAAGAGCCGATAGGGTAAGGCGACTCATGCATCTCCAGGTGGCTGGTACGTTCTTGCAAGTGGAAACGGTAGTAAAATCATCCAGACTGCTGTCTTGTATTGTCCTTTTTCCGATACAGTAGTCTTGTCTATGTGCCGTTTCCAAATTTAATACAGTCCGGAGGGTGCAGAACTCTTCTTGCTCTTTCATGTGTGGCTTGAATAGGAAATATTTACACTTTTCTGAGTTTGTTCAAAAGATCGCACCCAGCTTTGTTTAAGAAATGGTTTTTATATCGAGCTCCACATTTTTTTAACAGGATTCTCTTTTACTGTAAGAATTTGGATATCCGTCAATTTAGGACACAATATCGTAGAGTACTTTTGAATTAATCTTGGATGGAAGCAGAGTATTTGGCGTTTGTTTGCCGGTATCACTATGGTTGTTTTTATATCAAAAGGGTGTTTTATTCTTTAACTAGTTTATGAACGTTATGTATTACTTTAAGATTTTATTTCTTATGTATATGTAACTGTGTAGATATACTTAAATGTAGTTTTTACATATTAAGTGAACTAACTAGGGCCGATAAGCACTCTGTCAAGGTTATGTGCAAGATTTATCCGTTTGGTTATACAGCTCCGTTTTTTTTTTTAAATAAAGATGATTATAGTCTTGGAGCCCGCCCATGTATAAGAAGAATCATTAATATACTTTTGTAACTTCTTGTGTGGCTTAATTATGAGTAGACCGATAAGTTTTTCCTCTGGAAAAACTTTCGTAATCGGTTTATTCGTTTTTCATTTGTTTCCGTAACATGTCGATTTCTCGTGGTAAGACAATTTATAAATATAATTTTTTTTTCGAGTTGCAGGTGTTAGATTATTGAACAAAAAGCGGAGAAAAATAATTGTCCGACAAAAATTGTGGTTTATGAAAGGTGGCCAGCACTCTCAGCATGACGATATCATGAATTTTGGAAATTTACTGAAAACAAACTAGTTTTTTTCAGAATAGTTTGATAAAAATATATAAAAGCCACAAATGACATTATCCTACAAAATACATTTTCGGATTTTCTAGTTCGATGCATTGAAGTCGTCGCTTTTATGACAGCACGGTATTTATTAATATTTGTCGGACAAAAAAAATTAAGTTTGTGACCTTATATCTACCCGTGATCGAAGTGAATGACAAAAATATTGGTTTAAATACCTCTGTCCGACAAAAAATGTTTATTTATTTGGTGTGTACGATAGCGTACATCCGTCATGTAAGTGATTATTTTACTTGTAGTGTACATATATAAATATATATAATTTTTATGACACGATAATTATATATAGTTGAATAAAACAATATTCCATTAGTTAAACGATTTTTGTGTAAAAAAATAACTTACAGTTGAAACTTTTTCAGTGCATTTGAATTTCGCTACGTTCAACAAGTTTCAACTGTAGGTAATTTTTTCACATTAAAATTGTTTAAATAATGAAATCTTATTCTATTAAATTATTTACAATTGTCATATCATTACAATTATTTTTCTGTGTCAATAACTTTTTCTGAACGCATCTGAACTTCGCGCTTTTAAGGTGTACTCCTCTGAGAGCACAGCTGGTAACTAGTACAATATATATGTGCGCGCGTGCGATGTGGCATGTATGTTAAATTTATAACATAGTTTTTTTTTGTTTTTAATGAAAAAAAGTAACTTTTTTTGTCGGACAACTCGTTAGCTATATTCTTTTGTCTTTTTCAAAACCAAAAAACTAATAAAAAAATGTTTTTAAAAATACCGTGCTGTCATGGGAGCGACGACTTCAATGCGTCGGATTGGAAAATCGGAAAGTACATTTTCTCGGACAATGTCATTGGTGGCTTTTATCTATTTTTATCAAACAATTCTGAAGAAATTAGCTTGTTATCAGTAGATTTCAAAAATTCATAATATCGTCATGTTGAGAGTGGTGGCTACCCTTTATAAACCACAGTTTTTGTCGGACAATTATTTTACTTCGCTTTTTGTTCCAATAATCTAACGTTTGCAATTAGTAAAAAATTTATATTTATAAATTTTTTACCACGGGAAAACGACGTGTTACAGAAAAAATCGGAAAATGAATAAAACTTGTCGCTCTACTCATAATTAAGCCAAACAAGAAGTTACGAAAGTATATTAATGATTCTTCTTATATGTGGGTGTGCTCCCAAACTATTATTATTGTAGCTAGGACTACCTGAATACGACCCTGTCCTTATAGAAATACCATCTCGATTAGTCATCATTGTTAGTCATGTTTCTAGTGACTTTCTAGACTTTTATTCTAGCATGTTCTGTAAGTCTAGTAAGTGGATTATGAGCTAGATTTTTTTTTTAGATATATTATAGCAATGAAAGTGTAAACAAGTAGTTAATAAAGATTTGAAGGTAATCAATGAACAGTAGTGTAATTATTCGAACCCAGTGATAATATAAGGAGAGAATATCGTAACATTATCATTATACAGCTCAGGTAATTAATATGCACATTCAATAATGGTGACATTTATTTTAATATTTCCTGAGAAGAAATAATTTATCATTACCTAATTAATATTCTAATTCCAGTACCTAAATAAATGATTTTTTAAATTAAAAATTTGATATTTTATAAGTACGTATAATTCAATTTCACCTATTTGCGATTTAATTTCTTGTTTTCCATGGTAACTGCGAGTCTAAAAATTCTGCAAGGCCAAAGAATAAATTAAATGATTGAAATATCTCAAAAACTATTGAAGGACTCGCTTATCAAAAATTAAAAGTTTTTCAATAGTCTGTAAAACAAATGATACAGACTGTACTATTTAAAATAGTTATATTTTTAAATACGAAGGTACTCATATTAGTAAAATATTAAATATCTTGTAACTCTTATGTTACATATTCTTTAGCCCAAGCCTACAACAAAATCTTAGACTGCCTTCATATTAAATATTTGAGTTTTTCTTAAGAAATTAAGTGCAGTCATAGGAAAAAAGGATCACATTTGGAATTAAAAAATTGTTTTATACACAGGGTGTTTCATTTAAAAAATATACATAACTTCAAGCTATACTAATTTTCCACGTATCCTGTATTGTCCTAAATATTTTAAAAATGTGTACATGTAGTATATATTTTAGTGAATATAGTTCATGGAAAAATTTTACCTATAAGCCATAAACTTATTCCATCCAATCGTTAACTTACTCAATATTTTAGTATAAATATGCGAATTAACGGAAATTTACGCTATTCTGCAGTGTGGTATCTCTTTAAGAGGGACATAAATAGGAATATGCTCAGACAGTAGGACTGCGATAATGGAACTGAAGTCGTGTCGTAATTTCGCGCCTGGTGTCTTGAGTGCAAGAATGTACTGCATCAGCAGACTCGTGTGGGTCCCAGGTCACTTGCGTATAGATGGGAATGAGGAAGCAAAGTTAGGGTCCGCGATTGAACCATGTGGATCTTAACAAATTTCACCTGTCCCAATTTCCGTTAGTAAAAGAGAATTAAAACGGTTTTTGAAAAGTAAATTTTGCGAATTGTAGAGAGGAGCTCCTTAGGAAGAAAAAAGCTGCGAATTGTGGTGGGACTGTTGAGAGGACATTATCACCTGAAGGGTCATCTTTAAAAGACTGGTGTCGTAGATGGTCCAATGGGCCGTTGGTGTCTGGAAGAGGATGAAACTGTTACCTATGTCCTCAGAGAGTGCTCAGCGCTCAATGGATTGAGGCAGGAACATTTCGGAGGTTCAATTCTGTCAACGGAAGTCGTTAGGCAAGTTCAATCAATGAGGCTGCGTGGATTATCAAAAGCGATCGTCCTCGAATAACCCTCATCTAGGATGGCATGTAAAGGGCCCGACGAAGCTTAGGCATAGATGATAAAGTATCACCACCTTTTGTTCATTCGTTCATGCCAGTTAACGGTTTAACCGGAAATTGACCAATTTGGGTACAAAATAGAAGTTTATTGGATACTGTATTTATCGAAATATAAAAAATTGCCGTTTCCGATTGATAGAATAGAATAGATAATTTAAAAATGATACAAAATACTTCATATAATTTAAGAATGTTACCTGTTGTGCCTAGAGAAACTTGAAAAGAAACAAACACACGCATAGAATTTTTTAAATCTAAAATTATTATAAGCTAATAATTTAAAATTATTTTCGGCCTAAATGAAGACATATACCCGTATTTTGAAGTGAATCAGTTAGATGCAATTTTCGGTAATGATAACCTCAAACCGTACACTTCAATCCAGCACCCATAAACTGTACGCAAGTGTGATTTTTTTTGAGGAGAAATTTTCCGTAGAATATATTGGTATAAATGGCACTTAAACTAAAAATAATCGTATATTTTTACATTTGACTAAAATTCAAGAAAACCAATATAATTCTATATATTTAAAGGAATAAATACATCAATGAGAAGCATTATATTGAGTATTTTTTCAATGTACCTGAAATTACTGCATTTTTGAAAAAGAAATTTCGTGTTTTTAGGAATAGCAAATAGATAGATTGAATATTAATAAAAAATGAATAAGCCATTTATTTGCTATAATAGGTACAAAAAAATCTTTGAAAAATATAAAAAAAGGTTGTTATCCCAATTTTCTGATATAGCTGCAATTATTGCCCTTGTATATTGTTTTAAGGACTCATACTGAAACATTAAATAATATATAATTATTCAATAAATGTACTCGTCGATGTTGTAACATTTACTTATTTTAGTGAAAATGTAAGTCTCCATCATCTAAAATCGCAAATTTCCCCCATATTTGTCATATTGGGGGTATACCTCAGAAAATTGAAAAACTTGAAAATTTAGTTGGTGTGAATTGGCACAATTGTTTGACGATTAATATGGACCCGTAAATAGGAAGTCGAAAAATTCCCTCCCTTAAACTCTTGAATATGTCAATTTCTGCCATTTAGCAGAAGTTTAAAAAAAATCTAACTTCTGTCTGATGTTACAAAAAAAAATATTTGTCCTTATTAGAAAAATTGTATTGTTGAACTTGTCGACAATACTCTGACAGCCAGTTCAAAAATTAGACGTTTGATAATTCACATTACTCGCCAGCAAAAACAATCTATAATCTACAATTCTCTTTTAGATTTAATTGATTTTTAAAAGTATTTTATTCTTCTTGTTTGCTGGACAATGTTACTTACACTTTTAGCAGACTCTGGATCGGAAGAACAACTAAATACAATGTCCGAGTTTTCCATGACGTCGCAGGGTGCAAGGAATATTTCTACGAGACCTTTTTCGATCTTATCAGCTTGTTCTTTGATGGACGTGCACTGTAACAAAAAAAAAGTGTGAGTTTATAGCAAGATTAAACCTTTAAAGGTTCGAAAAAAAATATCAAGTGGAAGATTATGGTTTTAGAAACATTTTCTAATAATTTCATGATTAATTTATCCATATATCCGTCCTCTAATTAATTCAATTTAATACAAAATTAATAACAATCATTGAAAAATGGATTACTGTCCCACTTTTCTTTTGTTATATATTTTTAATTAAAAGTAATCGCTAATAATAAATAATGTCAATATAACTGAATAATTTATTTAGCAGTGTTGCAATCATCGATGCTTTCCTTATTATTCTATTATTATCGTGCTCTACAGGGCAAAAACATCAATTTGTATAAAAACAAGTTGTTAAATTTTCAATAAGTCTTACATCGAATAAATTCAAAATTAATTATGCTGAAGCACTATTAGAAAAATAATTTCTATCATCGTCAATGAGTAGTGAAATTATGTAGTATACTAGCTTTTATTGGCAACATTGTCCACGTGACACTTTGGAAATAAATAATAAAAATGATTATTATAAACAATAAAAAATTAAACGAAAAACAGCCTATACCACTCCTGACAACCTGCTCTTCATGTCTGTAACGTTTAATTGAAATTGATTCCGCCGTTTCGAACATTAGCCCCTACAGATAGATAGGCAGATATATAGAAAAATATGCTGCTTATATCAGTCTCAACAACATCCTCATTATGTCTGTACAGGTGCGTATAAATATGGGAACAGAGAGCGTGACGCACTCGTGACGAGTATGCTATGAACTTATAGCGAGACTCCTTTTAATTTTTCCGATTTCTATGTCGAGGGCCTTCGGCGGTAGGTGTCAAAGGAGGTAATAAATGCATTTGGGTTACAAGAAGTCAATTTTTTTATACTTTTACTGTTTGCGAGTAGCTCAACCAAAGACTAGCAGTGAACAGTGATCCATTTTCTGTCGGTTTTTTGGTTCGAACTGAAAGGATTTTTTAAAATCTAGTGGGACGAATTTATGACACGCTCTTTCGAAAAAATTTACTTTGCAACGACACTGATTTTTTATTTTTTTGTAAATGAAATAAAATTTATTTAGCACTTGACAGTGATTACAAGTTGTTCAAAAGTGATTATGAAGTGGTCCGAAGAAAATATGCTGAATTTAGAGGACACCTGCAAATAATTCCAAAATTTGTGAGTTATGGACAAAACTTTTAAAAAGAAAAGAAGTGGACGTGTGAAATGAAATTGAGTCAGAAATTTTGCAGAGACTAGTGAAGAGAAAATTTCGAGTGTTTGTCAAATAAAAATAAGCTGCTAAAAATATACTTCCCTTTTGGAAATGACTGGTCCTATTTTGTTTAACAAATATACAAAATCTAACGGAGAGATTTTGGTGAAATTTTTGTGTACTCTGCTAACATGTTGGAACTATAAATCTGCTAGAATTTCCCATCTTGACCTTTTTTATTCAAGGTAGTGCCCTATTATCGCCGAAGTTTTCGTTGTTTATTAAATAAACTTTTTAACAGTAAAACCCCTCTTCATAAAACTAACAAAGTAGCCGTTTATTCTTCAGACATGGCAGGGCAAATCTATCTTCTTCGCTCACTTTGTATTAACTAAAACGTTCATTAGAAATCTGCATGGTGTGCTCCACTTCAACCGAAACAAGGCTACCCTTTGTTCTTCGTCACCAATAAGTTCGATTTAAAAAAAAAGAAATAACTTTAAACCTGCTCATATTCCTTATCAAAATTCTTTGTAAAAATCTACTAGGGTACTCACTGGATAACATATTTGAGTATCAACTAGACAAAAAATGTCTAACATCATTTGAAGCAATTTTCAACAAAAGCTAATCGATTGTGTGCAGTTTCGACTATTGAATCAAATATATTTTTGGTTGACAATGACTTTGCTTTGTTTCAAACTTACTTAAAGTATTTTTTATAAGTCTGTTCAGTAATAAAAAAACACTACTAACTAGAAAAAAACTTCAATTTTCAACAGCTTTGGTAAATGTCGTTGCACAACATGTGGAAACGTTATAAACCTATGTAAAGGTGAATATAAATAGGGCACGACGCATCCCAGTAATGCCAACAACGCGCCTACCGCGAGCCTGCGACGAATTTGCCGCGAGCTTTCTAGTCTAGACGCTCAGAGGATTTCGTAGAATAAAAATTAAAATAAATTTTAAAAGATACGTTATACAAATATAAAACTTAAAATAAAACATCAAAATTTAAAATCCATAAAGAGTTACTGAATTAAAAATCCATCAATTTTAGCATAACATAAATTATAAAATTTTATACTTGAAAGCTACCAACCTATTGAAAAATATGCACACATGTAGTACAGACATGTACCGACAATATTTGGTTAGCTTCATATTAGACAGTCTCTTTACAGCACGGGAGGGGGCGAGGAAAATATCAAAACAATAGCGTAAATTTATTTCAATTAAAAATCCACAACTATAACACTGAAATACATCATATGGTCTGATCATTTTATATTGCCCAAAAAACCGACCTTAAATTACAATGCCAACAAAATATATTTCTAATTATAAATATAAATAACCACGCTGCTATTATGTACCTGGCAACATCAAAGTTTTTTTGCGGGGGCGGGAGCTGAAATTATACGTTATATCAAAAACACCCAATAAAATACACTTTTGAAGCGAAATAAAACAATTTATTGAAGTTCCCGGTAAAGTTAATGCTAAAAACGTATTAAATGATGAATCTAAAAGGTAGGCTATCACATCAGCCAGCAACCAATTTGCAAAATCTACTGGGCGTCTAGGCGATCGTGCGAATTTGAGCCCGTTACATGAAATTACCAGGAACTTTTTAGTTAATACATAGAAAGTAAAGAAGGGAGATCCTGTCTTCCTACATCTGGCAACGAAGAACAAAGGACAGCTTTGTTACTTTTATGCAGTGAGATATTACTGTCATCGAGTTTATTAAATAAAAAACGAAAACATCGGCGATGATGGCGCATTACTTAGTATAAAAACGGTCAGGATTGGACATCTGACAGGTTTAAAGTTTCAACATATTAGCGGACAAAAATTTCTCCAAAATGGTTTTGAATATTTGTTAAACAAAACAGGACCAGTCATTTCCAAAAAATAAATATATTTTCAACAGTCCATGTCCATTTGATAGACAAACTCGAGATTTTCTTCTCGTTGTCCTGACGCAATTTCGTTTCATACATGCACCTCCTTTTTGTCTTTAGGATTGTACGTCTCATTCAATATATTTTCTTCGGACCACTCCATATTCACTTACTAACAACGTTTAATCAATGCATGTAATAGCAAAGTGCTAAATAAATTTCAATTCATTCACAAAAAAATCTCGCGTTGTCAATTTCGCTGCAAATTATTTTCTTTTCGAAAAAGCGTCCCAGAAACCCATTTCACTAGTTAAATAAAAATTTCTTTGAGTTCGCACCAAAAGCAAACAGAAAATGGATTACTGCGAGTCTCGATCGTGCTGCTCGCGAACAATAGCTAGATGATAAAATTGGCTTTGTTGTGGGCTCGGCGCAACATATTCAGAGACAATTGTTTTAAAAATTTAATTAAAATTTAATTGAAAAACGGAGACGCGACACGCGCGCATTATGGACTGGTCACGGTCGCGTCGGATTTATACGAAAGCTTAACATTTCTTTGATGCGCCAAGGAACAACAAAGGATAGTACACTGTGCTGTAATGTTACGATGTTCTGTTGCAGACTAGATACGCGTCGAACTTACGTCACAGTGTTCCTGTATGCACTTTCACTATTTGACCAATGAAAGATATAATGCATCCAACAATTGAAATTCGTTTGAAGTTAAATGTGACCAGCGGTATTGAAAATTCTTATATTTACAAGAAATCTTAAAACGTATGCTTAAAATAAAAGTAACCTAAAAAAAAATATAATTTGTAACAAATATGAAAATATTTTTTTTTACTATACTGTTTGAACAATATATTATTTATATTGGTTGCAAATATAAAAACGCGTGTTACTATTTTTTCCAAATAACTTCGATCAGAAAAGGATGTCAAAACTAAACTAAGAAGATACAGCTCGAATGTTGTTCGTCGTTCGATGCCACATTTTCTGACCATCCATCAGAAAAAAGAAAATGTCGCCTAAGTTAAAATAAACAGTAATTTAAAATTATTTTACAGTTTTCTAATTTAAATTATACAAAAATGTGTCACCGTTAATATTCAGTATTATTTTTTATTTATATTTTAATTCCAATAATAAATACATAAATACTTTCTACCCAATTTGACATGACAATACAGGATTTAAATAGACAAATGCAACAGTAAGTCAACCAAGTTTTGAATCTTAAAAATACAAACATAAAAAATCAGTCTCTAATATTATTGAAAATATAAAAATGGAAAGTTTGCATATGTTTGGAAGACGATTATTCCTCTTACCGATTCCAAAGCTTTATCATTAGTTTTTTTCCTTAATTTAAATATATAAATCTTTATATGTTATCATATGCCGGATACAGAAAAATGTAACAAATAAATTTAGTTTAATAGTTTAACTTCCAAAATTTTTCATCAAAAATACCTCGTTCTCGTTTTTTTTTCTGTTAAAAAAATTTCTTCACACATGGTTTAAATAAAATAAACTGAAACGTTGGTGAAATTGACTGGAATCCATTAAAAGAAATAATACCGTATTGTGTATTCTTCGATTCCTTTGCCTTTTAGAAGGAAAAGGTAAGTTTTGGTTGAAGTTCTTAAGGTGAGCCGTTTTAAAGAAAAACTAAATTTTGTTGCAAATAGTATTTATCAGTCGAAAATTCTGATATAAATTAATTTCTGCAGTAAATGAAGTAATTTAATAAAATTTACGTTAGTAACGTACATTTTTTTTGCACCTTTTCAGGAATTCGATAAAACTTGCCTCATTTGGACAAATTTATCTTTTAGTGCTCTACCATCTGGATGAGACCTATCCAGGGGTGTTGGGAGCAATGTAAGAACAAACAGCAAAAAATAGGATGGGACCAAGAGGGGGAGGGGGTCAAAGTTGGCTAAACTGGTTTTTGGAATCTACAAGTTTAGAAACGCATTTTGGAAACAAAAGTTTCAAATAAAAGTTGTAGAGATTTAAAAAAACTACAATTTGAGCTTCTATGCGATCATTTTCCCCAATTTGTTATTGCAAAAATGCCAAAAAGCCTTAAAATCGGCCATTTTTTGCATATCAATTATTAATTGCAAAATTAACTTTTTTTGCACATTTTTGATTTTAGAGGGAAGCCCTCGTCATTTTGAACAAACTGATATTTTATAATAGTTAATCAGATAATTTGTTGCTATTATCCCAAGACGAAAAATGTTGATTGCTCTAACTTTTTATTGGAAAACATTTTGACCTCCACAAAGGTTCAATCTCTTCGTGAAGGCCTAAATTTTCATATCTTGTTAGGGGCAAATGAAAAAAAAATATTTTCAATCCTTTAAATATTGTTCTAAAAAAGGGACTGTGCCATATTCATAACTTTCAGAGCTACCCCAGATTACAAAAAAAAAATACCGAAATTGGTTCATTCAAAGCTGAAATATGGCGAATTTTTCTGAGCGCTGCTGATTTGAAGCTGCGAGTTCAGTTTCTTCGCGCGCATGAGAGCTCCATTTCTTAATAAAAAAAAACACCCCCTTTTTCAAGCGGTATTTAAGTGGTTGAAAATTAATTTATGGATCTGCCCTTAACAGTATATGAAAGTTTAGGTCTTCACGAAGAAATTGAACCTTTGGGGAGATCAAAATGTTTACTTAAAAAAGGTTATAGCAATCAACATTTTGCCTCTTGAGATAAACAATTAGCAATATCTCAACAACAAATTATCCGATTTACTATTATAAATTATCATTTTATTCAGAAAGACGAGAGCTTCCCTTCAAAAGCAAAAAGTACCAAAAAGGTAAATTTTGCAATAAATAATTAATATGAAAAAAACGGCCGATTTTGAGACTTTTTTGGCGTTTTTGTAAAAACAAATTAACAAAAATGATCGCACAAAAGCTTAAATTATATTTTTTTAAAATGTCTACAACTTTAATTTGAAACGTTTTTCCAAAATGTGTTCCTTAGCTTGTAGATTCAAAAAATATGTCTTAGCCAACTTTGACCCCCCCCCCCCCCCCTCTAGGCAACATCCTATTTTTTGTCGTTACAGTTAATATAGGGTTTGTTCTTACACTGCCTCCAACACCCCTGGGTGGTCTCATCCATCTCGGAATTTATGTCAATATATGTACTGGAAATTAAAAGCTTCATTCGAAGATTAGTAACTTAACTTGATATATGAGAAACAATAGTATTGAATATTCTTAAAGAACAACTCTTATGCCTCTATCGTCTGCAAAAGTTCATGCACTCACCCCAGATAATCTTACACGTAGAATGAAATTTACACAATAGGTCAATCAATAGAGAAAAAATAAGTAATTCTGTAATAAAAATACTATTAGGAAACCGACTGCGCCATTACACTAAAAACAGTCCTTAGTGATATTATATGTTTTCCACTCTCTACTATGATCAATTAATTTGTTATGAACAATTAAAATTGCGTTTTTTATTCGTTTTTGCTTATAAAAATCAAAACTTCTGAAGCAATCTCGATAGTGGAAACAGATAATTGTAGAGAAAAAAAATACCAACAAAATGATCCCTGGATCGACCCAATCGGATTATTAGTAACGGAGAAAAAAAAAGAAAAATTTAGTTTCTTTTTTTAAATCATATATCCGTCATTTTTCACTGGCCTCTTTTTGATTTTCTTTATAACAAATTAATGGATCATAGTAGAGAGTTGGAAACATAACAAAATATTACTATGAATTGTTTCTAGTGTGATGACACAGTCGGTATCCTAATAGTATTTTTGTCACGAAAAAATCTCTTTTCATTGGCCTTTGAATTTATTCAGTAAATCAATGACCTCAATAACCTAAATTTTGTTATATTATTTAATTCCTTGCAAAAAAAGCGTCTTTCTCAACCTTTTAAAGGTAGGGCAGAGGGCGTTCTATCCAAACATTATATGTTAAGATATACTGTTAGTTTGACGCGTTTTTCCGAGAGATTTCACACATTTTCCGAGGCACCCTGTATAATAAAAATTGTAATCACAAACAAGCCCAAACTGGCCAACTAGAAGGTCAAATTTTCATGACAACTAGATTGGGTCTAGTGAATTTGGGTGTAATATGCATTATTTTAACTATTTTTATTAGAAAAAATAAAATAAGTTATAGTCCAATATGAACAAATAGATACGTAATTCATGTTAATTACCGTGTTCGTTTGTCTGCTGCTAAACATTCAGCAGAAAGTGGCTTTAAAATGATTATTTGGTAATAATGCACTTTCAAATCGGCTCCGAACCGTGGCAACTATTAATAATTGACTCAGACAATACAGTTCGCTGTGATTTTTTTTTCTTGAAACGATTGTAAAAACGCTATTTTGTTCGCAATTTATGAAATAAAAGGTAGACGAAACTAGGATCAACAAAACATTAATTTAAACAAAATACATGTTTCAATAAGAAAAGTGACAGTCGTCTTTTAATCAAGGGGTCGCTGGTTTTAATTCGATTTTTTATTATCTTTTATTTGGTCAAAAAATAGTTCATATGGTTAATCCAAGTTGGAGTACGTTTAGCTTTTCCTTAGTGGTGCTAGTAGTTTAAGTTTTTAAGTAACATATTACAGATTTTTCCTGTTTTGAAACATAAGTCACAGCTTTGAATAAAACTGATTTTATGATAAATCACTAAATTTTAAATTTTACTAGATAAAAACTATATATAGAAAGAAACATACTGTGAATATAGGCTTAGTCGTATTCCATTATGTTTTCCAAATAATAAAATGTCAAGTGACGAAATAATACGCAAACCAAAACTGTATTGAAGTGCCAAAGCGTTTTACACCATTTTCCCGGCTATTGTATTTAGTTAGATGTGAACATAAGTTAATTCGCCGTTGTTGTTCCTAGGTTCGCGAAATTTTATAATTAACAGTTAATCAGTCAATTATATTTCATTGAAAGAGTGTCAATTATTACTAATTGACAGAAAAACCGTTACGATCCGATGCTAACACTTGAAATTCTCGTAATAAAACGTACTCTTTGAAGTTTCTATCGGATGCAACATTTAACTCAATCTCCTGATTTCTATAATTTTTTTGTTTCTAACGCAGCATTCTAAACCGATCGAATCAATTCTCTGCAGTTATATTTACTTGAAAATCACGTACTAAACGGTTCTGGCTGAGGTTTCTATCAGATACAACATTTTTTTACTACTATTTAAAATGTTGCATCGGATAGAAACTTCATTTAGAACTGTTTATGTAGTTAATTTCAAGTGGATAAACTGCATTGGATCAAAATGCCGCGTTAAAAATGAGGTCATTAAATACATCGGGCGGCAAAAATATTTTACACGTTAAAATGACAACGGAATTATTACAATTTAGAGTTCATTATTAAATGATTAATAAAATAAATACTGACATCAAATAGATTTAAATATAATTTTCTGGGTAAAAATTTGCATTACGGGAAAATAGGAAAACGACATTTTTTTTTAAATTTCGGTATTCTGACATCCGTTTTTCATAATTTTTCCTAAATTTTGCGGAGAACAGTGAAAAACACTTTTCAGTCTAGGTTCAATTTTTTAATACTAAATCGTTAGAATTTTGTTACAACCACAAATTCCACACTGATAGAAGCCTCCCTATTATATAAAAATTCATAAGTTTGCATATTTTTATCGAAAAATCAAGAAAATTATCAAAAAATAAAAACAAAATAGCTTCCACCATTAAATAGTGGTGTGACTCGTTCCTAAAACCCGAAAAATTAGCGCTGTTTCCAGACTGCAAATACGATTTCTGTGAAATTCACATAACCTTTTCTTTCACAGATTGTCCCGCCTTTACGTGGTCTGTGCTGGACAATAATATTCTTAATTAGTAAATCTAGGTTAGTTCTGGTTAGTTTTAGTTTCTCAAACTAATCAAAACTAAGCTAAACCTGATCTAACCAAAACTGACCAAAAATTTTGGATGGTTACGATTAATCTTACCTTTCTTTATACATTACAAAAATTAAACTACGTTGTTAACTGTAATGGATAAATTTTATAGTTTATATTATGAAAATATAAGTCTAGGTCAGTTAAGATTAGTTCAGATTAATTTCAGTTTTACAAATTAACCTAAATCAAGTTAAACCTGAACTAACTAAAAATTTTAGGTGGTTAAGATTAATTTTTCTCCGAGACTGTATGAAACATTAACAAAATTTAAACTGTGTTGTTTACTGAGATCGACAAATTTTATAGTTAATACCACGAAAGTATTTTACATCTGGCAACATGTCAAACGAATATTAGTCGTTTTCGCAAGTCTGATGGTCGATGGCCTTTCCGAAACGTATGTTTGGTTTTTTGTTGAAAATACAAGTTTTTCTAAATTTATTCACTGAAATTTGTACAAAAATAGTTGACATGTATTACATACATTGTATTTTAACTAGTACCATTGAAAATAAATATGTAAGTTCGGTGTTTCCTTCAGAATTAAAAGGGCTTGGTGAACTGACGCTTGGTGTTTTTTGAGTTTTCCGAGAAAAACGTAATTTTCCTAGATTTACCATAACGTAAACAATTAATTATTATTAAAATATAAAAAATGTATTTACCAAAAGTAATGAAATATCGGGATTTACAAAACAATACCATACATTGATATTACACAATATTTAACTAATATCACTGCATAGCACAACAAAGATAAATCAAGATAATTTTAAGCTTCGAGGACGATGACAGACGACCGCATTAAACACAAAGAATACGCTGATCACCACTTTCGCAAACCCTGCTCTATTTTCTGGTTCTCATGTTGCCAACCTCATGCAGCAAATATACTATGAAATTTTTTTTTGTGCTTACTTTACATAGCGATTTGATGTCAATTTATGACATTTATTTTCTGCATGTTAGGATAATTTTTTAGGTATTTATCCTATTTTTGTTGCTTTTCGTGTCCCCTCTAACATCCTTGATTTCGCTTACCGTGAGGTCGTTAAAACTCAATATTACACTCCACTACGGGAGGTATCATAACTTTGTTGAGACTACTTTTCTAACGTTTATTGCCGATGTTGAGTTGCCCATGGAACGCAGACAGTTGCTTGGAATATTAAAAATAGGCAGCGACTCATTCATATTTGAAAAAAAAGCGATAATGCAAGAAATGGCTACTTTGGCACCTACTTAATTTTTTTCCAATTTTAGTTAATATACAACCGTTTAACTAGCCGCTCAAATATTACACAACTTTTAAATTTTGAACCTAGCTGTTCTAGGTTCCCCTGTAAATAAAAGGTCACGCATCGGCTAAAAAACTAAGTTTGTTACAAATTATTATTGTCGTAAAATTATTTATTATATAACGTATTAAGTTCCCTTAAGCAAAAAAATTTGTGCAACAATCTTTGTATCAGGACATACTTCTCAGGTTGCAAAAAAAAACAGTATCACAGAATATTAGTTATTTTTATGAGTTTGGCCACAGCGACTTCGATGTCGTATAGCAAACTAGACTGTGAACTATACACCTTTAATTCATGGCTTACAAATATGTTGGCGTGTATAATTTGTCTATTTCTGAACGACTAGCCTAGTCATTATCTCTTATGCCTTTGACTGCGTCTATACATGTGTAAACGTTCCGTTCCCGGTGATGTCACAGAATCGTCACTAGGACTGACCAGAGTGAACGCGTGGATTCAAAATCTATATAAAGATTTTTATCCTGCGGCTCACTGGATGTGTGAATAGACCTTAAGAGCTATACGAACATTTTTTTAGAATTTCTTGCCGAATGTAAATAAACTACGCTCTTAATATTGTTGAGTGAAATAATCCTTTTATTAATTTTATCATAGAAAAAAATTACATAAAGAAATTAAGTAAAATAACTCATAATGAGCTAGAAGACCACAGGGTATTCAGAGGCTCTGAGTTAGGTTCTGAATTTAGGGTGACGTAATCGCATTTAAGGCAGTAAGGATTAATTACAGAACGATTTAGGCTACTCCAATAGCATTCAGGGTACTCAGTTGATGTGCGACCAGCGATGCAAGTTATAGCACGCGAAAATGGCGAGTAAAAACAACTTTTTCTAGTCACATTACATACACTTATCAGGACAATATTTTATGAGATTCTCTTGGGAGTACCCTTTACAAAGCACTGAATATCTTATCAAAATATCTCAATCCTATCAAAAAAAGATATACTTGGAGAATTGATTTACTTTTATTCAAGTCTATTATAAAACAAATTTCTTTCAAATAGCTTAAAATTTGCATATTACTTGACACAATTTTTCGATTAATATGATTATTTTTTAGATTTGTCTGTAACCGAATTATTGTTAAAAATAATGTGTAAATATTTGTAACTATTTTTAAAAATTGTGTATCAGTTTAATTTGAACAGCTCATTGGTAAAACTGCAAATTGCAGGATTTTTGAGGATAACTTCAAAATTTTTTTCGTATTTTATTTAGAAATATATCATCTTAAATAACGGCGTTCTTTTTTTTTTCGGCGACACTTCATTCAGGTCAATTTGGCGACTCGAAGAGAATAAAGTTTGTGCATAGTGTTCTAACTTTTAAAAAAATGTTAACTTCCTATATAATAACGTTATTTCCTATTTAAATTTATTATATATCGTATTTAAAAAAAAAAAAAAAATTAAGTATTAAACAGTAAGCCATTTATATTGTAACTTCACCTAAAGAAATTAACAGATTAAACGAACTTTCCTTAAGTAAAGTTCGATCTGGGTTATATGAGGCCTCGTTGAGTAAATAAAATAAATGGGTAAGTACCGCCCTTCATTCAGTCAATCGGGTAGTCCAGGACGCTATGTCAAACATTAAGTTTAATTATTTTCTGTTTCATTTCGAAAAGGTAGTATCTCCGCTATGCGTTGAATCCCACACAATTTGAAAGCAAAACAAAGAAGCCTCACCCATTCTCCCCTCAGGACCCGCATTCATGGCTTGCTCCAGTCTTCTTTAAAACCTAATTGATGCAACGAAAGGGAACGAAATAGGATAGGGGGGAATGTACTTCAATGAGGCCTCATATAATCCAGATCGAAGTTCAATTATGGCAAGTTCGTTTGATCTGTTAATTATATTTCGGTTTCGTAAATAAAATGAATAGGTAGCTGTTTAAAGCAAGTTGCAACGAAACTCACTAAAATCGTTTATTTTTCAAAATACACTGATAAATTAGGATCAATAAAGTTAACATAAAATAAGTAGATAATTATATACAGTCTGTTCCTCAAGCAAGGAGGCGAAGTTTTTATTAAACACTGTAACGGCCGAGAAATAGGGCTAATTTTGGCCATTTTTTTTTCGGACTCTATAAGGGAAGTAGGAATATTCTTTTCAGAGAGTTCATTCAGCATATACTGAGTATAAAAAAAAAATATTATTATTTTGATACAAAATGGCGGCGATAGAGCCGATCTTCAAAATAATCTTTTTTAAAAATTGAAAAACGGGTGAAAACATTTTGCGTTAACTATGAGACCTGGAATAAAAAACAAAGAAGATTTATAGTTTATATATAATTTGCTTTCCGATGACGTAGGTTTTTTTTTTAAATCGAATTTTGTGGAAATGACGCACTTTTGAAAAAAATTAGTCGATTTTCGGTCAAAAATAAAACAATAAATTGTTTATAAAAAAAAGTTTACATCCAATAAAAAAAGCCTACGTAGCAGGGAAGATGATGTGATTGTGAAGCTACTCTTAAAATTTCAGATCGATCGATGCAATAGTGTTTGAGTAACGTTTTCGCCCATTTTAAAAATAGTGGTTTTAAGAAAAATGCGCTTAAAGTTTTACATGCGTACACATTCAGAAGTTCAAAAAGGTAAAATATTAACGAATGAATGTATGATCTTGAATTGTACATGTTTAAACATAGCAGAGCAACAATCAAAATAAAAAATCAAATTTAGCTCCTATAATGTAATGGTGTATTTAACGTGGGTATCGTTTTACATCGACGAGCCTAAGGTCTAAATGCTATTTTGTCTGGTCTGTTGTCGATCTGACCAGTGCGATACTCTTCTAGAAGCTCTCCCACATCAGCCGCCGTGACGCAACTGGGTAAGCGCTTTACCAGTGCTCCGAGAACTGAGAGTTCAATCCCCGCTCGATACCAAAATTTTTCTTATCATTTCGAAAACTGATTATCATCGTTTTTTCCCATTGTTAATTATTCCATGTAGTTTTTACACACGAATATTTAAATATATACGTATATAATAATAATAAGTGACGTAAAACATTTCTCTACACTTTTGAATGGTTTTGATTTCGAATAAAAATAATTGATTTTGAGATTTTTCGATTACTACTGTATAAGTTTCATTATCCATTGTTTGTTTCTCAAAAATTAAAACAATCTGTTTTAAAAAAATTTACTACAATTGTAAAATTGAAAATGGAGGTAATGGGGATCTATTTAAAAAAAAAACACGTTAAATATTTATAGCCAGATTCACTAAAAAGGTTTAAGACTTAGACTCGATCTAGTTGCCTTGGAAATTAGATTTTCTAGGTGACCAGTTTTTTTTTTATGATATTGTTTTAATTGTATTTAAAGGTTCAAAACTTGCTTGACTTATTGTTTCCCTTATCAATTTAAATCCTGTACTGTCAATCTAGACCGGTTTTAAAGCTAAACCATGTTAGTGAATTAGGGGGTTAATGTTTTTGTGTATTAATGTATAAGAGTCCTCGTCGTACTACTAATCGTATCGTAGTTGACTTATACATTAAAATTTTAATTGTTAACAATATTTTCTGCATTCAAATGTTCGTGTGTAAAACTGCATGGAATAATTAATAACTGGAAAAACTGATAATTATTTTTTGAAATGAAAAAAAAATTCTGCATCGAGCGGGGATCGAATCCTCAGCTCTCGGAGCACTGGTAAAGCGCCTACTCAGTTGCGCCACGGCGACTGATGTGAGAGAGCGTCTAAAAGAGTATCGCACTTGTTAGCGTAATACGCGTTCAACTAAAATTTTTTTTTTACAACAATGAAATGAGCTATAGCACAAACGACTTTGGGGATTTCTTTAAATGACCTTAATCGATATAATTTTTAGGTCTTATAAAATCAGTGATGACAAGGTCGCGACCTCCCCTTGCGATATGGGCAAAATAATACAACACCTTACAAATATAATGTCACGTGACCTCACTTTAAATTTAATATATTTTTTAGTCAAAATGCCCAAAACAAAAAAATTCGAAATGATTAAAGGTGCATATAGATATGGCGGACCGCGCCCCTGACGAGCCCCCGCAATACAACGAATTTTGCCGACTTCGGTAAATATCAAGCGCCTTTGGTGGCCGGCGTCAAAGGAAATAATAAAAGTGTCTGAGATACAACAAGCCAATATCATCATATTTTTAATGTTTGCGAGCAGCGCGACCGAGGCTAGCAATATTTTTTGTTGATTTTTGGTGTGAACTCAAAGGATTTTTTTTATCCAGTTGAACGGCTTTATGGCACGCTTTTCCGAAAAAAAAACTTTGCAGCAAGACCGACGACACGAGAACTATAATGAAATTGGTTTATATCACAGACCCTTTTATTATCCCTTTTGACGCCAGCCGCCGAAAGATAACAAGGTTTTCGTGAAAAATTTACGTTTTGCGTTCGCCATAAATAACAGCCGGAAAAATTCAAAGGATGCTCACACCAGACTCATCACGGGCGCGGCTTGTCATATTTATAAGCACCTTAAGATATTCTTCATCCTATACCTAGCTGTATTTCAAAAACAAGCCGGCGTTAAATAGAGAATAAATACTCTCAAAGATATCCTACCACTTTAATTCATTGTCGAAAAGGATTATCCATAATATTTAATCTATAATTTAATAAGTACCGTTATCTTGTCTGATTCAAAAGTTAGCCCACAATTATCTGTATCATGTCATAGGGTTTCTAACGAAATTTCTTATCTTATTTCATGATTTATAAAGTGAATAAATATAAGTAAAATCCTAATAACTACCTAAAATCAATATCGTTATTTTTTGGATAAAATTCCTCCAATGTATTTTTGTACATCGGGGTCACGAATTAACTATCAAAACAGGTTGCAAATCCTATTCAATATTAAGACATTTACGTCCTATTTTATGATGTTTTTTATTTTGCTAAGGTCATGGGTGGCTAAGGTCACTATTGACGTAGAACAATATCTAAATGGATCAAAAAGTTAGACGGGTGGATATTGAATTTTTATAAATATGAATTTCACTCGAACAAGAATATAGTATAATTTTAATATATAGTTTCGTTAAACAATTAAAATAGTGTAGGTATCTAATAGGTAGGTATGGTAAGTATGGAGTCTTTTGTCCTGTATATGTGGCTCTCGAAGTTTATGAAATACTTGTAATTTTGTGCACAATAAATAATATCGTGTGATACGATTGCAATATATCTGACAATTGGAGAGAAAAGACAGAGGAAACCGACACATCAGACATGAACGCAAGTTAATCTAAAGAAGCGGTGTTGCCAAGTGACCCCAAAAAATATCCGTTCAGATATACTGCGAGGTGTTCCTCTCTGATTGATAAAGATCAATTTCCCTGGTTTCTTTAACAGCGGTTCCCGAATTTCTCGAAATTCTCAATCCTGAAATTCGACTTATCTAATAAGCAATCCCTTGGTAATAGTTTACTGATGAATATAATTAATAAAAAAGCTCTTAATTTCGCGTTAAGGTGACGAATAATATTGTTTGTCTTACACAAGGTTTTCAGGATCGGTCGAAATTTAGGAGTTCACAATTATGTTTAAAAATCACTATTATTTATCCAACCAACTAATATCATGAATAATGTTATTACGTGCTAAGACACAGAGGATAGAAATTCCTATGATGATAGAATATGGCGAGAGTAAGAACTGAAAAGTGTCAGTTTTTTTTTTAAATATCCTAATCTTTCGCAAATTTCACAAGGGGACATATTGAGTGGCCGCCGAAGTTTCCGACTTTTTTTTATTGGGTTACTTTAAAGGAAAAGTTTTCCAAACTAAGCCAGTTGACATAGAAGACAAAAGAACGGGCTAATTTAAGAAATAAGGTTAATTACTAAAGAAGTAGTCAGAAATGTTCAGAACTATTTTATTTCGAGTTTTAACTGATGATAAATCTAAAAAACAGTTACATTTAGGTATACGACATGTAATAGAAAAAATGTTCAGGATTTTGAAGAGAGTTTAAAAGTGGACAAAAAATCAGAGGCCATCGTTTAAAAAATCCAAGCTGATTATATATCACAGCTCCTTTCGAGTCACCCTGTATTCTTTAATATTTTGGAAAAAAATTCATACCAAAAAACAAAGTAGACGTGTTCGAACGATTTATCAAAAAACCAGCGTCTTTTAAATACTAAATTTATTCCAGACTTTATATCCTCATTGTACATCCTAGATCTCATTTTGACGCTTATTTTTTATATAATAGTGATGCTGATTTCTAAATTTGATTAATTTTGCGTTCACACTCTTTTGTCTTTGTAGGAAAGTATCCCTTAAAATTAGTTCCTACTAACTAAAAAGCACCCTATTATTATTAACTAAGTTAGTAAAGAATTTAAAACAAATCTACGTTAAGTAGAGAAAACTTCTTGGCAAATAGTGTACTTTTGATATTTTTACTCTATTTTACAGAAATATTTATTGATTCTATACTTTACTAAAAACATCTATTACGTATCTTTCAATTTATGTATGTAGTGGCTGTCTTAGCAGTGTAATGCGAGACGTATACAGAAAGACGGAAATCTCGCTAAAACTATAATGTGTCTACAGTCGCTATTTTGAAAACGTCTTCTGGACCCTGTGAGCTACAAGTGGATACCGTATATCCAAAAACGATTAACTATATAACATTCGGTTGCTATTTAAATTAAACGGCTGCCGAAAGAAAATGTTTAATTTTATTCGAATTAAAACGTACGTAAAACAACTAAATGCGATCTTAATCAGATCAGATGTATTCAGCTACCATTCATTCTTGAATCCTAGAGTAGATCGAATATCGAGAAAACTTAAAAATTGTATCATTTTCTTAGAGATTCTCATAGAATCTGTAATTACACCAAACGCTAACTCCAGCTTTAAAAATACAATTTAGTAAACAGAATAAAGAAAAATATATAATCGCTTTTTTGAGAATAAATAACAAAGTTTAATGCAGTTTATGTGATGATTAGGTATTCCACATATCTACCATCTAGTCATTATAAAACTAGTTGTAAGTGCTATAATAAATAGTTCTGGAGACAATATTTGTGCCGTATTAGTCTGACAAAAATTAGCTTAATTCGCATCCATTTAGAACCCAAGATCTTTATTTTATCTTAGTGTCATCTAAATACGGCTTTGTTTTAGAAAATTTAATTCATTATTTTAGGTGCTCATATAATGCTCTCAACAAGTTAGATTCGGAGAGAAACATTTGGTGTATAATATATATTTTTGGTTTGTAAGGCCAGAAATCTTATAAACTAATGTTTTGGCCACGGAATATGTTAGTTATAAATTATTAAATAATTTTATTTAGTTTCACTATTGCCTATAGCTGTGGGCTGTTAACTGCCTATCACATATTTTAATCGAATTTTAACTCACTTCCGATTATCCAATCAAACTGAAATTTGGTAGGCATGTATAAACCCGATGACAATGTAATATTATGACTTTGAAACTGACCTTGAATGCAAATTTTAAAGTTAACTTCACTCCCGATTATCTAATTAAGCTGGAATCTGGTACACATACATAAACCTGATGACAATGTAATATTATGACTTTGAAACTCATCTTATATCTGCTGCTTATATCCTATGGGCTATCGACTGACAATTTAATCTTGTAATCGAATTGTAATTTACTTTCAATTATCCGATCAAGCTAAAATTTGGAACACATATAAACCGGATGACAATGCAATATTATGACCTTGGCGCTGACCTTGAACGGATATTTTAAGGTCAACCTTTTTTTTTACATAGAAATCCGTATTTTTTATTACATAAATGAAAAGTAGGGAAAATTGCCTGTCTAACGACATAAATATCCCATATGCTTTTTTTTTTACAGCTAGAGATCATTTAGATGTTAATCGTACTTGTCTGACAAAAAACGCAAAAGGGTTTAGAAACAACATGGTTCAGTGACAAGAGACATAGGTTTCTTTATGTAGAAAGTCCTTGTCGTTGGACGCCATTTCAAGGCCAACTTTTTTTTTCGAATAAAAACCTGTACTTTTTTTTATTAAAGGGTATCATTTAGTTTCACTGCCGCCCATAGACTGACAATCAAAACTTCTAATCAAAAACTAAAAAGTGAACAATAAAATAAATAAAAAAAAAATTAGCCCTACAAAGCAAGTGCCCACAATTTTATAACCAAAATAAATTATCTAGTAAGCTAAAATATGAATCTACTGAATATCACTATTATTCGCATATTTTTTTATCATATTTTTAGATAGAAAGCTATTTTATATCTTTTGGTGCACGAATTTCATGAAAATAACATCTTTTTAAGTTATTTACAGGGTTGGTTTGAGTGAGACTTATAAGTTGGATTTAAATCTCTCCATGCAGATTAAAAAAGTATGGTCACATTCCAGCTTGATAACGATAAAGACAATATTTGTTTCTCCATTTCGGCGAATAAACTCAACTGCATGATTATCTTGTAATAATAAAAAAGTTTGTGTCTTGTGTAAATAAAAGAAAACATATCACGGACTTTATAAATTAGTGTTAAGTGGGTCGATTTTCTAAGGAAACCACTACGGATTTTTTATATTGCGAATTTATTATTTAGTTTTTTCGTAGAAAACATTCAAATATTAACTCAATTTCAAGATACATTTAAATCTTTAAAAAAACCAGCTATAAACCTAAGTTAATTTTAATGAGATGTAAATCGTCGTGGAACCAGCCGCAAATAATAAGTAATTTAAGTGTAATAATTAGTATCATCAATTGATCAAATTAGATCGAATTTGTAGGGTCTTCATTTTTGCGTTAATATTCGAAAAATGGCAACACTGTTCGCTTCTCCGACCACGCGTCTTCCCCTCGAAATCGATCCAAAGTAGACTCGCCCGTTCATATTGGTCGCTTTTGCATTCACGTATGAAGGCTAACAGCTGTAGTTCGAAAATACGTGTCGAGTAGGCTCTGAATTTCATTGTCGTCGGTTCATACAGGGCCATTTTTGCCGATTTTTTACGGTAAAACGCGATTTCTTTATCGGACTGGAATGTATTTCGGTCGATTTTTCAAGAATACATTAATTTAACTAGTGTACTAAAACAAAAGTAGGTTATTCATTGAGGAAAGGTGACTTGATATTGTGTGTTTAGTTTTATGACTTCACTTCAAAAGTAATAGTGTTTTAAATAAAGATTGCACATTAAGACTACAATTATTTGAATGCAAGCCTTTGGTTAGTGTCTTAAAATTAGCCTATACTTGTTTGTCGGATTTAATGCCTAGTTTGTAATGTTTACCTAGAATATCATTTAGTTCTAATTCTCTAATATATCTAATTATTATTTAAAACATATAGCTTTAAACATTATTTGATTTAAAATATAATATTATTTAATATTTCTTTCGAAGAAAATTAAAAATGAATATAATGGAATCTGGAAAGACAACTTTTTAATTAATTTTCATTTAACTAATTATATTGTGGTTTTGATCCAATAGTAAATTATAATTTCAATTCAAGATTATTCTAAGAATTAATACACATACAGAAAAAAATCTTTAATATTAATTATATTTAAAAAAAATAGGACAATTTTTATTTAAGTAAATGAAAGAATAATATATAGTTGTTAGAGTTCTAGATGCAATCAAACGAAATGTATTTACATTGCTATTCTTCGTAAATTAAAAAAAAAACTAGATGTTGCCCCTCAGTGGCGTAACTAAGAGTTGTGCCCCCCCCCCCCCGCAGATTCTTGAAGGCGCCCTACTATTTTGCACCCGTCTTGATCCTGCATATTTATTCAATTTCATTAAGGGACTTGAGATCACTAGATTGGCTGCCCCGCACCGCGGGTCTGCAGGGTTTTTTACGCCACTGTTACGTCTATATATAATAAAGTTGGTATTGACTAATAGAAAACCAATTTTGTTGCAAAATGTTTTACACTACAATTTAAATACTTAAAGGAGTATGTTTTTGAAGACCTAGAAAATTAGTATTTTGTACGTTTCTTAAAATTAGAAATCAAGACCAAATTGCTATTTATTCTATATAAAACATGTTCTTAAAGAAAACACTAAAAAAATCGCATAAATTATAATCGTTTAATGACTCTCTCTCTATTAATATAAGTAGATTGTTCAGGTTTCATAGTTTGGACTCTGGCTTGGATATAATTCTGTCAGGGTCGGGTCTAGAACTTTTATCAGATGGAAAAAAAAATACCGCCCTTGAGTGGTACATTTAATAAATTTTTGTCAGAAATGCATGATTAAATTGGCCACCTAGGCGTGAGCCAAGTTTATCGTCACATAGGGCTATTCCTGATTCCATGTTACTAAGGTTTGACACTTTCAAATATATTATTCCAGTTGGATAAGCACTGTGTGTGCGAAATAATTTAATGAAATAACAGTTGATGACACTGTAACCTGCTGATCCGTACAGAGATTCGTCATTTTTACATTGAAAAGTTTCTTACATATTTACTCAGCTTACCAGACTATTTCAGTTTGATGTAATTTTTATTAGGGTATCTTTGTATTTTTTACATATAAAAAGATTTATCACATTGGAAAGTTCTAAAAGCAACTTTTGACTAAATGTGTATTACAAAATGTACAAAGCATGTTTATTTAACGTAAAAATGTTGGATCGACTCGTGTACATAAAAAGCCATTTAGATTAATGTTTAAATTATTGTTTTTGTTAGTATTTTCCCTGATATTTCATTTTATGTTGTTAAAATGGGCTACAAAAACGTTTTAAAGAATGTCGTAATAACTTAGGAAGCTATTGTTTATTTTGGGGATTTGGGAAAATATCCAACGATGAAAAAATCAGTCGAATCGGTTGAGCAGTTTGCTAGATGGATATATATATATATATATATATATATATATATATATATATATATATATATATATATATATATATTTTATAAGTGTATAATTACTAGCAGCTTAATAATTGCTATTAAGAAATTCAGGAAAAATATTTGTTTTAATGAACTTTATCACGCCAAAAATTCAACTTTTAAAAACTGCTTATTTCATTCCTCATTGATTTGCAAACAACCATCAGATGACAGACTAATATCATTTTATTAGTTTACTTAAATCTACAATGATTAATGAGGAGTAAATGAAGATAAACAAAAAAAGCTTAGCATTTCCGAATGGATATAGATAATCGAGGTTAACAGGAGCTGATTGATATCGCCTGAAGCCTCTAAAATATTTTGCAATGCTTCTTAAAATAACTTTTCGCGCGTTTATATTATGAATAAGTCTAATAAAAAATAGATAATCAGTCATGATAATCGAACAAAAACAAAATATTTAATCTCGCATACAAATTAAAGTAAATATCCCACTCAATTTTTAAACCTATCAAGATAAAAACAATTTACGGTATGTACATTTTGAGTACGGTATCGTGAGATATGATTGTTAGTCCAAGCCATAGGTAATCTATAATCTACAAGTCAAAGAACACATTTTGGAAAAAAAGTTTCACATAAAAGTTGTATAGAGATCTTAAAAACCTACATTTGTACGATCATTTCTGTTAATTTGCTATTGCAAAAAGACCAACAAACTCTCAAAAATTCGCCGTAGTTCAGTAATAAATGAACCAATTTCGGTATTTGGGGTAGCTCAAAAAATTATGAATATGGCACACCCCCTTTTTTTAGAGCGATATTTAAGGGGTTGAAAATTATTTTTTTCATTTGTAAGATATGAAAGTTTAGGCCTCCACGAAGAGATCGAGCCTTTGTGGAAGTCAAAATGTCCACCCAAAAAAAAAAAAGTTAGAGCAAACAACATTTTGCGTCTTGGGATAAATAAATAGCAATATCTCAGCAACAAATTATCTGATTTACTACTATATCATTTTGTTCAAAATAACAAGGGCTTATCTTTAAAATTAAAAAACTATAAGAAAAATAATTTTGCAATAACAAATTGACGAAAATTATCCCACAAGCTCAAATTGTAGGTTTTTAAAATCTCTACAAGTTTTATTTGAACTTTTTTTTTCTAAAATGCGTTCGTTGGCTTGTAGATTCAAAAAGCTTGTTTTAGCCAACCTTGACCCGAACCTATTTTTTGCTGTTACATTTTATGCAGGGTTTTCCCTTACATTGTCCCCGACACCTCTGGATAGGTCTTATCCATCTCGGAATTTACGTCAAAAACAGCACTAATTTTTACCTATGGCTCGGACTATTTGTCAGACAGAAATGTCAGTAGCGCAGTACGTATTAGTTTTTTGATGATAAGGAACATTCGTCACATGAGATTAACTTGCACTTGACCGGTTCTTTAAGTCAGAAATTTTAATTTATCTTATTCTGCAATTTTTTCTACTAGCCTACGGGTACGTTGTAATTTATATTTTACATCATGTTTTGACGTCTTGAATCAGAACCTTGATATTAAATTTAATACCTTAACGTTAATTGGACGACGTAAATAACCGACTGAACAGGCGAAAGTTTAGCAAAGAGCAGAAAATTGCAAATAGAAGCTATTATTTAATATTTTTGATGCCTTAAGTTTCTATGTCCGACAAAAAAAAACAAGTTTTACTGTAGTAAAAGTTACTAGTTTTAAAACTATTAACGCAGAAAGAGTAGCTAATAGGCTATTTTCTCAAAAATAGTTTATTATTTTGCCTGATTTCATTAATTGGTTTAATCTTTCCCAGTTTAACAGAAATTTCAAAAATATTATAGTTTACCTTTGGAATTTTTCTTTTTAACAGTAGCTTCAAATAATTTACCAAATAGTTAAGTTATTCATCAAAAAATTGAAACGAAAATTTAATATTATTTAGTAAAAAATCACACACAAAGAAAAGGTTTTTTTGTTTGCATTTCAACTTTTCCTAAATGAAGATGTGCCTGGTTCAGAATTAGATATTTTTAGTGAATCTGACAACTAAGAAAAAAAAACTAGAAATTGTAGTATATAACTAAGCATATAATAATGTTAAAATACTTAATTCACTGATTAGCGAAAGAACTATCAATTTGTTTATGCCTAGAAATACAATTTTAAATGATAAATAATTTAGATTCATGCATACAGAATGTTTAGGATTGATTAGAAGCAGGAACAGTAAATTTGTGTAACATTTTTCAAAGAATAATTAACTTTCCTTTAAAATTATTTTGTCAAACTTGGTTTTAGATACTAGCTCTAACAAGTGTCATAAAGAATCGTAAAAAACTTTTGAAATTTGAATTAAATGCATTTTTCTTGAGCCTTACTTCTTGCGTTATGTTGCAGAGCAGACCATGTATTTCCGTTAAAAGAATACCACGAAGACGACTTGAAGACAGTCTCGTCTAAATAAGAGCCCTAAAGGAAATATTAAGTCCGTAAACATAGTTCGGCAACTTTGCGCATGTGCATTATAATGCTGGATTTTCACTATAGTGCCCCTCTCGATACGATCTCGGTTCGATACATTTTTTTTTAAATAGAAAAAAGTTTACGATATCGAAATCTTCACGAAACTGATAGTGTGAATAGATTCATTGTTTCTCCTGTAAGAATATTTTATTGGACCGATAGCCCATCGAGAACGGCCCTATAGTAAGAATCTGGCCTAAAATGTTCCTGACCATTGATAGGACCGAACTTCGAAATTGTGTTTCCTTATTTTGTCAAAACCTAACCACATACTTTGTGGATCTTATTAAGATCAAATAAGATACACAAAACTCAAATAAGTGACTTGAAATATTATAAATCCGTCTAATTTGCCCACAATGCAGAAGGCAAAAACATAAAAATAGCGTCGAATCGGTGCTCCTAGCTTACAAGTAACACTAAAAAAACCAACCTATTGATAACAAGAAATCGGTTGCGCAGAAGCAGATAAGTGCTAATATTTAAAAATATTACTGGAGCCCCATGTGCACAAATGCACTTTTTCGTCCTAATTTTGCCGTTTTGGCTTTATTTTGAAAATGCCCCGGCTGATTATAATAAATGTAGCTCGTTGGTGACTACTTTTTGCACCCTTTTTTTAGTAACCATCAAAAACCACATTTGCTACGAGAATTCCTACACCACGTACACAAATAACTATTTTATTTCTGTTACCTTGAAATTTCATTGTTGCCGGCGTCATAATTACTGAAAAGTAATTTTATTGTCATTTTCAAAATAGTGAAAAAATTATCTTCGGCACAACTTGTAGAAATTATGAAAAGGTAAATAATATAGTATGAAAAAACTATAATTGGTCGATTTGGTTAAGATGTAATATATTAAAATTTTTTCCTTATTTTGAGCAATTCTATAAGCAAGAAGATATTGTGTTCGCCATAAATTTCGACTTCTATATTTTGATGTTTACGATTTCAATAAAAAATCGACGAAAAATAGCTGTGTACGTATATTTGTTGCTAAATCGGGTCTCTAAATTATTGGACTGGTCTTTCAATCTTTATATCGCAGATTTTTTACGGATATCGTTTGTCATTTGTGAATTAATTGATTAAGAACGAAAAAGTCTGTATAGTGAAGTGCTATTTAGATATTTACCTTACCACTTATACGAATATGGGGCGACAAATGCGCCATAGAAGAAAGTAAATACAATATTTTCTAACTACGAGAATCGTAAAAAGCAAGTGCAAGTACAACACAAAAATATTGTTAATAAATCATAATAATTAATAAGTACATATAAGTGTGACTTTTAAATAACAAGTAAATATTCATATTTAAATTGAACTTTTACACCAACAATATGATAATGTTCGTGACAATTAAACAGTTGAAAATGAAAAATAATTATTTTATGACAACAAAAGCTAAACTCTTGATAATTAAGGTAATTTGTTATCGTTTTACATCACTTTAACTAGGTTTGACAGGTCCTGCAGTAATCTACGCAGAAGGGGTTCTACTGCGTCCAAGGTTCGACCGATGATTGGTAAAAACTTGTATTTTGGGCGGAAACCGACTTTGGTCGGACACTATTATCGGATATACAAACTATAATTCCAGCGGAAACCGCCCTTCTTTTCTTTAAAAGTAGTGAAATTATGTATTTTTTAATAGAAACTCGCTAATGCAGTGTTAAACATTTTTATTGGTAATATCAAGAAAAAAAATATATTAAAATACATTAATTTTAAAATTGATTCTCAAATAGTGAATAGGATAAATCGTATTAACAAAATTTGAACCCGAAAAAAATTTATTGAACTTAAAATACCTAGCAAAATATAAATCGAGCATTCGCCGGTTCTTAAGACCTATCTTTAAGAGGAAAATATACAATGTGTTAGTTTTAGCCCTTAATCAGAACAGTTTTAATTAACTGAAACACTAAATATTTACTGAAGGTATTTGTCACTTGTTTACTTGCTAATTCAGTATTTATCATAATTTGCCCTGATGAAATCACGATAAAAAACATTTTTTTCTTTTTTGACTTTATACTGAGTATATACAGCCATTATCATAAGTAAACACAAATTAAAATGGCATATAAAATAACAAAAACATTTGTTTAATTTAAAAGGAGCAATGAAAATAACCTAGTTTCAAAGCGTAGTGTATACCGGTGGGTGATTGAAATGTCAACTGATGACGTATTAAAGAGCTTTTTCCTGACGTGATCGAATAAAATCAAACTTGCTCAAATGTGTATGATAAATACCATTCATAATCGGTAAATATCATTCCACATGAAAACACCTTAAGTAATATTTAATACTTATTTAAGCTGTATTCTTCTGAAACAATTTTACGACAGTGAAAATATGGTAAAGTGAAAGTAAGTACTTCCTGTTCTTTAGAATATTCATTTGATAACCATTTTTATCATTTTCAAAATATATTTTTCGAACTTTAGGATTGTCTCAAGATTATGTATTTAAGAGAAGTTAGACAACTTGAACTTATTTTTGAAGGTGTCGAATATTTACATTTAAATATGAAGTTTCATGAAGAATAGAGCATTTTGGGAGTTACTCTAAAACTTATTTATTACATGAACTCCATTTAATCATTCTGTGCTATTAATAGGATTTTTAAAGGAACAGTTGGATCAGTTAGATTTACTGATTTTTTGAATTCTAAAATTTGCCTGCATAAATTAAGCAACAAAAAAATACTTATTATAATAAATAGGTTAGATTATTATATGTTCTTCAAGACAAATCGCATTTTGGCGTAAGCGATGATAAAGCTCCGATCTATAAAAGTGCTAATTTCTTTTTCTGTTTTAAGGCATTGTTCCAACCTTCTTTTAGAAAATTAAGTCCCAAATTAAATTATAACCCATCCAGGTACGTAAACTGAGTCCGGGTGGTTTACTGGCCTTCGTAATGTCCGTGGTATTTGCTACTACCTGCTACCTAAACTAATATTTATTGATTTTAAAAAGTCATACACGTACCTGTGCAATAGTGTTAAACGATGTGTCTTGTCTTGGAAGAAACTAAAATAAAATGATGTCATTTTTATTTGGGTCGAAGTTCTTATTATGATTTTAGTTTTGAATTAAATTTTTAAAAATAATATTTTTATTTAAGTGCCTATCCTTTTCCACGAAGTTATTAGCTTGACAGAGCCCGGCAGTCAATTTACGCACCCGAAATTTGTCCCTAGGACTCGAACTACATAGTATAATTTTGATCCTGGGACTTAATTTACGTACAAATGTGCAAACGAGCTTAGTTTACATTATCTGCTCTGACAAATAGGGCCTGACGCGATCAAAGATTTAAATTCACTAAAAATTGACATCTAGTTCTTTTTGCAAAAACGTCAATTTCCTTTATGATTAGAGAAGCTCAAATATTAATGACAGACGAATACGAGGTGTGGCAATTAAGTTCCGTGAATTTAGTTATAACTCGGGGACTGGCAATACTGCGTTGTTCGTCAACATCTATCTAGAGAGGGGGGGCTTCCTTTTAGTTTTAGTCGAAGGTTGAAGTCGATGGCACGTTTGGTTTGTGTTTTATGCGCATTTTTCGAAAGTAACTTTTTTAGTGGCGTTGTAAAAATGAGTGACTGGCGTTACAAGCAATGTGTTGCGATTCAATTTTTAGTGAAATCTGGCGAAAAATCCTCGGAAATCCTCCGAAAACTGCAGGTGGTGTATGGAGACGAGTGTATGTCGAAATCGCGCATGTCTGAAGCGGTTCAAGACGGGGCGTAAATCTGTAGAAGACGATCCACGTGAAGGAGCTCCCGTGACCTCTTGTTGCGACGCAAATGTCAGCCATTTGCGCGCGCCTAAGCATTCGTACACCACGAGAATTTGAACATGCGAAAGATTTGCATAAAGATGGTGCCACAAGTTCTCACTTGTGAACAGAAAAATATGCGAAAATCGATCTGCGAGGATTTGTTCTCCCACAGTCGGAGCGGCGGCAGAGACTGTATGAGTCGGGTAGTCACTGGAGATGAGACTTGGATATTTGAGTAAATAAAGTCAGCAATGGGTAGACAAGGGTTCATTGTACAAGAGTTTTTGGCGAAAAAAGGCATTCCAAGATTGCCGCATCCACTCTATATCCTCGATGTTGCCTCCTGCGATTTTTTTATTCCCCAAGATGAAGTCTCAAGGGAACTCATCATGGCGGCGTACAGGAGGTCAAAGAAACTGTAACCGTGGTGCTGAACGCGTTAACTTCGGAGGATCACCAAGGGTGCTTCCAATCGTGGGAGCACGTTGGAATCGTTGTTTAGAGTTACAGGGGGACTATTGTGAAAGTCGATAATAAAATTTTACCCGAAACTTAATTTGCTTGCTTTTTATTGACAATTTCCCGGAACTTAATTGCCACACATCGTATGCTATGAAAAGAATGTGTATTTAACGACTTCTTTGTTTTTTTAAGAGGATATGTGCTTTTAAACATGTAATAAATATTTTTTGTTAAATTGTTAATACTTTAAATTCAAAATCTTTCTCAAATACAAAACGAATTTGTTATTATACATTTTAATCTTAATAACACCGTCACCTGATAAACATAATTAAGATTTCGTTAGTAATCTATACATATAAATAAAATTCAAGTGTCTGCCTGTCTGTGCAGGATAATCTTCGAAACAACTGAACCGATTTCGATGAAACTTTACAGATATGAAGAGGTGGTTGTTAGGAGTGATATACGCTTTATTTTAAATTTTTTATATGAATTGCATTTAGTATAAACAATGAAAAGTCGTTTCTACCGATTAGATGAAAGAAATAATCACTGAATCTTATTAACATGGCCGGAAAATGATTGTAAACGGTTTATCATTAGTTTCGATAATTAAATAATGTTTATAATAATTGTATTTATTATAAACAATTAAAAATAGTTTCTACCGATTGGATGGAAAAAATTATTACTAGATATGACTAACATTACCAGATTATGATTTTAAACGACTGTGCAGTAGTTTTGACAATTTAAATATTATTTATAGTAATTGAATTTGTTATAAACAATTAAAAAGAGTTTCTACCGATAAGATGAAAAATGATCCTAGAAGGTTCTCTTATTAGTTTTAACATTAAATATTGTTTACAACAATACAATTTGTTATAAACAATGGAAAACTGTTTCTACCGATTAAATTGAAAAGATTATCACTAGATACTATCAACGTTGCCGAAATACGATTGAAAATCATTGTGCCATACGTTTGACAATTAAATATTGTTTATAACAATTGAATTTATTATAAATAATTAAAAATAGTTTCTACCGACAAGATGGAAAAGATCGTCACTGGATATGATAAAGATCGTAAAAAGTTCATTTATTAGTTTTAACGATTACAAGTTGTTTATAATAATTCAATTTGTTACAAATACTGAAAAACTGTTTCTACCGATTAGATCAAAATAGAGAACTCTTATAACTCAACAAACTTTTGTTTCACGCGGATGAAGTCGCAGGCCAAAGATAGTACTGAAGAAAAATAAACCTTTTTTAAACTATCGGTATTCTGCAATCTATTATTTTTTACGTATCTAGATTATATTAGTTTGAACATTTTTTTTAGTATCAGTATAACATACACTTGACTGAAGGAAACATTGACCTTATAAAATTGAGTTTAAGTGATACTTATATCCCAACGACAGATAATAATAATTTATTTATTTTACAGACTGCAAATTTGATCAGAGAGAAGCTTTTATACTCGATATCCAAAGTACCCACTTTCGAAGTCTGCTTTATAATTAGACGCCGACTATGCTTTACATTTCACCGCATTATTAATTACTTTTTAGCTGCGTCGTTTTAATTAATAATTATATACTCACTTATTTACGAATATAATAAAAAAATATTCTTTTTTTGCGTGAAGTTTTGCGAGGCCAAACTGATTTTATGGAAGCACTGATAATGTAAACGGGGATATTTTAAGTTTCTTGTATTGCGTTTAAATTTGTTGAATGAACCGTAAAAAGTTTGCTTGTAAAATGTAAACATATACATTAATGTTTACGTAACTATTCCCAGTATTTCGGTTTTATTTTACAAGCAAAAACTTAAGATTAAAGAAAATATTTTTGAAAATTCCTTACTTATTTTTAAAAATTTGTATTTATTTCGCTTAGCGACAAATACTTTTAAGATTTCGATGGGTTTCTCGTCCTTTCATTATTTAAAGCACTATATTATCTCTTATCGACTTCTAAAAATTTGCCGACGTAAAAACCTAGAAATTGTTATGAATTTTAGTTTAATTTATAGGAATAAATATTTTGAGGTTTTATTTATATAAAGCATTTCATTTCGTGGTACAGCACATTATTTTAGGTATTCAAATATATTCTCAAAATTATCCTTCTGCGTATTAAAATTTACCAAGTTTCTCGGTTTTTACGTTCTCAGATTTCTAAAATGTTTTTTTGAAGATAATGCAGCATCTTAAGATTGTATTAACGATTATAATAGCTTAATGTTAGCTATAACAAGCTTTGGTTGTACGAATAAGGAGGCAGGATGTCTGATTGAAATGGAGCCACTGTAATTCTTTAATGACTTTTCAGTGTAATTGATCGGTTAAACTGACGGATGAACAACAGAAACTGCAACGGAAGGGTGATCAGTTGACTTTTCATCATTTATCCTAATTTCGTTTAACTGATAATTTCTTCTTTCATATTTGACTAAACTTCAAATTTTAACGGAACGTTATCCGAAAATAAATTCATATGATATAAATCGTTAACATACAGCAACCTCTCAAAATGTGAGAAGGTCAACATATATTAGATATTTTCCCCCTAAATCACTAACAAGGTCTAACGTTAAAAGTGGTTTAAGGCCACACCTATATTCAGGGACCCTAACCGAGTTATGCCTTGGATTCAGAGTGGTGCATAAGCATTTCGGGCAATTAGGGAAGGGCACTAATTAGGGAATTATTTAGTATGATATAACATCTAGGGTATTGAATAGATATGCGACGAGCGACGCGAGCCGACGTTTTGTTGACTGGGTGGTTGAAGACGCGCGAAAATAACGAGTAATGAAAAGGAAGTTTTATAAACTGGTCTTGATATTTACAAGGATATGTTATATTTTGGAATATAAAATATAAAGATTATTTAAACAATAATATATGATGGTTATAGAATGCTGTTCGTCCATCCCTTCCTTCTCCTATTTTTTATTAATAGACAACCAGTCACTACTGCTAGGACAGAGTCTATTTTTAGGCGTTTGGAAAGCGCACATGACATGCTCAACGTTCACTCTCAGATTGACTTAGGACCCTAATTCAATATGATGTAATTGGCAGGCTCTAAATTTCCCACTCGTTTACTGAATATCATGTGGTCTAATAGCATTTTAAGTTAACAGTAATGCGTTTAGATTGACAAGTGCAACAATAAGTCAAGCAATAGTTGTTATATATGTATTTCCCTTTCAGGCAGACAAAAGGAAAGAATATAAACAGTTGGAATTTATATTTCATATATCAGTTATTTCCTGCGAATGTTGCTCTCGGTTCGATACAGCTCCACTGACGAGATCATAAGGTGGTCGAAACGCGTATTGGGAGAGGACCAGAGTAGTATTTGCAGGGAATAAACTGTTTGTATATATTCGTTCCTTTTCTTTGCATGAAAGGAGAATATGCATATAACAACTATTTAAATACGGCAGATAGATTTCTTTATTTCTTACTGAAATTTTGATTTTTTTAAAAATTTCTCACTACTCCGGTGAGATTCATAGATGTCGTTCGACTCGCGATTTAGATTGGCATCGAGGTCGGTAGATGGGTTTGCAATATCCTACCGACATACCTTGGAATTTATACTTCATATATCAGTTATTTCCTGCGAATGTTTTTCTCGGTTCGATACAGCTCCACTGACGAGACAAGGTGGTTGAAACGCGTATGGAAAGAGGACCAGAGTGGTATTTGCAGGAAATGAACTGTTTGTATATATTCTTTCCGTTTATCTGCCTGAAAGGAGAATACATATATAACAACTATTTAAATACGGCAGCTATATTTCTTTATTTCTTTCTGAAATTTTTATTTTTTAAATAAGTCAAGCAAGTATTTAACGTAAACATGCAAGAATAAAAATTCGTTTATTTTTGTTAACAAAAGGGCAAAACGGAATCTTCTTACTGGATTCAAGATTTTATCTTCACATCTATCCGTAATTTTCCCATATAATGATTTGGTTGTTGACATAATATATAATACAAATTATAACCTTACCGTAAGCAAAACAAAAGTAACTAGAAGGTATATTTTCCATAGCTTCTCGATTAGGTTTAAAAGTAAAACCCTTTTAGTTAATCTGATTGTTTAAAGTTTGTTAGGACCAAATTTCATAAGGGAAATCCCATATTGATATCATACGTAACACACGTGTGAGTAAGTAAATATCTATATTTCTATCATTCAACTATATTTTCTCTTGCCAACCTTTTCTGTAAGTTATATTTCATCTGGACGCACATTCAAATTATAAATGGTAAGACTATTTATTGCATTGCAAATAATAAATGCCTTGCTTTTACTCATCTACGGCTCTTATTTCTCCTACTGCAATAGGAAAAAATTTACTTAGTCTAGTATACCGCAGTGAACAGTATTTTTATTTTTTATGCTAATCTAAAGAATCAATGCGGTAGATAAAAGAATGACAAACAACGGTCGACTCGTTTCTCCGGCTTAAATATTGGTGGGGAGCTAAACTTTCCATATCGAACTCCGGCAAACATTTACATGGAAATAGCAAACGATAATAAAGTACACCGAGATATCAAATCTTTGCGATGTCTACTTTGGAAAAGCGATCCGTTACATTAAGAAGAGAATAAAGAAAAAGGGAGCCTGTAGTGCGGCGCCGTTTAAATAAGTGTAGTGCGGCGCCGTTTAAATAAGTGTAGTGCGGCGCCGTTTAGATAAATGTAAAGTTATCTGATGGTTAGGTTATAATTAAATATTGGATCTGTTGTCTTAAACTTCAAAAATAACATGTCGAATTAAAAATGAATGATCACAAGGAGTAACCATATCTTTCCTCCTTCATTTCCACTATTTCCACTCAAATACAATCATTCGATTATTTTCGAAAATGTAAAATTTGTAAAATAATTACAGGGGTATGAAATAAAGAAGCACGGAAAGGCGAAACGTGTTCACCCTCGTCGTATTAGAATATTTGCAACTATTTTGTGCTCCCCAAAAAATAATTGTTTTAACACAATATTTACAATTTTTTTTTACCAACGTAGAATAAAATTACAAGCAATGCTATAAAAAATATCCACCTAGCTATGATAAAAACAACTGACTGTGCGTTACCTAGTAACGTTCAATAGTGACAACCGTTTTCTACTTGTGTCAAATTATATTTCATTTCGTTTATTATGTGTGTTTCTATGAAGTGTATGCGACATAGTATGAGTTTTGTAAAATTAAAATATCACAGTGTCATCAAATTTTGAACAAAGGAACCTAATGGTTCTAAAAATATTTACAAACTAATGATTCCTGTACATGGGGGCGAGGTTCCATCATATTTTAAAGTAAAATATTAGTCAAAACAGTTTCCAAAGGATCGTGAATTCATTGAAAATTACTCAAAAAAAAGGAAGGCCTTCAACGCTACAAATTCTAATCTTGGCAGGAAAGAGGACACAATGGTTCTCAAAGATGATTGTTGGAAATTATATACTTTAGTAAATCTTTAAATATATCTGAACGAATCGTTGTGACAACTCTACACGATAAACTAGGCATGAGTGAAATTTCAGCAAGGGCGAGTTCTAATATTGTTGCTCCCAAAATTATTTCGAATATTTCGATGTAGACCCTGACTTTTTCTCTGTGATAATGCCCAGCGACGGGACATCATTGGGATCCAGAAATTAAATTACAGTAAAAAAGGCTCGTACACAATATTTAACTGGGAAGCTCATGGCCATCATCTTTTGTGACCAAGCTGGAGCAATTTTTGTTAAATACATGATGGAAGGCAGTACAATAGCGGCAATTACATTCTGTAATACATTAATAAAAATTACGCATCGACTTAACATGTCATGGTTTGTATTGAAAAAATAACTTTCTCTTTCAGAACAATATCCAAGTTCGCAAAGTAGCCAAAATTTAACCCCTCTTCCCTGATTCTAACTTCTTTGATCCGCCGTATAGTCTAGGTTTGGCAAGGAATTTGAAAAAGTACCTCGGAGAACATTATTTTACAGAAAAAAACAGGTGAAAGAGAAAATTTATGCCTATTTTGAGGCCCAACAGGAATCCTTTTTTTATGAAATAAAGTAGTTGTAAGACAGGTGCTCCAAGTGCACTGGGAGATTATGTTGATAATTTAAATTATTAAAGGGTATAGTTTTCTTGACAAATAAAATATTAAAAATAAACCAAACAACACGTCTCATCGTTTTTCGAAACTTAACCCTACTTAGAGAGAAATAAAAAATAGTCATAAAAAATATTATGCGGGAATCGCTATCGACTTAAAATCAAAATAGAACAAAAAATTTCCCGCGAACTTCGAGGGTGAAGTGGCATCATATATAAAATATATTAGGTCGTGCTATATCTATTTGTAAAACGGGGAATATTGGCCTTCCCACCAGCTATACGTTATAACAAATGTTAAAAAACACAGTCAAAGAATTAGGAGGAAGGGCGAGCAATGTGAATTATCAGCATAACATAGCCAAAACAACTATCGATCTGTAACCCTGACATTGGATAAACTTTCTACTATTTAGTGTTATGGTCAATCGATATTTTCATCACTCAACAAATTTTTTTAGAAGCTTAGTGGGTTTTAATATCACAAATGATCTTTTTAAAGATTTAAGTAAAAAGTTATATACTTTATTAGTTTTAAAAGGTCTTGTTACAAGAAAATGCAATTACGACTTCGACCTTCTACCGGCTTACACGTGTGCCATTTATGTCTAAATATAGCGTCAATTCTATAGAAAGCGCTTTAGTTGTATAAGACATCATTTAATAAATCAAAACGACTAAAAGCCACGGAAAATAATTTGGCGAACTACTCTATAACTTTTCAAAGAATATGTTGATGAAACGTCACCACATAATTAGCGTTAAGTAACTTTTCTCGTTAGTGATTACTGAAAATTATATTAATCGAGAAGAGAAGATGTAGCCCATTGTTAGGTGTCCCTTGCATTTAGAAAATTTAAAATAAGTTTGGATATTTAAGACGAAAAGATAAACCATTTTACAGAGGTTGGAGCTTCATTTCAGACTTCGCTTGAGACGAGCCGCCCATTTTTCAAGTTTTATCTGTTATATCACCTGCCTATGCTTTTTAAGGCGAATTCAGAATTTAGGTTTGGACCAGCAAGAATGATTTAAAAATGCGATCGATATTTTTTCTTAACGAAAGGTAAAACCATATTAAACAAGATATAACTGAACGTAGTTATTAGCGTGTACGTTTTTTAATGATGATATAAATAATAAAGCTTTAACATTTTTTTCTGCCTTAAGAGTTTTTTTTTGGGAATTTGCTTAATTTGTTCGAACTTTAATGCAACGTTGTGCCTACTCTACCTTATTTTATTACTTAATAATTTAAAATCTGATGGGTCATAATTAAATGACCTTAAAAAACTTGCTTATGGTGTGAAGTAAACTGAATTTATAAGGGACTTTGAAGTAAATTTATTAGTCAACCAAAATTATACCATAAAGCCTATTCGATATGTTATACTGTTAAAAAATGCTAAAATAGAACATGATCTTCTCATCGAAGGACTTCATTTTAAATCGCACAAAAGCCAAACTCAGCTATATAGAGTGTTTTAAATGTATGTGAAGTGCTATTTCCGCTCCAAAACTTGTTTGTCCTCTCGACCACTAAACCCACGACATGCCACTGATAAAATACACTATTTAATCCAAATACTCGTTTTACTTTTAAATGTTATCAGCTAACACACGTACATAAAATACATAAAGATTTAAAAAATTATATACGTGTAATGTTGTTACAAACGAGACTATAAATATACAAAGGTTATTTATCATTATCAAACATATCAAAATTATGTAACAATATTATATATAGTCAGTTACTGACAACGTGTTCTATTCTAAACCATTTTAATTAGCACTTTATAAAAATATTAAAAAACACCGCACAATAACTCGACTATTAATTTAGATATTGTGCAATGGATTTAAAAACTGGAAGAATTTACACGTTGTAGCAATATCAAATGTTATTTCCGACATAACAGTTTAAAATTGTAATTATTTGCATTTAATATTTTTAACGCCTGTTTGGCTACATTTATGGAAATGTTGTCATCCTTTGAAAGCATATTTTAACAGTTTCCTAAGAAGCGTTTTTAATAAATTTTCTCCGATTTAACTAGTGATAAAGTTGGCCTAGAAAGAGTATTTTGTAAAAGAACCAAAATAAAGTGAAATACAAGGGAATTGAAAAATATTTAAAATGATATAAACAAAAAAAATCAAAATACAAGCAATAAATTTATTATTCATATTTTAAGTAGATTGAACTTGATATTATAACTTGTGAGTCAAAAGCATGGCTTTCGAACATATTCATATTTGTGAGTTTTATATCGAATAGAAAGCTAAATGTTGGATAAATATTATTTACCATTTAAAACAGCAAGATTGTCAATTTAAAGTTGTGTCAATTTTAAAGGTAAACTTGCTTCACCTTCACGATTTTATCATGTTATTTGATGTTTCGAATTATCAATTAAACAAGAATGTTGCTTATTTTACCTATAACCAAAGATTATAACAGGTATAATAATCTTGGCTATAACATGACACCAAAAAAATAATTTTAAAACTTATGTATTTTTTGAAGAATCGAATAAAAAGTTTATCATCTCATGTAAATAATTGAAAACAATTAATATATAATTTGTAAATAAAGGCTTTTGTTTTACGTACCACATATTTAAGAAACTGCCTTAATTTGTGGAAAATTAATTACATTTTCTGAAATAGGAAAAAAATCATTTCGTTCATTTTGAGAATATGAAAAAACAAATACAAAAAGAATCGCGCCAAAGAAGTCCCTCATTTACTATTTCTTCTTTAATATTCTCAGGTAGAAAAAACTCAAAATCTAGGTAATTTCCGGTGCATGGCCTTATTATCTTTTGTAAATTTTCTAATTTCATGTCAGTTGTTAAGAAATATAACATTATTATTTTTATTATAGGAATTGATTATTAGCAATATTTAAAAAGGAAAAAAACTGATAAATTATATTTTAATTGGTAACTTTAATTAATCTTAAAATAAATTTGTATTTGTTTCCAACAAAAATAATATTATGTTGTTTATTGCGTTAGACTCGTAAAGTAACTTATCCATTAAAATATGATTATTCTTGTACTCACTAAGTGTTCGTTCCAAAACCTTTAAAATAAATTTTACCGGGAAGGTAAAATAAGGTAATCTTAAAATTCTAGGTTATTTGTCAATCTGTCATTAATATTTCTTGTTTACTGAATTATAGGGGCGGAAAAATTTGGAACACATTTTGTTCGCCATAAAAAAAATCAATGAAGAAACTCCTAAAATATTGCTTTATTGCCAACTAAATGAAAAATGCTCAGAAAGTAATTTACCAAATGAGAAAAAATCAATTTTAAATGCAAAAGTAAGCTGAAACGTTATATGGAATTTGTTTGAAGGCAACTAAAAATTAATTCGTAATAAAAAATGGTAAAGCGTATAATATTATATTCATTTCAATTCGCATTCACTTAATTATATAAGATTTTTTTTGTAGTACCCTGAAGTTCTAACAAGCAGTGAATAAACACTATAATATCTGAGTTATTTTAAATTATTACGTAAGGGATTAGAATCGTTTGCAAATTTATAAAAATGTAAAAGTACTTGAACTAATAAATTACCAAATTTTACCATTAACAAATTTTTTTACATCACATTTTGAAAATAATTAATTAATTTAATTATACGCAGTCAATCAGATGAATGCAAACTGTTATATATGTCATAATTCGCTTCATAGATTTAAAGTGTTAAAAAACTAGCGATTTAAAAATAATACAGATGTTACCATGTTTTTGTTTTCTTCTAAGTGATAAAAGTTTCAGAATGACCCTGATTATATATTTTTTTATTCTACTCAAAAATTGTAAAACTTAAATGTTCCTATCTTACTGGAGATGAATTATTTGGACAAAATGTCAACAGGCATCATACAAAAATTTCGAGATTAATGATGATTTAAAAAAATATACAAATTTGTGCGTATTGCAGATCGCCACAGTTGTCCATAAACTAAAACTACTAGTCGCAGGTCGCACACATACACACACACACACACACACACACCAACAGTCGTCATCATTTTTGACTGTGATTCTTTTTCTCAGTTTTGTATCTTGACCTTTCAAGCCATCATGTAATATAAGTAATTATTGACTGAATAAGTATATATTCATTGTACTTAAAACAAATTTTGTTCGTGTATTTAGAGCTTATTAAAAAAACTAGGAAAAATGCCCACAAAGGCGACAACAGACGGCTGGGATAAGCGATTATTGGTGACAACTGGCGACCGCGACTAGGCGTTGACGCGTTGCCCAGTTTAGGTGTAGCTTAAATGGCATCTGTTATAAGTACAAGACCAAACAAATAAATTTAAAAAATCTACTAATGAGTCTAAAATAAGTGAGACAAATTTATATTTCCAGATCTAACTACAGTCCCCGCCCAGACCCAAAGACGATGACATTTAGAGCATGGACAACATCGGCCGGCTGACACGCGCCGGCTCGGCACCTTCCCAGCACTCCGCACTTGCGCAATGCCTTCTTTGGTTGCTGGTTACGTGTCTCACGCTAGTGTGCGCGCACACTCGGCACGGCACCAGGGAATTGCTACAAACTGCTCCCACAGGATGCGAGTATTTCAAGAGCTCGCTCCTCAGATGCGAAAACAGACCTGCAGTCAATTTGAATGTGCCCGGGGATGTGACGCATTTAGAGTTAAGGAACGTCAGCGAGGGACAAGTCGATCTGAGATTTGTCAAATATCTGAAGTGGACGGAGAGTGGTAAGTAACAAATTACGTTCTTTTTTTTTGCGTTTTTAAACTTTCTAGCTTTTACATGAGGATTTGTCTAGTTTTATTGTGCTAGAAAAGATTCTTTAAAAGGTGAAGTTAAAAACTTTGAAAACAAATATAGAGAGCAAAAGCTAACTGTAGAATATAAAATAGTTTCAAATGCCATCAAAAAAGAAAACGGTTCTCAATTCGACCGCTATTTTTTATGTATATACATCAGTTACTTCAGAACGGCTCTACCAGTTTGAATTAATTTTTTGCGTGATATGTAGAAAGTTGCTGCGGTGTTCCCATATTATTTGGGCTAAAATTGGTTCAGTAAAATTCAAGATAACACTCCAAATATGCCATACAAAAAAATAATTTTCTTAGATTTTTCTGGAAGAGCAGATTAGAAATCTAAGACTAATGTTTTAAAATTAAATATGGCTGATCCAACATGGCGGACCAAGACAATTTTACATTTCCCAATTTTAATATTTGGGGGCTTAGAATTACAGATTCAAAAGTAATTTTCTAAAAATTCAATATGGCTGATAAAAAGTTTATATTTCTACATTTCACACGAAGTTGGTACTGAGGCTTTTTTTTTTGGGGCGAAGATTTACGAATTTAAAGTTATTTTCTTAGCATTTAATATGGCATGCTAAAAAATTTATAAGTAAACATGGTGCACTAAATATATAAATATTATACATTTTCTTATTCATTCGAAACAGGTAATAGGCATTTTTTTGCGTAAATCGTATATGTGTATATATATATATTTATATATATACACATAAACCTCCCTTAGCATTAATTTGACACCGCCCTCAAAAATTAAAATTAGAGATAAAAATGTGATGAATTATTTGTTGGTTTTTAGCGCTTTTTTTGAAGAAGAATCCATTATTTTGTTTTTTTTTTAATTATTAAAAATTGTGGATATATAGCATACTTATTTTCATATATTAACATTCGAATATTAACTTGGGGAATACCGATTGACTGTTTTATTTTTTTATCTTCTATACAACATCCTGCTAGGAAATAAGTATTTTTTTATTAGTATTTTAAAAAACAAGAGGGTTCCAGCGCATTTTATAATAAGGTAAACCAGTTAAAAACTTTCCCCTTAATGCCTATAAGTATTCTGTAAAACACATTTTCTTTAAAAAACATCTTCCGTAAATCTTAATTTCACGAAAAGAAACTTTAAAATTCATGTTGTTAGTTTTTAGAGTTTTGCGAATTCCGACGAAAAAACCTTGGTTGTAAATAAAAGGTTTGCTATTATTTTTTGCAGGTCTTCTTCATGTGAAAAAATGTTTAGTCAATCCAGAGAACTTAAAATCGATAGATCTGAGCCAAAACAGTATAAGCGAATTAGAAAATTACGAGTTTGGAAATTACAGCAGTTTGAATCACATGAACCTGTCATACAACCAAATTATAGATCTCCCGAGATATGTGTTTAAGAACCAAAGGCTTAGAACGCTTAGTTTAAGTCATAATCTATTGCAAGCACTACCATTTCAGGTAAGATTTTATTTTATGCCTAGCCATATAAAATTTGGAGACATCTCAAGTCTTCTCGTCATGGCGACCCCTAAGATCTATTGTGACTGTAATGTTCTATGTATAGTATGGGTTATTTGTAGAAAAAAGGACAATTTTTAAATCAAAACATTTATATAAAAATGTTATATTTAATTTTAACACAAATATCCTTTTTCAGGTGTTCGCAATGGAACATATGACCGAGTTGGACCTAAGCTTTAATTACCTCGGTACCTTTCTAGATCACTTCTTTAAATTCAATAAATACATCGAAATTCTACTGTTAAACAATAATCGAATAAGCAAACTTACTTCCAACGCGCTTGCCGATTTGACTGAATTAAAAAGACTTGATTTAAGTTATAATTCGCTACAACACATTGCCAAAGGACTTTTTGATTCCCTAAATGAGCTAGAGTATTTAAATTTAGCGGAGAATCCGCTTGTGGATCTAGCTAGTGGTACTTTCAGAGGTTTAAGGAATTTAAGAGAACTCAATCTTAGTGGCAATAAGTTTACGCACCTCACTTTTGGGCTGATGCATTTCAGTCCTAATTTGCTCTCGCTTGCCTTAGATAATACCGAAATTGAAGAAATTCATAACTCAGAATTTCTTGGAGTTCCTTTGCTGCAAAATTTGTCGATGAAAAACAATAAAAAGTTGAGAGAGATCGAAAATTTTGTATTCGTTGATGTGCCGATGCTGCAAAGACTGGATATAAGTGGAAATGCTTTGACATTCTTACCGAAGTCTATTGCCAACGTAACGGGGTAAGAAAAATTTCAATATTAAGAACATTTTGCGTTATCAACAGTAAGAATAAAATTAAACTGTTTTTTAAAATTGCAAATATAAAGTGGAGACGTGTTAATTTTTATTTATTAGCTGTATTTTGTTTTTAGATTACGGTATTTAAATATTTCCGACAACCCGTGGGCCTGCGACTGTCGCATGCATTGGTTCGCCAGCTGGGCAGAGTCCAAAAAAAGGGAAAATATCACTCTGTCGGATTTAAGTTGTGGACCCGATGCCTATCCCAATGATATGTTGCCGACGCTACATCATTTAAATTGTACAAAACCAATAATCGTATATAAGACCCCTACAAGACTGTACAGATTAAAATCGGATGCACTTTTAGAGTGCAGGTAAGTTCGCCCTTTGATTTTATTTTAAAATATTGTTCAATTATTATAGGGAACAGGGGGACATCAATAACTTATACAAATTTAGCCGTTTACTGAGCAGTTGTAATTTCCTCCAAATTTTATACACTTATTTGAAAAATAAAACTCACAGCTGACCCCACTCCAGATATCAACAAAACGTATTGTGCGAGGAACTTGTAAGTTCAATATTTTGTACTTTGCCTTTCCAAATTTATTTTTAAAAAATCATTCGACAAATAAAAATTATTTATGAAACATATGGGACATCAGTTTCAATATATCATTTTATTAGGCATATTACTATTATCTCAATTGAAAAGCTGAAGGGATTTAAGGATTATTATTATCGATACCGTCTGTCTGCACAGCGTTATTAAAAACGCTTATCTGCTACTGTCTAACTAATCTTCTTCTCGTCTTCAAAATTTAAACAAAAAGCTTTTTCAAACGTAAAAATTTTTTATTAAAAAACATTTAAAAAAATCAAAACCCAAATTGTCGGAAAATTTAGATTAATGGATTTTTAAAAGCTGTAATACTATCACACATTAATCCGGAAAGAGGATTTAATTTATCGTTATTTTCGTCGTTACATCGTTAATTATTATAAACTTTTTAGATTCAAGTTAATAATTAACAACTATGTAACCAATATGGTTATTTACTTGCACATTACTTTATTTAAATAATCCCTTCAGAAATTATGACCTAAAATTAAACGTTAAAATTTAACAAATTTTTTGATAAGAAAATAAATTAATTGAAATTTTTAATCACGTGCGGAATGTTTGTTACCCAAGACCTAGACAGTCGCACAAGTGAGTAAAAGAAGCTATTGTCTCGTCGTTATTTATGCTATTTCTATACAATAGATTTTAAAATATTTACAACACATTCCTAAATATTACCAGCAAGATTCATTAAAAAAGTCTGAAGTTTCAAATTCGATTCAGTTACCGTGGAACTTAAGACCTTCTAGTTTTAAGTCAATTTTGTTGTGCATATGATACTGTTGTAATTTGTATTAAATAGATTAACAACCTTTATATGGAATCATCATGGCTAAAAACTTATCGATAAAGCCTTGGAAATGATAAGAGAAACAGGTGTCTCCCGAAAATAAACAAAATTTATATTTCTTACTGGTTTTGTAATAAAAGAAATTAATTTTCTATTGTCGTATTTTGAGAGTTCAAAACTTGGTTTGAGTTATTGTGTACTTATCAAATCCTTTAAACTTAGCCCAATTTTAGAGTGAATCAGGAGGTATACATAAATAAGTATAAAATATGATATCATAATTTATTTCCTTGGTATATAATATACTATTGCTATTGTCATTCTGATGAGGTTATCATTTAATTTTTTTTTTATAAAAATTACTGTCTACTTTGCATAAAAAAAAATATTTATCAGAGGTAAAAAGACATTTTAGATTGAAAAGAAAGGTTGGCAAAACTTTTTTTAAATCTAGTTTAATGTAAATTTTTAAATTGTAGTTTTTAATAATATATTATCTAACTGTCTGAGGTTTTTTTATTTTAGTTAGTATTCACTATGTATTTTTTAAAGCTTTTTATATTTGTTTTTTATTATTTCTTTACCGCTTTTATATTATATACAAAGTATATATGCCCCTATACTTTTTGTTTCTTCCAGATATTCAGCCTACCCTCCTCCCTCAATCACTTGGATTACGCCGCAAAGGGAGGTATTCCATTGGAATCCGGATACAGGTATCCCGGATGTTTTTAAAAAACACCCTCACGCTCATGACCGCTTTATGATACCTTTGAGGATAATACCACCCAGAATTCAGGTAAATTTTGTTATAATTATAAAATAAAGTTCAATGGAAAAGTTATTTTGAGAACAAGTTTAACAATGTTTATGTTATGAACAACTTTTTATCTAGAAGTGTATAGCTTGTATAATTTTAGTGAAACTTCGGTTACAATATAAAAGTTTAAAATACTTTTCTGTGAATCTTTAAAAATAATTTCTATTGCTACACTCACTAAAAATTTTATTATTGCAATAACATACTTATAGTTAGTATATGTATAATGTAACACATTTGGTAAAACTAGAAATAATAACAATATTTCATGTATTGGTCAGTCGATCAGCAAACAACTAACAAATATTTTTACATTGTAAAAATAACGATTTTAATTTCAACAAGAAGCTTCTTTAAGGAATATATTCAAATGAAATTGGAGCTTATTAATTTATATTATTATTATCCAAATCTTCGATTTGACTTTTTTCGTTATTTTGTTTCAGCGATAATAATTTAATGTTCCAATTACTAGTTCAGAATTAAAAATATTAAATCTGTTCATGGACCTACAATAAATTTTTTTATTAATGTACTTTTTATAAAACTCAAAAATTATGTTATGTATGGAGGAACTGGCGATAATACATAAAAAGAAAACTCCATATAATATAGTCCATAAATGCGACATTCGCAATATATTGGTCTGATAGATATCATTTTATTAAACCAAGTGTTTAAAAGTAAATAAATTACTACTGCCAACGAGTTATTCAATTATTGTAACTAGATACATTAAAATGGATATAATGGTATCCATTATTTACTGTAATCACTTTAATATCGCCACATTGCTAATAGTTTGCTTTCCCCCATAAAGTTTATTTGAGGAAATATAAATAACTTATACGCATATACTTTGTCCAAAAATTTCTATAATTAATATATGGAAAACTATTATTTTTCATTTTATATTGTTCTCAATAAACGTTAATATTTTTCTCTAGTCTTAAAAATATATAATATAATAGCATGGCAAATGGAATTTTTGCAAAATGTCCCGGAAATAAGATTATTGCTAGTGAAAAATATTTACCAAAAATGGTTTTCAGTTAAATAAAATACGAACGAAAAATTTTAAACAACTTGAAATTTAATGTTTTTCAAAAATGAAGATATATGTGATTTAGTGTGTAAATGAATTGAAAGTAAGTAAAATCAATTTTTTTGAATAATACAAAAGCTGAACTATTGCTGAAAAAAAAATATGACTCTGAGCAGCGGTTAGAGACTTTCACTTATAATGTCTTTTTAAATATTATATTGAATAATTTTGAAGGTTTTTACTGAATGTCGTAACAAAGTTACATACCTGACACCGCATTTAGAGTTATTGCCACAAAACCTTGTATCTTAATTTCCGCTCCTAAATAAGTGACGAACAGTTTTGGGTAATTATGGGAAATATCATGAGCAGTGCTAAAAGACTAAATAATGGACATCTCCAGGTGCTGGTGCATGTCAAGCACTGAATCAAGACGATATTGCAATCAGACACACGGAGTTTTAAATCATAGAGGAGGCCCTTACAGAAAATATTCAGAAGCTCAAAAGTTATTTTAAACAATGGAAACTCGAACTGAACCTTAAACTGAAGTAAGCCGGTTTCATTTAAATAGTAAAATGGTCGGTAGAGAGATAACTCACTACTGAGACACAATACCAATCTTAAGTACATGACTAGAACACACTCATTCAAGTAGAAGGTACAGAATACTGTCGCAAAAGTGAGAACTCGGATCAATATCATCCATTGTGTAAAACGGCATTAGGATCGGACCCGACATAGAACGAGAGCTCATAACGAATCTCAAGGAGGTATTTTAGAGCGTTAGAAATTTTGAACAGTAAAATTGGAATACTGTGGAAGTAAAGAATGGAGCATATAGCAGGTAAAATTGGCACTCGTTGGAACTGCGCATGATGCAATTATTGCAAAAAAATTCAGCCAGAAAACATATTTCAGTTCTAATGAAACTTAAATAAATATAAAGTAGACATATTATTAAATATAAAAATAAAAGTCCAAGACATTTTAGTTTCTTTGAAATTATGACGAGATTACCCCAAACTTATATTTAAAAAATTTGCCCAAAATGTATTGTAGGGTCACTGAAATTTATATGATATATTTATTGAATATATTTAAAAATACTGACAAAAAGCCAGAAGAAAAAAATTGTTTTTTACAGTCGCCAGACGTGAAAAAAGAATTGCTTATGAGTGAGAGTGACAAACGTTAACGTTAAATGTAAGAGCGAGTGAGACCGTTTATCGTCAGTTGCTGGGAACTCGGCGTGCTCTGCCACGCTTTCTGCTAGAAAGACTACATCACCTACATCACTTCGAAATAAGTTGCTAACGTGTATTCATCGATGAAATTTTTTTTAATCATAAATAAATTATTTATTTATCTTTCATAAATCTACGGATAAAAATAATAATCTCTAAATAAAATTGAAGCTATGTACTGAAATGATTAATTCAACAGAATCGTTAACGAATTCTTCAGAAATAGAAAATTTTAAAGTTGAAAAAAATATGTTTGTTAATTTTGCAGGTTTTAACTATCGAAATGAAAAAAAAAATGGCATATAGCATTAAATACTACTTTTGAAATTTTTTCCTCTGGGTTTTTATTCAACCGTAAAAATTTACAAATATAAGTTGAAAAAAATAATACATAGTAATAAATTTTTTTATATATAATTATATATAAAATATTTTTGAACACGTGAATCACAACTACAGAACAAAAATAAATGCTTCGAAATTTTTTATCGATGAATACACGTTAGCAATCAAATGACGTGGTCTCTCTAGTAGCCAACCATGGCAGAGCACGCTGAGACCCCAGCAACGGACGACAAACGGTCTCACTCGCTCTTACATCTACCGTTAACGTTTACTCTCACTCATAAGCAACTCTTGTTTCAACGTCTGGCGGTTATTAAGAACAACTTTTTTCTTCTGGATTTTTATCAGTATTATTAAATATTTTCAATAAATATATCATATAAATTTCAGTGGCCCTAAAATACTTTTTTGGCAAATTTAAGTTTGGGGTAGTCTGGTCTTAATTTCAAACAAACTAAAATGTCTTGGACTTTTATTTTTATGTTTAATAATATGTCTACTTTATATTTATTTAAGTTTCATTAGAACTGAAATATTTTTTCTGGTTGAATTTTTTTGCAATAATTGCATCATGGGCAGTTCTAACGAGTGCCAATTTGATCTACCAGATGCTCCATTCTTCCCTTCCATAGTATTCTAGTTTTACTGTTTAAAATTTCTAACACCCTAAAATTCGTTATGCGCTCTTGGACTAATAACTCTACGATGCTCGGCCCTTGGAATGGTGTAGTCGGCAGTTAAAAGTATTGCGCCCCTATATAGCTGAACAACTCTCATAAAACATTCATTGATGTGACAGTAAACACCATCCTGCCTACGTTATTGTTCCTTGACCAAAATGTCTTACACAGGTGTTCCAAAAAATCCTGAAGAATCTCCAACTGTATCAACATATGTAACTGAAATACAACTCATAGATCTAGAACACAGATCGTTCACCACACTGTCGCTGACTGACCAATAAGAAAATATGGAGATCTGATATAGTTTGCCTATAAATCATCAGCAGCGATCGAATATACGAATAATTTATATACTAATTTATAAATAATGGTTATGTATGGATACTATAGCCATATGCTAAATACATAATAATTTACAGTTACAGTACATCGTCATTACTCGACATATATTAGAAATAACTCGGCACAATCGGTACAAGTCACCATACATTTTTTACCACTTCATTACTGTTTTTATCGCAAACAGCCGCAGTTGCGAAGGCTAAATTTGTATATATTAGTATTTAAAGTTTAATTTATAAAGTGCTTTGGTAGGAAATTTATGCTTAATTACCTTTGCTGTTTATAATTTGGCACGGATAAACTCGGTGTATAATTAGTGCCATTTTCAAAATAAACGATTAAATAGCCAGACATTATTATTATTCAATAATCGGAAGATTAGATACGTAGAAAGATTGGAACCAGTTTTTTTAGTTTTCTATCCAACTAAATTTATATCGAAGTATGTAGAAAACAATACTAATAATATTACAAACTCATTATTGAAGTACTCGTACTTGAAAAAATATAGTTCGGATCTTTTAATAATTAAGTTACAATTGAGTAAATAGAATTTTTTAGTTTGGTCATTCCCACATTTTTGTTTCTATATATTTGGAATCGTCCAAGTATCGACGGATTTTTTTTATGGTGCTATAACCAATTATGTTCTTCAAGTAAAATATCAATTTTTTTGATTCATACAATATCTGAGTTATTTTTGAAACAAAAATATAACCCTGGGCAGCGGTTAGAACTTTCACTATAATGTCTTTTTATATATTATATTGAATAATTTTGAAGGTTTTTACTGAATGGTAACCAAGTTAAATACCTGATACCGCATTTAGAGTTATTGCCACAACATTTTGCATCTTAATTTGTGCTCCTAAATAAGTGACGGACAGTTCCGGGTGACTATGGGAAATATCGTGAGCATGGCTAAAAGACTAAATAATAGACATCCCCGGGTGCTGGTGCATGTCAAGCACTGGATCAAGACGATATTGCAATCAGTTCTGAAATATTTTAATTAATTTTTGGCGAGGATATTTCTGTAGAACACCGGTACAGGCTGCGAGACTGCAATAGGAAATGTATACATTTCATTATGTATTAAAAACTTATGGTAGTTATTTGTTATTTTTCCCCTTTTTGAAGCTTTTCGATACCGGACGATGGAATGGATCGATATCAAGCACGAGCCTCGTTTTATCAGAAAAACTTACTTTTCATAAGAAAATTAGCGTGATAAAAAAATAAACTTTAAGAAAAAGAATATTTTTATATAAGCCGCATGAAAACTTAAAAATAATTCATACACATATCTAAAAAACTTTTCGAAATATTTTAGATTGAAATAGGATTTATATTATTTTTTTTGTTATACTGCCTTTTTTAATTTTATATAGTTAACTCTATTTTTGAATACTACCGCACGTCATACTTATAACTTTGATAAAAACGTTTCTTTTGGTTCGAAGTATTTATAAAAGCGAGAAACCGTTGCGTAATCGACTTTGTTTTTGTGAAATAAAAAGATACAAGCATTTCGGCCCAAGGGACGATTACATTTTTAATAAAGCTGAAACAAAAGGGTTTTTCACACTTGGAAAAACTCACACAAAGTTATATTTGTTTACTTTGGGCAAAAAGCCTTTCTAATAATAAAAATCCGGGTCCGCTCTTAAATTTTCATTAAGCTTATTCGTTGTTTTACAAAATAATTATTATTTAAACCATAAATAATACTAATCCTAAAACTAAACAATAAAATTATAAATTTATAAGTAACCAAGTAGTTAGGCACGGTTACGGTAATTATGGAATTAATTACCCCAAATCGATTTTAGGTAAATGTAGGACGAAACTGGCATGATTTCAATCAAACAATTGCGACTTGACCTTTATACCTATTTTTTATGAATAATTTCACATACTTAAGTAGAATATTCGTAGCATAAGTCAATAAGAAATAATTATTTAAAAAATTAATGTACCACGTTTTTAAAATGTGTGATTGTGAATTTTTAGTAGTTTCGAACATACTTCTAAGATTTAAACTGAAAAACATGGGGTGCATGCAGTAGATAATAGTAAAGAATGTAGAGAGTAGCTGTCGTTAAGATAACTCACACAACAGTCATTATCTATCGCATCCCGCGTTTTTCGTTTTAAATCTCTCAAGTGTTTTCATAGCTAATAAAAATGCACAATCACAAATTTTCTGGACAATGTGATAAATTATTTTATACTTTTTAGTCCGTTTTAAAAACGTGGTACATTTTTTTTTTATTTAAATAACTATTTTCCGCTTTTTGGTCTTTAGTCTAAATTTGTACCAAATAGACAAAAATCGATTGCAAGATTTGTACCGAACAGACATTTAAACAAACAGATAGACAAGAAGCAAGTTAATATTGCATTGTCATCCAGTTCTCCAGTTTCAAGTCTCTATCTAGTCATCGTGAAGTTAGTTTAAAAAAAAATCGATTGTATTGAACAGACACGACAAGAAGGTGAGGTATATGTGTATCAAATTTTAGCTTAATTGGATAATCGGAAGTTAAATTGACCTTAAAGAATGCATTCAAGGTCAATACTGCATTGCCATCGGGTTTATTATATATATATATATATATATATATATATATATATATATATATATATATATATATATATATATATATATATATATATATATATATATATACACACCAAATTTTAGCTTTATCGGATAGTCGGGGCGGAATTTACCTTGAGGCCAGTCTCAAGGTCATAATATTGCACTGTTATCCAGTTCTAAGCTATGTTTAAAATTTCAACTGTCTAACTCATCGCCAAGTTAGTTTAAAATCGATTGCATAATTTATATCGTACAGACAAATAAACAGACAGACAATGGAGCGAGTTGATAAAAACGTGGTAAAACGCGATAGTGATAAAATGTAAGGGAATTTACTTGAAAATGCTAGAAGTAAATCCGTCACTTTACTAAGCTAGTTATCCAATGGTCGTCAACTAATTATTTTTGTTGCTTAAAAGTGCCCTTTTTTCTGCTTTACTCGGCTCATTAAGGCATTTTATTATGATTTGGGAAGAAATACTACTTTCTGTGGGAAATTATTATTTTTTATTTGTTTTGATGTCATTGTTATAAATAAGCCGCAGTTTCAATATTCAGTTTCCCATTGATTACGCTAAACCAACACTACGAAGTTAAATCGTTGTCTAGTACATGTAAAACTCAACATACTAAATACTGAATTTGATGGAAACTTTAACTTTCGAAATGCAGAATAATTGATAATACAAAACGAATTTATCTAAATCAAAACTTAACAATTTACTTGCTTATTAAAATGAACACTGTGTCAGATTAACACAATTTACAAAGTATAAAGTTCGTTGGCAACATAGCCAAGGCGACCTTTCAACTTTTGCTTTACCGAAGTGATTTTTTAAGGAAATATATTAAATCTTAAATTTTTGAACTCTATGATTATTATTATTTCAATTTTTATATTTACAATGTAAGGCTTGTAAATAAAAAAAATCTATATCATTTAAAATATGTTACTATTAATAAAGCCGCGGGTTTGCGGTCATTTGATTATTCGTTTCAAATAAGAAACCTGGGAAGTACAACAAATTGTGAATGCCTACATATTATATTTGATTGAATGTGGCGAGCTAAGGCAAATAACTTCCATATCACAAAAAAATTATCTTTAATCAAAACTAAAAATACTCTGAATTATTATTATAAGTTTTATTATTATATTCCAGAACTTAAAAGTGGATAAATAAATTTTTTCTGAAGTTTTATTGTGGAAACACATAATTTAGATAGCTGCTTTAGCTACGCCATTTTTAGCCAAAACTTACGCAATAAATACGGCTTTCGTGTAGATCCGTTACATTCAAATTGTAAGTAATTATATTAGCCTTCTATATTTTATATACGACTATGACACTTAGATAAAACTATTAAATTTATTCAATCAATCACTGTTCTTTTCAGGTTTTGGACAATGGAACTCTCTGGATCCGTAATGTGACCCGTAGTGATTGCGGTCGCTATTACTGTTACGCAAGCAACCCCATAGCAAATCTAACGGAAGATGTGTTGCTACACATCGATCCCACTGACTGGAACCATATCCGTATAGTCAGTCTCATAGTTGGCACTCAGAGCGCTGCAGGGTTCCTGGGGCTCACCCTTATAATTCAATTTTTACGGTATATACTTAACAGGTAAGTGTTAATTAATTATATGGTTTTTGAACTAAAAATATAATATTTCTTTATAGCTTTAAAAAATTGAGTTAAAGTTGTTTAAATAGAAACACCCAGATTCATTAACATGGTTTAACTTTCAAACCATCCTAAATTGACAACAGAGGGCTTAAACTGAAAAAATTAACAATAAGTCAAACAAATTTTAAACCCTAAAAATACAAGCAAAAAAAATCATTTTGTTTTATTACTGAACCGGCAAAAATGGAAAATTTTGTTTACCATTGGGGAGACAACTATTCCTATTATCGATTTCACGGCTTTATCGCAAGGTTCTTATACCTAATATCCTTATATAAGCGTTTATTTGTTGACATGTAATATAAATTATGACAATATCATAAACAAAACAAAACTGGCCGACTAGAAAAACTAAATTTCATGGCAATTAGATAAGGTTAAAGTTTTAAATATTCTTATTAAATCTAGCTAGTGAAGTTTTAAAAAAGATCAGTTTTAAAATGCAATAACATAAAAACTTTCTCTGCATAGGAAAAATATTTTTGTTATTTAAATGTATACGGTGTCCGCAAAGATATAGATAAATTAAAAATTACTTTAGTCTAAAACAGAAAATAATGCTTATACCAAAATTCAATAAAGAATTAAGTTTACATAATTTAAACACTAAATTCTAGTTAACTTGTTTTTTTTAAAGAAATCATACTCTAAAATTCAGAAATTATCTTTGTGCAGATTTTGGTACTTTCTTTTTAAGATACAATTAAAAATTTTTAATTATAAGAGAAACGTTTGGCATTTAGGCTTTCTTCAAATGTTAACAACCATTTTTCTACAAATTTTGAGGAAATGTCTTAAATTATTTTTTAATAAAACAGATAATAAACAGTGTTAAGAAATCCTCCTGGACATTCAGTGGCATTTAGAACACTGAATGTCAAATGTTTTCCAAATTAGATCTTTAAAAATATATATACCTAATTGTGCTCCATATGTAAAGAAAAAAAACTAATAAATATTTGTGAAACAACACAACGCTGAGAATATAATCAAGGACAAACATCTAATATTTTTATTGATACATTTCTATGTAGATTATTTTTCTTACACAATTCGAATGTGAATTAAAAAAAAATGAAAGTAATATTTCCCTATTTTTTTATGATTCTCGTTCATTACGAAAAAACTAATTTCAAAGAAACTAAGATGATTTAGACACGCTATTCAGGGTCCCTAACAAGGGTGTAGGAGTGGGGAAAATTCACGGAGCGCTGCATTGAATCAGGCCTCTAACGCGGCCGGAAATTGTACAAGTACAAGTCGAACATTAAGTTTAATTTGTTTCGTTGAAATGACAATAAAAATGTTTTTTTGTTAAGTACTTAGTTCTGTTTAACAAGCAATCGTTGAGCAATATGTAATAAATGAAATTTAAATAAAAAGTAACATTATTAATTCATAGAATCTCGAACACTATGCTTTATCACTTTGGCCCGTGGAATTGGGAGTAAGTCTGATATAAATTTTACCGAAAAAAAAAACAGGGCAGCCTGATTTAGAATGAAATAAAAATAAAATGCGAAAACATTATTGAGGCTATTCTAAAAATTCTGCACAATGGTTACTTATATTTTTGACAATAACTCGGTTACCTACAAATAAAAAAAATAATTGAACTGAAATATGCAGATTTCAAGTTGCATAAAAGAAATATTTTTTTTTATTAACCGACTTAAAAAAAAGGACGTTATTCAACTTATCTATTAGACATGTATCTTTTTTTGTTAGTAGCGGGGTATTTTAATGAGATCCGACACGTTCGCTTGCGGCACATCCATCAAGTACCATGAATGACATTCTATTAGACCATCCCAAATCGTTCCCTAATTAGTACACTAAGTAAAAGAAATCAGGATCACTCTGATTAGGTTTTTGCTGTTGAAAATGCTTTTACATCAGCCTGAATTCAGGGCCTAACTCAGTTAAGGTCCCTGAACTCTGGGATCTAATGGGCCCTTAAATTTAGAAAGGGCAAAGCATAATTCTATAGAGATTTTAAATAGAAAAAACAAATATGTGTTTGCTATACTCCCAAATGTAAGAGTTGCTGTAACAACAAATTTGTTCCCAAAATGTTTTTACCTAAATTGGAAAAGAGACAAGTTTTATCCAACTACAGATCAAAGACGTATATGTTGGTCATTAAAAAGCATTAGTAGAAAGTAAGTTAGAAAAATATGTGCGTCACGATATTGGCTGGACTTTCTCGGGATTCTAATAGAGATACTAAACGGAGAAGGTCATGAAACCATGACCTTTTCGCTGTCCTTTTGCTGGCGATTAAAATACCCACGGTATATCAGAACTAAAAGCTTTGTTTCCGACGGGACTAATATATCTGATTAATTTCTGCCGATATAGAAAAAATGTGCTGGCGATTTCGTGCTGCGGACTGCCGTCGTTACAGAAAATGTGTATTCTTTTATTTTCCTTTATTTCTATTGGACGTTGAAATTTTATTTGGTAAGATATTAAATAAATAAAGAATGGCTTATTATGAACAAAGTATCACTAATCTTTAAAAGCAAGGGCGTACATATTTTACAATTAAATCAATTTTCAAATATTACTTTGGTAAAACGTAATGCACTTCTTGGTACAAACCATAATAAAAACAATTTGGAATATTGCACGAAAATGAATATGGATATCGTTAGGAATCTTAGGACATGAAACCAGTATTAGGATAATGGCAGTAAAATAAATATTTAAGAAATTATATATTTTTATTAGATAGGTTTATTATTTTCTGGCACTCACAATATATAATGTCTAAAAAATTAAAAACTTTAACGACAAAAATTAAAAAAGCATACCCAGAGTTTCTCAACCTGTCAGTATTTGCGATCTAAGTTTCTATAAGTTTCTCTACCAGTTTTAATCGCACCCCCTTTTAAGGGTTGTTGAAGTTATAACTAAATTTCGAAATAAACTTCATTCACAGGTCGAGAGTCGCTGGTATAGGCTAATTCTCTGACATGGCCCAACTTTTCCATAAAGAATGTAAATTGACAATTGCAACAATAAGTTTTGAACCTTAAAAATAAAATCATGTTCAGGAAATTACTGCGTTGGTCCCATATTATTTTGGCAAATTGGCTCAGTAAAATCCAAGATGGCGCTGACGAAAAAAATTAATTTTGTCCCATTTTCTTCCAGAATTGGTATGGAAGTTTCGGGGTTGTACATAAGAAATATAAAATTATTTTTAAAAAATTCAACATGGAGGGTGTAAATTACGAATTTAAAATTCAAAATTAAAAATTTTATATTTGCGGATTATGTCCAAAATTGGTACTGAAAGGTTTTCGAGGGTGTAGATTAAGAATTTAAAATTATTTTTTTGAAATTCAATATGGCGGATCCAATATGGTGGGTTGAAAAGTTTACGATATTCATATTGTTTTAAAATTGGTATTAGGGGGTTTTGGGAATCATAGGTTATGAATCTGAAGTTGATTTCTTACGATTCAATATGGTAAATACAATATAGGGGACCAAAAATTATATATTTTTTCGATTTTGTCCGAATTGATATTGGGAGGTTTTTGGGATCTTAAATTAATTACTTTAAACTTAATATGCAGGATAAAATATATCGGATTAAAAAATTTACATGTCTCAAGTGTTTTAAATATCGGCATTATTGTGGTATTTTGGGGGCCTAGGTTATGAATCTAAAATTAGTTTTCTAAAATTCAAAATAACGGATTTACTATAGCAGACTAAATATTTGTCACAATTTCATTCAAAACTGGTATTTGGAGGATTCCCAGAATCAAAGAATTTTTTGTTGTTCAATTTAGTGTGGTCTACAACTTTAGATAATATGGGTACTATTTTATGACCTTAGAAACTCAACTCGTTTTAAAACTAAAAATCAAAAAATGAAATTTGTATTAAAAAATCGAACTGACTTCTAAAAAAGCGCTAAAAAGCGAAAAATAATAGAAACAGAAATTTTAAAGTCGGTGCCAAGCTTCTGTTTAAACGAAACAAAATAATTTACATACAAGCTACGGTAAGACAGCAATGACAAAGAAGGTTTTTCTCAACCTTTTTATATAAATCACATTTTGTTAGGTATTAATTTGACGCCGACTTTAAAAATTTCAGTTTCATATAAAACTGTATGGTATATAATTTTTCGCCTTTTTAGAAGTCGTTTCAATTTTTTTTTAAATACAAATTTTATTGCCAAATCGGTAAAAACCGAAATTTTTTTTTATTTTCACAAAACAACGATATCTCTTATGAATTTCAAGGCTTTAATCGAGGTTTGATCCTGACATTTGTTATATGCACATAAGTTTGTGACATATTATAAATTTTAACAATATCATAATCAAAATAAAACTGGCCAACTAGAAGATTTAACTTCTATAGCAGCTAGTCGGGTTTAAAACTTGGACTGTCTGATTAAAATTTAATTATTAGTATACAGGGCCTTCATTTTTCTCAGGCGATTATTTCGTAAAATAAGAAGAAAAGAGAAAAAATAATTCAGATACAAAGTTGTTTGGTTTGAACATAGACATCCGAAGATGACCTTGACCATGTCACATTTAAGGGTCATCATGTTTTTTCTCAAATGAAATGACCTATTTTTGACAACGCCATTGGAAAAAGCGAATAAGTGTATGACAAAATACCTGGATTATTCATGTCCTTGTCATTATCTTGAAGGTTGTATGTATGTAACATGTAAGAAAAAATGACCATATCATTCCCCCTATGAAATCCAACAATTTTTGTCCATGAGATAATCGACTAAGAATACCGAATATGACAACATAGAAATAACATTCAAAGTCCTGGGTAATAATCCAAGTATTTCATCGTAAAATTTTTCGCTCTATTCATTGGCATCAAAACTAAGTCACTTCATTTGAAACGATGGACGATGGTGAGTTTCAGATTAGGATCGGATGTCCCCCTACAATCCAAACAAATTTTCTCTCAATCATTTACGCTTAGTTTATGAAATAATCGCCTGGGAAAATTAAAACAAAAAACCCTATATATAACAAAAATTCTATATATATTCTGTAAAATCCAGTTACCCAATTAGTTAAATAACATTCTAATTAAAACTTGTAAACTTTCGTAGCATATGTAAGTATAAAATTATAATGTAGATTAAAATCACTATAGATTACGTAAAATGTGATATATAAAATTGCCATAGTAGCCAATTATTATAGAGTAAGGCATAAAACATATACACTTTTTGGATTACTAACAAATTATTGTTTAATTGATATATATGTATTTTGCTTAACGTTGATAAGTAGAGTCTAAATGTTTTAATTAACCCATCCGGGTACGTTTAAAATTAGATTATTAACATAAAAAAAGGGTTAATTAGTAGTACAATAAATGCTTCAAATGAAAACTACTATAAATGTCGATTCTGTTAAGCAAATAATACAAAATAATAAATAAAAAAATTTTTTAGTTTCGGTCGTTTAGTTTGCGGCATGAATCTTTAAAAATACAAGGTGGAACAAATTTGACGCTACCTATAGGGATTTCGTCAATAGTAAGTTTGTGAAGGTTAAATTAAGGCCTGCTAAAGCAACGAGAAATTTAAAAAATTTCGAATATTTCAAAAAATAATTGCAGAAAAAAAAACAGGAAATTCGGCATTTCAGTTTTAGGATTTTTTTTTTCATATGTATGTAAAACTAATGTAAATTGCCATTGCTATTTTTAGTTCTTAGAAAATTCAGAATTCGACTTTTCATCATCGACCATTGTTATGATGTTAAATCGTGGACCTGTATTTTTTAAGTTAATTTTTTTTAGGAGTATTTTAGTCTTAAACAAAAAAGCTTTTTCCTTTCGCGTAATGAGTAAGATAAAAATGGAGAGATTCTTTCGTTTTTTTTAATATCACCGGAAATAATGAGATTTATTTTTTATTTTCGGAAGATCATGTTAAAACCACTAAATTATACAATTTGTTCCCCTTTCATTCATTTGAAAGAAATAAAAAAAAGTATTGCTAAAGTAAAACTGCTAGTTAACACAAAGTAAATAACGATCAGTGTGTGTAAGGCACCTGATTTGCCGATTCCTGTAACGATATATGTTAATCGGTCATAAACTTCGACAATCGCCCAGACGGGAACTATTTCAGTAGCACGTGATATATTTGAGTTTATTTTTTAGGTCACCAATAATTAAATAAATACATATGAATCTTCGTGTATCAGTTGTAAATATAAACATTTATAGCCAGATTCAGTAAGAAGGTTTAAAACTTAGACCCGATTTAGTTGCCTTGGAAATTAGATGTTCTAGATGACCAGTTTTTTGTTTTTCTTAATATTGTTTTAATTGTATTTTACATGTTCAAAACTTGCATGACTTATTATTACCCTTGTCAATTGAAATTCTTTACTGTCAATCTAGACCGGTTTTAAAGTTAAACCACGTTGTTGAATTAGGGGGTTAAAACTTTCATTTTATACAATAAATATTAATATGCAGTTCTCATTGCGGCTCTGTCATATTTTAAATGCTTTATTATTGCACATTTTTAAATAATTGTTTGTTTTCTCCTAAACTTCTGCTTTATTATTTAATCCACACGTCAAATTTTTGAGTTATCAAATTTTTATTTTTTAAGGTAGACAATTCTAAAGAAATATAGTACTTAATGACACATTGAACAACCAGATTCACTGAAAATGTTTAATTAAGACTTAGACCCGATCTAGTTGCCATGGACGTTAGATCTTCTAGTTTGCCGGTTTTGTTTTGTTTATGATATTCTTATAATCCATATTATACATGTCAACGAATAAACACTTACATAGAGATATTAAGGATAAAAACGAAGAAATAAAATCGTGAAATTGTAAGAGAAAAATTCTCAATTTTTGTCAGTTTGGTGGTAAAAGAAAATTATTTTTTAATTCTTTTATTTTTAAAGTTTAAAACTTGCTCGACTTATTGTTGCACTTGTCAATTTAAACCGTCAACTGCCAACTTAGACCGGTTTTAAAGTTACGCCATATTAAGTGAAGTATAGCAGATGGTTAGGAATATCAGCTATACGATTTGCTTATTAAAAATTATCTGCATAATTATAATTTAATTAGGTTTTTAAACATTATTACAGAGATTCACTAAGAAGGGTTTAAGACTTAGACCCGATCTAGTTGCCATGGACGTTAGATCTTTTAGTTTGCCGGTTTTGTTTTGCTTATGATATTATTATAATTTGTATTATGTTAATAAATAAACCTTGACATATTAAAATTAAGAATAAAAATCTAGAGTTAAACCTTAGAATCGGTAAAAGAAATAGCTGTATTCTGAAAATTAACAAAATTTTCTATTTTTGTTAGTTTAATAATAAAACAATGTTATTTCTTTATTCTTATGTTTTCAAGCTTGTTTAACTTATTGTTGCATTTCTCATTTGAAACCCTTTCTCTTAACTTAGACCAATTTTAAAGTTAGATCTTGTTAGGGGATCTATGGTTTGTGTAACCGCTGGGACAATTTCTATATACGAATATTCCAAAGAGAATGTAAAGGATAGATTCTCGGAGACTATCCAGTCGACGTTAACCTAATAATTTGAAAAAAAAATGTCACAAACAAGACATTAACAAAAGCAATTTAATATTCGATTCTCTTCGCTTTTTTCCAGATTTGGCATTCTAAACAACTTCTGCAGCTTTTGTAAAAGAGACAGAGTATCGCCCAGGGCACGTCAAATCTATGCCATGCTAGACAACATCGAACAGTATAAATCGCAGCAGCTAGAAAAACTTAGAGACAATTATACACAACAGGTAAATAATTAAATATATTTTTCGTCTTTATTAATTTATGTTTATTTTTTTAATTAATGTATTCAAATGTCAATTTTATTTATTGTAATTGTACTTATTTTTATTTCCAAATTCTTGTACAGTTTAAACCAAGGTTTAAACGATGAATCGATATACAATGTACCTGGATAACAGTTTTATTTTCCAATTATTTATGCTTATAAATATAACAAATTTTAGTTAAAACCAAATTATCACAGTCAGATAACTGATCCTTAATATGATTCGGTATGAAATTGCTTGTAACTATTGACGTTATTATTTACAAGTTAGGGCGAAATTTGCGTTGGCGTACATTCAACTCCACCAGTAGCGTTTCTCATTTCGTTTTGTGGAAAACTGAACATTGGGCATTAATATAATATCACGTTACCTCTCTGTCAACTTTAGATTTCAGTTTACAAAAGGGTTCTGTTACGAAATTTACTAACAAAACTATCTTTTAATTAAAGTATTTCGGATATCACAAATATAGGGGTGCTTTTGCTCAGACTTGAAACGCACAATATTATTACATGGATACCCATAAGTTTTAGGTGTAAATAGTATTATCCCAAGCGTTCCCAATTTTTTTTCTGTGAAATTCAAAAATATTGACATTTTTGATTTTTACAAATCTAACGTAGTAAATACTCACACAAATGTTTTAAATACTTTTGTACGTCGCTTGGTACAAATAAAAACGAGCTTTTACAGTTGTTTATTAAAAGTTGTGGTGTATAAAAAATCTCACTACTGCCTAATAAATTTATCTGCTTGGAACAAAAATATTTACTTTATTCTATCAACGTTTTTGTAGTTGTTTCTGTGGATTTTTTAGTGCCTGTGTGCCAAAAAAGGACTAGTAAACACTTATTTTTGTGTTGTATTTTACGAATCGAATAATTGGTACATATCTAGAATTTTAATACCATTTATAAAATTGCGTGTTAAGTTTAGCAAATCTCCCCTGTCACTGTCTTAGTTATTTATCCCACAATACCTCTTAACATACTACAATTGAATAAAAGTATCTTGCCGCTGCGTTATATCATTTTGTATGGCAAAAAGTATTCTAGCCTTAATAACTGGCACACCTTGTACAAACATTTACATAAATCGTTTCTATAATTTAATTATTCCAGGAATACTGATACTGATTTGAGTAATAAAAAATATTTTGGTTGTACGTATCTCAAGGATATAATTTGGATCGATAGAAGACCGGAATAGTTTAAACGTATCGATCTTCAAAAATAGGTAAAACTTTGGGTACACCATATTTCTTCACGTTGCGCTAATAGATATATATGGTCAAATGAAATGTAATTCTGCTAACGCCACTATTATTATTTAAATTTTTTCGTTTCAAAATTGGATTATTTAATTATTATATTTTACTGTTAAATTAGATCTGGCCCAAAAGGACACTTTTCATCGAGCTGAATGTGTCAATCGAGTTGTTGACGTAAATTTAACAAAGTAATTTCATTTATTAAAATAAAAATGCATTTCGAATGAATTTTATTTTTATTAAAAGAATACACCTTACTATAAAGGGTTATTACCAAAAATCACGGATTCTGTAGAACGAACATAAATGCTAACATTTAGACCAGAAAATAGCAGAGATCTCATCTTTTTTAGTCATTAGCTCCATTCGATTCTTAGCAGAAAAACTTTTTAACGTAACATCTGCAGTTGACCGTACATTTCATTTTTTCTTTTATGGCGTTTTTCCGCCTTGGTTATATCAGTTTTTTCGAAAAAAAAATGTAAATATATGATAAATAGTCTTAAAAATTTCAAAGTGCGGTTAAGTAAAACAGTATTTCAAGTTAATTTTTTCAATTGTTGACATAATGTATAGAACTTCCCTAGAAATTCAAATTTCGTTGATATTCACGTAAGAACTTAATTACAGGTTAACAGAATTAAAGAGAACTGCGCCCAGCAAATGGAATGGATTCAGAGCAGCTATCAAGCTCAAACAAAGCATCTGAAAGACTTTAGGGACATTGGATCTCAACATATATCTACTTTAAGGGGGCAATATTGCGACCAGGTGAGCATATTTATAAAATTTATGGATTTTTTTTTATCCAACTGTAGTATTAAAAACAACGTCACAAAGTAGATAATAAAATATAATAGAAAATAGACAAGCAAATATTTAAAATCGATGTATTGCTATTTTGACTTTCTTAGGTCATTCACATTAACACTTGGCACTTTTTCTAGATTCTGTCATTCCTAATAGAATTAGTATACTCACTCGTATGTGTTTCAAGGTTTTTTCACTCATATGTGTTACAAGGTTACAATAAATCATTCTAAGCAATATACAAATATGCAACAATTACATTTTAGTAGTATCTTTATTCAAGATCAAAAAATCATATATTTTGAGTGATTAATTTTTGATCACTTTTGTGAATGTTGCCAAAAATTAGACTGTAACACATGTAATTTAATTGAAGTAAATTTGCTTGTAAGATGCGACGGTCAAAAGTAGTGGGCAGAAAAAATCAGTCAAATTGTTATTTATTAAAGTATTTTGACTATATGTATTTTATTAATTCCAGGTTCGCAAAGTACGAGACTACTCTACGACACAATTAAACTGGGTTCGGGAAAATTATGTATTTCAACGTAACAAAATTAGAAAATTTAGTGCACATAAAGTTTTACAGCTTAGAGAAACTTACAAGTATCAACAACAAACCCTTAACAAAGTTTTGGAGAACTTACCAAGCTTGTATTTCGAGAACTGTAGGGCAGGAACTTGCGGAAAAGCAGAAAGTCTGGTTTTTGATCCAACTGACATTGAAAGCGTAGATTTTTACATTAAATCAAAGATTGAAAAGCTGTCGAATTTAGAGGAAGTTACTGATACGGAAAATCTCACCCAAAGCAGGCAATCCTTATATTACACTCCTACAGAACGTTCCTTAGGGATCCTATCGCCAATGTCTGAAGATCCTTTGGCGGGTGTACATATAAATTATATTGAAAACAAGTCGACTATGCCAATTTTGGAGGGTCCGTCGACATCCCAAGGAGCCTTTGTAAACCCCGAGAGTCCGGTTCACGAGATGACAAAACTGGTGATCATGGTGGATGAACAAGGTGATCGCAACATAGACGTTATTCCGTCTAGTACTAGCATGAAGAACTTGCAAGTTCAGAACGGTGATGTGATAGTGAATTGTGAAGACAATAAAAAACTGAATCTCGAAACGTCGCTGTAAAGTTGAAATTTAGTGAGTTTTTATAAATTATGAGAATACGCAATAAAAAAAAATTAGAACTTGCCTTCAATTAAAAATTGCTTCTCTAAATTATTTTCAACGCCGATTTACTGAAATTCAATTCGAAAATTTCCATTACCCAATTGTTACAATATATAATTTTTAAGCATTATTTAAAATACATAAATCTAGGCTAATACAGTCTAACTTTACGATAATGCTCTTTAGGAAATAGAAACTAGAAGTTAAAGGTTTTTAAAAGTTTAGTTCAATGAAGATTTTTTCCTTATTGATCTGAAACAAATTCTCGTTGCTATTTTAAATTTTACTAAATTATATATATATAAAAAAAAACTAAGCTTTTAAATTCCTGTTACATATACAAAAATATTTTAGAGATTATTGTACTTTATGAAATAGGGATAAAAATATTCTGGTAAAATAAAGATATAAATATTTTATTTGATTTGTTTAAAATCTTAATTACTAGGCATCGAGAAATGTCGAAGTTGTACAATAGGGTTCTTGCTTGAAAACTTGCTATTTTTCAGCGAAAAACTGTAATTTGCGCTGACAAATAATGTCTTCTGCCTTTCGAGCTGTGATATTAAGCGACCTATCATTAGTTGCTCGCTCAAAGTGTAAGAAAAATTTATGCGTCGTCTGGAGTTATGGGTCGCTGTATGTAAAAAGTATAATTTATCTTAAACCTCCACACAGCACCAGGACTGTAATATCTGTGTTAACTGTAGACTATAAGGCTATTAATGCATAATCGGCTAAGGCTGTACTTTTCGTATACGATACAATAATACCTCCGTGCGCAGAACAATCAGAAACTAGGCGTCAATCAGATCATCCAAAAGCAGTTGGCAAACTGTCACCTGACTGTTTCTGTAAGTTCTGGTTGACGCAAACTAGTTAATTTCTCTGCTATCCCGTCTTATTATCTTATTTGCTATATAAACTTACGCGCAGTTCGGCTATTTTTTTCTTTTTATGTCGAACCCGTTTAGCGCTTTCCTCTTATAGGTACAAGGTGCTTCAAGAAACAGTTTAAATATCGCTATATAAATGTGTAATGTAGGCGAACACTAAACCAATGCCAAGAGCGAAATTATTCTAGATGCATATCACATTTGGCATTTAATTAACATAAAAAGTATAAATTACCATCACAATTTTTGCATGGTTTGAAATATTTTGTGATGGAGATCTGCAACTACGATTTAAACGGGTAAGTTTATCTAATGTAAGAATTTTTATCAGAGATCTTAAATAAATTGAGAATATATCAGAGAGAAAAATTCAATAGAAGAAATTTGTAAAAAATAGTATACAAAAGCACCATGTAATGCTTCTACTATGAACTAAATATAAATTATGAAGCTTTTTTCAAATAAAAAATCGGGCAAGTTCCCTATTGCTGACTCAGAAAACTCCTAAAGTTCTTTACATATCCAAAGACTAAAATAATAAAGTAAAAGGTTACAATTTGTGAATACGTAATAAGTTTAAGTAGGTACTAAAATAAAAGAAATATTGAAAACTGATATTCTATATAGCAAACAAATACGTTATCTTTTTCTTTTATATTTTATAGACGATGCATACATAAGGTGAAGAGGCGTTATGTTTACCCAATATTAACTAAATATTTTTAAATTCAAATGCGCTATATACTTTTTTTACTAGGCAATATTTTTTTAGCTGTGGTAATAATTTTATTGTGCTATTTAAGTTTCACATTAAGTATTATTTCTTTTGACAAGATTATATGTACTTATTAGAGAATGTTCCTAACTTTCAATGGTATAGGATTGTTTAATTAAAATGGGGTGAATAATCCGATCACGAGATTATACAATCGCGGTGGAGAGCCTATACTAACTGCCTTATCTTAGTGATAAAATAAGTTTGGTAGAGAGTTATAAAAAAATTGAACATTATATAAACTAATGTAACTCCAAATTCAATTCTTATCTAACTATTGGATGTATGAACATACAATTTTTGACATTTAAACATAGGCTAGGGTATGTAAATAAAGCCTCTTAGAACAAAATGGCTTACATAAACCAATTCTGGTTACTTCCGGTTTATTCGGAGCACAAGAATTAGATTTTAGGTTAAACCCAAAGGTATACTGTTAAAAATAACCTTACATTTACATTCATTAATTCAATTTAATGATCTTGTACCTTAAATTGTGAATAAGTTACATGTACTTTGAAATTAAAGCTTTGTACATTAAATTTAACTGAATGTTACCTTAAATTTCAATAAAGTAACTGAAAACATACCAAATTTAATGTATAATTACATTAGATTTAATGTAAAAATTATTAAATTCAATGGATTAAAATTAAATGCATTTAATAAACGGTTTATGGAATTTACTTCCAGCACCTTACCTTAAAATGAATGTGAAGTTTTTTTACAGTGTAGGATATACTCTATTTGGCTATATTGTGAAAAGTAGAGCTTATATTTACATAATAAGATGAACGTATGAATGCTACAGCCCCACAAAATATCAATGTATATTTTAAGACGTCAATACCTCGAAATCAACTGAATTTAAACCGTGTAATATATATATATATATATATATATATATATATATATATATATATATATATCGAAAATAATCTGTAAGATTTAGAAAGTCAATACTACAAAGAGAGAGAGAGATTCCTGCAAATTTTAAAATAACTTTATGCCATGTAAAATATGTATCGTTAAAACAAAATTCTCCACCCCGTTACGCGAGCACAACTTTGTACTAATCAGCGTAGGTTCCAGAAAGAATTGGTCTCGTCGTTGCGTATTTTTTAAAAATTATGTTAAAACCAGCACACGCTTTAGAAGACAAATTTCTAATAAATTAAATGAGACAATATCAGTATTGGTCATTTCTATCAAAAATACAGACTGTGTCCAAAAAGTCATCTTATTGTTAGAATAATGACAAAAACTATAACTTAACTGGCATTTTTCTAAATTTCAATTTGAACATGTGTTTGGGATGTGGTCTGCAGAAAACTACAGCACTCAAAATATAATTTATATTATAGTAGTTGTCCGTCACTGTGACTACAGGTAGCAAAATAAATTGAACTGTTACAGAAATTCATTTTTTTGAAAAAGAATTTGCTTCATATAAAAAGATTTAGCAAGAGTTTTTCCTCACGACTCTAATGTTCTATCATTTTTAAAAATACAGATGATCTAATAAATTTAAAAAGTTGTTTTCCGGGGCTCTAAGTAAAACATAAGAACTTTTATGACATATAAATTACATTTACAAAGCCTCAGCGCATCTTGCAGGGTATAAAAACTAAAATATTTTAGGAAAATAGTTCAGTTTCCGCGCCTTGTAGAGCATCATTTAGAATTATTAAAATCTAAAATAATATAATGAAAGTTTCTAAAAAATAAATTTAATACAATTACTATACTATATATAGTACCAAAAGATACACGAGAAGATACAAATCGAAATTTACATTTTTATTTCTGTAAAAATATGTTTCGGAAAACTTGCTTTGCGTGCCCAGTGTTCATAAAAATATTAACGATTCTGATTTTCCCTGTATTTAAAGCCCAAATGTTTGGTGCGGTTTTTCCACATTAAATAAAAATCAAAAAACAATATGGGTAACTAGGAAAGATTAGAATGATAAATTTTGGAACAAAAACGTTTTTGCTTACAAACATGATGAATTTAGAGTGTCGTCTTTCGATAATTTCGTTCGATAGCGGGTTTCTGAAATACATTATTCAATTAATAACTTATTGTACTACACTAAATATAAATGAATGTGTTTGTGTAATTTTTATAAAATTTCTAAATTTCTATATCCCAAACTTTTTGTGCACAATGTAGATATTAAAAACTGTTGTATACTAAATATGAAGAGTAGATTTTGCAAAGTTTAATTTGCTTTTTGCTTAAATGATAAATCTAGAATAACTGTGATAAACATAAAAATAAATAAATATAATAAAACTAACCAAAATATACTAAAGACATTTACTCGACATCTTATAAAAGTGCCAACTTCTCAATTACTTATCTTTTAAGATTTTTATTTTTGTACTATAACTTAACTTATAGCAATTGTAACAGAGTTGTAAATGACTTTATAATCACATAATATTAACGATTCTGATTTTCCCTGTATTTAAAGCCCAAATGTTTGGTGCGGTTTTTCCACATTAAATAAAAATCAAAAAACAATATGGGTAACTAGGAAAGATTAGAATGATAAATTTTGGAACAAAAACGTTTTTGCTTACAAACATGATGAATTTAGAGTGTCGTCTTTCGATAATTTCGTTCGATAGCGGGTTTCTGAAATACATTATTCAATTAATAACTTATTGTACTACACTAAATATAAATGAATGTGTTTGTGTAATTTTTATAAAATTTCTAAATTTCTATATCCCAAACTTTTTGTGCACAATGTAGATATTAAAAACTGTTGTATACTAAATATGAAGAGTAGATTTTGCAAAGTTTAATTTGCTTTTTGCTTAAATGATAAATCTAGAATAACTGTGATAAACATAAAAATAAATAAATATAATAAAACTAACCAAAATATACTAAAGACATTTACTCGACATCTTATAAAAGTGCCAACTTCTCAATTACTTATCTTTTAAGATTTTTATTTTTGTACTATAACTTAACTTATAGCAATTGTAACAGAGTTGTAAATGACTTTATAATCACACGATTTTATAATGGGGTCGTTCACCTACAATGAAAAAATATTTTTATATAAATGCAGCAAAATAAATTTAACAATATTGTTTTGTAAAGACTTCAATTATAATTAATTTAAAAGCCTACTTTTATTTCACAACGTTTTCTTCAGTTAGCGTCAAATAATTTAAACTTTTGAGAAAAAAAATTGTGCGTATGAACAGATTTCTGCACATATTACTACTTGCACATAAAAGACATCTTCGACAACATTTACAAAAAAAAATATTAATTTTAATCTATACGTATCAATTTTAAGGATAAATATATTGCTTTAAGGATAGGAGCGCATTACGGTTTTTTGTCAATAAAAAATGTAACACGTTGCTTTTCATAGAAAAGCGGTTGCAGAAAATAAAGACGCAGCCAATTATATCTTAAATCGCGAGAAAACGAACTCCATTTTCATAGAGCAAATTTGCGGTATTTCACGCGCAGTTTTTTGATCAATATTGATTGAAATTTCATTCGAGAAGAACGTAATGCAAAATGTTGTCAGAATTTTAGCCAAGTTATGGAATCAGATAAAAATCTTGCAGAAAAAGAAAAACTTATTATTGAAGTCCATAAGAGGTCGTCACAATGGGATAAAACATTTAAGAGTATCGAGACATACATGTGCTCTTCTATCAGCTCCATAAAGATTTGATAAAAATTATCTTGTATCTCCGATATGTATCCAGGGGCCGTATCCTCGAACTTGGGAACGTGAAGTGAACGGTGAAAAGGTGGCGAACGCGTATTCGTAAAATGTTCATCACTCATATCCTCGTTCTCCCGGTGGAAGGCCAGCGAACGGTGAAACATGCGCAAATGAATAGTCAACCGCTAAATGACATATTTAACGCACGGATTTCAAAAAATAAAATAGTTTTAAACATTTTTATTTTATTTTTGGTTCTTCAAAATAAAAAAAATAATATGTTGACGAACCGTTTCTTTAAGACGTTTCATTTTTTGAATAAACAGTTGAAACGTTATTTAGGTGGTACCCCGATATTTTAAATATTTGCAAATTTTTTAATAAAATATCCTTAGAAAGTTGAATATGTCTGATTCGCCAGTATCTAATGGACGTCTTCTGTCTGGCCTTTGGTTTTGGTCTCTGGTCATAAACAGTTTCTCTATCATTGTTCAAATTTCAGGTTTTCTTTCAAATTTAGTTGTCAGGACCGAACATCTTGCAGTAAGAGGATGGATATTTTGTGAATTCATACAATAAATAACTGATTGGATAGTTACCGTAGTGGATTGGGATGATGGCTTTTAGTCATACTACGTAGAGTTGTAATTTCCACCGTTTCAAGGTTTATCAGTGCTGGCTTTCTGAAATTACTGTTAGTATATTACTTTGTATATATGATTTGTTTTTCTTGATAGCACTTTTTTTATATATTAGAATCTTAAAGTAGGTACTTGGCTCTTTGTATGCATTTTTGTTAACAGTTCTAGAATGTCAATTAATTATAATCCAGGCAAAGTACAAATACTGTAATGGCAATCAATAACTTCATAAAAATAACAACAGCACTATTTTTTTACTCTTGACGATTAATTTAACGTACCAAAACTACTTTTTGCCTAAAATGGCAACCAAACATACTACGGACATTTTCGGTCTGACAGCTCAATTCAATCTGTCATCCATTTTATTTTTTAAATTCTCGGGTTTTAGCACGTTCATATCTGGCAACATTACCTTTTCAAGAATACGGCTTTTACTGTCAAAAAGTTCACATCGCCATTCACATCACCTTTCACATCACATTTTGGAGGATACGGGTCCAGTATAAGATACCACAGAGGCGGTGTCTTTGATTAAGGAGTACAGGAGAGCAACGATACAAGCTGCTTAAAATTCATATTTGCAATAACGGTTACGTTTTGTGGGTATTTTTTCAACGCTAATTCTGTGGGTGACGCCATTTCCGCGAGCGAATCGTAATATACATAGAGCCTAAAAAAGTGAATAAAAAATTTGGGAAAAACTCAATATCTTGCATTGTTAGGAAAATAAACAAGATGTGAATGACCCCAATTGATATCCGTGTGTGTCCGTTATGTATTAGTAAAATAATTTATAAAGTGGTGGCAAAAATAATCCTGTTAATTTTGATTTAATTGTATAAACTAGTATTTATGAAGCGGAAATAAAAACTCAGAAAATTTAAATTAGTATGTTTATTTCAGGGACTACAGAGTGTTTAAGTAGTAAAAACTGTATAGGGTAAGGACATTGAACGTCAAGTAAGGATACACAACATCTTACCACCCCTGACTGTAAATATACAGAGTGACCAGTAAAGTCCGCACATATGGGATTTTTTTTATTAATAGCTTTATTGGAAATTTGACTTTGGCATCAATTTCTGCCGATTGAGATGAAAATTAAAAAATAGTAGTCACGTAAATAGCATTATCTGTCAAATTTTAACTTTTTTCCAAAAAAAAAAATCAAAAGTGAGGTTATATTTCAAAATATCGAAAAAAGTTTTTCTAAATGCAAGTTTTAGCGCATATGCAAAATGTCAGCTGTATAAAATAATTTAGATTTTTTTGACCATTTTTTGTAAATCGCACCACTGTTTCAAAATAAGACTGGACGCAACCTACATAAAATTTCTTAGTTTTGACAATGCTTCGTCCCAGACATATTTTGTTTAAAAAATCGCCATATTAAATGTGTGCTTTTCTACAAAATCCAAATAGGGCTGTCAAAATTTGGTCACATGTGGTGGAAAGTTTATTTGTTTTTGACCCTGAATGAAGTAACTTCATTAAATAGCTATAGTTTGTGTCTAAAAGTAATACATATTATAAGTCTGCATTAGGTGGAAAATAAATTTTTATTTAACTTTACGTAAAGATGTGTCAAGAAGAACAATTGTTTGATTTGAACGTAATGGAAGACACGCAGAAATGTAACTTTAAATTTTAAGTTTTTGAATTATTTTTCATTTAATATTCAAATACCAAAAATAGTCTGTTATCAATTAAAAAGGTGGAATTTTAAATGCGTTTAATTTTTATATTATGATTTTTTTATTACAAAATTTGAGTCTTTTCAATGAAACTATTTTCTTTATAATAATGTGTATTACTTTTAGACCTAAACTACGTTTTCAAAAATAGTTATTTTATGAAGTTAGCTTATACAGGGTCAAAAACAAATAAGCTTTGCATCACGTGACCAAATTTTAATAACCCTATTTGGATTTTGTAGAACACACATTTAATATGGCGCTACTTAAAACAAAATATGTCTAGAGTGAAGCATTGTCGAAACTAAGAAGTTTTATGTAGGTTGCGTTGAGTATTATTTTGCAACAGTGGGGCAATTTACAAAAAATGGGAAAAAACCTGAATTATCTTATACAGCTCAACTTTTGTATATGGGCTAAAAATTGTATTTAGAAAAACTTTTTCTAATAACCTTTTTCGATATTTTGAGATTTAACCCCACTTTTGATTTTTTTTTGATTAATTTCCATCTCGATCAAAGCAGAAATTCTTGTCAAAGTCAAATTTCGAATAAAGCTATTAATAAAAAGTCCCATATAATGCCGACTTCACTGGTCACACTGTATGTCTTTAAAAAATACAAAATATCTTCAGTCTAGTTCAAAGTTCCAAAATGAGGGAAAGCTTTTTTCTTAATGAATGAATTTTCATTACCAAACAGGGCGTTAAAGACTAGAATTATTTTTATTTTTTGAAACAAAAAAGGTTTAGGTGATATAAAAAATATTTGAGGTGCGTAATACATTCATGAAGCATATTTCTGATATAAATATTAAATTATAACTGCACCAGGGACGTACCTAAAGGTTATTTCTCCGGTTTTTGACACCATTTTTATAAAACATGTTAAATGTCTTTCAAAATTTATCCCTAGGTGTTTTCTCGTTTTTGACTTCGTTTAGGAGATAAATCCTATTCTATAAGTTCATGTTTAAATGATAATGATAATTAAAAATTTACTCTTAACTTGGCATAATGATCATTTCTATGGTGTTTCATCTAAATTATGATAAAAAAAATTTACCGACCCCATAGAGACATTATTTATTATCTTGTTATGTAATCAAATTATCACTTAAGGCAAGATATTTTGTGAAAATTAAAAAAAAACTTAAATAAGTACTCATTTCTTGAACTAGATTGTTCAAAATTGCACATATAAACTATTCATTTAGAGAACTAATTGACCTGTTATTAGTGTATGGAGAAGCAAAGCAAAATTCAAGAAAAGATGTTCGTTTATATTACAATATTATAATAGAAGGGAAAAAAAAATATTTAAAACTACGACTCGGCGATTCAGGAAGAGCAGATATCGTCGACCACCACAGGTTGATGAACAAGTTCTAAATCATGTGGAAAATAACCCGTCTATATGGGTTGGAAACATTGTCCAAGAATAAAAAAATGTTTCAGCTTTTTTACTTTTAAAAACACGACATGGGCAACAACTTTACCCCTATCATTATACCCGCGTGCAGAAGCTACTTCCTAGAGACATTGCTCCTAGTTTACAGTTTTGCCTGTGACTTTTACAGCAAATTAGGAGTAATTTTCATTTTCTAAGGTCTATTCTTTTCAAAACGAAACGTGTTTTATTGTAGGTATTGTTAATTTTCACAACCTTTATGCAAGTTCTTATGAAAATCCTAATTTATTGAGAGTAAGTAATACACAATATCAATTTTCAATAATCATTTGGGCGGATATTGTTGGGAACCAATTAATTGGTCCTGCGATTCTACCAAATCCAATAAATTCAGAATCTTATCTAGATTTTCTCTAAAATTTTTTGAGCTCACTGGATTAGAAGACAACGACCCATTCCATGGCTGCCACGGATTTTTACCTGTGGGGACACGTGAAAGAAATTGTCTATGCCACTGGAGTGACTACAAAAGAAGAAATATGGCGGCATTTATCAGATGCCTTCGATATTATTAGGCAAGATGAAATACTTTCTCAGAGAGTAAGTGAAGCCCTCAGAAAAGGATTAAATGTTTGCATCCGAGCAAGAGGTAGCACTTTTATCATTTCCTGTAATTGTAATTAACAATGAAGATATATTTTCTCTTAGTGATATACTGAAACAATTCACGTTTTTTTATTTCTGCATAAAAACTGAAATTATCTCTTAAATGAAGTCAAAATCGAGGAAACATTAAGAGGTACATTTTGCAAGGCATTTAACATATTTTACAAAAATTACGTCAAAAAAGGAAAAGTTAGTAACGTAAATATTTTTACTTAATAAAAAATAATTTGTTAACCCTTAGGTACGTCTCTGGTATGGTTATAATTTAATGTTCATATCCCAAATATTTAATCATAAATCATGAATGTATTACGCACACCAAATATTTTTACACCGCCTTTTTAAGTTAGTTCAAAACAACGAAAATAATTTAAAATCCTTAGCACATATATCTTGGTAACAAAGCTTCAGCGGACCCATATTCGTATAAACTTCTGGTTCTATTTTAAATTAAGCATCTCCACGTAAGGGTTGGCTCATGTTTTTGGAAACACCTTGTATACAGGGGGTCCGGTAAGTACCTCTCAATTTCTCATACAGGGAGCTAAAAATAATCCTAGTTTGTCATAGAAAATAAAATCCTGTGTTAAGTGACTCTTAATGGAGATACAGAGCTCTAAAGGGGTATCCAGCGATTTACCCTATGGGCTCTAAGATTTAAACCGACTTGTATAATTTAATGCAATTTTAATATTTTTTAGAGCCATAAAGACTCGTTAAACCATACTACAAGTAGATTTTTAGATCATCAGAAAAGTCAGGAACGGACTTGAAGCCACATTCGTTGGGTCTATAATTTTTGACATGTGCTATTTTACAGAGCTGAACACTGATTTTTTAAATACTATGGTCATTCCTCTTCAAAAAAGGAACTCTTAATTTATTCCGATAAAACTGGTGGCTTTCGAGATAAATCGGTTTTTATGCGAAACACTGAAAAGTTACTAAATATATATATATATATATATATATATATATATATATATATATATATATATATATATATATATATATATATATATATATATATATATATATATACAGGGTGATTCAAAAATCGATCACGAAACTTAAGGGGGTGATTCTACTTGACAAAATAAGGGTAGAGCTTCATATAATTTTTTTTCAAAATGTCATTCGTTTTCGAGTTACAAGCCGCCCAAGTTCAAGTTTTTATTTTTTGTTTTTTGAATTACTCGCTTACAGGAAAACCGACTTGACTAATATTTGAAAGATAGGCTAAGTCTTCTGCGCTTCATCATTTTAGTAACAATTCACATTGATTGTTTGCCGCTAGAGGGCACTTTACCTACATTGAAAATTGTTTTTTTGTCATAATTTTTTAGTGTTGACAGCTACAGTAGTTTTTGGCATAATTTCTGAAAGACTGATGCCAGGCCTTTAAAAAAGGTGCTCTTTATTTACATCGCTAAACCCAACGGTTTAGACGTAAATCACCCTTAAAAATTAAGTGGTAAATTTACTTTTCTCATTTCATTACCACCAGCTACCAGGTAAATAGCTATCAAAGTATACTAGAGCTGTCAGTTTAACATCAAATAAATTCGCTTTTTAAACTATTTAATTTATAATCTTAAAATAACTAATAATGGCTAATCAGTAAATATTCATATTATGGATTATTGCGATATACATTTAATTGATAAAAATTAATGAAACAGTACTAAACAAACTAAAAAAGATTCTCAAAATGTCCCCCATTTTCTTCAATACATTTCCTAACACTCTTCAAAAAATGTCGCCTAACTCGATGAAAAATTTCTGGTGTTTCTTTAATAATTTGGCACTTTTCGATTATCCTGAAGCGAAGATCCTCGACGTTGATTACTGGAATATCGTACACCAATTGTTTCAAATGACCCCAAAAGAAAAAATCCATAGGATTAAGGTCTGGTGACCTCGCTGCCCATGCCAATGGTCCACTTCGTCCTATCCATCGCTCAGGATACGTTGCATTCAAATACTGTCGGACACGTATACTAAAGTGGGGCGGAGCTCCGTCTTGGAGGATCCACATGTTGGCCCTTACTTCCAATGGCACATCTTCCAGATACAATGGGAGATGATTTTGGATAAAATCTAAGTATACGTCACCAGTTAATGGGCCATCAAAGAAATGAGGACCAATAAAGTAATCTCCTATTATCCCTGCCCACACATTTAGTGAAAATCTACGCTGATGTTTCGTTTCTACCACATTGTTTGGGTTCTCGTAAGCATATGTGTGGATGTTGTGTAGATTTGTTATGCCATCACGAGTGAAACCAGCTTCGTCAGTGAATAATATGATGCCAATTAATCGATTATCATGTTCATACTTAGCTAGGATCTGATTGCACATTTCCAACCGTCTCGGCCGATCATCGTCATAAAGAGCCTGCACCTTTTTTGAATGAAACGGGTAGAGTTGTTCTTCTCTTAGTATCCTCCATGAACTAGCCTGACAGAGCCGCACTTCATTCCCAATTTTTCTAGTACTAATACCTGGATTATCTTCAATAATTTCAAGCACTCTTTCTTCTTGTTGCACGTTTCTAGCAGTTCTAGGTCTTCCCCTATTTCCATTATAACTTTTAAAGGAACCACATTCCGCAAGCCTCCTGTGCACACTGGAAAATGTTTGAGCATGAGGGATATTTCTTTCCGGATAACTCTCCATATAATATCTTCTTGCCAACTCTGCATTACCATTTGCTTTTCCATAACAAAAATGGATATCACAATATTCGATATTTGAATATTGGTGATTAGCCATTATTAGTTATTTTAAGATTATAAATTAAATAGTTTAAAAAGCGAATTTATTTGATGTTAAACTGACAGCTCTAGTATACTTTGATAGCTATTTACCTGGTAGCTGGTGGTAATGAAATGAGAAAAGTAAATTTACCACTTAATTTTTAAGGGTGATTTACATCTAAACCGTTGGGTTTAGCGATGTAAATAAAGAGCACCTTTTTTAAAGGCCTGGCATCAGTCTTTCAGAAATTATGCCAAAAACTACTGTAGCTGTCAACACTAAAAAATTATGACAAAAAAACAATTTTCAATGTAGGTAAAGTGCCCTCTAGCGGCAAACAATCAATGTGAATTGTTACTAAAATGATGAAGCGCAGAAGACTTAGCCTATCTTTCAAATATTAGTCAAATCGGTTTTCCTGTAAGTGAGTAATTCAAAAAACAAAAAATAAAAACTTGAACTTGGACGGCTTGTAACTCGAAAACGAATGACATTTTGAAAAAAAATTATATGAAGCTCTACCCTTATTTTGTCAAGTAGAATCACCCCCTTAAGTTTCGTGATCGATTTTTGAATCACCCTGTATGTATATATATATATATATATATATATATATATATATATATATATATATATATATATATATATATATATATATATATATATATATATATATATATATATGTATGTAATCGAAGGTTTCCGGGCATCCCGTGTATGTGCCGAGTCCCTCTCAGGACTGTAAGGCAGCTGACGTTTCGGTGAAATCTCATTCACCATTTTCAAAGCTCACTGCACACAAGCTTTGAAATGGTGAATGAGATTTCACCGAAATGTCAGCTGCCTTACAGTCTGGAGAGGGACTCAGCACATACACGGGATGCTCGAAAACCTTCAATTACACATCACACTCGTGAGAATATCCGACATTACATTATATATATATATATATATATATATATATATATAGGTGTGGAAAATCCAAAACAGAACCTCTGTGCTCTTTTTTCTGTTGACCGGAAATGCGATGGAGCAGGAAGTCGTTACAGAAAAAGCGGCTTTAACCATGTACAAAGATACGTTATCGCTAATCAAATATATTTCTTCAAAGTTTAGAAATCAACCGACCATGTCAGGAGTACATAGCAAACTTGCTATTCTAAGGTATGAATTATATTTATTACAATAATAAATTTTCAGCGAAGAGGTAAAACAATTAACGCGTATGCATAAAACTTTGTATCCGATAATATGTTTTCACTTTTTTTTTTAAATGGTGACAAACGTAAGCGTTACTCCAAAGGTTAGTTAATATTTTGAAGGTGGATTAATCTTGGTTCCATTGTATAAAAATTTAATCAACAACTAACTCAGTCGTACAAGTACAGTATTTCTATAATGACTTTATATATAATTCAGTAGCCCTTAGCTCTGATTCACTCTGAAAATTTATACATTTTTGCCTTTCTTTTGTTTCTCGAGTAAGAGAAATACTTTTAGGAGAAGATGTATATGGCATGAATTGCAGTTTGAAAGATGATTGTAATATTACCTAGAAATTTAACAATCTTGAAACTCTATATATACAGGTGTGGAAAATCCAAAACAGAACCTCTAAATAATGGGAATGTAACAGAAAGAGACGGACAACCTGTTTAGCCATGTTGAAGAAGTGAAATAAAGCATACTTTTGTATCTTAGCATTCTGGTTTCCAGAGAGTCAAAACACAGTGGGTTGAAAGCACGGATTTACTATTAAAAATAAAAATCGGATCAAACATAGCAGACTGAGTCTTTAAAATCAAGAAAATAAATTCGAAAAACGTCTAATATGGTTCAATAGCTATTAAATATGCAATTTAAAAACAAAATAAAAATAATAATTGTACTTTCATGAATAAAATATCGTGCTCGAGTCCAAGGTGCATTTTAAAAATAATACTATAATAATAAATAAGTGGATATCGATAATCGTTAAAAAGGCAAAAGTACTTTTTCCTCTATGCTTAGGACTTCTTAACAAATACCAATGCAAATAATTTGTAAGTAATCTAATATTTATTGATTCACACAATTGAATAAATAATACGACTGTAATAAAAATAATAAAAAGAACTTTTTAATCATTGTTTTCTTTGTTAACAGCTCGTTTCTCATTCTCTAATACGTACGAATTGTTGTCAGAATCCTTACGATGTCAAAAAAAGTGTAAGGATCCATCGACGCCAAAAGTTTTGGAACACATCCTCCATATTTCATATTTTCCTCGAGAAGATTTTCGGGCAAAGTCTAGGCGATAGTTTCTTATTAACTTGTCCGTTGATTTTTGTGCATCTCTCGATAGTTTACCTATGTTGTACCAAGAATATCCTTTGAAAAATAATGTTGCTGTTTGAAGTTTGTATTCTCAAATCGTCTTTATTGCAGTTGAATGTCCGCTTCCAATAGTTTGCAAAATGACGGAAAACCGGAGGTTCATTTTTCGCTATACTCTTGTTATAATGGCTGACTCATGACTGTTTTCGAAGAAACGTCGAACTATGTTGCCATCGTTAGTCCTTTCTAACCCTTCCTTTGGCATGCCAACAAGAAGTCCTAATATCTCTCCTTAAAGGCCTGTTGGATGGTAGCCTTTGTCTGTGCTTTCACCTCTTTGTCTTTCTGCTTATGGGCTTGCCAATGCTGTGTGTCACGTTGATACGACAAATACAAGCAGCGTTCGAAGAATCGAATACATGCGTGTAGAGTTAACAGTTGTAGCTTGAAATACTCTGTATTTACTGGGACACAGTATCAATGTTGTTGAACTGAGATGTTGTTTGGCTTTGGCAGAGATAACATCGTTAGACCGATTTCGCTCCAGCCAAAGAATTCACCTAGCCGTCTATCATCGTCATAAATAAGTTATACTGTACTGAAGCTCGGGTGACAAAGAGAACTCTTTTATATGGTGCAAGTTGTCTGGTTCGAGTTCATAATTTTCTATTTTCTTTAAAGACTTTTGTTCGGTTTCCTTAATAAATTCAAATTTCAGAGGCCCGCAATTCATAACAGAGGAGGGTTTGGAATTGTACAACTGAATCTGTACTTGTTGAGTTTGCGTGTTAATACCTGCTAATTGAAATGGAATAAGAGAGGTGAGGAATAAGTTTGTATCAGAAATATTCGGATCAGTGAATTTCATTTTGTACTGATTCTGACCTGACGTTCCATCGCAGCCCCATTTGTCAATGAAACTCATCTAATTTATCGATTTGTTCAAGGGCGTCTAATTGAAGCAATATAATTCGATCCACTGTGTGATCCAGTAAGCCTTAGAATTTAACCTCGGCCTTTGATTTAGTAAAAGTCAGATACTCGTTATGCGGATAATATGCTTTTGAATGTATTTTATACAAAAGAGTACGGCAAAAATATATTACTGCCTTTCTGTTTAGCCCAATTTTGTAATCGTTGATATTTGTTTCTCGACAATCCAATGTCAAATAGAAGAACGGCGCACAAATATAACTGGGCACGACGCAACTACAACACTGTTGCCTTTGACCTGAGACGAAACTTTAGAAAAAAAAAAAGACTGGCCGTTCATATTACCGAGGTTTAACAGAAACGTTACTATAGCCAACCTTCTATTTTAAATTTCTTAACTAGAAATTATTTTGGCCGTTTTCTCAAATTCTGACCTACCAAGCCCGTCTAACTTCTTTCAGGTTAGTTCGGGACAGAAGATCGTAGGGAACGCCTACGCGCAATATTACCCTCGCTAACTTCCGTGCGACACGAAGACGAGCAGTACCTTGAAACGAATGAGAGGGAGTATTTACTTTTCGTCTAAACTTATAACGTAATCGACGGAATATGGAATATTTAATGACTATTTGATTCATCGATTGTTTTAAATACATCAAATAGTCGAAATACAAAAAAAAAATACTTTTTGTTGGCCGTTGAGCGTAAAGAAAATTGATATTTCTGTTACAAAATAAACATTTATTCTAATAAAAATACTAGTGAATCCCAACGGTAATTTCTAAGTAAATATGCTAATAGACCACTTTAAATTTAAAAATCATTCTCAAAAATAAACTTTGATTCTGGTAAAAAATAAAAGTAACACCTTCAGTAATTGTAAATAAATAAACAAATAATTAAATTCAATTTAAATCAACAAAAACACCTAAAAGTCTACCAAAGGTGTTCAAACAGGCCTCCACTTTCAGCGAGACAATAACCCAGTCTATTGTAAAATACGGTGCGCGTATTTGCCAAAACTTCAGGGGTTATATCCCTATTAGCCCTTTCTATCATGTCCTCGCAAAACACCATACGTGTTTCCTGGTCTTCCGGAAAAATTTCTTGAGTTATTCGCAATTTATTCCGCTTAAAAATATTCCGAACTGTTCAAGCGTTCATATCAAGTTCTTCGGCAATTACGGTACTATTGCAAGGAAAATTAATTTAATATAATATATTGGGAAATTAGCTCTCGTCAAAAATAACAGTATAAAGATGACCATGTATGTCATCTTGAAGTTAGTGTAGTACTTCATATATATATATATATATATATATATATATATATATATATATATATATATATATATATATATATATATATATATATATATATATATATATATATATTGGTTTTACCGCTTATACAATCCCAACTCGTTACATACTTATTACGAACACAAGCCAAATTAACGTTCTCAAGCCCGGGCTTGGGGCTTGAAAACGTTCCTTTTGCCAGCGTAATCAGGAGAGTCATAAGATGCTAGGGACAAAATATTAGCTGGGCCTAAAATTGTGGTAGAATATCGAATTATATATTGATTTAATTCCGAAATTTATCGTGTAGAGGACGCTAGCGTCTGATCCGTATATAGTATGTAATTCGATTCGTTAGATCAACGTTCACAAGCCCCTAAAATTGGCAACCACGCAGTTTGTATAACAATCAATATATCTGTTGGTTTTACTGACTTTGTTAGACCAATTGTACTTTACCGACGGTCATAGACTAACTAGAATGATAATACTAAACCGTATCAATCATACAAATTATTTCTCCGTTTTAATGTTCTGAGAAAGAATAGAAAGTAACATTTTTACTTTCGAAAATAATTCTCAAAATTATTTTTATTTGCAGAGTACAAAGAATATTATTATTACATGGTTAGTCTAAAACTTCCATGAAACGTTTTTAAAAAATACGATTTTTGTCAATTTACAAAAAAATAGAGGAAGAGGTGGCCATTTTTTCTATATAATATTATTGATATTAAAGAAAAAAGTTATTATGTTTAAAGATTACTGTTATCTAATTTTGGAAATTGGTATACTTATTTATCATAATTAGTCTTTCATAAAATTTAATGACGATGTATCTATATATTTACTATTGGAGCTAGCGAGTTTTTTGTGTCTCATTTGCATCAGCGTAAAAGTGTATTGTTTTGGTTATTATGATCACTCTTAACCTGAAAAGTTAGTGCTACTAATGCACATTCAATCTAATTAATGAAAAAAACGGCTGCCAATCCGTTGACAGTTCAAAATACTGCTGCTAGATACATGTAAAAAGAGTTGAACACCGAGCTCATTTCCTTAAATTTAAAATTTATACCGGGCGAAGTTTCAGCATGATGCAGATAAACATTTTGGTATTTTTTTTATATACTTTCGACTTCACTTTTCACTGTTGAACTAGGTATGCAGTACGGACTTTTCGTAATAAAATAGATAACTAAATATACTTTCACGCTAATGCAAATTGAAAAAAACTGTCGAAAACTCCCGGGCTGCGATTCTATAAAAGTATAGGGAAAGAGAATGTCATATTAAGGATCTTCCATCTTTGTTCAGTCTGTAGTAACACATAAGTATGTCACTGTCCTAAAAGAGATAAGGAAAGGGAACGTCAAAACATATGCTTACAGAATTTGGTCTCCGGTCTAACTGAATTTTTAAAAACCTGGTTTCAAGCGACCATATGAGGATTTGTTAATGCAAAATAATTTCTTTAAAATTTTTGTCTATTTGTTTCTACTACTGCCACATGACATTAAACCCACTTAGATGAGACTTTAATAGTTTAAAAACCTATAATAAGACTCTAAATCGTGGTCCTATGAAGGCTAAAGGGGAGCATTAAAAGAAAATGCTTTTTTAACCGACTTCTAAAAGAAGGAGGTTCTCAATTCGTCGCGTATGTATGTTTTTTTTTATGTATGTACACCGATTTCTCCGGAACGGCTGCACCGATTTGAATGAAATTTTTTGCGTTATGTTCAGGAAGTTGCTGCGGTGGTCCCATATTTTTAAGATGAAATTGGTGCAGTAAAATCCAAGATGGCGCTTACAATGTGGCGGCCAAAAAAATTAATTTTGTCCGATATTGTCCAAAATTGGTATGGAGAAATTTTCGGGGTTATATCCAACGAATCTAAAATTATTTAAAAAAAATTCGGAATGGCGGATCCAATATGGCGGACAAAAAATTTAATTTTGTGCGATTTTCTCCAAAACTGGAATGGGGGAGTTTTCGAGGTCGTACATAACGAATTCAAAATATTTTTAGAAAATTCAATATGGCGGATCCAATATGGCGGACAAAAAATCAATTTTGTCCAATTGCTCCAAAATTGGTACGTGGGAGTTTTCGGAGTCGTACATGACGAATCTAAAATTATTTTTAAAAAATGCGATATGGCGTATCCAATATTGTGGATAAAAAATTAATTTTGTCCGATTTTTCTCAAAATTCATGTGGGGGAGTTTTTGGGATAGCACATTACGAATCTGATATTATTTAAACATAAATAAATATGGCGGATCTAAGATGGTGGATTAAAGATTCTACATCTCTCGATTTTGTCTAAAGTCAGTGTTGGTGGATTTTTGTTAGTGTTAATTACGAAATTAAAATATTTTTTGAACAACTCAATCTGACGGATTCAATATAGTGTCCTAAAAATTTTACATTTTTCGACTTTCTCCAAAACTGATATAGAGGGTTCTTGAGGGTGTAAATTAGGAATTTGATAGTATTTTTTCAGGATTCAGTATGGCGAACTAAAAATTTTATATTTTTCGATTTTGTTCAAATGTGGAACTAAATCGTTTTTGAGAATATAAATAGCGAATATAAAATTATTTTAAGAAAATCTAATATGTTAGATGCAATATGACCGTTTAGAAATTTTAAATTTCTGGATTTCATCTAAAATTGGTACTAAGGGGCTTTGAAGGGTTTAGATTTAGATTAGATTAAGACGCTAAAATTATTTTTTTGAAATTCAATATGGCGGATCCAATATGGTGGGTTGAAAATTTTACCTTATTCACATTTTTACAGATTTGATATTAGGGCGTTGGGGAGTGGTGTATTACTAATATGAAGTTAATTTTTTACAACTATTAGGTTGATAACATACAATATGAAGGACTAAAAATTTTACAATTTTCGGTTTTACCTAGAATTGATATTGCTTTGTTCTTGGAGCGTGTACAAACTCAATATGCAATATAAAATATATCGGGCTAAGAAATTTACGTCTCAAATTCTTTAAATATAAATATTGAAAGGTTTTAGGGCCTATATTACCAATCTAAAATTAATTTGAAATTTGAAATAGTGGATTTACTATGACAGACTAAATATTTGTTTGATACAATTTCATTGGTATTTGGAGAACTCTAAGAATCAAAGAATTTTTAGTGGTTCATTTTAGGGTGATTTACAATTCTGGATAAAATGGATACTTTTTTGCCACCTTGGAGTCATTGCGAGGTACACTAATCTCGATTGGCACTTAGTTCAAATAATTTATGAATATCATAATGAATTCAAAACTAAAAATCGAAAAATAAAATTTTTGTAAAAAAATTGAACCGACGTCCAAAAGTGCGCTAAAAAGGGAAAAATAACTAGAAATTTTTATATGAAATTGAAATTTTTTGAAGTCGGCGCCAAATTATTTCTAAATGAAATAAATAACTAATATATACAAATTATGGAAGAAAGCAATTGCAAATAAAATCTTTTTTAATCTGTTTATGCGAATCACTTTTGGTCAGGTATTAGTTTGGCGCCGACTTCAAAAATTTCAATTTCATGTAAAAATTTCTAGGTATTTTTCCCTTTTTAGCGCACTTTTAGAAGTCGGTTCAATTTTTTTATAAAAATTTTATTTAGCATTGAAATTTCACGTCGATGATTCGAATTCAATTTCCTGCTGGTTTTTTTGGCGGTTATTATTATTCTTTTTATATGAGGTTGAAATATTGAATTTATTTTTTTAATTAAAAAAGTTTAAAAAATAATTAATAAATAAAACACGTCAAAATATTTTTTATCTTTTAACAATTTTTCGGGAAATGCTTCCTTGCCAAGAGATTTGCAATTTTATGCAAAAAAAATTACGAAATTCGTTATTTTTGGAAATCTGAACCTTCAACATCAACAGAGATTTTTTTGATGTGAGCAGGTGGAGTTTGTGACGCTGAAAGTGGGGCTCAAAAATAACCCGTTTCAGACGTGATGCGTGAGCGTATACACAAGATGGTGGGTGCGGCCGCACAGACGCGCGCTATGAGGGCATATTTCACTTTCTTACCTTTTGAATTATTTTATTTCAAGTCGACGATTTTTATTTACTATGATATTACTTTATTGAAACTAATATATAATCTGTCATTTTATTTATTGTCTAAAGATAGCGCTCTATTTTATATTATTCATTGTTTTACCTCCAATAATATGATTATTTTCATCAATAACCCGATTTGTCGGGTAAAAATCATCGTCTTCCATAAAATGTTGTTTAACATTCATACAATTCTGTGATAAACGTGCGTATACTGCGCAGCATTCTAAATTCGAGGATACACAGATACAATTTTGTGTTCATTTTCCAGTGTATGAACAGACATATCTTTGTAGCATGTCCAAAGCTTTGACTTCAAAATAATTAAAGTCTAAACAGTTAGTTCCACGTTTTCAACTATGAGTTAATGGATCAAGAGATACAATATTACTGTTTTTGCTTGATCCTATTCATTTGTTTGCCATTTCGCTCTTAAATAATGTTGAACTAAGACCGGTTTAGAAGGTGGCAAGTTTTCATCAGATATTTTGTTTTTCAACGCGATATTGTATCTTAATTTTTTTATACATTCACAACAGTCTTTAAAGTTATTCTGAGAGTCATATTTTTGATAAGTACACTGTCAAAGTATTAAGTTCATCCCCTGCAGGTAAATTAGAAAATCTATTCAATTGATTATCTGCTAGTTTATTTAAAGCTTTGTACGACTTCTTTTTTCCAACGTCATATATGAAACTCTATCACAGCATTGATTTTTAAAATACTGTCACACTGAATTTTTCTAATATCGTTTGCAATAGTATGTACTGGAATAAATCGAGAAAACATTTCCAGTATTAAACCATAAAAGAAGTTCTTTTAAGAATCCATGATAAGATAAACACATCTGTGTCTGGGGATTTAACAATAATTTTAAACTTTTTATCGGAATCCAGCTCTTGTAACTGACAGGCATAAAATATAATCTTGGTATCTGCTTCTGTATGATCACACAAGAAATATGCATCGAAATATTGATCATTTTCCATAATAACATATGCTCAAATGCTCCAGAAATGATTAACTTATTCTGTATTGGTTACCGATTAATTTTTTTATATAATTTTCAATAAATTCCACTAAATTTGATTTACTTGTATCATTACTGCAGAATTTTTTAAAGTTTCATGTAGATTGACCTCTAATAATTATATATTCTTTGTTTTCGCTATCATTTCCATACCTCCGAATTCGTTCCAACTGTTCTGGATTAACCGTTGTGCTGTCGTATCGATGATAAATCAAGTGAATTTCATCAACTCGATCAAGTCTGTGTAATAATCCATTCATAATTTTATTAGTTAAATTACCATTCAATTATTAAAATGATGTAATTCATTGTTTCCATTCAGTATCAGAATAACTACCTAAGACATTTGTAGTCATAGTTCATCTTGAAGTAGCAAGTTCTTTTTGAGTCATTTCTGTGATTCCAGTCTCTGATTTTGTACTCTTGATTACTGTCATTTCAGTTGTTATATCTGAGAATAATCCCGAAATGCTTCATTAGTCAAATTAACATTGAAGTATCCCTTTAAAAACTGTTATTTGGCTTCGGTTGGTAGCATAAGGATAATTTCAAAGCACAAAAAGTCCCACATCGTAATTCGGTTTATCGCAAATAAAGAAAAAAGGAAGCATATATAAGTGAGTGGAAACGTATCGGCTCTATCGGCTCAAATAACTCTAAATTTGAATTTAAGATTCAAACCAAAATTGAAAATTTTCAGATTCTTCACTTCCTTCTTTTCTATATTTGTCAAATAATGTCATAAATGTATTACTTCTATCTAAAGAAAGTTTTTCTAAACCATATTTCTTATATGTACTTGTTGAATAACTACTGTAAACGTTTCGATATTTTTTATCAGAACCGCTAGAGTTTCTATTTTATTATTTTTTTAGTTGATCAAAAAAATGTTCTATCAATAACTGCATCAGCCTATCATATATTAAAATTAATTCTCGAATGACCCCTCCAAAATTCTGTCTACGGTATTTCCAGCAAAAACTTTAGATTTGGCTAGCATATCTCTTATGCCACAACTTCCCCAAATTTTGCTGAGGCATTAAATTGCACACCAAATAGTATGAAAAGCGCCTAAACGAGTAACAACATTTTTTAATTTATTACTCATCAAATTTGACCAGCTGAATTAATGTATACAACTGTTGCTCAAACGTTTGAATAGAGTATTTTTGACCGCAAGCTTCCGTTCAATTATAGTATATATTGTATTAAAATCAATTGTTTTTTTATTAAGAGATAGTAAATTCTGAGCAATAGTGACTGCATTTTTTATTTCTTCAAAGTAAGAGTTAGAGGTTATTTAATTCGGTATAATTCGCTTTTCTTTTTTTCATTCTTAAAGAAGGTTTCTCGTGCAAATGACCTTAATAGCACACATACATAAAAATTATTATAATTGAGAAGAATCGATTTTACAGAAGATTTGGCATCAACAAAATTTAGAATACAGGTACATAGGTTTAATTCGTTGTGCATGTGATTTACTTTAGGATTTTGGTAACTGAATACCCTAAGTCTATATTACATGTATATTATTATAGTATTCCCAACATTGGTATGTTTGTCTTATATGTAGCATTTACCTTTAAAATTAAACTACTTATTTGTGGGGGTTTCTTTATTTAATTATTATAAATTAAGCTAGATGCCAAAATATCGTCGTCTTAACCAATACAGAATTGTATTCTCTACAAAAGTGAAGTTAACGAAACTGTTAGTTTCAATTTAAAAATTTAGATAAAATGCCCAAATGTAAAAAATACCAATCAAAATGACCAGATTTAAAGAGAAAGGAATATTTCTACACAAAGATTTTATATCATTATTCTTTGCTGTTTAATATTTTACATGGCGTAAAAACGGCAACACTGGCGGGTCTGAATCACTGGTAAAATGATACGAATTTGATATACTGGGCTTTAGTTCGAGATAAGTTGCAATTGGCTCATGAACGTTTCTAATATAATACGAAAAAAATTTTTTTTTAATTTGCTTACCCCTCTCAATAGTAATTGGTTTCATGAATAAAAATAATCATACAACGCATATTTATTTGCTTCTAATATAATTTTTTCTGGGTGGTCTATGGTGGTCTGTAAAGTAAAATTGGTCTGGCAACGACGTAAAAACCTGTATATATATATATATATATATATATATATATATATATATATATATATATATATATATATATATATATATATATATATTCAGATTAGAGGAAGACATAACTATAAATACAGAAGTTAGAAAGCCGAGAAAGCAGAAATGGGATTAGAAGAAAAAGACAAGAATAATGTCATCTGAGCTATACTTATTGGTAAGTCGGATGTATTCTGACCATAAATTAAAATTTCTTTAGTGTTCCTTTCATGTTATAAGATTTTTTTGCGCCATTTTGACAAAACGTTCAAAAACTTTAATTTAAAAATTTGGTTTTAGCAAGATGACGTCACAAGTCACATATCTAATTGGGCAATTGAAGTCGTTCAAGGATTATTCCCATATAAGGTGATTTCAAAAAGAGGCTACATTAAGTAGTCCCCTTGGAGTCCTAATTTCATGTCACTGGGTTATTTTTGGTGAGGTTACTTTAAAAGTAAAATATATGAGAATAATCCAGTTGACATGCACAACACTAGGTCAATATTCACTAATCTGTCGTCTTTTCTATAGTTTACATCAGCTGTAGTTGATAATGACGGTCAGATTGATGTAATGTTTAAAGACAAAAAAAAAACCTTCGTCAATATAAGCCACCATGTGACTATTGCAGAGCTTGCTAAATTTGGCTGCACAGATCAGTTTGTACAGTTTTTAGATTTTTACTTAATAAGAGCGTTTTGAAACTTTTTTTAGGGTACCTCAGGTTCTAACATGTGGCAGCTTTTATTTTCTATATTCATAAACGACAACGCTATAATAATTGATGTTGAATTTCTGCAGTTCGCTGACGTTTTTAAAATGTATACCCAAATTCAGTTGAAAGAGGATTGTTAATAACCAATGGTTATTAAATGAGAGTAAACGTTTAGTAATATCACAAAATCTTTACTTGTTTTTATAGTTATCAGATAAATAACGACTTAGGTAAAAAGTTAATGTAGCTCAGGGTTTAGGTGCTGTTTTAGATTTAAAACTTAATTTCGGTTAATAGAATAGTATCTGAAACTAATCAAATGCTAAGTGTAATGAAGCAGTTATCAATAATCTTTGCTTTCGATTTTAAAAGTGCGTACAATGCAACGGACATCGTTTAGATAAAATTCTTTTCAGCTCGGTATTTTCTATCGACTACCTTTATTTCCGTAAAAAAATATCATAGTAACTTTCGGTATTTCATTTATACCTCCTTTTCGACACCGTTATGAAACACGTTACAACCAGAAATATATGTTTTATTTTCTACATAGCTGTATTTCATATTTTTCATATTTATCTAGATAATCTTCAAAATTTCTCAAATATAAATAACCGATAAATTTACATTTCTTGTAATTCTATTTTTAACTGCCCTAAAACAAAAATAGTTCCTGTAAATTTTTAACCACGTCTCCCTTGGTGCCATACTACTAGAGAGTGTCACATAGATGACATTGGATCTTATGAACAAACGTGAAATGTCAAGCCAATCTCTCAAATAGTTCTTTTCTACATCAATTTGAGGTAGACGTGTTTTGCCATGTTTCTTAAAAATGGAAAAATTGGAAATTCCCGCAATGATAAATTATTTATACAAAAAGGTTTGAAGGGAGATGAAATTCATACCGATATGGTAAATGTATTAGGGAATGATGCTCCCCCATAAGCAAAAAGTATTTAATTAGCTTATTGAATTTAAAAGTGGTTGTACAGACATCAGTGATGAGGCACGCAGTGGACGTCCACCAACTGCTATCAATGAAATAATTATTGATTGTTTACATGATATGGTTTTGAAAAACAAACGAATAACTTCGTATGAAACTGCCGAGGCTGTGAATATCTCAAATAAATGGGTATTTCATATTTTGAAGAATGATTAGGATTCAGAAAACTATCGATAAGGAGGGTGCCGCATTCGTTAACTTTGGATTAGAAACGCACTCGAGTGAGACTTTCGCAACATTTCAATCGATTTACAAAAACAAAACTGATTTTGTGCATTCATAACTATAAATAAGACTTGGGTTTACCACTATGATCTTGGACTGCGACCACAAACCGCAGAGTGGACTGAACCAGGTTGTTCTGACCCAAAGCGGGGTCAAAATCGTCCAAAATGGTCATGGCATCAGTTTCTTGGGATGAGAAAGGAATATTGTTAATTAATTACCTGCAAACCGATAAAACAATTAACCGGAGAATATTAGTGTAACCTTCAAGATCAGTTGAATGTGAAAATTCGGGAGTAAGTACCTGGTTTAGAGAGAAAAATCATCTTTCAGCAGGACAATGCACAAAAGCGTTTTGACGATGGTGAAAATCACTGAATCACAGTGTTGACTGCTTGGGCATCCACCTTATTCACCAGATTTAGCTCCCGACTCCCATCTGTTCCCAAAACTCAAGAGATTTTTGTACAAAAAGCGTTTTTCAAGAAGCCATTGCAACCGTAGAGGGGTATTTTGAAGGTCTTCCGGAAAATCTCTTCATAGATGGGATAAGTCAATTGGAGAATCCCTGGGATAAGTGTATTTAAATCAAGGGATATTATACTGAAGAATAAACACATTTTCAATCATTAACTAATGTTGTTTCATGTATATTCTAAAAACTTCTCAAATCGGCTAGTATTTCAATTTCCATTTTATTTTTTTGAGAGTTAAAAGAGTTTGTGTTCGGCTTTAGCCACGTCCTCTGAAACTTTTGTCAATTTCCTTCCGACTCTTCTAAAAGTTGGTGCTTGGGTTCAGTTTTAGTCATGTGTTTTTAAATCTTTATTAGTTTCGTCCAAACTTTTCTGCGATTCGAACTTCGTATTCGGCTCTAAGCATATTTTTCTAATTTCACTAAATAATGATCTAAATCTCCGCAAGCTCAATTTTATAAAATAAATCTTATCTTTCATGAAGCCAATTTACTACAGAATGTTAGAGTTGAAATTGTTTAAAAGTCTTTTTAAGTTTCAAAAATGATATTATTAATTAAAATAAATTAAAAGTTTTTAAATGTTCATCATTTCAATATAGTCCATGTTCTCTTTATATAAAAGTAATATAAATTAAGATAAATTAAACTAATTTAAATGTTCTTTATTTCAATATTATCGAAAAAAGCAAATATTTACAAATAACACCATAAATAAAACTTTAGAAAAAATAATGGTAAACGTAAAGATATATTCTTTTTGGAGTTTGCCACCCGCGTAGATTTCAATTCTTTTGTCACTGAAGCACACTGGAAAAAATTTCGCTATTTTTCACATTAACCTTACGATTACTTTATTACTGGGTGGCATAAAACTTTTTTTTTTGGTGAAAAGTAATAAATTTCAAATCATGCTATCATTATTTCAATGAAGCCCAGGCTTGAAAGTTTAGCAGGTCATAAATTTAAAAAACTTCTAATCTTACACGAATTAGAAAATATGATTACAAAATAATTATCTCAAAAGTCTTCTTAATCTAACCTTGTGTAACAACCAAACTAGAAATAATAGTAAAAAATAACACACACACTAGAACATTTATATATGTTGATCTAATGTGTCGCAACTGTAGCAGTTAGATTTATAAAAGTTAGGAGCATCATGAAGCGGTGAAAAGACTATACATAGGGACAGTATATTAAAGGTGTTAGGACAAGGAAACTGCAGAGACGAGTATAAGAAGTATTGAATCGAGTCCAAAGCAACACTAACAAAAAAGTAATTATCCCTAATAACAACAATCTAAGGAACAAACTTAATGAGAATATCGCTAAATACAGACATCTGGAGGTCGGAAAGAACCGGCGTAACACCGAAGACTATTCTGCTTAATATCAAGGGATTAGGTCTTAGTGAATACCTGTATAAAGCTATGCGACTTGGGACCGCTGGAACTGTCCGGAAGTTTATGGGAAATGCAGAGGACCATAAAATCACCTAGGGCTCGACAATACAAAAAGAGCCCCCATAGAACTCCATCCTTATGATATTCGAGTATATCTGGGATGAATGAATGCTCCTTGGAGGAAGTGTGAAAGCTGTTTGGCAACGTCTATGGGATAATAACAATAATAAGCATCAGCACGAGAGCCAAACAACATCAAGAACTCCACTCATCCAAGGTGCTGTGCAGAAATCTCAATCACCGCTCACTCAAGACGACCAAGACAGTGCATGAAATAGACTGTGTCTATGAATAAGTTAATAATGCATTTAATGCAATTCATCTAGGATAAGAGATGATCAGCTACAGATAACCACTACATGCCGAGTTCTGCAGAGAGTACCCATACGCATAAGTGTCGCAAAAGCGAATAGCAGACTAATACAGGGTTATTCTAAGAAATAAATTAATCCCAGAAAAGCGACTTAACATCATAAAAATGGAAATCGAAGGAGAGATCAGAGGCACTAACGATAACTATGAACAAGTCGCTGAATCTGAGCTAACGCTGCACACTACCAGAAACCACCCAGAAATAAGTAAGGCACGAAATAAATATGATTACAAAATTATTATCCCAAAAGTTTTCTTAATTCAACCTCTTGTAGCAACCAAATTAGAAACAATAATAATAATAATAACACACATACTACAATATTTACATATGCTGATCTACTGCGCAACAACTGCAGCATCTAGAACTATAGAGGTTAGGATCACTATGATGTAGCGAAAAGACTACCCAAGCCCACAACCTAGGATCCCATAATGAGAAAAAAAGAGTTAATTAGAAGATCCAAAATCTTCGAAAGGAACTTCATAATTGGAAAGTCCTGAGTCTTAACCATGTTCAGAACTACTGGCTTAAAAAGTTCTGGAGTATGCATCAATGAGCCATTGTTTGGATAAATGATGTTTTGCTTGATTCACAGAAATTATCATTGTTTCTTACACAAGGAGTCACGTATCTTTTATCAAAAGAACAGCATAATACACAAAATTTCGCCAAATATCGGCCAATCACCTACCTCAAACGTTGTATAAGGCGCAATGGGTTGAAAGGGGCAACTTATAGATTCGGTCATCTGCAATCAGGCCTATATCAATCGGAGGAACCTTTTCACTATCTACGGGGACTACTAAAAGGTTCGACTCAGTACCATATAACTGGCTAGCAGCTATACTGAGAATATATAAAATCGATGTACATATTGTATCTTTCTTAGACCACCTCATATCAATGCTATTCAGCCTTGATAAATGAAGCATTTTAAACATAACTAAAGGAAAGGGGGCATTTGAGATGCAAAACGATCAAACCCTTGGGGTAATGGAGACAGAACAGACATAAATACTTATGCATAAAGTAGAAACAAAACAAATGAAGACTGAATTAACCAATAAGTTCATAGAAGGGGTGAGGAAGATACTAGGAACCAAACTACACTATTTAAGGCGCTCAACACCTATAGGTGCTCTAGATTCAGTTACTCTTTTGGAATAACAAAATGAAGCAGGGCGAACACAGAAAGTCTGCAAAGGAAAGTCAAAACACTACCGATAAAGGCACATAAACATCATTCTCGTAGTGTTACTGAGCGAACAATGTCACCAAGATACCAAAGAGAAAGATAATTGCAATTGGATCAATAACTAACAAACTTACGCTCATATTTTCACAGGTTAGTAGAGTCTTCTGTGTTGCACCGGGTAATAAGCAAGGCAGACGACTCAACACCGTTGCAGTTGAGAGATCACTGACTTGTCTGGCTACAGAGCCCCTTTATGGACGACATGTAAATTACGGTCACCAGAAAAATGTCGAAGAACCAGCGTCGAACTAATGGTAGACGTTAGGGCAAATGTTTCATGAAACTGAAGGCTTTATATTAACTCTCCAAGATCAGATCATCCCAAAGAGCAAATATTTGAAATACATAATCAGAGATCCCTCAGTCCAGAACTACATCAGAGACAATTCAGCATATAACAGGAGGATGCCAAACATTTGCCGCATCGGAGTGTAAGGAGAAGCACGATTCAGCCGCCAAGACCTTTCATCAAGAGTTAGAAGAAAAATTCAAACTGTTGCAGTAGAGAAAGTATCATAGTAACTTGGGCCTTCAAAACTGAAATCATACAGCATAATTATTACATCACCTCTCTGAACCATCAAACTTTGAATATGTATGCCACTATTAATTTTTTATTCTAAATGTTTTTTTTTATTCTAAATGTTTTTTTATTCTAAATGTTTCGGGAGGTGAATGCTGAGATTTCATAAATAGGTTATCTTCGAGCTCCTCTATACTTATGCACAATTTCAAATAAATTGGTATTTCAGGGGTTGTTGGTTTATGGCATTAATGGTTTTAATTGTGATAAGATTTATATACACAGGTAGAAAACTAAAAAAAAAATCTGTACATAAACAAGATTGAAGGGCAATAAAGAGCAATAGGGCCGCAAAAACAGCTGCGGATAAGTTTGAAGGATAATTCACTAAAAACGGAGAATATTAGAAATCTTACTTCAAATCAAGTTGTGGTCGATTTATATTAGAGCTGCCGACGTTTTGCTTAATTTAAAAGCTTACTTGGTCTTCTTAGTTCGTAAAGAAGGTTTTAATTAAAGCGCAACATCAATAATTAAAACCTAAGATGGAAAGCACAGAAAATTTTATATCAACTAAATATTTACTCGTCTCCGAGTGCGTGGAAAGGATTTTGTAAATACTGATTTTTAAGCTTTTTTCCATACATATGTAACTTTCACCAAACTAAGCGTTTTAAAAAAAAACACGTAAAAAAATCTTAATTTTGAAGAACTAAATTAAAGTGGTCTTGAAGTCGATTTTTAAAGTCATGTTTTTTCCACATATAAACCCTAACTTGTAATTACAGAAATAGAAAATACGGAAAATTTTACGTTCAGCCATATAAATACCATGGCGTGTGTATGGGTGCGTGCTTTAAATGTCATCTGGACGTTATCTGAAGATCAAATGTCTTTTTTCAATGAATGTGTAGCATTGGCCGATAATTCGGAAACTAAGGACATTAGAGAAAAATGCAAAGTAAAAAAATTGTAGGAATTTAAACGTGGTGACGTTAAGGTTGAACATTAGATAACGACATAAGTCAAATTTTGTATGAAAAAAGGGTGAATACATGGTTGGACGCGAAAATTTTCCATTCCTGCAAATAAAAAATGGGGGTTCCCATTTGAAAACACGGTCACTTTTAAGATCAAAGAAAAGGTAGTTGTTGACGTCCCCCTTCGGACTCTATAATATTTGGGTGCTTCTTTTTTACATGACAGATCATATATAATAATACATACAAAAACTTGTACTGTTAACTTACAGACACAAATAACCTTAGAAATATTTTATATAACTTAATTGTTAATTATATCGCTTTTGATAGTTTAAATTTAAATTAGGTGTCCTTCTGCTACAATTAAGCAATATTAAAGTTTGTTGAGTATAAGGTAACACGCTTCATTTTATTTTGAATACTGAGCAAAATTGGCAGCTCCGGGTATATATATATATATATATATATATATATATATATATATATATATATATATATATATATATATATATATATATATATATGTATTTAATTTTCAGTTTGTATTTTCCAAATTGTTAGTATCACCATAACATATTTTTAGCCTTGATGAAAAATTAATAAAGCGTTAGCAATAAGTCTGTTTCTTTGAATATCTTTCGATTAACGTTCTTGAACATCTAAACAAACATAACACGATAAGTCCCAATATAATTAACGCTCTAACATCATTTTATTTCTGTATGTACTATTCAGTTTCTGAAAATTCTATAAAATACTTATTTTTTGCTCTATTACCTTTTACAACTCATTTTTACTTCAACTCGATCATTGAACAATTAAAAATTAAACGGAACTGAACGGTTTATTATATAACACATTCAAGATTACGCTGTTTCAGGAAGGACAAAAAATATATGAGGAAAAAAGAAAGAGTTTCTGTCTTGATTTGCCGCCCTATCTACGGTTTTTATGCGGTAGTAGAAAGTTGCGGTCCATAAATTCGAATAAGTAGTGAAACGATACACAACAACAACAGTGCCACACTTGCCAAATCTTGTGTCATTTCAAGTATTTTGGAACAGTTTTCATGGTGTGAATTCTACAAAGATTTTAGAAAATAGTTTTGGTACTGTAAATGTTTTTTATATTAGTCTCGGGTTGTTTATTATGTATAACATTTAGTATATTTCAGAATAACAGATAAATTTATTAACCAATTTTGGGTTTATACATATTTTAGAATTTGAATGCAAGATGTAAATGCCAACTGCTTATTCCTGTATAATAACAAAACTCGTTTAATGCCAATATTTAGCCTAAGTCAAGTAAAGAAAATATTAATTTAAAAGGGATACCCTAACTAACAAGTGACAAAAAGTAAAGTTGCATGGTTTAAACAACATTCATGGACAGAAAGTTAAAAAAAAATCAGATAATAAGATTAGTTGCCTACTTCGATTCCAATTATTTACATATGCATTTAAGCAAAATATTAATTTTACTTCAAATTTTTACTATATTCAAATTAAACATTTCAAACTTAAAACAAAACACATTTTGCTATACTGTAACTTCCTCAGATGCTGTACAATGAATAAACAACATTTACTATAATTTTTTCTTCATCTAAGGGCTATATAGATTTATGAGTTTTTTTAAGTACCTTCAACATTATTGATGTTTATTAAATATTAGTGGGATAAGTTCAATAATGAGGAATTATTTAAATCGATTTGATCATTAAGTAAAATATCTTTTTTTTTTTGGTTTGTTTATTTCCAAGATTCCAGTAAGCTTAATTGAATATTTTATTGCCAGTTTGTACAAAAAAATTTCACCCAAATGATGAATGCATTGTACCAAATGATTTGATTAATCAGAGTTTGTTTTTTCTTTAATAACACTAGAATAATGTTCTTTAATGTTTTTCTGAAATATTCTGTCTATTTAATCAATTTTATTAAAAATCTGGCGAACATAAATTTAATTAAAATTGTAATAAAGTTAAAATTGAAAATAAAATGGTAAACATTAAAAAACGGAAATAATAACTTTTTGACCTGTTTCTCAAGAATTAATTGAAATATGTTTACAAAAATTGCAACAATGGAACTGGGCAGAGCTTTTTGTTGCGGTGAAGACAATGTTAATGTGGCAATCGATAAAAGTCAAGACACACCATTCTCATAAGTAAAAAAAATGGTTTAACTCTGAATTAAAGGCATTAAGAGAAAATACAACATTTTCAACACATCTCACATAGGGAACTAAAATTGATATAAAAAATTAAATAAATAACGCTAGGAAACCATATAAAGAAAAATTAGACCAACAAGAAAGGAACAATTATTGTTCATATCTCAGCAGATGATTTCAACAATTATTTTATGCAGATGCCATTAACTCTTATCGGAGCAGAACAAGGTTCAAGAAATAATCTAGACCCAGAAAAAATGACATTCTTAACGCATGTAGATTCGTAAATTATTTAGAAAAAAAATATCTTATACATAAAGCCCGATTTAGTAGAAATCTCTCGAACTTAAAGGCACTTGTAGAATTTGTGACGGATATAGTCAGAGCCTCTGAGAGACAGTGACAGTAACCTTTTAAGACCTTTCGAAGGCGTTTGACTGTGTCTCAACAAAACTCTGCTAAATAAATTAAACATTGCGGAGTCAGAGAAAACGCGTTTAAGTTTATGGAATCTTATGCAGCCGCTAGAAGCCAACTTGTGGAATGTTATGGTGTTTGGTCATCAAGTCTACCTGTTAATAATGGAGTATCTCGTAATTCTAGGCCCAATAATTTTTACATTATATGTGAATGACTTCTCCTACAGTAACATTAAAAATAATACGACTTTATATATTTCCTAAAAAAAACAAATAACTTTCCGGAAATATTATTAATATGAGTTTAATCAAGTATAAAGACTGGTTTTAGCCAACAAATATTTCATCCTGAAAAACAAGTACACTGCAGTTTTCACTGAAAAAAAGTATCTGAAAACAGTACCATTAAATTTATCGGATTATAAATCAGAATTAACATTTAAAGACCTTGTAGCAAAACTAAGCTCTTTATTATCTAGTGTTATTTTTTACTGCATATGGTAAAACAGTACTCATCTCTTGATGCAATGAGATAAGCTTATTCCATAGCAAATTAAGCTTAAGTATTTTACTGTGGGGTAGTACAGTGAATTGGCCTACAATTTTTAAACAACAAAAAAAAAGCTATACGGGTGATTGTCAATATTTCATAAAGGCACTCCTGCCCTGCACATTTTAAGCAATTAAATATTATGACTCTGCCAGCACTCTACATCCATCAGTGCCTATTATATGCCCATAGCAACTCAAATTTGGCAAGACATGAAACCATACATAACCAGAGAGAAAATTATTATATCAGGTCACACTTTTTCCCTCACCTGAAGAAGCTATGTTGTCTCTGCTATCAAATATTTTAACCACTATCCTGCTAGAATCATGAGTCTGTCAATCAATAAATGAATAATTGAATCTAAGAAAATCTTACTACTAATTAGTCCATACAAGGAAACATTATTTCAAGACAGATTTATTGTAATGTTATTTGTTTTGCGAGTGTTACTGGTGATGTTTGTTTAAACTATATATTTCGTTTAATGTTTTCTATATATTTTTATGTCTTGTTAGTGTGTACGTCAATAGAGTTTACCGATTATAGTAGTGAGTGATTAAGCTTATTATTACTAAGCCCTTACTTTTTTTGTTTTAGATGGTTGACGATGTAAAAACAATGTGGAGGTTTTTATGATTTGTATTAGTTAGTACGCACATAAAGCATTTATTATTATTATTATTATATAGCTCAAACAACTTGCCTTGTTGAACAGACCTACGAGTAAGGTCTATATCGATCATCGACAATTTTAGAAGTGGTAGTTAGACGAAAATAAAGATAGCAGTGAAGAAAAATCATAAAATTTGGTATTTTGTAAAAATAACAAAGTCCAGCTGAAAATAGGCTAATGCTGTTTTTAAAAATAATTGGGTAAGCTGCTACTTTTCAAACGATATTTTTTCAGCAAAAACGCTATTATGAGTCAATAATTTGTACTTGCTACATACACGGTATAAATCAATCTAAACAAAGCCGAAAAGTATCTTCGTTGTCAAATTAATTTAAAAAGAACACAGAATTCAAGAATATCTAAGTAATTTTAACAACTGCTGGTGTTAATCGAAATTTAGATAAATATCATCAACTTTAATAATAACAGTAGTGGTTATAAGACTTAATTTGTTCAATTGTATTAAATCAAAACAAAAATAAAATTTAGAGCAAAGTGGAAGATTTATGTAAAAACAAAAAATAATACAAGTGAAATTATTTACTTATTAAACTTATTTGAAATTATAAATTACATTTTAGTCATCACAGTTGCGACAACATGCTCTATTTTTCATCATATTAAGTAATATTAACACATGATTTAAAAAAAAATGGAACCAAAAAACTGATTTAAAATGTCATTCCAATATTCTATCAATTTTAAATAAAATTCTAAATGTACTTACCTTGTCCGGATTACGGCTCCACAGATTGACCTTATGTCCAGAATTGATAAGATTGTTCACCATGCCAGTTCCCATGATGCCCAGGCCCAGAAAACCGATCTTGTATTTGGTCGGTTCGATGTTCTTACTTTTCAACAGCTCGGAGATATTACCCAGATCCATTTCTGGAGGTTCCTGTAAACATATTATAAACATAACAAGGAAAGTTTTTTTAACTAGTCAAGTTAACTAGTGTCGATCCTAATTCAGAACAACAAACAAAATCATAACATTTTCGATTTTTACCGATAATAAAGCGACATCTTAATTGCGGTGTGAGGACGGTTAAATTAGAGGTAAGTATTTTTCTACTGAAATTGTCAATTTTTCCGAACTTGCTAAAATATTAACAAATATGGAAAAATCATTAAAAACTAATTTTCAAAACATCTCTAAAGTTAAAAATTTTAGAAAATTTTTTTTATAATGAATGTTTTTTTCTGTACAAAGTGATGTTAATTCCTTGTTAACTTCATGTAATACAATACTATTTTCCGGTCCATGTTAATATAAAATTCTTTTTGATATAAGTATTTTATATTTCCCAAGTTGCAAGCCCTTATTTACTCAAAAACTATTTTATCCAACTGCCTACTATAAACTGCTAGGAATAAAGGATAAAAAAGAAATACTATTTCAATTTAAGGTAACCTTAAAAATTCGACTAAGCCCTGCAAATCTTTTATTTATACTTTATTACAAAAGTTTTCTTTACATATACCAGGTGACCCAGCATTCAGTTAGTCTATATTATAAATGGATCGTGTGAGCTTTCAAAATTCCCGCCAAATGAAAAAAAGGTCACACGGCGCGGGAACAAGTGAGTTTTCGTACATATTTATTTACAGCTGTAGTTTTTAATTATCTATCTTCAAAATTACCTAAAAGTGTTTTAATTGGTGATTGCCGTACTACATCAAACATTAGATATACCTGCTCAGTTTTTATTAAGAACATTCTAAAGTGTTTATTTACTTTGGCGTTCAAAGGTACGTTATTCATTATAATTATTACATAATTTAAGTTTTCGCCACAATAAACTTGACTAAAAATTTTCACATTAGGTATTCAGGAAGTTAACTTAAGTAATCGACAGAGTCCTATCGTATTTTTTATGACGAATGGGAAAAGAAATATTGTTTTACTGAAAACAAGGTGCAGAAACATATATGTTTACTTTGCTTTACCACAGTAGCAGTGGAAAAAAATATAATTTAGAAAGGCATTATAAGCAAGATCATAATAATTTTGAAAAAGAGTATCTTGTTGGTAGTGCCATAAGAGATTTGTTAAAGAACACAAACGACGAGCTTGAATCTATGATCAAAACATCTTACGAGATTTCTTTGCTTTTAGCGAAAAAGGAGAAGCATCTTTTAATGGAGAACTTGTTAAACATACTTTGACAATCTTTACATAAAACTATAATTACAAAACATCAAAGCTAAAGCCGACAGCCACACTTTCGCGAAACACTGTGACGAGACGGATAGAGGAGATGTCAGTGATAGCGATCAAATTCAAGAAATCGTAACAAAGTGCAAATACTTGTCATTGGTGTTAGATGAAACTTGCGATTTAACGAGTAGTTCTCAGTTGGCTTTTTTTAGACATTGCATTGATGAAAATTAGGATGTATTTCAAGATTTACTAGAATTGTGTCAGCTGGAAACTACAATTCAAGGAAAAAACATTTTTGCGAAAATTATGGAATGCGTTGAAAAAAGGGTTTACCATGGGATAAAATATCTGCACTGATGACACACCTACAATTTCTGGAAAAAACACTGGTACCGTAGCTTTATTACAAAATTACTAGGATCGAATATATTCGTATCATTGCATCATACACCAGGAAGCGTTGCGTGCAAAAGACACAAAAGTGAATATTTTGGACCTTAGATACGTGCAAAAGCTCTTTCCAGGCGTCAGGATTTTATTTGAAGAAGAAATCAACGAATGTGGAAAGTTAGAACTGTTCTGCGCTGTGCAATTGCATTCAAGGGGCAACATGTTGAAACATTTCTTCAATTTAGAGAATAGAAGTTGGAATTTTTACAGAAAAAAGGGACGTTACCTTTAAAAACTGATTTACTAAAGAATAAATTCTGGTTGAGTGATCTTGCATCTCTTGTTGACATTACCAGTTACCTTAATATTTTAAATCTCAAATTACAAGGTAAAGATTGTTCATTTTCTACTCTGTTTACTTGAATAAGCGGATTCAAAGCTAAATTAAATCTATTTTCAATTAATTTAGTCAACGAAAATACTGGCCTTTTTTCCACAACGCTTAAACATCGTCACTATCAATTCTATAAATCTAAAATTAGATGCTTATTACAGTCGTTTGAGAGCAGATTCCAGGACTTTGAAAATACAAAACAAAATTTACAAATTTTTGTGAACCCTTTCACAATCAGTTTAACTGAAGTAATCAGTTATCCTGTAAATATTCAGTTGGAACTCACTGAACTGCAAAATCATTTTGCACTAAAAAATCTTTTTACAGAAAAATTATCTTCGAAGTCACAAAATTCTTTAAAAAAAATAGAGATTTCTGGAATTGGTGCCAACAGAAGACTTTCCTGCAATAACTGACCTGGATTTTCAATTTTTAAGTAGTTTTGGACCAACATATCTTAATGAAAAGGTCAACATCTGATCCGACTCCTAACATAGAAAAAAAATTAAGACTGAAACAATTTCAGAAATCACATTGATGGCACCAATTACTTAGATTAACATTTTGATTTTTGTTACAAATAATTTTGTTTCTTTATTTGGCAGAAAAAGCTGTATATTTTATTATTTTAATAAACGACAATTAAACTTCAGAAGGTTGTATTTTCTTGTTGCACAAGACTAGTTTAAAGCTTATTGGTATTTAAAATAACAAAAATGGGAATGGTCAGAGGTCAATGGCCTGCCAGTGATCTCTTATCCCTTAATTTGGACCAACTGTTAAAAAATTGGACAGTTTTGTTTTAGTGTATTCAAATTCTATATAATTTCTCTAAACAATCTTTACCTATTTATTACTTTCATGACCTAAAAGCAAAACTTATGACAGGTATGTCATCGTTTCACTTGAAAACGGCTAGAGATAACTACTAGCCGAAACGTCGTGATATTCAACAAAAATAAAGACAATGGAAGTCCAACGTATAGCTACTTGTACTTCAATAACAAAATTTTTCGAATTTTTTCTGCAACCTTTTATTATGTAAATATACAGTGTTCGGAAAAAGGACGCCAACCCATTAACCATAATCTTTTGGATCTAAAAAATTGAGCTTATTTCCTATTTTTACAATATGGCGACGTCCCGAACGATAGAAATGAACCAAATTTTTTTAATGACTTAATTTTTCCATTACCTTTTATTTTCTCCAATAAAAAAGTACTGTTATGTTTTTAAAATATTTTATGATAAATAGCGAAAATCAGTATTTTTACAGTATTTATTGTTAAATGCCTTTCCTCAACGAGTTTGCGTTTTCCCGTTCGCAGGCCCATATGGCAGTGTTCCATGCTTTAAATTAGCTCATTTTTTTTTAAGGAATATATTTTACTCATATCTTTAATGCTTCGAAATAAAGCAGAGATAGTTTTACTAATTTTCAAAATATTTATTACTTTAATCCAGAAATTGCGTTTGTGGATCAATGGAGAGGTATTCAGGAAGCTAGAAATAAACCAAATTTCTTAAGTGACTTTATTTTTCTATTAACTTATATATTTCTAAATAAAAAATAGGTCTTTTTGTAGCATTCTACAATACTTATTGATACATTTTTAAAATCACCTTTTACAAAAGTTTGCGTTCGTGGTCCATGTTTTTAAACTGATTTAATTTTTTTTTTGGGATTATATTTTACTTAGCTTTTATATTTCGAATCAAAAAAGAGGTATTTTTTTCTTATTTTCGAATTATGTATAGATTAATTCCAAAATGCTTTTTATCCACAATATGGTTGGCAAATTTTCCATCAGTCTAAAATGAAACTGGCGTTATCCAAAACTAAGACTTTTCCGGAATTAACTGTCATTTGAGAAAAATCTGCAAAGATTATCGATCGTCAATCATTCATGGCAATACTTAGTATATTTCGATTCAAACTACAGCAAAACTCCTACAAATTCATGAAAACCTCCAATACGGGTAGTAATAAGTTTGCAGCTCTTATCGACTGAAAGTTTTAAACTGTCGACAACCCTTCTAAGAATGCTTTACGAAAACTTGTTAAATTCTTATTTTCATATATTTTTTGTACTATGTATCCTTCATTGAGCTAAATGACATCCTGATAAAAAATGTTTTTGCCTTCTCTGTGGTGTTTTCCAATATCCCGCAAATACTGTCTTCTGTGTCACTTCCGGTTTGGCTTTTCCTAAGAGAAATTCATTTCCGTGAGCACTTTCCACAGATTGATTGAGGAACAAAAGGCAGCTTTTTTAGCTGTATGCGGTAAGGTAGATTTAAAGTTCCAACATATTAGCGGACGATACAAAAATTTTACCAAAATGTCTCGGTTAAATTTCGAATATTTGTAAAAGAAAATAGGATCAGTCATTTCTAAAAGAGAAACTCACAAATTTTGGAATCATTTGCACGTCCCCTCTAAGTTCAACCTATTTTCTTTGAACCACTCCACATTCACTTACTTACAACTTTTAATCAATGTATGTATTGTATTAACGGATGATGAGTGATTGTTTTTTTTTTATTTATTTTTAATTTTAAATTTACCGAATTTTAGTTAATTTTTTTCCAAGGGTCTCTGCAACTACCTTTCGCGATTTGTAACTATTTTTTTTTTTTAATTTTAACGAGACGTCAATGCATCTCGCCATTATTCGGTATTTTTGTACTCATTTCCGAAAATATGGACCTAATTATCATTTACCGGGTTTATTGGATTAATTTCATCCTTCAGGAAATGTGGAAGTTCGTTACCGTTAGGATTAATTTATTTTAAGAATTTTCGCATTATCAATTATCTGTGTAAAACCCAAGTTTTAACACAAATCAGGGGTTACTGGTGAGTTAACGAAGATTGATTAAGTTTTATTTTATCAAGGGAACAGTTCTAAGGAATGAGCCAATTAGGAAGAGGTTATCAAGTAACGCTCGCCCTCGACTCTTAGTTGACTTTTTTATTCATTTTTTTATATTGTTTAATCAGTACTGGTTTCCGCAAGTCAAGTTCGGGATGATTTCACTCTCCACTGTCACGTTCGAGATTTATTTGTCAAGATCGGTATTCATAACTTTATAGTCAACACGAAGTTGACTATTAGTCGCAAAGTCAATATCAGGTTTTCTCTACTTTGTCACTTTCTGGTAATAATATTTAAAATCAGGACGCGTTTTTCGGGATTACTAAACCCTTCCGGACTGGCAAGAAATCTTTTGTTGTCTAGCTCTGCCGAGTATTATACTCGACTCGTAGCTCTTTCTAAACCAAACATACGATCGCTTTGATTTATTGGCAAGACCCTTACTAAACAAAATTTAGTCTCCGAATCCCGAATTATTTACCTCTCCCGTGAATGTTTGTCAGAAGAATTTATGTTGTCCAAGACAACCTACTTTAAGAACCACGATTTGTTCTAATAAGGAACAATCTCGTGACCCCCGAGAGCTAAACTCAATCGGAAAAAGGACAAGTTGACTCTAAAAAAGCAACCCGTAATGTCCTTAATTACGCTGCTGTCTTTTCGCTTTTATAGCAGTGGTGACGTCGCATTCTGAATTCGGGGAAACACTGAATCAAACAGCCACCGTGCCGTTTATTCACTGGGTTTCCCCGTAATCGAAGAATTGTAGTTTTAGTACTGTATGCCGTATTATTTAGATGATTTTATTTAGGGAGTTATGGGGCAATATTAAATCTGAAATTTAATATTTTGTCGTAAAATAAGCGTGTATTTACAACAGTATTCAAGTGCTAAATAAATTTCATTTCATTCACAAAAAAATTTAAAAAAATCTCTTGTCGTCAAACTCTATGCAAAATAAATTTTTTCGAAAGAGCGTGCCATAAAATCTTCGCATTAGATAAACAAATCCGGAGTTGGCATCAAAAACCAACAGAAAATGGATTATTGCGAGTTTCGGTCACAAACAATAGAAGTATGAGCTTGTTATAAGCTCGTCATAGACGCAGTGTAGGTTTGGCGCGCCCTATTTGTCGACAAATTCTTTGAAAATTGAACCAAAATTTAATACAACAAAAGAAGCGTGTCTCGCGCCTCACGCCATGTTTATTCACACCTTTACATTAATTGCAACAGTTCTTAGTTTATTTTTTACCCTGTGATGTATTTTTTTGAACCCGGTTTAATTTCTTAAAAAATTGTTTATTTTATTCGTTTCTTTATAATAACGTTACACAAATACGTGAAAACCCCTTAAATGTAAGTGAAAAGAAGAAAATTTGGCTGAGACAAATAAAAAAAAGCAATCGCCCAAAAAGACAACTAGAAACGCGTTAAATTCTCTAACCAACATTTTTCCAATGTTCAGCCTCTAATCTTCTTGCAATAAACCTAGCGTGGAAAGATTTTTATAAGAATGCTTTGGGAGTACCCTTTATCAAATAGTGAAAACCGCATCAAAATATTTTACTCCTATCAAAAATTATACGCGAAAAAGTTATTTAGTACACAGATTTTTTCATTTTTAACTCCGTTGCAAAAAACTATCTTGGAAATATTTTTATGAGACCATCTCGGAGAACACCTTCAAAGATGTTGAAAACCGTATCAAAATATCTCAATTCTCCCAAGAAGTTAACCGTGAACAATCGACACACCCATCCGCATCAAATCAAATGATACTATGTAACACGAGAAAGATATATGGTTTGATTGCATTCAGAGTAATTCGTTATTCTATGTAGTATGGTCCATGTGTTCTTGGCTGTGCAATTTCCTATGTACGAGGTAGAAATAAGTTTCAACATATCTAGGCAGTTTAGGTAATTGGAGAGGTAATTGGTTCTAATTTTTCAGTGCCAGATTAACATAGTAATAATAATTTCTTTGAAAATGTCGAAAATTCAGTACGGGGTCGTTATAAAGTTTTTAATTAAAGAAGGTTTGAATACCAACGCAAATCAAGACACGAGTGGAACTTTTGTCCTCCATTTGCAACTATAAAGAATTGATCCGTTGTTTCATTGAGAATAATAATATTTAGAAGATAACCTGACTAAAGAAACCTATTTTTAAAAATATGGAAAAAGTCGTTTTAGCCCATCAATAGCTAAAGACAAAAAAATTGCGTCACTAATTGGCATTTCTATTCTAATCTTTCCAGAGCATTAAAATCGTATTGCGGTGGACGCTTGCGTCACAATGCTCCAGCTCACACTACTACGGTTACTAAAGTTACGAATTCAGCTTCATTAAATGTTGTTCCAAAACTAATTATGAAATTAAATATCTATAACTATTTTGACACCAAAAATTCAAAATGCTTTTATGGTGGTAAAAAGATCTAATTAAGTTATAAAAAGTATAAAGAGAAAAAAATAATATCAACGTCTTTTTATTTTCAACTTTTCTTTTATGTTAGACTAAGGATTCGCGGATCTCACTATGCATATGTCAAAGTACTATTTTCGAGAATAGAACCATACAAAATTTTGAGTCAATATCTAGAAAAATATAAGAATCTATAAAAATATAAGAATGATGAACTGATTAAAAATGTCGGTCATTCACTATATATGTAACAGAAAGACCTTCATCTAAATGAAAGAATTTTTAGTATTACCAACCCTTGTAAGAAAATCCAATTTAAGCCTTTGGTAATAAACCTAATTTTGTACTTACAGGTCTATCAAAAACATCTGGACTTGGCGATCTGTTGTCTCGCATGGATGTTAATATTGCGATCTTAGATTTCTTTGGGCCATTTTCAAACATGTCTGAAGCTTTTCTTTTGCCCTTTGCTTTTGAAGCTGGCGTGGAGCTCTCGCCACTTTCGATGCTGAACTTTCTCTTTGGCTAAAAAATAAAATGGTAATTGAAAAATTATTAGCAAATAAAAAAGTATATAAGTTGAAAAAAGTATGAATGTAGTAATTTTAAGACATGCCATTATAGTATTGTAGAAAAAAAAAAGTTTTATACTGGGTGGTCATGAAGTTACTGTTCAAAAGCCTGATAACCAAACTGTTTTAGGTAATGATATCACATTTCATACAGTGTAGTGTAAGTTGAATTTGATATCGAAACAGGAAAAAATTCGATAATCCCTATCGGTTTTACGATAAATGCTACATATAAAGTGCATATGCCAAAAAAAAATGTACGTAACTCAGCAGAAAATCAAGTATTAGTTTTACAACAAAGTTTATTTTATTGCAAAATAGTTGGAACTTAAGCACTTAATATTCTAGTTACTTTTTGTTATATCCAAAATACGATTAATCTGCAACTATAAAACCTGTAATATTTGGCACTAGGTTGTCTGTTATATTCAAATGATGACACGACAAATAATTCAGTTTTTATTTAGTTCAACTCAATGATTTTTTCATAATTAATTAAATGTTTGATGAGTTCAAATAGCAAAAATCATTAAAGTTTTTTTTCACCCCACTGAATAACTTTCACCAGTCATTAAAACCTGAACATTATGTGTGTTTATAACCTATAATTTGAAAATTCGAAATAGTAAATATCAGTTAGTCTATTAAGAACACTAAAATTTGTAAAATTAAAACAAGAGTCGGCAAATGAAAACAAAATATTTACACGTTATGCATTTTCATTATATAGGAAGTATTTAAAAGGTCGTCTAAAAAGAACTTAAAAAAAAAGGTGATATATTGACTCTTAAGGATTTCAGTAGAATCCCAGCATCTATTCTCTAATGATAAATAAGATACCATGTATCTTACTCCATTTTTGAATTCTGTTCAAAATTCTAATTCTCCCTGTGAAGAGTTTTTGAGATAATCGCTTTTAAATGCTCCTCAAGGAACTAAGGAAAATAATAGCAAACTTGAATTCACTTTTATGCAGAAATATTCAAATCTAACAAGTGATAGTGTATTTAATTTCTATTCACAAAAAGTATTTTAAATTTATATGCTCATGAAACTTTAGATCATATGGAATATGGCTTACAGCTGATCTGTTATTGGTTATATTATGTTGTAGAATCTATGCTCTGAATGAAAACAAATACTGGCATACCATATGCAGAGCTTTCCTAAGGAAGCGAATAAATTCAATATGAACTAAATAGGTACTAGTTTGGAAAAACGGTCGGACCGGTCAAATTTTATTTTTAGTTGATTTTTTTACGTGATACCGAAATATACGGGGTAACTAACGTCATCGATATTTTTTCAATTGTAAACCCCATTTTTTATTTTAGAATCAGAGAGGGTAAATTTTTTACATATGACAAGATAAATATCGATGTTGGCTGCATAAGGAAATTGTCAAGAAAAATTACTGCACAACTATTTTTAAAAAAATTTAAAAAGTTTTGGTACCTTGAGTTACCCTGTACATTTCGATATCACGAAAAAAAAACTCTAAACTAAAAATAAAATTCGACGGATCCGAACGTTTTTCCAAACAAGTACCCATTTAGTTTATATTGGATTTATCCGCTACATATGTATGCATTGTACATATGTTCTAGTTTGAAAAAACTAAGACATTAAGTTTGACAATTTCAAAAACTTAAATTTTTTTACTATTGTATGTACTTAAAGGAAATAATTGTTGGTACAGGTATTTATATCAAATCAAAAGAAATAAAAATTTATAGGTACAGTATTTCGTTTAATGTTGGCATGGCTATTATATTTTATCAGTACAATAAAATGTGAGTTACAATTACGCAATTTCTTTGTTAGTTTATACGGACTAAATTAAAAATTTACAAAGACTAAACTGTTTTTAACCAGAAATCTAAAAAAGGATCTTTTCTAATCTTTACCAGACCATCAAACTAGACAACTCGGAATAAAATGATCTGCGTTTTTAAATAATTCTTTATTTTCTACTCAAACATGTCGACTTCTGGCTTGAACAGAAGTTATCAGTACTGTACTTTCGAAAACAACCGATAAAACCCATCTTTAGGTGTAAAACGAAAAGCTAAGAAATGTTCAAAATATTTTATTCTAACTGGTACCGTTAAATCGTCATAACCTAAAAAAACACAAAATATCGTCTTTTAAATGTTAATGGGTCCGTATCCACTTAATTTAGGTATAGAATATGTTCCATAAAAGTTTTAGATTAGCCGTAGAATTCAAATATAAATAAACACAGAACCAATTTTAAAAAAATCTATATAGAGTTCACTGCAAATGTTTGCAGCTAACAACTTATAGACATTGTTGAAATAAGTAAGTACAGACATTTTTTCAGTTCTCTAAGAAATACTAGACCGTGCCGATGTTTTTTTGCTTGGTGCGTCTAGCAATCTATAATGATGTAGCTTATGGAACATACACTATAAAAATAGAGTCAAATTTGGCAGGTTATTTTTTCATTTTACAACATACTACAATGTAGACGAAAATAGTAAAGAGCATTTCAATTGCATGGCTAGTTGTGTAAGATATTTTTAAACAAGTTACTCTATATAAAATGGTTTGATAAAGTCGGAAAAATGAAGATAAGGACAGGCATTGTTTGAATACAATCTTGAACATAATTGAATTTAGGTCAATAATAGTTCATAAAAAATATATCGATGATTGTAAGTAGAATTTACCAGCTAGATTCACTAAAAAGGTTCAAGTTTTAAACAGGATCTAGCTGACACGGAAATTAAATTTTATAGTTGGTCAGGTTTGTTTTCTTTATTATACAAGGTGTGCAATTCAAGTAAAGCCGGTAATATATACGAGGTCTATTAAATAAGGTAAAAAGTTGCCATTTTTGCGGTGCATTTGAGATATGTTGGCAGAGTTGCCAACTTCTTTATATTTTCAAGGTATTAGAAAAAATTTATAAAGCGACACAAAACATATTTTTAAAGTATTTCGTTTTAACTTTAGAGAACAACATTTCCTTAAAATAAAACGAAAATTACAAGCCTGTATTTACAAAATTTAAGTAAGTATTGGTAACTCTACGGTTAAAATATTTGCCAAATATGGCAACTTTTCGTGTGTATTACCGTTTCGGAAATAACAATGATTCATGTAAATTGTACACCTTGCATATGCGAACAAGCAAGCCTTTATGTAGGAAAATTGGATAAAAATCTAGAGATAATGTCTCGGATTTGGTAAGAATAGCTGTCTCCCGAAAATAAAGAAAATTCTCAATTTTTGCTTGATATAAAAAAAACTATTTTTTATTCTTGTATTGTTAAGGTTCAAAACTTGACCGACTTATAGCTCAATTGTCAATGTAAACTCTTTTCTGTCAGATTTGATCCAATATAAAGTTAAACTGTTAGTGAATATGGGAATAAAAAATTAACAACATACATGGAGTTTTATTCATTTGAAAAACCCTATATACTGAAAAAAATTTGAACATTTAGCCCACTTTGCCTATAACGACATTCACCTAGAATATATGTAGTTTATTTTACTGCCAAGATGGAATTCATCATTTAATTAAATTATATTCCAAAAATAAGTTTAAGTTCAATAATGTTATATATAACACTTCGAGCATACACCATTAGAGGCAGCATGTAATGCACCGCTCGCGCTACATGGCAAAGAAGCGCTCACCGGTCAATAGCCGTTCGGAGCAAGAGAGACAGCACGACCCTATATTCACTCCCTCTCCCTTCGCTGTGTAACGCGCGCGGTGCATTGCATGCTGCATCCAGTAGTGTATGTTCGAAGATATAACGTGACATAGAACTGTTAAGCTCTTGAATCTCATTACCAATGAAAAAAATAAAAACACGCGATTTGACCCGTAGGTCCTGGAAGGTAAAAAACGTTATCCAAGTTATTTCAGTGATAAACCAGAAACCTTCAATAGTGTCTATTAAAAAGTACACAACATGAATAAAACTAAGTTTTATTTTAAAAAGTCCTCGACTTCCATAGGCAGTTTCAAACTAAACAATATATTTTACGTCATTAGTCATTCAAAAAAGGCCAATGGTTTGGTAACTCAAATTGATAGATTTAATTAATAGGTGTGTCAAATAGTAATGTCCAAATCATTGAATTCAAATTACAACTTACCTGTCGCTTTCTTTTTGGAGACTCAGAATTATTTTCATCCGTATCTCCTTTATCTGATTCACCTTCTACATCGTCTTTATCGTTGTTGCCATCCTTGTTCCTAGTCTAGAAGTACAAAAAAAACTAAAGTAAATATGTGATCAGTAGTAGCATAATTAAAATACCAAAATGAAAATCTAAATACAGACAATTCATTTTGATAGCAGTGAGGAAAACGAACAATAAAATACTTTTTTTTTGAAAAGTTTACAATAATATAGACGTATCTTCACTTTTTACCAAATTAATTTAATAAAAAATATGTTTCTTAAGTGTTGTGGTCATTATGACAATTCAATAGAAATTTTGATAACTGGCATAGCTTATTAATTAAACTGTCTACCACTGCGGATAAAATGAATTTATTTAGCCCCTGTAAAAATGAGGAGTATTGTAAGTATGATTTCATCGCAAATGACCCATGGATTTTCTTTTTTATTATTATTTAGGGATTATTTAGAAAAATTGCGATTTTTGATCTATTTTGGCAGACTGTGTTAACTGGATTTACGCATCCTGCCGAAGTATAAGTATTGTATTTTATTCAATATTGTTGTTTTTTGTTGTTTAGTTGGTCTTCTGTTCCTAACAAACAGAATTTATAAGGGCGCTTTAAAATTAATACTCCAGAGAGATAAGGTTTCACTATATACTTAGAGGCATCTCAGACCCTCAGCTAATTATAAAAAGTTTTAACACAGGTGGATTGCGCAGGCTATATTAAATTCTAAATAGATTAATATCACATTGAATGCTTTGCGTGCCTAGAATACTAAAAAAAAGTAAACGGCTTTTGCATTTAACGCCATCGTTATTTTTCTTTTAGTTTCAACTTTTTGATAATATACAGTGTTATAAATTATAGTATTCTGACAAATATGATTTTGAAATTAATTAAAACTAAATAAAAAATTACTTGAGTAGAAAATATTATTTATTTTAAGAAATCTGTTTTTTTTTTACAACTAGAAAGATTTAATAAATATGAATTGCTTAACAAATGAATAGAAAATGCAAAAATTATAATAGCGAAGGATCAAAAGTATTTTTTCATTACAAATAATTTTAAAATTGTGTATTAAAAGATTATATTCTATCAATATCAATATTATGTTGAACATCCATTGGCCTTGTTATCGGCTTCTAAACGCGCTGGCATCGAATTATTTTGCTTGTGAAGGCCACTAGGGTGGTTTTGGTGGGGTTGATATTTAGTCTCATCATCTGCCACCATTCCCTAGTGTGTTCAAGCCTTCTTTAAACTAAGTCACACAGGGTATCTCGAATTTGCCTCTTGCGATCATGACCACATCATCGGCACAGCCCTGACAAGATATGCCGAGGTCAGTCAGATCACAGAGGAGTCGATCTATAATTAAGCTCCACACAAATGGAGAAGCTACTCCCCCTGAGGGCATCCTCTGCTGGTACAGATGGTGATAGTATCCTGTCCTAGCTCTCTCTCTGCTATTTTAGTGGAGAGAAGTCACGCTATCCATTTTGGCGTCGTTTCGTCCATTCCCCTGCTATAAAAGATAAAATTATCTTCTTATCAATATCAATATTTTGTTGAACATCCACTGATCTTGTTATCAGCTTCAAAGCGCGCCGGCATCGAATTCACCAACTTTTGTAAACGATTCAAAAGGATTCGGTTTCATTCGTTTTTCAGAGCTTCATATAAAGTTTCCTTATTTGAATAATTTCGGCATCTTACTCAACGATTCAACTCCTACTACAAATACTCTATAGGGTTTACGTCGGCACTTTGACTTGGCTAGTCTAGAACTTTGACTTTTTCGCGTTTTATGAAGTCACTCACGTGCATGGATTTGCGATTTGGATCATATTAAAAAAAAAAACATTCGGATGACGCATTTTCTTTAGCATATGGCATATTTGGTTTTCTAATATATCACTGTACAAAAATCTATCCACATTCCCGCGAATTAACGGTCTAACTTCATGACAAGAAAAACATCCCTAAGCTATCACATTGCCCCCGCCATGTTTGACGGTGGGCACTTAGTACCGAACATTATATCTTTTGTTCCTACCATACTTCATTCCATCAGATGACACTAAATCAAACTTGCTTTCATCAGTCCATAGTATTGTAGACCATTCGGAGCTCGTTCATAATTTGTATTGCTTTGCGAACGCAAGTCGTAACTTTCTGTTCCTTGCAGATATGAAAGACTTTGGTTGGTCGTTATTCATATGTCTTTTAGCCGACGTTCTACAGTTAAAATACCAAAGTTTAGTTTAAATTTTCTCGCCATTCATTTTTTATTCCACAGCTGACCTACAGACATCACTAGTAGACCCTTTTATTTTTATTAAGCGATCTTCTTTAAAACATGTTTTTTTTTTTTCGGGCGGCCACTTTTAGGCTTATTTTCCACAAGCTGACGAAATACTTTAAAATTCTGAGCGACTTCTATTTGCAGCTCTCCTAACAGCTTCTTTAAAGTCATTTGAATATTCCTTATGCTTATCCATGTTAAATAAAAATCAGTGGAACGATAAAACACAAAACTCATGCTGTGATGCAACTGTATCTTCGACAAATCGTAACTGACTGATTGGCAAAATAATTATGAAATGTCAATGCTATACGTACATCTTAGAATATCTATAAAGTAAATAAACAAGTTGAAACTCAATCTCATTGAGTAATGTCGGCTCGTCGATAGTTAAGATATATATATATATATATATATATATATATATATATATATATATATATATATATATATATATATTACAACAGCATAATGTGGATATAACCACTGCTAATGCATCTCACACGGACGAATCCGTGAAAGCCGTATAAACATATATAAGTCATCCGACGAGAGCTCGGCGAAGCCGCGTTCAGTGTTGCATGCTTCCTTCTGATCTGTCCTTTGCACAGCCAGATGCATGTCGGTACCCTGATGAGTCTAGTGAGAGACGAAACATGTATCTCTGCCGTATCACTGTGGCGGGGAGGGTAAGCTTTGACTTTCTTCTCGGTGCGGTGGTACAGGTAGGCCACCATCTCGATGGTGGTGGAATAGGATGAACTGTGTTTTATTACAGTTTATTCTAACTGTGCAACCTCTAACACAGAAAGGATATGATGGAGCGAAGTTTGCATTCACTGTTTCGCATTTTACTTCACTTATATACGGAGTTGCATATAGTTGTACGTTTGCTGAATGTGATTTCAGCACTACAACAGCATAATGTGGATATAACCACTGCTAATGCATCTCACACGGACGAATCCGTGAAAGCCGTATAAACATATATAAGTCATCCGACGAGAGGTCGGCGAAGCCGCGTTCAGTGTTGCATGCTTCCTTCTGATCTGTCCTTTGCACAGCCAGATGCATGTCGGTACCCTGATGAGTCTAGTGAGAGACGAAACATGTATCTCTGCCGTATCACTGTGGCGGGGAGGGTAAGCTTTGACTTTCTTCTCGGTGCGGTGGTACAGGTAGGCCACCATCTCGATGGTGGTGGAATAGGATGAACTGTGTTTTATTACAGTTTATTCTAACTGTGCAACCTCTAACACAGAAAGGATATGATGGAGCGAAGTTTGCATTCACTGTTTCGCATTTTACTTCACTTATATACGGAGTTGCATATAGTTGTACGTTTGCTGAATGTGATTTCAGCACTACAACAGCATAATGTGGATATAACCACTGCTAATGCATCTCACACGGACGAATCCGTGAAAGCCGTATAAACATATATAAGCCATCCGACGAGAGGTCGGCGAAGCCGCGTTCAGTGTTGCATGCTTCCTTCTGATCTGTCCTTTGCACAGCCAGATGCATGTCGGTACCCTGATGAGTCTAGTGAGAGACGAAACATGTATCTCTGCCGTATTACTGTGGCGGGGAGGGTAAGCTTTGACTTTCTTCTCGGTGCGGTGGTACAGGTAGGCCACCATCTCGATGGTGGTGGAATAGGATGAACTGTGTTTTATTACAGTTTATTCTAACTGTGCAACCTCTAACACAGAAAGGATATGATGGAGCGAAGTTTGCATTCACTGTTTCGCATTTTACTTCACTTATATACGGAGTTGCATATAGTTGTACGTTTGCTGAATGTGATTTCAGCACTACAACAGCATAATGTGGATATAACCACTGCTAATGCATCTCACACGGACGAATCCGTGAAAGCCGTATAAACATATATATATATATATATATATATATATATATATATATATATATATATATATATATATATATATATATATATATATATTTGAATAGAGTTGTGAGATCAAGTTGATGAAAAACTTTGTCATGTCAAAATACTTTTGAGCTCTTCTGTGAGTCCCTTGTTTTGTTGTTTTTTCTATTATCGATGCAAGCAACGCATTAAAAATAACACGGGCATATTTAGATATGGGCGGGCATTTGCGCATTCGGTTTGAATAGGTCGTCGATGCCATACAAGAGCAGATCCAAACGGGGGAAGGCAATCCCCCAAAAACTTCGAATTCAGAAAAATAGACTCGCTGATATGCTGCTGCATTAGGAATGTGGATTTCGCTCACCCCCCCCCCCCCCCAGGTGGATTGATTTGTACGCTCTTGTAAAATGTGGCGAGAGTAATCTCGATCTTTTTTGTTTTTGTGATATCCGATACCGACGAGAGAGGCTGGATCCGCCCCTGTAGGCGACTTGAATACCGAGATCGCTGGTGTAGTTTTCTTGCACTGACTGACTGACACGCCTTTAGCTATATAGATAGCATCTGGGTATTATCAAGGGATAATTTACATTTTTATTCTTAGTATCGAATTATTATTCGTTTCGGCCATACAAATATAGTGCCATAAAATTTGACAAAAAATGATTAGACATATTTCACTATTTTATTTTTACTTTTAATTTTAAATGAAATTTGCTAATTTTAATTAAAGCGAAGTTTTATTTTTCACCAGTTTTACAAATGCAGCAAATTCAAAAAAGTTATTGTATTCCATTGAAAATAACATTATTTATGGATATGAAAATTTGTAAAAATTTCTGATAATTGTTACAGATTTGCTATTTCTAATAAATTTTTTTAATTTTATAATATTACTATTTACTAAGATAGTTAAGTTTTACCCCATATCGGATGAATCTTAAAATACATCAGTTTTTTCTGCTCCCAAAAGGTTACGTCCAAAGAATTTCCAATTTCAAATTGTGTTGTTTTACTTGTGGTAGTATTGGCTTATATAAAAAATCGGCAATATATTACCACAAATCTAATTTTCGCACCTACAGTAATATTCAAAACTAGTGAAGAATAAACGCATTATTTTAAAAATGTATTTTTTTTTCGAAAAATTTCTCCTTCTGTCGATTTTATATTTTCTCTGGACTACTTTTTATTAAATAAGATTTACCTACAAAAATTCTGCCAAAATCAACTTAATTTTCTAAATAGTAATCACGGATATTTGGCTATACTAACAAGAAGTTATAGAACACTAAACATACCAGCTTCACTAACAAATAAGGCTTTAAACTTGTTGACGGAAAATAATAATCACTTGAACTAATTTCCTGTTTCAGACAACAAGGTAATTCTGGCTTTAATTTATTAATTGTATTGAACTGCGGATTGTATTTCAAGAATTCGGTGCCAGTCACCAAAGGGGATAAAGCGAAGATGTTTTTGAAGGCTCCAGACCGGATATACTACAGGAATTTTTTTTATTTTCTCTAAAATTCTTTTTCTGTCACAAAAAATAAATCTGTAACACCGATCAACAAATCAGAATCTTTTTTTTCCATGAAAGGTGTGATACTAATTTTCATAGAGCATAAATCAACATTCATTCTGGTATGTAACTCGCAGTTATGTTAACTCAAATGTACCGTGGATTTGAATAATAACATATTTTTCTTGATTAAAATTTTAAATTTACATAAAAAATATAAAATAACACATAAAAATTAACGGAGCAATTGCTTCGTCTTCCGTTAACTGATATCTACAGCTTTTCTTCTCAAGGTCTGATTACTGACCTAGCAGACTCAACGTTCTTGGATACCGTCGTCAAATACCAATATCTCCTGGTGGAAACGTTCTTCGTGTTCATTGCACACATCCTTGATAATTTGGGTTCAAAAATCTAAATGTCAGACTACAATGTGTATTCTGAGGAATATTTTAAACTTAAGACCGTTTAGGGCCTGAATCATGATTTACTAACCCTATATAGTTTTCTGCTCTTTCCAAACTTCTTTTTTTTCCGATTCATTTTAACTTCAAAGGTTTTGTCTTTTATCATTTCTATATTTGGCGTCCTCTAACAAATCTCATCTTTTTACTTTACATGCCATATTTTTCAAAATTTTCGTAAAATACTAGAACAAGTCACTTTCACAGTTGTTACTTCATAAAATTTTTCGTGATGGCTAACTTTCTATGCAGAGGCGGCACAATACTAGCTACCTCTTGTACTAATGGCGGATGAAGCGTATTTTTTTGTTGAACGAATTCTTTTTTTTTAACATTCAATTTTTTTTATAAAATGATTCTTCCGGTCCCGACTGTCCCAAAGACATAAAAGTACCAGTACTTGGGTTAACCCTGTTGTATTTTTAAAATAATGTCAATAACTTTACATAAAAATAGTTTGACCTAAAGAGGAGTATTCGTACCTTTTTGTAAAAATGCCATTTTAAAACTAATTTAGAAATTATCTATGAATAACCTCCATGCTCGAGGATCAAATTTAAAATAGTCCACTTATATCATTAGAGTAAAGAACATCGCCGTTCGCGCGAAAAATTCCTTTGATATCATTAGGGCAGTTCCGAAAAATACCGAACTTTGTTTCTTTACCTAAGAGGTCTCATTGCTGAAGATTGGAGCCAATAAGTTCTACTTGTGCCGCCCTTTCGACAAACTTAGGTCTCTATCATTTGTTTTACGTGTTACACTAGCTACTTATAATAGTGAGGATTTCAACCAGTGACATGTAGTACGGTGCTTCCTAAACAAATCTAAACAAACATTAACTCCGAGACTTAAGCTCAACCTGTTATGATTAATACTCCTAATTATCTAGAGACACAATCTTGTTTAAGCAAATAACTGAAACTCTTTTTTTTAACTTCTGAACAGAAGTAATAAAGACTAAAGGCACAAAAAAAAACTTCTTTAGTACTCTGAAATAATAAATTATTACGCATTATTTATAAAAAATATTTTGGATTATTAAAATTTCAAAAAATGGCCCTAAGTCTTAAAAACTTCCTATCCTCGAACATAAAACCTGATATATTGACACTTAAAGTTATGAAAAACTACTTGTTTATACAAAAATGTTCAAAACCAATAATAGGGGTTAAAATTTCACAAAATAAAAATCAAATTTTTCATTTCTAAAAAATTTCAAATAATGTAGCTCTCTGTATTTTGTATGGAAAATTGAAATTTAATATTGTATTAAGCAAACATTTCACTCTGCGGTAGTCATGTCAATCACTTATATAAAACAGTTTAATTTACCTATTATTTATATCAAGAGTGGTAATGAAATCAAGTTATGCTAATGAAAACAGATAACAAAACTATAACTTAGATATCTGATTTCCTGCAAGGCACTCAAAATAATTACTTGTTAATCTGTTGGCATTTGACACTCTTAACACCCTCAAAAGTAACAATAGTACAACTGACCCTAAAAATAATGTATTATATATTAAATCAAACCCACATTTCACTTAGATTTTCGATTATATTCTAGTTAAACATCACTAAAAAATTCATTAATTTTTAAATCGGATCTAGTTGCCATATAACTTACAACTTCTAGCTGGCCAGTTTTGTTTTTCTTATGATACTGGTGTAACATGTATTACCCATGTCAATAAATAAACATGTATACCAGACAATTAAGGATAAAAACCTTGAAAGAAACCTAGAAATCGGTAAAGGGAATCATTCTCAAATGAAAATAAACAAAATATATCATTTTTGTTGGTTTGGTAATAAAAAAAAGTTTTTATTTTTGTATTTTTAATGGCGAAACTTGCTCTAGTTACTGTCGCACCAGTCAATTTAAACCCTTTATTATCAAATTAGACCAGTTTTAAGATGTTCAGAATATAACTTAAATATAGTGGAACTTTAACACAAAATTCGTGTTTTACTTAACATATAGGTATAATTATGGATCCCATCAAGTAACGGTTAAATCAATTATATATATATATATATATATATATATATATATATATATATATATATATATATATATATATATATATATATATATATATATATATATAGTTTTGGTTTTCTTGGGGGTAAAATCCGTTTTATGAATTAAACTGCATATGATTTAGTTATTATTTTTATTGACGTTTCGGTCACACTTGACCTTCCTCAGAATGATTTTTTTGTTAACTGTAATAGAAAATCTTTTATGCGATATTATGACATAAAATAACTAAGTTAATTTTAAAACATATGTGTATGTATCAATCTTGCCTTATAGTTTTCTCTGTTATCTATTTGCTGGCCGTTCTCAAAATCAATTTTGTGTCCTGTCTCGAGCTGATATTGGAGAAGGGCCGATGTTGTCCGTTTGTTTCTTATACTAAGTTTATATTCTTCTAGTCTTGCCGATATTCTTCTGTTGGTCTGGCCTACATATGTTGTAGTGCAGGTACCGCATGCGATCTTATATACGTCTTAATTTTCTAGATAAATTTTGTCCTTTGGATTTCTTAGAGATGAGCTTATTGTTTTGTGTGGTTGGTAGGCTGTAGATATGTTATGTTTCAGAGGAATCTGCTGATTCTATTTGTTGTGCCTTTTATAGAAGGAAGTATAGTGATTGATCTATTTTCGGCACATGGTTTTATTTTTTGCTTGGGTCTTTGTTGCAATTTTATTGTTTTATTTACGGTTGATGGTTTGTAGCGATTTTGTTTGAGGACCCTTTTTATGTGTGACAATTCCTTTTCTTTTCCTTGGTTGTCGGTTAGACGGAGGGATCCTGAAATTAGGATGTTGCCTACGCCCTGTATTTGTAAGGGGTGATAATGAGAATCAGCACTGTTGTATCTCTCCGTGTGAGTTGATTTTCGATATACTGTATATAGCAAGTATCCATTCACTGTCTTGGTCACAAAGACATCTAGAAACGGAAGCTGACTAATTATTTTCCTTAAGTTCCCGAGTGAACTGTATTTTCGGGTGAACAGAAGTAGGAAACTCATGGATGTAGTTGAGCTGTTGTTTGCAATTGGGTCATACGACAACTACATCATCCACGTAGGGACACCAGAGTTTGGGCTTGAGGTGGGATTATTCAAGAGCTTTGGTTTCGAAATGTGTCATGAATAGATTTGCCACAGCTGGATATAGTATCTGTCTGTATATCTGATAGTCGAACAAGAAATATGCGTTCTTAAGGCAGTGCCTGGTGAGGTCCATAATGTGAATTGGGAAACCTTCTTTTGAGGCGATTTGCTCCAATGTTTCATCCATCGGCATGCTCGTAGAAGCTTGCGATGATCATCCTAGTCAATTCTTATGACACACCACATAAACCATAAATTATAAGAAATTAAAAAGACAAAACCCATCTAGAGAATCAAGACGTATATAAGATAACATGGGGCGTCTACAATAAAACATACATAAGTGAGACCAACAGAATATCGGCAAGACTAGAAAATGAACTCATAAGCATAAAAAACAAATAAGACATCAGCCCTTTTCCAACATCAGCTGGAGACAAGACGCAAAATTAATTTTGACAATTGCCAGCAAATCGCTCATATTACTACAAGACAAGATTGATTCGCGGGTCCATCGAAATTGAAAAGAACGGCACTCTAACAGAAACGATGCACTTAATCTTCCTCCCACCTGGGAACTCTCCTCAAGCGGGACCAATGTACCAGCACGGCACCAGAGCCTAGACTGACACTATCAACGGTGATCAAAAAAGGGGTGGAGCCAACGCCAATCAATCGGTACGATCTATGACTGCGTGCGTGTAAAGCACGCTGCTCATTGAATTTCTTTAGCTGATTTGTAACCAGCAAGCACCAGAAGATGCCAAATGAGATTTTAGCAAATATACATACAAATTTTCACGTCCGCTTATATATATATATATATATATATATATATATATATATATATATATATATATATATATATATATATATATATATATATATATATATATATATATATATCATAACGAAACACCAAGAAATTATTCTATTGAAACTTTAAGAGATTTAAATATTTTAGTTCCTATCCAATAGGTTATCAATATATTTTTAAGGCTAATCGTTAGTTTGATTTTCTAACTAGTAGGTTTTTCAATAAAACTGTATTAATCCAACCTGTATCAATATTGAATGAGCTGGGAATTTGTGAGAAACATGGGGACGCTGAGAGATTTTGGAGAAGTCTATTAATTCTGTAATGAACCTGTACATTTACTGAAAAATAAATTTAAACAAAATCTAAAATTTTTAATAAATTCTGTGAGTGAAGGATCTTAGATTATACTGTTAGGATCTTAATATATACATTCAATAAACTATAAGTTACCTCTCTGTATTCTTCAATCTGTTTGAGGGCCACTTTGAAATCAGGTTTCTTCGATACGTTGACGAGATCTTCCTTGTGACTGTCAAAAGCAGTGACGGCAGTGCTGGGTACCCATCCACTTAAAAGACAAACAGTAAAATTAAATGTTGAAAAAATTAACTACATACTTCGATTAAGACAACATGCATAATAATATTACAAGAAATGACATAGGGAATTACAAAAAATTGGTTTGATCCTTATGACGTTTTATTATATTTGTGCATGCATGCATCTATTATGAATTAATTTTTACTCCCACGTAGATTTTAAATAAATAATTAATGAGGTGATAAACAACTCGTCTCACCATTTTTTCGCCATGATCAAACTTTTTGCAACTCGTCATGATTAGTAGGAAACACAAGAAATTACTTAAGAGGTATAAGGTTTACATGATAATACTGGGCAGTAGTGATATTTAACGAGCGGTGAGTAATTATCAAAACTGTGAAAGTTGCATTTAATTAACTTAGGAACTGGAAATATAGATAGATTAAATTTGATCACTTTGTCAAAACGTCTTAACAAAGAACGGTTGATGCTTCTACTCATTTTCAGTGTGAAAATATGGTGTGGTGGAAAGTTGGTTTCAATAAAGGCGCTATGTAGTACTTGCATGAATTAGCGGGGCATTATCACTTGCTCAGAACCAGATTTAGACTAGAAGGAGGATTTTTCATAATTTGATAATAAGTTTTCTGAGGAGAAGGCAATATAAATTGCTCTTATGCATACTTGTTCTGTCATGTCAGAGCAGCACACCTATAATCAATTTTCCCTCTCTATTTCTAACACAGCATCTTTTAATGTGTCTAGTAAACGCGCATAATAGTTTTCTGCAACTCAAAAATTTGCCGCCATCAGCGCACTTTAAACTTTGTTGGGGTTTTGTGCCACTGTAGGGGTTGTTGTTTTGACTTAGGTACATAATGGTGAACACACGTAACAATCGATACAAAATAACATGCTTGTTGTCTCTGGGAAGCTCTAGAAACTGAAGCAAATACTCAATATGGTGTAACAATTCTCGGCAACAATCTTGCACCAACTTTAGATGTACTAAGATGACCATGTAGGATGATGAACGTAAAATGGATTTACAAACTATGATTTCCCCCAGGGAAACTGATGATATTTCCTCCAAACTCGTTTGTAGTGTTTTCCTTGTTTTATAGAGGGCAGGAAAAAATTAATATTTTATCACTTGTTTTGGATGAATTTGCTTATTAGACGATTTCTTAAAGATAAATGAAGTTCTTCTAATGAGTTACCTAAGTATTATGTCTGAAATGACTCTCCACCTCCTTGATAATCCTGGTACATTTTGTACCTTGAAAACACTATTGCATATTCAATCCACAACAAAGTTTTATACAATGAATTTATATTGACATAACTTCACTCTTAGAAAACAAAATTGTTATTTCGTTCATCATAGTTTGATTAAATTTAATTATTAACTCATTTTAGTTACTTCAACCTTATAGAATATATTCTTGTTGTCGTTTTCGTAATTGTTTCTGCGTTACTTCAAATTTGTTAATTCTTACATTTTCATGTGATAAGCAGACCTGATAATAGGGGGGGGGGGGGCGGTGATTCTCCCCGGACTTCTCAATGGGCCCGGTTTTGTGATTCCATAACTTAAAATTTGTAAAATATGGATTTTTTAAAGAGGGCCCCTAAGTTTTTCCCCTCGGGCCCGATTTCCCTGTCTACGGCCCTGGTAGTAAGAGCTTATACTGTAAATTAGGGACCGGTCAAACAATGAAAAATCATATAATTTCTTTTGCAGCTATTTAAAATAAAGTTTTAAATATACAAATATAATAGATAGTCCACAGGACATAACCTATGTCTCTCCGAAAATTTGTGGGTAGCTTCATTTGACCGATAATTTTTTTAGTTTTCATAGGGAAATTGACGATTTCCGCGTTTTAGCCTGAAAAAATGGCTGACAATATGACCACATTAGCTGGCTGGTAAGAAAAAAATATGTACACTACACACACAGGCATATATATCATGTTCGGAAAATACGTGTGCAACATTTGATGACAGACTCTTCAGTTTTAAGAAAATATTGATTTTTTCTAAATTTCTTGAAAACGTAACTGAATTTAATGATTCACTATAATATGACGTTTTCTAGTGGTATAGCGATTGGCTATAAAATAATGTGTTATAAAAATGAAGTCACTTGTAAAGTGAATCGCTTCTAATTTTTTATGTTATCAATGTTATGACAACCTAGATATTTCTATCGGATAACCGCATGTATTTGGAAGTTTTTTACCACTTGAAAAATTTTCGTTACATGAGCGCGTCTACCAGGAAAAAATATTTTTAATTAAATGGACACACCAATTAAATGTAATAATAAAAAAATACCTGTCACAATAACTTTTCGACACAACATTGAAACCATTTTCACCACAGCCCGGAGAATTTAGCTCACGTAGGCTAAACTAACCATAAAATAAGCGCCAGAAGAGTATGAACATATAAACGCTGTCAAGCAAAAAACAACTTCTTCTGCTCTGGCCCAACACTGGTTAAACACAGGACATAAAATAAATTTCTCAGGAACAAAAATGCTATCGAGGCCCAATAATTTAAATAGCAGAGATGGTAGCCAGCGAGTGCCTAATACTTGGAGAACTCTGCTTACAAAACATCAACCAGTACCAATTAGAAACGAAACAGATAACAACTCGGCAACGCAACTCCAAACATTGGCAACAGGGCCGATGACGCGCAGCAGGTCTCGTAACCTGATTGGCTAGAACCATTCGGAAAACGAACGCGTTCGACGTGCACACAGGACCGACAGCACCCGAGTTGCAGGCGTCAGTTCCCTCGTAGACGCCATACAGTGAGCTTTGAAAATGGTGCATGAGATTTCACCGAAAAGTCAGCTGCCTTACAGTCCTGAGAGGGATTCAGCACATACACGGGATGCCCGAAAACCTTGGATTACACATCACACCCGTGAGAACATCCGACATAACATTTATATATATATATATATATATATATATATATATATATATATATATATATATATATATATATATATATATATATATATATATATATATATATATATATAAATAAGCCGTTCTTAATACTGGTATAATTTTTAAATATTTTCTTTTGGCAATGGTTAAATCCCAAAGAGTACAATTTATTCTTAAATTATAGAGGGAGTATATGTCAAACTCTCGGCAGTGCATCGAAGGTGTTAAAATAACCCTAGTATCTGCGGAGTCTTAACCACTACCCAAATAGAACAACAACTCTGTATATAGCGACCTATAACTGTAGGTGGTTATCAAACCAGACAAAACTCATTGGGTTAAAGAATGAAGCAGTTAACATAAAATGGGACATTTTTGGAATCAGCGAAGTAAGGCGGAAAAAAGAAGAGTCAATAGAACTTAAATCAGACAATATCCTGTATCACCAGTGATGTTTAATTCTTAATCCATAAAAGGTGGAAAGATGGGTTAATCAGACAGAACTTCACTATACAGGTATCAAAAAGATACACCATTTAAATCGTACAAGTATATGGACCAACCATCTCTCACTCAGAGGAAGATATAGAGGAATTTTACAATGAAATAACAGAGGTGCTAAACAGTAACAAAAAAAGTATCTAATTGGGGACTTCAATGCCAATAAGGAACAATGTGTGGGAAATTTCGGGGAAAGAAATAAAAGGTGAGAAAGACTGGTTCAATATTCATATTATCAGAGTTTATCAATCGCAAAAAAAACTTTTTTCAAGAAAAACCTTAATAAAAAATGGACATGGGAAGCTCTCAATGCAACTATTAAGAATGAAATAGATTTCATCCTAACAAAAAAAAAACTGTTAACGATGTAAGCGTTCTTAACAATTTTCCAACAGGTAGTGACCATAGATTAATTATAGTTCGAATAGTTCCTAACACAAAACTAGAACGAATAAAATTACTCCATAAATCAACATCAGGAATCACTATCCTAAGTAACAACTCGGCTATCAAGAGCTTAGCGAAGAAAGGCTACAAGATTCAACAGATAACACACATCTTAAATTGCGCGAAAAAAATTGGAGGATCACAACAACGCAACCATAATAGAAAATTTCCCAATGAAACAAGAGCTCTTCTGACAACAAAGCAGACAAATGAAAATTAACACTAATCCATCGAGCTGTGGGAGAGAGTAAAAAAAAATATTGCAGAAGATATAAAACTTATAACGAAAAGCATGTAGAAAATGCCATCGAAGATCGTAAAGCTACAAGAAGACCAAAGGTACGTTGACAATCGGAAGAAAACAAATAATAGCACTGATGATCGATCGTGAAAGAATCACAAATAGGAATGAAATAATGGAACACATAACCAAATTCTATGAGAATCTATCAGAAAAATAAGTACGGGAAGAGGTAACTGCAATTCAAGAAGACGTTCCAGTGAATGCAGTAGAGGAAACTCTTAAGGGCATGAAGAACGGTAAAGCAGTTGGGAATGACGGTGTTACAGACGAATTTCTAAAACACGCAGGGAAAACAACTTTGAGAATCCTAGCAAAAATATATAGAGATTGTCTAAAAATAAGGCATATTCCGAAACAGTGGAATAGTCCTAATACAATCTTCATTCACAAGAAAGGTAGCAAGGAAGACATCAGAAATTATAGACCAATTAGCTTGCTATCAGTAACCTAACCTGAACAACTTTGAGAATCCTAGCAAAAATATATAGAGACTTCCTAAAAATAAGGCATATTCCGAAAGAGTGGAATAGTGCTAATATAATCTTCATTCACAAGAAAAGTAGCAAGGAAGACATCAAAAATTATAGACCAATTAGCTTGCTAGCAGTAATATATAAAATATTCACGAAAACCACTAATAAACAAATACAGAGCACACTTGATTACGCACAACATCCAGCAGCAAGCAGGCTTTAGAAGTGGTTTCAGTACATTGGATCATATTCAAACATAAAGAAAAACAATAAGTCGCAAAAAAGAATATGATTTACTACTAGCTCTAGCATCCATAGACTTTGAGAAGGCTTTCGACCTAAAGCAGTTAAAGAGGCTCTAGTCGATCAAGGAGTAGCCAAGCCATAAATAGAAATGTTAGCTAACATGTACAGAGAAGCCACAGCTAGAGTAAACATATATAAGGACACCCTAGAATTTCCCACCCAAAAAGGAGTCCGACAAGAAGACACAATATTCTTGAAGCTCTTCACAGCAACCCTAGAAAATATCCTTTAGAAATTAGACTGGAATAACAAATGTCTATGTATAAATGGAGAGCCACTTAAGATTCGCCGACTACATAATTCTGATTGCTAAAAGTCCTTCTGTGAAATTGATCTTGAAATGTACGTTTAAGGTCATAATATTGCATTATCATCGGGTATATGTATACCAAATTTCAGCTTGACTTAATAATTGGAGGTGAAGTTGGCCTTAAAATGACCTTGAAATATACGTTCAAGGCCTGTCTCAAGTTCATAATATTATATTGTCATAGGGTTTATATATGTTTACCAAATTTTAAATTGATCGAATAGTTGGAAGTGATGTTGACTTTGGGATGACCTTCAAATATAGGTTCTAGGTCACATCCAAGGTCATAATATTGCATTTTCATCTAGTTCTGAGCTATATTTAAAATTTCAGGTATTTAGCTCATTGCGAAGTTGGTTTAAAATCGATTGCAAGATTTGTAGCGGACAAACAAAAAACAGACAAGAAAGCGAGTTAATAAAAATATGGTAAAATACGGGTCTACAAAGCAACGGTACTTCTAACTTTGTCGTATAGCTCGGAAACGTATTATTTATATAGAAGAGTAAATAAAGTTAGGAAAAGGAAACGCATGTTTTTTGACGAAAACTTCAACTATTTTAACTTTTTGCTTTATCAAGAAGATTGGCAAGAGATATATGCCGAGTGAGAAGCAAACTTTGTTTTTTTTTAGATATTTTTCGCATTAGAGATATTACCATAAATAAAAATATTAATAAACACAAAAAAAATAGTGGATTACTCTCCAACTTATAGAAGAAGGTCATTTACTAAGAAATTAAAAGCCAAATATAAAATTATAAAGAGAAAGCATGAGCAGTGTATCTTACAAGACAAATGTAGCTTTAGCGGCCAAGAAATCTTGAATTCTAATAATCAGTCCCAGGCTAATTGGACTGTTATTAGAGAAAACTTAACTATCAGTAATAAAAAAAAAACAATCCACACAGCAGAGTGTTTGTTTTGTCATCTGATGGCTAAAGTATAGTAAATGAGTTGAATGTTATCTTTATAAAAAATGTCACTGATTTAAAATGCAATATGGATACCAGTCCAAATTGTACCCTGCAAATCAAAAATAAAAATAATTCATTATTTTTAGCTGCAGTAGATTCTGCAGAAATTGAAAAATATATCCAGGTATACTGAGACAAGATTTCTTATGGTGCCGATGAGGTGTCTTGTAGAGCAATGAAAAATGTTTTACCAATCCTTAGTTATATTGTAAATGTGTCATTCTATTTAGGTCTTTTCCCTCCTCAGTTAAAGTCGGCCATAGTTACACCAATTTTTAAGAACGGTGACCGAAATCTTGTAAGCAATTATTGACCCATTACACTCTTATTGGTATTCTCTAAAATAATTCAAAGGGCATTTCAGACCAAACTTATATCATTTGTTAATAAGAATGGTATTTTGTCCGAGAGGCAAGTTGGATTTGCTAAGGGCTTATCAACCAAAGATGTCCTGCCCTATGAAAGGATCTTGGGAGCCTTTGATGGCAGGCGTAAAGTAGCGATCTTCTACAATAGTGAAAGTTTACTTTTTGATGGCAACAACGATCTGTTCTGTGATCAATATGTCTGAATCTTCTACAGCAAACTTGGATATAATATCCACCTAAGAATATACTGAAAAAAATTTGACAAGTCAAAGTGACTATTTCAGTCAGGACATCATCTTAGTGTTTTATTTTCTCCCAGATATTCATATATTTCAACAGATCATAAAAAAACTTGTTAAGGGCCATGTGTGCGTTAATAGTGTTGTTAGCTTTGATGTAACATCAAGCTTATGAGAGTTTAAAAACTAAATTTTTAAGTTTAAACAATCTCTCATAATTGACTAACTTTATATCTGGCCACAGTTGACGATAAATGGTTTAATACAATACAATTTATTTTGGGGAAGCAAATATTTCTCTTACCGATTCTGAAGCTTTAATTCTAGGTTTTATCATTAATTCTCTTAAATAAAATTTGGATACAATTTTATTTTTTGTCTACGGGGTCTCGTGTATGAACCCTTAAACTATGAAGAAAGCAAATCGAATAACCGCGGCGCACATAAAATAAAATATTTTAAAATCGCGAAATTTTATTTTAGGCATATACATTAATTCTTAAAAAGAGCAGTAATATGAAAACACATTGATGAATTCAGTGAAATCATTTTTATTATGTTGTAAAAATAGGAAATAACTGAGTGAATTAATTCAAAACATTAAAGTTTCTTTTTTAAATCTGTATCATCTTGTCCTTCCTTTACTTTATTATCTGGGGAAAAAGTAATTTTATTGCTGAATGCAACCAAGGCCTGTCGTCAACTACATTTCACCATATATGTAAATATGTAGTCAAAATCTAAGAGACAGGTATATTTTATGTAGACTCTATTTGAACATACATAATCACATTTAAAAAAGACCATAACTTTTTAATAAAATTAGGTTTTAAGTATTTAAATTTCATTAGGCAAAGTAATTGGAATATTTTAATGAAAAAACTTCTAGAAAACGAAATCTTCATATTTAACTTAAAGAGTCAATGTTTTGAACAACATGTCGATATTTACAAGAAAACTATTTTCTTAATGTGGATATTTAGAAAATTCTTAGTACATAAAAAGATATCAGAAATCAGCCTTTTGGTTTTCTTATTCTCGTGTAATTATTTACTTATTTTTTTTTTTAAAGTGTGTGTGTTTGTTATTTTGTGTAAGAAAGATTCTAGGCTTTTACAACTTAGGTCTTGGTATTACTGAATTTCTAATAAAGTATATACAACTGATTATTTATATATATATATATATATATATATATATATATATATATATATATATATATATATATATATATATATATATATATATAAGTTGTAAAAGCCTACAAGCTTTCTTACACAAAATAACAAATCACTTCACTAGATCAGAACTCATTCAAAACACACTATTACAGTAAATCCCAGAAATCATTACAGCAACTCTTGGAATTATCTGACCTGCTGGTGATTGGGTTCTCACATTTACTTTAAAAATATCCTCCAGCATAACTTCAAAATTGATAAAGTCTGGGGGTCCAACCAAAAAAGAATTTCAAGCAATCCAGCCTAACTCAACCAAACATAAATTGATCCCAGACCTTGTACTAAATTTATTAAAAAAAAATTTATACTCCATGCATTATATGAATATTGTAAAAAACTCTTCTTATCCTTTACTCTTAATGATATTTCTTTTATTATTAATGCACCAAATTTCACGTCAGATAGTTCTACTCGAAACATTAGAAGCTTTTAAATATACCAAAATACAGATATTAATTTCTAAAATATTACTAAATGATTATAGCCATTAGACTCAAAATATTAGGATTTCAAGTCCTAAAAAGTAATAACAATATTTCTATCTTTAATCAAAAATTGAAAATGAAAGCCCATGAAATCCACCTCTAAGAAAACAAAGCATCATCAAAGAATACAATTTTTTAAAAACCCTGCAATGAAGTATTAGCAGATCCATGTTCATAACGACTTTTTTTTATTTTTGGGAGGGAAATACATGATGACAATAAAACATTGGCCATAGCTTCTAAAAAAATATACCTGTTTGTTGAAAGTTGCTAATGAGTAATTTCTAATTCTATCCTTGATTTTACTTCATAAAATGGTTTAGAGCATCTTGAATACTGAAGATTCTGATATTTTATTTTTATGGTTTATTTGTTGCTTTTATATTCATATTTAAGATATTACATAATCAAAATATTTCAGTCTGAATATACAGCATTTTTCATAGTTACACCCTATTACGATATATTAACAGATTTGAATGAAAGTCCAGTATTAGATGACCTAAAATTATTCAAAATTTTTATATATTGACAGATGTAGAGAGGGTTATTTTTCAGAAACGCATATTAGACATTCTTTAATCATCAAGACTATCAAAAATCTCATATTTTGATTAAACTAATAGTATGGAAAACTAGAATATGAATGTGTAGCAAAGATATAAGGTAATTATTTTTCTAAATTTAAGGGCAGCCAAACTATGGATAATATCTTGTAATGTTTCATATGAAATTTTTAATTAAATAATCTCCAATACGATTTTCTCAAAAAAAAAATAAGCATACATTTCTTTAATATCTTAATATATCTGTGAAATAAACTTGTGTGTATTATTTCCATTCGTAAAAATCAAAATTTCGGTAAGAAATAAAGAATCTATCTGCCCTATTTAAAGTTGTTGTATAGATGTTTGATTAGCGATATTTTTCAGTCTGGTATCGAAGTCGGTAGGTTTTTAATATTCTACCGACATACTCTGGAATTTATATTTTATTTAGCAGTTGTTTCCTGCGAATGTTGCTCTCGGTTCGATACAGCTCCAATCACGAGATCATAAGGTGGTCGAAACGCGTATGGAGAGAGGACCAGAGTTGTATTTGCAGGAAACAAACTGTTTGTATATATTCTTTCCTTTTCTCTGCTTGAAAGGATAATACATGTATACAACTATTTCCATTCCTTTTAGATCATCTAGCTTCTACTCAAGTTATATTTTTAAGGTTCAAAACTTGCTTAACATATTTTTGCACTTGTTACTTTAAACCTCCTACTGTCTACACAGACTAGTTTTAGAGGGAAACTATGTTAGTAAATTTTAATCTTGTATCTTGCATAAGCATATACCTATAATGAAAATAATTAAAAACATTATGAACTACTTTTTATCATAATGTAAATTATGAATATTATATATTAGCTTAATTATAATCTTCAAACTGACAGACATTTATTTTAAATAGTAGACAAGCAACAGGAACACTACTTGCATATATAGAATAAACTATTTTTAAAAAATCAAGGAAATTATTTCAATTAAGTGAAATTTAAGAAAACATTGTTTTTAAATTGTCATATAATCCCTATTTTGAGGTCCTAGAACACAATTCTGGCACTGATTTTCCAAAATTATTGTTCAGTTTTCCAGAAAGCAGAAAAAATTTCATGCTTCACTTCACAAGGTCACTTTTATTTCCAGAAAAGGCTCTGAGCCTTCATATTTATTTTCAATAGTAGTAGTTAAAATAAATATATTTTATGTAATATATTTCAACTAAATTTTTAATTTTGGCAAACAATATAAACATGTAAGAACTTTCAGTAAAAAAACAAAAATTAGTTTTATAAATGTCATCGAGCACCTGGTTCTTAGCCTCTGTCAGCATGGTTATAGGCAGAATCATGATACAACTACTATCAGATTTGCTTTGTTGGACGTGGTGTATCGAGAGTTGGATAGGTCGGGACTGGTGCTGGGTCTTATTTTTTGACTTTACTTGTGCCTTTCAATTGTGCCTAGTGCTAGGCAATATGGTCGCTAAATTGAAGGCAATGGGAGTTCGGAGACCATGCAATTAATGGGTAGGCTCATTTCTGACGGGATGTAAGATGTTGGTTAAGATCAACAATACCTTTTCCTCTACATGGGAACTTTCTCTTGGAGTTCCTCAGGACCCTACACTCTCTCCGTTACTCTTTCTGATGATAAATCAGAATTAGTCCTATTTGCTTATCATACCAATGTGGTGTTGGGGGCTCAAGCCTGGTGCAAAAGAAACCGGCTCGCGTTAAATGCATCCCAGACCGCCTACAGCACTTTCCATAAAAGAAGGGAATTTTGTGATCTTGATCTATCTCTTAATGGAGAGAAGATTTCTAGGTTGACTTCAGTAAGTTTCCTGGGTTGTTTTTTGGATGATAAACTGTATGGGTTAAGCCACATTCAACATGTTTTAAGTAAGCTGAACTCGGCTTATTTTGCCATACAAAATCTCAAAGCTCTTTTGATAAGAAACAACTTATCAACATAAATTATGCACTAGCATATTCTTACCTAAAATACTTGGTCCTATTTTGGTGCCAGTCTACTGATTGGGAGAGAGTGTTTGTACAACAGAAACGTTTGCTTAGGCTTATTTTTTGATTGAGTTCTACAGACAGTTATGGACTTTTTTCTGAGAACTGCCTTCTGACATTTCCCTCTATAGATATCTTGGAGGCAGTTAGAATAAATCCCACTATCTTTCCCTCAAATAATCATGAACGCAGTATGAGGTATAAGTCTAATAACTTAATTGACGATCGATTTTCAACCTTCAAGGGAGGGCCTAAATATTTGTGTAGTGCTGTTTTTAACAAGTTACTCAAAAATCTCAAGAAACTACTGAAAAAGCAGTTTAAGAAATAACCAATTTTTTTTCTTCATGCCAAGGCATTTTATTCTACTAGGACATACTTGAAAGTTAGCGACTCTTTTGAACTATTATATTATATTCTGTTACTTATTTTATATTTTATTGCTTTTTTATTGACATGTCGAATGCACTGCAGTATTGGCTTTTTTAATAAAAACTTTTTATTACTGAAAACACCAAATACAAACTTTTATTTTAAAAAAACTTTATAAAATTTGTCCATCTCAGTCAACGAAATAGTTTATTTTTGTAATATAAAGACAAGTGTAAAATAAATTTCAACCAACCAAAATTTTTGATGTTTTCGTTAGTTCAGGTTCAGCCTGGTTTTAGTTAGTTTAGAAAACTGAAGCTAACCTAAATTGACCTAGATATATTAATTTAAAAATATATTGTCCAGCAGAGGCCACATCGAGGGGGGACATTCTTTTCCAGGGAAGAAAATTGGGAAAGGTCCGAGTTAGTAGCAAAACAGGTCATTTGGTATCTACTGCAAAAAATAATACGACTAGTAAAATTATAAGGACAAGATGTCTAAAAATGAATTAAGATTATGAATTCGATAGGAAAAGGGTATTGTTTGGCTTCAGAACAATAAAAGAAATAGGAGGCATAAAGATATATCCAATAAAAGCAAATTATTAATTAGAAGGGGGATAAACCTGTCTCATATATTTAAAAGAGTCATGGTACATTTTCTTGTGGTCAAAATAGTTTAACTTTGAGTAATCATTTTATAGGGAATAAGCTAGTGACTAGATTTTTAGGTATACTTATTGACGATAAATTGAAATTTACTGACCACATAATGGCATTAAATAAGAAGCTGGCTGCTGGGTGTTATGCGGTACGAAGTGTCAAGGGAATTAGATTCAAATATGGCTAGAACAGTGTATTTTTCGTTGATTGAATCTCATTTGAGATACGGAATTGCATTTTAGGGATTCTGTAGTCGGTAGTTATTAAATTCGATTCTTGTCTTACAAAAGCGAGCAGTGTGTTATTTATTTAATGTAAAAAGGAAGGATCATTGTAGGCCTTTATTTATTCAAGGCAAAATATTAACAGTGCTAGGCATTTTCAGTTTAAAAATAGTGGGACTGATTCATAAAAAATATAAAAATTATTCAACTCCAAACCCATATAATACATGTAATAATGGCCTGCTACTGCCCATTCCCAGGACTACTCTCACTAAACAGTCTCCTATTTTTGAGGGAATTAAAATATATAACAAAATTCCTCTAAAGTATAGAAATATTACGGACAATAAATTGCTTAGGAAAAAACTTAAGGGCTTTCTTGTGACACGATCGTATTATTCACTGAAAGAATATTTTGCCGACCATTTTTAACAAGGTGTGTTTGTGCTTTCAAAATGGGTGTAATGGTGCAATTTTATGGCTATTTTTGTCTAGTTTTACTTTATTTTATTTGACTGTAAACTTTTAAATTAACTTAGTAGACATTTATTTTATTTTAGGTACCTGTTTTGTTAATTATGGACTTTTATTTGTTTACACTGTATATTTTGATTACTGACTTTAATCACGTGTTTATTGTTATCATTGATCCAAGTTTTTTTTTAGTTTTTTATAGTCACAATTTCTTGTGTTGCATAAGTTTTTGTTTAAATTTATTTTTAACTTTTTGTTCTGCATAGTGCTTTGTTAACAAGATTGATTTCTTTACAACAATAAAGCTTATTATTATAAATATGTCTGGCCGGCAGTGTACTGCAGCCAGCAGTATATTTGTCGCTACTGTCATGCGTAGACAGTACAGCCAGCAACGCCAGCTCCCCGCTGACCTTTAACCATATCCTTTTTCTACCTTTTAAAGATCCCTCTGTCCTGGTCCACCTACCCACAATTCATACTCAATCCCTTAGGACCACATTCTTTGAGCTTTCCAAATTATTATTATTATTATGATTTACAAGCCTAACGGCTTCGCACCCCCTCCAGGGAATATTGACTCATACCAGGTACACAAAGATACCAAAAGTATGAAGCTCTATGGGAACCCTTTCCATTATTATTATTAAAATATTTTAGCCTAAACAAATGTTCCGCTACATAGCCAGGGAATTATTCTTCGCATTGAACAAATATGTTTTTTGGATCCTTTCTCTACAGCTTTAATAGAGAGAAAAGAATATATGTGTATTTCACAGAAATAGTATTTATGATATGACAACAGAAAAAATTACTTCCTTTTCGAGACGAGTGATGTCACTGCCAGATGAACTAGTGATTTTGTTTTAGTCGTTTTTCTTAATTTTACCAATTTTTGAAATTTTAGATAATACAGAAGCTTCTATTAGAGTTAAATTTGTGGTTGTAACAAAATTTTAATGATATACTGCAAAAAACTGAAAAAGTGATTTTCTGTTTTTTAGGTAACTGAAGAAAAATTGTGGAAAACCAAGGTTAGAATCCTGTTCTATGACCTCGAAATAGTGGTAAATGAAGTTTTTCCGAAAAAAAAAAGAAACGTTTTTCTAGACTTCACTTAATCGAAATAATCACCAAGTAATAATTCTGATTAGATTGTAGCGTCTCCCTTTTTACAGAGTACATATATGGACCTAGCTTCCGACATATTGAGCTACCGTACACATCCGTTGCTATACCCTGTAAAAAAAACTGGTAAATTTAAATGCTACAAGATTAAATCCAGGAAAACGTTTTTTTTGAAAAAATTTCTATATTTTCCCGCTTTCTCTAGGTTGTAAAGTATGATTTCGTTATTGATTTTTCACTATCCCAGAAAACTCAAAAAACAGCAAGTGTTTCACAAATCACTTTTATTTCTGATGGAAACCCTGAACTTACGTATTTATTTTTACTGGTGCTGATTGAAATTTATTGTATGTAGTATATTTCAACTATCTGGTGTTTTCTTCAGAAATAAAAGTGATTTGGGAAGCGACCCTTGGCTTTTTTTTTTGTTTTCTGGGGAAATGAAGAAAAATAATGAAAAATCAAGAGCGAAATCGTATTCTGCAACCTCGAAATAGGGGGGTAAATATCGAATTTTTTTCAAAAAAAAAAAGTCGTTTTCCTAAATTTACTCTAATTAGAATTATTACCATATTATTTTACAAGTTATAGCAAAAAACAAACTAAACTTTAAACTGAAACAACTTACAAGCTTGGTTTGGATCCAAAAAAGTAAACATAAATCTGCCCTTTCTTTGGTACTTCAGGTTCTGCAATCTAAAAAATGGTTACAGAAAAATATATAACATTAAATCAAAACAAAACTTTAGGTTATGAAATTCAAAACAGAAATCGCGCGCATTAAGCAGCATTTTCGCCAAACGCTATCGCATGGATTGGATTTTCGTATTCGTTATTTTTTGAATATGTGGCTGTTGTTAGCTTTAGTATCGGTAATAATGCAGATAGCGGTAAGCAATGTTAAAACTCTCTTCACAAACGGTGGATTGGCGGTATTGCCGGCATTACTTACACGAGCAGGCCATGGAGGGTAGGACTTCATCCTTGCCCTAAAAAACACAATAAATGTTTAATTTCTTCAATATTTCACTAAATTTATTAATAATTTTTAAAATTTCCACCCACCAGACAGGCTCTCCAACTTTGAAACTGGATTCCATAGCAACACCCTGACCTTAAGACAGATTCTCTCAAACTAAATTTTGTTTTCATCCGTTCATCGCTCTTCGTTTGTTTTTGGAGAGGGGGTATTTATGCGTACGCATTCCTTAAGTTTTGTGAAGAAACGACGGTTAATCGATAAGAGTTTATGATTAGGCAGTTACCAAATCACTTGCGTTTAAATGTAAATCTGCATTACTTTCGTCTATAGGACAGAATAAGGTTACGTACCTATATTCTAAAATTTTTGTTCTGGGCCTACAATCTTTTTTATTTTTATGTCAAATACAATTCATTTTCAGAGGTTTTAAAAATAATGTATAAAATTTTACTTCTTATGAAAACCTTCTAAGTATATATGTGTGTGAATTATTAAATTATCTGTTAAATTTAATATCAGGTACTTTTATGTAAACATATTATATCCATAAAATGTATATAATATGATAATTATCACGAATGTAAATTCAAACTCACTAAAATATTTGGCATTTAATTGTTTTAGAAGTATTCGGTTTTAAATATTTTAATGTGATTTATTAAATATGCCTCTATATTGCACTTTGAGCGTGTACTATTGGAGGCAGCATTAAGTGCTTCGCACGCGTTATACAGCTGAAATAGAAATGGGGCGAATAGCAATATATACTCTTTCTTTCTCTCCGAACGCGATTAAGGGTGAGTCCAGACGACAAGAAAAATCTGAGCGTAAGCATATACGTCCTTTTAAGGGTGAGCCCACACGGCAAGAAAAATTTGAGCGTAAGCGTATTACGCCCTTTTATGTATCGTCCACAGAGGATACTTTGTTCCGCGGTCATAAGGAGTGTTAATCTAGAAAAAAAGTTACAAAATGTAAGGAGATTACTGATATATTCTTTATTTAAAAAGACAGGAAAGTCGTCGGTACTAGGTCCGGTCTATATTTGAGCAAAACATTGGAGAACGGCTCGGACATACTAATAATTTAAGTCAAGAAATGCGAGAAAATGATCCTGATTTTTTAAAAATATTTTCCTGTTACTATTGGTGAATTGGAAGAGCTCTTCGCTGTTGTTGCACCAAAAATAAGGAAACACGATATGGAAATGTGTACAGCAATACCCTTATTACTAGGTTGGAAATAACATTGTGATATTTAGCTGATGAAATCAGCATGTGAAAGCAACAGTGCGAATTCCGAATCAGTAAACAGTGTTTCTGAAATTATTTAGATTACTTGTGCGGTAATAGGGGATTCTTTAAAAGAAGCTTTATTTCCAAAGTATACCACTTCTACCTGGTAAAGAATTGTCAAGGAGTTCAAAGACGAGAATTTCAATATAACAGTGTAATTTTAACAATCGTTCTAATAATTAAAATTGTTTGTAGTTTTTAGAAGAATACATTACATATGATACTAACTGGATTTCTGTTATTAAATTTCCATCAATGTTAGTTTTTAATTTTTAATTGTTTATAATAGGTTTATATAAAGTTTGCTAAGAGTAGGGTTACCAGACGACAGGAATTTTCCTGACATGTCTGAAATTTTAGCCCCTTGTTAGGGAAACAGGAAAAAACTGCAATTGTCAGAATTGAAATTAAAAGAGGAAAATATAAGTAATAAAAAATATTTATTTATCATTCTAGTAAGCAAAAATAAATTAATTAAACGTTAACAAAATGAGTGAATCGTTAATTTAGTATATTAATAAATTTAGTTTCGTACTTTTTATTGCTTAATGTTTCTTTTGGCAATTGCTGATCTTTTACAACCATTTCATGACATTCTTCACATGATATGTTCTTTAAGTTAAATTGTGTCTAGAGCAGAACCTTTACAGAAGATATTGTTTTAAACCAACTATTACTACAAATTATTAATTATTAAATTACTATATATAAATATTTTGTAGGTTACTCTTATGAATTAATAGATAATTATAGTATAATATTTAATACTCTCTTAAGAAGTTATATCTTAAGTAAATTTATATTCTAATAGGCTCAAACAAAAGCATGCCTTAATCTCCGAAACTCCAAAACTTTACTTTTTACAGAGACCATTAGCTTTGTTCATATCGTCATCGTCAACGGATTTCTGAAAATAAATGGATGACAGGTGGTAATGGAGCTGTCAAACGAAAAATGTCCGGAGTATGTTCTGCGCCATTTTGGGCAAATTGACATTTTGGCACGTCAAATTAACCGTCAAAAGTCAAAAAATAGTGTCATTGTTGTTATTATTGTGAAATAATCTTTGTTTTTCCTTGGATTAAATTTATTTTAAATAACTTAATAACCAAGTAATATGCACCAAGCCATCAGTCAAATATTTAAGTGTAAATATAGACCACAAAATTATCTTCAATTGGCACTTTGGAACTGTTAAACAAAAAATGTATACAAAGGGCCAAATACCTTAGGAGTCTTATATACAAAGAAAAAGACATATCAAGAAAAACAACTCATATATACAAAGCAATATACTGACTTTAATAGGAATATATACCCCATATGTACAGTAATTGTAGGAAGCCAGCACTCATAAAACTTGAAACGGTAGAAACCACTGCTCTATGTAGTATTGCTAAAATCCATTGTCCTAGCTATCCACCAATCAATTATTGTATGAATTCACTAAACATCTAGCCGATTATTGCAAGATTTCCTGTCCTGACAAGTAAGTTTGAAAGAAAACCTGAAACGTGACTGGTAATAGAGGAACTGTGTACGACCAGGGGCTGGAACTATAGGCCAGCGCGAAGACCCCCCATTAATGATACTATTCAACCGTTAATATACTTTTTTTATTATTTTGTGAAGATTTGTAGGAGCTTAAAGGCCAAACGTGTTATAAATAAACTTTTTATTCTGAAGGACCTCGTTTGTTGGCTTGTAGGGTTCAAATTTATATGTCTTAATATTTATTTAGTTGTAGTGTAGTATAGTGTTTAACACAGTCTAAGGAAGTAAAATGTTGCATTTAACATTATTTGAATATAAAATTGAATGTTACTTATTTAAATAAAAGTTTTAAATATCTTACAAATTGTTACTTCTCAAATTTTTTTATAAGTTGTGTTGATGAAAACAATTATGTTACACTTAACTGTTTCAAACCGTTTGGGGATATAGGGACACAAGTGTTTATGTTAAATCCATAATTAGAACTAGCCGTAGAAAAACAATTTTTAAACAGCACGCTCATACTATTGAGATGTGGACAGAATTTAGTGTAATAATTTTCTATGTCTATAATCTCAAATTTACTTGAAATTTGCGAAACATTCAACTTTCTAAGGAAATTTTAATTAGAAAATACTGAAAATAACGGGGTACTACTTAATTAACATTTCAACTGTTTTTTCAACAAATAAAACGTCTTGAAGAAACGGTTCGTCAACATATTGCTTTTTTAAGGACTAGTTATTTTTAACAACCAAAAATATAATAAAAATTTTTAATATATTTTTACGACCGACCAATAGTATGACAGACGTCCACACATAACAATCAATTCACACAAATTGAATAAGTTGGGTAAGGTTATAACGTAATACTGTCATTTTATCTCTTTCTACCATTCGTTTCGTTCAACTACTTATGTCGATGAAATTTCGGAAAGGTATGTAAATTGCTTCATACCTTGTCAGTGGGAGGTAAACGATTACGTTTAGTCGTTATAATTTTTCAGTGGCGACAGCGTATTCACTGTTATTATAACTTCACCTTACCCAAAATGGCGCATAGCATGGTCCGGACATTTTCTGTTTATTTGACGATCAGTACATATACTTTATAAGTGCGTGTCATCGTCCTATAAATACACACTTTTTCATTTCAGTAATCATGTAAATAAATAGTTATAAATATGTAAGCAGTGATGATCTTCGATAACCAACATTTTTAATAAATTAAAAACAATTTAACATAATTTATAAATATCCATTATCTCGAAACTCGCAAAATAGAAAAATATAAATAAAACAACAAACTTGTTAAAAAAAACATAGGTTATGTTCATACTAAATATTAAAAATAAACAGTTGTCGCCATATTTAAAGCAGTCCGCTGAGAAATTAAACATTATTTTGCGTAATGACTTTAGAAAAGGCTAATTTAGGCGGGAAATCGTCCGTCTTTGTCTTTTTTAAATCTAACAAATCACAATGTTTAAAATTTGACATGTCTTATTATGCTACGCTTACGCACAGATTTTTCTTGTCGTGCGGATCCACTCTTACTCTGAATGGCGTAGATAAGAAGGGGAGAACAAAACTAAATGTTCGGAGCCAGATAAAAGGCATAAATTGATACTCGCCTGATCTCTTTTTCTGTCTTGTAATGTGCACAAAAAAATGTAGAGGGATATTTTGTGGTAATGTGGGCGAAGCACTCAATGATGCCTCCAGTACTACATACTTGAAGATATTGTATTGTAAGTATTCGGTTAATGGAAGTATAGTCTAGCTAGATTTACTATGAAGGCTTAAGATTTAGACCGGTGAATTTAAAAAATTTCTTAATAAAGGTCGGGAAAGATTCAGCTTTCAAAATTCGAACATTCTATTTTTTTTTTAATAACGCAAACACTAAAAAATTCAGATGGTTCTTAAATTACGCAACTTTTTTTCCATTTAGGCACATTCGTATCTCTTACTCGTCCGCAATTTCCGTTCTGGTCTTCGTTATTTGGGCACCCTGTATACAGACATTCAATTTGTACTATTTGGATATTTCCTGATATAAAAACATCACGGCACAAACCATATATAAAAACCAAAAATTCCCTTTGGAAAATGGTCAGTAGATTATTATTATCAAGATATGGTCAGTGTGTATTTAGCAGTGTATTTCGCAGTTCGGTGAAAAATGTTTTTAGTAGAATTCTCACAGTGAAATTCTAAGTGTGTTTCGCAGTCTAGTAAACCGTTAACACAGTTTTAAAATTAGGTAAGAAAACTTTTTAGTTTGCCTTGTGGAATCTCAACGTGTTTAACTAGAGCTTTCGTTACTTTAACCATAGATAAATTTCTACGCTTTAACTTTGTTCATTACAAAATAGAACAATACAGAAAGCTGCTCCCTAATTAAGTTAAATTATTATTTTTTCTTTTTAAATATTATAGCTATATAATTTTAATAAAACATATAAAAAGACCATAAGTGTTTTAATGGTAGGAAAACCGTTTTAAAGAAGTCAAATCAGTAGTAAGTAATCTAGGACCTCGTCCTAGCTTTCCTTTTCAATCTGCAGTGGCTCTAAACGAAACTATAAAGTCATATTTGTATTCCCTCTTTAGCAAGTTTGTGGATAATCAGATCTACTTTCAACGGTCTAGAAAACCCCTTACACCAAGTTACACTGGATCCATCATCTTGTTAAATTTCAAAATTTTAATTTTGTGTATCTATCACTATTAATTGATTTTTTTTAATTACTTTATATCTACCTTGCGACTGGATAAAAATGACTCTTGACACAAATTGTAAGTCCTTCGCAATTTAATCATTACACCTAAGTTTCAATTTTCCATTTAGGATTTTCATTAATAGCCTAAGCTGAAGATCAGTCGCAGATTGCTATTCTGTTGTTTAGATTAGTGAAATACTGGTATTTTTTTTATCAAAATTTTAATTTTCATTAGTTTTTTCAACTTTTCAATTCAAGAACAGTTATACTAGCAATTTGGTTGCTCATCTTCAGAATATGAGAAAGTTTCACTTTTAGTGATTAAAATATAGGGAGAATAAGGTCGTCCAGTGACGTAAGATTATTGTTCAAAGCAAATTTCGAAATAAATGATATTTCAATATCGATTGTTGCAAATACAATCGGACATTTTGAAGAAATCGGAACGATTAAAGACACCAAAAGTATGTGGGTCAAAATGAGAATATACAAAAGAGTAATAACTTGGACTAACCCAGCCACTTCTGGCAAATCCTAGAGAATCGATCAGGAAAATAGCTCAACAACTAAAAATGAATAAAATCTCAGCCATCAGAAATCAAACTGCTATTAAATTTCACCCTTTCCAAATCCATCTCCACCAAGAATTAAACGAGGATGATTTCGATCAAAGAGTAGTCTTAAAAAATTATAATAGGATTGATTGAACTTTTTCGAATATCTCCTGTAGCATTACACACGTCTTACCTTCATTGACCTGGTTTAGACATGCACTAGCTTCATTAGTCGGGTTTAGACATACCTTTACTTCATTGGCCGGGTAGATGCTTCACCTTATTATACTGTGCTAACAAACAAAAATCGTGTTAATCTTGACCTATGATCCTGATGTCATGGCTGAATGTCTTTGGCGCCTTTCTGGGTACCTATTCTCGTTCTTGAGAGAACGAGCACTTGATGGAAAGTGGGCGTGGTTCTCACGAAAAAGTATGAAACCGTATTCTGGGTAGCTTTTCTCGTTCTCGAGAGAACGATCATCTTGAAGGAAAGGGGCCGTGGTTCTCACGGAAAAGTAAGAAACCGTATTCTGAATACGTTTTCGTATTTTTTCGTGAGAAACCACGCCCATTTTCCATCACGATGATCGTTCTCTCAAGAACGAGAATAGGTACCCTGATATCAAAAGTAAGGGTTCCCATTTAAAAAATGAATTTGACTTTAAAGATAATCGTCAAGGCCTAATCCAAGATCATCATCAGATAGTCAGGAAAAAACTGGTCGTGAAACTTTGATTATTAACATTTTTTTCACGATTTCAATTTTCAGAATTATCATGGCACCTCTGAGACATCGTGCTTCTAGCCTTGAGGTAAGTTTCAGGGATTATTGTTCAAGATTTTATCTGAAAGTAAATGGTCCTGGAATTTGGATTACAAGGCTTTAAAATTATGAGTCCACGTATTCGGTCGCAGCTAATTTAGTGAAATTAAGGACTCAATCCAACCTTTGGAAAGGTTGGATAAAATTTGGTTTTACTCTTAACTCTTCGTAGTTAAAATAATTCTCCGTGATTTTAACAGCAGTTAAAATTAGTTCAAATTTTAACCACGTTCCTGATTAGGTAAACGAAAATTAAAAGCTCTGCTTGCTTCAAACCTTAATTTCGTAAATAATTAGCTTCCTTAACTAATTACTGAAAGGCCACCATGAATAATTAATATCTTAAAATTCGTTTCTGAATTGACATAGATAAATTACTTCCTTCAAATGCGAAAATGTCCAAAATCATTTCTCTCATCTTGCCAGGTTAAATGAGGCGGGCGGCAGTCCATACAACCTGGGTGGTTTTGGTGGGACTTCTGCAGCCTCTAAGGGGGTCACTCATGACTTAATGAGCTTTGATGATCTCTACATCAAAGATGAAACTAATACTAATACTTAGTCCAAAGCACAGTTATTAATCAAACAATTCTAATAACAATCTGGTGGGGAAAACTCGCGCAAGGGACAATACAAACTCAACCCTAAAATTCGTGGCAATTTCCGAAATAGTTCGTCTTCGTCGGTCGAAGAAGGTATTTCGCGCATAGTCAGAGTACGTACGGGCAAGGCGACACCTAGCTCTCCAGTACTGTATTATCGACAGGGAACTCGAAACCTTTAGTAACGGTTCTCTCAAAAGTCGCTCATACCGTGATGAATGTCGATCCTGGCATTGTGAATGAGATAAAGAACGGTACCAAGCGACGCGACGTGGCTTCACAAACGAGAACGCAAACGTCAATCTCAATAACGAAATATGCTCGTACTTCGTTGAACGGCGACCCTAGAATTGTGAGCGAAACGACGTAACTCTACGACATTCTCTCCTATTTAAGTAATAAATGGAATTAGAGTGAATCTAGAGGTTGGGTGACATTTTGATTTTCTTTGTTTTGATTTGTTTTTGATAATTTTTGTGATATCTTCGATAAAAAAATGCAAATTTATGAATTTTTATATAATACAGATGTTTCTGTTAGTGTGTACTTTTTTTTGTCGGAAAAATCAAAATCATTATTAAAAACAAATCAAAATAGACAAAACTAAAATTGTAGCCACCTTTCGATTTACTCTAATCCGAATTATTACCCTTATTTATATCAAAACATCCGGGTACCTATTCTCGTTCTCGAGAGAACGATCATTTTGATGGAAAGTGGGCATGGTTCTCACGAAAAAGTACGAAACCGTATTCAGAATAGGGTTTCTTACTTTTTCGAGAGAACCACGGCCACTTTCCATTAGGATGATCGTTCTCTCGAGAACGAGAAAGCTACCCAGAATACGGTTTCATACTTTTTCGTGAGAACCACGCCCACTTTCCATCAAGATGATCGTTCTCTCAAGAACGAGAATAGGTACCCCGATCATAATGGCTATATTCTTTTGAGTAATTATCAATTGATCAAAGTGAACAAAGTGAAACTGATAACTTCATGTTCTTTTGAATATGCATTTACTTGTCATTGGGCTGAAGTGATCATGATTACTTGAAGTGATCGAATTGAAAGTGATAATGACTCAAAAGAATAGCCCTAATGTTGCATATTGCGAAAGGGCGGAATTGCGAAACAATTCTGATTGATTAAATATAACACCATATCCAATCAGAGAAAATATGTCTTGGGGAACTAATTAGAATTTCCTGGGTACCTATTCTCGTTCTTGAGAGAACGATTATCTTGATGGAAAGTGGGCGTGGTTCTCACGAAAAAGTATGAAAACGTATTCAGAATACGGTTTCTTACTTTTTCGTGAGAACCACGGCCACTTTTCATCAAGATGAACGTTCTCTCGAGAACGAGAAAAGCTACCCAGAACACGATTTCATACTTTTTCGTGAGAACCACGCCCACTTTCCATCAAGTGATCGTTCTCTCAAGAACGAAAATAGGTACCCTGGGATCCATCGAAATAGAGAAAAAGTTTAATGTTGTGTACCAACCTATATATGTTTTGGGTAACAACCAGAAATACTACCAATCACTCTAACCTAGGTGTAACCGGACTTTCATCATAAATGTCAACCTATACAACAAAAATTCGAATATGAAACGTCAAGAATTGTCAACCTCTCACTGGCATTTTTTAATTATTTTTTTTTTAGATTATTCTTGCGGACCTACAGAGGGTCTTTGTGTCAGTGCGATGGCATTTTGTATGTATACCGATAAGTTTCATAAAAATTTTACACGTGCAGGGAACATTTTATGAAAAAAAATGATGAAAAAGTAAAATAAACAAAGTTTTGAGACGGTTGTGTGTATTTTTAGTGAACACCGCGCCCTAGGCATGACGAAATTGTTCCTTCTTTACGACCGGAAGTTCGATGCAGTTGATCAAGTTCAGGAATTTTAATTAATAAACACTTTTTTAGCTTTGCTGTGAGTTTTACCTTATGTTTTAGACAACTTTATATCAGTTTGTTAGGGTTAAATAAGGTAGATTTGTAAATTTTGTGTTGAGTAGTTAGGCATTTGTATATACAGAAATTTTATCTTATTTTATTTACTTTCAATATTTAAAGTTAGTTGAATATACATTTGGCTTTCGTGAGAGAGAATTAAGTACCTTAATTTCTAGTGCATGAAGTATTTTCAACAGAAAAGTCTCAATGCCTAATTTAATTAACTTGAAGCTGCCGTTAATTTTTAGTATTATACTCTTAATTCCAAATCCATAATAATAATATATCAATATAAAATAATTTTTAACTGCAAATTTTTCTGAATACAAATTTATATACAAATATAAAAAGTAATTATTGCAAATATCTTGTACCAGTGATTTTTTAATTGCAAGAAAAGTGATCAGGGTATCATATTTGAATGTTTCCAATTGTAGGACTCCCTTTGTACCTACAATAAATTCAGATAAGTTATTGAAGTGGTTTTGTACTATATGTATTACAGTTTTGGTATTATAATAGAGATATTTGTGAATTGAGACCAACAGACAATTTCGATTTATATTTATTTAATCAGTCATATGTTGCCCACTGACAAATTATAAATAAATTTTATTATTATTGTAATTTAATTGAATCACACACATAAATATATAAATAAGTAGAGAGAATGGATATTGATCTTCATAATTCATCACAACAAAAGAAGTTAACAAGTGTGAAGATTTGAATGGATATTTAGTAGCTAAAATTATACCTAGAAATTGCCAAAGACTAAATAATAAGAAAAAAAAACTTAAAAACTTGATTATTAAAAAAGGTTTTTTTCAAAAAAATCTTCTGGATGTAAATGATTTTAGTAATATTAAATTTGAGTAATTATTCAGAATAATTGAAACATCGAAATTTTCTCTGATTTCTTGCACACCCCATATTTTGTGGAATCTGAAGTTTTTCTAGGTAGTTCAATACAGTTTTTCTCAAAAAAAATTTTTTTCACTCACATGTCTTCTGACCTACATAACATTTTGTCAAAATAGAGCAAAAGACACTAAAGATAGTGCAGAAAAGCAAAAGTCGTTAAATGTTGGTCATATTGGCAAACAAATGCCACATTGTCAGGAGTATAAAATATAAAATTACACTTGTTCTAAAGTTTGTTCACTAATTCATTCTTTTTGGTATTTTTCCCCTAAAATCGTCATGTAAAGAATAGAATGCTCTTTGGTAACATATTAACAGGATCTGTAGGATTACAAAAGGGTGCATCAGGTTGAAATTGGTGGATATGTTCTTAAATTTGGTCAGTGTTAGGCTCATTTCTCTGGCTATTTTGCCAAACATTAATTTAGGAGTTGAATGGAATATCCTAGCTTCAAAGACATTTCCCTAAAATAATAGCGGGTATGAAACACTTTAGTCGAGGCTTATACAGTATGCATGTTTGTATAAATTGCTCGTGGGAAGTAAAACAAAAATAAAAACATAAAAAACTGATTAAGTATTTGTCAGACACATGTTAGGATTCCCTAGCAGTTCTTTTTTTGAGTTAATGGAAAGCTTGTATCTGCAAAATTTCATTGCAAAAGATAAAATATTACAAAGTTATAATACAGATGGACGGACGAACAGATCATAATAACCAGTATTTTTAAATTTTGGTTTTTATTTTTGTCTTGTTTTCTACAAGTCATTTCTACATACATTCTGTATAAACCTGAACTAACCTGGATTATACTTATTGTTTGAGGAAAGATATATTTCTTCTATGTATTTAAAAAATTTTATTTATTTTTTACATATCACCATTAACAAGTATATAGTATAAAAATTGAATATTATATGTTAAAATTTTTTTGAAACCCAAAAAGGTGATCTTCCATGAGAGTAACAATGCTTTAAAGAACAGTCATATCAGAACCCTGAAAAACCATATTGCAGAAGTCATTTATTATGATATCCAATTCACCATTCAGAACTGTCAGGTAATTATATGATAAAAGGCAAATAACATTCTCAACAAATTCATTCTGTGATGTTGCAGAAATAAATTGATAATAAGGGAGGCAGAAACTCACATGTTTCTTGGTCTGAATATAGATAGTCAATTAACATGGTTAACACATATAGATTTTGTAGCAGGGAAACTAAACTCGGCTTATTTTGCCATTGTTAACCTTAAAAATTTCCGTATAACCAATCAATTGTTGAATGTTTACTATGCTTTAGTGTACAGTCATTTTAGGTATATGATCTCTTACTGGGGGCAGTTGGCTGAGATAACACATATTTATTTTGCAAAAGCTTATAATTCGTAAATTATTTTCTTTGAGTTGTACTGAATCCTGTAAGTCACACTTTAAAAAACACTAAATTTTAACTTTGCCTTGTGTACTTATAATAGAGGCTGCAGTTTACGTTAAACAACACCAACACCAAATTCCTGCTATATGTACTCTTCACAATCATAACACGAGAACTAACAAAGATATTTTAATACCTAATTTTCATTTATCAGCTTATAAAAAGAATCCATATTGCCTTTGTAGTTATATTTGTAACAAATTACCTAACAACATTTATGCAATTGGATCGTTTAACAAATTTTAAAAATCCTTAAGGGGTACCTTGTAGGAAAGGGTCTTTTACTATATGCACAAATACTGTGATAAAAGGTAAATAATTGTCTTTATTCATGCATATTGTCTTAGAAAGATTGGAAAATGCCTGCACTTGACACTTCATATAATTTTGGCACTTTTTGTTTTAGTATATATAGAACTACTTGTTTCTGTATTTTAATTTAGTCTTTGTTATTTTGATACTTTTTCCTTAACATGGTCAATATTTATGTGTAAATTTTTAAGATTGTATAAATAAATAGAAATAGAAATCTTATGTACAGTTTTATCCAAAATGTGCTATTTTCCAAAATTTACAATTGTATTTTTATGGAAGTGATAAATTTTTTTTTTAAATACGGTGTGAAAATGAAAATTTTTTTTTTTTTGGAAAAGTATGTGCAATCACCAAAAAGAAAACTTTAAACTAGTGTTGTATGACCGTCAAATAGAGGGTTTGCAAAAGTCAGTAAAAAATTCGGTGTTTTCACTATTCTGAATAGTTTGCCACATATAAAACATTAAGAAAATAATCTGTAAATATTATGCCCTTAGTGTTCTGGTGACCCTATTAAAAAATATAGGTTACTAAGTGAGAACAAAAACCATAAGGTAAAAAATTAATTAGCATAAAATTAGCCCTTTGATGGAATATAACAATTAGGTATTTATAAAAAGCCAGAAATCACATATTACAGACGAGATTATACATAATCAAAAATTCAGATATGCTTATAAACTTAAATAAGCTAAGACTGTTTTGTTCATTGAAGATTCTTTTCAGGTTCTGGTTATTTTCCTGCCTTAAAGCCACTCATATTTTTAATAACTTGAAAACTTATTTTTGACTTTATAATCTAGGACAGAGTTTGTATAGCAATACTCTAATATACTGACATTTAATTAAGTATTTTCAAGGTTTCAAGTAATAATTAATTTAGGGAAATCATCGCACATTGACAGCCAACGATGAAAATTTTCTAGTCACTGCTAGTTCAGTTTTTTAAAATTTTAATTATGGATCAAAATGGAGGGCGTCTGAAGTCACAAGTTTGTTTTTCAATGATTTATTAATTTAAAGTAGCTATGGAGAAACTTACAAAAGCAATATTTGTGTATTTAGAGGAAGTCTACAAAATTGGAATCAAATTGGTTTAATAAATTCCGAGAAATCTACTTCGTTGGTTCAAAAAAATGATGAAAGTTAAAAGAGAGAACTTTTTTTAAAATTCAAATTCTTTATTCATGTTACTATCACAATGTGATGCACAAAGTCAAACAGAAAATAATGATTAAAACTACATCAGACAGAGTCACAATCTAAAATAAACATTAAAAATCTAAAAATAAATATTTATTAAATTATTGAAAGCTATTTTTAATAAAAACTTTTCTTAAACCTTTCTTAAAGTTTGTTAAAGGCAGTGCTCTTATTTGTTCTGGCAGAATATTAAAAAAATTATTTCTCAATTTCCTGAGCCGTTCTGACATTTATCCAGCCGTCAGTAAATGGGAGTAGTATCATCGCGATGTCTAGTTTCATAACTGTGCATATTCTGGTGAGTTTTGCAGGTGTTAATGTTTTTTTAAGACAAAAAGATATGTCGGAGTAGGCATTCCCATGCTCCTCCTGAAGGACTTTCTGCACTGCACAAGCTAGTATTGTAGGGGAAAGATTCAAATGTAAACTTGCAAAATACACTGTCTAGGGAACCCCAGTCGCCACTCCATGAATTTGGAATTTCAGTTAGTGGTAGATCATTAATATAAATTAGGAAAAGGATTGGTCATAGAACTGAGCCTTGTGGCATTCCAATATTTATTATATCCTACCTTTTTTTATCTGTATAAGATAAGATTTAAGCAACTGTACACTTTCTGAGCAGAAACAATAGGTACCTTTAATTGATGCAAAAGAACTCCATTGTTCACGCAGTAGAATGGTTTACTGAGGTCACAGAGTAAAACTGTCTTATACTGCAGGTCCTGAAAGCTATAATAGATATCCGAGAGCTGAACTGTATTTCTGCCCTTTCTAAACCCAAATTGGTTATTATTAAATAGACTATTTGTTTAGACATATGCTTTTCGACTACCTTATAAATGATGGTAAGCAAGGAAATTGGCGGCCTTCTTGAGTATACCTGGAAACACATTAATGTATAATATATAGCATAGTTATGTGTTTTGATTGTGTCAAAGTTATGACAATGTCATTGTTCAATTTTTGTGTTTGTGACAAGATAATTAAATAAATAAATTAGATTGGATGTTAGTTCTTTTAAGAAACGCTTTTGATGTTTTGATTGGTAAGGTCGGCAGTTAAACTATTGAATATCTTATCTTTTTGCATAGTTAAAATATCTTAATTTGTGTGAAATATATGCTTCTAAGAGCTTTTCTGTGGTTAATAACTATCTGCATAATGGTAGGTACTTTCTATCTAATTCATATTATTAGTCAAAGTGGTCCAATAATAAGTAAACGTGAGTCGATAAACGCATATTTGTTAATTGGAAAATTAAGTTTGTTGTTTATATAAAATAATGTAAATATCTTGTAAACTATAAAATCTTCAATCGTTTATATACAAGGTGGTTCAACGAAAATGTAACGAATCCGTACCTGCTGGAAGGGTTTAAAAAAAACATGTCGATTATCTGGGAAACGGTGACATCTTCTGGCGTGCATTAATTAGTTCTAGCTGTAATCACTTATGTAGGGGATGCATCCCGTCCAAAATTTTAAATGGAAAGGGTGATCAAGTTGTACATCATTGGTAAGCTCTTAATTCTCTTTACAACCGAGGGTGATTTTTGAGGTTTAGTCAATTCTTTGTCATGATTGTCAGGTTTAAGTTATTTCAAAAAGAGTGTAGAATATATATGCTGTTGAAAATATTGATAAATTTAATAGAATTTATTACTGAATGAAAATTTTGAATTTGGTTGGATTGCCTTCAAAGACACAAAAAAATCCATCCATATTGCATATTCCAACATACACATGCTTGCACATACATATATCCAAATGTAATTTTGATCTTGTTATATTGACTTGTTCTTTGTGTTGCATGAAAGTAAAGAGGATTTCTTAAATTTAAAGCAATAGTGACTAACAATTTCTATACAATAATAACGATTTTATTCAGACCATCCTCATAGTAATGTACTCGAACGTGTAGTTTTTGTCTTGTTTTTTTTTTTTTTTAAACATTGAAGTAAACAACGGCCCGGATAAGAGACCATTTAGTATTTATTAGTCGACGAATTTTTACGTGTTCCATCTTTCATTACATAATTATTATAAATGAAATTGAAATTGAAATTGTATGCTCAATTCAAGAAAGAGCGAAAATGATACAATCGTTTTATAAAAATAACGAATGTCCTACTAGAACAGCTGAGCTTTTCACTGAACGACATCCTGATAAGCACGTCCACCGCTAAGTTGTATTAGAATTACTAGCAAAATTCCTAGAGACGGAATCTATGGTCGATCAGAAGCGGAACAGTGAACGCCTCGTGCAAAACGAAGCGGTGGAGGTAGGTGTTCTGGGACACGTTGCTGTAGATCCTACGTTAAGTACACGACAGTGGGCTTCTGTAAGTGGTATGAATCGTAACGGTGTACAACGTATTTCAAAACATTACGAGTTCCAGATTCAACTTGTCTGAAAACGGTTGTATAAAGATTTAAAAGATCCTTTCAATAATGTACGACTTGATCACCCTTTCCATTTAAAATTTTGAAGGAGATGCATCCCTACGTAGAGGGTTGCAGTGAGAACTAATTAATGTACGCCGAAAGATGACCCCCTTTTTGAAAAAACTCGAAGGCCATGGCATGGTTTTTTTTTTAAACCTTCTAGGAGTTACAGATTCACTTAGGTTTTCGTTGGGTTACCTTGTATAATTTTTCTAAACATTTTAAAGGTACCTCTACTACCACTATTTTTTTCAAAATTTTAATTTTTACTGGTTTCAGGAATAGAGGAGGGAATATCTAATTTTTATTATCTAATTATCTAAAGTAAAATTCTGGAAGCATTGTTTTGAGATCCTCTTAATTAGCCCTTTGAAGCAATACCTTACAAGACTAACTATAAAAAAATTATTTTTGGGTTTAGTAAGCATTATTGCTATGCCGAGGAGGTGGCGTTATGGTTGCTGCCAGTGCTCGTGTTAACGTTAGTTTAATTAGGACTAGTTCTGATAACATTGAATGTCTGTTTCTAATATTAGTGAAAGGATCTTATAAATTATTAATTTCTGTTGTATATATGCCACCTAAGTGTAGAGTTGTTTGAAAATTATTGTTATATAGCTGAAATTGTTATTGAGAAGAGCGGATGTTCAGACTTTGTTTTCTGTGGAGATTTTAATTTACCAAATGTTGTATGGGAGAATGATCAATATGGCACTAGAGCGGAGGGTGATTTACCACAACAAGGAAAAATATTATCAGATTTTTTTGCCTTCTTAAATCTAAAGCAAGTCAATGTGGTATCTAATGTTTTTGGTCGCTTATTGGATCTAATTTTTACGAATATAGCTTTTAATGTGGTTGCAGTAGATGCACCCATTCTTTCTATTGATAAGTATCATCCTGCTCTTTCTTTTGTTTTAAATTTAGTATATGAGCCTGACCTAACTATTGATCATGATTATGTTTATATGACTTTAATAATGGAAATTATGTAGAAATCAATAACTTTTTGGGGAGTTTTGATTGGGACCAGTTACTTTCCTCTGAGAATGTGGACACAAATATTCTCTTTATGGCCTTTGATATGTTTGTTCCCGTTTGCAGGTCAAAAAAGCCAAAATTCCTCAATTGGTACACAGAAGAGTTGAAGCAATTGATTTTCAATAAAAAAAAATAGCTCATAAAAATTACAAAAAAACTGGATCACTTGCAAGTTATTGTATTCTCTCTAATATGAGAAAGAATTGTAGGATGTTATCGAATTTGTATTATAAGAACTATATTGCGAGCATAGAGGATTCAATTAATAGTGACTATAAAAATTTTTGGAAATATGTAAGTACTAAGAACAGGAACTTTGAGGTGCCGCAGGTTGTATCGTATCGCTGTGAATTTACTGAGGATGGTTTCCAGGTGGCCAAGTATTTTTCTGAGTTTTTTGCCTCTGTATACTGTGATAAAGAATGTGATAGTTATAATATGGAAAATATTAAGTGTGTTGAAATTGAGAGTTGTAATATTGATGTTGTGGATGTTTATAATGCGATACATAATCTGGATAACAATCTCTCTGTTGGTCCAGATCAGGTTTCAGTGTTATTTTTGAAGAATTGTTGTTGTGTTCTTGCGCATATTTTGGGACTCTTATTTCATCTTTCTGTTTCCAGTGGTAAATACCCAGATATTTGGAAACTGTCATATGTCACACCAATTTTCAAGGATGGAGATAAATCTTTAGTGATTAACTATCGTGCTATTAGTAAAATATCATTGATTGCCAAAATTTTTGAATCAATAATTGACTCCAAGATTAAGCCTTGTTTCCGGAATGTTATAGCTGAGTTCCAGCATGGTTTTGTGGAGGGCGTTCGACGGTATCTAACTTGCTTGTCTATGAGCAATATCTGGTAGGGGCTTTGGAGGGAGTGTGTCAGGTGGATTCTATCTACAAGTAGTTAAGATTAAGGGTTACACTTCTGAGGAGGTTTTGGTCACATCAGGTGTGCCACAGGGTTCCCATCTAGCTCCACTCCTCTTTAATTTGTATATTAATGACATAGGTAATTTTGTTACTGATTCTAAAGTTTTATTATATGCTGATGATCTTAAAATTTATAGAGTGATTAATAAGTTAAGTGACTGCGACGAATTGCAAGAGAATCTAAGGAGATTGAATGAACGGTGCAGAATGAATGGTATGGAGCTGAATATGGATAAGTGTAAAGTAATGAAGTTCTACAGGAAGAAAAATTGTATACAATATGACTACATGATCGGTGACAGTCTTTTGGAGCATATGAATTTCATAAAGGATCTTGGAGTATTCTTTGATAAAGATTTGAATTTTAATTATCACGTTAATTACGTAACTAACAAAGCTTTGAAACTGTTAGGCTTCTTTAAGAGATCACTGACTGATTTTTCTAATGTCGAGTGTTTTAGAGTGTTGTATTGCGCATATATAAGGTCAATTCTCGAATATGCTTGTCCCATTTGGTCCCCATATTACAAAACTTATATTGATCAAATTGAAAACGTTCAGAGAAAATTTCTGAGGTTTGTAGGCTATAGGTTGGGTATTTTGAGTGAGGATATTGTTTATGACGAGATATTGCAATTCCTAAGACTTCCCTCTTTACAGAATAGAAGAAGCTTTATTGATGTTTGTACATTGTTTAAGGTAATAAATTGCCATATTGATTGTTCCGAATTACTGAATGCAATCTCTTTACATGTTCCGCCGAGAGTTCTGCGTGGCGGTGATCTGTTTCATGTTCCGTTCCATAGAACAAATTACGGTGTTTCGTCTGCTGTCACTACATGTTGCATTAACGCTAACAAAGTGGCTAGGGAGTCAGACATTGATTTCTTTTTTGATGGGTTGTGGTCTTTTAAGGGAAAGGTCAAAGAATATCTGTTTTAGCATTCTCATCGATATTTTAAAAATTGTGTTAAGGCTTAAGTAATTATATATAGTTTTACTTTTAATTTTTATTTTTATTATACTGATTAACGTTGGTGGTGTACACATTGATTTGTATTATTTTAATTAATTTTACTGTTTTTCATCTAATTTTGATTTTTTGTAAAATGGCTGGTCCGTTAATGTACATTATTATTATTAAATTTCAACTGTTTACATCAAATAGTTCCGGAGAAAAAATGGTGCGGACGTACACACCCAAATTATTGCTTGTTCCAAAATTGTAAATTCCTACAAAATAACGAAGTTGGTACCAATGGAAACAATGTCAAATTTGATTTTCGCATTTGTAATTACTATACTTGTATATATATATATATATATATATATATATATATATATATATATATATATACACATATATGTAATTTATAAAATCAACTTCAGACCCAGCACGCTTCATTTCAAAATTGATCATTTCTGGGTAATTTCTTTTTTGATTATAAGTCAGCATTTATGGAAGCAATTGAATTTATATATTTTATTTTATTATTTTCAGTCAGGCAGGACTGAAATCACATGATTTATTTCAGTTAAAAGACTTTGACATATTTGTCCTTTTTGTCACCTCAGTTTATGAAAGTCATGTATATATTTTGTGTTTATGTTTTGTAATTTTTATGAAATTGGCATTTAAAATTTTTCAGAGTCAAACATTTATCACTTTTGGTCGGTATTAGTTATCCATATTGTCTCCTTTCTTTCTTGAAGTTAATGGTGTTTTACATAATCATATTGAGTCATCTTCAAAGCTTGTAAAACGGTTTTTAATCAGTAAGCGTTATATGCTATAATAGCTTTGTAGCTGGTTCCTGGATTCTATTCAGATGAGTCTAAACTAAATAAAATCCTGTAAATGTACACGTTAAGTTAGCATGACTCATCAGTACAAGCGTCATTTTAGTACCCTCATACCACAACATTATTTTAGAATGCCTCTCTAAATTTTGAGTGATTTAAATTGAACCTAAATTTCCACTTTCATAGGTGCCATACATGCCCTTAAGTAATCCCAAGTCTTGCTTTAATTTTCTATCTTAATTTATTAACCATTAAGTATCAGTGGCTCGCTTATGTTAAACACCCTGTGTATTCATATAAAAACTTTATTGATACTTTTTCATAACCAAGTAAAATAAAATTTTTAGTCATCATAATAATATATTTATCTAATCAGACCACATATTTTCAGATTATTTAATTAATTGGTGTAATGAACAATGAACAACGGAACTATTAAAACCATGGATGGGTAGTTAAACAGTTTCTAAAAAAATAAGAACACTATTGATTGTGTAAAAACTTGTTATCTAAAATTATTATAGTGAACGACTGTAATGTGCCAAGCTTTTTACGATGGATGAAGGGACTTTAAATGATTTGCTAGAATGCTCAGTGTGTCTTGAACGCCTTGACACTTCAAGTAAAGTACTACCCTGTCAACATACTTTTTGTAGGAAATGCTTGGAAGAAATCTATCATAAACATAAAGAATTGCGTTGTCCAGAATGCAGAATATTAGGTAAGAATTCTTTTTTAACATACTTTTAAAATTACAGGACTATTATTTTTAATAGTTTAATGGTCTGTTACATTTCCAAGTTCTACTGATCAGACAGCTTGATTCCAGTCAAACCATTAAATAAATACAAACTTATTTTTATAGTGGTATGATATTTTTATTTCAGACGAGCCATACTTATAGTCTTTTCTTAATTTTCTACATGTAGCTTTGATCTCTTTATTTCACCTAGGCGAACAATTAAGGTAATAGTAAACAATAAACATATTTTCTTTGTTTCATCGAAGAATTAGCAGTTTTTGTCTGCCTCTCATTAATATTACGGTTAAAAGGCTCATCGTAATTAAATCATTATTGTCATATACAGAGTGCTTCACTTGATATGTATTTTTTGAAAGCCATATAATAGAAAAATTCGGCTTTGAGAAAATTAAAATATTTAGGTCAGAAACAAGGTTGCTTTTTTAATGTGAGGCTTTGTGTATGATATTATTTTAAAAGTTCGCTTAAATTCAGGTAATACTTAATGTAGAACTTATCCTTGAGATTAAAGTGGTTTAATACTCGACTTAACATGGAAAATAAAAGTTTTTATAAGCTAGCTATATTATGCTTATAGTTTAAGTTTAATTTTTTTTCGACCTTTTTTCGCGTTGCCTTAAATTTTTAACAGATTAGTTACCAGTTAGAATTTTTGAAATAGAGCTTAATAAATTAGGATTAGACTATGGTAGTCATTCTAATTCAAGTTATAGATCTTCGAGCTGGTTACAATCAAAAAAAAAATTTAAGAAAATTTATTTTTTTTTAATCAGTATCTCACTAGTTTTTGTGCTTAGTAAACATAAAGATCGACGATCTGCCACCAAATGTTCTACTTATGCGACTTCTGGAGGGAATGAAGAACTCTGGCGGAGCTGGCGGCCAGAAAAAAGTTCCAAAATCAAATAAAGCACCGATACTTCAACATCAAGGTAATTTTGTTTTCTTTATTAAGGGATACGCCACCGTATGGTGACAGAAAACCCATGGCTATTTGCCGAAACTGTTTCACATAAAAAAATCCTTTTACTACTTTTCTTATCTATATCGGCCAACAACTGATATGAATATTGTTTCAAAATGGCTGAGTTATATGAAGTTCCCTTAGAAGGCTTTTAACGTGACGCGCGCAGGTAATAGAATAAACTGTAATGCTAGGAATTGTCTATAAAAAAAAATCAATTTTTTCTTGTTAAGAAATATGTAAATTATAATGTAGCACAGCCACAAAAAATAAAAGCGATTATTACGCGAATGAGAACATTCTCAAAAAATTTTAAGTCAAGAATTCTTAAAAAAATCTATAGCTCATCATAAAAAATCTTATGCTACAGTTTAGATAATGTTTTTACAAAAATATATGAAAAACTTTAACTACCTAGCCTGCTATGACTCTTCATAAACAAAACATCTTATGCTTCGGTTTAGGTATTATTACAAAGATATTTGTACCACTAGTATCGAAAAAGTGGTTTCGAGAAAAACACAACGAGAAAACAAGTATAAACCGGTTTTATAAATGCTTGTTATGTGACAGACCAGGGGTCTTCAAACTATGGCCCGCGGGTCAACACCAATCTGACGCCTTAGTTTATTTTGATTACATTGTAGAATGTACAACGGAAGTAAATCATACAGATACAATTAAAAAACAATAATTGGCATACATAATGAAACTAGACATTTCTACTGTAATTAATGAAATTGTACAACTCTCGATTGTCTCCCGTATTTGTACCACGCATCCTCGGTGCATGAAACGTATTCAAAAACTCGCAACTATCCGAATTTTCCAGACAAGCGATCACGTAGTAGAACTTTTCTATAACATGTTCTAGCTTTGCTACTCGCTACAAGATAGCGTTGTATACTTTGACTTACCAAGCATAATTCACATTTTTGCTTATTTCCGTAGCTCTCCACAAGATGACGCTGAACTACTGTAGCTTTGTTGACGTTTCGGTGAAATCTCATTCACAATTTTCAAAGCTCACTGTATAGCGTCTACGAGCGAAACGTCAGCTGCCTTACAGTCCTGAGTACTCAGCACACACACGAGATACCCGAAAACCTTCGATTACACATCACACCCGTGAGAATATCCGACATAACATATATATATATATATATATATATATATATATATATATATATATCGCTAACGATAGTTTTGACGAAATCTCAAGACGATTATTTTTGAAAATATTCTAAATAAAGAACGAAACGTCAGAGCAATGAAAACTATTTTAAATATGAACCTAATTCTAAGAAAAAATAAAAATAAATATTAAAGGTTCAAGAAAATCAATACATATAATATATATATATATATATATATATATATATATATATATATATATATATATATATATATTCAAAATTGTAGATTTGTAGTACATACTGTAGTATGAACTTTGTATTACAGGTTACAACCTGTATTTTTTTTATAGTACTTAGGATTAGGTATTTTTATAGGTATAAATAAAATTGTTACGTTGTGTTCGAAAAGCAAACTCCGTCTGTTTATATTCGTTTGTGGAAAAGGGTCTGTTTCGAGCTGTACGTAGCGAGTGGATATCTCCGTCTAGAGAGACGTGCTATCGGCGCGCAGGTCGAATTTAATACATGAGCGAGTGAACGCAATTCGAGTTAGTAAAAATGTCACTTGAGTTTGCTCAAATTAAGCTCAACTCGAGTTAAACAGGTTCCAAAATCGAGTTGACGCATCTCTAGAGCGGAGTCCATCCTCACGCCATGCGCCATAGATACCTCGTTCGTCGGCTAGCGTTAATAAAAAAGTTGCGCGTAATTCAAAACTACAGTATGTTGGTATGTTGAGTTAGCTAGGTCTTGGCTTGGGACCTAGTGAAAGAGTCAGTGTGCCCTTAAGCTAAAAAGTTTGGATACCCCTGCGTTAGACCGAGAAGGGCAGTATTCTTGACAGAAATAAAGATCCTTAGACAAAAAGGTGGGTTTTTCTCGAACAGTAATCGCTACCCACAACTAGCCAGCTAGCGCCCGTCCTGACTTCAAATTTCTGTAACTCATATAATTTTTGGAATATTTGAATGTATGGGGACTTAAATCAATTCTAAAAGTTTTGACTAAAAGTTAAAGGAAAAAATGAAATTATTTTATTGAATATTCAACTAACCTTTTATTGATATAATCTTGAAATTGTTTTATTTCTTTTATGACTAGGAGTGGTTCAGCATCCTGCTCAAATTCAAGTTCAACATGTTGAAAGAAGCAACAATAAACATAATGCAGGACATGTGGTGCCTCATCAGCCTTATGCAAAAGCGCTGTATGATTATGCTTCGAAGGAAGCAGGGTAGGATTTTTTTATATTTTTAGAAATTAATAGTAAGTAATAACTGAAACATTAACCCAATGTTTTTGTCTTCCAATAGACCTATTTAGAATAAGAACTGAACAAAATCTACATGTTATTTCTCAACTTAATTGCCTCCAATGTTTATACACTTTCCCTAATGGTTCTCCAACGTTACTATGGCTTCCTGCAATTTGGATAAAAGTTGAGCATAATGTAGTTCTGTCACTCTGTTCCATTTCTTTAAATGGTCTACGAAGATCATATTTTGAGCATCTCAAAAATCGGAAGCTATAACCTTTTCAGCAGACGCCTGCAGTTTGGATTTTTGAGGGGGTAGAGAACCACGATATTTTCATTCCATACTTTTTTATCCATAGTTATGAATTTGCCAAGAAAGTTTTGACTGTTCTCTTTAAACCTAGTTAAAAGAAGCCTCGCTTTCTGAGTGTTTTTTTTAAAATTCCATCATACAATTACGTATTTCCAAAATTATGTAGTTTATCAAAGTTTTCTTGAGTCATATCAGTTATCAGATATTCACCTGCATGTTCGTCTTCGTATGAAGTGCTACCACATTTAGATTTACCACCCTTTCACAATGTTATAAGAAACAGCACAGTCATGTGTTCTTCAAGTCCTCGTAGATTTCAGTTGGCGATATAACTTTTTTTCTGAAGGTATTTTATCGCTGCTTTTTGTTCGACAAGATACTACACACTGCAATTATCAATTTCCTATTGAGTCAGTAATTTGTCAAAACTTGAAATTTCGCATATATCCTTTACGAATGTTTGGCGTGTGTAGGTAGGTCTTTAAACGAATTTGGAGCCTTAGTTAGTTCAATTGTGAACGCTACCTCATACCTCATTTTTAAGGCTGTGTTCAAACGGAACGTAACAAGCGACCTAGTGAATAAATACATATAACTCGGCTCAGCAGTTTGACACAACCAACTGAGTTATATGTATGATAGATAGCCTTATTGACTACTAGTTATTTTTAATTGGCGTGATTATCCACTTTTTTACTCAATATTCCATTTTCTTATTATTTTATTATTATCTTATTTCAGGGACTTATGTTTCAAACGCGGAGACATAATAATTTTAAAAAAGAGAATCGATAGTCACTGGTATCAAGGAGAATGTGCCGGCAAACAGGGTGTCTTTCCATTAAGCTACGTTCAGGTAAATTGTAAAAAGTTAATCTAATGTATGTGTTTTTCTACAAAATCCAAATAGGCTATTAAAATTTAATCACATGTGGTGCAAACTTTATTTGTTTTTGGCCCTGTATAAGGTAACCTCATAAAATAACTATTTTTGAAAATGTATTTTGTGTCTAAAAGTAATACACATTAATATTAAGAAAACAGTTTAATTGAGAAGACTCAAATTTTCTAATAAAAAAATCATAATATAAAAATTAAACGCATTTAAATTTATTTTCTACCTAATGCAGACTTTACTGATGATACCGTCTACTTTTTTGTCTTAATTATAATGTCTATTATTTTTAGGCACAAACTACGTTTTCGAAAATAGTTATTTTATGAAGTTACCTTATGCAGGGTCAAAAACAAATAAACTTTGCATCTCATCTGATCAAATTTTAATAACACACATATAATATGGCGCTACTTTAAACAAAATATGTCTGGAATGAAGCATTATCAAAACTAAGAAGTTTTATGTAGGTTGCGTTGAGTCTTAGTTTGCAACAGTAGTGCAATGTACAAAAATTGGGCAAAAAATTAAAGTTATTTTATATAGCTGAAATTTTGCATATGGGCTAAAAATTGAATTTAGAAAAACTTCTTCTAATATCTTTTTTCGATGTTTTCAGATATAACCCCAGTTTTGAATTTTTTTTGGAAACAAATTAAAATTTGATAAATAATGCTAATCACGCGAATACTATTTTTTTGGTTAATTTTCATCTCATCGAAGCAGAAATTGATGTCAAAGTCAGATTTTGAATAAAGCTATTAATAAAATAAATCACATATATGATATTTCCACATATGGAAAAATTTTGGGGGTAAACAGTTACCAATAATTTAAATTTTATTGTAAAATATGACTTACCTGTAAGAGACCCCTTTGATTTTAATTATTTATAATGTATACTATCACTAAACCAATTCCAATTTGGCCTATAAATACACTATTTAATCAAGAAGAACGCGACAAAGCTGTATTTTTAGTAACAAGCTATTAACATAACCTCGCTGTTTTTAGCAGTTATATCTATTTTTTTTTTTTTTTGGTTGGATTGTTTGACAATGTTTCTTTAGTCGAAGTACTGCAATAACTTAGAAATAATATATAACATTAATGGCAGGCCTGAGTGGTTCTAGTTTGTGTAACTTTGTTCAGTTGATAACACGAACCGAACTTCAAATTTCCTTCGCAATTTTACATAAAATTATTTCAATTCAAGACATTAAATACATGGCATAAAAGGTAGAACTATTTTTTTAGTATTTATTTGTGCACAGAACTTTTAAAGAGTTTAACGAACCATAATAAAATAATAATTTCATTATCTTTGGACTAGTACGGCACTGTACAATAATTTACTGATTTAGGGATATTTTAAACTTCTTATATCACATGATGAATGTAATTTATATGTCATTTGTCTGTCAAATCGACGAGTCACAAAATCAATTAATTTATCTTTCTGCAGCTGTAGCCAAATCTTTTTTCTATTTTTTTTTGTAATTTTAAAATAAAATATTCCTTTCGGCTTTGGAACTGCCCTGAAGTGCACATTTGAACTTGATTATGCTAGATTCAAGATTTCATTTATCTATAATAAAGCACCTTCTGTTTTTCTACACTTTTTTTTCAACTTATATGTTTAAAAATTGTAGAAATGACGGGAGTCATTAATGATTGGCAGTCGGTAAATATGGGAAAACCAACTAACCATACCTTTTTCCATCACTTTTGTTTTCACGGAACTCTTGATCTACTCATGCGTAGTCGAAGTCGTGTATTTCATGTTAAAAACGAATATTTACATAGATTTAATGATGAAATTGTTGTATCTGTAGGAAGTAATATTTTGGGCCCATTCTTTTTTCTATTAGAAATCCATCTGATGGATGTGATGGTTGACTTTTATTTTGATGTGAGTTAATAAAAGACAAAGTAATCTCTAAATTAAGATTGATCCGAGGTTGGTTAACGAGCTCGCTACATTTCTGTATGGCATTTTTTCGATTTGGTTAATAAACGGATACTAGAAAACTAAATTGCAAAAAAATAGTAAATATTTTCATTTTTCATTTATGTATTCGAGATATAAATGTTCAAACCATAAATGGTATCTACTGTTATTGATTTTATGTAAAAACTTGTTCTAAAAGGAAAATATGTGTTATTGGCAATTTTGTAATATTTTTATGAAATTTAATGGCTTAACTTTTAAATATGTGTAACATACGAGAGGCTATTGAAAAGTTCTCAGCCTGAGATCATCAAATGACTCATTAGTTACGGTACTAATTGCGTCCCTCCTTGTTAGTATATAAAGTAGGTCTCAAGTCGCTTAAGTTTTGAGCAATTGATCGAGGAACAATTCCGTTGACACCTTAATCGACACGTTTTGAACACTGTTTGGTTTTTAAATTCCTTATAGAAAGTCACAAAAACTCGAAGTACATTTTTAAAGATGTGTCTGCTCCTGATAGAGGGTGAGGGCCAAAGTCGATTAAAGACGACCGCCTATAGAAAACACGGTTACGATTTTTTGGGATCGCGAAGGAGTTCTGTTTATCGAATATCTTTCTAGGGTAGCCATCATAAATGATCAATATTATTTCAACCTATTGATCCAAGTGCGCGAAGCCACCTACCGGAGGGCTTCGATCAAGTAAATCATACGCCCTACAGTCCATACTTGAATACGGTATATGATTATTTTGAGGTCAATGAACAATATTTTTTATGGTATAAAAGCGCTTAACAAAAAAAATAAATAAAATGCGTTTAGTTCGAGGAAGATTATATGAGGTGTCCAAGACAAGGGGGGCCAGTATATAAATCGCGGTAAATTTCCGGAAGAAATTATCTCACATTACCTGATATAATCCCACTAGATTATTTTATTTGGGGATTTGTCGAAAATTATGTCTATAAGCACAGATTATTTTCTTTGGGGGTTTGTCGAAAATTATGTCTATGAGCAAAATTTAAAAGATTGGTTCTTGAAGCATTTCGAAGTAATGCCAATAATGCTAAATAATATATTAGATTCTACGGTTTTAAGATGCTACTATTGTTAAGAGGATGACGGCAGTGGTTTTGAACAACATTTGAAACCTAAATTTCTTTTGTTTTGATATTGGTAATATAGTTTTTATTTTTCAATTTTTGTATTTTTTATTGATTTGTTAGTTATTGTAAATAGTTATTGATTAGTAATTAAATCAACGTTTTATAATTATTATGAAGTGCATTTCAATATTTTATTAATATTGGAGTACCAACCAACTGTATGAACCTATTTTTATAGAACTAATAAAAGTTATAGATTCGTATGAGGGTAGCCTTTTATATTTCGGAAATAATAAATAAAAACAAATATTTATCATTGAAAATGGTTTTATTGTTTTTCGAAATATTCTCCACGATGATCAATATCCTTTTACAATGGTGGATTTTCCTTAGGTTTTTCAGCCGCCCCTCGTAACTGTTGGGAAAAAATTACCAGAATTTTTCAGATAATTGTTTAAAAGTGTAATTAATTTAATAACTGTAGACTTACTTCTTTGCTTGGTTTTAATAAGTAAATCTGCAATTGTTAGATTAACTGCAATATAAAACAGTTGTTATTTTTTTCTTTTTTGTGTGTGTATGTTTTCATTCTTCTTAGTTTCAACTGATCTTTAAAATGGGTAGTCAAACAAATGGGTAAAAGTCGTTTAAAAGAGATGAAAACGGCGATGGCTTAAAAAGAAAGGTGATAACTAAAAATTGCATTAAAATTTTTCACTCCTATCATGAGTTATGCACGAAACTGTCTGTTAACGAGCTTTTTTAATCCTCTTGCAGTATATATTTATTCGGAAAGCGTCTTAGAACATGCTGAGAACAGCAAAATATCTCACTTTTGTCAAAAATGTATGTCTAAAAAAATATAATCTTCAGTTCGAAGATACGGGAAGTATTTTTTGCACAAAAAAATTTTTAGGTGTGTCTTAATTGGGTGACAATTTATCACTAGTAAAAAGCATTGACTCCTTGACTTACTGATTGTCAGTGGCGTGCATATAAATCTGGTTGTAGATTTTATGTGTATTTTAATAGATATATTTTTTAAATAACAATTTTTTATATTCTAGATTATTACTCCAGTGCCAAGCCACATACCTCAATGCAAAGCTCTTTATGATTTTCGCATGAGCAATGACGAAGAGGAAGGTTGCCTCGTATTTAACAAAGGCGATATTATCAATGTAATCAGACGCGTAGACGAAAACTGGGCTGAAGGCAAACTAGATGGTAGAATTGGTATTTTTCCTCTAGCCTTTGTCGAATTAAATAGTTTAGCCAGGTCACTAATGAAGCTGTCAACAAAGTAAGTTTGTAAATCTTTAACAAAATTGTATAAGAAATCAAAATGAATTGAGCCGTAAATTATTCTTATGATGTTCCATTTTTAAGACTTATTTATTTGTTAGGTGTGTTAGGGTAATAAAATAGTCACTCCCGTATTTGATAGGTTTGCTACTTTTCATTAACAAATTTTCTGCCTATAAGACCAGATGCGTTTTGGAGCCGTTAAAAATAATGCTTGGTCTGAAAATAAATATAAAACAAAAGAAATTTTTGATCATAATTAACTGATATCTGATAAACACTATATCATTATTTGCATTGTAATTATTTGTACTATATTAACAAGTTAATTATCCTTTGGTTAAGAATTAATTCATTATTCATCTTTGGTTTATTCCACAACCACTTTAATATTTTTGATTGATCTTTGTTCATGTCCTGTTAGTCAGTGGGATCTAAATATAAGTTCTAAAAATACAAAAACATACTTATGTTTTGGAAAAAGAGGTGTAGAGTTAAAATTGACAAAGCTGAAACCGATATTAAATAAATTCTACAATATCGCCAGTCACGCGGTATTGACTTGGGTGCTAAAGAAAACGTTAAAGCACTTCAAACTTTCCAGTCTGCCATATTTAAAAATCATTTGTAATATGTTCTTCTGAAAAACAGATCACTGAGTAATTATTGGGATTTAATAGAATATAACTTGGCTGTAAAACGTTCACTATAAATTTTAACATCACATGCATAAGCTTGGCTAGAGTATACTGAATGCTGACTGTGTGTGGAAGAAGATGAATCTTTTTTGATCACATTTTATGCATGTGCGCTGCAGTTGCAGGGATCAGGCGTGCACTATTTGAAAAAGACCTCAGTCTGCTGGAAGTCTTAAATAAAATCCTCCAAATTTGATTGTCAGATTGTCTAGTGGGATGTACATATAAATTTAAAAGTTTGTATCGAACCTCCTTTTATTTTGTAATTAAATTCCAATCTCCTATCACTTGTATACCTCTAGACATTGACAAAAACAGACGCTATTTTCAACATTATTGATGTATGGCTCATTCAACTGAGCGTCTGGTGGTGGTATACATATTAACGTGGATATTATAAGAGAGTTGCAATGCTTTTTTGTATCAACCAATAATATGACCTCGCAACTTTTCGTTATGTCTTGTGGGACAAGTATGCTCCTTTTTGAGATGGAATCTGTCTGCCATAATTTTGTTTCATGAAATATTCTTACAACCATATTCTAGTTGTAAGTTAACTTTGAAGAAAAAACGGTAACTTTGGTAATATTTATTTTGAATATTGTTACGATTTTATTTTCCTCAGTTAAGATTTACGCAAAATTTAAATTAAAGTAATACCTTTCCACTTACTTCCTCCTCCTTTTTATATTAGTTTTGGGATACTTAAGTAAAAGTAAAGATTTGCAAAGTTTTTTTTCTTTATTTAAAGCATCAAGTGTACATTTTTGATTTAGTGTATAATGAGTATTTTTTATGTTTCCTATTTTTTTGGTTTCGGTGGTAAGATTTCTTTACTACCTAAAACATCAGAAATTATGAGTTTATTTACAATAGTGGTATGAATAATATTGAAACAGAGAATCTTAATTTTAAAAGGTATTTTAAGTTCTATCAGAAGAGAAAATATGAAATGGTACCTGTTTTTAAACATATTATTATAAAGAAAATTACTACATATATATTTACCATTGTGGTAAGAACTTAAAGAATTTATCAACCAGCTGATTGTCATAGGTAGCAAAACAGGCACATTTTTTTTGAAGGCAGAGTACATTATTCGCGGTTTCGGGCCACTCTCGAGTGTAACGGGTTTTTATTTTATGATTCGTGAATTACCTTTTGTGTTTGTATTATAAAGATTTCATAATTTAATATAAAGGGTGTTCGGAAAATACGTGTACAAGGTTTCATTACAGTTTGATGGCAAAATAGGTCGATTTAAGTCAACTTGTTTATAGTCGATACTACCTCGTTTAGTCAGTAGAAAACGTCAAAGTATTAAGAAAATATTGATGTTTCCCAAATTTCTGAATCTATTCGAGGTGTGCTTTACTTTCTGCACAATGAACGTGTTAATGCTGTTGAAAATCCATATGCCATTAAAGTTGCAAACCATCAGCATAACTTTAAAATTAATTTTTCAACACGTATTATTGATCGCTACCTTATTGGTCCTGTTGTGATTCCAGGCAGGATAAATAAAAATATTTATATAAATTTTTTGCAAAACACATTACCAGTCTTCTGGAAATATTGCCTATTTTACTTCGGCGAGAACTATGGTATATGTATGATGGGAGCCCCACCCCATTTTTCCGTTGCTGTTCGGCAATATTTACACGATCAATATCCTAACAGATGTATTGGAGGAAGCAGTGAGGCACCAGTAAGATGGCCATCACGTCCTCCAGAGTTAAATATGTGTGACTTTTTTCGTGGTGCGCTCTCACAAAAAAGGAGTATACAAAACTCCAGTGAACACCCGCGAATTTTAAACGCTGGCAAGCTTTTTAATACTCCTGAGATATTAGTGACAGTCCAGTTTCATCTTTTAAAAAGTGTTAATAAGTGTATTCAGCAAAATGATGGCCATTTTGCATATTTTCTTATTAATATTTTCTTTTTAGTTAATTTTTTCAATCTTTTTAAAATTCATACATGTGCTTCCAACATTTATTTCAAAAATTGTTTTATTACGGAAAATCGGTGTATGCATGTAATTAAAAAAAGAACTCTGGCAAAACTGCTCTTCCAATGAAATTTTTCAAGAGGTAAAAAAGTTTCCAAATATGAGGGGTTATCCGATAGAAATATCTAGGTTGCCATAACGTTGATGACATAAAAAATCAGAAGCGATGTTTACAATTGACGCCCTTTTATAACACACTATTTTATAGCTGGTCGTTATACCACTAGAGCATGTCATATAGAGTTAGACCACACACCAAAAATCGTTAAATTTAGTTACCACGGTTTCAAGAAATTTTGGAAAAGTCAATTTTTTTTTAAACTTTGACGTCTTTTACCGTTTAAACGAAACAGTATCGGAAGTAACTAAGTTGGCTTAAATCGACCTATTTTGACGTTATGAGCCTTTAAACGTTGTACAGGTATTTTCCGGCCACCCTGTATATTAATAATTTCATAGTTTAATTAGTTACTTTACAAATAAATGGGGTTTCCGTTTTCTTGGAAAATGTGGATTTTCTGAAATTATCTAGTAAAATAGAACATATGACACTTAGGCTATCATGTTATTTTGTGATATCGCGATGAAATTTTTTGTTTTAGTCTGATTTTATATGTTTTGTTGTGAAATTTTTAGTTATTTTTGTATTTTTTGGTATTAAAAATTCTAAATAGGTGATACATCATAGCTCCACTCAAAAAAATATAAATATACGATTTGATTATAGAAATTATATCAAAATGCAGGTTAGAATCTACAGTTTTAACGATTACAATCTGTTTTGACGTCAAGAGTCTGTCATCAAACGTTGTACACATATTTTCCGGCCCCCTGTATAATCGATAAAGAAAAATTTAAATTTCAAACCCTTTATTATTTACTAAAATACTTTACATGACACTTTACATATTGTATTTGTACTTAATATAATAGTATTTTTCTTCAAGTTTAGATGTTTTTTATGAGTCTCTATTCTAACTATTAGGGCCTAAAACAGGTGGCGCTCTTACCCGGATCACTCTTCTTCCTTTTTTGAGCTAACTGGATAAGGCCCTCAAGAATAGAAACCCCATCGATAAAGTCACCTGACAAAATGAAATAGATACTCAATAACCTCTCTCTTTCTTCATAATCATAATTTATTTTTAAATAATTCTTCAATACATATAAATTAAATTTTCATTGTGAGCCATTATATAGAAATTACATTTTCCATACAATATTTCTTTTGAGTAGTTTTTATCATGCTTTATTGAGAATTCGATTTGCCGCTGCTTACCGTTCATAATCGGAACGGTTACATATGTTGTAATTATACATTTTTTAAAATAAGATGTTCTAAATTTAATGATAATTTCATATTATTTAGTGCTCAACCTGGCCCATCTAAAGTAGCCCCACCTACTCCTACAACTGAAGATAGTACCCCCTTAATACCAACAGATCACTCCACTTCTGTAACATCTGTGGCTCAAAATGTATCTCAGCAGAAGGTAAGTAGTATTTATTTCTACTTAATGGGAATCGACCGTACTTTGTGAAAATATGCTTTTATTATGAAAATAAATAACCAGTACAGATTTCACCATTCTACTATAATTTTGTGATTGTATTAAAAACTTGTGGATTCCTGTTCGTAGTCCATTATGAGTAGTTCAACTTGGTATTAAAACACACAAGGCAAGAAAATTACTCAGGGTATATAGTAGTAAAATTAATGTATTAAAAGTGAATAACGTTAAAATGATCTTGTATTTTCTTGTTTTTAATTATGGCTAGCCTTAAATAGAAAATTAGTTTGTTATATGATGTTTCTTGTGATTTTTCAGGGTCCAGTATCAGCATCTGACTCAAGTTCTAATGTAACTTCAAGTAGTTCAAGTACCACTCCAAATGTATCATCAAGTAATACTTCTTCTAGCTCAAGTACAGCCCCTTCCTCGCCGGCCAGCCCGCCTGCAAGAACCGAAAAACAGGTGATCTCACCAAGAAACAGGTAGGTAACGTTGTTTTAGGTATACAATTAGTTTGTTTCTATGTATTATTTTTTTTTTTTAATTTTGTAGTTAAGTGTAGTTTAGAATGTGTTTAGTTTAATTTATTTGTTGAAATTATTCAATATCTCCTTTAAATATTTCGGATGTTTATTAAACTCTGCAAATAAGACAGTCCAAAGAGTATTGTTGACGGACATCATTATTTGTACCGTCGTAACACGATTTGGTACCGGCAAATGTAAACGTGTTAATGAAATCGAACGGAAGAGGAAGAATAAGATGAGCTAAGGTTATTTTTGTTTAATGTTTTTTGTAATAGGAAGTTAAAGGGGTATGATTTTAATTTTGTCATTTTTCAGAAGATACAAACAATAAACCCTGTTATGTATATGTGCCTTCAATTCTTGGACAAAATCTTTTTTATTTATAGACTCATTCATTCTTATTGTTCGTCAGTTGCTCTTAGAAATAGATGATTAATTCATTTGTCCCTTTAACTTCTAGATTATAAGCTTAACTGCTGAGGTAGATTTTGTTCTATGCTATGTATTTTTAACTGTATAACTGTAATGTTTTTTTTTGTTTTATATTGTAGTATTGGATCTAAAATGATGGCATTTTTATTTACTAAGAAGATTTACAGTTGCTATAAATTAAAGGTTTTGAACTAATCCCGAGAGCTATTTTAGTATAGCATAGGCAATTTCTTTTGCACTTCATAATATAATTAGATTTTTAACTGTTAATTGACAAAGATAGCTATAATATTTTTTTTCAAATAATATTACAAGAATAACTAAAGTTAAATATTTTTACAATTTTATTAAATATTTGTTAGTGGTTACTGTTTTATTTTGTAACAATAACTTTCAAACCACATTTTAGATCAGTGTTTGTGGAGTTTCTATGTTTGGTTATTCATAATTATTGCTGCTTTTGTAAAGCTTTTTGTTTGATGTTTCTATATGTGTTTCCCACAGTCGTAAGCCTGAAGCTTTCAAGAACTTAAGCACAAGCGTCCCTATTTTACAACAACAAGCTGTTCATTCATCTCATATCAATCGTACTGTAGAAGGAAGATCATCTCATCATCATCATAGCAAGGAAAAGAGACATAGCTTGACCAATATGCCCGCTCCACATCATAATAGGTATAAATCTTTACTGTTTAGATCATTAAATATTTGAAGAAAATTAGTTGTTTAAAAATGTATAAGCTTAAATTTAATGATATAACTCCCTTAATTATGAATGTTATTTGAGAAATATGGATATGTATTCTCTGCATTTATACTTACTGATTCATGTAAAATCCACATATGATTCTTCCTGTACATTTTTTGTTGTTTTGTGTTAAAAGTTATGAGGAAAAGTAAAGGATTATTGTCTCATATTCAATTGTTCACAAACGTTTTTAATGTTTTCAAAGTGGGCGAAGAAAAGGATAAATATATAAAGGAAGGAAAATGGCAAATAAAGCATTGACAACCTAACCTTTAAATTAGGTACATTTTAAAAAGAAATATCTCAAAAATAAATGATTCCGTGAAATATAGTTTTAATTTTCGGTATCTACGCCCCAGTATACATTTATCGTGAAAAAAAAAAGGTTAAACCAATCAAAGGAATATTATTTACAAATGTGTACAAAGCTCGAAACTATCACCACCGCTTTCAGGCAACCCTAGAGTTTTTTGTGGTTGGACCTTTTAAAGGTCACCTAAAACATAGACTGGCACGAAGCCAAGAATACCCATTGGTTATTTGCATTTTAATATATAGTTACTTGTTTTATGATCAATTTTAAATTTTGTATTTGTAATATAAGTCTGCTATACTTTGTTTTTTTTTTAATTTTGACATGCCATGGCAAATCAAGATTTAAATTATTTTACTGGTTTGACTGAAACCCATTTCAAAATATAATTATCCTTAACAACTGAGTGTAATCGTGAAACGGGACAGACTTTTGGATAGCGGTTAAAGCGTAATGAATCAATTTCAAATATTAAAAATATCTTTTTATATACTTTTTGTATCCAGCGTTCATCGTCACTCAGCCGAAATTCTTCAGTCGCCTACGGCAAGCCAAGTGATGTCCTCTAGTGCAAGTAGCCACTCCTCAGAGAGAAGTAAGAGGAGTGCAGGAGTTTCATCGACTAGCACTCTTACAGATATTCAACTACCTGCTGCTTTTATGGCTCTGTACCCTTATAAACCACAAAAGCCAGATGAATTGGAATTAAAAAAAGGGGGCATATACATGGTTTCTGAAATGTAAGTATGTTATATGGAATGAAAAGTACTCTACATTTATTTTTTTTTTGTGGCTCACGTATGATACCAATTATTTGTTAATTAACAATTTTTAAGTTGGACGGAATGCCGTTTCTCCATTTTGCATTTTAGACGGGTTCTTAAATTACAATGATCTATAATAAATTTAATAAACTAACTATTTAAGGCAATGAATCATTATCGACACTTTAGGTGCTCCCAGACATATTCGAACTTAATTTTGGTCCAGTTTTTCACTTCTTAAGTCTGTATTGATAACCAGGTGCGCGAGATATTTTTTAACTTAACTGCCTCTGGGCTTTTTTTTAATTTCTCGAGGGCCTTTGACACAATAAATCGTGGACTATTGATTCGTAAACTCTCATACTATGGTATAAGAAGATTGTGTGCTTCTTTGCTGAAGTCCTACTTGGAGGAAAAAAAGCGGGTAGTGTGCAGCACAAAGGATCATGAGAAATATTTTTCCAGATTAGTTTATAGGACCCAGGAACCAGGATGTTCCGCGGGGCTCGATTGTCAGTCCTGCATTGTTTCTGTTGTATGTGAATATTCAGTCGGATAGAATGCCCGTTGGTATGCTTAATATTCTGATGATTCCTTGTTGGTGCTGACTGGGGCGAGTTTTGTGGAGCTGTCTTGGGAGTGGTCGCGTGAGACAGATGTATTGCGGATTTGGTGTGCGAAGATTGATGCTGAATTGTGGGAAGACTAGTTTGGTGTCATTTCAGAAGAATTGTCAGTGTTCCGAGTGTATCTGTGGGTACTTACAGAGAAATACGATTCCGGTGGCTGAGAGCGTTGGGTTTCTGGTTGTTACCTTGGGTGCTTCCCTTAATTGGGAGTGGCATGTTGCGGTTCTTCAGCTGAGACTTATTAGCGTTTGTGCTTTGATGCGCCAATTGAGGGGATCACTGGCTGTGGAATCAGTGCGAGAGTCTTATTGTGCAGTCTTATTTGCAGCGTCTTGCTATGCTGTGATTGCACTCCAGAACATCATGTAAACCTCATTTTAAATCTCTAAATAGCATGACTGCGCCATTATGATACTTTATGTCCCTAGTGATGTTTGCCAAAAACCATGCTGACCTCTTTGCTGTTGAGTGATCACTACGTTATTGAAATGTCAACTGTTGCAAGATGCAGGGAGGATCTAAGGGTGCCAGCCCAAAACTCGTATTTCGAAGGAGGTCTTATTACATGGCTGTGGAGCCCATGGCTTGTTGTCAGTAAAAATAAGGTGCATTGAAAATATTTTAAGTTTTATGCGAGCCACTACTCAATTCCTACATAATAGATATTTTTTTGATTTTAAATTTAAATATTAGGAAATCTGTTTACAGTAGTGACTGTTGTATATATATTTTTTTTTGCGTAGATATGTTTCTCTTTTGTGACGTTGCTTTTTCAAGTTTCAATTAATTTTGTCTACAGTAAAGGCATTTACTATTATTATCGTTATTAGGTTACTATTAAAGCAATTTTTTTCTAACGTTTACATATTTTTCTCCCTTAATCGATCAGATTCAGTCGTTATTTTATAGTATAATAACTAAGAACATAGAGCTGGTCAACTGACAGAGATCTGTAGTTCTATTCTAGATAAGAACATATGTAATATAGTGATCAGACTCGTGTACATAAACTCAAAATCGTTCTGACAAAAGAATCTTAGTTTCTAAAATGCAAACAATTAAAAATTCATGTTGATCTTATGTATCAACTGTTTGAAACACAATTCAAAGAACGAAGTAGAATAGTTGATAAAAATGAACAACGAACTGGTTATAGACCCTGATTCAAACCTTTTTTTTAAACATTCGTGTGGTTAGTAAAAAATAGTGTTACAAATTATTAGTAATTATTTTTGCACATTTTTGAGTAAAAACTTTGTTGATTGTTAGATCGACACACGATATTTGTTTTGTAGTTAATTTTTTCGAGGAACAAAACCACAAATGTGAGTGCGAAAAAGTATGTCTAAAAATATTTTTATTTTTTAATAAAAATAAGTTCTTTATTTCAATTTTTAAATAAAGAATTGTAAAATTTGAAAAAAAAGCGAGTTACAGCAATTGCCGGAGTGCCTTTTGTCTCTTCAAATCTTCAAGTTTAAATTTTGATAACTGAGATAACCAATCGTTTTGGATATACGTTAATAAAGAGTTTCAGAATTAGTTTTCTGATACCCATATAACAAAAATAACATATCTAATCTGATTATAAAAGTGGAATAATATTTTTTTAGATGTCAAGATGGTTGGTACAAAGGCACGTCTAACCGAACCCAAAAATGCGGCGTTTTTCCTGGAAATTATGTCACTCCTGCCCGAGGAATTCCTACACAACCTTTAACGACTAATGCGGACTCTCGTCTCCCAGTAAGTTTTCACCGGGGCAACAAAGGCGCGCGCGCACGCCCTGCCGATCCCATTCCTCCAGAACTACCTCCTAGAGCGAGCAGTCCTCAGGCTTCCGGATCGGTCAGCTGGCATGCTGGGATGGAGAGAAATAACACTGCTAGTGCATCTAACACGCTTGTACAAGCTAAGTGTGAGAAGGTTTGTGTTTGTTGTGTGGTTTTGTTTATTAACATCTGAAATGCCATGTGCTCAATTTTTTCATATTTATTGTATTTCATCAATGGGACCGTTTTATACAGCTTTCACTGATCATATGTGAAATTTCTTTATTAACTGAGGTGTTCGAAATTTCCTCCGACTTGGCCATTAGTTTTTTGCTTGAACATTTTGAAAATATACGTGAACATGATTACTTGATCTGCAGTATTTGTCAGATTTAATTTTTTTCAAAATAATAGCTAAATGTTTTGAGAAGTTATTTTGTTTGAAATTCAGTATCTACTGAAGTATAAATTTTTAGCTAAATGTAAGGGAATAAGAGTACTCAAAAGATTACCGGTTTCTAAACTAAATTAAAATTTGTACTTGGCTATAAAATTGCAAATGAAAATTTTTTTAGATAATTTAAATTTAACAGGTAATGCGAATCATATAATCATTTGCATGTAGATTATTTTATCTTCGTATTTAAGTAAAATAGCGAAGTCTAATTTTCAAGAAGTTGATTAAAAAATCTGTACGTTACGGACTTTCTGGGGTCACTGTTGGTTTTGTGTTAACGTTTTGGTTCTAGGAAATACTTAAATTTGATGAAGATCATGCTGTTTTAATAAGGAACACTTTCTTGGGTAGTTAAATTTCTTTAAGATTATAGCCTTAATTTTTTACACAAAAAATATCTCACATTTACAATGCTATACAGCAAAATTAAGCGCAGAAAAGCGGAACAAATATTTTTCTCTGGTGATTTTACCTTGTGATTAGATATAAGACAAACTTAAATTATATTAAATCCAGGGATGTTAACTTTGTCCTGCAATGTAAAATTGTTTTCTGGACGAACATCTCCAGTAATGACTGTAACAACACTTTTATATCCAAAAAAGATGCAACAAGAATTGCTTTACTAAAGAGCAATCACAAGACAAAAAAAGGGGTTATCGACAGATTGTGATCTGTTGCAGCACCCCGCATATTAACGAAGTACATTTAACTTTAACATTACAGTAAATACAATTTAAAAGTCTCAAAATGTATATACTTGCGTTTGTTTGCTACATTGATTATATATGTTTATTGTTTTGTTTTTTTCGTCGTTCAGGTACCCGTTTTTCCAATCAGACTGTTCAAAAATGGAAATAAAAGACATTTATTCGAAAGATACATTCCCGGTCATTTACTCCACAGTTTTCTCAAGTCCTTATTTTTTTGTTACTGTCTAAAACCATTTATAAAAAAAGGATAAATTCTTCGAATTCTTAGAATAACTTGCTTGGCCCCTGCCATTTGAGCGGCGTGACCTCTAGTGGATTTAAAATAAATAAAATCTAAGAAAAAAATAGTGAAATTTAAAAAATAAGTTTAAACATTCCATTCTTTGGAAATGATTCTATATGTTTGTCCCGACGACCAGCTTAAAACATTCCTTATATATTTTTGATAATCTTTATTTGCAAAATAACCGGTCTGAAGCTTTCCTATTTCGGAGAAAAGAGAATATATTTTTTGAACTTGGTTTTTAGATTTTTTTGCGTATAGTACGACATTTATTTTATTTTGTTTTTTATCCAGGTAGCTTTCAGTTTTTGGGTTGCAATTTGGACACATTGTTTTTGGCCAAAGGCCACAGTGCAAATTTCGAGTTTTCACTATCGTCTTTTGCAAAGTACTGCAACTTTTTCTTAAAAAAAATACATGATATATATAGTTTTATTTCAATAATTTCCATAGATTTGTTAACCTTCAAATTGAAAAACTTGTTAATACAGTTTTGCAACAAGCGACGAAAAAAAATACCATTTATGTATTTGTTTTATTAGGACCAAGTAGCGTAAGCAAATTATCTATTTAAATTTTGTATAAACGTTTAAAATCAAAAGGAACTTTGTCCTTTAACAGGTATGTTGGAATTTATCAGTTTATGGTTTTTAACTTGTATTTTTTTATAAATAAGTTTGTATAGCACAATAACTCGTCAACATAATGAAGAAATAACGCCTCATTAATTATTCTTTTTGATAAATTTAAGGAGTAACTATCGTTTGTACATCTCCATCCAGATCATAATTTCTTTTTTAAGAATATTTCTAGATTCTATCAACCTCTTTGATATTTGATCTGTAATTTTTAGTTTTCATGAAAATTCAGATAACTTATAGTATTTGTAATTATTTCTTTGAATTTATGTTATTCTTCAATTTTTACAAAAAATCTCCATTTGCGTAAACAGAGCTAGAAGTATAACCTGATAGCGTGAATTTTAAATTTCTATTATTCATTTCGTACAAGATATTTCTCAAAAAGTGATTTGGTATATTGCGAGCGATAGATACGTATTTCGGCCTAGAAATTCTGAGCCTAACATAGAAGAAATGGCAGGGATATTACTTTTCAATGTTGTCCCCTTTTATTACATCACTATAAAAGTATTTGAATCTTTAGTATCAGAATGTTTATAGACAGCCCTTTAAATTTCGTCATCACTCTTGATTTTTTCCTCTTGCTCATAAAGGGTTCGAAGAATGCGTGTTTTTGAAATATAAATTTGTGCTATTTCCTTTGCATTTAGTCTTTTATCAGTCAAATCAATATTTTTCAGCAATATTTACAGTTACTTGGCCTCCTTCGTGAGGGTCATATTTTTAAGATTTTCGTCCCCAACAAAACAACTTAAACTAATTTTTATAGTTTCAAATGAATTATAAAAGTTTCCCTTAAGAGCCTCCTCCATTCGTGTCTTGATTTGGGTTGAGCTTAAAATTTCTTTAGTTAAAAAATTTATTACGTCCGGATATTCCAATTTCCTGTACTTTTAGAAATTCTTAGATTATAATGTTGTTCTAGCCTAGACAAGTTAAAACTAACTGAGGGAGGGTGATAAATCTTTGCACGGTGAATGTTAAGGCTTGTATATATAAAGATTTCGAAATTGCGCGTTTTTTATTAGGCGAGGCGAAGGACACATAGACCACTACACACATTTTACTGTGCTTTTTGTAACTTTTAAAATCGAAAAAATAGTAATTCTAGATTACATGCTACAAATATATTTTAAAAATGAAATTTAATTCTAGCTTTAGATGGATTTTGGTAATTTCAAGATTTTTTTTTAATGTTTAATGTATATGATTTTATTAATCAATGTTTATTTGTGATTGCTGTTTTGCTCTTTTGCTCTTTGTATTAACGATAAATTATGTTTCCCTTTTTTTTTCATTTTACTTTTGGAATTCAATACAAAGTATTCTTCTTAGTGAATAGGTTTTATTAAACGAATATAGGATTTTTACTTTGAAGTTTAACATTTTCTTTAGTTTTTATAGAATTAATATTATTTTGGGTCTTAAGGCTGCATAGGTCAAAAAAGTGCATTTTTTTAGTATTTAGTTTTCCAGCTTCTCTGAAAATAGGAACTGATTTACTTATTTTGATCTTGTATTAAATATTGTTTATAAATTTTGATAATAAAATCATTTGATACTTATGATTCGAAAATAGTAAGACAGGTTCAAATTTACCTCTTTCCAGAATAAAAATGTTATCGAATCTGACGTTAATAAAGTCCATTTTAATTAGGTTTAATTTTCACTTTAACATACGACAACTAATATTTTTCCCTAAATAATTTTTCACTCATTTTCCTTTCTAAAAACCGTAATCATTAAATTAAGTAAGATTTAAACCTGTCTCTTTAGGAAAAAAACTGGCATAGTCAAGTAGAAAATCTTTCTGTAAAACCGGTGAGTAGTAGTGAGGTCAGTAAGACGTAATCTAGTTTTAACGTAAATTAAATATTCGTTCTTTAAGGAATAAATATCTCCAAATTTGATATTCTAATTTTTAGCTTCTTCTTTAAAAAATAACAAAAAAACAATTCAAGATCGTATCAGGATTCTGTTTCCCTGATACAACAAGCAAATAATTAATGAATGAAAACCTAAAACGATAAAGGGACAAAAGTATAATAAAAACATTTAAAATATCGAAACAAATTATGTTATTATTTATTGTCTGCATTTTGTTAGAATAAGGACCGCAAAGAAAAAGGCACTGTAAGTCTTATGCGTCGTCTAACCAGTATGAAAAGATCCAAGTCACCCCCACCATCTTCTTATTCCATGGACAATCCAGTTTTTGAGGATACATCGTCACCAGCTTCAAATTTACCCGCACCCACGCATCCTGTTCATGTTCGGTAAGTTAGGAAAAAATAGGTAACTTTAGTATTTTTTCTAGTGGTACTTGCGGTTTACTAGGAACTAGAAGATTCTTGGTAAAAATGAACAAATCTAAATTTCATCCATGAGAGGGATATTTAGTACTTGAGATTTTTATAAGGCAGAATGGAAGGTTTTACTATTCATTTGACATCTATCGTTAGGACTTTTTTTTCAAATACCGAGAAATATTAAATACAAATTATTTAGCTATTGACATTTTTGACCGAAAAAAAAAACATTTAGTAGAAACATAAATTTGCAGCCAATTTTTCTCCAAATTCATGATTTTTATATTTTTTATTAATTTTTTATATATATTTTTTGTAATTTGAAACATATTTGATGTATTTATTTCTAATTTTTCTTAAGACAAATGAACAGAACTGTAGCCGTGAGACTCCTCTATGAGAAACCAACTCTGCGTTTCATCCCTGCAGAGGAACACACAATGGATATCAATACTTATTGTTAATCAGTTATTAGTGTCTGTTAATTTTCCATTATCGATCGATTAAGGAAGATAGGTTAGGCTTCACGCACTTAGGGCTAATTAGACCTGTGAATCCTCTTATATGGGTCTGCTTAGCTCAGCCCCTAACCCAACCTAGAGAATTAAACTCGGCAACGACGTTGCTAAGCGGCATTGTCCTTATGTCGTCCAAAGTGGGACAATATTCACTTCACATGTACCCTCTTTTTCGTAAAAGAGCGGGACACTCATATAGAACATGTTCTATAGTCTCATCCTTGGTTCACAACCCCGATATGCGGGAAAGTCGCATACTTTCATATTATAGGTCTTTTCTTAGCTGGCAGTGCCGGGTGGGAATTCCTGTTACTATTAGCAGTTTTCTTTTGGACATCTTATACATACATACATATAGTATATAATAGTATTTCCAGATATTGACATTAGAAAAATGATATTTTGATCACTTTGTTTGCTAGGAAAGGAAAAATTTTTCATTTTCTACCATTTTTTCCGAGTTTTTCAGCAACATTAAATTCACCCAAAAATGAATATTTTTTTAACAATTTACATTCCCTTTTCCCCTTGACCTCATATTTTATGAGATTACAAATGGTAAGTGAATATTGTGTAGGATTTCCTTAAACTAACAACAAAGATAAAAAAAGACTAAACTAGCAGTCTTTATTTGCTTGCCAATAACCATCTACTCAAAAATCCCAAAAGCATGTTTCTTTTTTTAATTTAAATCTTGATAACGCACAATACGATAAAATCAAAGATCTGGCAACAGTGGATGAGTAACATTTCATTTAAATCCATTAAAATTACTGCAAAGCCCATACTATATCCCACATTCATCATGATCTATTATTTTTCTCTAATCGTTTGGCGGAAATATATCGGCGTCGGTTCTGTCGATCTCGAATTGCCTAATATTGTACTAAGTATTTGAAATGAAGATAAATAATACATAGAAGTAATTTAAATATTGTTTGAAAAGTGTTATTATTATATAATTAAGTAAACGCAATTTCCGTTATTTTTAGGTAAAATTTTACATTATATTGCATAATCCCTGAATTAACAGGAAACATTTATTTAAATATTAGTAATAATTATTGGCAATTCTGATCCTAACACATATTTGACAAATGTTTGACGTAGAGAAAGAAAGATTCATACTTTTTTTCCCCGTTACTAAAAAAGAACGAAATATATAACGTTTATCCATAGCCAGTACCCAAAATTTTTGGGGGTAGATGTAAGCAACAAGTAAAGAAAACAAAACGTACTTTGGTTTCGGCATCAGTTTCTAATTTTAGGTGACATCTATTATTACCAGATTTTGTTAAATAATGCTAGTTGAAGCAATGTCAAGATGGTTAAAAAGTAGATATTTTTAGGTTTGAAATTTTTTGCTTTTAATGGTTTGGTTTATCAACATATTGATATTTAATGATTTTGTTTCAGTTATCAGTGTGTTATGTGTTTGGTTGGCTACTAGATGAGTTACTTTGATAGTCTTGTTTATGTATCAGTGTAGTTTTTATGTAGTTGTAAACGTTTTTCAAACTGGGCATCTATATGTTGTAAAATATAAAAGACGTCATCCTTATTAAACCTACTATTAAAATAAATTTAAAGATACAATTTAAGCTTATAGTTATATTAAATGTTTTTACAAGATTTGTTATTAACAGAGACCGGAGCAGATTATCCAATACTAGGTGGGATAAAAATAACATGTCCTTTTTAGGGCATCACAACATCATTTATGATTTTAGTGAGCACGCTTTAAGGATATGAAATGTTTAGATATTTCTTGCTTAAAATTAGAGATACATTTTTATAAGGTATCAATTATAAGTAAATCAAGTGTTAAATTTTGTTAAATTTCCACTATGAATAATTCAGTATTAATACATATGGCAATTTCCTGTAACGTTTGTCAACTTTTGTGAACCAAATCTTTTTAATCTGTTCCATTTTGATTTGTTTTTAAACGGGTTACTATATACTTGCCTTACCATTATATTTTAAGCAATAATAATTATTTCGTGTTGTAATTTTATAACCTTTCCTAGCAAAATCCTATAACAAGTAAAAAGATAACTATCTGAAGTTGTTGGATTCTAAATAGTTTTTTGCCTAACCTCGCAGATTTAAAGGTGTGTGTTATTGACATAATCAAATTAAAATAAGTTACGTCATGAGTAGGTTCATTTGTACGTTTTATTGTTTAGATCTATTTTTACGTTGAAAACAATTTGTTATTAATAATATTTTGACATTAGGTTCACAAATTCGATTTTTAAGTACTAATTAACAACTTTATTGACACTTGTTGGGATAAATAATAGACCTAATTATTTCAAAATTATTGTAAATTACACTCTCTCCACTCATGCTTTGGAAACTTTATTAATTTAAAAACGTAACTTCATATCTTGTATGGTTTTATTGTGATATGTTGATTGTATGTTTGTCCAAATATATGTTTGTTAACTTGTTCTAACTACCTTTCTCGGTGTATGCCTTATAAATTCAATTTGAACAAAGTGAAATAACCAACTTAAGCATGAATAAATGACCGAAAATAGTTTTCCCGTTAGGGTTATTATGTTTGGTTGATACATGATGTTTCGATGAGCTGTTATTTCTCTAATCGTTGTCGGACATAACATGAAATGAAAACACAATTTTATGCATTAGTTTTTGTAGATGACCTATATCCACTACATTTTTCTTAACGCTCTTATGAAGCGTCTTTTTTTCGAATTATTCTTATTTAAGCGGTTACGACTAGTCGAAAAAGGCGTTCTGGTCTGTTACCGTTTAATTTAAACCTTCTCAAAGTATCTTGTCTTTAATAGCCTGAGATATGTTACAAGTAAAATGAAATTCTGCAGTTGATTTTAAAACATTTAAAAAATTTTTGCTATACAATGTGTTCAAAAAGTCCCCGACAGGCTGAGGAAACTAAGGGGTTTATAAAAAACTTGACGTTGATTTTGAAGACCTTCAAAGTTATTTTGTGGTTAAGTTTTTTAAATAGAATCCTCACTTTTTATTGTAGAATAAAAGGTAGAAAAAATGGCCTATCATTTGAAAACCAAATACTCTTTCCTGTCAGAATCTTGAATAGATTGCAAATTAAAATATCGAATTTTAAAACTTCAAAAGAACCATCAATTAGTGACCATGTTTTCCACTTTGTACTTGACCTTTACGAGGTTATTCTGGAGGAAACTAAAGATTTGGCAAAATTTATGAGGGAGTGAGCTCGGAACTTTATTTCGAGGTTGGACTCGGGCTCAGCACCCTCAAAATGTCCCTGGAGAAATTTATGAGCCGATTTATTTGTTTTTTTATTTCCGCAAAAAAATGGTGCTTCTATCAAAAACGAAAACAACTGGACCTCAAAATAACCTTGAATGTTAAGATCACTGGGAAATTATATTTGAAGTTTTTTTCTAAATCCTTTAATTTCTTATAAATTCGACCTGAATGGGATTTTTTGAGCAACCTGTATTTTTTTTAGATAAATATTATAAAAATGCTTATTTTGCATGTTTTTTTTTTCAATTATCGAAAAAGTTACTTTTAAAACACGACGTTAAAATTACACTTAATGCAATTCATTATTTGCATCTGTTTCATTAAAAATATCTAAGTGCAATATACTAGATACGTATTATCCTTTTGTAAAAGTCACGCACTTGCTTAAATGTTATTAATCAAAAGATTGGGAAAACAATTGATAAAAACAGCTATATATAACATTGGAAACTTTAGTAGTCCCAATAGAGAAATTGCGCTTGTTATAATCTCGAAAAATACATAATATATTTAGAATTTTAAGTGATATTCAAAAATAGAACAATTTTTATTAGGATTTTTTTTTCAAATATCTAGGAATTGAAGATATTTTCCGTCAATGGATTATGAACAATGTATAGGTTATGCTTCATAGTGGTGAAACGTTGTGTAACAAATGAAAATTTAAGCAGTACCTAAGAATCTTACTTATGTTAAACTTTGATATTTGTCTACATTATTTAATGTACAGTGAAATTTTAAAATAATTCATCTAAAAGTTTGTTAAGGTATGCTCAAATTATAAATATTAACTGTTCCCCTGTGCATGATGTGTGTTTCGTTTGCTGCCCACCCTAGGTCTGGTTCCTGCCCCAGTCAGCTGTTGCAGATCCAACCCGTCGAACATCATCGCTTGTTTGGCTCTACTTCGCACAGAGTTAAACATAAAGAACGTCCCAGCATCCTTAATCATGGTTCCAGGTGTGTTTATGTCTCAATGTTAGGTGGGGATTGTTACTGAGAATTCCTAAGATAGTTTAAGTGTATAGTTTATTTTTCAAAAATTTTATACTAACTTAGAAAGAAATTAAAATAATTTTGATGTGGAAAATAAATTTAGTTTAGGCCTTATGATTTATTTCAAAATCTATTTCTCATTATGTATGGGTAATTGAATTTAGGTGTAGGGTAATTTAAAATGCATCCTGTAGTTCGCAAAAGCTTTCAAGTTACTTCCTCTTCAAAGTATTCCCAGAATATAAATATGCTAACATTTATTCAAATTTTTAATCGCTTCTACGTATGCTCTTTGTGGTATGGTCTTAAGTTTACTCAGCGAATTTATTGTTGTTTTTAATATCCTCAAAAAGATGTTCTCACAGTGTTAACTTGAGCTTTGGGAACATGGTGAGTCGAATACGGTGTTTCTGGAATGATAATGGTTAAATTTTGGGCCAAAAACTTACGAATACGAGTGAACTGTGAGCTGTTATATAAACGTGATGCAAGAGCCAACTCTTGTGCCACAGTTCTGACCGTTTTTCCTTATTTCTTTTGAACCGTTTGGTCCTCCGGGAGGAATTTTTGGTGTACCATGCTTTGATCATCCAAGAGAACAATGAGCATGACTTTGATTTTTAACTTGCTTTTAGGTGGTATTTTTGGCTTTTGTCCTTCATTCCGATGTTTTCATGTCAAACTCTTGTAACCATTTCTAATCACCGGAAATCATCTCAGAAGGGATCGATATATAATTATGTTTTTGGCACTATGTTACAAGCGATGCTTTTCATGCACATTTTTCCATTTGTTATTTGAACATTGATTACAATGCACTTAACAAGGAAGGTGCTCGAAATGTCCAGCTCCGATTTTGATGGAACTATATTATGTTATAGAGGACACCAAAATCAGAGACATCTTTTTTTTTTATCCGCGGAGATGCATTTTAAGGTGGTAAAAACTGCTCCTAAAGTTCACCCCCAAAACCAATTTTTTGGAATTATCTCGAGTTCTAATAAGATATCTTTACAAAACAAAGTGGACATTACTTGTTATTTGAAACGAAGTGAAACTATGGTAATTTCATCTCCACGCATATTATCCCTTATTTTTTTATAAGGGCAAACTTACATTTTATTATATTTCAATTTTAAAAATTTTTAAATGAAACGGAATCTTTGGTTTTTTTATGAATAACATAAGTGAGTAAAGTTGATGTGTTTATGAATAAAAAATTTAAAAAATGGGGTTTGTCACCCCAAATACTTTCGTTTTATATCTCAAGTTCTAATCGAGATATCTTCACAAACCAAAGTGAAAATTATTTGTTATTTGTACCGAAGTAAGACTATGATGGTTTCATCCTCTCGGATATGATCTCTTATTTTTCATAACGCTAAAGAATATTTTCATTATTTTACAATTCCTTACACTGCAATATGTTCTGTAAATTATTATACTGCGTAAAAAAATATTATTTAAGGTTTGTATTGACACATTATTTTGTAAATTATTGAAAATCATGGTTCTTGGGTTTAGACCGTGTCAAATTGAAATTATACAACATTTCGCCTACGATTGCACGAGACATATTCAGGGATCTTTACTCCACGAGATTAGAACACTGAATGATGAGGAGTAACAGCCCGGTATTTATAACCAACTGGTGCTCCGCGAACCGTGAAGCGTTACAATCGATTTCCACGTGTGACTGTAATCTGTGTTTTTATAATTTTTTGGATATTTACAAATTTCGATTGATTCTTTAATTTTACGTTTAAAGAAACCAAACACTGATGCTATGTCCTTAGTTTTTTTTACATTAAAGGTGTGACCTGTGCAATGTTGGTGTTCAGCTACTACAGAGTGTACAATTTGTTTATTTTTAATATATCTTTCATACTCCTTAAGCCTAGTGGATGTAGGCCGCCCTGTTTAACCCACATACATTTTCCACAAAAATAAGGTATCGCATTTTCTGACATACATTGAAAATTGTCCGAATGTTTGATTTTCGGAGCAATTTGGCAATACAGCACTGTCCATAGGTGGTACATTTATGACATTTTGTTGAGTAATTGGATTTTTATGTTTATTAATAGAACGTCTAATATCTTTAGTTCAATATCCGTTGCCTCCCAGAGCATTAGTCAGTTACTCTGTTTCTGATTTCAGTGATTGTTCGTCACATATTGAAAGAGCTCTATGTACCAAAGAGTTAATGACGGATTTGTATGTGTTTGTTTTCTGTACACAGAATGTCCTAATTTGCCATAATCTTTCCTTTGTACTAGTACATCAAGAAAGGGAAGGGCACCTCTTAATTTAGTTTTCATAGTGAATTTTATGCTAAGGTGTTGTTGGTTTAGATGATCCAGGAAATTGTAGAGGTTATTTGTATCTGTTAATGTATCAGCTACATATCTGCACCAAAATTTAGGTTTTAGAGGAGCAGAAGACAAGACGTTTTCTTCGAAAGCTTCTATGAGGATATTCGCTGTCACGAATGACAGCGGAGATCTCATGGCCGCTTCCGAAGTCTGCTCATAGAAAGTTCCCTGAGTAAAATAAGTGGAAATCAGACCTGCTTTAATTATTTCTAGTAGGCTGGAGTCCATGTTGTTATTTCGTAATATCTTCGATATTATGGAAGGTGAATCATTTATAGGAACATTTGTATATAGAGATTCTACATCAGAACTGACCAATATGTCTCCGGGTTCTAATTGGATGGTTTTTAATCTCTGGACAAAATGTCCAGAAAATTCTAAAACACGTCAATTTATATTGTTCATAAAAAAATATTTTCAAAGAATTCCATTAATTCCATAAATTCTAAAACTAAAATACGCGCATAAAGTATCTTTATAAAAAAATAGGGAATAATATGTGTGGAGGCTCCATAGTTTTACTGCGTTTCAAATAACAAGTAATTTTCACTTTGTTTTGTAAATATGTATATCTTAACTAGCACTGGAGATATTTTCAAAAAACTTTTTGGTGGTGAACTTTTGGGGACGGTTTTGATCTCCTTAAAAGGAATTTCCACCGATAAAAAATATTATGTTTCTTATTTTCGTTCTCTATGACATACTATAGCTTCATCAAAATAGGAGCCGGACCTTTCTGGTACCTTCCTTGTAAGTGGAGATTTTTGTCTGATCCGAGAAAAAAAATGTTAGTTTTAATTTTATTTCCTTTACAACAAGGTATTCAAGGGAATACCCATTTTTTAAAATTAAAATACAAGGCTAAGAGTTTTCTAGCTTTATGGAAACTTCGGTTACTTTTCTTAAGCATAAGCGAAAAAAAAAAACATATTCTTAGGAATTCTCAGTCACCTAACGTAGTACAGTAGTGACATGTCAATAAAGCATGGTCGTTGTAGGTGTATAGTGTTAGTAAATTTTTATGTATATACATATAAGCAAATTAACTACACTTAGAAGATTTTATATAGACCAGTAGGTTGATAGAAAAAATTTAAAAATTATCCTGACTTGGAAGAAATTACTATAAAAGCATTTTTGGCAGTTAGATTTTACTTCCCAGAATAATATTTCCAAAATCTCTACTCACTCATCTAACGTGGTTTATGCTGTTAAATAGAAAAAATGGACAACGTTACAAAATTTTAATATCAAAACGTTTAAATAATGATACTTTATTTTTTAAAAAATATGTTATTGGCATATGTTCACTAAATTCTTGCGGCGGCCCTATATAATTTTGATTCAGTTCACTGAACTCCCAATATAGCTCATAAAAGGTCGCGATAAAAATAATTTCCTTCAAAATTTGTAAGGAAGGGTCATGTAATATGAATCTAAAATTAGTTTTTTTAAATTGAATATGTCGAATCCAATATGGCGGACTAAAAAGTTACAACCAGATTCACTAAGAAGGTTTAAGACTTGAACCCGATCTAGTTGCCATGGAAGTTTCTAAATCTTCTAATCGGTCAGTTTTGTTTTACTTACAATATTGTCATAATTTAGATTACATATTTCAACAAATAAACTCTTATATAAGGGTATTAAGGTTAAGAATCTTGCGATGAAGCCTTAAAATAAGCAAAATGTAAGTGAAATAGTTGTATTCCAAAAATAAATAAAATTCTCCATTTTTGCAGGTTCGTAATAAATGAAAATGCTTTTTGTGCTTGTATTTTTAGGGTTTAAAACTTTCTTGACTTATGGTTCCTCTTGTCAGTTTAAATTCTCTGTTGCCAGTTTAGAACTGTTTTAAAGTTAGTTAGAATTACGGGGTATAAATATTAAGTTTTGAGCACTTTTTAAAAGAGGTTCAATTTTTTAAATTTAAAATCACTATGATTGTTTCACGTTAAAACTGGTCTAAGTTGACAGCAAATGGTTTAAATTGATAAGTGTAACAATAAGTCAGTCAGGCTTTGAACTTTGAAATCACGAGATTAAAAAAAATCGTTTTCGTTCATAATCAAACCCGTGAAAATTGCAAATTTCTGGTTATGTCTGGGAAACAATAATTTCTTTTAACCTGTTCCAAAGCTTTATCTATAGATTTTTATCCATAATTTTGCTAATATAAACATTTATTTATCGATATATTAATGCAAATTATAACAATATTGTAAGCAGAATAAAATTGGCCAATTAGAAGGTTTAACTTCTATGGCAACTGGATCGAACCTAAGTTTTAAACTTTCTTAGTAAATCTGGCTGAAAATGTTTTATGTACTAAAACAATGGATTGGGATAAAAACTGAATGCCGTCTGGATTAGCTGTATTTTCTCTTAAAATCCTATACTAAATTACATCCTATATTAAATTCTTTATAAGATTTCATACTGGAAATAAACAAGGTGAATTAAATCACATTAGGTATAGTATTTTTTTTTAATTGGAATTGGTTATACGATGTAACAATTAGGGGATAATATGAAATGTTTTGAAAAAATGGCCTCCCTTTTTTTGACATAATTGCCTTAAATCTAATTTAACCTGAAGTAATTTTGGATATATTTTTCCGCTCAAACTGTAATCTGACACCAAAAACTCATATACTCGTAATCATTTCTGGTAGGTCTTTATAAAGATCCATCGCTTTTAGCTCAAAAATGCATTCCTATCATTTCCAAGAATAATACGATATTTCTAGGTTAAAGATCAAATAATTTTATTTTGGAATTGACTTGAATTGATTAATTTCAGAATAGTTAATCCTAAAAAGATAGTAAAACATTTATTTTCAATTTAGAAAATCTAAAAACTTGATTACATTTTTTAATAAATATTTTTTATATAATGGATCATTTAGTGTAGAAAATGCGTATAAACTCTTAGACATTAGGTGGTCAAATATGGTTTTTTGAAACTATTTTTATACAAATCTATACTCCTGTAGTCTTAAGGTTACTCTGTTCAAGACTATTCTATATACATTTCAATGGTGCAAGGTTTGTGTACACAATTATGGTTTGGTTCTGTGCTTTATGGGTACCTACCCTCATTTCGTTTTTTTTTTCTCATGGTTATGGTTTGTTTTATTTAGATGGCGTTAATCAAAGGCTGCTTTTATGAAATGCTCTGCGACGTTCAGCGATAGTTTTAGTCCTAATGATAATTTCTGAACGTAAACATTGTTTTTTCTTAGGTCTACAGAAACTCCTCAAGGGGGCAGTAACGGGTCGAGCCCTGATGTGCATAGGCACCGAAAATCCAATTCTTTGGATGCTTCTCACAAATCGTCGAAAACCGGTACTCAGACCGTTCGCGAGAGATTTAGGTGTATTACTCCGTATCCACCGAATAGTGAATATGAGTTAGAACTTCAGGTGAGTATTTTGTCTACAAGAAAGTAATATAATAATTGAGTTTGAGCAAATCCCATTAAAGAATTTTTTTTAATTGGGTATTTTTAATTTTATTTTTTAAAATATGAACTTGCCTTTTTTTCAGCCATTTAGGTTTTGTATAATGTATTATACTTGATATAAACGAGGTATTTTTGACGCTTCAGTAAAAAAGGGTTCTCCACATCTTTCTTTTATACAGTCGCCTAATGGGAAACTATCCATTTCTTTGTTAAAATATGAGTGCTTTTAAAAAAATAATTTGACACCCGTATTTAAAAAAATATACTGTCAGAAAATTACTGGTTTTGCTAAGAAAAAATCAGTTAAATAAAGCTTGAATCTGGTCTTGATAAAATTAATTAAAATTCTAAGATATCCTATGACACGTAAGCTTACTTAGAAAGAATTATAATTAAAATAAATTAATCTCTTAAGTACTTAAATTCTATAACTCAACTAGTTTTACCGAATATGGTAATAACAAATACTCAAAAAAATCGGAAATTAAGTAGATCTCATTCCTGTATCCGGTTTAGCAACATTCCCATTTATGCCACAAATTACAAAATATTAGTTGTCCCACTAGTACAGATAAAATCTCAAGTGATATATTAATTAATTAGATAAGTAATTTCCTCTCTTCCGAACATTAAAAAGAATTTGTTCGTTTTACTGGATTTTGATTTTAGACAGAAAAAATTAAAAAAAAAAAATGTTTTGAATATAGAAAAAGGGTAGATAAAATTTAAATAATTGGATTACGCTTAATTATATTTTTAAGAATGGTATAAATTAATAGCTGTTTACGATAATAAATAATGTCGATTTAGCTAAGAGGTGGCGTCACTGATACATTTATTGGTATATACTAATGACATCTATGTCTTTTCGAAAGGCAAACATATGCCATTAAAAGCCAGTTTGTTATCAGTTGTCACTGTGCAAAAAACATAGTTCTTCGTAGGTTTGAAAATGTCGATCTTTGTACCAGGAAAAGACGTCTTTCTGGAAAGTTTAATTACTTTCTTTCATTTAAAGAAAATAACTGTTAAAAGTTATTGATTGTTGATTGAAGTTTATGGTGAGAATGTTTTAACCCAAAAAACTTACGAATGATGGTTTAAACGCTTCAAAAATGATGATTTCGATATAAAAGAGAAGGAACATCCAGGTCAGCCGAAAAAGTTTGAAAATGCAGAATTCCAAGAATTATTGAATGAAGACTCAACTTGAAAGTTAAAACAATTGGCGGCAGAATTGAATGTTTTCCAATCTACTATTTCCGAACGGTTACATGCATTGGGTAAGATCCAGAAAGAAGGAAATTGGGTTTCGTATGAATACAGGAAAGAGACATTGAAAGGCGAAAAACCACTTGTGGAATTTTGCCAAACAGAAAAGAGAAGGGTTTTTGGATCGAATTGTGACAGCTGATGAAAAGTGGATCTATTTTGATAACCCGAAGCGAAGAAAATCGTTGGTAGATCTAAGCCAGCCTTCAACATTACAATCAGTGAACAATATACATAGAAAGAAGACTTTGCTGTGTATTTGGTGGGATGATAAGGGAGTTGCGGTTTACGAACTGCAAAAACCTGGTGGAGCTGGCGATCAATAGCATGGATAATTGATAAAATTAAACCCAACATTGAAGTAAAAACTAATAATAAATGTCGCAAGACACGATAAAGACATTTTTCAACATGACAGTGCTCGGACCCACATTTCAAAAATTTGTAAAACTGTTTGTATACCCTTCTGACTACTATTTATTTCGATCAGTGCAGAACAACACTTATATTCTTAGGAAGAAGTGAAAATTTGGCTTGATAAATGGTGGGCCTCAAAAAAACGAACAGTTCTTTTGGCGCGGAATCCATTCTTTGACAGAAATATGGGAAACAGTCATAGCTAACGATTGCCAATACTTTGATTAAGATAATTCATTTTGTTTTGAAAAGAGATGTTCAAATTTTGCAAAAAAATCGACATTTCTAACCAAAACACCTATTATCAAAAAAATTTAATACAGTGAACTCTCTCTTAACGGACACCTCTATTCAATGGACACCTCTTCTATATGGGCAATTTTTGAGACAAAAACCATTCGTATATACCAGTCTGTACTTTTAAACCTCCCTCCAATGGACGCTCTCAACAACGGACACGGACAGTAAATTATTTATAAAAAATAATTCTAACGGACAAATATTTTACTATTTTCCTTTCAATATTTGCCTAAATTTTAAATTTTATTAAAGACACATTTTATTTGCGTAAATACCCACAAAATAGGCGGCAGCCAGGTATATTGGTAGGTAATTAGGGTTTTAGGGTTTTCCAAGGAATTTTATTGGTGCACGTGAATTCTATTAAGCACATTTTACTTTATTATGTACGTATTGTTAAAACTGCTGCGGAAAGGATAATATCATTTTAGTTGCATAAACGTTTTGTGACGCGAATAACATGGCTACCAACAAAAGAAAGTTTTTAAGTTTGGCAGAAAAAGTCGATGTAATCCATTATGCGGATACGAATAAGTTAAGTGTTAGACAGTTAGCAGAAAAGTTTGGAATTGGAAAAAGTCAAGCTAGTGAAATTTTAAAACGTAAGAGTGATATAATTAAGCAGTTTTCTGAGAGCGGAAACACCGAAAAGAAAAGGAAATTTTTGAAAACTGAGGGTGCTGCATTAGATCAAATTGTTTTCGATTGGTTTTGTAAAGTGCGTTCTAAAAACATTCCTGTTTCTGGTAAAATTATTCAAGAAAAAGCATTAGAAGTTGCAACGGAACTAAATTTTGACATGAAGGCTTCCAGCGGATGGCTCGAGAAGTTTTGTAAGCGGCACAATATTTCCTTCAAATCTATATGTGGCGAAGCAGCGGCTGTAGATTTATCAGTGGTTGCTGACTGGAAGAAAAAACTGCTCACTATAATGAAAGAATACTCTCCTCGTGATATTTTTAACGCAGATGAGACGGGACTATTTTTTCGTGCCTTGCCTAACAAAACATATGCTCTGAGAGGAGAAAAATGCACTGGAGGTAAGGCTTCCAAAGACAGACTCACAATTCTGTTTTGCACCAATATGATTGGAAACAAAGAAAAGCCACTGGTAATTGGAAAAAGCAAGAATCCTCGTTGTTTCAAGAACTCCTATGTAGAAAAATTACCTATCGAATGGTATTACAATAAGAAGTCATGGATGACAAGAGAAATCATGACAGATTGGCTTTTTGACAGAAAAATGCAGAGAGAAAATCGAAAAGTACTTTTGTTCCTAGACAATGCTGCGTCTCATCCACAACTTGTATTATGTAATGTTAAATTGATATTTCTGCCGCCTAATACTACATCTGAATGCCAGCCCCTCGATCAGGGGATTATAAAATGTTTCAAAAGCTACTACAGAAAGTTATTGATCCGAAGACTGCTATCGTCGATAGAAGAGTCTGATTCTATAGGGGAACTTGAGAAGTCTATTAACGTTACCAATGCCTTGATTTGGACTGTAACTGCATGGAAGGAAGTACAACCGAAAACTATCAACAATTGCTTTCTTAAAGCTGGATTCGGTACACAGGACAACGTTGAGCCTGAAGAAGATTCCGAGGACGATCTGCCACTTTCTGAATTATGGAAAAAAAACAAACACTTTTCCATTGATTTATTAAGTTATACGGAAATTGATGGAACTTTGTTGACTGAAAATCCCGATTTAAGTATTCAAGAGTGTGTACGTGAGTTTCATGTGAATCAGGTTGTTGAAACATTATCTGAAAGTGAAAGTGACGACGAAGAAACGAATACTTCGAATATAAAAGACATTAATGAAGCCTACAAAAAACTAAAAGACACTGAAACATTTTTTGTATTACAGGGAAATTCTAACATTGCACAACAAATCTCCCAAGCTGTAAGTTCAGTAGAAACCCAAATTGTTAAAAATAAATTAAATGGCCTTAAGCAAACCACCCTTGAAAGTTTTTTTTTTAAATAACAAATGATTTATGTGCATATTTTAATTACATATACATAGGTTATATACATATTTAGTATTAAAAACTTGTGTTTTTGCTAACTAACATTTAAACATTGACTACATATACGTAATATACATGTTTAAATATTTGAAGTTTATTTTATTTTCTCCATTCAACGGACACCTCCATTCAAAGGACACTTTATGCTACACAAGTGCTGTCCATTCAAGAGAGAGTTCACTGTAATACAACAACCATATGCAGAACGTAAAAAATTGCGTAAGATAATTCTAGGGTAGATAAAATAGGAAAACAAAAATTAAAAAAAAAACGTTTTTATTTTATCGCAGCTAGTACTGAAACACATTTTGAATAAAATTTTGCTCACTTGAATTATAATTTAGAATTTTTTGGTGTGGATACCAAATTAATAACGCCTAAGAGGTAGTTTTGATAAGGGCGGGCCGATTTTATTTTAGATTTTTTGCTATTGTAGTTTAGAATTTGAAGATGATGAACAATTTTAGTTAAAAAAGTTACTCGGGAAAGTTTCATAGTACATCATTGGAAATTAGACGTTTCATTTCAATAATCCTTCGATCATATCAGTAAATTTAAATAAAAATACTTTTATTTATTCTGTTTCAGTTTTATTGCTTGTCGTGACGCCTTTCATAGTTTTTAAGTGTTAGAAATTACTAAAAATGCGAAGTTTGCAATTAATATCAACAAAAAGAGGATTTAAAAACATCTTTATTGGTAAATATTGTTAAGAGATTGTTTACATATTGAAAATAACAATATTAATAATTTAGGCAACCACAAATTCATACTTTTAATTATTCTAAAATTGACGTACCGATTATTGTTACACTCGTTTAAATAATGCAATTAGAAAAGGATAGCAGAGAATCATCATGTGTGTACTAAGAAATAAAAGATCTACCGCTTATCGACACTTTTCCAAATATAAATAAAAATATTATGTTATTCAGCATTCAACAACCGGGCCCTAGTTCTGACGATATGCTAATTCTACAGGAGAACGTTCGAAGCAATAATCCATTTTTGCTCCTTAAAAATGGGGAGAAGACGCTATTTTTGTATTAACGGGATTTATTTACGAGATTACGATGCAGTGATGGTAAAAACATGATTTACGATCTTTAGGGATAGTTGTAACAGCAATAATTTAGTTGAATGTTTGGCCAGTTATTACAAAAATCGCCTTTCTTTTTTTGGTTAATGCTTAAAAACACTTTCTACATTTTTAAAATCAGTTAGTTTTTTTTAATCATTTGCAGAACCAAATTTCGTTTAGCAAAAAATATCAAATTCATTTACAAATTAATCTTTTCTATATCATATATGACAAATTGGTCATTTTAGTGCTAAGAAAAAACCCTAATTTTTGAGGAAATTTGCAGCGTGTCTTGCAGTGATTATATTTCCCGTACATCATTGTTATTTCAAGGACCATGGAAGTCTAGGTAGGATTTCTATGCCGACTGTCAGATTCACGTTAATAGCTTCCGAATGTAGACTTATTACCTATTTATTTTATATTTGAAAATTATTACTAATATAATTGAATTTCAAAACACCCAGTGGAATTGGCTATAATTGAAATAAAGTTGAATTCCGGTTAGCCCTATCAGTTTAGTTATAATAAGAATGTGTGATAAAATACCACAGAAAAATAATCATAATTGTAATTTTGAACAAACACAAAATTATCTATAAAAAATAGTGTAAGTATATACTGTATTAAAATATCTTATTTATAAAGTATTTTTACAACTTTAAACATCATATTTTGGTTAATATGGGTAACGACTAAAGATAGAATCATGAAATTTTGGGGAAAGGTTGACAAGGGGTAAATTGTCATTTGATAAATTTACCAATATCTCTCGATCAAGATGTGGACTCGTTTTTGGTTTCAAAAAATAGCTTAATAATATTTAGAAACTAGTTTCTTGATTTTTTGATATTCGTATTTTAAAGGGAGGAAAAGGAATAAGACGTCGTTTTTATGATTGCTCATTAAAAACTCATTTTCTCTGCGAAAAATCCCCATACTAATATGATCTTTGGCTTCACATATTCTAAATACGATTATCTAAAAAATAATATCTATATTTTTCGAAATTTCTTCTTATATACCTGAAAAAGGTTAAAATATGTTTTTACTATTTTGTCAGACTAACAGTTACCCGTCGCGGCATCGCCCGTGTGGGTACTGAAGAATGGTTTTCAGACGGTAATACGTTACGCCGCAATAATTAATTTACTTCTTTCACTATTATTCTATTTATATCAATGTGAAATAAATTTTATACAATTTTTGAAACTTGCCCCTAAATACTAATGAAGTTTAAAAAAAATCTATGCAATAGTCTTAGCGGTATTTATACTTATAAGCGGCATTGTCCTGACACTGCTGACGGTTAATATGTGCAACTAGGCGTCAGAGAATATACACTATGAGGCAATACTGAGCCAATTCTTTGTAATATTACTTATTCTAAGAGAGTAATACTTGTATTGGCAAATGAAAATCATTATCATATAGCATTTATTATCATGTATTTAGAGACGATACATTATAAATTACAAATACCAAAATATGAAAATTTTTTGAATCATATATATATATATATATATATATATATATATATATATATATATATATATATATATATATATATATAAACTTTTTAAACGGCTTGTAATCATTATGTCAGACTTTTTACAAGATTCTCACAGTAATCTTTTGAAATTTTTTCCCATTCTTGTTGAACTCGATCCCATAATACGTTTCACGCGATCGATAAAGAATGATAGTTATTTAGTAAAGCAGGTTTTAATTGTGACCACTAATTTTCGATTGGGTTTAGGTCAGGACTTTGTACCGACCACTGTAATACCTGAAAGTCCTAAGAAGTAAGTCAGTTCGTAACTATTTTGGCTGTGTGTTTTGGATCATTTATTGTCCTGCTAGAAAGCAATTTCATTTATCTGATGAGGCATATTATACAGAATTTCAATCAAGTTGTGTTTTAAAATGTCTAGATACTTTTCTTTATTCATATTTTCTACTGTTCTGTGAATAGCCGTCATAGATCCCCAAAGCTTAATATTATCTTCCCCATGCTGTATAGTCTGAATGAAATTCGTTTGACTTACTAAGTTACCTTCCCTTTTCCAGTTCCATTGGCGACCATCATTTGTGTATCGACTGATCTTTGTTTCATCTGACCAAATGACTTTCATCCAATCTTCTTCCGTCCTGTCTTCCTATTTTTTTTACAAAGTTTAATCTTGCTTTTGTATTTTTTTACCTACTAAGGGCTTCTTTTTCTTTCGATCGAAATTTATTTCTGTGTAATTCTCGCTGTACCGTCTAGCTACTGATTAATTTTCCAGTGTCACGTTGAAGAATTTTAGCTGCACGAGACGTCGATAAAGTTTCTCCAGTAGCCATGTATCTAATTGTATTTCTTTTGTCTTTGGGACTCAACTTCATTGGCCGACCGCCGACATTTTTGTTAAACTACTTCCACACTCTTTTCTAACTGTATATTGAGGTTATGTGACGTGTGGTGTTGCCCTCCTTTAACATCTCTCTTATTTTATCACACATTGACTGTGGAAATTTCATCATGTTAAAAAATCGATTTAAATTGTATTTATTCGTAATATTTCATGTATTGAAAGTATAAAATTAACGTAAATATATCAGTAATTGTGAAATTAGTAATTTACTCAATCGAAAAAAAAAAAACGATAAATATGTTCTTATTTCAATTTGCGGTTCAAAACTGAGTCACATCGCACCAACGAATTTCCTGTTAGAATTAACATATCATCAGTACTAGGGATCTGTTGTTTGAATGCCGAATAACGTAATAATATTTTTATGTATATTGGGCAAAGTGTTGATAAACAGTAGGCGATCTTTTATTTCTTGGGACACACCCCAGTTCTATGTTATTATTTTCTAATTGTGTTGTATTGCTACGTCAATTCTAGAATAAAGTAAAAGTATGTAGGCATTTGTGGTTGCCTAAAATATTATTATTATTATTTTCAATATAAAAATAATATCTAACGATATTTACCGATAAAAATAAGTTTTTAAATTCTCTTTTTGTTGATATTAATTGTAAATTACGCATTTGTAGTAATTTCTAGCACTGAAAGGGGTCATGACAAGCAAAAAACTGAAAGCAAAATAAAATAAAAATATTTATATCCGTCAAACATCAAAAAGTCCTTCCCCACTAACTATAAACAGTCTTCAAACCAGGGGCGGATCCAGCCTCTCTCCTTGGGGGGGGGGGGGCGGTGATATCATAAAAGTACAGTATGGCAAGCGAAAGCAACTTGTCCCCCCCGGGGGGGGGGGGCACCGGAATCATTCCCATTTCTAGTGTAAAAGGCAGGAACGGGGCTATCATAAAAGTACAGTATGGCAAGCGAAAGCAACTTGTCCCCCCCCCCCCCCGGGGGGGGGACACCGGAATCATTCCCATTTCTAGTGTAAAAGGCAGGAACGGGGCTATTTTTTTGAATTTGAAGCTCTTGGAGAGGGGGGGGGGGCGATCACAAGAAAAAACTAATTTCCGACAGGGGGTGAGAAGATGCGATCAACATACACATTCCTCGTATAAGAGGCAGAATCGGGTCTATTTTCCCGAGTTTAAAGCTCCTGGGGGGGGGGGGTGCTATCGCAAAAAAAAACAAGTTGTCAACGAGGGGGGGGGGGGTGCCAGCAGCATACACATTCCTAATATAAAAGGCAGAATCGGTTCTATGTTCCTGAACTCAAAGGAGGGGCGATCGCAAGCATACACATTCCTATACTCTATTCAACAACTAGAGAGAGTAATAAAACTGATACCGAAACCTCCAACGTACCTGCTTAAGTGCCCCGGTAACTGAGAACTGCCGTAAATCTAATTATATTTAAATATTATAAGCTTTTATAAATTTACTGCAACAATAAAATTTCTGATAATTCAGTTTAATTTCGGTCAGTGAGCAAAGTACACCTTACAGTGCGTCCTTAGTGATTTATTTTGTTTGTGCTTGTTTTTATATATTATTTGAGATTAGTGAGATACCCAAAAGATGGAGGGCATTTTTTCCTCAACGAAAAACTTATTACGACGAATGTTTATGATGCCTTAAGATATTAATATCTAGATAATAATGTTAAAAGCTCTGTTGAGATGTGTTCCAATATAACAGGAGTTCGAAAATCTATCATGTACCGAACACTGACGGAGAAAAAAACGACTGGAATTGTTAATAATTCCAAGCTATATTCGATCACAGGCAGACCAAAAACCTCGTTGGAAGAAGAGATGTAAACTGTAATACAAGGAGTTGTACATACATCTTATTATGAGAAGTAGATCTCAACCGTCGACAAAATTCTAACTAAAATTAATGAAGATCAGGATTTGCCTGAAATTAAAAGAACTGAGCTCTGGAAATTGCTCAGAGAACTTAATTTTTGTTGGGAAAAACCAGATAGGAAATCTGTTCTTATAGATCGTCCGAAAAATGTCCGTTGGTGAAGGAAATATCTCTCTCAAATAAAAGGTAGAGTTGCTGGAAATAACACAACTTACAAAATTAATAATTTAACTGGACTTTTAAAAGATTTTTTTGAATAAAGTTACTGCAGATAATTGCGAAAAGTCCATATAATAAAAGAATAAAACAAAATATGGAAACTCGATCTCATGATCGGTGAGAGAGGAATCAATTATAATTAATTTGAGCGAAGATAGCTTTACTGACTTTGATGACGAATAAGATACGTAATGTTTACCAGCGTTAATACAATTTATTATTTAAATTTTCTGTAACATATAAAAATTAATGACATTTGAATCCCTTTTTAGTGTTTAATTGTAATTCTGCAGATGGTTTAAGAAATAAATAAACTGGAACGTCAAATATCCCAAAAATGTTTTTAATTAATAATAAAATGACCGATAGCCCCAAAAAATATTATATTGACGAATTTATTTTTTTTATATATATTTAACTTCTTGTATTTTTGATAATGGGTATTTTGTAAGTATTTAAATTATAGCTTAGAATTTTTTGAGCGAAAAAGGCTACGTTTTAGTCTGAATGTGCCTAAAACGGTTTCTTTGCCAAAATTAAAAATAATAAAACTACAGTTGTGATTTGTGTTAAATATGTCAAAATTATCTATATTTTCTAATATATGTGATTTATTAAAAAATCATAAGAAATAAAATAATATTATAAAAACTTTTTATTTTAAGTTTATTACTGAAATAATACTCTATGCCATAAATATTTAGTGATAAAATAGACTTCCTATTGACGCCTTCCGATGCCTATGACAAGGATTAAAATCATTTTAACACTTCACACATCCAAATATCTATTGCTATCCAACCCAAATAGTCCATTATTATAGACCAGTATTTTTGATTATAAAATTTTTAATCCATTCCTATGAAAAATATGTGTCTAACAGATTTTGCCAAAGACACCGGACTAAAGAACATAGGTAGAAAAAAAGGTCAAAAATGAAAAACTCTACCTAGTTCTTGAATATACTACAGTATAAGAGGCAAAATCGGGTCTATTTTCCTGAACTCTAAGCTCTTGGGGGGGGGGGGGGCGATCGCCCCCACCGCCCCCCCTGGATACGCGCCTGCTTCAAACAAACTTAATGTTATTTAAATCTGCTGGTATGATCGAAGCATAATACGTAAATAAACAAGTTCAAACGTATTAGCGCTCGATTTGACTTATGCTTCAGGGAAGTAGCACTTACTCTTATTAAGTATAGTAGTGTATATTTTTTTTTAAATCATATTGCTGTTTTTAAAATATATCGTTTTTATGCTTTCTTTCCTTACAGGTCAATGATATAATCTACGTTCACAAAAAACGAGACGATGGCTGGTACAAAGGAACTCAACAGCGCACTGGTAAAACAGGCCTTTTTCCGGCCAGCTTTGTAGAAAGTTTTTGAGATTTAAGATTTGTTGAGGGACTTATTACGAGAAAATGGTTAGAACCCTATTTTCGAACCCGTTATTATAGTCAGGTGTAAGTGGATGATTGTGCTAACTAGAAGACAAACTGGTCGTCAATTTAAATATTACGAAGAAAACTTAAATGAATTTAAAATCTCATTTTTTCAAAATTACGGATCATATTAAATAATATTATATCTGTACAACAAACACCGTAAAAGTTTGTAATTTAATATATATTAGATAGTTATTTTAATTGGGGTTTTAAGGCCATACGCACAGGCTGTTTGTAAAACTGTTTGGCAAACCCGGTTTATGCAGGTCATTTTTTCAGTTCAAATATTATTTTTGTAATTATATTTCGCAGAGAACTGTTTTATATATATTGTTAGTACTTATTGTATTTAATATGTTGTTTTATTGTCTTTGCATTTAGTATAACACAAGTCATATTATTGACATACATGTTTGAAACTGAATAAAAATTCTCTTAGTCGGCCCTTGATCTCTTTTCATGGCGATTTTTATAACCTGAAATTCAATACGTGTTGAGAGCATTTTAATAATATATGTTTTTCTGTAAAATTGATATTTAAAAATGAAGTTAAACTCGATGTTTTATTATATTTTAATATAAAATTAAAATAAAATTATGTGTGAAGTATAAAAAATAGGGTTACAAAAAAATTCAATGGATAATTTTTTCTTTCTGGGAGATATTTCAGGAATTCAGAATTTTCCAACGTCTGAGGCCGATAAATTAGGCATGAAACTGTCTGTCACAGATGTCACAACCTTGAATTGTTAGTACCCCATATAGTCTACCTTGATAATTAAGTAATTTTCGAGAAGTGAGATTTTAAACTCCGAAAATAACCTAGTAAAATTTTAATTGGCGTCTATTCAGGAAAAGTACGGGACCCAAATTGGCGGCCTTAAATTAATAACTTCATTTAATTTTTAACGATAAAATTCGTAATAATAAGAACGGGGTAAAGATTTTTTCTGTAACAAGTCCCTCGTAATAAATATTAGCGTAATTTATTATTTATCAAAATCGACTATCCGTACTAACTGTAAGTAGGTTAATTTACTAGAATAATAGATAGGATGTTTATAATTTTGTCTTAAACTCTCTAAACGCAATTTATTCGCTTCATAACAACCAGCCACAACATGACAAATTTATATATAAGGTGTATCATGATAAACTGTATTACGATATACAGAGTTAATTAAATCTTTTGCTTAGAATACTACCATAGAATGATTTTTTAACAATGGGCCTAGATGTACTTTTGTGGTCGATGATCTCATTCAAAGGATTCATAGAGATTTCTGTGAATACTTGATGAAGCATGACAATGATTTTAAGTATTTTTTTTATTATACGGAATAGTCTTGCCAGATCGACTTTAATTTTTTTAAACGGCAATACTCGGTATTTTAATTATGTCCGGATTTCTTTTAAAACCTTAGCTATTTTTCTATACAATATTAAATAGTTTCTGAAATACTGACATCTCCAAAATAACATTGTTTACACGGGGTGCTCTAGCCGACAGTTATTCCGAAATTTCGATCGGAAGTAGGGATTTTTTTTCTATCAAATCGAATTATCATTGTGTTGAAAAAGAAAAATGAGCTAGAAATATGGAAGACTTTTTCTTTACGTTCTATCGTAGACCGTTGTTAAAGGTAAGAAATATAATTTTTGTAAATGACAATATTTCAGAAACAATTTTGACGTCGGTGTCAAGTGAAGTTTAAGGGTACTTTATTTTCTCTCAAACAGTTCATTAAGATATATAAGTAAAATAACATTGAAGTAGAACGGATTGTTACATCTTTGTTTTTAGCTCTTCAAAAGTTCCTATTATGGTTTTTATTATGATGCACCTTGTATACTTTCTCGTCCTAACAATAGTAATTTTTTAGACGTTCTTAAATGTTATAGAAACTTAAAAAACGCTTTTAAACATTTACTCAAACTTCTTTATTTCATACCGTTTCATTTTCATTAAATAATAAAATTGAAACATGAAACTGAGAGAATCCTTATTTGATGGAGATTTTTTTTATCAGTTCTACATGGTTATAAATTATATTTTAATCGCTTCTTTATTTTGCTTATTTGAGATATGGAAGGAAATGTTAAATGCAGAAGTTGTAGTTTGGGTGAAATTTTTAACCTTTAAGGAACATAAAATGTAGTTTCTATAATGAACGTATTAATTTTTTTATGGGAAACCTTAAATATCACTTAATTTTTGGGTTGCACTTAAAATTTTTAACACATTTTATCTACAGTGCCGTATATAAATTCTACAGTTTTCGGAATATTCATAGTTGAAAATTGAAATTTCTTTTACTTTGTGGAAGAAAAGAATTGATATTTTTGGAAAAGAAGCTTTCCGAAACGTAGCTGGGTGTCCAGAATCATGGAAAATATGCAACAACATGGAATTATCTTGGATTTTTTTTATCATGGACAATCTGGGGTTATCAGAGAATTTTTTTACAAATCTGGAATGTTTAGACTTTTACAAGTCAACGTAAATATATTTGCGTGTATAAAAAAATAGTTATACTTTTAAATGGCTGCGACTTATATGATAAATAACGTTTACATACCAATAAATAACGTTTGATAAAATGGGTGCGTACTAAAACTCTACCAGTTATTTTCCAATCCGATAACTAAAATAGTTTTCTTAAAATCGATTGTCTTGATCCGGCGATAGACTTGCAAACTCAAATAGCCAAATCAAGTCTTTCCATAATCTTAGAAAATTTAGTGGAAAATAATCTCTTGCAGTTTAATAAAGCCGATTTAATTGAAAGGTAGTCTAGAAAAGTTATTTGCTTAGAAGCAACTAAGGAGACATTGACATCGTTTAAAAAAAGGACAACTAGGCTTGATCACTTTTGGATTAGTACGATTGAAATGTTGAGTATAGATAAAACGCGGGATTATTTAGTTTCATAAAAAGTATTATGATCTTGTCGCATGGCAGTGCAACCCTTAAGCAGAAATAGGACAATATCGACAACGAACGAAGAACGAAAACCAATATTGAACATCCCCTATGTTAGAGGAATTTCGGAAAAAGTTAGAAGAATAGGAAAACAATATAAAATCAACGTTGTTTTTAATTCAAGTAACTCTCTGAGAAGTCGGCTCACTAGGGTCAAACCAACAACTCAAAGAGACAAGAACTGTGTGTATCAGATACTATATGAATGTGGCAACTCCTACATTGGCGAAACAAAGAGACCTCTTGACGTAAGGATCAAAGAACATCAAAAATGCATATCTCGGCGAGAAATAGAAAAATCTGGTGCCGCCAATCATGCTTGGACTCATAGACACCACATAAAATGGTTTGAAGCTAAAATTCTACACAGAGAACAACACTGGAGAAAACGGAAATTCAAAGAAGCCGCGGTTATACATCAGAACCCGAGTTGTTTTAGTAAACCATCTTTAGATATAGGAGAAGTGTGGAAACCACTTCTTAATAATTGTCAATTAAAACTAAACGCAGCATAAGTGGGACTTTGTCGTAGCACGCATGACTGCACCCATCTCTGTCAGACTCCACTGCATTCACTTTTAGTATTAATAGTACTGTAGCTTAGAAATTTCTTTAGTTTCACTTGAAAACGGCTAGAGATAACTACTAGCCGAAATGTCGTGATATTCACCAAAAAATTAACACAATGGAAGTCGAACAGATATCTACTATTTCGCATGTTCTATTGGGTTACAGTCAGGACAGCGAGAGGGCCAGTCCATTTGAGAAATGTCATGCTCTTCTAAGGCCAAATTAATAATGTTTTTGCGGTGGGGCCAAGCATTGTCAACCACAAAAACGAAATTAGGACCAAATTCTCGTGCAAGTGGCATCTCTGAGAAGTCATATTCTGTCTGTCAAAATGAGTAGTTCAGTGCGCGACTCCAAAGATATTCCACCCCAAACAGTTACAGAACCACCTCCTAAGGTAACTATTGGAGCCATATTGTGTTTAATGTACCTCTCCTCGTTCACGTAATTTTAAAATGCTACCATCCGAATGATAATAAGGCATATCTTGACTCGTCCATAAACAAACAGTCCGCCATTCCTATGCAGTCCAGTTACGGTGTTCAATGGCCCATGTTCTGCGTGCAACGAGGTGTTCCCTGTTTAATCGGGGATATTGAGTACGTCTTCTGGCTTTAAGACCATCTTCGGATAACCTTCTGATGCCAAACTTACATTTATCCGGGTGTGTGTCCGGAGCCTGGATGCAGAAAACACTCGATTTCTCCGGGCAGTTTCTGGTTGTAGCACATTGCCGGCCACCGCCGTGGCATATGTTGGTACTCCCAGTATCTAGAAAACGATTCCAAGCCCGACTTATTACACTTTGCGAAACATTGTACATTTCAGCGACTTCAGACTGTGTACGGTTTCCATGTTGAAGAAGAGCTATGATAGCGGCAAAATCATTAGAATCATTCTCTGAGACATTGTGTGGTGTAACAAGATATAAAACACTTCACGGTATCACTGTGGTTCATGTGGTCGCTATTCTTAACCAAATGTAATGTGTTGAAAATTTAAAATTGGAAAGTGGCCGGTTTTGTTATCTGTGATAAGTAAAATATGCATGTGGAGATAAACAAGTCTCCAATAAGTAAAACAAGACCTTTAACAGAATTTTAAATATATTTTGCGGCAATATTGTAAAAATTAAAATATCCACTTCAAAAGGCGCGTAGTGGGTTACTCGGAGGTTTTCGGGATTACGAATTCGAAATTAGATTTGGCTACATATCCCACTTTCACACTCTAAATCGCTTAAAATTCATCGAAACAGCTTGAAAATGGTTCCCCTAAATTTTAGGGGTCGCCGATTACGATATTCAAGCTAGTGGATTTGAAATGGCGGCTACATGCTCCACTTCAACACTTTCAGTTACTCAAATCCGATCAGAAGAGCTTGCAAATGGTTACTAGGAGATTTTTGAGGTGTGACTTGCTATATCGAGATAATGGCTCCAATGTGATCGCTACATGAAATCTTCAATGTGCATACCGTTTTTTTATTTTTTTAATTGAGGGGTAAAAATCTTTAAAAAGACGTCACAGCCTGGTGTTCTGGCGACGGGGTGTGTTATATGTTTAATAGCAGCATACGCGGTTTTCCAGCCCTTGTCGCCTTGTGTCAAGTTTACTATCATTTTTGAGAAATCGAAATCCCTACACGTTCGACTACAATACATTTATCGGTATATATCCCATTTGGGTTAGACAAACAATATAGGCTTCGCATCATCAGTATTTTCGCAGTAGTCGCACTCGTTCGTTTCAATCCTTTTTCTATCGTATAAATATTTTCAGAATCACCCAGATTCTGATAATGTTTGGGTAAGGTAGTAGTAGTAGACTTCCCCATATGGTCTATTCAGCCATTTCTGGTATTAGTCTCCAGGTCCACTATCCATGAATCGCATTATTCAATTCCTGTTAATATGCGAGCTCTAGCATTTTCTTTGTTCTCGCTATAGGAGTCCAGTCTTTCTTGAGCTTGAAGCTCAGTGGGTGGAATTCCTGCTATGACTCCTACTCCATCCGCCGATATTGTACTGTATGAACTGCATAAGTTGCCAGATCAGTTTTTTATTTTTGATTGTTACACCATGCCAATATTATCTTTTTTGATGCCCTGGGACCCCCAATATTTGGCATGTGTTATATCCGGGATAAAAATAAGAGAAGGGGTTATTCATATCAGGTTTTAATGAGGAAAACGGGGCTTTATTAAGTTATGGGTAGAGAAATTAAAAAAAAATCGTATTTGTAATGAAATTAAACGATCATATCAAATATTCCACATTCCTGATGTGATGGGAAATTAGAGGTAGGATTCAGTTCAGAGCAAAAAATATCGATAATAGCCATTCACTTTAAATCAGAAGCCATAACTTCTCTGTTTACTGACGATCAATAACCTGTACAGACTCTCTGTGTCATTAATTACGTCACAAACTATTTTTCCTTCTTTCTATACGACCAATACCAAATAAATGAAAGATCTTTGTTTATATCAGCACGACATACTTGAGAACTGATAAATGGTCGTCTAAAAACTCTTTAGCATTTATTACAATTTTAACATTCAGTTATAACCACTGTTTTATCTAGGGTTACAACTGAAATTTTCAGTAACATTAAAAAATATCTTATAGAACATTTATTTGTATTAGACATTCATAACATTATTGCCATTATACATACGTCGTTACAGTGCTAAAAATTGTGCCATCTGAAGTTATATATCCTCTGAAATACTTTTTTGATTTTTTTTTTACAATTTAAATTTTTTTGCTTACTTAAATATTCTATACATTTTATCTAATTAAAGTTGTAAGCAAGTGTTAATAGTTACAATTTTTTCTTAGTATTGTACTTTAAAGTTAATTATTATCATTTTCAAGTTTTTGTATATACAACGAAAAAAAAATAGTAGTGTTGCTTGATTGCAACAAAATGTTTATGGAGAAGTATTAGCGGCTCTGTACCTAGTTTCCTAATTTGAATTTTCTTTGCTAAAATTCAGGCTAAAGTTTATTACATCAGTTTGTTAATTTACTATTTTTCACCCTTTGCTTATGCAACTAAGATGTTTTCAAAATAAACATTCTTAACATTGATTGAAATTTTGAATTGGTTAGCAAAGGCCTTAGTACCATCAGTAATATATTTATTATGGGCCAAAGCCCATTCGATGGTTATATAGTAGATAATAGTTTGAACTCTTCCTTGCCTTTTCACAAGGTTTATAAACGAATATATTTCTTTTGAAGACCTCGATTTGGATAAAAACTGTGAAAATACCTACATTTTTACAATGTTCTATTAGCTGTAATAAAACTTAGTATAAAAGACTGATTCAGATGTCATTTATATACAAAAACTTGTCGATGATTGTTGGCAGAGAAATTACTGATAATTTATTTGTTTATATCTTAAGCAGAGCTCGACGGTGCTTAAGTGTTTTCCTTAATCAATTTTAAGACTTTGAGGAACTTTTCTTAAATGAGAGAGGCAGTGCATAAAAGAAAAAAAAAATTAAAAGTGATGGCCCTCTTAATGACCTTCAAACATTTGTAAGATATATTTGCTGAAGAACTGAAAATACGTTTCGAAGGCTTTAAGTGGGAGCTTTAAGTAACGTGAAAACATTAAATACCTTTTAGGACAGACATTTTTTGAAGATGTTTAAGTCCTCTTAAAAAAACGCTTGATGCTTAGAATTGGAAAGAGACCTTAAAGCAGTTTACCTCAAAGCAGTTTAAAGCCGTTTTATTCAGCTCTGATTTCTTAACTATTTGTAGTAGAATATTAATTTTATTTCATCCCGGTGATGGTTAGAAAATTGTTGTTCTTTAGGGGTCATTTAAATCCTTACGGATACGTATGTGTTCATTAAATAAATTGTATTAATTTAGACACCCCCTTAAGAATTATTACTTTTAAGGACCATTTATAATAAAATTAAATATTTAAATATAATTTATAAGATTTAAATTTGGTTAGAAAATTTGTTTAGATTACAGGATACTACTTTAAAATATATTATTGAATGTATAATGTCTTGTTTCCTTATTCCCTAAAAATTTTACTTTTCTTGATTTTGTCCAAAATTGGTGCAGGAAAATTTTTCAGGTTGTAAATGACAAATCTGATATTATTTTTTAAATACTCAATATGTGCCGGATTTAAAATTTTACATCTCTCGATTTTGTTCAAAATTGGCACTAGGTGTTTTCTGAGGGTGTAAATAGCGAATCTAAAATTATTTTTAAAAAGTTCAATAAGGCAGATGCAATATATTACATTTCCCGATTATGTCTAAAATTGGTACCAAAGGGTTTTCGAGAGTATAGATTAAGATGAGTTGATAATTTTACACAGCAGGATAAAATATGCCGGACAAAAAAATTTACATGTCTCAAGTTATCATAAGATAATGATCAAGAATATAAATTTAGTTTGCAAAAAGTTTTATTGGATTTAGTGTTTTACAGGGTAGAACCAAAAAAACATTATGCAATTTACGTACAACTAGCATCCGCGTCACTGCATTCGTCTGAGAGAATAATATAGCCAATTTATTTTCTATCATTGTTAAATTCGCGCCATCATACTACATATGCAAGTGTAAGTGTCCGCCACAAAAAGAAATCCTAGGGTCTCAGATCTGGCGATCTAGGAGAAGATTCTGTGGTTTCTCTCCTACCAATCCAATGACCCGGATATATCACGGCCAAGAATTCACACACATGCCAGACATAATGAGGAAGAGCTTCTTCCTGCTGAAACATTACTTCATCTTTCAGTCATCGTTGTTCTCGATAATCGTGGTTATAGCCGGATCAATAGCTTCTTGCAGCAATTTCAAATACATATCACCAGTCAGGTTACCAGGTATAAAAAAGGGAGTCGCCATAAATATCAGCCCAATAAATATCTATCAGTATGTTGTGTATGCAGCTCGCGAAATATTGGGTTGGAGTCTGCCCAGTAGCGACAATTATGGCGCTTAACCAAGCCATTTAGGAAATAGAGCATTCATCGGAAAAACAAATATCGAGAAAGAAATTTCGACTGTTTCTAGCCCGTTCATAGACGACTTCATAGAATTAGAGTATGCGGTTAAAGTCGTCTTCGTGCAGTTGGAGAAGTTAAATTTTGTATGGATGGAACTTATAATGTCTTAAAATCCGATGTAAACTGCTACAACTCGCATACTGACAGAAACCAACTGTCGTGTATTTAACGCAGGATTTGCAGCAAAGTGTCCCAGAACCGTTACCTCTATAGCTTTGTTTTGCACAGGGCGTTTACTGTTCCGCTTTAGATAGGCCACAGATCCCGTCTCTAGAAATTTTGTTGTTAATTCCAATACAACTTTGTCGTGAACGTGCTTGTCCGGATGTCGTTCAGTGAAGAGTTTAGCTGTTCTTTCAGCACATTCGTTATTTTTATAGAACAGGGGCTCTATTCTCGAACTGGGGAACGTGAAGTGAATGGTGAAAAGCTGGCGAACGCGTATTTTTGAAATGTTCATCACTCATATCCTCGTTCGCCCGGTGGAAGGTAAGCGAACGGTGAAACATGCGCAAATGAAATGTCAGCCGCAAAATGACATATTTAACGCACGGATTTCAAAAAATAAAATAGAATTAAAAATAACTCGCATTAGAAAAAATAAAATGTTGACGAACCGTTTCTTTAAGACGTTTTATTTTCTGATTAAACAGTTGAAACGTTAATTAGTTGGTACCCGATATTTTCAAATTTTTTAATAAAATATCCTTAGAAAGTTGAATATGTCTCGCATATATTAAGCAAATTTGAAATTACAAACATACAAAATTATTACAGGAGATTCTGTTCATAACTCAATTGTATGAGCGTGCTATTTAAAAATGTTTTTCTAGGGCCAGTTCTGCTTATGGATTTAACATAAATACTTGTGTCCATAACAGCCGAGAAATCACAATTTGTAAGCTATCTGAAACTTTTATTTAAATAAGTAACACATTTTATATTTAAATTATGTTAACTACAGCACTTAACTTAATTAGACTGTGTTAAACACTATACGACACTACAATTAAATAAATATTATGATTATAATTTATCGAGACATATAAATATGAACCCTACAGACCAACCAATGAGGTCCTTCAGCATAAGAACCTTATTTATGGTACAATTGATCTTCAAGTCTTTACAAATCTTTATAAAATAAAAAATATATATATTTAAAGTTGAATGCGAGATCCGTCAGTATCTTTAATGGACGTCTTCTGTCTGGCTTTTGGTTTCGGTCCCTGGTCATAAACAGTTTCACTATCATTGTTCAAGTTTCAGGTTTTCTTTCAAATTTACTTGTCAGGACAGAACATCTTGCAGTAAGAGGCTGGACACTCTGTGAATTCATACAATAAATAACTGATTGGATAGTTTTCGTAGTGGATTGGAATGATGGCTTTTAGTCATACTACGCAGGGTTGTAATTTCCACTGTTTCAAGGTTTATCAGTGCTGACTTTCTGCAATTACTGTCAGTATATTACTTTGTATATATGATTGCTGTTTTTCTTGATATCTCTTTTTCTTTATATATTAGAATCTTCAAGTACTTGGCTCTTTGTATGCATTTTTGTTTAACAGTTCTAGAGTGTCAATTTAAGATAAATTTAATCCAGGCAAAGTACAAATAGTGTAATGGCAATCAATAACTTCACAAAAATAAGAACAACAGCACTATTATTTTTTTTCTTTTGACGATTAATTTAAAGTACCAAAACTACTTTTGCCCTAAAATGGCAACAAAATATACTACGGACATTTTCGGTCTGACAGGTCAATTAAATCTGTCATCCATTTTATTTTTTGAAATTCTCGGGTTTTAGCACGTTCGTATCTGGCAACATTGGCTTTTCAAGAATACGGCTTTTACTGTCAAAAAGTTCACATCGCCATTCCCATCGCCATTCACATCACCGATCACATCACACTTTCGAGGATAGGGGCCCTGATGAATCATTTTCAATCTTTCTTGAACTAGATACACCATTTTTAATAATTTGTACTGAAAGATGAAACATGTATAAATTCGTCGATAAACCGACTAGTATATAGTAAATGGGGCTGGTTTTCACTAGAATGTTTAAAAAAGACGAAAACTATGTTCGAGTACATTACTATAAGGATAGTCTGAATAAAACCTTTATTATTGTATGGACATTCTTGGTCACTATATGGTTAAATTTAAGAAAACCTCGTTACCCTAATTTCTTAAAATCATAACTATTTTCATTTTCAGTTGGTTCTGCGAGAGCATTTCCATGCGTCATCAAAAATATTCGTCCGAACTGAATCAAAATTAATTAGTCAATATAACGTTTATATTCATAAATACATGCCTACTGCACGAACGAACGAAACTAAATAGTATATTGAAAATTCCACTATATTTTCGGATTTGCCATCAGGAAAAGGGAAAAATTACAACTTACTATTATAACAGAGATTATAATCTTACGTTCTTAGGTAAGCGAAAATATCAGTGAAATAATAATAATAAATAGATTTATTGAACAGAAAAAAATTATCACATAACGTAAAGAGGCAAAATTAGGACTTCTTTCTTAACTAAAAAGAACATTAAATAGAACACAATAAGATTTACCTACAAACATTTGAAATAAGGGTTTTTTTAATGGTACGAACTATGAAGAGGTATTTATAATTTTTCCTATAGCTCTTTGGAACGCAATATTTGTAAAATATACTTTTAAGGTTGAAAAACAACAATAATATTTATATAAAATTTTAAACAAAATTGCGAATAAAGTAATAATCCTTAAAAAATGCATAAAAAAACAAGGAGTTATTTATTCATTTATTATCTAAGTACATTACAGGCAAATCCCCAAATAATATAGTGAACAAAAAATACATCTATAAATCCAAAAAAAAACATCAAATTACAATAAACAAATATATATAATAAAAATTTTAAAACCTTCCACTAATTAAGCCTTATAAAAGACTCAGACACATCAGACCAAGAGTAAACAATAAAAAATACACATTTCACAGTTCGTCTAAGGAAACTACTCTTGGATGAGAACTATTGGGATTTTCCATATACTTTAGAAGAAAACGAGCTCTTGCAGAAGCAACGTATGTTGTTTCAATTAATGTTCTTCTCCTGTCAGACTTTTTGTATTTGAATCTCGGCTACTTAAGCAGAATAATTAAAGACGATTTATTGTTGGTGAGTTCAGTATTTAAGCTTTTTTTGAGTAATATGCTTTTCTAAAAATAATAAATAAAAATAAGATTATTAAATATATACCAAGGATGCTTATATTATAACAGAGATTATACTTTTACTTTCTTAGTACATATTGTAGAGTGTATTTCGAACTTCCATTTTGAATCCTTGGAGAACATCTGTAGTTTTTTCTTTTCGACAAGGTCTATTTTTTCCAGGAGAGGAAATAATCGGATTGTTTTCTTTTGTTTTTTATATGGCAAATAGGGTTTTCTTTGAAATATTAAGGGCAGTTTTCTCTCTAAAAATAATGATACCTGATTGAAAATGTTTATTCTCAAAAATAAAATTATTTTTTTACCTCTCGGACAGATGAAACTGATTTCAATGGACCACCATTTCTTGTCTCCAACTCGAAATACTCATATAAATTAAGCACAAGCTGTTGTACTTGCCTGTGAAGAGTTTCACCATTCATTATTTAAAAGGACATATCGAATCTTATTACTTTATTCTAATTTTTAATGTCTGATTATTATAGCTGAATAAAGTAGGGTGAAAAACATTTTAAAATTATATACCTGTGTCGGGCATTTAGACACCGACAACAGATTTGAAGGTTAGAAATATACGTCTAGGATTAGTTTTTTAATAAAAATAATACATACTTACCGGTAATAAATTTAAAAAAAATAATTAATAACTTTTATATACAACAATCTTCTGTTTTAAATTTACCTGAATAATCAAAAATTTTTCTAAAATATAATGCAAATAAAACTCTGAAGGATGGCTGTCAATAAAATACGTTTATCATTGAAGTCAAAAGAAAGTTTGTATTCATAAAACGAAATGACTCATTTGTTTCGGTTGTCTCTTTCTATCTTGCTCTATCGATGTCAGATTTTCTGCGACGTATGGCTTGGATTAAAAGTTTAATGTTTTGTTTTCCGTCCTTTTATTATTCCTATACAAATTAAGATGAACAGGTCTCAAAACTGTTTTTGATATGTTTATACATTGATGACGCATGGGTGTATCAACTATCGCCCTATGTATCTTTGTAAAGAATTGTTTGAACCTCAAAAAATGACACACGGTTGTTTAGAAAATTAAAAGAGCTTTCCAACGATGTGCAGTTTGCCCATTTTTTCTATTTAAAATTTTGAAGGGGATGCGTCTCCTATGTAGGAGATCAGGGGTGTTGGGGGTTGGGTTTAAAAAACTTTCTAGCAGTTAAGGACTTGGTTACGTTTTCGTTGGACCACCTTACATATACTGGATTACATAATAGCAAAAATTACAAACATTAAATCTTATTTGAGTAATATCGGTATTCTATTCCGTAGCAATGTTTCGATTAGTGTTTATGTTGTTTATATTCATTTACTGTCATTGTAAGTCTTTTTTTATGTATGGTCAGATGTTGCACGGGCTGTTCAATCGATTGATCGTGATATGCGTTACATTGCCAATGTCAGTCGCTTTTTTTAGGTCGGTAAGTATACACGACGTTCAGGATTAGGGAGAGCAGGAGTCCCAAACCAACGAGATAAGAAAAAGTGATTTGAAAAGTTAGAAAAAATTAATAAAAAAAGTTTTTTTTAAAGAAAAAATGAGGTAGTGCCATAGCGTTCATTACGGCTCTACCCTGTGAACCGTCACTGGGTGTAAGTCGTAAGTAAAAATTAGTGAAAACAGAGGCTTGACGAACCAATTAGCTAAAAGAAAGCGATCGATTGGTATTTCTTTTTCGGAATTAATGTAAATACCTTTAATACGACTTATTGTAGACTAATAACATTTGTGGGAATGACTTTCTGGTTGAGGTCTTAATAAAACACAATTTTTTACGTATTTTAACACTTTATTTTCTTGTTATTTGCTTTTGAACAGAGGAATCCAAATTTTATAAATCGATAGTATTTTATTTAACCTTAACGGTTTAACATAGGAACAGGAAATTATTACAAGGTATAGCCGGACCGAACTTTAGAAAAATAGTTACGAGAATGACGTTGATTCGTCTATTCACGCCGGGTGCACTTGTTTTTGTCAAAAACTTAGTTGTCGTGCTATTAGATGATTTAAAAATTTTGTGGTTTAGACGTTTCTAGCACTGTTACAATATATTCCATCATCAGATTAATTGTAAAAAATAATAAAAATAAAAGATAAAATGTCTTTTAATATATGCCTGCTTAAATATAAAGTTTTAATAAATATTTACTGCTTATTTAAAAATTCAATGTTATTCAGTATATTTTCTTTGTATTTCTTCATCTGGCAAGGTGCTTTCCTTCCATTTATAAAAATAGGATACATACACAGCGGTTGCCATTGTTGCATTGAACAGCTAAAACAGGATAAAATCTGTATTGAAATTTTACTTCATAAATATATTCAGGGTATTTAACATATGTAAGAGAAATGAGAAAATTTTGTTTCCTCAATAAATTTTATTCCTTATAAAAATTGCCGCATACTCTAAATTTATTTTAATTTTATCTTTAGATTTGTAATTATTGAGATAATCGCGACCAAAAATTTAATAAAGTTGGTTAAGATTGCGACTTTACAATTTTTTTATTTTCAATATCTTTAGACTGACAACTTAAGGATAAATTAATATTTATATTTTTTATTTGTTAAGAAAGTACCAACCTAGTCTAAAAAATAAAAATTTTAATATTTTTAGTTTTGCTAAATTACATTTCTTTAGTTTTTTAAATATATAAAATAATTTTTATAAATAATTACATTTTCGTAAGAAGCTTTATTGAATATATAAAAAAAACCTTGTGAACGATCAAAATTTCTGCTTGTATCCTTAGAAAGTCTCTTCATTTTCCTAAATAGTCCAAGCCATAGGTAAATATAATGATGTAAATTCCGAGATGGATGAATCTTATCCAGAGGAGTTGGGGGTACTGTAAGAACAAATTCTACATAAAATGTAACAGCAAAAAATATGTTGGGGCCAAGAGGGGGGTCAAAGTTTGCTGATAGAGGTTTTCTGAATCTGCAAGCTAAGGAACAGTTTTTGGAAAAAAAGTTTCAAATAAAAATTGTAGAGATTTTAAAAACCTACAATTTGAGCTTTTGTGTGATCATTTTTGTTAATTTGTTATTGAAAAAAGGTCAACAAAATCCTCAAAATCATATCAATTATTTATTGTAAAATTAAACTTTTTTGCACTTTTTTGCTTTTAAAGAGCAGCCTTCGTCTTTCTGAACAAAATGATATTTTTTAATAGTGAATCGGATAATTTGTTAAAGAGATATTGCTAATTGTTTATCCCAAGACGCAAATTGTTGATGCTATAACTTTTTTTTGAGTGAAGAGTTTGACCTTCACAAAGGTCTAATCTCTTCGTGAAGGCCTAAACTTTCATATCTTGTTAGGGGCAAATAGAAAAATTAATTTTCAACCCTTTAAATATCGCTTTAAAAGGGGAGTGTTTTTTTTTTTATGAAGAAATAGAGCTCCGGCGCGCGCGAGAAAACTGAACTTGCAGCTTCAGATCGGCAGCACTCGGAAAAATTCGCCGTATTTCAGCAATGAATGGACCAATTTCGGTATTTTTTTTAATCTGTGGTAGCTCAAAAAGTTATGAATATGGCACACCCCCTATTTTAGAGCGATATTTAAGGGGTTGAGAATTAATTTTTTCATGTGCCCCTAACAAGATATGAAAATTTAGGCCTTCACGAAGAGATTGAGCCTTTGTGGAGGTCATAATGTCACCCAAAAAAAGTTATAACAATCAACATTTTGCGTCTTGGGATAAACAAATAGAAATATCTCGGCAACAAATTATCTGATTTACTATTGTAAAATATAATTTTGTTCAAAATGGCGAGGGCTTAATTTTAAAATAAAAAAAATGCAATAAATAATTGATATGAAGAAAATGGCCGATTTTAATGACTTTTTGGCATTTTTACAGTAACAAAGTGACAAAAATGATCGCACAAAAGCTCAAATTGTGGGTTTTTGAAATCTCTACAACTTTTATTTGAATTTTTTTTTTCCAAAATGCATTCTATGGTTGGTAAATTGAAAAACCTGTTTTAGCCAATTTTGACCCCCCTCTTGGCACCAACCTATTTTCTGCTGTTACATTTTATGCAGGGTTTGTTCTTACATTGCGCCTAACACCCCTAGATAGGTCTCATCCATCTCGGAATTTACGTCAAAAACAGCACTAATTTCTACCTATGGGTTGGACTAAAAGTATATTTCAATAAACATCGAAAGAGGTTTAAATTTAACAGTTAATTCGATAGCATCGATAAAATGTAGCATCACAAATTTTATTCCATAGGTGGAAACCAATTTATTAACTTCATTCTTGCAATGAAATTATGAATTTAATAGTTAATGTGCCTTTTGTACCATGAAAAAGGGAATTTTCAAAGATGGCTAGCGTTAATTCAAAAAATAGGTTTTAACCTTTGCAGAATTCTATTAATTATCTAATTATCTTTGCTAGGATTTACGATCTTTGTTCTCATTAATACGAAAGTTGAAAATGATATTGACTTGAGGCATCTTTCAATTAATATGACTGTAGAAAGTCAGATATTTCTTTGTATACTAAAAAAGTTTATGTAGTGATTTTTTTCACGTTAATATAAGAAATTATTGGCTAGCCAATAATTAACACTTACGTATAATAGAATTCCAAGTGGAGCTAAAGATCGTGTTACATTTGTATGCCAGGCAATATCATCTTGCATTGGTCTTAAACATCCATTTTCATAGGGTTGAGATTGTTGACAGTTATCCTAAATAAAGAATGATGATAATATTAGTCCCCAGTACTGCTACCTGACATTTTGCTAACTCATGGAAACGCCAAACTTCGTGAGCGCCTTTTCTATGACGAGTCCGACAAACTTTTTCGACGCCGGGGCCTTTCGGAACTGTCAATTCGCGAAATTGTCATTTTGACGGTGTATTACAATGCGATACATGTAAGTTTCGTTTTCATTGTATAGACAGATTTTTTGATAAAATCAACAAAAAAATGTTTGTCCAACAAAAATCAGAGGGCGTGCGTGGGGTTCGACACCCTTAATATGTCGATATGACGTCATTATGATTCTCGATACATGTAAGTCTGCTTTTTGCAAGAGTGTTTAATTAATACGTCTAAAACACAGTGGTCAAATTGACCGACAAAAATCATGGGGCGTACGTAGGGTCCGCACCCTCAATATGTCATTATATTTTCTGATACATGTAAGTTCCATTTTTACTTTTTACGTTTCGTAATGAAGTATTTATAAGAAAAGAATATTTGTCCGACAAGAATCGTAGGGCAAATCAATAATAAATTAAGAAAACGTTTCTGAAAAATTTCAATCGAACATCTCCATTTTTGCCTGTCGTATTTCATGTATTAATTCAGCTTATTGCATTGAAAAATTGATAAGAATTACATAATTTTCAGAATTTTATTATTAGTGATGTTATAAATCGCAACTGCTCCAAAATAAAATAAAAAATTGTAAAAAATCAATTAAGATAAGTGGAAGCCTGCTTGTAGGCGTTCTTTCTCACAGAAACGCATAGATAATGAATAATGAAGCAATTAAAGATTATGAGCATGACTTGCGTGGTGAAGAAGAGATACGTTTTGACATACAACAAGCAAATGGACGCCTTGTAGACTTCAGCAAATTATTAAAAAGCAAAAATTTCAAGAAAAGTTTGTAGAATTTTTAATTCAAGATTGGACTAGCGACAGATATGTTCTCATATACCAAAATAAAAAAGTTCTTTTAAATTATGACAAATGCTATTCGTATGCAACAATAAAATGAAACTATCAAATGATCACGACGATATGCTACCACGAAGAGGCTTATACGAAAATAGTTTATCATGTTTGCCAATTAAACCTAAAGTATAGAGTAGAAGTGCATTACACTGATTCAGACATACTAGTTATTATGTTATCAAACTACCAATTTCGAAAAGCCGCTACAGAAATTATTATGAATTTGAGTACTGGAAAAAAATCGTATTTGAACATAAATGCCATTCATGACAAGCTAGGAAATATTTATTCTCGATCCTTAACAGTTTGCCATATATTTACAGGGAATGACTTCAATCCGTCGTTTTATCGCAAGGGAAAAAAACAACCATTTAATATTTTAAGAAAAAATACTGAATTCCAAGAGGCTTTTATTAATCTTATAACACTTCGTCTTCGCAAATAGACATCCACAGTAACGTATTTCAAATAATTGAAGAGTATGTTTGTAGGATATACAATCTGAAAACTAAAAATGATGTGGATAAGATCCACAAGCAAAATGTTCCTCTAAGACCTATCGTTAGCGCTTACAACTCAGCCACTCAAAATCTGGAAAAATACTTTGCTGGCTTCATACAACCACGTGTTGAGAATGCCGCTTCTTTCGTTAAAAATTCGGAGTACTTCTTAACCATTCTACTCTCCGTAAGAATTGACAAGGATGACGTCATTGCAAGCTTCGACGTAAAATCCCTGTACCCGAGCATACCGATAGATGAAGCACTGGATTAGAGGATTTCCCAACTCATATCATGGATCTCATCAGACACTGTCTTAAAAACGCATGTTTTCTGTTTGATGATCAGATGTACAGACAATAGATAGCGTTGCCATGGACTATTCACAGCTGTGGCAAATATATTCATAGCCTATTTCGAAACGAAAGCTCTTGAAAAATTCCACTTCAAACCCAAACTCTGGTGTCGCTACTTTGATGATGTATTTGTAATATGGCCTCATGGCAAACAACAGCTCAACTGCTTCCATGAGTTTCTTAATTCTATCGACATAAAGATACAGTTTACTCTGGAACTTGAGGAAATTAATCAGCTTCCTTTTCTAGATGTCCTCGTAACCAAAACAATGGATGGAGATCTGTGACACACAGTATGTCAAGAAACAACATACACGGACATATACCTGAATGCTGATTCAATACCCTAATATCAAGATGCCTTAGCCTAACTGACGACCAAGGAGAAGAAAGGGAACTGTCACACATAAAAAGGGCCCTCCAACAAAACAATTACAAGACTCCAACCATAAATAAGGCAATAGAATTGTAACAAAAACTAATGCAAGAAACAAGGCCACCTGCCGAGGATAAACAAATTATCATACTTACTTATATAAAGGGAACAAGACACAGAATTGGTAGATTACTCTCGAAACACAACATATCTACAGCCTACAAACCACACAAAACAATAGGCTCTTCTTTAAGAAATCCAAAAGACAAAATTAATCTAGAAAATCAAGGCGTATATAAACTCGCATGTGGCACCTGCAACAAAACATACATAGGCCGACCAACAGAAGAATATCAGCCAGACTAGAAGAATATAAACTTAGTATAAGAAACAAACAGACAACATCGGCGCTTTTTCAACACCAGCACGAGACAGGACACAAAATTGATTTTGACACCGGCCAGCAAATCGCTAATATAGAACACTACAAGGCAAGATTGATTCGTGAATCCATCGAAATTGAATAGGACGGCACTCTGAATAAGAGACGATGCACTTAATCTTCCTTCTACTTGGAAAACGCTCTTTAAGCGGGACCATTGTACCGACACGCATGCCACACTTAAACAGACACCAATGGCGGCGTTCGAGAGGGACGCGGAGCCAACGCCAACCAATCGTTACTATCTGCGACCGCGTATAAAGCAGGCTGCACGGTGAATTTCTTTCAGTTATATTGTAAATATCTGTTTGCAATACTCGACAAAAAATACTTATTCGATCATCATGGATCATACTACACGTGAAAAACACCATTTCACAATATCTCAAACACGATTTCCTTTCCAAATTCACAGTTCAAAAAGCATTAGTGCTTATGGAACAAAATCCAGCTTTCCCATTCGTAGATATTAACTTTGAAGGCGTGGCCTAGAACTTACTACAAAATACGTCGATCACAAGCATCGCTCTTCTTGGAATCACACTCTTCAGAAGCAACAAGCAACGGCCGTGGCGCTTACCAGTTCCAGTACCTCCATACAACAACCACGACGATCTTTTTGAAGGCATCGTAGTCTTCGAAGAACGTCCAGTCTTCGACTTTTTAAATATAAAATCACTTTTTCGGGGTCTTTGGGCGTTTAGTAGCTATTACTTGCACTTAGTGAAAAACCAAAGATTCAAGAAGATTTTAAAGCGAAATGCAAACAAATCCGGATTAAATACGGTGTCTGAGGATTCTCTTGTATAAAACATAGTGTTGTACTTTCAGGTAGTATCTGCTTACGAACGCCTGAGGTAAGTTAACGCAACTACAGGGCCCTCAGACACTATAGCTCGAAAGTCGGGTGCTATTCGGGATTGCATACGCGAACTGGCATTGCAGTAACGAATCACCGACATAAAGATCGCGATTCTATTCGAAATAAAACTGAGTTTCCTAATACTCAACCAAACATAACCTCAATTCAACAAAATATGATATAAATTCCTATATCACATTCTTTCCAGGAAATTTCATTCAAATTTTTCCAAATTTAAATTCACTTTCATTCATTTTATTATTCCTATAATATTATTTCATAATATTATATCAAACCTTCACTTAGAGAAAATTTTCATAAAGTCCACAGTTACTAGTACTGTTTTTAGCAACATACTTTTCCCACAGCGTTCTATTACCCAGACCCAGAATAGTTACCCATACTTGTTTTGCGGACAAAACTTCTTTTAATCTGTTCCTTGTTACCCCCACATTTTTTAGTTACGCAAAAAGCATCTTCATTTCTCCAATATATTTCAGAACATGAAAACGCCTTGTTTTCGGGATTCTTGTTGGTTGGAATACCCGGGAAAAAAGGTGGGTTCTTGAAATATTATTCTGGATTTGTTTTTCATCCTCCTCAGCGAATTTAACTGCGGGAATTGAAAGTAACTTATGACATTATTTCAGAGTGATAAAATGTATCCCTTGCGAGAGTTAAATGGACTGTTTTTACGACGTTACGGAATAGATTACAAGGAAAGTATGTACAGATAGTTGTAGTTACTACTGACGAATTATACTAAGACGGCTCATTCTTATGGGAGGATGGAAGCGCTAAGTATTAAAACTAGGTCATTGATAAATCCGAAAATTTAAATCTTTTATACTTGTTTCTAACAAAAGTATGTATAACACATTAAAATACTGATATAGATATCAGTAATTGACAATATTGTAAATTGCCTTTTATGAATGAGACGGTGTACCAGTTTGGCGTACCATTTAGGAGCGTCAAAATTATAGCACAGGATAGGAATGCTTGGTATATTTCTTCTATATAGTTACACACATTACGCGCTAATTATCAAATAGGTAAAAATAACGCTAATACATTTCATTGCGGAATAACTTCTATTCCCAATTTTCATTTTGCGCATTACATTACATCCCCGTAGCGGATTTTATATTCACATTTGCATACGGTTTTCCTGCGGCAAAGTTGTACAATTTCTTTTTGCGGGAATTTTTTTATTATAAATTTTCAATCATTTTCTTTGCGGAAAATAACTAAAACAAAAAGGCCTATAAACTCAAACACTTGCAAGTTCCCCCTGGCTAAGTGTTATTCACCGTAATGCTTAGTTTACCAAATACTTAATTTTCTTTTATAATCTCAACCTTGGAGCATTCCAATCTCAACAATCATCATGCTTTATGCAAAGCCGACAAATGTTTATTTTTGGAAGCAAACTTTACTTCAAATTCCGAAGTAAACAGAAGAAAAGCAAAAGCCCTATTATCATTCACTCCCCTTTTGCCCCGGTGAGCGAGGGGAAAGGTGAGGCGGCCAGATTTCCTATCTGGTCGGGTGGTTTAGGAGGGACTCTCACCGCACCTCCCTGCGTTGCGGTTTAATAAGGTATATAATGACTTAGATACGGCTTTTTACGTTCTAAATCTATCTTACTTCAACGACAAAACAGCGACCTGGTGGAAATGAACCACGATAGCGCTCGTTACAAGACCAAACACGCATACGGTCTAGCAAGATAAATTTATACTTGGAAACGCTTCGCCTGAGATTGTTATGGTTCCTGCTTTATGAAGATATCGTATACTATAGCGATTTTAGGAACAACATCAGACAAGTCTGGCGCTTTCGACGACTGACTGACACCAGGCAAGTTCGATTCGACACGCGTTCAGCAACAAAAACACACTCAATTTTAAAAAAGGAGGCGTTCCTTAATTCGATAGTTGATCTACGACCACCAAGCGCAGAAGATGCCAAGTGAGATGTTGGCGAAACGTCTGCAGACATCTACAGAAAACGCAAGTCTTTTTTTTTTGGCCCATTCATTTATAGCTCGGAAATTTCTGTATAGATGTTACTTAGGGGGCTTTGCAAGAAAGGGAGTCGATCAATCGCGTGTTAAGCCGCGGGCTAAAGCTAGTGCGCCGAAATTGTATATAAGTATTAGAAAGTTTGTTTTAGGCTTACCGTAGGACAACAAGAGTCTGGAATTGTACTAAAATCTTCTTCGTTATATACTCCACAACATTTTAGTGTCGACTGTATTTTATCTATAGAAGCTTTGTATTCAGTGTTGTTTTCGTATTCTGCAATTAAATGGTACAAGGTGGTATTTATATATTGTTTTGGAATGGTAAAGTCCATACGTAGGGTATCATTACTAAATCTTGGTTGATATTTGATGCCCAGTGAGTATCCTGCTATCAATGAAACTGTTGCTATTGTTAGAAGACTAATAAGCTGCAAATTCGATCAAATTAAGGCTAGAAAATTTAAAACAAAAATGATAACTCGATGCAATTTTTAAACCAAATTCGTCATGATTAGAATATATTGTAAATATACAGAATGCAAATATTACTATTTATCTAAACATACCTTGGTCCAAAAAATAATAGTAATGTTTTTTTTTAAATAACTTTTCGAAAATTTTAATTATTTTAACAAAATTTGGTGGATTTGTTGAGGCGAGGAATCTAATTCGATTCATAATTTCGCTACTAATTTTCATATCTCGAATGATCGTTTTGGAAATATTTGCTTTTAAAATGTTAAATGCAATCAATTTTAAGTATGATTTATGATTTAGAGATATAACAACTTTCCAAATTAAGCATTAATTTAGACAAAAACAATAATAGACACTTTCAAAACAAAATAAGTGCAGATTAGTAAAATATTTCAAATTTTAAGTTTAAGGGATACCGAGGTTGACTATTACAATTTTTTACAACAAAACCGTAGGTAGCACCCTCTATAATTAACAGTAAAACTTTAAATTTAATTGGGTTCCTCTCCTTAAATATCTCAGAACACCAGATTTTGTTTAAATAGTTGAATTTTGTGCAAGTTTTAAAAAAATATATAAGAATTCTAATTTTGTAACCTTGTATGTTGGTTACTATTAACTTTTTGGTCAAGGTAAGTGGGATATTCAGTATATTCCTCCTTTTGGACAAGGAAGTTGCTGCAAGTAAAAAAATTGCTTCGAGTTATAGTATGAAGTACACTAACACGTAAAGTGATCATATCAAAAACATGCCGATGACACATATATAAAGTGACCTAATATATATGCAATATTTTATGTTATACTCTTTGTATCAGCAGTTAAAAATACCACAAGAACATGAAAGATGTGCAAATTAAAAAAAAAAAAAAACTTTCAGGGTAAGGGATACCGAGACTGACTATTAAAATTTTTTACAATAAAATGAAAGGCGTGAAAGTTATGACGTTGTTACAGACACGCACAATACCGTTGGTAGCGCCCTCTATAATTAACTTAAACTTGATTGGATTCGTCAAATTAGTAAAATATTCTAAACTTTAAGGGAAATGTTGGCTTTGGAAAATGATTCTCAAATAAAACGTTTCTTTCTTAGAATATTGATACCATGCTTGTTTTTGGTAAGTAATATTTCTTTGTAGTTCTGATTTTTTTTTCTTTGTAATATTTCTTTTTTTTTTGCTGTTTCCATTTTATAAAATTCACGTTTATTAGCTAATGGGCGTATTACTACTTTGTTCTTTTTTAGTCTTTCAACTTTCGATACTGTTATCACTATTATCATAAATAAATTGATTAAATATATATCGTCGGTGGGGTTATAACCAACTGAGTACAAAATGCATAGAAAACAACTATCTATTTAAAATCCCCATTCGGTTAAAAATCAAATTTAATTTTTACCAAAAACTGATTTTAAAACAGTATACTTAGCAGTTTAAACCAAAAAATTTAATATTTTAAAGATTTCCTTGAACGTCTCGTTTAAAAGTCTAACAAGAGTCTCTCATTACATCTGGACTTCACTTAACTTGATAGTTATTTTCCAAACTGGTCACTTGTTTAATTTACTAGATATTTTGAAATATTAAAAACTAAAAATGAGAGGAAACAAGTGAAATAATATATATATATATATATATATATATATATATATATATATATATATATATATATATATATATATATATATATATATATATATATATATTTAATTTGATGAGAATGAATGTCTGATCACTTATGTTAATGAACTTTTTTTAAAACTACAATACATGTCTTAATCAAAACGAAAAAGTTACCTACCGTAATAAATAATCTACGTCTATTAACGTATAGACACACAGTAAGAAAAAAGCAGGGAACGCAAAATATTAATGCTGGCATGGCATAAAATGTTGTATCTGTTTTGAATACCATAACTTGAGAATGAAAAAATATTTTCCTGAAAAAGGTGGTCATGTTTAAGGTGAATAGAAGAAGCCCTACTGCCTAAAAAAAACAAACAAATTAGAATATTTTTAGAATTATTTTGTTGTACTACATTTTATACATTCTGCTGGCAAAACAAGTCTATGTTCCCAGTTGGTTGACCTTTTTGGTATATTCATATATTTATATGAGATCATTCGGGAGCGGCAATAATGGATAATCTAGTCATACAAAGGCGTTCTTTGAACGTTCTAGGGATTCAGCAGTATTGATGTTGTTCAATAATATGTTGAAATGCATTACATATGGTTTAACGGATGGTAATTCTGCATGGCGTTTTTGCAGAAGTAAGAAGGCAAGATAGGAAAACATCATGCTAAAGCCTTACGATATGTACACCAGCAAAAGCGGCTCATTAGTTCCCAACTGATCTGTTTGTGGTACGCCTAGAACTATGGAAAACACATTTAAACTCGAAATAATATGTTTCCACGTGAGAGTATTCGATTAATAAAGACTGATGAAAGTATTTATCATGTTATAGTATGGGAAGTATTTCACCACAATTTATTATACCCTTACCACATTAAATGCAATATTTTAATGACGAAGATTTTCAACCATGGCAATTGCTTTGCGTCTGATTAAAGCAGCACTGCCAAAGAGATCACAATTTCCTATCCAACGTTTTATTCATAAGTGAATTTTGGTTTTCGACTTATTTTACTTTGCAATTTTAGGTCTGTTTATATTATCTAGAGTTTAATACGAGTTTGTGATGTTTTGGAAATCATAATGTGGTTATAAAAAAACATATTTATTAGATTAAGTTACAAATATGGTATATGCACGATGGTGCTCCACCAAACTTTAATCGTGTGGCATGAGAATTTTTAGCTTAATCAGTATCTTGATCGGTTGATTGGTCGTGCAGGATATGTAGTTCGGTTCCCCAAACCTAAGTTCTCTGGATTTTTGGCTATGGGTCCATTTAAAAGATATAGTCTATTCAGCTCCTTTGCCAGCTATTGTAGTTCTTCGTGAAATAATTGAGGCAGGATATCTAAAGAATAACTCAAATGCACGGCATCCTTGCTAATGTAAGAAGATCTTTGCGAGGACGAATTCGTAGATGTATTGAAGCTATTGTAAAATTCCTAGATTTTCGACAACATTTTTACAATTAATTTATAGATCTTAAATTGTTCAATTAAATTAAAAAAAAATTCAAACTTGTTTTTCAAATATCAATATAACTTATATTAACAATTGATTTTAATATTTTTACCCAGTAAATAAATAATGAGTAAGCTTATCTAATAACATGTTTGTTATATGATAATAAAAAAACTGTACAATTTTTGAAAATTTGTAGGGTACGTTTTTATTATAATTTTTTAAAAATGCAGTGGCGTAGTAAATATATTTTAATTAGTTAATGACCATGCTTGTATCTTCGCCTCTGTTTAAACTAAAGGAAATATAATGGGCTCTTAATATTAATATAAACCCTACAAACTTTTGTTTTATTCTTTTTAGCAGTTTTGGAAATATTAAAAAATCAACACTCTGTATCTAGATTCCCAGTAGAGTGGAAATAAGATTCTCGTGCTACCCTCACTCCTAGACCTTGGCCCCACCTCCTTGACCTTGACCTCAAGTGCGGCACTGTAGTTGATCTTGGACTTGCCATCGGACTTGCCATCGGACTTGACCTTGGACTTGACCTTCACCTTGACCATAAATTTGACCTTGAACGCGGTATCGAACGTGTCCTGGATAGGACCATGAATTTTGAGTACGACATTGGACTTGACCCTGAACTTGTCCTCGAGAATGACCTTGAGGTCGACCAGAATATGTCATTGGCCTTAACCTTAATGGTTGCTAATAATGTGGGATGTCCTTGAAATGGTTCTGACCTTGCAAATTCTTCTATAAAACTATTTCAGCCTGTTTATCTTCATTCAGTGTGAAAAGTCACATACAGAAATATCTAAAGATAAAATTATAGAGCAAGCAGGCAGAGTAATTTGTTTATATCAAAATCATTTAAAAAGTTAGTGTGATTTTGATGGAGAGGCTCTAACATTTTTCCCCCTCGAATATTTGAGAGTGCCGATTTGCTGTTTTTTTGCAGACAAATTGGGATAAGCTGCTAGAGCGATGTCGGTGTGACAAGGAACTACAGTTGAACTTACCTTGTTACATTCATTATGACCAAATATATCGTCATCATTTAGATGGTCCACCACCACCAATAAAAAAGTGTCGAAAGTGTAAAAAATAAGTAAAAAAATATAGTGATTTGCAAGAGACAATTAAAAAATTAGGTGATGAATTTACTGAAACGACAAGTAATTATATCAGTGATGCAATGAAAAGTCGACCAGAAAGGCCGCTGTACTATTGTGATTTAGCTTTTGAATGTCAAGAGGCTGCCTATGCATGCCATAAATATTGCAGCAAAACGTTAAATTTACTAGAATTTGTTTGTGAAATAAAAAAGTTGTGATTTGGAAAAACTGATTAGTTTTATAAAAGATCCGGTTGCATTAAAGGAAATTAGAGTGTAGGATTTATGTTTAACGTAGAACTTAATATGGAAAGTTTAGTTAGAGAGATGTATGAAGAGTTTTTTATTTCTGTAGCCTGTTTTGAATTTTACGTATATGAAATGCAAGATCCGGAGGTTCAGGATAATATTATATTTTCCAGATATATGGATCATAAACTATGTAATTTAACCAGTGTATTTTGTAAGAAATTTTTAAAATATAAAAATGAACATATATTATTAAGCAAACTAAGAGATTTAGGTTTAAATGATTATATTACTCGTATAAAAAGACAACAAAAAAATGTTAATCAATAAAACACATAAAATGTAGTCAGTTGTTTTATTATATTTTGACCTTGAAGGCGCCCCCCATTATTGTTGGTGTGTCTGTCGTTAAGCCACTCCTCACGATTGACATAATTGGACCTTGAAAATTCGCTATAAAGGTTACTTGGAAAAGAAGGGACTTCAAACAGTCGTAGACATCTGTGATAGTAACCTAAAGAGTAGTATGGGTTTAATGGGAAGTACACTTTAATTTATTTGCGGTAAGGTACTCGAGTATGTGCTGGTAACAATACCCGAGCTTTGTTAAGTTTCGGTATTCTAGAATGAATTTTATTAATAAGTTTATTGTTGGTACTTGGATTGAAAAATATATACATTTTAATAAATAGCACATCAGACTACTTAAACGTTTTCTTTATTTTTTCTTATTTAAGATATCTGCCAAACGAAATTTGCACCGTGTGTGTTGATACCTACATGGTTAAGTTGAGCCATACATTAAGACATATGGCAGAAGAAATATTAAATTTTGGAACGTTTGGCGGATCAGATTTGGAGGCGACTGTAATTCATTATAGAAAATACATGGCACACGCTGTTAACTTTATCGCAGGAGCGCATATGTGTGAAAAGTACTTATATGGTTCCGTGAACCTAGATAATTTTTATGCTGCTATGATGGAAATTTACAAGAATTCCTCGTCGACAGCTTTCCAACACCGAAGATCACATTGCTACCGATAATAGTGTTGTAATGGAAGATATGGGGCCCGAAACTGAAACAAATGTGGCCACCGAGGATGGCGGTGAATTGTGCAATGAAGAAAAAGAAAATGTGTAACTTTTACGTATTGAATAAGTGTAATTTTTAAATAAATATTTAGATCATTAGTCTGTGTTTCTTCTAGCCAGTTGAAATATTTAGTATAACTAGAGCAAATAAAAAGAAAACAGTCGAGTCGTGTGAACAACACAATTGTCGTCAGAAAGCTAAAAAAAAATAACATAATACGTGGACCACCAGAGATTGGATTTAAACTTACTCCTGATGGGTGTTATGATCTTGAGGGAAAATCGATAACCAAATTGGGAGCACCTTAAAATTATAATGATATTTTTACCAAAAAATATGTTTTTAAATCTATTTACAATTTTGCTGTAGGACTTGTATTCATATTTAATAACGAAATTTTGCCTTCATTATACAAAAATAACGTTAAGATGAAAGGATAAATGGAAGTTATTTTATATACTTTATAGTCAGTTATTTTATGTACTTTTTAGTCAGCCTTTAAATGAATCATTAAGTGCAGTAGTAAAAAAGAAAACGAAAACAAGTTCAAAAAGAGCAATCTAACTTCCTAAGTTGCATAAAACTGACTGAAGAAAAGAAAAAGAAGAAGAAGGCGGCGGCGAACACGAAATGACCTTGATTTTGTCTGTAATTTAGTTGTTTTTTGTATTTTAAATATGTAATATGACTTTATGTTATTTTTATGATGGTGGTTTAAATAAATTATTGTTATATAACTTTATTATTTATTATACATTTTCAATTAACAGTTACTCATACAATATTCGGCTTATTTGTCCAAGAGTTAAACTGGTTCGGAAACCCTAATCATTTGACAAACAATTGGTCGACGTGATTTTTGTTATGTTGTCCAAGGACCTTTTCTGCTAGATAAACGCCAGACTGCTTGTCGTTTGTAATTCTGCCTCATAAAAATACCCTCTTATGGGATGGTCTTCTAACGATTCTAACAAGTACGTAGGTAGATTTGTAATGATAACTTTTACAATTTTGAACAGTTCAGTTGACCAAGAGGGCGTTTATCCTTTATCGAATAAACTTTTGTATTTGCTAATACGCACAATGTCACCTAAAGAAAACTTAAATTTTTTAGGCACAATTTTTAAATACTCGTATGTTTTAATTTGCATTTCTTCTGGCTTTATTCCAATGTAACCATTTGTGAGAACCTCTTGCTGAGAATTGTTCATATAAATTATTTTTAAGAATTCTTATGATTCGTTCAACAACTGCAGCTTTCTTCGGGCTGCAAGTGGAATAATGATCTATGTTATATTTTTTTTATCAGTGTTTGAAAGTTACTATTATAGAACTCCTTTCCTTGATCACTTTGGAAATTTGTTGGTGTTTTATGATGCCTCTTCAATGATGCTTTTCATCGTATAAGTAACTTATATGACGGTCTTGTTTTTAATCGTTTTGTCATAGATAAATTTAGCAGTTTATACAGACCAAGATATAACGATAACCATCGTTTTCATCAGCATATCGTTGCATTTCAGTCAAATCAATTTGCCACAAATCCCTGAATCCTTTTAATATCGTACGCTTTCTTATAAAATTTTTTCTGACCGTTCTATGTCGTTCATTAACAATTTTAATTTTTTTGTGGTTTAACTCCATATTATTACTATTATTAAATGTTTCAGATCAAATGAATAACTGAAGAATGTCATTAAATGTTGGGCTTAATATACGATACAATCTTCTGGTAATTCCTCTCTGTTGACATAATTTCATTTTCATGTTCAGTAAGTCCAGCCACCTTGGAACTCTACAACAAACGTAAACGATCTACCATCTCTTTAGGTTTGTTCCATTACACATATTGCAATGTTTTCGAAGGTAATTCCTTTTTTGTTGGTAGCTGTAGTTTTTCGGAAAGATTTTTTCTTCTAATAGCATTACCTAATTTTGTGCCCATTATCAGAAGTTTAATATTTGTCCCATCTGGTCTCCAGTAAACCATTACTTTATGTAGACAGCACTCATGGATTCGAAAAGGTCCTTGTAAGTTGTAAGTACATTATCACTTAATTCTTGTTCCTTGCCTAGACTTTGAGGTGTTTTTAGAAATAACAAGTCGAAGTACTCAACGTACACCAAATAAATAATCGGCAGGAACAAAAGCCTATAACCATTCGAAACATTGCACCATTGGAATGAAGCCTGCAGATGTGCAAGAAGAAACGCAAAATAAAAGCATATGATTATTTAAATTAGTATTAGCAAGTACAAAAGCTTATTCGAGAAATGATATACGCCTTTTTGGTCAACTGAACTGTTTAAAATTTTAAAAGTTAACGTTACAAATCCACCTATTTACTTGTTGGAATCGTTAGAAGGTCAGCCTATAAGAGAGTGTTTTTACACTCTCTACAAAAGACAAACAGTCCTGGAGTTTATCTAGTAGAAAATGTCCTTAGACAACGCAACTAAAATCACACCGATCAATGGTTTGTCAAATGGCTTGGATTTCCCAACCACTTCAATTCTTGGATAAATAAATCTGATATTGTTTAAATAAGATATTGTATGACTATAATTTTAATTAAAAAAAAACAATATATAGTAATACAAAGTTTTTTATTTCAATCTTCATCATCAATAACAATGACAATAAAATATCATACATATAAATGACATTTCAATATTCTTGGAGGAAAGCTCCAATTCACCGACGACGATGACGTTATCTTCAAGGTTATGCTACTCGGAGTACGTTTTCCTATTCTTTAATCTACTTTCCCTTTTTTTAGATTATTTTTGAAATCGAGCCGTACGACATTGCGCTTAATGAGTCATTTAAAGGATGATGATATAGTATTTTCTGAATAACTTCAATTTTTGTTTTAAGCTCACTATTAATTTTGTATATCATTGGGAGGATATCCTTGTTAAATATGTCACATATTACAACTGCAAAATTGTAAAACTTTCTATTAAGAAAGTTTTTTGTCACAGCATTGTCATCATCTTTAGGTTCGTTTAAGTTGGTTATGGATTTTCGACCCGTATCATACCGCCCATCCATTGTAAGTTTAAAACCAATCCCTGGTGGCCCGGGTTATATATGATTTTTTTCATTATATTTCTGACGACCAAATTTATCAATTGTGTTGTTTCCTCGACTCATTTTTAATCTTAACTAAACTATTTTATTTTTATTTGCTCTACTGATACTAAATATTTCAACTGAGAAAAAGAAACCCTGACTATTATCTACTGGGTTGGTATATTTATGAAACAAATAAAACAAAACTGTGATTGTAACAAATATTTATTTACAGTTATTTAATTGTACAAATATAAAAATTATAAAAAAATTAATTTTATACGTCTTCATTTTTGTTGTTCAAAATGCTATCCCATCCAACACTATTTAGATCGCCAACATCTTGGGCTGTTGCTGTTGCAGGAACCAATTCATATTTTGCGGCAAGCTCATCAGGTAAATGTGGAATATTAACGAGGTATTCGTTTAATTCTTCTTCAACCATTTCAGCACAAAATGTATCCATGTCTACGGAATCATATAAAAATTTGTCGCACAAGTGTGTCCCAGCCATAAAATTAATTGCATCCTTGACCTTATTCTTATATTGATCTTTGGTTGCCTTAGTATGCGGCCAATGATTTGCACTATCTAACATATCGTGAGCCATATTTCTTAATGCTCTTACCAATCAAAATATGTATCTATCTACACATTCGTTGACGGTCGTCGCATCAGCAGACATCTTTAACAGAAATAATGAACACGTGTAAGTATTCTGACATGTGCAACGATTTTTTAAATTTAATTACATCATTTTTTTAAACATTACATACAATTTACTCCAATGAGCCAAAACTTAATAATGTTCGAGTATTGTTTCCAAAAACTGTAGTACCTTACCCCAAATAAGTTATAGTGTATTTCCCTTTAGTTTTACTCATAATATCTACAATATCGTCTAACAGTGTTTCGGCCACACGTTTTGGCAAAAAGTCTCAAATGGGCTATTATCACCGTCATCGTTTAAAGCCACTAGAAGAGTTTTACTAAATCGTGTAGCCATTGAAACCATTTTTTCAATTTTATACACTTTCCCCACAATCATTTCGGTAACCTTTTTTCTCTCTAAAACCTCGAAATCTTTGCTAAACATTTCATTAATTTCATCTAGAGTTTCTTTTGCAATACTCATTGAAAAAATGGTATACAAATCCAAAAATTATCGTGAATAGAAAAGCACTTTCAGAACGTCACACGAACACAATATTTGATGTTTATGCCACTGATATCTGCGATTGTTTGAAGTCACTTCTTTTCCCACTAACCTTTATATCGAATTTTCAAGGTCGAATTATAACAATGGTGGGGGTGGCTTAACGGCGGAAACACCGGATCTGCAATTAAACTAATCAGTTTTTCCAAACAGTCACTAAATCTCGACTTTTTTATTTCACAAACAAAGTTTAGTAAATTTAATGTTTTGCTGTAATATCTATGACATGCGTTGGCATCCTTTTCATATTCAAAAGTCAAATCACAATAGCGCAACGCCCATTCTGGTCGACTTTTCATTGAAGTAATTACTTGCTGTTTTAGTGAACTCATCGCCCAATTTTTTTATGGTCTCTTGCAAGTCAGTATTCATATTTTTCACTTATTTTTACACTCACGACACTTTTTTATTGCTGGTGGTGGCCCATCTATATAATGACGATATATTTGTTCATAGTGAATGCAACAGGGTAAGTTTAACTGTAGTTCTTTGTCACACCGATATGGCGCTGGTAGCTTATCCCAAATTTGCTGTAAACTCAGTAAATCGACGTAAGTTTGTAAACATTCGGGAGGAAAAAATGTTAGATCCTTTTCTTCAAAATCACACAAACTTTTTAAATTACTTGGATATAAACAAATTACTCTGCCGACTTGCTCTATAATTTTATTTTTAGATAGTTCCGTATCTGACATTTCAAACCGAATGAATGTAAATAGACTCACACAATTTTATAGAAGAATTTGCAAGATCAAAACCATTTCAAGTTCATCCCACACTATTACAATGCACAAATAACTACTTCAAAGTCACACACCCAAGATGATTGCCAGCAAAGCCAAGGTGACCTTGAACATGGTTAAGGTCAAGGTCGCACAATCCGTTAATAACATTTTTCAAGGTTAAAATTATATCAAGGGCGAGACCAGAGAGGGGTGGGGCAAGGTCAAGGTCAAGATCAAGGAGTGAGGGGATTGAGCGCATCGGGTTACGCTCACTACTGCTGTTTATTATTAAAGAATTACCATTTTTTACAGCATAAAATACGTTAAATTGCCAGGTTTTTTGAAAATTCCACAATCTTACTACTTGAGGATTTGAATAACTCCAAAAGCGGGCAATTGTGTGTGTTAAAAAGACCATTTTTCGTTAATTTTGCTTCATCAATCCAAATTATGTTGTCCAAAAATCGAGAGTCGTCTGGTATCATCGTTAATATAAATTCTCAAAATTGCACTCTCTTCTGCAAATCAGTATCTCTTAGGTGTTGAACCAAAGATATTAAATAAGAGTGGAAGTTGTGTTTCAACAGATATCTATGTACTGAACTCTTCGAGATTCCTGTTTGTAGATCCACTTGTCTTAACGATGTCATAGGATATGTCGCAAAATATTCCAGAATTGCATTTTCATTTTAGAGAATCGGTTTTCTATTAAGAATTTTGCCTTAAGGTGCCAAAACTATTGAAATTTTTCAATATTCGTTTAACACTATTTCGTGACTGTTTCTGTTTATCTGGATATTTGTCACCAGATGTCTAGCACATTCTTGATAAAATTTTGTTTTATTCCTTATAGATAATAAACACATGTAAATAATTATCGTGGGTATAAATTTATCCCCCGGCATGATTTTTATTTATAATTGTCACTTGACAAGAAATAGTGATATTTCTGTAGTGCTCTGTTGTTTTCTTTCGTCGTGTTTTGTCTTTATGGCCAACTAATAACAAAACTTAAAAGCTGTATAGCGTTTTTACAATACAAAAATATTAAATTACCAATATTTCAAAAATTACAAATTTTTCGAATAAACCTTATTCAAAGTCTCCCTTATTTTTAATTCCTAATAAGATAACATTACAATAATAGCGAGTTTACATTTTAAAAAATTGACTTTTGATGATTTTTTAAAGTTAATATTTAATGTTAGTTTTTGATTTCCTGTTTTTATTTATTACCAAAATATCAACACAATACACTGAAGTAGATCCCCTTTTAGAACGAAACCATCCCCAATCAAATATTAAAGGCTTTGATACAGGAGAAATTGATAGTTATGTTTAGGTTTGCAAACGCCATTTTTGACATAACATTTAAATTTTGTCAAAAACAGTTAGACTTGGTCTATAGGACATTATACATGAAATATGTCTATAATTTTGCATGGAGTCTAAAAATAAAATAACATATAGAGTGTTCCAATGAAAATAAGCATGGAAACATCAATTTCCGGTATGTCCAGAAAACTAACATCTGGAAAATATTTTAGCCGATATATCCTTATCGACTTTAGTAAAGTACAAAATTAAAAAAAAAATTAAAGTCTAAATCGATCGCGGCAATTCGTTGTGGGGCACACTCTATATATATGTATATATATATATATATATATATATATATATATATATATATATATATATATATATATATATATATATATATATATTGCAATTTCGAAAATTAAGGGATACAAAGGCTGGGAAAAGTTTTAGGCGATCATGTAGTGGATTATTGCTGCTTGTGCCACCGTTCTGTTTTTTTTTTGCGTTTTTGGGATATAAAAAAGAGTAAAATGCTCTCGGATCGGCGATAACATTTATATTTATTAATATTTTTTAAATCTGTAAACAGGTTTATATGGCCACTTTTTACGCAGAATGTGTCTATATAGTCAGATTTTAGTTACAACGTTTCGGTTTTCTGGAACCATCATTAATTTTGTTTTTCCATATTTAATTTTTAACTTATCGAAAAGTACTTATTTTTTTCTATGGCACTCTATGAAACACTAATGCGAAAAAAGACAATTATATAGGTATATTTAGTAACTTTTAAACCATGAACAGTTGATTTTAGAATGTTAAGTTAGGTGTCAGCAATTCTTGCAGACTACGTCGGATTGTCATTAAAATATTCAAAATTTTTTCTATCGCGATTCTCGTTATTTTTCATATAATTTTGGGTCGAGATTTTTCGAGACTATCAAACTCAAGTAAGTTTCTAATCAGTGTAGGATAAGTTCTTCTGAGTTGTCGTCGTTTGGGGGACATGTCATAATAATTATCCATGGCTCTGATTGCATTTCTTTAATTTCCGATATAATACTCTTGCATATCAAACTTTTCTTCATTAGAAAAATTTAATGCCATTGTAAAAAAAGTCAAAAAGCGCACTTAAAAACCTATGTAAAAGTTAAAATTATGACAGAGTAAACAATTTCATTTGTTTCAGGTTCAAAGCCTACTAAACAAAGATATTACAACAACCGAATCAATGAATTAGCTTGACTGAATTTTTAAGTTCCTTATTAGGATTTTTTAATACTTTCGGAATATTTCATTTAGAGTGAACTCATCATAAAAAAAATGTTATTAATTTGACTTTATTCTTAAATAAGAGAATTATTTAAAATTTCGGTTTTGTAAAATATTTAAGTCTTCATTAAAAAAGTGTTTTTAGTTATTTTTACGTTAAAACGTTGTTTCTTGTACTAGTGTTTCACATAGTATTATACAATAAATTAATTACTTTTTGATGAGTAAAAATCCAATATGGCGGTCATAGGGAAAAGTAAAGTTGATGATGGTTTCAGAAAACCGAAAGGTTGTAACCAAAAATTTAACTAAATAGACGTATTCTGCATAAAAAGTGGCCATACAAAAGCGTTGATAGGTTTTTAAAAAAATTGGGAAATAAAAAAGTTAGAGCCGATTTAAGAAAATGCAAGATTTTATTTTTAAATTTATTGTTGTAAAAATATATTCATTTATTTATGTATCTTGTTACACTTACCAGCACAATCGCTGCAGTAAAATATTGCATAAATTCCTCCATCATACAAGCAGATACCTTTTTTTGAAGGAGTGTTACCCGTCTTTTCCTGAAGACACCTAAGCGTTTATCTACCATTATTTATGTTGAAGATTCAAGCCTTACATTTTCATATACAATAAGACGTGAAATTTCGCATAGGGGTCTAATATCCAGTTACACTATGTTCATTGTCAGGTGTATCTACAATACATGTAATCTTCTATAATACATCACACACTTGAATTTCTTTACAAGTAAAAGAAATGAAAGATATTAAGACTTAACTTGATGTTACATTATATTTTTTTAGTTCAGTGTAGGTACTGTTAAAAGTTATTATATCCTAGGAGTCGACAATCAAGATACAGTGTTTAGAATTTTAAATCATAACCGTTTTATTTTTGTTATTTATTTAGTGACATCGCTGAGAGTATTTTCCTTAAAGTTTTTTTAGTTCTGTATAGGTACTGTTAAAAGTTGTGATATACTAGGAATATTTTTTTTTATTATTTTAAAGAAAACAATAAATCTTTTCAGTATTCTTTACAGGTGCTCAAAACACTGGGTTTAAGAGTACAAATCTTAACGGTTTTATATATTTATTGACACTTTGTGTTGCAGAAAAGAAAATATTTTTTCGCTTGGTGATCTTTCCTTACAGTTCTTAGGCAATTTAAAAAAAATATTTATACATGTTATTGAATTTTTTGAAAAAAAAGCAATTGTGTGTTTCATTCAAAACAATACTATTTTCATTGCTGTTTATTTATAACTCGAAAAGCATTGAGGAAGTTATACAACCAGGTACTTGGTATTTATTTATATTTTCAAATTAAAAAACTAAAGAGCTTATGCTTGATAATCGTACATATCATAATATTATATATACAGGACGTCTTAAATAATGTGTTCACTAGTGCCATCTCCTAAATCATAAAATTTATGAGATTGGTTGAAATGAAGAAAAGTTTCTTTGTTTAATTACGTTTGACATGTTGGAAGTGTTGCTTAATTACTTTTAGTTTTAGAAATAACAGTACGCAAACAAATTTTAGTTTATTTGTTGTATCTTGTATGAAAAGTGCGTTTATTGTTGTTAATTTTGTGGCGCTGAACATAAAAATGATAATAAAATTAAAAATTTAGTTGCAATTTCCTAGAACAAGTTTTTTAATAACAAGACAAATATCCCACGTGCCTTCTTGCGGTTACATTGTTAATATATGAGGAAACATGACATCACGTAACTCTGAAACTTGAGCTAATATTAAAAAGAATAGCTTAATTTCGGTTTTAGCTCACCAAAAATGGTAAGATTAAGTCGATTTCATTTTAGATACATTTTGGCTGTTGTCCTGTGTCATAGAAAATATAAAAAAAATGCAGAAAATTATTTTTTAATAATTCAATAACTATTCACGTAAACGAAAAAATGCGGGAACAAACCATTAATTTTTATTCTCTAAAAAGTGGCTTTATCGCATTTTAGTTTGAAAATGTGAAAGCGTTTAGTATTTAAGATGTCACATTATTTTTTGTAAATATGGATATGGACGTTTTATTTCATACTTGAAAAATAAACTAATTTGTCACTCAATCACCATGTACCACACAAATATGTGTCTCAGACATCAGGGAATGTTGTCAAAAATACTCCTGCTTATTATCGTATGTTTTCTAGATAAAAATACTTCATTCTTGGCAAATTTAAGATCAAATTTACTGCTTGCAGTCCTCACTGGATTAAAAATATTAAGGATGAAATTTACAAAATAATTTAATAGAGAAAAGCTAAAGAGACTGGCGGATTTGGGTATTTAGTCAGCTAATTGAATATGATTATTAGATTCGTTATTTTGAATTTCATTATTCTGATAACAGTTTTTTTTTCGAATTCTAGTGACTTCACTTGATTATAGAGCTGAGATTTGGTTAGATCAGAGAGGCAAAAAAAGACTTAACGACCCACTCGCAATCTACAGTCTACAGGACTGTACCTAGAAGTAGAGCCCCTATGTACAGATAAAATTATTTTTAGGATACACTGTCCAGGATAACTGCATTTTTATTTTTATACCTAGGGAAGTACGGGCCTAATTTCACAATCATACTGACCTCCGAAATCAACGAATTTGCCATACAATATTGAAATATCTAGACTCCTCATGCTCTTTTTGTCAAAAACACAAAATATCTCTATACCTTTTTCTATTTACCTTGTTAATTTGTTATATTTTACTATATTATTGTATTTATTTCTAAGGTTTAATATTTTTTAAAGTTAACTTTACAATGCTGCACTGAAAACATGATATTTTTTTACTTTATTATTATCAGCTATACTTTTTCTTACAATTTAGGGATTGCATCTATAAACCAATCCGACTATTTTACGGCCAACGATGTCCCGCAATTTCTAACTATTTATAAGAGGATCTTTGAGGTGTTGTCATTTAAATGGAATTATTTTCAGTTTTATGAATCAAAAGACTGGTAAGGATAGCAATAGCAACATGAGGCGAAGTTTACGTAACCAATCGATATATTGGGAGAACTTGGGTAGGCAATCAGGTCATTCTTGGCTGAACAATCAAAAAACTGGAGGGGGGGTGAAGTGGTAACCCCCTATATCCACTACTGTAGATCCATTTAAAAACCCGTAATTTCTAATGTGGAAGTCTATATCTTTCTCGGTTTTTGATCAGTTAAATATTGTTAAGTTTTAAGAGTTTTCCCGTCTAGAATCCTCTTTCTCCACAAATGCGTTTCCAGTACAAGCACGATTTTATAGTAAACATTGTTAAAACTCTTAAATCGCGTTGTTTAGTTTCATAGTGGCATACATACTAAAAAACTACAAGTTTAACGCACTACAAACGCTAAATATCTTAAACTGAAATAAAAAATCATTTTTTGACATAATTCTAAGTGCTACTAGCTAACGGACGTCCTTGATGATCGTTTTGACCATTCTAATTATAAACTAATTGAATTTTCCGAATCCGCCTTTTTCTGCGGAGATTCAGTGTTTTGAATTATAAGCTTCTTGAAGCAAAGAAATAGTAATTTTCTCAAAATTATCTGACATCAGTTTGTTATTGTAATTATGGGCATTATGGCTTTTAAAGAAAACATTTGTACAATATGCCATTAATAACAGAAAAATGAAGCTATAAACTACCGAAAATTCAAAATGAACTATAAAGAAGAATATTCATATTTTATAGTTAGGTCGCAATGCTTATAAAGAAATCCCTTAATAAAACAATGTTTAGAAATATAGTACAAAACGGCATTTTTGGGATTTTGAGGTTACGATATCTCGAAATTTTGACACAGTAGAGACTTTTGACCAGATTCGTATTCAAGGTCGAAAATTGCGTAAAGAAGTTATTGATAAAGGAAACTGCAGAAAGCAGACAAGCGGGTAGTTGTATCCGTTTGTCTATTTCCTTTATGACCCCTATTCTTTCAAGATCGTGTATCAGTGCTGCCGCTGTTTTCACTTGAATTTAATAGTTATTTAATTTTCGATAAATAGTCAAAATAGTAATCAACGTACATTTAATAGTGCAGGGGGTTTAGATCTAGCCAAAAATCTGAACAGAATATTAAATAAAGTGAAAATTAGCCATAAAATTTTAACTTACATGACGTAAACTAGAAGAAAATTTCTGCACCTAAATTGGTTAAAGTCGAAACAATTTACATAAAACTGTTATACCCAAACTGAAGAAATTTATTAAGAAAACTAAAATTCCAAACAGAGTTGCTCGGAAGAACATCAAACGCATTTAGAATGATGAAGAATATCGCGCGAAAGCCTATTTCCACAGATGAATATGAATATTTGAATTAAATCAATAACAAGGAGTATGGAGAAAAGCTAACCACAGGTCCCTTACAAAAATTTACCTCGAAATACTTTTTGATAGTTTTGGTCTACATTTCCGCTTCAGTGCCGTCAGTCTTTATGTTATTGTGGGTATAATGGATATGAACCTGTAGGTATCTGGATAAATTTTAAGCAGAGTGCTTTGACTATAATGGAGGGTAAACCCTGGAAAAACTACACTCATATCCTTTACTAAAAGGAAAAAGTTGGGCGAATTAAAATTATTAACTCTTTAATACACAATTACAAACGAGCCAGGAGGTTAAATATCTAAGTGTAACCCTGGATACAAAGCTTACCCGAACTCACAATTGCAGAAAATTATCTCATGACAGCAAAAAGGGCACTGGGCACGACGTGGGGATTAAAGTCACACATTGTGCACTGGCTGTACACTCCGGTGGTAAGACCTGTGATAAGTTAGTAACAGGTTGTACACCGAAGAAATCAAGAAATAGACGGGTTTTGTATTTCAGTGTATGTTTTTATTAATATCGGCCAAGCGCTTTCGGTCTAACAGACCATCCTCAGGGCTTAGACCCTAAAAACAAGAGAATATGGTCAGCAAATAAGCTTAGTACTTACCAACCATACTCACTCGTCAAAGGGGACACCTTAACCCTGCCAGTTTGAGAGCAGTCGCCAGCTGCCAAACCTCAGGCCTCTGTGTTTGGTCACCATATTAGTTTTACCAAACACAGTTTCTTTCCAACACATAATAGTAAAATCTTATACCACTCCAGGGGTAATAACTCAAAAACCTTGGATTACAGAGAGGATCTTGAAATATGCAGGGAGATAAAGAGAAACCCCGACCATTGCCTCAATATAAGAATCAACAACGGAAATGACCGCAACCCCATTTTCAAACTTTTTTCTTAAATTATTAATTTCAACTACTCCTATGTTCGTGTAATTTGTTACTTTTTTACAAAAATGGAAATCATTTCACGCCACTGAACCCAAGTGTTCGAAATATATCACAGAATGACCGATAACAGCAACGCTGTAGATTAATAAACTTTTACTGCCCTTTCTTTCTGCCCTTTTTTCTCTTTTCGCTCATTGTCAATGAATTATTGATTTGAAATACAATTGACAAGAAATTGAAATAGAACTAATACAGAAAATCTCTATTCAGGCTTACACATACTTGTATATAATTTTAATTTTTGGACAGTTTTGTTGCTATGCTATGCTATGACTGGGTGGCATAACCTCACTCTTTTGGATTTTTATTAAAGAGGTTTATTGTTTTAACAGTGTTAATGTACTAGTATGTTGAATGTTTTGTTTTAATTTTAATTTGTGACAAAGTTTTTTAGGGATTTTTTAATTGTATACAATTTGTTCTGTGTGGAGGTTACGGCTGGCGACTGCTCTCAAACTGGCAGGGTTAAGGTGTGCCCTTTGACGAGTGTGTATGGTTGGTAAGTACTAAGCTTATTTGCTGACCATATTCTCTTGTTTTTAGGGTCTAAGCCCTGAGGATGGTCTGTTAGACCGAAAGCGCTTGGCCGATATTAATAAAAACATACACTGAAATACAAAACCCGTCTATTTCTAGACCTGTGATAACCTATGTCTCCGTTGTGTGGTGGACAAAAACTATGCAAAGACGAGACACTCTGAAGCTCTCCTAACTCCAGAGACTGGCCTGTCTATGCATCATGGGTGCCATGAGAAGCGTCCCAACAGCAGCCATGGAAACCCTATTAAACCTCCCTCCCTTTGATATAATAGTCATGGCTGAGGCGAGAATAGGGACTGATATGCTGGAAAGAAATAACGTCTGGTGGACTGGACCTGCTCTCGGACACAACAGCATCAATTGTATGGCAACGAACTCATTGCTAGAAATGATCAGTGATACCATGCAAGAACCTATAACTTTGACAGACCTCACATCATTCAGCTTGACTGGATGGCGCAGTCTGACCGAACAGTGAGTCAGCCAGGAAACCTCGTCTGGTACCCGGACAGGTCCAAAACTGATCATAGTACAGGCGCCGGAATACACGGAGATACAGGTTTTAGGCAAAAATTTACGCTTTACGCTATTGATGTCTGTCTTTTTTTGAGAAGGGGTTACAGGGGCAGAATCGTTTTCGTCGTCTCTGACAGGCAGGCAGTGCTGAAGGCTTTAATGTGCTATCAAATATCACTAAAACAAGTCTGGAACTGTCTTCAAAACCTTATCGCTCTGGCAAAACACAACAGGGTCACCTTGGGTGGGTACCAGGGCACAAGGGTGTCTCGGGCAATGAAAAAGCGTACCAACTTGCAAGACAAGTGACTGCCTCTCCATTTATTGGACCAGAGCCAGCATTTGGAATTATTAAAGCTGCTATTCGTGGGTGGCTGCCCTGGTGGACAAATCAACAACACTACACCCCCTGAAACCACCTTACGGGCCGCAGTAACAGCAAGCTATTGTTGAGGAGACCATCTGGCAAACCAAGCCGTAAAATTCTGCGTCTGCTGGTGACAGGACTTATAACTGGCCACTGGAGCTTTAGAAAATATCTACATACAATAGGTATCTTCAACGAAGAAACACTATGTAGACTATGTGATGAAAAGGACGAGACGTCCTCACACATCGTCTTCGAGCGCGAAGCTTTGGCCTACTGGAGATACCTTCAGGGATCAATCTATTCGGAAAACTTATACCCAGAAGATCAACTAATGAGTAGGCTGTTAAACCTGATCAAGGCAGCAAACCTGTTCACCTAGAACGGATATGGCAGGCAATAGAATAAGTCTGAAGGCTGCAATGTAAGGGTTTTTCAACCCTGGCCTGCTATGTCATGCAATCAATCAATCAGTCAATGGGAGCAATAAGTTTAAAATATTTTCAAGATGGTGGTACTTCCGTTATATCGGAAGCTGATGCCTCTTGGTTATTTTAAATGGAACACGCAAAATCACTACATAGTATAAAACAAAGTCGCTTTCTCTGTCCGTATGTCCCTTTGTATGCTTAAATCTTTAAAACTACGCACCGGATTTTGATGCGGTTTTTTTCAATAGATAGAGTGATTCAAGAGGAAGGTTTATATGTATAATAACATCCATTAAATAGTGGAGAAATTCTGTTATTTTTGAGGTTTCTAATGTGATGTCGTTAATTATCATATTTTTTTCCGCTTACATTGCAAACGCAGGCTGAACCCTACGAGATTTATCAAAATAATGTACTAATTATTTGTACACATTGAAAAGGTCTACAGAAAACTCCGCGATGGTATATGTCTATCTCTCTTGGATATCCCACAATAACATTTTTTTGTCATTTACTTTTTACGACAAATAATGGCAAATTTTGAAGCGATTTTAACCAATACAGCATTAATCCTTATCCAATTAAATAGCTTAAATACATTGTTGATTTAATATAGATCTATATAGATATTACAGATTTAAAATTGCGGGAAGTAGCGCTTGCGGCGGTACTGGCCGACCGGGGCGGCGGCAGCGTGCCTATAAATAGCGCGTCGGAGGCCGATGTAATAATTGTTGTAAAAATAAAATAAATAGTCACAGTTTTTCTGTAGTATATTTAGTATCAGCATTGCACCCGTGCGAAGCCGGGGCGGGTCGCTAGTTATAGATATATAAAAGTCCAACTACTTTCGACATATTTCAAATTGTATGTCAAAAATGGCGTTTACAGGCCTGAATGTAACCATCAATTTTTCCTATCTGAAAGCCTTATTATTTAAACAAGGGTTGTTTTCCTTCGAGAAGGAGATATTCTTTAGTGTACTGTGTTGATATTTTGTTAAAAGTAAATAGAGGGTGGTGATCAAAAACTAACATTTAATATTAACTAGAAAAAATCTTTAAAAGTGAATTTTTTAACTGTAAACTACTTATTTTTATAATGTTAACTTATTTAGGATTAAAAAGAAGGGTGACTTTCAATAAAGTTGTCTATTCGAAAAATTTGTAGTTTTTGAAATATTGACAAGCTGAGCTTTTAAATTTTGCTATTACTTGGCCATCACAGCGAAACGCAGCGAAATAAAACAATAGAGCACTACAGAAATGTCATTATTCTTGCCATTTGACAATTATATTAATAAAGATCATGCCGAGCAATTAAAATATGGGTACGAAGATTATTTAAATTTGTTTTTTTTCTATGGGGAATGTAACAAAGTTTTATCAAGAACATGCCAGACATTTGCTTATAGAAATCCGAATAAACAGAAACCGTCACGGAACAGAGTGTTAAACGAATATTGGAAAATTTCAAAAATTTGGGTACCATTAAGGCAAAAATGCATAAAAGGACACGTATTCTCCATGTTGAAAATGTCGAAATTTTGGGATATTTTGCTGCATATCCTACGACATCGTTAAGACAAGTGGTTCTACATGCAGGAATTTCGAAGAAAAAAGAGTGCAATTTTGCGAATTTATATTAACGATGATACAAGATGATCCTCGATTTTTGGACAATACAATTTGGACCGATGAAGCGAAATTGATGAAAAATGGACTTTTTAATACACAGTTTCCATTTTTAGAGTAATTCAGATCCTTATGCAGTGAAATTGAGGAATTTTGAATATACCTGGTAACTTAACAAATTCTGTGCTGTAAGTAACGATAGAACAGTAAAAATACATTTGTATGAAGAAAACTTAAATGGTAATTCATTAATAATTCTAAACAAATTATGTCCCAATTTTAAATTATGTATTAACTTTTGTAGGAAAAAAATATTTAAAAATTCTAGAAGAGTTAGACAAATAATATTTTAGCAAATTGCCTCTGGTGGAACTCAGGCAAATATTTTACCAACATGATGGTGCCCACCACACAGAACCTTTCCAGTTACCAACTTCTTATAAGTAACATTTTATGAGAAATGGATCGTCAACAATGGACTTTTTTTGAGGCCTCCTTGTTCTCCTGAGTTGACTGTCTTAGATAATTTTATATGGGGAACGATAAAAACATTGTTTATTGTACAGCAACAAAGACGGACGCAAGGGCAAGTAAGGGACGCGTTCGAAAGTTTATCTGCAGATTAAATTAGAGCGGCCACCCATGATAAATTAACTCGGAGATGCGAAAAATGTTTGGAAGATCAGGGTGAAAATTTTGAACATTTCTTAAAATAAGTTATTTCGCTGTGTAAGTAACACGTTTAGCATTTTTACAGTACAAAAATGTTAAAATGTCAATATTTCAAAAATTGTAAATTTTTGGAATATTCAAGTTAATATTTAATGAGTTTTTGTTCACCATTTATTGGTTTATTATCAAAATATCAACACAGTCCACTAAAGTAGATCCTCTTCTAGAAAGAAACCAACCCCAATTAAATAATAAAGGCTTTCATATAGGAGAAATTGGTAGTTATGTTTAGGCCTGCAAACGCTATTTTTGACATAAAATTTAAAATATATCGAAAACAGTTAGACTTAGGTATACATGAAATGTGTAGATTCTAAAAATGAAATCACATATAGGTTGTTCCACTTAAAATAAGAAATATGCATTATTTCTGTTATAACCGGAATTGCCCCCATCGACTTTAGTAAATTGCCAAATTTTAAAAATCTTCCAAAGACTATTTTCCGAGAAATCGATTGCGATAGTTCGTCGTGAGGCACATTGTATATAATAGAGGTATTATAGATAGAGTAGGATCGACATAGTGCCGCATGTAAGTAAAAAGTAGTGTATTCATTGTTGATATAATTTTCCTTACGATTGCAAATCTTGCCCGCCTCGTAGTCAAGATAATCAATATAAAAAAGGTAATATTTATGTTATGTGTAACATTATAAGCCACGATACAATATTATGATACGATGCCTAATTGTGTCATAAATTCACAGTTTTAATGTAAATTTCGTTATCTAGTAAGTGTGCGGAAACGACACATATTTCTATACGTAGCATCCATTGTTTTCCTTTACTTATCAGCACTAATAAAACGCTCCATAAAATATTTCATTTTTTATTATATTAATTGATTTTTTGTACTTCATTCCTGTACTGGAATATTTTAAATTCTATAGTTGATCAAAATGGGTAGACCACAGAAATGACAGCGGAATTAAATATAATTTTGTTTTTCTTTACTTAGCATACAGGGGGTCTGGTAAGTATATGTCAACTTCTCTTCAGTGTACAGAAGGCGTCAAAATAACCCTAGTGTTTCTTATAGCTTTTTTCCTAAGGTGCCCCACAACAAAAATGGAGTAAAAGAGGTACACAGTAATTTACCTTTTAAATAGACTGTTGTATTTTATGAAATTGTGGCATGCTGTATTACCGATAAAGACTTACAAATCCAGGCAATAAACAACCTTTGGCATTATCAAAGACGTCAGAAACAGACTCGCCACTAAATTTGTATCCCCAAATTTTTGGCAGAAGTCAGTTGTCAGAGATTTTAGACATTTCTCTAAAGAAAAGGCATTACATTTATTTTCAAAAAATCAATCATTCTCGAGAAGAAACAGTTTGTTTGTGTCCAAGACGGACAAGAAATTCTGAGTTAGAAAAACATATTCTGATATTACTAAAAATCCTTCTAACACCTTAAGAAAGTACACAACACAACAGATACAACAAAATGGGTTGTTCGTGAAAGGTTCCAAGAACAATTGCTTCATTCTTTCCATGTTTAAAAGGTTAAAGAAATGTCTCCAAACGATTATCCTGCAAGACTTAATAACTGTGTAATTTACTAGAACTGTTTCAATTACGGACATATTGGCTTTACAAAGAACGTTGTTATAAATTCTTATAATTTACCTGGATTGATATGAAGGAAATCCCAATGTAATGACATAGACTAGCGATTAAAAAGATTTGGTCGAGGATTATTGGGAATTATTTGATTGGGCTTTTCGTTTAGGAAGAAGTACAGTACAGTCTATTTAGAAGTTCTTTCACCGAATTTTAAAAAACCTTTCACGAGATGTATCTTTGCAACTTAGAGCTCAGATGTAGTTTATATATGATGGTCCTTCACCACATTTTACCAATTCAGCACGTCGCCATTTAACAGATCCTTTTGATACACGTTGGTTGGGTAGAGGGAGACCTGTTTTATGGCTACCAAGATCTCCCTACCTGAATCGGTTAGACTTCTTTTTTTTATGGGAATCTTAAAGGACTTGTTCATTCAACTCCATAAAGCACCAAGGAAGAGTTGTTTGAAATGATAATATAGTGTGAAAGAATCCGCAGGAAAAGAAAGTGTATTAAAATACAAGGCGCCCATTTTGAACATCTGCTTAATTAAACACAATGGTTTATCGAATTGATAAATTTCGCATTGGAATTTTCTGGACATATATCTTCTATGAAAAGTGCATTTTTTTGTTAATTTTGGGGCGTTGTGTACAAAAATAACAATGAAATTAAAAATTTAGTTGCAATTTTCAAGAACAGGTTTTTTTTATTTTATTTTTTTTTTAACAAAATAATAAAAAATACATACTTTTACATTTGTAGAGACACCAAATATCTTGTCTTTTTGCTTTTCTTTTGTGAATTGTTTCTGGAGCATCTCTAACAAGAGTTTAACAGTAGTCGGCAAGCATGGAAGCATTTCACTTTTCCTAGTACCTTTTTTCCATTGCTAATATATCCTGATGGAAGCGTTCGCTATGCTCATCATTTACAGCTCCGCAATTGTCAGGGAAAAAGTTCAGTTATGAGTGTAGGAAATGGATCTTTAGAGACATATCGCAACTCATTTTTTGATACGATGACATCATATTTTCCCCCAAACCCAATTAAAAGTGCAATCACAGATCTGCCATTGTTGCTCATCGTATTTTATATTTATGTTTATCGTATTTTATATTGTCGTATGATTCTTTCATGTGAACTGCATAACTTCATATCCAAGGAATAGACGGTAAAATATTTCCCATACGCAAAAGTACTGCTTTTAAATTCAATGTTGAACTGTCTATAAACAATCTCCACTCTTCTGGCTTGTAGTTGATATTTAAAGCCCCCAATAAACCGCTAATGTTATCGCAGAAAACCAAGTTCTTTTCCATGTTAAAAAATGATGTTAGGCCTTCATGGCGTTTACGAAAAACACATATAAAACATCGTCTTCTAATAAGTTCTACTGCTGCAATCTTGATCCTAGTAACTCTGCTTAATTTTTTGGAAGTTCTATGTCTCTCACAAGATTGTTTAATTCTAATTGAGTTATTTTGTGCGGTTGGCGGTATAACGTACTGGGTGTGAAATAAGGATCTTTTGATGTTAATGGCATATTTTCTTCTTGAGAAATGGTTATTATCTGATTCGTAAGTGAATGTTTCTGGGGGCTCTGGAATAGGAAGGTCGTCACTATGAGGCACAGATCTCATATCAGATGGTATATTTAGATAGTTGATAACCGACTTTTTCATCTTGGATATACCTGTGCCTTGCCCAATACGAGGTACGATGCAGAAATAACAATCATTAACATGATTTAAAGGCTCTCCAAATCATTGGGACAGCAAACCGCATAGATTGTTTCTTACTATTTAATTAGTTTTCAGACTTGAAGCGCATGCATTACAGCATATATGTGGCGTCCACTGTTTGTCTTGATCCCCAATATTGCAATCGAAATAAAGCTGTGACATAGTAAACCGTTTCTGAGACACAAAAGTCACCTCACCACAAACTTAACAGAAGTGATCTGGATTGTTAACACACTTTCGAGACATCTTACAATCTCAACTATTCGATTCGGCTTACTAACTTGGACTGTCTAACCCCTCCGCTTTGTAGCTGCTTATATACCTAAATACGGCTTCTACACTTTTAGAGAATAATTTTCTATTCAATTCTATAATATTTGCAATAGTGGCGTTTGTCATTTGTTTATATACAGGAGCTGTTCAGTACAAAGCAGACATAAAAGTCGATTTCTATGGGTTTAAATGGCTATCTCCCTTATTTTAAGCTCGGGGGGTTTGGGAATTCGTAAATGGGGTGTCATCTTAGGAGATCCCAAAACGGTGTTGCTAAATTGTGCAAATGTCATTAACTTGTGGATTTCAATGGGTTTAAATGGCTATCTCCCTTATTTTAAGCTCTGGGGGCTTGGGAATTCGTAAATGGGGTGTCATCTTAGGAGATCGCAAAACGGTGTTGCCAAATTGTGCAAATGTCATTAACTTTTAGAAACGGTATATTTGGCAATGTGGCACCTTTTTATTGTTATAACAATACAAGTATACCACGTGCATTCTCGCGGTTACATTGTCAATATATAGGGAGACATGACATCACGTACATCTAAAACTTGAACTAATATTAAAAAGATAAGTTTAGTTTCGGTTTTAGCACACCAAAAATAGTAAGATTTAGTCGATTTTATTTTAGATACATTTTGGCTATTGTCCAGTGTTATTATCAGATTTCGCTTAGTTATAATACTTTAATTACTGGACAATAAACGCTAAATTAATTTCTTATAATGTGTAATTACTACTATTACCAGACATGGTTCTGATTTTCTCGGAAATGGTTGATTTTTTTGAAATAAACGCAAAGTACTTTTTCTTCAGACAATTGTTTAAAGTACTCTAAAAAATTTAGTTTTAGTTCTGAAAACTGACAATTATCAAAATTTTGGATCTACGAGTTCATTGGCGAATTTGTTACTAACTTCCTTGACAATGTCAAAAATTGTTTATGATCTGGATTTCTGAGTCGTTATTGGTTGTACAACATGTCAAAGTATACAAGACTGCTCAAAAGTGACAGCCTAAATGCTAAATCATTGAGTACCACTTTTGGGTTCTATATCTTCGTTATGGGGCATCTTAGGAAAAATATTATATAAAACACTAGGGTTATTTGGACGCTTTCTGTATAATGTCGAGAGTTTAAGATGTATTTACTGGACACCTTGTAGATTAGGTTAATAATTTAGTCACTTAAAATCTCGCAAAATTGTTAGAAGAAGTTATTTAACATATTAACTTTTTATAGACCGATACAATTTTTGTAATGAAATAGTACTTTATTATCACAATATGTGATAATTTATAACGACCTTCTCAGTAATTTTTTGTATATTTGTTCTTTATATTCACGCAACTGCTATACAAACATGAATTAACCAAATTCTAATATGCCTTAGGATAGTCCGGGTTGAGTTTATTTTTTATTTACCTTCATTTCGGTGTTCGATTAGCGTTTCCCAAGCGTGAACCCTCAGGGGTTTGGCAAAAAAAATATTCTAATGGCGGAATTTTCAATTAAACATCGCAACAGGCAACAATTTATAATGCGACGAGTTGCTACGCCGCTGACGATGAGAGTACATTCTCGAATCAACCGGCAACTTCTACTTCGGCGAATTCTACCGAATGTGCACGAAAGAACGAGAATAACGTCTGACCGTATAAAAACGCCGTAGTCACATATAAGGAAGAGTAGAGTCAAACTGGATCGTACGATACGCTTAAGAGCCCAGGGTGATTTCAAAAAGATAAATGAGTGTAACAGTTGTAGTGATCTACCGTCTCGCCAAACAAAGAAAAAATAGGCAAAGTGAGAAAAAGGAAAGAAACTAAAATATGACAGTGACCATTTACAAATGGGTTTTTATTATCTGGGATGAATCAGAACCTAAACCACTTTGTGTAATGTGTAATGAAATCCTGTCCAACAGCACTTTAAAATCATCTCTTTTTCGTAGAAACTTTGAAACAAGGATAAACCTGTTGAATATTTTAAAAGAAAATGGGCAGGTAATAAAAAGTCTAGTGTTTCTTCTATTTTACCAGATGTAAACGAATATAGTTAAAGGCTTCCGATGTATAATTTCAAGTTAGTTACAGAATAGCAGGATCTGGACAAGCATATACAGTGGCAGAAAATTTGATTAGACCTTATGCTAAAGACAGAAAATTGACCTTTTCCCTTATCAAACAACACAGTGCCGCAAAGAATTAATGATTTGGTAAATGACGTAGAAAATTAACTTTTAAAAAGAATTAAAATTAATTATTTCGCTCGACCGATGTAGCAAACACTGCAGTATTGTTTGCCTATGTTAGATATATTTTTAAGTATTCCATTCAAGAAGATATATATTTGCAAAACCACTAAAGATCTATACGACAGATGTAGCCATTTTCGATATGACCAATGACTATTTTGAAAAAAATGAAATAAATTGGCCTTTTTGTTTGGCTGTGTGCACGAATGGTGCAAAATCAATGACCGGAACATTTTTTGGTCTTGTGGTGTGGATAAAGATCAACGAAAACATTAAATGGACTCATTGCTGTCTTCATAGACAAACACTGGAATGTAAGCCCATTTCTGTAGAGTTATTCAGTATTTTAAACGACGCTGTAAAAATTGTAAATTTTATAAAATCGCGTGCAACAAACTCTCGTGCGCTTTGTTAAAAGTTTAACGTTTCTTTACTACTCTCAGAAATCGAACCGAATTTTGAATTTTCTTGTTCCACCAAATAAACACAAATATCCCATTGAGGGTATTCTTCAAGTTCTATATTATTGTATTAATTTTCTATTTCTTTTTTGAAGGTTAAACTATAACTTAATAATGTTTGTCTGTAAATGTTTAACGATTATGTTTTAGTTTTTCTTCATAAACTGTTGTTTAACATGGAAAATAAATTTTAATAACCCAATTTTATATTTATATTTTCTTCCGGCAATCATTGGAATAATTGATACATAGGGATTCATTAGATGAATGCATACCCCATAAGCTCAATCTGGTATTGGAAACGTTCCATTGTCGCCAAGTATTTTTAAATGAATAAAACTGTTGTCCTAAAAACCATACATTCCGCCAAAATATTACACTTCCAAGTTCCTCTGCTAGTTCTCTCAAATTTTTTTAATGTGATAAACAGAATTATTTTTTTCGTTTGTGTACAAGAAAATATGTGGTTTATTAACTAGATCATGCTAATGTATACCTATGTAGTTTAATTTGACGAAACTGCATCCTATTCAAGGTTTTTGAGAAAACTGGGGGTGATGGAGCAATTCTGATACAATATTCGATATCTGAAGGTTAAAATACATTAGTATGGTTGAGGTTGCACGGATCTGACAAAGAGAGTGTTTTTTTTCTGCGTGCTTGTGATATTTACGTGATAATTCCTTCAGCTACATAAAAGACGGCGGATGACTGCTGCGTATATTATTTTATTTTGTGATGTATCCTAGATAGCAAGATGTACCATTTGTCAACGGAAAGATACCAAATCAAAATGTACTTGCAATTATTTGAACATTCTTAACTAGTGTTCTTTTTTGTAAATCCATGTTTTACGCTAATATTAAGGATCTTTTTAAAATAGTTCTTCTTGACATATTTTATTGCTTTAATGCCCTTATATAAAATAATATAATATGAACATGTTTAAATCTGTGATAATGATTTTATTTGCTCGTAACTACGAAAACCGAAAATTTACGAAAATTACGTTATCTTGGAAACTGAAAGACTATACCCTAATATACACTATGGTGCAATAATGAACTAATACCTAGCAATATCACTTATTCTAAGAAAGTAATATTTGTATTGGACAACGAAAATATTTTCAAAGATTAATCATCATATAGCATTTTTTATCATGTGTTTAGATATAGCAGATTATGAATTATAGATACGAAAATATGAAAAATTGTTGTACACTTTTGTACTAGGCTAATATCTTAATTTCTACTCGTTTTTTTTTAATAATCTGTCCAACAGCCTTTAACTTTTTTACCGGCTCATTCTTTTACAATATTCTCACAATAGTCTGATGAAATTTTTTCCCATTCTTCTTAGACTCGATTCCATTATACATGTAACGAAAAAGGTTCATCATAATTATTTGTTATTTAGTAGAGCATGTTTCAATTTTTACAATAAATTTTCGGTTGACTTTAGGTTAGGGCTTCATGCCGGACACTATAATATCTGAAAATCTTGAGAAGTGAGCCGGTTCCTTATTAATTTGGGTGTGTGTTTTGGAACATTATACTGGAAAATTTCAAAATCATTTATCAAATGAAACATATTTTGTTAATAGGTCCCAGTCCATAAGTCGTCATATATCCCCAAAGCTTAATATTACCTTCCTCGTGCTTTGTAGTCTGAATAGAATCTGCTTGACTTACTGGCTCACCTTCTATTCTCCATTTCCACTGACGACCATTAGTTCTGCATCGATTCATCTTTGTCTCATCCGACAAAATTTCTTTCATCCACTCTTCTTCTGTCCAAACTTCATATTTTAATCTCGTCGAATAAGTTTCATTCATGCTGTAAATCAAAGTTACCTTTCAGCAAGACAATGGTCCAAAATATCCAGCCAAAATAGTAAAGAATTGGGTTAATTTTGAGAACTTTCAGGTATTACAGTGGCCGACTCAAAGTCCTGACCTAAACCCTATCGAAAATTTGGGGTCACGATTAGAACATGCTCTTCTAAATAACTATGATTTTCCACCGTCTCCGTTAAACATATTATAGGATGGAGTTTAAAAAGAATTGGCAAAGTTTCACCATACTACTGCGAGATATTTAGCCTGGTGCAGAAGTGATTCAATAATTTTTCAAATTTTTGTATCTGTATTTCGTAATTTGTTGTATCTAAATACTGAATAAATACTATATGATAATTAATTTTTAATACTATTTTTCAATATTGCACCATAGTATATATATATATATATATATATATATATATATATATATATATATATATATATATATATGTATAGATGTATATATATATATATATATATATATATATATATATATATATATATATATATATATATATATATATATATATGTATAGATGTATATATATATATATATATATATATATCATCCTGGGAAATCCCAAAGATAAGACCTTGAAAATCATGGCGTTTATAGCATTCCATGTGCAGATTACCATGAAACATACATTGGACAAACAAATAGGCGCATATCAACAAGAATTCAAGAATATAAAGATAGCCTCAAAACAAACAGACCACCCCAGCTCTATTTCAACATCACCAAAAATCTGGACATATCATCGATTTCGAAAAAGCAAAAGAAATAGCAGCAGTACTGGACTACAAGGTACGCGTCATAAGAGAGGCCCTAGAAATCGATATAGCGGGACAGCTGAATAAACGAGACGATGCTTTACATATTCTAACTACATGGAAAACATTAATAAAAAATCAAGAAACAAAACAACAATATATATATATACATATATATATATATATATATATATATATATATATATATATATATATATATATATATATATATATATATATATATATATACTCATGACGAAATATTGTTGTCTACTACATTTTCAAATGTCTACATTCTTTTTTCTAATACTCTTTATAATATAATTTTTAAAACTGATGGTGTGTGACTCTCATTTTGATTGACTGTAAATTAATGTATAAAAGTTTCCTATGTATCTAAAATGTGCAGTTGTTTGGTGTTTATTTAACGGGAGCCCTGTATATTTTTTAATGTTTGGATATTAAAATTGGTTCTTTGATTCATTTCATATAACATAGTTTGTACCTTAAAGGAACAGTTTCCAGATATCGATGTGTAAAAATCTTATTGTCGCCATATACCTTTATATAAAATAAGTTTCTTCTATTTCTTCAAATAAGAGAGATGATACTCGACGATATCGCACTACTTTGTCACTCTCAACCTTCGTATTTTTAGGCTTCTTCTTTTACACTAACCGATTTGAGAAGGTTCCAATATTATTTTTCAGGTTTTCTTGAAGGCACTGGTAATTAGGTTTTTATCTGCTAAATTTAGTTAGGTTATTAATATTTGCTAAATTAAGCTGTAAAATAAACAGTATTATCGTTAACACTCCGAAATACCTGAAAACTAACATTCTCAATGATTTATCCAAAATAAACATTTTTGTTATCGGTATCTTATCGGCAAATATAATTTAGCAATCAGTAATACAGGAAGGCGATCATAAACTCTCAAATATATTGAATAATATCAATCCGTTAATAATAAAGATATGTTGGTGCTGCGAATATAATATCCCTACACATGACCAATTCGTCTAGTTGTTCGGTTGTATTATCGACAAATAGTGATTAATTTATTACTAAAGTTAGCTAATTTCCTCAACGAGATTGTTAAGATTGTATATTCTGTTTTATAATTCGGTTCGTAAATTGCAAAAACTCAATAATTTTTTTAAAAACCAACGATATGAGATATTTTATAGCATTTATATTGCCAGTTCTTGCCAACAATGAAAATTATGAGACAATATTTAGCCTTTTAAATCATTTGTACCCTAAAGTGATGAATATTTGATGCAATATATCTCAATTTTAATATCATAACTCAGAAGAAAGCTGCTCTGATATTAAATTGAATTATTAAATACGTAATAAAGTATTAACTTATTCATTAACAATGGAACTAACGTAAACTAATGAACATTTATTCCAATTACATTTCGGAAGATTAAAGAAGGAAAAATATTGATAATAGGCAATATAATAATTACACTGTTCTGCATGAAAATTCTATCAGACAAACTAATGTGTTTTTTTCGATAATTTCTATCTATGTAACCCTTACACTGATCTATAAATTATTGTATTACGTAGCGAAATCTAGAGAACATCAACAGCTAGTTTTGATTGATTGCGAGAAAGGTATAAGGACGTACCTATGCGATATACAAGTTGTTATAGCGTACCGGGGTGTGATGTTGCCAAAACTAGGTTTTCTCTAAGTTTAGGGAAATTGTGCACAATCTAGCAACGTCGCATGGGGTTATCTGGGGATGACCCCTATCTACGAAGTCTCAACCCATTAGAGCTCAAAATAACGGCTATACCCATTCAACTCCATGTAATTCCAAATTTCACTATACCCTGTGGTCGTCGAAGGGTCAGCTATTTATCGAAGGGCCCCTGTATCAGTGGCGTAAATAACGACACCGCGGTGTGTATGGGGGGAAGGGAGGGGCGCAGCCAATCCAGGGGCTCTCTTAATTACGAAAGTCGTGAAATAAATCCGTGATCAGGGTGTAAAAACGAAGAATCAAGGATGCAAAACAGTAGTGCGCATCAAAAATCTTCAGGAGGGTCACTGCCCTGTATATAGGAATTATGTCGGCGTTTCTGGTACTCTCGATACCCGATGTTTTTAGAAAACACCAGATGTGAGGCCACATAATAAAAGCCTACGAGTTATATTTTGGGTGTAAAGTTGGCGATCAAGACAGAACTTAAGCTCCCAAAATGTGTTGCCACACTTGCTCTACGTCCTAAACGGAATGGTTACTGGGTTCTCACAAGTCTATGAAGTTTGGAGTATCAATAATTTGGTGAGAATCTCAGAATGGCTACTTTTGCTTAACAAAAATCCTGGGGTTTTCTAGTAAAAGCAAACATAACATTGAATATCCTAATATCTCCACAGTCATGAAACCTGTACCTCATGACGCTTTTAGCATACCTGTCCCTAAGCCTCTAAAAAATAGGAAATCGACTAGGAATCGGAAGAACTAGATGGTTTTGAACCAAAAGCCGGTTCAGGTTTGCAAGAGAAAGACGATTACAAATATAGTAACAGTAAAAAACCCCATTTTATTTGTCAGTAATAGCTCAACATTCTAATTCGAGATTTGGATTTTCAAAAAATAAAGTCGCAGCTGCTTAGATCTCGTTTACAATCTTTTACAAAAAGGAGTGAAAATTTCCACGTTTCGGAAAAGGCAGTCTGTGCTGGCTATATTTTTCTTAATGGCAAATGACCTTATTTACTGTCATTACATCAGCGAATTTGGCCTTTCCTACAAACCTGTTTACTGACTTTTCGAAGACAAGTCTAAAGGTAGTTTCCGTTTAACGGAAATGAACAACCATCTGTTCCCGTGGGTGATGTACATATGAAAGAAACATACTTCAAACCATAAAATACGAAAATCATAAATGGAATATCTGTGCCGATCTGAAAGCTATTGCACTATTTACAGGACTGCAGAGTGGCTACAACAAATATTGTTGTTTTTGTATGAATGGGACAGCAGAAACCACCATAAACATTGTGCTCGGATTGAAAAACGTCCTTAATGAATCCTTAGTAGAGCAGCAGAAAATGTATTCTACCTCTTTTACATATAAAACCAGGGCTTAAAAAAATTTGATAAAGCCTTAAATAGACAAGGAAATGCCTTTCTTTACTTGAGACGAAAATTCGCTTGTATAAGTGAGGTAAAACAAAAAGAAGGAATGTTTTTTGGCCCCCAAATACGAGAAGTTTTAAAGACGAAAATTTGGAAACTATACTTTTGAGAAAAGAAAATAGGGCGTGAAGTGCCTTCAAAAATGTATGTAGCAGCTTCCTAGGTAATAACAAGTCGGAGAACTACAAACATCTAGTTGAAGAACTTATCCAATCTTACAGGACGTTAGGTTGCAACATGCAACTGCATGTTCTTTACACCCATTTGGAATTCTTTCCTGACAATTTAAGTGCAGTTTTAGATGAATACAGTGACTGATTTCACCAGCAAATTGTTGAAACGGAGGGGCGGTATAGTAGAAATTGGACTACAAACATGTTAGCGGACTATTATTGTACTTTTAAATGAGAAACCGATCCCGTCAAATACAAGCGAAAAAATACAACAAAATAGTTTATTTGATTGTATTATACTTTTTTCCATACAAAATTAAGTATATTCTACAAAAAAGTGATTTTATCTTTTTTAATCTTTGAAAATTCACTAGATTGCTTATGATTTGGGTTTCTCATATTTTATATTCTTCTTTCCTTCTCCAAAAACGTATGGGTGGTGGGTAAAAATCGAGTACATATTTCATTTCATCACATCACAGTAGACACAAAAACACAAAAAAATTTCAAAATCCAGAATAGTGTAATTAATTAATATAAATGGCAGATTATTTTTTTAATAATGCAACAATGACAGCAAAAATGTCAATTATAGATATTTGGCAAAACTGCTTCAGTTTGAGTGGAATGTAGAGGCTCATGTTGCGATAGTACCTGCGACAGTTAATTGATAGGTGTTTCAGATAGTAAAGGGTATAGCAACAAAACGTATATTCTCGCACTTTACCGGATTTCACCATTTTGTACAGATTTTGAACATTGTAGGGATTAGAAAACTGGTATGAATTAATTTTGCTTGTATCAGAATTTTTGTAAGAAAAGCATGAAATTTTAAATAATTTAGTATTTTTGGTATGATTGTGTAAATACGAAAGTTATACAGTACCACTTTTAATAATATCACGTGAAGAAGTAGATTTATTTGATTTGTAGTATAACTTCCGGGAAAGCATCCGTAGCTGTAAGTCATACATTTACATGGCCAGCCGTTTATATTTCATTTTGGGAATCTATATATCTAAGTAAAATCGAGGTATTTGTCGGTCTGTCCAGGTTCATCTTCGAACAGGTTAAGTCGAGTTCGATAAAAGTTTACAGATAGGAAGAGGAGTTTGTCAGGAGTGATATAGGCTTCTTTTTTAATAATTATATACAAATACTTTATTTAGTATAAAATCAAATCCCCTAACTCAGTAGGTATAGATGTAAAAGAAACTAATATTACTTTAATATAAAATGCGAATCCAATAGAAGAATAAAAAGAGATAGAGCGTTTTCGAGGAGTAGGACTTCTCTTTCTAATGGTGGAGCTAAGCAAGATACTCCAAATGTCAATGGATACTCCTGTCACTGAAACTAGAAAGGGAGGTCCTGCTTCTCGAAAATGCTCTTTTTAGGCGTGAGTCAACTTTCTTCTATAGGATCCACAGTGTATATCAATTAATACTAATTTCTCTTACGTCTATTAAACTAACATGGTCTAACCTTAAAACATTTCTAAATTGACAGCAAAGTGTTAAAACCGACAAGATTAAGAATGAGTCAAGCGAGTTTTAAACTCCAAAAATATAAACATAAAAAAATAATCTTCTTTTATTATTGAACCGGCAAAAATGGGGAATTTTTTTATTTTCGGGACATAACTATTTCAAGGCTTTATGGCTAGATTCTTATCCTCAATATCCTTATATTGGCGTTTATTTGTTGACATAAGTAATATAAATTATGACAATATCACAAGCAAAACAAAATTGGCCGACTAGAAGATTTATTTTCATGGTAACTAGATCGGGTGAATCTGACTAAAACATTTTTCATTATCATAAAGTAGGCTGTGACTGTCATTTCTAAATTCTCTGTTGTTCAAATAACTTTATTTTTGTCGAGCAGGCTTTGTGTATATTACAATATTTGACGCTTAGTTTTTTCTCCATTATTATTATCAGTTCCGAAGCAAGTTTTTAATTGCATATAGTTGTTAGTAAATTTCTCTAAATACTAAATTATATACAAAGGTACCTAATATTATAGTTTCGTAAAGAGTATAGTTAGATAAAAGCGTAATTCTTTCGCAGTTATTGATGTGATCAACGAAAATATTTATGGAACAAAAATATTTATGAACATGTTTTAATAACCTGAAATTAGTTGGAATAAAGATATTTAAATAAAGGTAAATCTTTATTGGTTTGTTCATACTTTCGAAAATTAACAACCAACACTAAGAATTTATATTAATAATTTTTACCTTCAGGACTTTCATGCGTTCATAGTCGCAACAACAAATTAACAATTAATATCAAAGGAGTTGACGAACATTTAACTTCTTAGTTTAGTTCTTAATTTCAGCCTATTTCGTGTCCACTTTCGGATATTTTCGGTGAGACGAAAGATTGACAAGTACATCAAAATAGAAAAAATAACATTATCCATACATATACACCTCTGTATATACAACAAATTGAAGTGTCTGTCTGACTGTCTGTTTGTCCGAGCTAATTTTTGAACCGATTTCGATGACCCTTTACAGACATGAAGAGGAGGTTGTTAGGAGTACAATAGGCTGTTATTTTCTGCCTGTCGATCCATCTGTACAAGGTGATCTTCGAAACGCCTGAACCGATTTTGAAGAAACTTTTCAGGCATAAAGAGAAGTAATATAGGCAGCCTTTTTCTGACTATATGTCTGTCTACATGGGCGATTCTTTGAAACGGCTTGTTTATTGTTATTTACAATTGTATTTATTATTTATTTCTCAAATTTCACGCGAACGAATTCGCGAGTAAAAGCTAGTAATCAATAGAAATAAATGTATATCATTGAAAATGGCTATATTGCTTTCAAAATATCCTCCTCAATGGTATTCTCCAAGATGATCAATACACTTTTACATGTAATTCAATCAATCTGGAAAGCATTTTTACCATTGTGAAGATAATATCCTTCAAACATGATTTTTGAACTCATTAACCGTCTTTTTTGGCGTGGAAAATTGTTGACCACTCCGTTTGTTCTCCATATATGGGAACAAAAAAAACATTGGGTGTCAAATTAGGGCTGTATGGTGAATCACCCATCAATTTCACGTTTTGAGTCTTCAAAAAGTGACTCGTTTAAGCCGATGTGTGAAAGTTCGCATTGTAATGGTGGAGAATGATCCGTTGTATCCAGATTTGCTTTTCTTAATTTACCGAGGATTTCTGGCAAACAAAAGGTTGTGTACCATTCAGAATTGATCGTTCTGTGACTCTCTGAAGGTACAGTTACCACATGGCCAGTTTTTCCAAAGTGTTAAGTGTTCTGTGCGCGGGCAACGTTCATTGGTTCTGGCTTATCATGGAAGACCCATGTGGTCGAATGATGTTTGTTATCGGGTTCATACGCATAGATCCAGAATTCACCATCTGTCATGATCTCGTAACTGTTAGTTGAAGCATCGGGATCGAATTTTTTTAACATATCCTTGCACGAGCAAGCTTCGTCAATGGAATGAATTCCAGTCGCGTACTTTTCAGAAAATAATAAATGATGAAATTTCGTGGGAATACCAAAATATTTTTTTTTAAGTTAAATTTATTTTCGTTCAGTTTCGTTAACCCTTACAGCTTTCTTTTTTCCTGGAGAGGAAACCTTGCATATGCACCTTTACAAAGTGTGAAAGGTAGTATCGGATTCTTACCGACTAAGACCCCTCCACCTCCTTGACTGAACATCCTACTGATTTTCTTTGGTCTGCGGTTAGCAGTGGTTGCCGGCAGTCCAAGGTTATTCAGTGACGCCTCTGGTTTCCAGGAAATTAAGCCTTAACAAACTTTCGTCTTCGCTCAGTGCAGGGTTGTCATTTTAAGATATTTTATATGCATTTTAGGTACCCTTAACCGAAAGTTTGTTACTTGCCTATTCCTCTGAATGACGTTTAGTGCATTCCCTTCTGATTTATTTGTTTCGGATGAACCAAGGTGCGTTTAGTGTCATCATCAGGAGTATGGCATAGGTAATGTAGGTCACTTAGGTCACATTAATTCATCGGCAGAATTTCTGTCAAGAGACATATCTGAATCTGAGGAACTATCTGCTCAGGGGTAGTTATTAATGGTTTAATAACTGCCTCAACGTAAATGTTCAAGTCCCATATTTTTTTTTAACATGATCGACACACTTTTTTCATTCTTTATTTGGGCCTATACTAAGTCGATTGGGTTTTCACAGTGGTACGGCAGCCGTCTTAACATTGTTATATTTTTTTGCCGAGCCATTTCATCAATAGCATATTTGATATATTTTTATTTATTTACCCTCTCTCAATCTAGCAACTACCTTTTAAGCAGTGTTTCGTCAAATTCAATATTTTTGAGAGGAACCTTTTTAGACGCAGAAGTCGGAATTTTTTCTTGGCGTCAACTAGGATTCCGTAGTCCTGACGAAAATCTTTCTATAAATGCCTTCTTCGCACTTTTAATGTTCTGATCTTGCCATGCAAAAAAGTTAATAGACAAGAAAAATGTGTATCTCGCAAAAAGCATGCATTAGTCGTAACGGAAACTTCTAATAGAGAAACTCTGATCGAGAAAGAAAATAGAAAAGTGACAAGAGAGAAGAAAAAGGTAACTGCCAAAATCAAAACTGGAAACAAGTCTACAAGGTAAAGAAAAGTAATATCTGATGTAGAAAAGCTAAGAAGAGAGTTCATTAAGACAAAGACGTAAATACTGACGGTAGTACGTAGAACTCGGAAAAAGAAGTGAGAGACCTGCGCGACGATGAAGATCCTGATGCTGATGAGAACTTGGATAATAAATGTATTATCTGTGACGATTATAGGCGAAACAACGAACTTTGGTACAGGTGTGTGCTATGTGGCTGCTGGGCTCACTGTGAGTGCTAATGATATGACTCTGCTACGAATTATGTCCGCGTCTTGCCTGAACAAAATTTGACCGGTATTACAAACCTAGTGACTGGTATTAACTGCCGTGGGGTTTAAAACTGGTCAAATCAAATTTTTTTTATGTTGACTCTGCCAAAATTTTAAAATTTACTGATCTTAATGATTATGATTACGTTAGAAGAGTACACTGTTAAAAATAACCTTAAATTTAAGATATATTCATTAATGTAATTTAATGATTTTGTACCTTAAATTGTAAATAAGTTACATGTACTTTAAAATTAAAGCTTTGTACATTAAATTTAATTGAATGTTATCTTAAATTTCGTTTAAATTTAATGCATTAACATTAAATGAATCTAATAAATGGTTTATGAAATTTGTTTCCAGCACATTACTATAAAGTTTTCTTATAGTGTACTTTATGTTCAATTATTTAAAAGGTTTAATAAACAAATATTGATTAATAGCTGATTTGTGATTATTTCTGCTTCAGTGACTGGCAATCCCCATTCTTATCCTATATTATCAATATAATATTTCATAGTAACTCGGAGTTAATTGCAGTTATTGCTCAGAATTAGCTTGTTAATAGATCGGCTATAAGAAAGTATAATCAAGTTCAACTCTTAAAAAAAATAAAGATGGCAACGTTGTAAAAAAGCAGCCTTGAAACATCATTATGAGTGGAATGTGTTCATTAACCAAGAAATTTTGTTACTGAGTAGGTCTAACAAACGAAAATAAGTAAGTAAATCAAAAACAAGTTTATATTATTTTAAATTTTATTAACGAGGAAAAAATTTAAGAGAGTACAGAATTTGGTTAGTTAAAATTATTTTATAATTACTAAAAATGTCTTAGAAACATATTAGGGTCAAATTTTAATAGTCATTGCTGTTGCCAAATGTTTCAGTTTTGACCTGGTAACTGTTGCAGTAGTTTTTTTTACTATAAAGGAAAATAATATAAGAAAAGAGAATACGGTATTGTTACTTAAAATAATTCTAAGCCACAAATCAAAATAAATAGGTCACAACAATACAATATATGGGAAAGTATTCGAAAACTAGACATTAACACCATGAAGTAATGGTTTATTCTCTTCAGGTTTGGTATTTATGAATAGTACGGGAGGTAACGTTGTATTTTTGTTAGGGATTTTGTATCGAACAATTTCTAATTCCAGTAATTGGTTAGGTATCAACAGTAATTAAAGTAAGAGTCAGTCGTTCCATCTGCGGTGGGGGTCGTAGGCAGAGAATGTCGAATTTGTCATAAAAAAAGCTTTTAAAGTAACTGCATTCCACTTCAAACTTGGTGTAATGATTCTTTATATAATAAAATCAAAAAATTGCAAATGAAACTTTTAAATTATAAAGTTATTTCCTACCACATGAAATTCATTCATATGATTTTTCATAACTTGAAAAATGATAAAAAACAATAAGCTGCGTTAATAGTATCCAAGTATAATTTAGGTCAGCGGTTTTCAACCTTTTTCGGCTTGCGCATTTCTTCTAAAACCCTAGATAAATTAACGAACCCCCTGTGTTGTTATTAGGCACAGTAAATGAAACAGTAAAATTGGGGTATTAATATTTATTTCACGTAACAAAGAACGAAAGCTTTCACGGCTTTGGTCAAGTTGAAAATCATGGTTCTTCAGTTTAGATCGTGCCATATTGGAATTATTATCCGACGTTTCGCTTACGATTGCATGATGAATCTTATAGTGTACTTTATGTTTAATTATTAAAAAGTTTAATAAACAAATATTGATTAATAGCTGATTTGTGATTATTTCTGCTTCAGTGACCGGCAATACCCATTCTTATCCTATATTATCAATATGATATTTCATAGTAACTCGGAGTTAATTGCAGTTATTGCTCAGAATTAGTTTATTAATAGATCGGTTATAAGAAAGTATAATCAAGTTCAACTCTTAAAAAAAATAAAGATGGCAACGTTGTAAATAAGCAGCCTTGAAACATCATTATAAGTGGAATGTGTTCATTAACCAAGAAATTTTGTTACTGAGTAGGTCTAACAAACGAAAATAAGTAAGTAAATCAAAAACAAATTTATGTTATTTTAAATTTTATTCACAAGGAAACAATTTAAGAGAGTACAGAATTTGGTTAGTTAAAATTATTTTATAATTACTAAAAATGTCTTAGAAACATATTAGGGTCAAATTTTAATAGTCATTGCTGTTGCCAAATGTTTCAGTTTTGAACTGGTAACTGTTGCAGTAGTTTTTGTACTATAAAGGAAAATAATATAAGAAAAGGGAATACAGTATTGTTACTTAAAATAATTCTAAGTCACATATCAAAATAAATAGGTCACAAGAATACAATATAGGGAAAAGTGTTCGAAAACTAGACATTTGAACCACGAACTAAAGGTTTATTCTCTTCAGGTTTGATATTCATGAATAGTACGGGAGGTAGCCTTGTATTTTTGCTAGGGATTATGTATCGAACAATTTCTAATTCCAGTAATTGGTTAGGTATCAACAGTAATCAAAGTAAGAGTCAGTCGTTCCATCTGCGGTGGGGGTCGTAGGCAGAGAATGTCGAATTTGTCATAAAAAAAGCTTTTAAAGTAACTGCATACCACTTCAAACTTGGCGTAATGATTCTTTATATAATAAAATCAAAAAATTGCAATTGAAACTTTTAAATTATAAAGTTATTTCCTACCACATGAAATTCATTCATATGATTTTTCATAACTGGAAAAATGATAAAAAACAATAAGCTGCGTTAATAGTATCCAACTATAATTTAGGTCAACGGTTCCCAACCTTTTTCGGCTTGCGCATTTCTTCTAAAACCATAAATAATTTGGCGAACCCCCTGTGTTGTTATTAGGCACAGTAAATGAAACAGTAAAATTGGGGTATTAATATTTATTTCACGTAACAAAGAACGAAAGCTTTCACGGCTTTGGTCAAGTTGAAAATCATGGTTCTTCAGTTTAGATCGTGTCATATTGGAATTATTATTCGACGTTTCGCCTACGATTGTATGAGGCATCTTCAGGGATCTTTACTCCATAAGATTCTGTGTTCTAATCTCGTGAAGTAAAGATCCTTGAAGATGCCTCGTGCAATCGTAGGCGAAACGTCCAATAATGACGCCAATCTGATATGGTCTAAACCTTAGAACCATGATTTTCATTTATTTCCCATATAGAACAACAGTTCATAACGAAAAACTAAAGCATAATCGTAAAACATTTACAGAGAAACATTACTAAAACTGAAGTGATATCTTAACCTACAAAAAATATTTAATACGAAATGGATTAACTTAACCTACAAAAAATATTTAATACGAAATGGATTAACTTGAAAAATACCTTCAATGGAATATTTGTTCCTGTTTGGTGGAACAAAGAAATTTGGTTCGAAGTCTGAAAGTTTGAGTCTTAGATCAGGTTCTGCATTTAACCTGTTTCTGTACTTATGTTTCAGGTAAGTTTATGTTGAAAATCCTTTTTCACACAGATATGTTGTACAAAAGGGCAATACAGCCTAAATGCTTTCTTCCGCTAAAACAGGACACTCATTTCCTACACTGAGCTAAAAATCAATTAAAGAACAATCTTTAGAAACAGTTTTTAGGGAACTGTCAGTGGATAAGTCAATGAGCTTTCCTTTTTCCAGTAAAGTCAAAGAAGTATCCGAAGTTATGTCTCCTTGAAAAGGATTACATATCTAGTTGTTCCATTCAGATATAATAGGTTTATTAGGAAAATAGTCTTTAAACATTAATTGAAGTTGTTTGAGACGTTCAGTAATATCCCTATCAATATTTTCGTTAAGTTGAATTTTATTTTCTAAGAAAGTGGTGCTAAGAGAACCAAAAGATTCGTACTCATTCACCTGCAGACATTGAATCCAAAAGTTGAACTTCTTTACCATGGCTGCTATTCTATCATGCACATTGAAAATGGTGCTACCTGGGCCTTTTAAAGATAGATTTAAATCATTTAATTTAGTCGAATAAGTATGCAAAGAATATCAGGTATCCAAGAGGACAAATGACATAGATGGTCAAGATAAAATGCTTGAACTTCAGACTTCACTTTAAACAAGCGGGTCAAAACCTTTTCACAAGAAAGCTATCTAACTTCTGTTAGTCATAGATTCAACATTTCTAATAATAAAAACTGTTGTCATCTGTATGTTTACTGGGATAAAGGTTGCTGGAAGGCACTCGAATTCCCTAACGACCCGGTATAAACCATAGTAATGAATTTTATATAGTATATTTAAAAATTTTTATACAACTTCTGACGAGCCTCCATTTGCAATTCGATTGACTATCTTTTTTATTTTTTATTATATATGAATCACCAAGTTTGAAACAGAAGGAAATTACTTTAAAAACTTTTTTTTGTTAAATTTGACACTCTTTATACTACCCCTACCGCTACTGGGGCACCTGACGGTCGTATGTCTTATAAGGTAGATGAGAACAAACGTTGATATGATTATCAATCGGTCTGAAATAATTGATTCATTTACAACATTATTTCTTGTATCTGATCTGGTGTTAATTGACTGCTTTAAAAGGGCCGTAATCCAAATAAAGTTTGTTTAATATAAATATGCTGATCTTATCAACAACAACTTTTAATAATATTTTAAACTAAGTACAGAATGAAGTAAAAAAAAACCTTCCTTCAAAATTATATCATCCCTAGTAAATGGAATTTAGTTGTGGTTAAACGTACCAGAAAACTTTTAGACTCTTTTCGATTTTGGATATAAAACTGTTCAAATTCCTGCTACTATTCTTTTTGTATTCTCTTTAGATATATCTTTGGTCATTTTATGTGATGTTATAGAAAAATTATTGACTGTTGAATCGAGGATTGCGAATGTAATGATCGTGCTGAGCAATATGGAACGCATAAGAGAAGGATAGTATCGCTATTTTTATGTTTTATTAAACACTGAAAAGTTCCTACTTGGTATATACAAACAAGCAAAGCATATACAAAGTTAGAAGAGGATTTATTAGATTACCGTGTTAGAAATAGATATATTGTATAAAATTAGTAGGAAATATAAAATTAATATTTGGTTGAACTCATGTAAAATCATGTATTGAGGAGTAGTGAGGACCTTCAAGAAAAAATCATTGTATTAAGTATATGTTTTTTACGCTCTAGGCCAGTGGCGGATCCAGGATTTGTTTCTGGAGGGACACAAGTGGCAGATGGGCATAAATTTTATCCAGGATTTTCTTCTGGGGGGTGGGGCACAAGGGGCTATATACAACAGTAAGAAATAAACTTGCAAGATTAATATAGAGGTTTATTAGTATGAAAAGGATAGAAAAATTACATGTTTAATAAAGACGTGTTTCCTTTTTAACCGACTCTGGGAGGGACATATGCTCCCGTGCCCCCCTTAAATCCGCCCTTTCCGTAGGCATATATAAAAATGAATTTATATTGATTATTTAGCGTATTGTTTCATAGTTTAGGGTTTAAAATTAAAACTAATCGTACTTTCCTTACAATTTCTTAAAGTCTTGAAAATATATAATAATCTTTAGATAAATTGCTGACTATTTCCATAATCATGCAAGGCCGGTCGACGTTATATATATGCAGAGAATTCATTAATACATTAAAGGGTTTAAGCTGACAAGTGTAAAAATAATTTAGTCAAATTTTGGACCTTGAAAATACAAGAATTAGAAATGTTTTCTTTTATTACCAAACCGCCAAAAATTGAGAATTTTGTTTATTGTCAGCAGACAACTATCTCATTTACTGATTCTAGAGCTTTATTTTTAATTTGCTTATGTAAAGAATTGTTATTTGATATAGATAAAATCAATTATAACAATATTATATAAAAAAACAAAACTTGCCAACTGGAGTATTAAATTTTCATGGCTACTAGATTCGATAAAAAACTTAAAACTTTATATTAAATCGGAGTGTTGAGGTCAACTGCGATTTCGGTCATAAATCGAAGTTTATTGAAGATTTCGGTATTCGAGATTTGTTATCTTTTAATTAGTAGCATTAGCGAGATAGGTGGTAAACGCGGAAGGACAACTATTATAATGATGACGATGAAGACAATGAAAATTAGATACATATTTTTGGATAAACATGATAATGAATAAAAATACGTGACATTACAACTATTGAAGCATAATTTTGAATAACTTTATTTGCTTAAATTGTTTTTTGGTCAAACCAGAGACAATTATAGGTACGTTACTATAATTGTTTCTCGGTAAGTTTACGTAGTACATACACCTACGAATTTGAATAGCAAATTTATTATTTATTGCCTCTTTTTAAGGAAAAACTTCCTCTCGTTTCCGCATTTAGTGTATGCTACAATAAAATAGATTCTATTCTAATATTTGGGCCGCGAATGAAAAACAATGAAGGTGATAAAAAATGAGAAATAATTTTTTTCACTGATTTTACTATAGCTTTTTGTATGAGGAATGTTGCAAGATACTAGCGTAATTACCCATCTAATTGATTTTACATAACAAGTTGAAAGGAAAAGTGGAGCTGGGGTCTTGTTTGCGACCAAATAGAATAGACCTGCATTATGTTATAAAGCTTTGATGGGACAATTGCCATAAAAATGCTTTTTAGTATATAATTACTAAAAGTTTCTTATTTTCCCATTTTAAAAGATATCTATATAAACTTATATGTTTTTAATTTCTATGAAATAATTTTATGTTAGGCGCCGGGAGCATAGATCCGTAGCCCCAAAGTTGAGTACCATAGAAATAAAAGTTTAGAATCTATAAATAAATGATAATCACTATAAATCATTTCTTTCGGAAAGTAAAAGTTGAATTGAATTTTAATTGGAACTAATTGGCAGCATTGGAACTTTGGCGCCCCTGGAGTTGTGACGCTCTGATGCAATGCGCCTCTTGCACTCCTGGATGGAGATGCCCCTGTGCTAAATCAGTTCGGAATTGTTCATTGTGCAGATAAAGTAATAGTCCTTAAAAACAGCATAAAACACAAAAATTTATTTACTTATTTATTATATAGGTACATGACAGGCAAACGCCCAAATAGTACAGTGAACAATAAATGCATCTGTAAATCTAAAAGAACATCAAATTACAATAAAAAAATATATGTAATAAAAAATTTAAAACCGCACAGTAATCTAGCCTCAGAAAAGACTTGGAAATAGTATAAAAACATATCAGATCAAAAGTAAACAATAAAAAATACACGTTTCACAACTCATCTAAGAAAACTACTCTTGGAGCCACTTTTCATATATTTTCGAAGAAAACTAGCTGTTGCAAAAACAATGCATGTTTTTTTCATTTATTGCTCTCCTCTTATTAGCTTTTTTGTATTTGAATCTCAGAATACGATTTATCCAAAGACACAATCTCTTTGTTAACAAATTCAGTATTTAAGCTTTTTAGAGTAACATCTTTTCTAAAAATTAAAAAAAAAAACTTTAAGCTTATTAAATATAGATCAATAATACTACTTTCAAAGTTAGCTAATATTATAACAAAGATTATACGCTTATTTTCTCAGCCAGTGGCAGATTCAAGGGGTGGGGCGGCGTGGGCGATCGCCTCCCGTTAAAACTTCTAATTTAGGAAAATAGACCCGACTTCGCCTCTGACCTAGGAATGTGAATGTTGTCGGCATCTCTCCCTCGTCGACAACTCGCGTTCGCTTACCATCGCCCTCTCCTCCTCTCCCCAAGAGCTCTGAATTCAGAGAAATAGAACCGACCTTGCCTTTTACCTTAGAATGTTGGTGGCATCTTTCCCCCCTCCCCATCAATATCTCGCGTTCGCTTACGATCGTCCACTTGCTAAGACCTTTGAATTAAAAAATATAGATCCGACCTTACCTCTTACATAGGAAAGTAAATGTTATTGGCATCTCCTCCTCCCCCGTCGACATCTCGCTTTTGCTTGCGATAGCCCCCCGAAGAACTTCAAATTCAAAACTGTTTACGTCTCCCTTCCCATCGATAACTTGCTTTAACCTGCCATACTGTATTTTTATGATATTATTGCCGCCTTCCCTCCAAAAAGAGAGAAGCTGGATTCGCTGTTGTTCTCAGCACATATTGTAAAATGTATGTCGAACTTCCATTTTGGTTCTTTCAGGAAGATCTGTGATTTCTTCTTTTCGACGAGGTTTATTTTCTCCAGGAGAGGAAATAACTAAATAGTTTCCTTTTCTTTTTCTAATGAAGTATAGGGCAACTCTGAAATTTTAAGGGTGTGTTTACTTTCTAAAAATAATGATACTTAATTGAAAATATTTATTTTCCAAAATAAGGTCCATTTTTTCCATTAGAGGAAATAATCAATTTGTTTTTCTTCATTTTTTTAATGGCATTTGGGGTTTTCCTCAAAATTTTAAGAGCTTTTATATAAAACAATCTTCTGTTTTAAATTCACTTGAATGATCAAAATTTCTCAAAAATATGTAAATAAAACTCTGAACGATGACTGTCACTAAAATAATGTTTTGATTGAAATCAATAGAAAGCTTGTATTCCTGGTTTGTCTCGATTGGAAGAATAATATTTTGTTTACCGTCCTTTTATGATTTCTGTACAAATTAAGATGAACAAGTGTGAAACTTGTCTTTGATATGTTCGTAGATTGATGAAGTATGGGTTAGTTGTCGATAGGTAGATAGAAATTTAATATATCAAGGCATACAAAAGTTTGGTAGTTTTAGATGTAGGCGAAGTACTGCTGGTAGCGCCCTCTGCAATATACATCGAATCTGTAATCAGATCTTGACTTCTCATTATAAAAAAGCCGAAAATACCAAAGTTCATGCAAGTCACGTTATTACTAAGATAAATAATTAAAACACCCTGTATGCACGTAAGTTCTTTTTTAATGAACTGGAATATTTCCCACGCTTTCTATACATTGCTTATGTGAAACCTCAAAACCAAGCGTCAAAACAAAGATATGAAGTTGAAAAATTTGTTATTAAGTTTCATACAATTGTTTTTTGGATAACTATATTCAGAAAATTATCAATTTCTGTAGTTTTTTAGAATATATATATAATTTTCAGTTTTGAAATGGCCTCCAATGATTTACCTATAAATTTTGGCGCAGGACCTGGCAAAATTCCACAAGAAGTAAGTGATAATTTAGATAAGTAATTTATAGAACATTTACAAAAATATTTTGTTAATCGCTTCTTAACGTACATGATAAAAACAGATTATTTTATGTATCAATAGGCATTCAAGTTAGAAATCTAAAAAAAATTAATGTGAATAAGAAAGAGGGTCGCTAACTATTTTTTTACTATCGAATTTGGAAGATTTTATCAAAATAAAGCTTCTGTTTTTTTTCTCGGATGCTTTATTTATTTTTTATGGTTAGATATTCGTCCTTTAAGTTTTATTCTTAAGTGCAATTTGCTGTTGGCTGATATTAGTGCCGTGTTTAATATAAAAATATTAATTAGTAAAATATATTGACACTATAAAAGTTAGTTGGCTATGATCATTTTAATATATATATATATATATATATATATATATATATATATATATATATATATATATATATATATATATATATATATATATATATATATATATATATATATATGTATATATAATCACTTGGCATGTTAATTTTAAAGTTGAAAATGTATTTTTTTAGATAAACTATAAAAATTATAAGAACTTATTGCCTAAAACTATAACTTTTTTGAAAAATTTTGATTATATTTTTCCTAATTTCATTTTGTTTAAATTCAACAATGTGTAATATTTTTGTTTTCATAGCTTACTTGAAAGGAAGGGATTTAAATTAAACTAAGTTTTTACATGAATTTAAATGTTGAACTCATTAAATATAATAATACTAATATAATAATAAAAGTAAAATTTTTATAAAATAAAATATTTATAAAAAAATTGAATCGACTTCTAAAAGTGCGCTAAAAAGTGAAAAAAAACTAAAAATTTTTATATGAAATTGAGCTTTTTGAAGTCGGGGCCAAACTAATGCCAAAAAGTTTAATTTCATATAAAAATTTTTAGTTATTTTTCACTTTTTAGCGCACTTTTAGAAGTCGGTTCAATTTTTTTATAAAAATTTTATTTTTTTATTTTTAGTTTTAGAATTCATTATGATATCCATAAATTATTTGAACTAGTACTAATCAAGATTAGTATACCTAGCAATAATTCCAAGGTGGAAAAAAAGTACCCATTTTATCCAAAGTTGTAAATCACCCTAAAAGAAACCACTAAAAATTCTTTGGTTCTTAGAGTTTTCTAAATATCAGTAAAATTGCGTCAAACAAATATTTAGTCTATCATAGTAAATCCACTATATTAAATTTCAAATTAATTTTAGATTGGTTATATCGACCGCAAAGTCTTCCAATATCGATGTTTCAAGAACCTGAGATTTAAATTTTTTAGCTCGATATATTTTATATGACATGTTGAGTTTGTATACGCCTCAAGAACCCCACAATATCAATTTTAGACAAAATCGGAATATGTAAAATTTTTGTGTCTCATATTGTATCTTATCAACCTAATAGTTGTAAATAATTAAGTTCATATTCGTAATACACGACCCCGAAAACCCTCTAATTCCAAATCTGAAAAAATGTGAATAAGGTAAAATTTTCAACCCACCATATCGCATCCGCTATATTGAATTTCAAAAAAATTATTTTAAGTCTTAATCTAATCTAAATCTAAACCCTTCAAAGCCCCCTAATACCAATTTTGGATGAAATCTAGAAATTTAAAATTTCTAGACTTATATTCGCTATTTACATCCTCAAAAACGATTTAGTCCGCTATCTTGGATTTGCCATATTGAATCCTGAAAAAATACTTTTAAACTCATAATTTACACCTCAAGAATCCCCTACATCAGTTTGGGAGAAAATCGAAAAATGAAAAATTTTTAGGACACCATATTGAATCTGCCAGATTGAGTTTTTCGAACAATATTTTAAATTCATAATTAACACTGACAAAAATACCCGAATACCGATTTTAGACAAAATCGGGAGATATAGAATCTTTAATCCGCCATCTTGGATCCGCCATATTGAATTTTTTAAAAATAATTTCAGATTCGCTATGTGCGAATTCGAAAACTCCCCGTAACAATTTTGAAGAAAATCGGACAATATTGATTTTTTCGTCCAACATATTTTTTAAAAATAATTTTAGATTAGTTATGTACGACCCTGAAAACTCCCTCGTGCCAATTTTGGAGAAAATTGGACAAAATTCATTTTTTTGTCCGCCATATTGGATCAGCCATACTGAATTTTTTAAAAATATTTTGGATCCATTATGTGCGACCCCGAAAACTCCCCCACACCAATTTTGGAGAAAATCAGCCAAAATTAAATATTTTTGTCCGCTATATTGGATCCGCCATATTGAATTTTTTAAAAATAATTTTAGATTCATTGTGTACGACCCCAAAAATTCCCCCATACCAATTTTGGAGAAAAATCAAACAAAATTAATTTTTTTTGCTGCCATGTCGTTAGCGCCATCTTGGGTTTTACTGCATCAATTTCGTCCAAAAAAATATGGGACTACCGCAGCAACTTCCTGAACATACAACGTAAAAAATTTCATTCAAATCGGTACCGCCGTTCCGGAGTAATCGGTGGACATACATAAAAAAACATACATACTCGACGAATTGATTCAACTTCTAAAAAGCTCTAAAAAGCGAAACATGGTATAAATTTTTATATGAAATTGAAATTTTTGAAGTTGGCGCCAAACTAATACCGGATAAAATGTGATTGACATAAAAAGAGTCAGGAATATTTTGTTACCGTAGCTTGTATCTCTCTTCTGTTAATATTTATTTGTTTTATTTGGTCACAATTTAGCGCCGACTTCAAAAATTTCAATTTAATATAAAAATATATATTTTTATTTTTCGCTTCTAAGCAATTTTTTTTAAGCCGGTTCAATTTTTTATACAAATTTTATTTTTCGATTTTTAGTTTTGATTTAAATTGAGTCTCTAAGCTCGCAAAAAGGTATCAAAGTTGTAGACCACATGAAACTGAACAATAAAAAATTCTTTGATTCTGAGAATTCTCCTAATATCAGTTTTGAATGAAATTGTACCAAACAAGTATTAAATCCGCTATCTTGAATTTTAAGAATTTAATTTGAGATTCGTAACCTAGACCCTCAACATCCCCAACAACGATATTGAAAGAACTTGAGACATATTTTATCCTGTATATTCAGTTTGAAAAAATTCATTTAAGATCCGTAATGTACGGACAAAATCGGAAAAATATTAAATTTTTGTGTTCTCCATATTATATCTGCCGTATTAAATTGTAAAAAATTTACTTCACGTTGGTAACCTATGATTCTGTAATACACCTATTACTCATTTTAAAAAATGTAAATAACGTACAATTTTCAACCCATCATATTAAATTTGCGGCATTGAATTTCACGAAAATAGTTTTAAACTCTTAATCTCATCTTAATTTACACCCTCAGTTTTGGATTTAACCTACAAATATAAATTTTTAAGAAAACCATATTCCATTTGTAATGTTGAATCTTTTTTTTAAACAATTTTAAATTGGTTATTTATACTCTCAAAAACGCTCAGTACCAATTTTGAACAAAATTGAGAGATGTTAAATTTTTAGTCCGCCATGTTGGATCCCCCATATTGAATTTTCAAAAAATAATTTTGAATTCACATCTTAAAAATCCCTCCTATACCAGTTTTGGATAAAATCGGGAGATGTAAGATTTCCGGTCCGTCATATTGAATCTGCCAAATTGAATTTTTTAAAAATAATGTTACATCCTAATCTATACCTTTAAAACCCCCCTATACAAATTTTGGATAAAATCGAGAGATGTAAAATTTTTATCCGTCATATTGATTTTTTAAAAATATTTCTAGATTCAGTGTTCGGGTGACCCCGAAAACGCCCCCTTAAGAATTTAGGAGAAAATCGAACAAAATTAATTGTTTTGTCCGCCATATTGTCAGTGTTATCTTGGATTTTACAGAACAAACTGCGGCCAAAATAATATGGGACCACCCCAGCAAGTTCCTGAACATAATGCAAAATATTGCATATCATTGGATGCTGCCATTCCGTAGAAATCAAAATATATCGATTTAAGCGAACTTTGTTATATCCGATACTGCTTGGTTTAGGGAGTAGAAGAGTTTTAAGAAAATATTGATTTTTCCCAAATTTCTTGCAAACCTGGCAACTGAGCAATGATTTTTGATGTGTAGTCTAACACTATAATATGACGTTTTCGAGGGGTATAGCGATTGGCTACAAAGTTAAAGTGACGTCCCTTGTAAAAGTCGCTTCTGTTTTTTTTGTCATCAACGTGACAACCTAGATATTTCTATCGTATAACCGCACATATCAGGAAACTTTTTTATCTGTTGAAAAATTTTCATTGGATGAGCGGTTTTGCCAGGAAAAAAATATTTTCAATTACATGCATACTTCAATTTGCCGTAATAATAAAACAATTTTTAAAATAAATGTAGGAAGTACATGTATGTATTTTAAAAATATTAAAAAAAACAATCAAAAAGAAAGCATTAATTAAGCAAATCAGTAAAATGATCGCTATTTTGCTGAATACACATATTAACACTTTAAAAAATGAAATTTGTTTTGCAAAAATTTAAATAAATATTTTCATTTATTCTGTCTGGAACCACAACAGGACCAATAAGGTAGCAATCAATAATATCTGCTTCCAAATTTATTTTAAAATTATGCTGATGGTGAGCAACTTTAATGGCATATGGATTTTGATCCGCATAAACATGTTCTAGGTGCAAGTTAGTGACTCCAGATCTTGTAAAGCACCCTTCGGCAATAAACAAAATTTTTCTACCAAAATTTGGATTACGAATTCTTTTGTTTCGAATAAATTCACAAAAAAAAGTTGATGCTGGTAGCCGTTACTATGTGGTAGTTAATCATCTTCGGGAAATGTTTAAAAGGAACTACTATGTTCTATACCACTAAATTTATTAAGAAAACAGTGACTGCAGTTTCAACTCACGGAGTCATGGCTTTGTGAGTTGAAACTGCATTCACTGTTTTCTTAATAAATTTAGTGGTATAAAACATAGTAGTTCCTTTTAAACATTTCCCGAAAATTCACAAAATGTAAGGGGCATGAGGGGTAAAATTTTCTGAACCTTTTGGACGTGATATGGATATAACAACTGTTCTTTTAAAATATTACTTACAATAGGTTTAAGGATATTTAATTAGCGTTCTAAACGGCGGGCACTAACACTTGGTTCTTCTTCAACTCTTCAAAATTTCCTCGACTATTCGAGTCGTTTAAATATTATTTTACCTTCAGTTTTTTTTTTCAAAACTGCTACTTTTGGTATTCGGCGGTTAGGAAATCTCTCCATGTAAACCCTAATATTTCGACGCCCATTTCCTTTACAAAATCCATTCATCAGGAGCATGTCAACTTTCTCGGAGTACGTGTAGTTTAGAATGTTCTTCTTACTTTAGTTAAATTCTTAGAAAGTGATGGCAATTTGTTACTAGTCAATTTATTAAATGCCATAGAATAAATTCACTCAAATAATTGGTATATGCCTGTAACTGAAAATATTTTTTTTCCTGGCGAAACCGCTCATACAATCAAATTTTTCAAGAGGCAAAAAAGCTTCCAAAATCATGCAGTTATTCGATAGAAATATCTAGGTTGTCATAACGTTGATGACATAAAAAATCAGAAACGATGTTCATGAGTGACGTCATTTTTATAACACTTGTATTATTTTATAGCCGGTCCTTATGTCACTAGAAAACTTCATAATATAGACCGATCATCAAAAATTATTAAATTCAGTTACCACGTTTTCAAGAAATTTGGGAAATATCAATAATTTTTTTTATAACTTTGACATCTTTTACCGCTTATACAAAACAGTACGGATATAACTAAGTTGACTTAAATCGACCTGTTTTGACGTCAAGAGTCTATTATCAAACGTTATACACATAATTTTCTGATATCCTGTATAAAAAGAACGGTCGAATTTCGAAAATTTTAGGGATAAACAAATCTAAAAACTGACTTTCGAAAGTACTCTTTATATTAATTGACCTGTTTTATGTCTTTGAATTTTGTTTATCAGTAAAATTTGCTTTTTAACTGAAAAGTTCAGTGACTAAATTGGATTAAACAAAATATTTGTACAAAGCTGTTTTTGTATTTAGAAAGTTTCGAAGTTATAAATATCTTCTTAAGAATGTTTGTTTAACTTAGTTTTTTAAATATTTTTTTATTCTTTGCATTATATTGAAAAAAACATTTAAAAGACGCTACTTTAATTAAAATTTTTTCGTTTGCCTTTGTTTAAAAACTGTTATTATAAATTTATTCACCTTTGTGTCAAGAAATGTGCATACTGATTAAGATGACCTTATGTACTCGCCTTAAGTCCTTTTATAAAAGTAAAAAATTTTATAATTTTAAATATAGCGTTCTGACAAATATATAAGAATTATATGGTTCTTGTCGAGATATACACATTTAATCGAAAATAATATCTGGTTCTCAGCGGCATTCTTGTAAATTTGGGGCGTCCCGCAAGTTTGGTTAACGAGAGGGACATCTCAGACTCATTTTGGCTGCAATAATTTTAGTCAAAATCCAAGGTAGCACTTACAATATAACGGACAACAAAATTAATATTGTCTAATTTTCTCCAAAATTGTGCAGAGAGGGCCCCGTGTCTCTTTTTTCAATTAAATATGGAGGATCTAATTAATATATTGGATTAAAAATTTTGGTTTCCCAGGTTTTATCCAGAGTTGACTTTGATAGTTTTTGTTAGCGTAAGAATTAAAAATTATTTTCCTAAACTTCAATATGGCGGATCTATTATGGCTTAAAAAAATTTAATCTTTTCTTCTTCTCTTCTTTCCCAAACCATATTTGTCTCTTCCCGGACATAGGTCTCTAATTCCAAGTCTCCATATTTTGTGCCACATTTATCCATTCTTTGCTTGCTACTTGTCCGATATCGTCTACCCATCATTTTTGGGGTGTCCTATACTTTCTTTTTGTTTGTCTAGGACTGTTAATTTATATGTTCATCTGTTTGTGGGTAGTCTAGCAAAATGGCCTGCCCATCTCCACTTCATCCTTATTGTCTCTTCTATTATATCTATAATTTTTGTTTTTTTTCCTATTTCTTCATTTCGTATTTTATCTCATAATTAAACACCAAGCATGGATCGGTCTGTGATGTACTAAGTTGTTAGGCAAATGCTTCTGTGGGGCCTATTGTTTCTAATCCGTACCTTCTACACTGACAGAACGCAACTATTATAAATTCTGGTTTTTAAGTTGATCGGGACGACTGAGTTGTGTTTAAGAATGTGCTTCAGTTTACCAAACGCTGGTTACGACACCAGTTGCCTGGTAACATCTGCGTGTCTATTTATTGGTGATTATTTTTGTTTCGTTATAATTGATTTACAAACCCATCATTTAACGCATGTAACATATCATTCAGTTTGTTGATGTTACTGGCTATTACAACTATATCGTCCACGCGTCTAAGATGACTTAATATGGTCTCATCAATGCTCATTTCCCTTTTTGCCGTTTCAATTCTTTGAAAAAACCCTCGAGAATCATTGAAAACAACAGGAAAGATGGTATCCCCCTGACGTACTTCCCTTTTTAGTGGCATTTTATTGGTAGTATTTGTTTCATTCATTCTGATATGGTCAATCATACTAAATTTCTGTCTAAAGCCCGTCTGTTCAACAGGCTGATAAAAATATAATTTTCGGTTAGTCGATTTGTTATTATTTTTGTGAACAGTAGTGATTTCTTCTTTTCTTAAAGACCTGTTGGTCTGCATATCTTCAGAAATGTCAGATACGTCTTCGGATGTGACTCTTTTTTGGTCTTTATATTTTAGATGGATATAAGTTGGTGTAAAATATTTCGATAACTTTGATAATACCTTTCTTGTTTTAAACTGGGATGTTCTTCTTTTCGTCTCGTATTTTCTTGATTTTTGTTTTCCCTTCGTAGCTGGGAACGTAATCCGTTTATGTTACGTTTGTCTTTTATTGTTTCTTCTATCAATTTTGAATTGTAACATCTTTTAGAATTTCTTCTTTTACTGGGTTGTTTAGTTCCTTAAAGTTTTCCAAGTTATATCTGTTCTATTTCTTTTGTCTTCTAATAGCTGTATGGTCGTCGAACAGCCTCGAGATTTTGTGAGTGTGCGTCAAAATATTTTCTTGGTTAAACTAGTTATTGTATCGATGATTTTTTTACCAACACGGTATTCCTTTCTTTTAGCTTTAGAATTTCTCCGGTTGGGTAGAGATGTTTTTTAATAAGTTTTCTTCTCTCTGTTTTAAAACTAATTTTAATTTTTGATCTAATTATGGTCGCTTTCGGTATAGAATTTCTGTAAATCAGACCACATCCTTGCGTAACGTTTCCTACTTGGACAATTATATAATCAATTTAATTTGATTATGTTGTTTGGACTTCGCTGGATCCATTTACGATGTTTTGGTTTTTTGAAGAATGTATTTAGATAGGATACCTATATAAGACGAAATGTTTCAGAGACGTTTTAGAAAATTTTCATGCAGAGATCTAAACGTTCCAGGAAGGTTGCACTGAAACGTTTCAGAAATGACGATATGACACAGAAATAAATGTTTCTGAAAGGATTCCAAAACAGTTTCGACAATATTGCATGAAAGCTTAATGAATTATTATAATAAACGTTTCCTGAAATTTTTATGGAATATTTTTTAAGAAATATTTTAATCAACTATAATGCGAGCTACTTAATACTTCTGGAAAAGTTGACGCAAGTTTTTAGAAACGTTTCCAGAAACGTTTCATGAAATGTTTCAAAACCTGAACACTTCGTGAAATATTTCATAATTGTTCCGTCAATTTAAAAAGAAAGATTTCGCGAAATATTTTTGAAACATTCTATATATTTTAAGTTTATATTTAGAAAAAACCATCTGAAAAAACCTTATAAGTACAGGGATGCTTTGTTCTAGTTAGGAATCAAAAGCACTACTTCAAATTGCAAGAAACTACCAGAAAAGGGGGACGCTTTTCTCATTGGTAGTGTATTACCATCTGTAGACCGGTTTCGGACATATTGCTTGTTGTCAGTACAAATATTTTAAACAACTTATATGAAACTAAACAAAAAGCTCAATACAAACGGCACCATCTCTCGGAATTTCACGCAATTTGAACAAAAAAATCTTTTGTGAGATCTATTTAAATAACAAATGATGAATAGAAATATTTCTGAAAAGGTTTATGATACGGTTCATGAAACTTTTCTCGAAATGTTTAGGAAATGATTTTGAAATCTTTTCCGCCGACTATATGTTGCACTCGTAAAGGCTGTCAAGAATCACTGCGAAAATATTTCGAAAAGGTTTCTTGAAATCTTTTGAAAGTTAGTTCCTGAAACGCTATAGGAAACGATTCATGGAATATTTCCTAAATATTTCCGAAACATATCTTGATTCGTTCTTAAATTCATTATTAGTAAATATTTCGCAAAGGTTTTAAAATGTTTCATTAAACGTTTCTGAAAAGGCTTATGATACGTTTCATGAAACTTATCTCGACACGTTTAGGGAACCATTTGAAATTGCTGAAAAATACCACGAAAATATTTTGAAAATGTTTCTTGAAAGCTTTCGGAAGATGGTTTGTATAGCGTTTCAAGAAACCATTCATATTCCCTAATTATTGCCGAAACATATCCTGACTCGTTTTTAAATTTATCATAAAACTTTTCAATAAATCTTTCGCAAAGGTTTCGAAGACATTTCTCGAAATATTTCTGAAAAGGTTTATGATACGTTTCAAGACTTTCGAAACATTTATGGAACGATTTGGAAATCTTTTTTGCTGCCTATTTGTCGCACTCATAAAAGCTGCTCAGAAACACTGCGAAAATATTTCTTGAAAGCTTTCAGAAGATGGTTTTCAGGAAACGATTCATGGAATGTTTCTTAAAAATTCCCGAAACATATCTACACTCGTGTTTAAATTCGTTACGAAACTTATTAGTAAATATTTCGCAAATGTTTCAAAAACGTTTCTCTAAACATTTCATGTTTTATTTTTGAGCAATTTTATGAAATCTCCAATGAAATATTGTCTCAATGTTTCCGTAATATTTCACGAAACACTATATTTTACCGTTTTGGGTTTATTTCATGAAATGTTACAGGAAGTTTTCATAAAGATTTCACTGAAACCTTTCATGGAAATATTTTATACACATTATTGAAGTGTTTACGAAATATTTTTGACAATGTTCATAGAAACATTGTACTAAAATCTTTGTAGAAACATTTCATCTTATGTGAGTAGGTACTCCTTGTTGATGTAATTCATTAGACTTTCTCCTCTTCATTTTTGTTGCTCAGTCCAAAGTATCCAGTGTGTATCTCCTTCCTTCCTTTGACTATCTTTTGAGTTGAAATCTCCTGTGACTCTTTTTCGCTTGCTTAGCTTCAGTATGGTGTTCTAAATATTGTACATTGTTTATACGGCCTTCACGGATTCCTCCGTGTGATATGCATTAGCAGTGGTTATATCCACGCTAGGCTGTTGTAGTGCTGAAATCACATTCAGGAAACGTATAACTATATGCAACTCCGTATGTAAAATGAAGTAAAATGCGAAACAGTAAATGCAAACTTCTCTCCAACATATCCTTACTGTGTTAGAGGTTGCACAGTTAAAATAAATTGCTGTAAAACACAGTTTATCCTATTCCACCACCATCGAGATGGTGGCCTACCTGTACCACCATACCGAGAAGAAAGTCAAAACTTACCCTCCCCGCCACAGTGATACGGCAGAGGTACATGTTTCGTCTCTCACTAGACTCATCAGGGTACCGACATGCACCTGGCTGTGTGGATATAACCACTGCTAATGCACCTCACACGGAGGAATCCGTGAAGACCATATAAACATATATATGCCATACGACGAGAGGTCGGCGAAGCCGCGTTTCAGTGTTGCATACTTCCTTCCGATCTGTCCTTTGCACAGCCAGGTGCATGTCGGTACCCTGATGAGTCTAGTGAGAGACGAAACATGTACCTCTGCCGTATCACTGTGGCGGGGAGGGTAAGTTTTGACTTTCTTCTCGGTATGGTGGTACAGGTAGGCCACCATCTCGATGATGGTGGAATAGGATAAATTGTGTTTTACAACAATTTATTTTAACTGTGCAATCTCTAACACAGTAAGGATATGATGGAGAGAAGTTTGCATTTACTGTTTCGCATTTTACTTCATATATATATATATATATATATATATATATATATATATATATATATATATATATATATATATATATATATATATATATATATCACGAAATATATTTTATTGATATTATAATAATTTTTACATGTATGTTTTAATTTGGCAGGGACAGCGGTTCCCCAGAGCTCTCCTACACAAGGCGTCATTGGTTTAACCTTTGTTTGAAAATAGGGTAATTTCTCAAACGACGGATTAACCCGTTTCTCAATACATCAAGCATTAAAGTATTTCTTCGATAGATTTTTTTATTTGCTACTCCTTCACCTTGATCTTGTCCCCTTTGGTCTCGTCCTTGATCATGATATTCGACCATGCGTTGATATGATCTTGACCTTGAAAGCATGCTATCCAAGGTTGTGTTTGAGTTTGCCCTTGATCTTGTTCAAGGTCGCCTTGTCTTTAATGGGATTCATTTTGGGTGTGTGACCTTGAAGTAGTTATTTGTGCATTGTGATAGTGTGGAATGATTTTAAGATGGTTTTGACCTTGCAAATTCTTCTATAAAATTGTGTGGGCTTATTTATATTCATTCAATGTGATATGTCAGATACGGAACTATCTAAAGATAAAATTATAGAGCAAGTCGGCAGTCATTTGTTTATATCAAAGTAATTTAAAAAGTTTGTGGGATTTTGAAGAAAACGATTTAGCGTTTTTTCCTCTCGAATATTTAAAAACTTACGTCGATTCATTGAGTTTACAGCAAATTTGGGATAAACTGCCAGCGCGATATCGGTGTGATAAGGAACTACAGTTAAACCCTGTTACATTCACTATGAACAAATATATCGTCATTATATAGATGAGCCACTACCAGCAATAAAAAAGTGTCGTGAGTGTAAAAATAAGTGAAAAATATGAATTATAATTTGCAAGAGACAATAAAAAAAAAGGGCGATAAGTTCACTGAAACGGCAAGTAATTACTTCAATGATGCAATGAAAAGCCGACCAGAATGGGCGTTGCGCTATTGTGATTTGGTTTTTGGTCGTTTAGCTCTAATAAGGTAATGTTTAAGTTCTGCTAACGACACACTAGGTTTATGGAAGTGGAAAGTTTTGTTTTTCATTATTCTGTGATGCATTTATGAAGAATAAATACTTTGTGAAGATGCCTTTTGCGCACTAAAACTGTTACGTTACTAGGATTGATTTTTGTGTAACATTTAATTTGCTATCTAGTGTAGCATTTTTTAATCAAAATTAAAAGAAAACCTTGGAATATTCCGTTTCTTCCTTTGGACCTATAGTTTGAAAATGCATATCGAATATTTAAATTAAATACAAAGTGAATTTATGTTGTAGTTATTGTTTCAGTAAGAAAAGTTATCCAACAATAATTTTCTTAAAATAAAGAAAATTTTTTTATTTCTATTAATTAATATGAAATATATTTCATTTCAGGTTTTAAAAGAGGCCCAAGATGAATTTTTGTCATATAAGAATTTAGGCTATAGTGTTACTGAGTTAAGCCATCGATCTAATGAATATACAAAAATAAACCAGGATGCTCAAAACCACTTAAGGGAATTGTTGTTAAGTATCATTTTTATATGCTTACTGAATCTCTCAAAATGATTTATTTTACAGTTGTTTACATATAATACATGTATTTTCTAGGACTTAAGTTTTTATTATATTTTTTTAGATCCATTCCAGATAACTACAAAATTATATTTATGCATGGAGGTGGTCAAGGTCTCTTTTCTGCAGTTGCAATGAATTTAATGGCCAAGACTGGGAGAGCCGACTACGCTGTAACAGGTATTTTTTAGAATTAAGTCAAATACATTGACAATATGACCTATTTGAATCATTTTGAACACTCATCTTGTATTATTTTATTAACTCGTTATTGTTAGGAAAAATAACTTACTACTGAGATAATAAGATAAAAATTAAATTATAATAAAAATCCAAATGCGAGTTTCTTTTTATTTAAATATATTTATTCCAGGAATCTGGTCGTATATTGCTGCAAAGGAAGCAGAGAAATATGGACTGGTTAACTTAGTATTTCCGAAGCCGGACAATCCTGGCGATATTCCAGATGAAAAAACTTGGAAGAAAAATCCAAAAGCTTCGTATCTTTATTACTGCGATAATGAAACTATTGAAGGTAAGCAAGAAATCTCGCTAGAGCGCTATTTTTTTTTATTTCGTTCTAGTTTCTCATGACAAAAACTATTATGCCATGATAGAAACAACTCACCGTGCTTTGCCTAATAATGTGTGGCAACATTTTTTACTTGTTGCCTATATATATTCTCTTTTTAGAAAAAAAGGAAAGGATATATACAAACAGTTTACTTCCTGCAAATATATTTCTGGTTCTCTCTCTATATACATTTCGACTATCTTATGGTCTCGTCAGTGGAGCTGTATCGAACCGAGAGAAACATTCGCAGGAAACAATTATCTATAGTATAAATTCCGAGACATCTCAGCAGGTTATTAAACTTTCCGACTTATCGATGTCAGACTGAAAAGTATCGCCAGTCGAATGACATATATAAATTCATTGGAGTAGTGCTAAACTTAAAAATTAAGATTTCAGTTAGAAATAAATAAATCTATTTTCTGCCGTGTTTAAATAGCTGTCTATATAGATTCTTCTTTCAAGCAAAAAAGTAAAGAATATATATATATATATATATATATATATATATATATATATATATATATATATATATATATATATACTTATACAAATATATGTATTTGCAGGAAATAAACTGTTTGTATATATTTTTTCCTTTTTCTGCTTGAAAGGCGGCAACTATTTAAAGCAGAAAATAGATTTATTAATTCCTTACTGAAATTTTCATTTTTAAATTTTTTTGCTTGTGTGCCAAATTTGAAAATTGTTTATTGTGTAGTGTGTATTAAGAAATGATTTGCCACAAAAAAAATTAGTATTTCGAGAATGGAATATTATAGTGTCATAACAGTTTTATCAAGGATTTGAACGCTCCAAAAATATTCAAGAACGAATGATTGCTATATATGCAGACGAGGTGCTTTCATATTTGAAAGTAAAATAAAATCTTCCCCCTCCTTCAACTTCATCTTGTCCCCTTTGGTCTCGCCCTTGACCATGATATTCGACCTTGCGTTGATATGATCTTGACCCTGAAAAAATATTGTTCAAGGTCGGGTGTGACCTTGCCCTTGGTCTTGTCCAAGGTCGCCTTGTCTTTACTGAAAGTCGTCTTGGGCGTGTGACCTTGAAGTAGTTATTTGTGCATTGTGATAGTGTGGGATGATCTTGAGATGGTTTTGACCTTCTATAAAATTGTGTGAGCTTATTTATATTCATTCAATGTGAAATATCAGATACGGAACGATCTAAAGATAAAATTGTAGAGCAAGTCGGTAGAGTCATTTGTTTATATTAAGTAATTTAAAAAGTTTGTGTGATTTTGAAGAAAACGATCTAGTATTTTTTCCTCTCGAATATTTAAAAACTTATGTCGATTCATTGAGTTTACATCAAATTTGGGATAAGCTGCCAGCGCGATATCGGTGTGATAAGGAACTACAGTTGAACTTACTCTGTTACATTCACTATGAACAAATAAAGTATCGTGAGTGTAAAAATAAGTGAAAAATATGAATAGTAATTTGCAGGAGACAAAAAAAAATTGGGCTATAAGTTCACTGAAACGGCAAGTAATTACTTCATTGATGCAATGAAAAGTCGACCAGAATGGGTGTTGCGCTATTGTGATTTGGCTTTTGAATATGAAAAGTCTATCAATGTACGCATATGAAATGTAAGATTCGCAGGCTAAGGATTTTAGTACATTTTTTAAGTATATGGACCATGCTGAAATGTGTATTTTAGCAAGTATAGTTTGTAAGGATTTTTTAATAAATAAAGACGAACAAATTTTGTTAAATAAGTTGAGAAATTTAGGTTTAAACGATTATGTTACATGTATAAAAGAACAACAGAAAAATGTCAATCAATAAAGTAAATAAAATATAGTTATTTGTTTTATTATCCTAGAAGTGCTCCTTATACCATTTTAAACGCGTGAAGTCATTTGACCTTGAAGGCTCCCCCCACTATTTTTACTGTTTTTGCCGTTAAGCTATCCCCACCATTGTTATAATTCGACCTTGAAAATTCGCTATAAAGGTTAATGGGAAAAGAAGTGACTTCAAACTGTCGCAGATATTAGTGGCATAAGCATCAAATATTGTGTTCGTGTAGTGTTCTGAAAGTACCGAAATGATTGTGGGGAAAGTGTATAAAATTGTAAAAATGTTTTCAATGACTATACGATTTGGTAAAACTCTTCTAGTGGCTTTACTTGATGACGGTGATAATAGCACATTCGAGACTTTTTTGCCAAAATGTGTGGCTGAAACACTACTAGACGATATTGTAAATATTATGAGTAAAACCAAAGGTAAATACACTAGAACTTATTTGGGGCAAGGTACTAGAGTTTTTGGAAACAATATTCGAACATTATTACGTTTGGCTTATTGGAGTAAATTGTATGTAATATTTGAAAAAAAGGATGTGATTAAATTTAAAAAATAGTTGCACATGTCAGAATACTTACGCGTGTTCATTATTTCTGTTAAAGATGTCGCCTGATGCGACGACCGTCAACGAATGTGTAGATAGATACATATTTTGGGAAGAGAATTAAGAAATATACTCACGAGATGTTAGATAGTGCAAATGATCGGCCGCATATTGAGGTAACCAAAGATCAATATAAGAAACAGATCTGGGATGCAATCAAATTTATGGCTAGGACTCACTTGTGCGACAAATTTTTATATGGTTCCATAGACATGGATACATTTTGTGCTGAAATGGTTGAAGAAGAGTTAAAAGAATACCTCGTGAATATTCTACATTTACCTGATGAGCTTGCTGCAAAATATGAATTGGTTCCCGCAACATCAACAGCCCAAGATGTTGACGATCGAAATAGTGTCGGATGAGATAGCATTTCGAACAACGAAAATGAGGACAGAAAATAAATTTTTTATAATTTTGGTATTTGTACAATTAAACAACTGTAAATAATTATTTGTTAAAATCATAGTTTTGTTTTATTTATTTTATAAATATATCAACCCAGTAGATAATAGTCAGTGTTTCTTTTTCTCAGTTGAAATATTTAGTATAAGCAGAGCAAATAAAAATAAAATAGTTTAGTTAAGATTAAAAATGAGTGGAGGAAACAACACAATTGATAAATTTTGTCATCAGAAATGTAATAAAAAAATTATATATTACCTGGGCCACTAGATATTGGTTTTAAATTACAGCGGATGGGCAGCATGATATGGGTAGAAAATCGATAACCAACTTAGGTGAACGTAAAGATGATGACAATGGTGTGACTATTCCGGCTCCGGGTCTTTCATCTTGTTGAGATCCATCAGTATACCACCAGGATCCAGTTTTCGGCAGATTTTGTTCTCCCTCCAAATCCTCTTTACTTGGCAGAATTATCTCCAAGAGGTTGGGTTTTAAAAGCGGTGTCATGTAATTTGTCCGCCTGCGGAATGATGAACACCCCTCCACCGCGCTTTCCCAGGCACCTGAGTAGCCTCCCGTTCCAATTCCAAGATGTCCTAGGCAACTGAGATGATAAACAGTCTTCAGCGCCTCTTTCTCTATGTATAAGTGAAGAGAAAGCAGGTTCACTAGGACATCAAAAGCCCTGGTAGGAACAGTTCTCATCACACTCAATATTCCCACACAAGCCATTCTCTGAACTTTGTCAAGTTTTTTTTGTCAAGTTGAAGAATGTGTGTGCGCTTTGTTGTACTATGCCACCATACAATAGCGTCGTACGTTATCATGGGGCGGATCACCAGAGTGTATATCCAAAATATCACTTTAGGCGACAGTCCCCATGTACACCCAAAGGCTCGTTTTTAAGCCCAGAAAGCACATATGGCTTTCTTGGTTCGAGCCTCAATATGATCATTCCAGTTCAGTCGTGAGTCCAGAATTACTCCCAGGTATTTAACTGTCCCCTTAAATTGAAGAGTCCTGTCCACCAATGTAATTGTGAGATATCTTCCCATTTTTCTCTTTTTTGTAAAGAGTACCACCTCGGCCTTGTCCGGGTTTATTCCGAGCCCTTCCCCGTAGCACCATGTTCCGCGATCCGGAGGGCCCGCATCATTGGCCCCTCCAGGTCCCGGATATCACGACCAGGGTACAAAATGACCAGGTCATCAGCATAGGCCTGTGTATGCAAACCGGCACCATTCAGTTCACTCAACAGGCTGTCCACCACAAGGCTCCATAGCATAGCAAAAGCGATAGCACTCCTGCCTGTGGACAGCCCCTACTTGACAGTGCTTTAATAGTTACATTGTTAAGCTCACCATATATTACTCTCTTAGTTAACATTACTCTGATCCATGCAAATACTGCCGGTTCCGAGCATCGTCGTTGTAGAGCATTGCATATCGAATCATGAGACATGTTGTCGAATGCCCCCTCGATATCGATAAAGGTACCTAAGGCAGATCGTCCACACAACAAATGACAAAGGATGTTAGGGATATTGCAGCATTATTTCTTCTTTAATGTGTCGATTCACCAACCTTTCCAGTGTTTTTAACAAGAAACTGGTCAGGCTGATAGGGCGGAAAGACTTAGGATTTATTTAGTCTGTTCTTCCTACCTTGGGAATAAAGACTACTTTTGTTTCCCTTCACACCATCGGTATGTATCCCACGATCAAACATGAGCGGAATAGTTTTACCAAGTGGCTTATTATAATATCGGAGAAATTTTGTAGTAAAGCAGGAAATATACCATCCCTACCAGGTGACTTGAAAGGGGCAAAAGTTTCCATCGACCATTTCACCCTTTCATATGTCACTATTATTTTAACTAACTTGTAGTCATGATATTTAAGGGGAGTCTTTGTTCTTTAGATTCGCCCTCATGTCGATTTGACTCTGGAAAGTGCACTCTTAGCAGCTCCCCTAGTGTTCCCTTTTCTGACGTGGTTTGACCTTCTTCAGGAAGAGGCAGTGCTCCAGTCCGGGCACCAGGACTTCTAGATAGTAGTTTGCAGAGGCGGGATGCTGATGGCGTACTTTCTATGCTCTCGCAATATTTCTTCCACATGTTCCTCTGTGAGTCCCTTATTTGCTTCTTGTATTCTCTCTGGGCAGTTTTATATCTTTCCCAGCATATTTCAATTCAGTATTTTAGCGCTTTTTTAAAAAGCTTTCGAACATTTTTTCTCTCAGAGCATTAGTCACTTTTCTGTTTCTGATTTCAGTGATTGTCACATATTGAGGAGCTCCATGTATCAACGAGTTAATGACGAATTGTTTTTGAGAAGGATGATGGTGAGATATTGATTTATATGTGTTAGTTTTCTATACATATAATGTCCTAATCTGCCATTATCTTTTCTTTGTATTAGTGCATCGAGAAAGGGAAGACACTCCTTGATTCAGTTTCCATAATAAATTTAATGCTAGAGTGTTGTTGGTTTAGATGAAATTATGGAGGTTGTCTGCGCCATGTGGCCAAACTGCGAATGTATCATCTATATATCTGCACCCAGATTTAGGTTTTAGAGGAGCAGACGACCAGGCGTTTTCTTTGAAAGCTTGCATGAAGATGTTCGCTACTATGGGTAATAGCGGAGATCCCATGGCGGCTCCCGAAGACTGCTCGTGGAAATTTCCTGAATCATTTAAACCAATAACACCCTAGCATAAAATTCACTATGGAAACTGAATCAAGGGGTGCTCTTCCCTTTCTCGATGTAGTGGTACAAAGGAAAGATCAGGACATTCTGTGTATAGAAAACCACATAAAAATCGATATCCCAGTGCAATGTCACACCATCATCCTTCTCAAAAACAATCTGTCATTTACTCGTTGGTAATAGAGCTCTTTCAATAAGCGACGAACAATTACTGAAATCAGAAACAGAAAGAGTGACCAATGCTCTGAGAGGCAGCAGATGTCGCGCTGAAAATATTAGACGTTCTATTAATAAACATAGAAATTCAACTACTCAACAAAAGGTCATAAATGTATCACCTATGGACTGTGTTGTCTTGCTTTACATATACGGAACCACCGGCACCTTACTCTTATTGTAAAGTATATGTTGGTGAAACAGGACGGCCAATATTAATTAGGCTTAAGGAACATGAAAGAAGTATTAAAAATAAACAAATTGTACAATCTACAGTAGCTAAACACCAGGATTGCACAGGTCACACCTTAAATGTAAAAGAAACTAAGATGCTAGCATCAGTGTCTGGTTTCTTTAAATGTAAGATTAGAGAATCAATCGTATTTCAATCAATTTGTAAACATTCAAATAATATTAAGAGAGATACAGGTGGCAATGGATTTTAACGTATATCAAGGTTCGCTGAGCATCGGTCTGTTGCTCCTCGATGGCCATTCAGTGTTCTAATCTCGTGGAGTAAAGATCTCTGAAGGTGCATCGTGCGGACGTAGGCTAAACGTCGGATTCCAACATAATATACGGTCTAAATCCAAGAATGATGATCGTCAAGACGATAAATTGATAGTAAAATAACAAATTTTGATTACACAATTCCATGATTCAAAATAAAGATATATTTTAAAGCAGCCATTGTAAATCACAGCTACCCGCGCGGAAACAACTCATGCGCGCTGCCCAGCGTACCCTTAAATGGATATATCTTAGCAAAAAATGGGTTAAGCATGTTTAGCAACGTTTGTTTGAAGGTTGTAGGCAATGTTGAAGAATGGCTAAAATGTGGTCGGACTTGCATTGTCTTTATTTTTATTTTTACGACTTTTCGATTAGGTTGTATCTCTAATCGTTATCAAGTATAAACTGAATGTTTTGTCTTAAGACTACGAGCTTATATAGGAACTGTGTCTATTGAAGCGCAACGTTTCGCTTCACTGTACACACCTCAATGATTTGATGTTACAAAGTAGTAGTTGCCAAAGATTAGGTATCTCAACACTCAGTTTACTGAAATTTTCATTATTGGTTTTAATGTATGCTGTTTCTATAAATTTTCTTTTTTTCATATTGGGTTCCATATATATTGCCGCAGCCTCAGACCATTTTATATGGTGTTGTTTATCCCAGGAGTGTTCTGCAATAGCTGATCTCGATGTTCTTCTGGATGAAGCTACAAAACGTTACGAAGAAATCAAAGCTGAAACTTTGTCAGATGATCATGAGCCAATTTTCAATAAAATAGAAAATATATTTAACAAATTGAAAGAAAATATTGCGAAGAAACACCAAAATAAACTAGAGAAACTAAAATCACATCAACAACCGACTCCACCTGAAACAACTTCAAGAAAAACCATCATAAACTTATCTTCAAGAATACTTTCAACAGCAGAAAAACAACTACTAAGCAAGGGGCTTAATTTCGCAGTAACATCAAAAAGCATTCCCGTTTTAGATATCATAAGCTCTGTAGAATCTATACAAGTAGACGAAAATCATTCCGACGTGTTTAGGTGGAAAATAAAATCAACTTTGGAAGACAAGAAAAATCCAGTTCAGCCTTAAAAGAACTTCGTAAGGATGACTTTATAAAGATTTTACCAGCGGACAAGGGAAATGCAACAGTGATTATGGACATCGTAACGTAGGACCAAAAAATCGGGGATATTCTGGAAAAAAGAAAATATAGACAATAAGCTCGTGACCCCACAAAATCCATAGAGTCAAAAATCTACAGAACACTCAGGAAATACCAAAACAATATAACTGACAACCTACGATCGGCGCTCACACCGCACTATAGTAAGCCACCACATCTTCTCGGATTTCCAAAAATTCATAAAACGAACATACCATTGAGGCCAATAATCAGCTCCAGAGGATCCCCAACAAATGCACTGGCGAAGTTTCTCTTAAAAATCACACAACCTTTAGAAGGTAAAACAAACACATATGTTAAAAATTCTACACATTTCGTGAACATTATTAGTAGCATCAATCTAGAGCCAGACGATTGACTAATAAGCTTTAATGTGGAAAGTCTGTATACTAATGTACTATTAGGGGAATCACTAGACATAATGAAAACTAGACTTTCAAATGATACTACTTTATCAGATCGAACCACGTTACCACTGGACGGGGTGATGGACCTTTTGGAGTGTTGCTTGCGTAGTGCTTACTTTCAAGTAAAGGACAAGTTCTACGCTCAGGACGACGGGCTTCCGATGGGTTCTTCACTCTCTCCAGTCGTCGCCAATATATGTATGGAATGGTTCGAAACTGATGCCACAGAAACGGCAACAGTAAAACCGAAAGTCTGCTTGAGATATGTCGATGATACTTTCATCGTATGAAAGGGCAATGATCAAGAACTTAATGATTTCCTGAAACATCTGAATACCATTCGACCTACAATTAAGTTTACCATGGAAAAAGAGATAAATGATCAATTACCCTTCCTAGCTGTCATAGTGAACTGTTGAAATGAAACTATTAAAACTTCAGTATACAGAAAGCCAACACATACTGGACAATATCTTAATCAGAGTTCTAATCATTTTGTTGTAACGAAACGAGGAATTATTCGCAACCTCTATAATCGCGCTATATCTATATGCAATAATGCCGAATCATTGGAAAAGAGGTAGCAAATATTAAATCCGATTTACAACAGAATGGTTACCCTTTAAAACTATTTGACGATGTTATAAATAATTTTGGAACAACGAACACTGGACAGCAAGAAACACATTCCTTCTTCACAATTCCGTACATTAAGGGAACGTCGGAGAAAATAAGACGAATTGCCAGTAGTTATAATATAAAAACAGCCTTTAAATCAGGATATACCCTTAGAGCTCATTTAACAAAAATAAAACCTAAAACTACCGATAAGAAAGAATGTGTTTACAAAGTTTCATGTGATTGTGGTCAAATTTATATTGGAGAAACCAAACGACCGCTATAAGTTAGAATTAAGAAACATAAAACTTATACACAAAAAGGGGAAACATCGAAATCAGGTATTGCAGAACATTCCTGGGATAAACAATACCACATAAACTGGTCTGAGGCTGCGGCAATATATATGGAACCCAATATGAAAAAAAGAAAATTTATAGAAGCAGCATACATTAAAAACAATAATGGAATCTTCAGTAAACCGAGTGTTGAGATACCTAATCTTTGGCAACTACTACTTTGTAACATCAAATCATTGAGGTGTGTACAGTGAAGCGAAACGTTGCGCTTCAATAGACACAGTTCCTATATAAGCTCAAATTATCTGACCATTTGACGAAAAAAACAAGTTCTACATTCGGACACGGCAGGAAAAAAGATATCGAAAATACTCACTTGATTCTGTGGATCTAAAAGAGCCACGAAGACCCCCCTGGCTGCCAGATTAATCAAATGGTCATCTACTTTTACTTAATGAAGTTTTAATATCGACCAAATATATCGGAGATAACCGAGATTTGTATTATTTTGCATTTTAAGTTGCATTTTTCATGATCTTAGCATATTAATTAATGTAATAAATATCAAAAATATTTTACTTTTTTATCTACAATTATTCGGTATGATTTTTATCGTTTTTTAGGTATTGAGTTTCCTTTTGTTCCCGATGCTCAAGGAATACCAGTAGTAGCTGATATGTCTTCAAGTATTATGACGAAAAAAATTGACGTTTCTAAGGTAAGCCGCTGCGTTTATATTACGCTTTTTAAGCATTTCAAAACCTCAGTGCAATTTCAGAAAATCCTTTCATGTATACATATACCATGTAAAACATAGGATTTTCCGTAAACAAAACTGTAATGGCCCAAAACCTAATTTCTAGGACCGTCACAATCCAAATAGTAATATTTTCTATATTAACCTGTGGGAGGCGACGTGTAACAAAAAGAGGGTGGGGGCGTAAAAAAATAAAAAATAGTTTAGTCAGAACTTTAAAAAAACTGTCGAAGGAGGGGCGCAATTAGAACTGGTATGGCGACTCGAATCGCAAATAATGGGTGGGGAAATGCTATTATATACGATAAAAAAATTTTGAGCCATAGTAGATTATATAGGGTGTACGGGAAAATGTGCGAAATCTCCCGGATATGTAAACAATACGTGAAGAGAATACTACAAGTTTATATAAACTTTTTTCGTATAGGCCTCCTTGTCGGAAATATGAGCTCCCAAAGAGCTGCAATGCAACCAAGTTTTTTACCCATAATTATTGAACTACCAGGTATATTTTATTTTTCTTTTTAAATGATGTATATCAGGTAAGACCCTTAAAATTACTATCCAAGAAACTGTTGTGAATTACTCACAGCAGCTGGGACGGACTAGCTGTGAGACTCATGACCCCATTTTTTTTACTCCTTTTATGATAAGAACTTTGGACAACGTTTTTTATATACCTTTAACTAATGACTGAAAGTTAAGTACTCCTCATTAATGTCGCAAATCCTAACCGTTTTCGAAAAAACGTCATTTTATTTACACTGTTAGTCCCCTAATTTCTGTCGGGTTGAATATGAAAAAGAGGAATGTTCTCCTGTTCCCATAGTTTCAATAAAAGTTAAACTAACTGCCTAGTTAAAAACTTTGTAAGAGGGTTCAACATGGGCTTCGTGAAGTGTGATACACATGCGGGCACGACGAATTGAGTACTGCTGCACTCGCCACATTAACTCAGCATTGTTCCTTATTGGATCATGTGATTCTCCGTAGAAGTTCCTACCTACTATCGATCTGAGAGAAATATACCAAGGTTTTGAGGTGTTCCTACAGGTAAAATTCCAACAGTCGAGATATCGAAAAGGCCAATCAATAGGCCCTCTTCTACCGATCCAAAGATTTGGATAGACTTTATTTAAGTGCTTCCGTACACCAACGCTGAAATGTTAATGATGTGAAACAATAGTTTCATCAGCCCATACATGTGAGTTGTGTAAATTCATGATACCATTTTTGGTAACCCCTGTTTCATCCGTGAAGAGAATAGTGCTGAAGTTTACATTATTTCGTTGCTGATCTAATAGCCAGTTTGAAAACTACATTCTTCAGGAATCAGTTCATGCACTTGGTTCAAATAATATGAATATAACACCTGTTCTTGAAGAACTTCATATACTATTGTTTTCGACTTATTAAACTGTGCTGATAATTTTCGAATGCTCGTTGAAGGAGTGCCATCTACAGCATTTAAAATATTTTCGTCTAATTGAGGCATACGTACTGTTCTTCCTCGACCAGCATCAGTACTTCTTTTACCAAAATTTTATAATTTTATAAAGAAATTTAATAATATTACCTTATTAAATGGACTCGCCTACCATTCTCCCTCAGACGTTGGTCAACTCGTTGAAATGTTTTCTGATCTGGAAAATTTCGATTAGGATATCTGTCGTGAAAAAACTTTCTGGTTTCCAAAGCATTGCAAGATGCAAAACCATACATTAGATGTATATCTATGTACTCAATAAACGTGTATTCCATATTTCGAATTATTTCACCACGAAATCCAAAAATCAGTAAATTAATATCCAAGTAAAGAAACAATCTGTCAGAGATGTGAAAGTTGACAAGTTCTAGAATACAGGATATTTATTTCTTTCGTACGTACAACGTTTGCAACAATAATATTTTGTTTTTGGTGCCGATAAAATAAAACGCACATTTTTTGCGAACTCAGATCTAACTGCAATTCACAAAATTAGACGTTTTTAACTAAAGAGGTAAATTCCAATTTTGGTTCGAATTTTTTTTATTATAAGGTTGAACATTTGATAGGAATAAAGATGTATCTTTTATCAAAATACGCCAAATACATGATTATGTTATTTAACTTTTTATTGAAACTATGGGGATAGGGGAAAATTCCTCTTTTTCATATTCAACTCGACAGAAGTTAGGGGACTTACAGTGAAAATAAAATGACGTTTTTTCGAAAACGGTTAGGATTAGCGACATGAATGAAGAGTACCTAATTTTTAGTCAATAGTTAAAGGTACGTAAAAAACGTTTTCTAAAGTTCTTATCATACAGGGCGTAAAAAATGGGGTCATGTGTGTCACAGCTAGTCCGTCCCTGCAGCTGTGAGAAATTCGCAACACTTTCTTGGAAAGTAATTTGGAGGATCTTACCTGGTATACATCATGTTAAAAAATTCAAATATACCTAGTGATTCAATAATTTAATGTAAAAAAGACGATTCCATTGCAGCTCTTTGGGGGTCCATATCTCCGTACGAAAAAAGTTTATATATGTACTTATAGTATTCCTTTCACGTGTTTATTTTATATCCGGGAGATATCCCACAGTTTTCCGGACACCCTGTATAGATATTCAAGAAATATTGGCTTTTTATATGCTTCTTCTGTTCAAGTTGTATTTCTGAATTCACATGTATTTAATTAAATGATGATATTTAAAACAACTTTCTTGGTTTTGGACTAACATAGTTATTCAGGTACCAGATAATTTGATTTAATGTAGATCCTTTTCTAAAGACAGACAAGTTTGCTTTCAGTTTGTAACCTCCCTTTACTCTCTATCTGACCAGTAACATTTTTTTTTGCTAAATAATGAATTTCATTTCATTGCTATCGAATTATCATTCAGCTCTTTACTGATAATAAGACATGTAGATGTGTAATGAGTTGTCTTCTAAACACAGTCTAGTAGTTGAGGTTGATTCCTGATCGGGTGTAGCCTAAGTTGCATAATTCATAGCGAACAAGATAGCCATTTCCTATATCATTTATTAAAATTAAATCAGTAGCATCAACTCTCTCCTCACTCTCCTACTGTCTCATTTCACCTGTCAAACTTAAGTCGGTCTGTCGGTACCGATATGCTTCCTAAGTTTTGAAGTTGTAATTAAAAAATAAAAATAACTTGAGTATTATTACACTAGTGAAAGTAGAGAAAGTTGTAATCTTTATTGCCTAGGAAATATTATTTATCACTACAGTATCTAAATTACCCAGACATTTTAACATTTGAGATATTGCTTTTAATAAAATTATTTTTTTGCTTTTTTTGTCGCTTAGAGAAAGAAGTTCGCTCGTCTGTTAGGAGTCACGTTCGTTCCACTTAAAATGATAATAAAAATAGATTCAGACAGTTCTTAAGTAAGTAATTTACTCTGCAAAGCTTTTTGTTAAGTCTATAAGATGAATAACAAAAATGTTTGTTCTGTAGTCGGAAGTTTCTTCATTTGGCTTAGGAAAAAATTATTTACATTATTTATATACATTTTTATTTATATAGCTGATTTTCTTGCAGAACAAACATGGCAACCCAGAAATCAATATTTTTTGGTTATATACTAATATTAGTTTTCATTCATTTTTATTATCTTACATGGCCTCTATGTTTTAGTTTGGTGTAATTTTCGCAGCAGTTCAAAAAAATTTAGGTACTGCTGGTCTTGGAATTGTAATTATTAGAGAAGATTTATTGGGATATACAGTGGATATGTGCCCTTCGATTTTAAATTTTGGTAATGTTGTAAGAGCTGATTCAATTTTAAATACACCGCCTATATTTTCGTAAGTATATCTAGAATATTTCGTATATGATTATATATATATTATATATATATATATATATATATATATATATATATATATATATATATATATATATATATATATAAAGAGGAGTTAACGTCCGTGTGATTTTAAAGTAAAGTAAGAAATTCTCGGGTATGCGGACTAAAAAAGTTGATAAATTTTATTCTCATGCTAAAAAGTGCGAAGATCTCCAAAGCACATGGAAAAAGTCCGGGTCCGAAAAATGAGACTCGTCTGGCCATTGCATTCGGTACTTAGTCCGTATAGCTGAGAATTTCTTATTTTATTTTAAAATTACACGGACGTTAACTTTTCTTTTTATTTTTATATTTGTTGGCTTAAAACATACCATAACAGCTCTCTTAGGGAGATCGTTGGTGCGATACTGAACTTCAACTGTGGAATTCATGGTTAGTTTGGTTGCCGATGCCGAATAATGCGACCTCTATCCTTGGAGTGGCAAGTTCGTGGATCGAGTGTTTGATATATCTCTTTTTTAATTTACCGTCGCGCCACCACATGGCGGTTTTATACAATATTTGTTGATTTGTGATATTATTATGTTATTGAGTGAGCCATCGAGATGTCGCTACCGTGTGTTATTTACTATTTTTCAACCGTGAAATCTGGTTATAGGACACAGATACGAGATGATGGTTTGTACCGAATGCAATGGCTTGACGAGTCCCATACTAGGACGAAACAGGGCTGTCGTCATTTTTCGAACCCGAAGCTTTTCCATGTTTTTTGGAGATCTCCGCACTTTTTAGCATAAGAATAATATTTATTAACTTTCTTAGTCCGCATAGCCGAGAATTTCTCATTTAGCAAACGTACAACTATATGCAACTCCGTGTGTGAATGAAGTAAAATGCGTACAGTGAATGCAAAAAAGATCGATTTAAGCCAACTTATTTATATACGTTACTGTTTCGTTTAAGGGGTAGAAAAAGTCAAAGTTTTAAGAAAATATGGATTTTTTTCTAAATTTCTTGAAACTTGGTAACTGAATTTAATGACTTTTTGTATGTAGTGTAACACGATAATATGAAATTTTCTAGTGGTATAGCGACCGGCTATAAAGTATTCTAGGTAAAAGTGACTTCACTTGTAAACATCCCTTCTGATTTCTTTATGTCAGCAACGTTATAACAACCTAGATATTTCTGTCATATAATGACATGTATTTGGAAGCCTTTTTGTATCTTGAAAATTTTTCATTGGATGAACAGTGTCGCCAGGAAAAAAAACATGATAATTATATTCGTACACAAGTTAAGTGTAATAATAAAAAATACTATAAAATAATTTTTCGAGTCACTTTGTTGCTATGACATTTAATCATTTGACTATTGACAAATTGTCATCACTCTGTAAGAAGTTGACTAAAGTAAGATGGACATTTTAAATTTCTAAGCCTATTTTACTATTAAACATGGAAAACTACACGCACTCCGAGAGGTTGACATGATCCTGGTGTATGGGTTTTGCGAAGGGAATGGATGTCGAAGTATTAGAATTTACATGGGGAGATTTCCTAACCACCGAATACCAAACCATCAAACATTTGCCAATATTGAGCGTCATCTTCGAGAAACGAGTAGCTTTAAGAAAAAAATTTGAAGGTAAGGGGCGTATTCGAGCAACTACAATAGTCGAAAAATAAGTGGAAATTTTGGAAAGAGTTGAAGAAGAACCAAGTGATGTCCCTAAAATTATTGTGACATCCATATCTCTCCCAAAAGTTTTAGGACCCTTTATCGATTGACCCCCAGTGCGCCTCACGTTTTGTGAGTGTATTCGAAACAAAAGAATTCGTTATCCAAAATTTGTTGGAAAAATTTTGTTTACTCACAAGGTGTGCTTTATAAGACTTGGAGTCACCAACCTGCATCACGAACAGGTTTATGCGGATGTAAATTCATATGCCATTAAACTTGCATACTATTAGCATTACTTTAAAATAAATGTTTAGCAGGTATTATTAATCGGTATTAATGTGTTGTTATTGTACGAGATTTTGAGCAGTTTCGAGATAATTGTTTAAAATTCGATAAATTGGATCAAGCACAGTACTATACCCTTCCAATTCTATCCTTTGATTATACGTTGCGTATGACTCAGATAGAGATAGATTAGAGCTCTTAACTGATATAGATATGATACATTTTTTTAAGAAAGATATACGCGGCGGCATAAGCTCTTGTATAGAAAGAAAGCACATTGCTAATAATATTTACCAGATAATGATCCAACAAAATCATCTTCATTTATAACATATCTTGATGCTACAAATCTATATGGTCATAGTGTGTCATAAACATTGCCATATGGTGGTTTTTAATGGTTAGCAAAACGTGAAATAATTAATTTAAATATTATGGCTGTTGATGATGATAGTTTACATGGCTACGTCTGAAGCGGATGTGCATTGTCCGACTGACTTGCATGATTCATATTCCGATCTTCTCTTTCTAGTGGAAAATATCATACCATCACAGAAACCGCAAACTTGCCGAAATTAATCCCTAATTTACAAGATAAAAAAATATATTGTGACTAATCAACTTTGAAATAAGCCGTAGCCAATGGCCTAATGGTAATGCTAACTCACCGAGTATTACCGTTTAATCAATCAAAGTGGCTAAAAACGTATATTGATTTCAATACCAATTTACTTAAGAAAGCCACAACAAAATTTGCAAAAGACAATTTTGAATTTAAAAACAACGCGATTTTTTGCAAAACTATGGAAAATCGAAAATATATAAAATTACTGACTCATTGGGGAAACAGTGTAGGCAAAACTGGAGCTAGAGCATTAATGGCCTGCCGCAATTTTAATAGTATTTCGATATTTACTAAAAACTTTGTTGCGCTACGTACGAAAAAAGTTAAAATAGTATACAATAAACCAATTTATATCGGATTTTCCAAATTAGATATATTAAAGACTGTAATATACGATTTTTATTATAATTTTATTAAATTCAAGTTTGGCGATGATGTTTCGTAACTTTATACCGATACTGACTCGCTTATATTAAAAGTGTATACAGAAAATTTTATTTCAGACTATATCACAAAACTCCGAAAAATTTGACACATCAAATTACCCCGAAATAAATAATTTCAACATAATTAAAAGTAATTCTGTTGTTGGTAGAAAGAAAGATGAGTTCTCTGGTAATAAGTTTTTGTGGTACCGGCCAGAAGGCTTATTATGTAAAGTCCATTAATAATGAATTAAAAAAGCTAAAGGTGTCAAAAAATCTGTTATCGAGAAAGATCTTCATCAGGAAGACTACCAAAGAATCGTTAAACGGGATCGTTTGATATTAAGAAAGATGAAAACATTTAGAAGTGAATTACATAACTTTTATACCAATATAATAATAGAATCATCACATAGCGATGATAAACCTTATGTAATTCCGAACTCAACCAAAACTCTACCTTGGGGATTTCTACAAAACCGGAAGAAAATTTGGTCAATTTAGTAATTGGATTGGAATCATTTTTAAGTCAGAACAACATTAATAAATAAAGCTAGTCTTGTATTTAAAAAAAAACATGTATTCATTTTTGGATTGATTTTTATTCAACCTTTATTTTAAAATTATAAATATAGTGTTATAGTGAAACATAATAAACGGCAAAGTTATTGTTGAAAACTTGTTCTTGCTCCTCTAGACACTATCATCCAATTCTTCTTTTCTATTTTTCTAAATTGTATTAACAGTACATTAAATGCATAGGTCGAAAAGTAAATTTTCTACGTTTTAGAATTAAGTTGGTCACGTATTTCGTTTTTTCTGATTTCATATAATGCAATTACATCATCTATGTATTCTTTAAGTTCTTGAAAGTTTCAATTAATTTTTTGCATACGTAACCTTCAAGTCGGTTTTTGAATGCATCTTTAATAACAATTCCCGAGTCATGCACAGCTTTCTCCGTATCTTGCACAAACTGAGAAAGGTTATAACTTCATGTGACCCTCCTTCAAGAAGTTTCGGTAAGTAGCACAATGTTTTGCTTTCCGTATCGTAATTTCCATCAAGTTTAAATCCTATTCTTAAAGGTCCGTGAATAATCTTAAAATCCTTAAATTTTCTTTTGCGACTGATCAATAGTGTTTACTTCTGACATTGTTATTGGAGGCTGATTTGAAACCATTACATTTCATCCTAATATATGCTTCTATTTTATTAATAAACAGACTATGCAGAAAACATGGATTACAAAACATATTTTAGGTGATGTTTAATAAATAAATACACACACATGGATTTACTTTACCATTGTTTTATTATTAAGAAATGAAAATATAACAAAACTAAAAAAAAAAAACTAAACAAATAAGTTAATTTCTTCTGCTTAAGTATGCTTCTTGTATCACCCAATTTCTTCCCTTGATGAAGCATTCAGTAATGTCCTTGCCTTTGTAGTGATGTGGTCCCCAATAGGCACATTGTACAATTTTGTCTCCGAGGTCAATGTAGTTGAAATTGTGTATGAGTTCATTTCTCCAGCAGATACCTAGTTTTTACAACGACGACCAGTTAAAAAAAGCTCTGGGTATATGCCTGTATGTTTCGACTGCTTCACAAGGTTGTTCATTACTTGGTAACATGATGTTTGAATATTTTGTAATTTTTCAAGCGCTGTGTTATATTGTTGTGTTACCTTTTAAAACAACTTTGTCAGGACAAAAATCCTTGAAAATTACAACCTCCAAAACGACCCTGGCATTGACGGGTACGTTCGTCTTGACCTTGTCTGTGTGCGTGTGGTGGGGGAATGGACACAAAAGCAGATTAGCAGACGCGAGCTCCTCACAGTTCGTTAGAACAGTTCAGTATGCAAGTTAAAGTTATCAAGATGTCTTCCGGACAGCAAAGTGCAGCATCACTCTTCGATGCTCTCAATTTAACCAGTAAATCTCAGCAAGAGAAGTTACTTAACATGCCGGACATCGAAGTGATAACTCCAGGAGTATTCGAGGTCTGGCACAGGGAGCAAGAAAAAGGGGAAGCGGATAAGGCTCTCAACGATGGGCAGCATGAAAAATTGGTGCAGTCAACGGCGTACGTCTTTAACTGTTGAACAAAAGGGGAAGGACTCAAAAATTAAAATTATTAGCAATGTTGTCATAAGGAAGACTTCGGATCAACGAAGTCTACCACCTACCCAACCTTCGTCGAAATTAAAAAAGCTAGTAACCCTACCGAAAACAAAAGCCGTTGATTAGGAGACGCTTTATTCGACGGGTAAGGGTGAGGTGACAATGAAAAAGAAGTTTTCCTTTAATTGTTTAAATACGCCAATCAACGTGCCTTGTTCAAAGTCAAGGTCTCATCCAATAATGTACAAATAAGTCTTCTCAAGGTCAAGGAGGCCACACGGGTTCAAGTTGAAAGGCATGGTCATGTAGAAGTAGCCAAGGTCAAGATCTAGAGTTTTGGGATAAAACAATCTGGTATTGTTCACTACTGACGTTGTCAGCGCCGGTAGTTGAAACATTTTTATTTTAGAGGTATTTTTCTCCATAGTTCAACTAGTAATTTAAGTAGAGAGAAACTACGTAGGAAATGTCAAATTGGTGATTATTGTTTAATTATATTCATAAAATTTCATGCAGATGATATTTTTTATGCGTTTTAGGAGAATTGAAAATTAGAGCACTACATTTTAAAATATTTATTATCTAAACAGCAAGATGCCGCAGGCTTGGGAACCTATTTAATTCAATTTAATTAGGTTCTAATAGTTCCCCTAATTTTGTATAATATGCTTTAGGGTTGATTAAATTTGGCCATAATAGCATTCATAACTGGAAAATTAAATAAGGATTAAAGTATATTTCTTTTTAGAAAAGAGTATGAATACCAAATTAATTAGAAAAAAATTCTATGAAAGTACTGTATATATTTTCAAAAATTAATTTTTATATAGATTACCTTTTGTTCTACCCTGCTCTATTGTTTTAAATAATAATATCGGAAAATTTAGCGTTTGAATTTTTTAATTTTTCAGAACAACTTTATTCAGCTTAAAAATATTTGGATGTAAAATATGCCATTTACCTGGCTCGGTCGCAAATGTAATTTTTTTATTATTAAGTTATAGAACAAGTTATATGTAATAAAATATAAGTACAAAATATGTTTAATTGGGGCAAACTATTGTGTATGGGCCAACACTGAGAAAATAACGAGAAAAGTAAACAGGCCGACAAAATTAGACCAACTTTCTAAACCAGAAATAAGACTGTACTTTTCCGCAAGTTTTTGACACCCTAAATCCAAATCCGGAACTCGAATTGCTTCAGCACGTTAGATTTTCGAAATAATTTCACTTAAATCTGCAAAAAACGACATTTTATGGCATATTTAGGTTATTTTTTAATACTAGGTGATGTTTCTTTACAAAACCCAATACGCGTGTTAAAGTACTACTTTTACCCTTTAAAATCGTTTTGCTGTGGCCAAGATAGTTTTTTTCTTGCTGTTTTTTTGCAGTTTTATATTAAATTATCTCGATAACCTGACGCATTGAAACAATTGGAATTCCGGATTTGGATTTAGCGCCTTAAAAGCCTTCGAAAAAGTATAGTCCGATTTCTGGTTAAAAATTTTGGCGGCCTGTGTTATAGACTAAAACTTAATTTCTATCTGCTTTTATGAATTAGAGTGGCTAATAATATAATTTGGTGGTGTTCATTTTTTCAAACCAATTTTCTCGTTAGAATATCTTTTTAACAACTTAAAAGTGACGTCTTGTGTTAGTTAGTTCTTGAACATATCTAGATTTCAGTTTTTGGAAACAGACTTCTGTCAGAATAATCAATTAACCTAAACCGTTATCTAAATAACTTTTTTGTTGCAAATACAACTTTTATAAAATTTTGAAATGAAATGTTAACGTTAAAATTATTTCTTTTTATTCGCCTAATTTTATTTTCTTCTTTCAAAATGTATAAACAGTTTTATTAATTTTTATCATTTTCATACAGTGCTACAACATAGCAATAACTACTAATAACCTTTTATTATTTTTCCCTATGGTTGTATGTAGCAACAGTTCACTTATTTCATTTATTTTTGTCATGAAGTGCCGTTCACTGTCTAGGCTGACAAAGAGTTTGTCTTTATATCGACTATAACATGAACTAGTTATTCTTGGGTCCATATTTGATATAGGGATGTTTCCGCTATTATTTGCTATTATTTTAAAATACTTGCTTGTTTAAAGGTAATTACTATTATCTATATGAAAAGTAGTGGATACTTATGATTAATCTATATATAATTAAATATACTAGTAAAAAAGAAAGCCTGGTCTCATTACTATTGAGCATAAAAATGGGGAACCAAGTTTACAGCATATATCTCACACTTTCGTTCATATATATCTTGTAAGTATCTATATTGTAAGTTAAATAACCGTATATTGCTTGACAGTGTATACACATACATATAAAATAAATACTGATAATGGCCTGTAAAACCAACAACATGAAACAGCAATATTAAAGTCGCATAATTCCATCTCCTGTCCCCAAAGTCCTTTATGTGCATTCGCTAAATGCTCTTATTTTATTGGTTATTTTGAACAACTTGGAGCATGGTTATATTTACATATTTTTCTCAGAAAGTAGAATACTTTCAAATTTTTATCAAATGTTGTGTTTTCGTGATGTACAATAAACTTTTAATAAAAGGTCGTTTCTATATTTAAAACATGATTATAAGATAATAAACGTTACTATAACCTAACATTTTGTTTAGGAAATCTATAGACATAAAAGTTGAATGCAGATCCCATAGAAGCAAACAGACTCACGTCTAAAAAGATACAGAGCGTTTTCGACATGGAGTGCCTCTTTTTCTAATGGCGGAGCCAAGTACGATACTCCAAACATCATTGAATAGCCCTGTCACTTGGCCGCCATTACAAAAAGATATACTACTAATCGAAAACGCTCTGTATCTTCTTAAGCGTGATCCAACTTGCTTCTATAGGATTCGCAGTCGATATGGTTAACTTTTACTTCTATGAGAAAATCCGGGGTGCTAAAACTATTTAAAATGACACAAGGTCCGCTTTTTGTATTGGTCACAGACATTTTGAAGACATCAGTAGCGCCTTTTTGTTTCTTAGTTGCGCACCAAAGACCTTGAAAACCAGAAGATGTACATATGGAATTTGTCCTTTAGTGTTGGGATCAAAGATTGTCCAACATGTTCAGTATTATATGTATGCGCCAGCTACTAGTTTTATTGATAGATATAATAACGGTAGGTTGAATTAAGTCTCTAATAATTATCCCCAATATTTTATACAATACTATTTTTTCATACTTATGTCGCAGTTTTTTGGTACATTATGTAATCAGGAGAAATATGTTATGCATTTTATATTTTCTTATTTCTTTCGACAGTTTTTGCTTATTTTTTGTTAATAATGTACCATTTATTTTACCGCGTTATCAAAGTTCCATTCCTTCATGAAAACTTAATTCCTTCATTGAGATGATACACAAAGAAGTCCGGAAGTGAACCACTGTTTTAGTAAAGTTACGCCTTTCCACTTTTTATATTCGATACGTAAATTCCAACATAGCGAAACCGCGCCTCTTTAATATAGAAATTGGAAAATTTGAGATTATGTCAAGTAATTCCTTTTAATAATAGACATAAGAGCAATTAATAGTATTTAATATAGACTGCGGATCCTACAGAAGAAATTTGGCTTATTCTTAGAAAGAGATAGAGCATATTCCATGAGTAGTCAGGTGGTCAGGTGGCAGAGGTATCCAATGACGTTTGGAGTATCGTGCTTAGCTCTGCCGTTAGAAAGAGAGGTACTGGAAAATTTGGGGTTATATCAGTTAATTAATTTAAACAGATATAACTGAAGTAAGATAAAACTGAGAGTAGAGCGTAAGCGGCTCGATACTGTGGTAGGGGCCTAAATCTATTTACTTTTCTGTAAAAAATACCTACTGTATCGATAAAATATAAAAACATGTGCTATGTTCAAATTCATTTAACTTAGTTTCTTGATGTCTAGTGCAAAACGTTTTAATTCGGGGAACAGTAGTAATCGACTATAATAGCTTATTTTATAATAAATTATAGGTCTCTGGATAAAAAAAGTTTAATGCTTCTACTCATCTCTAGTGGAAAAATATGGCTGCTCTAAATACCTTCAGTTGTTTCTTCTAAGGGTTATTATATACAAATTGCTCGACTTGGTGGGGAACTACTATACCCAAGGTTAAAAACCGTTTTAAGTACACTGTAAAAAAACTTTACATTCATTTTAAGGTAAAATGCTGGAAGCAAATTTAATAAACCGTTTATTAAATGCATTTAATGTTAATGCATTAAATTTAATAATTTTTTCGTTAAATCTAATGTACATTATACATTAAATTACAGATATTTTATTAAAATTTAAGGTAACATTCAATTAAATTTGTGTTTTAAAGTTTTAATTATAAAGTACGCGTAACTCATTTAAGGTACAAAATCATTAAATTAAATTAATGAATGTATATTAAATTTAAGATTATTTTTAACAGTGTATGTTTCGATTTAAAGCAATTTGTACATTTGACGAACTGTGGACGTCTTTTTTCTTACTGTTACTTTTATTATTCTCAAATTCTAATTAACTGTATAATTACGTAATTTATTATATTATCAGAAAAGATGACTAATATTATTAAAAGTGACAGTTTAAACTAAAAATGGCTTAATGGAACTTATAAACATAGGATAAAAATTTGTTACAAAAATTATATCAACTGATGAGTATTTGGTGTGTATCTTACAAAATACTTTGACTGATTTGTTACAATCGCTATCCAACGCACAATCTTTTTTAAGGCAACATAAGATAATGTGTAACCTTGGCTGAATGCATCATCCATAAAATTTATCTAAGCAGTTTGTAACTGACTATAAAACATAGGTCGGTAACAGAACTCTGCAAGTGCCTTCGTCTCTACTTTTGTAAATTGAAATAATTCAGCAAACTGTGCAAACTTAGATAAACCGTGCAATGAAAACTTTACGTCTTAGGTTGATGGTGATACTTTTGACACAATTTTTGTCGGCTGGTGTCACTGTTGGCTCGGTGTTACTACTAGTTGAATTTACGGTTGTTGTATTTTTTTAGGGTGTACATTCTGGGAAAAGTTTTACAATGGGTAAAAACTCATGGAGGACTAGAGAAAATGGAGGAGCAATGTAAAAGAAAAAGTAAACTATTATATGATGCAATAAGTAATTCGTCAGGTTTTTATCAAAATAAAATCCTTGTTGAAAATGTGAGAAGTAGAATCAACATTCCTTTTAGAATCAAAGACGGAAATAAAGAACTTGAAGAAAAATTCTTAAAAGAAGCGGAAGACAGGAAGATGTATCAACTTAAGGGTCACAAATTAGTTGGCGGAATAAGAGTTTCATTATATAATTCAATTTCATATGATGATGTTGATAAATTGGTTAATTTTATGAAAGAATTTCAAGAACAAAATAAAAATTAGCAAGGGTGCAGTCCCACGATTCTAAAATTTTTAAGATAAAAGTAATTTTTGTGAGAATTTTTAGAAATTTCCCAGAAGTCAATTAGTTATATACAAATATTCCATCGATAAAGACTTTCAATGTTCTGAAATTAGGAACCATATGAACACGATGAATTTTGACTTTAGGATTTTATTAGTAACCTACTTCGAACTTATACTGCTGGAGGCGTACGCTTTTTACGACGGAGAGAGAGGGGCGAATATAGGGTCATGCTATCTCTCTTGCTTTAGACCGCGGTTGGAGGGCGCGCGTTTCGAAATTATGAAATCGTTCGGAGTTAGAGAGATTGCACGACTTCCTCTTTTTGACCTGTAACGCGCGCAGTGCATTGTTTGCTGCCTCCAGTAGTGTTTGCTCAAAGGTGACATCTATAAACTTTCAAAATATTTTACAACACTGACAATTAAATATTTATTACAAACTAAATATGTACAGCCGGATTCACTTAAACGGTTTCACTTTTAAACCTACTCTATAGTGGCATGAAGATTTGATCTTCTTGTTGGTCAATTCTGTTTTCTTTAAGATATTCTCTTACCGAAGAGTTTTCATAAAATAATGGCCTAAATAAAAGTTGTTGGATTTTGAGGGATAAATTCCAGAGTAACGTCGAATTTAACCTAGAAGGTTATTTCAAGAGTAAGTGTTTTTCTTTTATTGGGAATCTTTTTTTATTTTAGAAATTTTGAAGTCAGAAAAATTGCGCGTTCTATCATGCATATGATTCATAGGTTTCATTTCATTTAGAGGTAATTTCAAAATCAAATGTTTTTAATCTGAGTCTCTATTCAAATAAGCAGGCTTGAGCACCAAAATTATTCAGATGAAAGTTAATGATTATCGAATGTCTGATCCAGCACGTTGGCCATTTGTTCTATGAATAGAACTCTCGAATTTTATAGTAGAAAGAACAGAGATTGATATTAAAGGAGGGCAAAAGGCTGACCTAGACTTTTACTTTTAAAGTCATTTGAAGATCATAGCGTACTAATCATATAAGAACTCCAATTTTTAAATTTACAGTTCATAAAATTCCAGTTTTAGACATCTATTTATGTCATAAGTGAAAATTACCTCCCCAGGTAAATAGTAGGTCAAATTATTCGTACGGAATATTACATTATTCCTCAGATAGAGATTTCTCCTCATATGACTGATGAACTACGAGATTTATTGTTTTGAGTATTACACGTATCAGGATTCATTTAGGTATAAAAAAACTATTCATACCAGTGCCTGCATATAATTGTTAATATAAAAAATCAATGCCCAGGACCCACGGCGTAGACATAGCAAGATGGATTTTCAGGCCTCATTTCGGCCCAGCCGTTAAATGCAAGGCCTTGAATAATCCTGTCAATGAAGGCAAGACTCGAATAAAATAGCTTACTCATGGGGTAGATTTTACAATACAAATTATAGTTAAAGTTTTTGGAATTGGTAAGAGGAATAGATGTCTCTTAAAAATATATAAATTCCATTTTTGCTGGGTTGGTAATAAATAAAAGCTTTTTTTTTTATTTTGTATATTTACAGCACATCTAGTTGCCATGCAAAATAGATCTTCTAGTAACTTAGTTTGGTTTTGCTTATAACATTATCATAATTTATATTACATAAGTCAACAAATAAACGCAATATAGGAATATTAGAAATAAGAACCTAGTTACAGAGCTTTGAAATACGTGAGAAAAATAGATGTATTCCAAAAATAAATAAAAATATCTATAAGTGCTGGTTCAGTAATGAAAGAAAATGATTTTTTTATGCATGTTTTATTAAAGTTTAAAAACGACTTGCCTTATTGCTGCTCTTGTCAGTTAAAGACTCTGTTGTCAATTTAAAACGGTTTTAAGTTTAGACCATGTTAGAGAATTTGGGGGTTGAAGTTTAAAACTTAATTGGCTTGTTATTTTATTTGTCAGTTGAAACCTCTTATTGTCAATTTTCAAGGGAAAGTTCTCAGATGTCTACCTCCTAATTGCTCCATTCTGTGGTATGTGTTTATCTCGTGAATTGCGTTTCTAGCGGATGAAAACTACCCTGAAGTTAATCCTCAAAGATATTTTTTTAGTTATTTCGTGTAAAATCACTTGCAAATTATTTGATTTACGAAAAGGATTTTAAACACGTAATTTACTCAGCAAACCGTTTTTTTTGCTATGAACTGTGGATGTTCTCTTCATCCCCTAAAAATGGAATTGGTGGCTTAAAAAATATGTATTGGGTGTTTTTAGGCGTACTCCACCATTTTGTAGAGTGAAACAAATCAGAAAAGAACCCCTGAGACCGTTCTCCCACTAAATCTTTCAAATCAGAAAAAATGGATTCACCTCCATGCTACATTGGAGACATGAATTTCGCTGAACCTCAGTTATGCGATTTTGGATGCTTGGGTTTATAGCACATTGAAATGAAATGAAATAATATTTTCATTTTTTAATTACAGATAAGAATAAACCACAAAGTTCGAAGACATTTCCGAAAATATTATTTAAATTAATACGAAATTAAATATTTAAATTCAAATTCGAAACATGCTTTATTGTCAAAAGAGTACAAACTGCTAGCCGATAAAACTATATGTCAGGATACATTACAAGTAGAGTCTATAAAATACAAAAGTAAAAGCAGTGAATAATGCAAACAAACCATACATAAACTGTAAAAGAAAAAAATATATGCAACAGCGTAAAATACAGAAAGCAGAGAACGATAGTCGAATGAATATATTACAAAATATTCGCTTATATTAAAATCTTCAAACTACTCCTCAACTTTATGTATTAGTAAGTCCTATCTAAAAGTTTTTTTTTGATATATTTTAAAGTCTGCCTGGTATTGGTCTTTCTGAATTAGGCTCTTATATTTTTTAAATATGACACAAATTCTCACCAAAATACAGAAACATGGCAAAGTTATAATCCTCTCCAGCAGAAATACAGGTCGACAAGACTCTCGATATTCCATGTCATACATAAAATGTATTGCTCTTTTCTATATCATCAACAATGAATTAAATAAATACAAGCTACATAAATAGTGACAACTATCCGATTCCATGCAAAGGTCGAAGCAAAAAGGTCAAAAATAAATCTCTAAAAACTGATTCAATATAAAATTCTCATTAAAAAATTTCCTTAATGTATAGGTATAGATCATTTTTTAGATATTGTAAGGTATTGCACAAATTTTTTAACCTTTGCATGATAGATTCATCTCTACCTTTTCTACGGATACAGTTGGAAGTGGGCCGTTCCAGTGCTCTCTAAACTTCAGAGACTGGCCTATCTGTGCATCATGGGAACTGTGAGAAATACCTCGATAACCACAATGTAAACCATACTAAACCTCTCCCTTGATATAATATTCAAGGCTAAGGCGAGGGCAAAGACATGAAGGCTGGAACAAAACGAGGTCTAGTGGACTGGTCTTACTCAAAGGCATGATGATGAACTTATTGTTGGAAATGAGTATTGACACAATGCTTTGACAGGTCCTATACCATTCAGACTGGAAGGCAGCATCTGATCGATCAATAAGTTAGTCAGAAAACCTCGTTTGGTTTACAGATAGGTCTAAAATTGACCAAGGTACTGGAGTCGATGGAGAGATGGAGCTAAACTGAGGCACTGGGGCAGCACACCAAGGTATTCCTTGTAGAACCATTCTCATTTTCTCCGACTGGCAGGCATGTGATTAGATAACCTCAAAACAGACCTGGGATTATTTTTAAAAGCTTATCGCTTTGACAAAACACAACAAAGTTACTCTTGCGTGGGTACCAGGTAATGAAAAATAGACCAATTTCTAAGATAAGGGTGTGCTACTATATTTGTTGGACCGGAGCTAGAATTTGTCATTACCAAGGCTGGAATTCGTGTATAGTTATTTTCGTAGTTAAAACAACAACACCGAATATTTCTCATCTAACAGCAAGTTTCAGTTAAGTATCTTATACCCTAAACATTTATGTAATGGTTAAAGTTCTGCTGTGGTCTCATAAATTTTATATTATTTGTTTACTGAGTTTAATTTTTTAAAAGTTTAAGAAAAATGATACAGGATGTTCCATTAAAAAATACTGTTGCAACCATAGTGTTTTGAGATAATCTATATAAAATATACCTAATTTTAAGTTTCATGTATTGCAAAAATATAAATCTTTTTCTCACCTTGGTTTTTCTTAGATTTAAAATATAATTAATTTGCTATATACTAATATGGTCATTCATGGTATTTTTAAAGCTTGTTAAAAGACGAATTTAAATTGAGTTTTCAGATTTCTATACCATATAGTTGAGAATTCTAAATATACTTTAGCGAATTTTGTCAAACACAGTTTTATTAAAATTTAATTAATTTAATTTCCCAAATGTACGACTATGATTAATAAAAGAAGCTTCTATTTCAGTATATTTATTGGTAGTAAATATACCAATTCAATTTTTATTTTAATTGTTTTACTTCTTCGGTTCTAGACTAATAAATACTTGTGCCGCTCTAAAGTACATTTATTACGGTGGTCCTTTTAGAATGCTATAAATTACTTTTTATTGATACGTTTTGTACAGAAAATAAAGACGAAAAAACTGTCCTGTCGACTCATATTACTATTAAGTTTTATTAGTAGATATAGGGTTTCAGAGTCATTATATATATGAGATTTAAGATCGTTTTGGGGCCATTATCTGGAAGAAAATATAGCTAGATCGTTAGGGTTTATTTTAAAAAAATATGAAGTTCATTTCCATTGTAAAAAAAATATAAAAAGGAAAAACAACGATACAAAGTCGGTAAAATGATTCGAAAATATTATTTTATTGTCCAAATTAAATACAAACAGTGCAATTTTGTTAGCAAAATGTAAAAAGGGAAAATAAAATAGGTCTAAGTATAATTATTTTTCTCTAAAAGATTTGCAAATTATTTAAAAGGATTTCTTTAGAAAATTTTTTGTTGTCTGCTCATAATAACTCTGTTTCTATTTTTAAAGAATTTTACTTAGTTTCACGCCTGTGCGCAAATCTGGTAATCAATTTTTCATCCACTTTCAGTTATCTGATTGATATGAATTTTAATCTGGTACAGTTTTGATTACAAAATAAAGTACGAAAAAATTAAGTAAAAATTACAAATATTTTCTTGACTATATGGTGAAGGTAAGTACTTATTAAGGGAAATTATAAAAGTTGTATAATGTCATTCATTCTTAAAAAAGAAAGCATGTTTTTCGAAAGTCAAAATGTTTTCCCGATAAAATAGTAAAGAGATTTATATTTAAAATTTGAAAACTGTAAACTCGACTAGTGTTTTTTTTTTTTAAATCTCTGTAATTATCAATTATGAAATAAAATGAGTTAAACCTTATAAGCGGTTTTTCATTAATTTACCATTACACTATTAAGCTTAAATTATGCATACATATAAAAAATACTAGTGAAAATTCAATTTTCCAAATTATGAGAATTTCACGATGACCAGAAAGATGGTAGTGGATTTTTGCAATCACTACTTGGGTTTGGATTACACCTTGAACCTTGGCATCTGATAATGACTAGGAAGGTAGTAGATGTGATGACGACTAGGAAGGTGATATTCTATTTCTATAATTGCTACACAACCCATGTCAAGGGTAGTAATGGGCTAAAAATTGTGTGATACAAGGTAGTTAAAAAGCGTCACTCCACTTAAGATATATAACTCCTTGAAAACTGTCTAGGACTAGGGTGGCTAAAATGCGAGTGTTACATCATCGAAGCACCGGGCACATGGACACATTCCAATAATGATCTTGGTGATGATGGGGTGGAGAATTAATCATATAATTGTCCAATGTTTACTAGAACAAGTTTAAAAAGCGAGACAAAGATATCCAGAAACACTAGCTTCAGAACATGAAGAAGCAAAACGTAAATGGCCGAGCAATCATACCGGCTTTAATTCCTAGCCAAATCAATTTAGGAAATGAATTTATCTAAATTCTTGCACACTGAAAAACAAAAAATAAATTAAAGTAAACAATGTTGAATTTCTTGACCATTTATGCAGTTGAAGTGCAATTATCGAGTCAATTATCCTCATCATAACACAATATATTTGTTTCTCACTTCTTTCTTTATCTTAGAATTACTTAGTTAGAGTTTTTTAAGATTAGCAGGGTATTTCAAAAAATATGAACTAACGTTTGTCTGAATATTCATCATCTTCACATGAAAATTTCCTGTTAGCATGGTTCCGGAATGTTCTCTTTTTTGAAATACAGACTGAAGAAAATTCCAAAAAAATATCATGTTTCTTATTAATTTAAAAACTGATTACAGGTTCATTGTTAGCACATAGGGTAAATAAATTCATATTAGTAAATAATTATTATATCTCAATGATTTTTTTCCATCAAAGGCCTGTATATGGGTAGTACTATTGATGTTATGTTAGAAAAACGTAGTACGCTACTGTTTTTATATAATTTCCATAGAATTTTTAAAAGCGTTTCTTAAAACTAAACAAAATCTTCCTCTTGGTTGTTGGTTATTGACTAAAAATTAAGTACTCTTTATTCATGTCGCTAGTCCTAACCGTTTTCAAAAAAAAGTCATTTTATTTACACTGTTAGTCCCCTATCTTCTGTCGGGTTGAATATGAAAAAGAGGAATTTTTCCCTGTCACCATAGTTTCAGTAAACTAAGAGCTTAGTTAAAAACTTCGTACGAGTATTCAACATGAGCTCCGTGAAGTCTGATACACTCGCGAGCACGACGAATTGAAAACTGCTGTACCGTTACATTAACTCAGCATTGTTCCTTATTTGATCATAATGAAACGTGATTCTTCGAAGTTCTGACCAGAGCGGAATATACTAAGGGTTTGAGGTGTCCTCACAGGTACAAATCAAACGGCGTTAGGTCGGGAGATCGAGGAGGCCAGGCAATGTGTCCTCTTCTAACTATCCAACGGTTTGGATAGACGTTATTCAGGTGAACCCGCACAGCAACGCTGAAATGAAGTGGTTTCCGATCGTGCATGTAGTTCATATTTTGGCTGGTTTCAAATGGTAAGTGCTCTATTAAATCTTGAAAAGCATTCTGAAAGAACTCCATTCAGTCGTGCCGTCGATACAAATGGTCCAATCAAAAAATTGCTAGTGATTCTCGCTCAGACATTAATTGATTGGAACTGATGTTGATGATGCGAGATAATAGTTGCATGAGGATTTTCATCAACTCATATTGTTCCTCACGGCCGGTATTTGAACACACTATATTATTTCATAAGCCTTTTATTCTCAACTTCAATTCTGACACTTGTCAATGGAACTTACTTCTATAACGTCTCAAAGTACACCGTACACGAAAGCCGATATGGACCCTTTATATACTCTTTTGGCCGACACCGGAAGATCCCCTAATTTTCTAGAAGGATTTCCATACTACATGGTGTAATAAAAATAAGAAAAAGGAATAATCCGGCGATTTCTAGACCTTCTATCATAGGCGTCCCATGTTAAAAATAAGGAAATAGAATTCTCTAAAAAGTTCCAGACCTTTTTCTCCCGAGGAAATTAACAAAGATAAAATGAATTAAATAAATTATGAATTCGTAGGAAATAAACCTAAAATCCTACAAACTACACACACAAACTAATACTATGAAATGTAAAACTCTATAAAGTTCGTTATAATACGACACCATTTTTGGTAAACCCTGCGTCATCCGTGAAGAGAATAGTGCTAATGAAGTTTACATTGTTTCGTTGCTGATCCAATAGCCATCATGCAAATTGCATTCTACGAGTAAAATCTTTAGGGTTCAGTTTGCATACTTTTTTCAAATGATATGGATATAACAGCTTTTCTTGAAGAACTTCATATATTATTGTTTTTGACGTATTAAACTGCGCTGATAATTTTCGAGTGTTCGTTGAAGGAATGTCATCTACAGAATCTAAAATATTTTCCTCTAATTGCGGCGTACGCACTGTTCTTCCCCACCTAACATCAGTACTTCTTTTCCCAAAATTTCCTAAAATTATGAAGAAATTAATTAATATTACTTTATTAAATGGAATCACATACCATTCTACCTTAGACGTTGGTAAACTCGTTGAAATGTTTTCTAATCTAGAGGAGTACGATTAGGATATATGTCGTGATATAACTTCATGACTTCCAAAGCATTGCAACTTGCAAGACCATACATCAGATGCATATCTCCATATTCAATAAACGTGTATTGCACATTTCGTATTATTTCACAATTAATTTTACCATATGGACAGAACCTAAAGGACTACTGATGGGTAAACTTTAGACTGAGTGAACTCTAGTATTTTAGGGATAAAAGTAAATTGCTCATTGGTCCTATGGACCAGATTGTAATTGTATAAAAGTACTGTTAGCACTTTTATTTATAATAAAAAAAAAAAAAAAAATTTACCATAAAACCCAAAAATCAGTAAGTTATTATCCAAGTCAAGTATCAATTTGTGAGCGACGTGAAAGTTGACAAGTTCTAAAATGTAGGATATTTATTTCTTTCGTATTTAGCAACGTTTGCAATAACAATAGTTTGTTTTTGGTGCCGATAACCTAGGTCGAACTGCAATTCACAGGATTAGACGTTTTTAACTGTAATTTTAGATCGAATTTTTTTATTAAGAAGATTCAACATTTGATAGGAACAGAGATGTATCTTTTATCGAAATACGCCAAATGCATGATGTAAATAAAATGACGTTTTTTCGAAAACGGTTAGGATTAGCGACATGAATGGAGAGTACTTAATTTTTAGTTAATAGTTAAAGGTATGTAAAAAACGTTGTCCAAAGTTCTTATCATACAGAGCGTAAAAAAATGGGGTCATGAGTGTCACAGATAGTCCGTCCCTGCAGCTGTGAGTAATTCACAACATTTTCTTGGATAGTAATTTGAAGGATCTTACCTGGTATATATCATATTAAAAAAATAGAAATATACTTGGTGGTTGAATAATTATGTGTAAAAAAGTTGATTCCGTTGCAGCTCTTTGGGAACCCATATCTCCGAAGAGGAGGCTTATACGAAAAAAGTTTATATGAACTTGTAATATTCTTTTCATGTGTTTTTTCATGTCCGGGAAATCTCCCACATTTTCCCGGACACGGTGTATAATAAAATCCTATTAAGAAGTCAGTATCAACTTCTAATTTTTTGAAAATTCGCATTCCTACTCAGTAAAAGTTATGTATAAAAGTTCAATCAAAATTTACCTGATGCTTCAGCAAAACACCTGTAAGCAGTTCTTAAATTAATAAGAAATACGGTATTTCGTTTTTTAATTTTAATCCCTTTGTATTTTCAGTTTGAAGTAATTTTTCCTGGGTATCTATTCTCGTTCTTGAGAGAACGATCACTTGATGGAAAGTGGGCGTGGTTCTCACGAAAAAGTATGAAACCGTGTTCTGGGTAGCTTTTCTCGTTCTCGAGAGAACGATCATCTTGATGGAAAGTGGCCGTGGTTCTCACTAAAAAGTAAGAAACTTTATTCTGAATACGTTTTCGTACTTTTTCGTGAGAACCACGCCCACTTTCCATCAAGATGATCGTTCTCTCAAGAACGAGAATAGCTACCCTGATATTTTGGTATGGTGAATCTTCCGATGAGCGTTGGTGTATGTTTTTTGAAACATAGTCAGAATGAGTTTGTAGTAGAACATAAATAATTCTTATATTGTTTAGTGTAAAAATGATAAGTGGTTTAAATAAAAACATTTAACTTATTTTTTTTGACGATATTTTATGATTTGTTCATCAAAGATATATTTTAAAAGCTATGAGTGAACGTAGCGTGTTTCAGTTTTAGGTTTGTTCCTTCATTTTCTAACAAAGTATGGTAAAAAATCTTTCTTTTTACGATGGTGGGAACACTTACGTAAAATTTTTCAAGATTAATGCATTCATACAGATAGACAGTGGTAGCTGGTGTATTAAAAACGTAATGGTAGGATTGTAATTTCAATGGTACATTAAAAACATAGATATGTATAAAACCTTTTATAAACACTGGTGGATGATAAAATAACACTCTTTAAAAATTGAGTTAGTATGAACCACAGCTGCGTATTTTAAATAACTAAACATAAAGAAAGTAGCAAATTTTAAAAATACAGCAGTGTGTGAATTATTTAAAAAAAAAATCCGTACGCCGATCTTTGGCATTAACAAACTCGCTAATGTAAATCGGGTATGCTTTCGATAAAATCCTTTTCTTTAGAAATCATTGCCAGAACAGAAAGTCTTTCTTGGCTCATAGTATTCCGTAAAAACCTTTTTATCAGTTTGAGGGTCGAAAAGCATCGTTCTGCTTCAGCCGATGCCATCGGAATAGTAATTAAAATTTTTGAAAATTTTAGAACTTCACTGAATGTCTCACCTAGTTGGATGTTTTACGAAAGATAGTCATAAAGTACAAGAAGTCTCGAAATTAATCTAAATTCTTCAGTTTCATATAAGACGGTTAGTTCTGTACGGAGTTTCTGTTCGATAAAAAAAGAGTAAATTTTAATCGTATCTTAAAATTCTTGTTCGGAAAAACATGCACTTCATTCAACATACTGGTCCGAAAAAAAAAACTGGCTACTACCAAGTAATATGCAAAGCTAAATCGTTCTTTTGCTTGACAAGTAATTATATCAGAAACTTCTTTTGCTTCCCCAGAAAACTCAGTGGAAGCATCGAGCTTACATCGTTTTGAAGTAGATGGAGATGGCTCAAGGTCCTTTGAGGTAATATTATTTCTTATTTCTGTTAATTTTGATTCAAATGATAATACATTTCTATTTGCGATAACAGCGTCAATTTGCCTTGTTTGAAACTTACCAAATAACCAATCAATTTGAGGCATTATTTCGTAAAATAAGTTTAACCATGAAAGGAAACTCTTGCTTTTGAGAAATTTGACATACCCTGATGATTGGTTTGTGGTACTAACGTTTCTACTGTCTGCTGTCTTTGTATTCGAATGGTACAAACAATTTTAGAATTAAAATTCCATCTAATTGAAGCCGAACGAGGTAAGCGTTTTTTAACAATTTGATCTAGTATTGCGGTTCTTTGAGGACTATTTGAAAAAAAAGAACAAATCACTTTTAAATTGGAAACAAATATGCGAACATTCTTCTTGGCAGATGCTACGTTTAACATTACCAAATGTAATTGATGTGCATAATAATGCACGTAAGCAGCATGTTCAAAAGTTTTTTTATAATTACTTGCACCCCATTCGACGGGCCGCTCATTACTGATGCACCGTCGTATGTTTGCGAAATGAGTTTGTTTTTATTACCTTTGACGTGCTTTTCAAGTTCTTTAAGTATAACATAACACAAAGTTTTCGCCTCATGTTTTAAAGGCATAAAAAAATCCCAAAATCGCTCAACCGGCTTGCCCCGTATGTAGCTGAAGACAATTACTATTTGAAAGATACTTGATATGTCACTAGTTTCGTAAGCTATTATAGACAAATAATCAGCTTCCTTTATTTCTTTAGAAATTTTCTCTTGGCATACAATAAACATTGCTGGTAAAATTTCGTTTAGAATGGTTTTTGACGTACTTTTAAACACCGATGTTTTACCCAAATTTTGTTTCAAGAGCACCGTCTAATTCGGCACTAAAATAAATAAACCTCTAAAAACACCGTGATTAGAAAAAGACGTAGACTCATCATGTCCTCGTAACGCGAGCTCAGAAGCTCCACAGAAACGTACATATTAATAATAATGTTTAAAATGTATCGATTATGGCTCACTTTTTCGTTGTGCAGTTCAATATTTCGTCGATAAGCGCTGCTTAATTGGGCAGCTACGTTGACAGTCCCAAAAAGTGAATATTGCAAAACAATTTTCATATGTTTTGCCCAAAACGTATGGTTTTTAATGCGGTCCCCCGAATGATTTAAGTCGGTAAAACCTACTTTCGTCCAAAAAGTTTCTCCTACAAATAATAAACAAGGAAAACAAAATAGAACATTTTTATTTTCACAACCATAAAGCCACGTATGTTTATTATAAAAGCCTGTATTAAACATCCCAGCAAAAGTCTTTCTTTTTGCTAGATACGAGTTGTTCTATTTTTAAATTCGGAATAGGCCTTCCAAGTTTTTTTATTTCAACCTTATCACTTAATAACTGACCACAAAATGGCTTTGCAATTAAACTCTAAACGGAATTAATTTTTGTTTTTACCAAAACTAATAGACAAATGTAAAAAAAATACGATAGCGTATCGCACAACAAAACACGTATGACTAAGAAATTGACGGGCGAACTATAAAGGTGTTTTCTCGCGGGGTTACCCGGTTTAAATACGTTTAGATCTGTTTTGAAACATATTTGAACTGAGGTTACTATTTCCGATCGTCCGAATACGATAATGACGAAGTGCGTATGCTCACTTATTTGAAAGCATGTCTACGAGGTCTGGCTATTAATAACGAGACTGCTTATGGAAAAGAGTTTTATTTTAGAAATTATTCTACAATTCTCCTTTTCAATGTACTCCCCCCACGCCACACACCTTTCCATTCGTTTCTTCCATTGGTTAAAGCAATGCTGGAAGTCTTCTTTTGTAAGAGCATTTAGGAGCTTCGCCGATTTTCGCTTCACCTCTTCCATCGACTCGAACCGGTTTCCTTTTCGAAAACAGGAAAAAGTCATAGGATGCTAAATCAGGCGACTACGGCGTGTGTTCAATTACTGGAGTGCCTCTAGAGGCTAAATAATGCTTCCCAGATAGCACGTTATAGGCAGGTGCGTTATCCTGGTGAAAGATCCACGACTTGTTTTTTTCACAACTCCGGCTCTCACCAAAATTTTCAAATAGTAAGTTTGGTTTACAGTTTGATTCTCTGGGATCCATTCAGTCACCACGATGCCATTGATGTCGAAAAAAACGATGAGCATGGCTTTAAATTTTGATTTTGACATCCCTGCTTTTTTCATTTTTGGCGATGCAGGAGTTTTCTAGTGCATGGATTGCCGCTTAGTTTCAACATCGTATTGGAATATCCTGGTTTCATCGCAAATGATGATGTGTTCCATCAATTCAGGTTCTTCATCTAACCTCTCAAGAAAATCTGAGCAGATCTGTTGACGGACGAGCTTTTGGTCAGGGATCAAATTTTTTGGGACCAGCACTTCCTTCATGTTTAATTCGTCATGTAAAATTTTTCTGACAGTTTCTTTATCGGCGTTTACAGTCTCAGCAATCATCCGAATGGTCATACGACTCTCTTCACGCACAATTTAATTGATTGTTTGCGGAGTTGAAACAGATACAGGTCGACTTGGACGTTGGTCATCTTCAGTGCTCTCTCGGCCTTCAGAAAACCGTTTACACCATTTGAAAATATGCCCACGAGATAGAGAATTCTCACCAAAGGCCTCTTTCAACAACTTGTAGCACTCAGTCGGAGTTTTTTTTTTAATGTAACAAGAAATTTCACATCGATCCGTTGCTCGTGTTTTTCCTCACACATTGTTATCGGCACGAGAAAAAAACACGTTCGTTTCTAACGTCTATAGAAAAAATACTACCACACCGATAAAAACGTGTTTTCGTACTGGAATAGTAGACACTTCCAGCTATCCAACGCTGCATTCATTTCCCTCTACCCCTCTAGGATGTTTTCTGTGCGCAGTCTTGTTATTTAATAGCCAGACCTCGTATAATTGTTTCAACACAGGTGCAAACAATTTTAATGTGACGTCATTACTTCATCGCTAGAATGCACGATTTTGAAACTCTTTGAACCTGATTGAAATAAATTGGCAGCGAGAAAACAGCTTAAACACAGGTTTGCAAGTCAACTTGCAACCTACATTAATCTTCACGACTTGCAACTCTATATAGGCTCCAATGTATTAGCTTGGATTGCATTAAAATTGCACATCAGCAAAGTGATAACGTTTCTAGGCGTAATACTGTAATACAGACAAATTATTCTTGATATTTAGGCGAAGTAAATTATTTCAATAATTGGCTGCTGTTCACGTATAATCTAGGTAAAAAATTGATTTAAATTTAATCATTAAATTATCAGTAGAAATTAAAAAAAAAATAGTTGTACTCTTATATTTATTAGTATGTTTTATTTTAATTTACAATTTTTTTGGGGTTGTGCAAACCTGCAAATCTAAGGAAAAGCTACCACTGCAGAGAGACGGACTAATTTAGCATTTATACTACCTATTAACGTGATGAAAATAAAGTATATGGTTAAATGATGTAATGTCATATCATTTCGTAAGATGGCTGAAAATGTTTGTCATGACCGTATCTTGGAAAACCATGTGTGTCCTCATTATGACCCTCATAATAATCTAGATTGTATAAAAACATCGATCCACGTAACAGAATCATTTATGTTAGCTTTAAAATTGCTACTGGAAAGTTCTTGAGATCTATAAGCCTTATCCTGTACCTTTATTTCCAGAACTTAATATGGCGAATCTAATATGGCGGTGACCTTTGAAATATCAACTCTTCTTTTATCCAGGGTTATTTTTTATTGTTGAGTATTAATCTGGACTTTAATCAGATTTGTGAAATTCGGTATAACGATTTCGAAATTCCAAAGTCCAACTATTTTTTTGGGCCCTGATTATGAAACTTCTGTTAGATGTATGAAATTCAAAATATATAGAGACCGTATTATGCTCAAATTTTGCAACGGTAGCTCCTAGCCGCTTGAATTCAAAGATAAATATCAAATGAGCAATTTGGTACATGATTCAAAAGATTTTGATATTGAAGTTAATTAACACCTGTTCATGCAAAGGCGCAGGATTAAGCGCAATTTTTCTGACGAAACCAAATTATGCCGTTTTGACGTTATAATTTCTTTTTAAGTAAAGACAATTTTGAGAATGTATAATTTTTCTATTACAGTGAAAATAAGCATACAAAATAAATCTCTTGATACAAGTTGATCTTTATTACCATAAATATCATAAATTTTACACATGTTCTTTTCGTACTACATAAAAATAAATTACATTTAATAGAATTTTCGACCAGCCTGGAACCCATAAGTATCGATCAATCCTGCTGGTCGTATTCTATATCCGATACTATTTGATTTAAGTTAGTATCGAAAAAACCAGGGAAAAATAAATATAACATTTTGATTTTACATTCATGCCCCACAAATTTTTAAAACAAGTTTCCACAGAAATTGGTTGAATATTGGATTTCACATAAGCTATATTGGATACACCATACAATATTCCTTTCGCTATAACATTTTTCACTGAATGCCTCACAGTAACTCTGGATCCAATGTTGAATGAACATTGGTAAAGAAGAATAATAATAGTTTAAAAATAGTAGCCAATTTTTGTTATTTAATAGAATTAGTGTTCTTGTTGACGATCCGATATATCTTTAAATTTGTTGAAGGTGCAAACCACATTCTAATTCTTTTTCGGAATTACTAATCGAAATCAGTAATTAGATATGTATTCTATTTAAAATTTCAATTTCAACATTAATAATATTTAATAATAAAATATTTTTCGCATTCTTTTTAATAATTGAAGTTCTAAATAAAAAAGTATTGTCTTTTTAATTTGACTTTTTTAACAATATACCATTCTTGAGAAACGAAGGTTGTTTGATTGCTAAGTAGAATTTTTTGTTATTGAACATTTTTTACCTTAGGAGAAGGCAGATGTAATGGGAAATTTTCATTCAAAGACACCAAGGAGAAAAAGGATGCATTAGAGTTATTATTATCTATTATAATATTACGAAGTTTTCGCTAATTAATTTTGCGTGAAATTATTATCAAAAGTGTCAGTACCTGGAGTAAATAAATTTTCATATCGCGCTGTTCATTTTTTTTTATTGATTTCTTGAGATAATTCGAATTTTTATATGTAAATGTAGTCATTGAAAAGATAGAATTATGGTGCTTCTAACAAGCATATGATATATAATATAATGAATATATTAACAGTGGCGGATATGTAGATACTTGAGATCTATTTTGTGTTCAAGAATAATTCTCTCTTTAAAATCACTCACTGAGTTCGATTAAAAAAACAGCTTTTCACTAGCAACCCTTTAATAATTACTTCTTACTACTTTCACATTCAAATACAAACTAAACTAATTACTCATATCCTATCCCTATTTATATATCTATAGAATTTATTAAAATATAGGAGAATACAAATCCATAAATTACAAGAAACATTGATGACTCACCGATATAATATTTCTTTAAGGACTCATCAAAATAATATTTTTACCTCATTAATTCTTTTCAGAACAGTATATGGTCTTTCCCATGATGACCTCAGATTAGGTAATTTGCCCTTCTTTCTCTGTAGATTCCATAACCAAATTCCCACCTTGCTGAAACCCTGCTGAGTTTGCCTTGGTGTTATATTTTGTCTTCATTCTGTCTGTAACCAAATCCATGCGTCCTCTAACTAATTCATGTATTTTTCATAACTTCTCTTGTAAGTCACCCTTCTGTTTCTGGGAATGGTCCCCCTATGTCAATATTTATCTATTCAAAAGACATTCTTAGATTATACTTCTTCATTTTTCCTTTAGATATTATGCTTGAACGTTGGCTAGCTACACTATGATTTTACGTCTTGATAGTAATTAACCCAGTAAAATCTTTCTCGAAGTTTGTCTCGAGTCTTGTTGACTACTAAATGAGCACGAGACTTCCCATCGTGAATTTCTACTAAAACTACTGGAACTTGTTTCTAGGTACTACCAACTGAGTTTTGATTTCTTTGCCATCTGCATTTTCTCAAGATCTCTTTAGTAACTGGTCCTTAATGAATAGTGAGTCCCATTTAACCCTAAGTTCCTTGAATGTAATGAAGATATCTTTCTTTAAGTTGAAGAAAGGACAACTGATCATTGTCTTCAAGTTGATTTTTCCTCACTTGAGTTGTACTCCAGTCTGGATTAACCTTAAAATTGATTCTTCGAATAGGAAACCCTTCCCTTTGTTCTATTTTGCTATAGTGTTTGCATTCTCCCTTACATGGTATTCTTGACAAAATATATGCGTTGTTATGCAGTCTTCCTGTACTGTTGTAGCTTCTCAAGATATTTTGCTATTTATCCTTCAGGCTGTTTCATAATTAAGAGCCATTTAAGAGCTGCATCATCTCTGGATGGTGAACTAGACCTTAACTGCACCCTTTTCATGTAACCAGCTTGTCCACATCTGTAGTAAATTATTTGATTTCTTAATTACACAGTCCTTTCTCATGTATCTAACTTGTCCATATCTGTAGTGCTCGATCTGGTTTCTGCAGTTACGTGAAGTATTAGTTAATCTATGTTTGTTTTTTTGGCGACGTGCTTTTTCTTCTTGTTATGCTTTTTGTCGACGTTCTTTTTCTTCTTCTTGTTTTTCTTTTAGATGGCATTGGTCTGCTTTTTGGCGACGTGTTCTTTTCTGTTTTTGTTTTTAGCGCCGTTCTCTCTGTTCCTGTTTATCGTTCTTCTATAACTTCCATAAAATAAGACCATATTTTATTTATTCGCTCCATTTCGGTTGTTTGCTGTCTAGTATTACCGCAGAAACTTGTAAAATGTTCTTGAAACTTGTTTCTAAACTTCTTTCTTGATGACAAATGCAGTGGTGAAATCAGTTTTTGCTATCTCTTTTGGCTTCCAAATAGATTGTTCTAGCAATTTGTTGAAAATTCAGTTCTAAGCATTTGTCTTGATGACAAATTCTATGGTGAAATCGGTTATTCGCTATTTCTTCTAGTTTCGAAATAGAATATTGTAGAACTTTGTCGAAAAATCGGTTCTGAGCTTGTTTAAGAATGACTAATTTGTTAGTGAAGTTAGTTGTTCTCTCTCCTCTAATTTCCAAATAAAATATTTTAGAACTTTGTCGAAAATTAGTCTTACCTTTTTTCTTGATAACAAATCTAAGTATGAAGTTAGTTTTTCTCCATCTCCACTGGTTTACAAATAGGGAAATAGAACTTTGTATAAACCTGGTGATAATCCTCACTTCTGATACCAATTGTTACGGTGTTCTTTCCTTGAAATCATTCACTAGTTTCGATAAAAAAACAATATATTCCACTATTATATAACACTTCCACATTCGAATACAAACTAGACTAACTACTTATATCCCTATTTATATACTTATAGAACCTACTAAAATATACGAGAGTACAAGTCTAGAAATTACAAGAAACAGTGATGACTCATGGATATAATATTTCCATAAGGACTTAAAAATAATATTTCTACGAGGACGCACCCAAAACTCTCCTAATCCTTCATTACAATATACATATATATATATATATATATATATATATATATATATATATATATATATATATATTGTTATGAACTTGTTGTACATTTCATAGTATATATATATATATATATATATATATATATATATATATATATATATATATATATATATATATATATAGTATATAGTTTGTGTTCGCAGTTTGTAGGGTTTTAGGTATATTTTCTATGAGTTCATAATTTATTTAGGTAATTTTACCTTTGCTAATTTCCTCAGGAGACGACTATGAAAGAAGGTGTGAAAGCTTTTTAGTGTCAAGCTTAATTGTGCCCCTTGTCAAATTATTTCAAGTTGCGTGGACGAATTCTCAAAATATACTGACTCAGAAAGCTGATCTGGACCCTTTATATACCTTTTTGCTCGATACCGGAAGATTCCCTAATTCTCTAGAAGGATTTCCATACTACATGGGGTAATCAAAATAAGAAAAAGGAATAATACGGCGATTTCTAGACCTTCCATCATAGGCGTTCTATGTTAAAAATAAGGAAATCGAATTCTCTAAAAAGTTCCAGATCTTCTTTCATAGTCGTCTCCTGAGGAAATTAACAAAGATAAAATTACCTAAATAACTATGAACTCATAGAAAATATACCTAAAACACTACAAAGTACGAACACAAACTAATATTAAGAAATATAAAACGCTACAAAGTTCGTTACATTAGAAAATTAACCTAAAACCCTACAAACTACGAACACAAACTAATACTATGAAATGGACAACACTATAAAATTCGTAACAATATATATATATATATATATATATATATATATATATATATATATATATATATATATATATATATATATATATATATATACCGGGTGTCAACGAATCTATTAGACAAGTCATAATTTCTAGAGTATTATGTGTATCAAAATGCTTTGTTTTCCAAAAAAGACTTGATAAAAACAGTTGCAAATTATTATGCATCATGGCTGTCCATGGTGCACTTGTCATAAGTATATAAATTATCCAGTATTTTGCTTAATAATATTTAATTTCTGTTCTTATGTCTAATCCAATCGCAAATAAATTAGTACCGTTAGATTCGTCAAAGAATGCTTTTTTCGAAAAGTAATTGTCAAAAAGGGGTCGCCATTTGAAAATTAATAGTTAGAAATGAAAACGTAATTTTGTCAACTTGTCTTATTCCTGTCTTTCATACTAGTAACTAAAACTTTGCGATTGTATTTTTTCGACATCACCTAAGGCCCTTAGATTAGTTTGCGTCCGATCATGGCCACCTATATGCAATTTTAAAAATGCCTCTAAAAAAATGAAGTAGACTTAAAAAGTTTTTAAAATGTCACATTCTGATCTAGAATTGTCTCAGAAATCCAAAAATGTTAAAATATACAGGATGTTCGATTTAAAAATTCAAGACCGGGGCCATTTCCGGTGAAACCGGAAGTTGTCGGATTTGGGAAAATATGCGAAAACTCTCCCCTTCACATACTATTTACCTGTACCAATTCTCATTTTGATACACATAATACTCTAGAAATTATGACTTGTCTAATAAATTCGTTGACACCCGGTATATATATATATATATATATATATATATATATATATATATATATATATATATATATATATATATATATATATATGAGACTATATGGAAAATTACGAATTTTCGGAATCTTAAATATTTTTTTTATCTCGTAAAAATGTCTAAGTTACAATCACCTTAAGATTATTTTCGGAAAACTGAATTTTGCAATTGCAATGTGTTTATAACCAATTAATCGACATTTGTATGAACTGCCACCCAAGAAATTCGTGTTTAGTGCGTCACAATACATAAAAAATCCTTTTATTTCACTAAATAAGACGGACTCTAGAAACTTTATTGGCCCCTATACTATATCCACATGTTCATGGGTCTGGCAAAAAGATGCAACCCGCCTATTTTATATCGCCACACCTGTAAATTCTTGAAATGTCTGTAAATTCTTTAATTCAGTGTATCCTAGTATTCCGAACTCGTTGAATGGTAATGCTTTGTAATCGAGATTAAAACCTTTTGAATTTATAACAATTGTTATAATGTCCAATACTAGACAATATTTATTTCTTCCATGTGTTTTAGGTTATTGTATTTTGAGCTTTTCTTCCTTTACTTTAGTACATTTTTATGACTTGTTAATTGAAGGAAAAAACTGTTTCGGATTTAATTCGATTAGCATAACATTTAAGGATACTTTGAATAAACAAATGAATTTTAACTTCTACAAATGTTTAAAAAAAATATAATTAGATACTCCTCCACTTAAAAGAGACAGTTTTAAGAACAATGCGATAAGCTAATGATGTAAATTAAGAGTGTAGTGAGTGATGGTCATTCTAAGAAGATTAATTACTTGAGGTATCCACCATGCGGCAGTGTTGAGAAGGTGGCATTTATAAGATAAGCTGGACGCGATCCGCAACCAACATGTTCATTTCAATGTTAAAATCCGAGGAAAATTAATTGAAGTGTGGTGAAAACATGGATACAGTTGGCTAGTGGTGATAAATTGCTATTTTACTATGAAGGATAGTACACACGATTATTTAAAAAGTTATATTTTTTATTTGTTTGATGTTAATGTCTGTCGGTATAAAGTACAAAGCCCATCCCATGATATAGTATGAGAGGTTCAGATATACAGAGAGATCCTTAAGTATAAGCAGGAAAAATATATATTTTTAAAGAGTTTGCATTTTGACTCCCAGTTTCATACATATTTAAAAAAAATGTTTAAATATGAATAACCGGAAATTCGAAAATATTTAGACAAAAAGTGAAATTTTATTAAGTGGGATCCATTAAATTCCAAAATAACATTAGTCAACAAATACTAAAAAAAAATGCGACTGATATTATAATGGCTGTCCGTGGGAGTTTAAAGCATCGTGATTGCGAATTCAACACAGAAAATGTTCCACCATTTATAGATTTTGAGTTATAGAATGTATCAGTTATTTTTATTTAATACAAATATTTTTATATAATATTTATATATAAGTTCAAAACAATTAAAAAACAAGATATTTTAAGCATAACAGGATTATTTGCAAAAATACATATGAAAATACATTTATAGAAAGTCGTTTGAACATAATTTTTTTGCAAATGTTGATTTTCGTTTATATTACTGATCGCTTTCTTTCTCTTAGAAACCAACAATAATCCCCCATTGCTGGATTGTTAATATGTCTTGGTGGAAACTTTCTCCTTGCTCGTCACTAACCGCACCCAAATTAAAAGAACTCCACGCAGCTAATTCAACATCACCTAATTTTTGATCAAACTGTTGATCCCTTCGTATTTTTCTAATTTGTGGTTCAACAAATATTCCTTCCTTAAGCTTGGCATCACTTAGTTTAGGAAAAATTTGTTTAATGTATTTAAACGCATCTTCTTCTTTATCTAATGCTTTAACGAAATTTTTAATCAATCCCAGTTTAATGTGTAATGGAGGTAATAGTACCTTTTTGGGATCAATAAGAGGTATATTCTTTACGTTAGCTTGACCTGGAATATATTGATCTCTCGGAAGCCATTCTTTTACGTGGTAATAAATTTGTGTAGCTTTACTGTCCCAAAGACTAAAAAAAAGCAATACTTCGTAAATCCACCCTGAAGCCCTAGTAATAGTCTTATGACTTTCATGTCATCACGTATTTGCCATTTATACGTATCATAACTTATTGCATTTAGTGGCATACTTTAGTATGTATTCTTCATGTCAACTGCATGAGCAAGAGGAATAGAGGGTCTTTTGTTGCTATTTTAAACTTATTTTAGACGAATCTGTGATTAAGCGCCATTCGTCCGGGTTATGTGCAAATCCTAATTTTTCCATTATATTATTTGGATTACCACAAACACACATTTTATCTTGCAGAGTAAAAAACGAGGATAGCTCCTGGTTACGCCTCATAAATTTTGTAACTTTTGTTCCAGTGGCTAGTAAATTTCATTGTTGTAATCTAAATCCTAATACTTCAGCATACTCTTTGGGCAAGTGGAGGTCTCGAACTAGATCATTTAATTCAGGTTGTTCGATTAAATGGGGTGCTTTTCCTTCACTTTCGGGAAAATAAGTATAGTCGTTGTCTGATACAGTATCGGGTTCTGTCTTATCATCATGTCATATCATTTCTAAATCTTTCTCCCATTTTGCTCGGGGCGCTAGAACGGGTAAACTTTCTCCATGAAGAACCGGCCTGATTGCTGAGGGAATATCCGGATATTTAATAATATGTTTGTCCTTTTTTCAAAAGTTCAATTTTTAACTCATCATTCATAAAACTAGGATTACATTAACTACATCTTATCAAAAATTCAGTCAATTATATCAGATATTATAAATGCCAATAGTTAAGTTTTGTAACAATCAAAGTCTGGTTAACTAATCGTTGAAGGCTTTAATTTTTGATTATTGAATTTTTGTGGATGTAGATAAGGCAATATATTTTATGACAATTTTTTGTGACTCTGAATATTGAGAAAGTACATCAGAAGACAAAATTTATTTGCGGTAAGTGAGCGGACGAACTGTTAGGTAATTGATACATAAATTACTACAAATAAAAAGAAAGTATAAAATTATATTAAACAATATTGAAACTGTTTTAAATTAATTTTTCCTTCCCCCTTCGGAGGCCTGAGGGATTGTCTTCGGGTATTCTTCAGGTATCGAGCCTAACGACCCCCTGGGTTCCCCCGTCTGTTTGTTTGCTTCTTTGTCTCGTTTTTTTTTTATGTCTATGCGAAATCCTAATATGTTAGATATCGTGTCATGGGTGTATGGCGCCCTTTACTAGTACACTCAGTCGCCTTATTACGGTATTCGCCCTGTGTCGTGGTCGACATTTATTTCGTAGGATACTCGTAGAATTTGTTATGCAGTCTTTATATAATAATTTTCCTCCCTAAAAGGGGGCTAATAAGAGGCCTAGGATAAGATAAACTGAAGTTTTTAATGAATCAACATATTTTGAAAAATTATTTATAGTTTCCATTTCCACGAAAGAGGCATACTTTGAAAGGGTTTCTCTTTTGTTATTTACAAAACTTCTTACGGATGTATTAGCGAGACTGAAACAACGAAGAAATTCGGAGATAGAAAGTTGCTAATATAACAAAAAATTATGCTCAAACAAAAAAATAAAAAATTTCTCTCAAATTCATAATCAATCGAATCATCATCAGTTTCTTAACGCCTTAAAGGGAGTTATTACTTGTAATGATCTCCTTCACTGTGATAAAGAGGAGATAATGGAAAACTTCCAATTCCAGGGCGTCTTTGGGATCAGACGCCTTAATTCTCACGTGGGCGATAAATCCGTTCCTTTTGTCATTCTATTTTTTACTTTTAAACGCGTTGAGCTCCTCGGTCATATTAAAAAAAACTACCTGTAAATCTGGGTTCATACATACATTCCTAATTCTCTTAGAAGCTTTAACTGCCAGAAGTTTGGATATATATCGGACTTATATAATGAACAATCTTTATGCCACAGATGTGGCAAGCTGCCCCACAGTGAAAATCTATGGCGTCCTCCGCCATAATGTGCTAATTGCTCAGAATCTTATTTTCTAAGATACAACGGTTGTCAAGCCTACAAAATAGAGCTGGGCATACAGATAATAAAAACCCTAGATAAATTCTCTTATTTCGACGAATAAAGGAAACTTTTTGAACTAAACCCTACCTTCTTAGTATCATTCGCTAAAAAAGTTGAAAAGTTCCCAACTCCTCAATCTTAAAACAAAAAACTATTTACATATAAAAGAGGGCTTCTTCTCTGGAAATTTCCAAAAATCTTCAAAAAAAGAGTTCCCTACCCCCTCCAAATGGGAGGAAACTACGCCATCTTTCTCATGTCCTTCCACCTCCCTTCCTTTTCTTTCACCGTATTTAACCTTCGACCGCCCCAAAAGGTCTCCCTTCCAAAAAACCATTCAAAAAATCTATACAAAACATCTTCTTCTAAAACCCCCGTGATACATCACGTAGTTCATCCCAGTCCTCAATAAATGAAAAATGGAGACAGAGAATAGCAACAAAGCGAGACTCAACAAAAAAGCCTTATAAATGGCTTCATTTCCACTCAGTGGAGTATTAATGGTAAATTTTGAGATACATTTTCTAATAAACTCACTTATATCCCTTTTCTTTCTTCTTCCAGAAACAAAGTGTAGACCAACAGATAACATAAACTTTAAACATTATAATTCTATTAGATGTGATAGAGCTAACCCAGGTAGGGCTTTCGTCAGAGTGGCCAACCTCATAAGAGATGGCCTACCCTCAAGAAATTCCCACTAGAAGCATGTGCTGTCTCCAACAAAAAGTTATCTCTATGCAATCAATACATTCCGCCATCTTATTTTCCCATCCAATTAGAACTGTCCAACATCATCCCACAGTTTTTGCCTCCCATTATGTTAATGGGTGACCTGAATTCGCATAATTCTCAGTGGGGATCGACCCATACGGATAATAAGGGTAAGATTATATCTGATATTATCTCTATATACAATTTATTACTAATGAACGACTGTTCTTTCACCTACATATTACCAACATCTGGCTCCTTTTCATGTTTAGATCTATGTGTCTGCAGCCCAAGTTTGACCTCTGACCTTTGACGGAACGTTCTAGAAGATATGGTAGTGATGCCTACTTCTTTACATATATGGAAGTCGATCCTTATCCTCCTTCTTCTCATTCTTTATCCTATTTCATTTTCCAGAAGCCATTTGGCACATTTTTAAGACCCCCTCTCATTCTTTACCCTTTCCAACTTTGTCCAAACCATTTTAACATCGATATTAACATCCTCAAAGCAGAATGCAGACATAATAGATCCTCAGTCTCTTGGTGGAATGAGGAATGTAGCATCGCCATCAGAAACAGGATAAAAGCTCTGTCCCTCTCATAATAAAACTCGGTAGAATATAGAAGACTAAAAACCATCACTAGAAAAACCATAAGACAGGTTCGTCAAAACAACTGGAACTCCCTTATGGATTCCATAGGTCCTAACCTGTTAGTTCATCGTTTTGGAATAAAATCAATAGAATATGGGGTAAAGATAATAAGTTTATCTCTGGTATTGAAACGAATGATGACTGAGCCACAGATTCTAACTTAATGGCCAGAATTTTTGCCAACCACTTCTCTAATTTTGTCAAAAATACCTATTTCATATTCCCTTTCTAATCTACTCCCTCTTCACCAGCTTATGTCCTACAATTTACCCATTACCCTGATTGAACTGCTGTAGGCCGTAAATAGAAATAGGGATTCAGCTCCAGCTCTAGATGAAGTTAGAATCATTAACATTAAGACCTTTCCTCCTCAAGATTTTGTTTATCTTCTATATATCTATAACCAAATTTGGCATATCCCCCTCTAATTGGAAATAATTATTTCTTATCACAATTCACAAATCAGATTAACCAAGAACTTCCCCTTTTAACTATAGGTCGATTGCTCTGACCAGTTTTTTATGCAAAATCTTGTAGAAAATAGTGAATGTCCATTTTACCTGGTTTCTAGAAAAAAATGGATATATCCTTGAAGGAACAAATGGGGTTTAGACGTGAACGCTCCACACCAGATCATTTGGTAGGTCTTGAAATAGACATCATAGCCTCTTTCTAACACAACCAACATTTAATTGCAGTATTTTTGGATTTAACATCTGCCTTTGACAAAGACAAAAACAATATTATGCTCACCATAAATGAAAGCGGCATTAAAAGCAACATATTTCGCTTCGTTGATGAATTTTTTAAGAATCGCTTGTTTCAGGTAAGAGTGAAACGATTGTCTTTCCATTTACTTTAACAATATTCTGGAGTATCACAAGGTTCCGTTTTGAGCCCCATCCTTTTCATTCTAGTCATGAACAATATCAAAAAATTTTATTGCTCCAAGTCTCCCTTCATCTGTTTGTTGTATTCTAATATATCATGCCTCTCAAGATAAAATGGCAAGAGAAAGATTACTCAAATCATGCTTCGTCAGTTTTCATTCTTGGACCTCTTCCTTAAGATTTTCCTTCTTCCCCAATAAATCAGCATCTGTTCACTTTTCCAAACTTAGGGTTTGCCCCAAAATGTCATCATTTCTATTGAACTCAGATCCAATTCCTTCCTTTTCTTATTACAAATTTTTAGGAGTTCACTTTGACACCTCCGTCAACTTCAGCCAGCATTTCTATTTTCTTAAGAGGAAAAAAAAAAGATTTAAATATATTGAGAATGTTGTCTGGTTTTAAATGCAGAGCACACCGAATTACCCTACTGAAACTTCTTAATTCCCTTGTTCTTTCTAGACTAGATTACGGATATGTTGCTTACTCCTTTGTCCCCAACTTAAGAGATTTAACACTATTCGTAAAAGTAGCTTGAGAATAGCGCTGGGCGTTTTTCGCACAAGTCCTGCAACTAGCCCATCCCATGATTTCGAATCCATGCCCCTATTCTACAAAACTCATCAACTATGCAAGTTTCCTAATATTCAGACCCTTTATACCTCAATGTAAACGTGTCTACATCCCTCTCTTCGTCTCAAAATCCGTTATCCCAGCTCTGAAATCAGATTTCACTCACACTGAAATAACCCCTCTTATCTGCTTCCAGATCATATTACATATGCAAGATACGCGTTTCCCCCATGGAACTCTTCCCCTATCAGGGCTGACCTATATCTGCAGAAATTCCCTAAAAAAACCATATCAGCGATTTTCTTAAATCTTACTTTGTCGAACTCATTCATTCTAACTATAAAAACCATTAATTCGTATGAACTGATGGTTCTAAAACGAATACAAGGGTTGAAGCTGCCTTTTTCTCCTCCTTCCATGAACTTTCTTACTCCTTGCATCCTTCCTCAAGTATCCTTTCTGGTGAAACTTTTGCAGTTCTCAAGTCCACGGAGCATATGAGGAGATTCAACAAAGAGCACTGGTTAATAGCCACAGATTCCTTTAACTCTATTTATTCCTTAAGGACCTTTAATCCCACCTATTCCTTAGTTGGATCACTAGCCGTGTCGGTATTAGTGGAAATGAAAAAGCAGATAGATTAGCCAAGGGCGGATCCGCGTCTTTACCTATCAACTTTGTTTTCTGTCAGGGAGATCTGCAAGTATCCTCCAAATTCAAGATCAAACCCTCTGGCACTCGATTGGGATCTCCAACTGAAAGATAACAACTATATGAAATGAATTCTCATTATCACTGATAACTACGTTGAAAATCGGACACACTAAACTAAAATACGGCTACTTGATCGAACGTTCAGACTCCACTCGCTCTAATCAATGCAACATTGTTATCACAGTCAAGCATATATTCGACTCTTGCCTAAAGTTCTTCCGTTGAATAGCAGATAACTACAAAAAAGGCTCCCTTCTAAGTAAACTTCGAAATTCAAACACAAAGAAGATATTAGCATTTCTTAAAGCTTCTTCATTGTTTTTAATTATTTAGGACTAATTTTCATTCTAACACTTTATTTGCGTTACAAGTAAAAATGACCTTAATGCACTCTTATATATATATTTATCAAATGCACGTTTATATATTTATCTAATTATTTGTTTGGTCTGTCTGCAGACCTGTTTGTCAAATTATGTGTTTGCTTATTTCTATGTCTGTTTATTAGTTCATCCAGTTGTAGTAATTTGTCACATGTAATAATTTTCATGAACATGGATTGACGTGTCCTAAATCAATATAAATTATCAATCAATCATTTCACTGCCTTTCACCATTGATTTTTTTCATTTGCTCATATATGTTTATATGATACACTATTAACTGTTTATTCACTTCCCTTTTCTTTGATATCATGTCTAAAATCAAAAAGGTAATAATATTTATAATGATGTGTGTATATCGACTTCGATTTTATGTCATATGTATAAGCTCCTTCACAGTAAATATACTTTCCATTGTCAGAGGTTTCAGTGACAGGATAGTCTTTTTCTTCCTTGACTCCTTTTTTCTTGAGCTTTACCCTTTAAAATTAGTCTTAAAATTAGTAGAGAAAGTTGTTTATGTAGAACCGGTATAAAATATTAAAGTTTAAATATTTTTAAGTTTTCCCATCTTGTCTCATTGATTCCTAGGATATGGATGCTTATTCTATCAACTTTCTGCTGGACGTTGTGTAGTTTTACAGCTATGAAAATTTACTATTTTGAACCCCAAATTTTTTTTTAACTTTGTCCTATTTTAGGGACGCTGGGAACTTAGAGTCATTTTTTTTTATTATTCTAGGGATTTCCGTTATGCCGTAGTTTTCCTTTTATTCTTTTCAACTCAGTATTCAGTTGGTTGAATCCAAAGTGCTTTATCCAAGGGCCCCGATTTAGAAACGACAAAGCTGCTACCGATATCATGCGCCTTTATATTATCCCTAAAGTTGTGGACCACCACTTTCCCTAACTCGGTCGTACATAAATTTCTTTTTGCAACATTTTCTGTCGGTGTCCATTTCGGCATTAACCATAGGTAAGAGTAAGGATGTTCGATACTCTTGAGAGTATCGATATTTGGTATCGACTTGTATCGTGAGAAATAGTGCCAATACAAAAAAATATTGTTCTAAAAAAATCGATATCTACAATATTTGACACCTTGACAAAAATCATAGAAATTGCGCTTGATATTAAGTGACTATTATTGCAATGAATAAATTCCGAGTTCCTCAATCAAATACATACAAAACACAAATATATATACAATATTTGTTTCAAATATAGTATTATAGTAGGTACATATTAAAACAGTAGCAAAATATCTAACGGGATGGGATATATCATACAAATAAAACTCTTTTCTCTTGTATAAGAATCATATATGTACTTAAAAGTTTCTAATAATTTCCCTATTTTTACTAAAATGAATATGTAAAAAAAGTTACCAACAGATAAATATAAACGAAACAAAAAACAAACGATATAAATAAACATCTATGGATAAATCAGTAACAAAATAAATAGTCTTCTTCTATTAAATAATTTTAAAACTATTCCAGGTTTCAGTCTTGAAGCTTTAAAGAACTTAAAAATAAAAGCTCTGTTAATCTTTCACCACCAACAATAGGTCTATCACGATTTAATAAAATGAGTATAAATGGTATAAATTCCACCCGTTGATAAACGATTTATATCAATTAAGGTCAAAATTGAAATACTTATCCTTACTATTTCACGATTCATGGATAATCGGGATTCCCCATCGTCCCGACTGATGATCACCTTATCACAAAAAGTTCTTATGATATTTATTTTATGAAATACGTGCCTTAGTATCGCAAAACCGAAACATATCTGTTAAAAAATTCCTGTAGACACGATTTTTCCAAGTGATAATTGGATGCCTTCATTTTTTCATTTCCGGATCGTGTGTTTCGATACCCACCCAAATGTATCGATATTAGCAATGTATCACGTTGAAAATATGGACACAAAATATCGGGTATATGAAGCAAAAGTATGGATACTTTCAAATATCATTTCGCATCACTTATTCCTAGGCAAAAGTAAAACGTTATAATCATCGACCCTTGGTATAATTGAGTCACCGAGTATTCCGTAAGATCTATTTCGCGGCTAGTCCCATTTTCTCTTAAACCTTTTGGACTTTTAATATTTTATTTAATGTATGTATGATCTCTGTTTACTTCTCCGCAAATAAGAGTCTTCTAACACTAACCTGAACTAACCTTTTTTATTCCGGGCTTCTAACTACATTTTCTGCAATTATAAACAAAAGCCTATTGCTTAGCTTAAAAAGGATTGATCTTGTCGATCAAAGCCAACTTATTGAAATATTTTTACAAAAATTGCATGAGAACATTAATAAAATGACCACTGTTCACAATATTTTTTGGAAATTATTTTTTGATAGACTATTTCCAAAATAAAGTTTGATAATTTTGGATGTTGTTATATTGTTTTTTTACGAAAAATATAAAATATACTAATATGTAATAATTAAAATTATCTTGATATTATAGACTATAGGGAAGAAGTTTCGTATAAACACTGGCCTTTTTATTAGATATGATTATAATGCTGGCAATTTACATAGTGGCTATTTTCAGAATTATGCTTTTTGTCCTTTAATATTATATAATATATACTAGCATTTTACCCGTCGCGGCTTCGCCCGCAAAATATTTGTTTTATCTTATAAATAAGTGGATTGTACGAGAGCAATGTTGAAAATACTTTGATAAAAGGAAAGTAATATAGATAGAACAAAAATTTATTTATAATTTTTCAAAATATTCTCCGTTATGGTCAATACATTTGTTCATGCGGCAGAATTACTTAGAGAAAACCTCACGATACACATTTTTCGAAATTGCCTTCACTTCCTTACGAAATTCTGTTACTGCTTCTTCTGGAGTAGAAAATGTGTGTCCTCGAAGTTTCTTTTTTACCTCTGAGAACAAGAAAAAGTCCCAGGGGGCTAAATCTGGTCTGTACGGTGGATGTCCCAGTTATTTGACCCCTCATCGATCCAAAAATTCACGGATTCGAGCAGCAGAATGGGCTGTGGCATTGTCGTGGTCCATGCAAATGGACTTTAGGTCAAATTTCTTGAAACACTTTGGGTAAACATTTGGTAATGTATCACTCAATAGTAATGGTTCTTTAATTTTCTAAAGTGATTGTGGCTACATGACCACCTGGAGAAAAAAAGAAGCGACCATTTTTTTCCTACACTTCATGCTCGTTTAATCTTTGTTGGTGGGTCTTCGTTCGCAAACACCCAAACTGTCGATTGTGTCTTTAATTCTGGGTCGAATTGGTAAATCCGGGACTCGTCACCAGTAATGATATAAAAAATTCGCTTGGATGATCCATTTTGATAATCTTCGATCATTTTTTGACACCATTTCACACGTGCGTCTTTTTGTGCAGCCGAGAGTAGTTTAGGGACTCAACGCGAAACAAGTTTACAAACACGTAAGTGTTCATGTAAGATTTTTTTTACTGCTGCCGATCCAATCCAACAATAACTAATTCGTTTGTCTTGATGCACTGCTGTTGATTTAAATCATTTTTAAAGTCATAAGAAATCATAGCACGAAAATGCTCGAGCCGCAGTTCCATTGTTAAAGCCAAAAATGCACAAATACAACTAAGACTTTTAACGATTACTCAGCACGTGATAACGCTAAGCGTTTAAAATTTGAACTGACATTTACTCTCATTGGTGACGTGCAAGTAAAGCAGCGTTGACCTAGCTTGAACAGTGTTGCCACATCCAAAAATATTCAGCGTCATCCTCGTGGGCTGTAAAAAAGTTTCGCTTCATATATTCAAGACTTAATTATGTTTATAATAATAAAAACAATTACCCGTCGCAGCTTCGCCCGCAAAATATTTGTTTTATCGTATAAATAAATAGATGATAGATTGTGGAAACAATTTCGCTCATATATTCAGAACTTAATTATGTTTAGAATAATAAAAACATTTACCCGTCGCGGCTTTACCCGCAAAATATTTGTTTTATCATATAAATAAATGTATTATAAATTTTAAAAAATTTTAGCTCGTATAGTTAGGACTTAGCTATGTTTAGAATAGTAAAAACAATTATTCGACTGATTTAGTTAAGTGCTATGAAATACAATCCCGAAAATCATGTAATTTTACAAATTTTTTATCAGTTTCACCTCTTCTAATAAAGATATCGCAAAATCCTTTCTTATTGTTAACCTATACTATATCACGAATGTGTGTGCGAAATTTCAAGTTAATATCTTTGACCGTTTAGGCTCTACGTTGATCAATCAGTCAGTCAACCAATCAGGAATCCTTTTTTCATATATATTAAAGATTTAAAAAATATATGATTTAGAATTTTTTGGGCCTATATTTAAAAAACCTTATTAATAAAATCCTTTATCATACTAAGACTAAAACATATACAGGGTGTCCCCTTTCAACTTTGATATTCAAAAATCTCGGAAACTATGCGTTTTTAAATACAAAAGTTCTTTTATTTTAAGGGGCTAGAAATTTATGACTTGGAAACTGATCTTGGACTTGTTTTTTTTTCGATTATTACACTAATAGGAAGGAGGAAAATTTTTAGTCAATGATATAAATATGTCATATGCTTTTTCCACACCTAGAGATTATTTGAACGTCAATCGCGATTATGAATAGTTTTTTAATCTTTATATAGCCTATGACACTCAAAGAATACATAACAAAGTGAGAGTTAAAATTTGGTGATTATTAGTTTAGTAGTTCTTGAGATTTTTGCGAACATACAAATGTACTTTTTTTCTTTACATAATAGGTTGGTTTGGATTAAAGTCGCATCGGTAACCAAGATCATTTAGCGACTGGTCCCAAAGTTTAACGTGAGTTTCGAACGATGTTTCTCGGAATCTAACTAACTCCGAGATTTTACTCCCTGTCACTTTTCGCGTCTACCGATTATTGTAACTCGAGCCACTCTAATGATCTGAAGATTTTTTTAATAAGTCGCAGAGCATGAAGATTGAACTGCGCTGCTCGCAGTCTTCTCATACTAGTCCAGTGTATTAAGCGGTTGGGTCAATTATACGGATATTATAATAGTGAGATAGGCTATATTCTTTTGAGTAATTATCAATTGATCAAAGTGAACAAAGTGAAACTGATAACTTCATGAGTAGTGAACATAACCCGATCTTCTGCATCCTCCCACTCCTCGATCTTGACCTTGACCTTGCCCCACCCCTCTTTGGCCCCACCCACATGTCCTTGTCATTGACCTTGAAAATACACGTGTGCGTTGTCCTTGGCCTTGACCTTGTGTCCAAGGTCGTGTGTGACCTTGACCTTGGTCGAGACGACCTTGACTTTGTTGGGGGGGGGCATCTTGGGTGTGCGACCTTGAAGATATGTTACGTTGTTTGGGGCGACCTTGAATGGTTTTATATAAGGTATGGGGCAGTTTCATTCACCAGTTGGCTCTGACTTGTATAGGTAGTACATGTGTTAATATTTGACAAATCATGGCATATGTTTGTGAAAATTGCGGTTCTAAGTTTACTAATAGTTATAATATGAGACGTCATAAAAGAGAATCGTGTACGGCGAGATTTAATGAAGTGCCTGGAGGAAAACGTCTCCGAATTGAAGAGTATACATCGACGATTCCGGTAATTAATTGCGCTACATGTAATGTAGATGTTCCAATAAATCATATGTCAGCGCATAAACGAACACAATAACATAAAAATAATTCATGTTTGCCGGTATGTCATGGTGTGCAACTCGTTGAATGTGCCTTCAAAAGGAGAATTGCAACCTATCGGGTTAGCAGTGATATGGAGCATTCCGATTACGTAATGTTCTTTGCAGACATCCAAGGTGATGGAACTTGTTAATAATTTATTGCGTGTGCATCATGCTTTAAAAGTTAACATGACAGCTGTTGGCGAGTACATGCTTCCATCACAAGAAATATTCAGTGAAAAATCCTTCAACACTGCTAATCAAATAATTAGTGTAGAAAGTGATTTGGATGCCGTTTACCATTTTTTCACCGAATTAATAAAAACGCAGGCGACAGAGTTCCAGGAGAAAGATTCAGGTATGGAAAAATCAAAACCCGATATATTAAACTGATTTTTATATATTATTTTTCTTGTTATAGGATGGGCTCTTGTGCGAATTTTATACTTGGAAGTTAGTATCAACAAGTATATGTCTATGGGTGGCTCATCATACATCAAGTTGCCGTGTTCTATTGAAAAGAAAGGAGCTGTCGTCAATGTAATTAATCAGGACGAATTTTGCTTTGCGTGGGCTGTAACATCAGCATTGTTTCCTCCAACAGCAACGCCTTCACAGAAGACATCCTACCCCCATTTTTCTAGAGTGCTAAATTTAACAGGTATGGATTTTCCAGTAAAATTACGTGACATTAAAAAATTTGAGGAAATGAACAACATATCAATTAACGTATACGGTCTGGAATCTAAATATGAAAATAATGAAGTAATACATGAAGTTATTGGTCCACTGAGGTATGCGTCAAAAAAGTTGGATAGACATGTAAATTTATTGTTAATTACAAAAGACTGTAGTAGTAAAGATGGCGGTGAACATTTTTGTGATACGACTTGTTCAAAGAGTCATTATTGTTGGATTCGGGATTTATCACGTTTAGTTTCAAGTCAAATTAATTGTCAACAACATAAAATATATTTCTGTGATGGTTGCCTCATTTATTTTAGTACACCGTCAGCTTTAACTTTACATCAAAGCTACGATTGTAACCACATTTTCACGCAAATACCCTCAGTGGATTTAAAAATCGATAAATTTGGAAAGAGCGTGCCGGAAAATATTTTAAAATTCGAGGGTATAGAAAAGCAAATGCGCGTTCCATTCGTGGTTTATGCAGATTTCGTATCTGTTTTAAAACCCGTTGAAACGGTACAACCAAACCCACAAAATTCTTACACTGTAAAAAGTTTTAAACATATTCTTTTGCTTATTTAATTAAATGCTCTTTTGACGACTCACTTTCGAAATTTGAGCTATTTCCGGGGAATAATGCAGCTCAAGTCTTTGTGGATCGTATCGAGTGTGATTTAAGGGCTCTATACAACACATATTTAAAAGACATTAAGCCTATGAAACCGTTAATGCCTGAAGAAAAAAGGGAGTTTAATGATGCTAAAATATGTGGTATATGTGAAGGCCCTTTTGAAGAGGGTGAGATTAAAGTATGAGACTACTGTCACATAACTGGTGCAAAAAGATTTGGTGCTGCACATTCCGTTTGTAATTTAAATTATAAATTACCCTCTTTTATCCCTATCATATTTCATAACTTAAGCGGCTACGACAGCCATTTATTTATAAAAGAGTTATGTAAATATGGGGATAAAATTGGTGTTTTGGCTCAAAGTAAGGAAAAGTACATATCATTTACCAAAAGCATTTATGTGCACGATTATTTTGATAGTAAATGTGGAAAAGTCAAGAGGAAATATTTAAAGTTGCGATTTATTGACAGTTTTAAATTTCTGTCCACGTCTTTGGAAAATTTAGGCAGCGGTTTAAACGACGACGATTTTATTGAAACGCGGAAACATTTTTCAAATATCAACCAATTTAATTTGATGCGTCAAAAGGGTGTTTTTCCCTATAGCTTTATTGACTCTATAGAAAAAATGGAAAATACATGTCTTCCAAGTAAAGATGAATTTTATGATAATTTACGGGAAGAACATATTAGCGATGAAAGCTATAGAAGAGCAAAAGAAGTATGGCGCTTGTTTGGGTGTAAAACTTTGGGGGACTATTCGGACGTGTATTTAAAATCAGATGTGTTGCTATTGTGTGATGTTTTTGAGCAATTTCGGAATAATTGTTTAAAATTCGATAAACTTGATCCGGCACATTACTATACCCTTCCAAGTTTATCATTTGATTGTATGCTACGTATGACTAAGGTAGAGTTAGAGCTCTTAACTGATATAGACATGATACATTTTTTTAAGAAAGGTATACGCGGCGGCATAAGCCAGTGTACAGAAAGGAAGCACATCGCTAATAATATTTTTTTACCAGACTATGACCCAACAAAATCTTCTTCATTTATAACATACCTTGATGCTACAAATCTATATGGTCATAGTATGTCACAAGCATTACCATATGGTGGTTTTCGATGGTTAAGCGAGCGCGAAATTCTGGATTTAAATATTATGGCTGTTGGTGATGATAGTTTACATGGCTACGTTTTGGAAGTGGATGTGCCTTATCTGACTGAGTTGCATGATGCACAATCTGATCTTCCATTTCTAGTAGAAAATATCATACCGCCAACAGAAAACGCTAAATTACCGAAATTAATTCCTAATTTACAAGATAAAAAAAAATACATTGTACACTATAGAACTTTAAAACAAGCCATCGCCAACGGCTTAGTGGTAATGCAAACCCATCGAGTATTACAGTTTAAGCAATCAAAATGGCTAAAATCGTATATTGATTTTAATACCAATTTACGTAACAAGGCCACCACAAAATTTGCGAAGGACACTTTTAAATTAAAAAATAACGCGATATTTGGTAAAACTATGGAAAATGTGGAAAATCGAAAGGATATAAAATTAGTAACACATTGGGAGAACAGTGTAGGCAGAAATGGAGCTAAAGCACTAATATCCCGCCCCAATTTCAATAGTAGCTCGATATTTACCGAGAACTTTGTTGCTATACATATGAATAAAGTTAAAATATTGTACAATAAACCAATTTATATCGGTTTTTCCATATTAGATATATCAAAGACTGTAATATACGATTTTTATTATAATTTTATTAAATCCAAGTTTTGTGATGATGCTTCGTTACTTTACACCGATACTGACTCGCTTATATTAAAAGTGTATACGGAAAACTTTTATCAAACTATATCAGAAAACCCCGAAAAATTTGATACATCAAATTACCCCGAAATTAATAATTTCAACATAATTAAAAGTAATTCTGTAGGTAGAATGAAAGATGAGTTTCCTGGTGATCCGATAATAAGTTTTTATGGTACCGGCGCGAAGGCTTATTAAGTAAAGTCCATTAATAATGAATTAAAAAAAGCCAAAGGTATCAAAAAATGTGTTATCGAGAAAGACTTTCATCAGGAAGACTACCAAAGAATTGTTGAATGGGGTGGTTTGATATTAAGAAAGATGAAGACATTTAGAAGTGAATTACATAACATTTATACCAACATAATAAATAAAGTAGCATTGTCACATAGCGATGATAAACGTTATGTAATTCCCAGTTCAACCAAAACTCTACCTTGGGGGCATGCAGACATAGATTTTTACAAAACAGACCCGGAAGAAAACTTAGCAAATTTAGTCACCGTGTTGGAATCATTTCTAAGTCAGGACAGCACGTAATCTGGAAAATCCGTATTTCATTATTTGTATTGTTTTTATTATTTCTATTAAACATACAACATTAATATGTAACGATAGTATTGTAATTTTTTTTTTTTTTAAATAAAAAACATGTATTCATTACTTGATTGCTTTTTTATTGAACCTTTAATTTAAAATTATAAATATAATGAAGTGTCGACAAATAACAAACTGTAAAAGTTATTGTTGAAATATTTGTCTAACAGTAAATTAAACGCACAGGTCTACGAGCAAATGTTTAATGTGAAACAGGTTTGCTGACAAGATCCTCCATAGTCTTTTCAATTTTCAACATTCTAGAGTTAAGTTCATCACGCAGTTCGTCTTGCCTAAGTTCATATATTGCAATAACAGTATCATCAATGTATCCTCTAAGTTCTTGACCGGTTTCAATTAATTTCTTGCGTACGTAACCTTCAAGTTGGTTTCTGAATATATCTTTAATAACAATTGTTGAGTCATGTAAAGCTTTCTGCGTATCTTGCACACACTGAGCAAGGTTATTATCAACATAATTTCGTGTGGTCGCATCGTCTCCTTCAAGAGGTTCTGCTAAATAGCACAATCTTTTGCTTCCCATGTCGTAATCTCCATTAGGTGTAAGTTTAAAACCTATTCCTGAAGGACCTCGCATAAAGTTAAAATCCGTAAATTTTCTTTTGCGACCGAACTTATCAATAGTGTTTACTTCTGACATTGCTATGTGAGACTGATTTGAAACCATTAGATTTCACCCTAATATATGGTTCTATTTCATTAATAAACGGACTCTGCAGAAAAATATGGATTGCAAAACGTATTTTAGGTGATGTTTAATAAATACACGTACAGATTCATTTTACTATTGTTTTATTGAAAAAAAAATTAAAATATAACAAAAGATTGAGTTTACTTTTTATTATTAAAAAAAATAAAAAATATAACAAACAAAAAAAATTAAAAATTAAGAAATAAAATACATGTTAATTTCTTCTGTACAGGTAAGCTTCTTCTATGACCCAATTTCTTCTCTGGATGGCACGTTCATTAATGTCCTTGAACTGGTAGTAAACTAGTCCACAAAAGCCGCATTGTACAAATTTAACCCTGAAAAGGTCAATGTAGTTGAAGTCGTACGTAAGATCATTTCGCCAGCAGATACCTAGTCTTTTACAATGATGACAAGTTAAATAAAAAGCTTTTGGTATATGACTGTATGTTTTGGCTGCTTCACTAGGTTGTTCATCAGTTGGCAACATGATGTTTGAATATGTTGTACTTTTCAATCGCTGTACTCTATTTATGTATTACTTTTTAAAATAACCTTGACAGGACCAAAAAAAAATCCTTGAAAATTACAACCTCGAAAACGACCCTGACATTGACGGGTACTTTGACCTTGGCCTTGGCCTTGCATCTGACAAGTTTAGTACTATATTTATATGTTTCTTTAAAATAACCTTGATAGGGACAAAAAAAAATCCATGAAAATTACAACCTTGAAAACGACCCTGGTATTGTCGGATACGTCGGCCTTGGTCTTAGCCTTGCATCTGACAAGTTTAAATATTATACTTAATGCATCGAACAAAAGGAATAAAGATGGTGTAGTGGGGGAAATAGGCATAAAAGCAGACTTGCTGGCTCGAGCTCTTCACAGTTCGTCAGAACACCAAACAGTGCAGTAGTAAGTCAATTTCAAAATCCACCTCTTCGTCGTCGAAGACTTGAAGGTCTCCAACGTTGTCGGCGACGGTGTCATCACTAAAGATGGATGAGCCTCTGCTGGCGGGTCTTTCTTCCTCCATGTTCATCGTATGAGAGTTGATGAATATATGACTGTGTAACTGGCCCAGTCTCATATATATATATATAGAACTACCCCCACCCCACCAACGGATTCTAAATGTTGTGTATTGGTGAGAGCTTATAGAATTATTGATTTTTTCAAAAACTTTAAATAAGGAATTAGATTTGTTTTTTTTTGTTTTTTTTTGTTTAAACAATAAGACTTATTCTTAATATTTTGTGAAGAATACATTACAAAAAAAAAATAATAGAAACCTTGTTTGGACTGTTAACATTTTCATAGGTTCTCCAGCATATAACTTGGCACTTAAGCTACAAGGTGCGTAGCGCGTTAGCGCGAAAGCACCACACTAAAAAAAAAGAAACCCTAATGACCTCCCCTACAACTTCCACATACTCCCGTTCGGCGCTCTAGCCTCCTAACTCGAGATTTTCAATTTTTTCGTCTAAATTTTTTTCATTTTTAACATTTCTCAAATTTGTATTGTATTCTCCTCAAAATTCTAGGTGATTAAAGTGCTTTTATTTTTTTTCTATCTTGAACGGTTCCCGAGCTACAGTGCTTTAAAAAATCCAAATTACTAACTTACTATAACCCATTTCTTGAAATTTCATCTTTCCGAATTTTGAAAAGTACTACCATATGTAGAAAAAAAATTCTCTTTCTAATTTTCTAATATTATTTTGCTCCAAAACTTCAACTTTGACGCGCATTCACCATTTTTCAATTTTTTTTGAATTTTTTTTTTACGTTTTTACTATCGAGAAAAATGCTTACTTATAGTACTCGATTTCTTCTATAATTTTTTCTTATAACTTTTTTCCCTATTCCTAACCGTTACTTTCCTACAAATTTTCTAAATCGTTGTTTTCATATTTTGCTTTAAAAATTTTTTCTTGTGTTATTTAAGCTCTTTTTTTCACTTAATAAACCACCATTATCTAAACTCCCGTACTCCTTTCTTAAAGAGCGGGCTTTTCCGTCTGCTTTTTTTTCGTTGGGTTTCAAAAAAAAAAAAACCGTTTAATACATTATAACTAAAAAATGAGTCGTGAATATCTAATGCGTACACTTTAGTGTCTTTGGGGAATTTATTCTTTCTCGTTTGGAACTCCAATTTTACATCCACTGTCGATGAGTTAATCGCCTCTGGTTGATGACTGCAATTGATAATAAAAACGGGGTTTTTCATATATTCCGCGAACGTTATCATCGGATCGTTTATCTCGCGCCCGTAGTAGCTGCTTTGGAAGTTTTCGTAATTGTAATAGGCTGCTGCGTACAGTTTCTTGGCGAAATCTAAATTCCATCTTTCGTAGGGATAAACGGTTCAATTCAGATACAGTCTAATGTCGCATACGTCGGCGTGGGTAAACTGGGTTGCGTTTTTTTCTTTCTTGTCGCAATTATTGCTGTCTTGAAACCCGACGATTATATAGCGCGGTCTTTCCAGACTTGTACTCGTTCTCAAGGCCCACACGTCGGAAGATGTTTGCCTTAAAGCTGGTAATTCGTACAGATCCCATTTACGATATGCCATTTGAATACTGGCATTGTTTCCTCCTTTATTAATGCGAGACAGTATTTTCAATTTTTGCTTGTCGTCTGGAATGATGTGACGAATTTTCCATTCGATTTTGTCGATACTAATTTCTGCCTCTACTTCGCCGACGTAACAATTGGTAAAAGTGCGAGCTATAATCATAATAAGCTCTTGTTTTACGTTGAAAACACCTTTTGCGTAATCTTCGGCGAATCCCATAAGATATTTTAAGTGTAATTTCCCGGAGAATACGTTACTTGCCGTGTCTACGATATTTTGGTTTGCTTCGTCGAGACCCCATCCGCATGTCATGAGAGATCTTTGTTGCAAACTTCCGAATGAAACTATGGTTTTTAATGTCGTCGTAACTCGAGGTTTACGAACCACGGCAACCTGCTCACCTCCCATCTCGTAGCGAATTTCAAACAAAAATGAGAGGGCATTATTTGATAAAAAACATCTTTTCATTGCGTCTATGGGTTTAAATTTTCCTTCGATATATATGTAACTTTCGGCGATATCCAGTATAATATCTTGAAAATTAATGGGGATACGGACTTCATCCGAATTGTTGAATGATGGAGATCCGTATGGTTTATATGTATGCTCTTCTAGACTAATAATGGAATTGTCCAAGATGGGCTCGGAGAAAACCTCTATTTTATCGCTGGTGGTGGAAAGCATTTTCGCACTTTAAGACCGATTGATTTTAAAAATTTATAGTCTTCGGCAGATAACTGTTGAGATGTTTGTGATCAAAAGTCTGGACGACGACTAACCTTGACGTTAACTCTTCTTTTACTTTTATTATGTTTCGGCGGTTCCCCCATCTTAGTCGACAGCACACACAATTGATGATTGAAGCAAAAACCCATTTCTATGAAAGTTTCTTCAGTTCCAATTTCACGATTATTTTCTCGCCTTGAAAATTAATTAGATCACCGCTATCGTCCAAGATGCGAAGAGTAATGTTGTCGATAAACTGACGTCCTGCCGGCATTAACGGCATATAAATATTATTTTGTGGTTCTTTACTGATTTTGTAACCGGGCTCCACGTCGATATCGAATTCGAACAAGGTATGACCTTCCACCGAATTCATATATGCTCCGGAAATTATATTACAATCTACGCGTATGATGCGTACTTTCATTATTTCCACCATCTCGGTTGATTCGTGCTTTTTGTCTCTTTTTAACACTGTATGATTAAATCCTAACATTTTACCGATACTCGCCTCTCCCCGGAAATCTATAGTATATTGGGATTTCAGTTCACATTTCAGCGTATTATTATTAGCGACCAAGTAAAAGATTCCATCGTTCTTTTCTTCAGTTGAAATCCTCAAAGCCTTCGACATAGCTTTACCTATCTCATCTATTTCATAGGCCCCAGGTGGAATCTGCAATTGTATCGGCTCGGTGGTGTAACCCTCCTTCATGTAGGCAAACTTATTGTTGCTTTCGTCCACATTAAAAATTGAATTGTATGTGTAAAATCCCAGCAATGCCAGACCATATTTGTTTTCTCTATTTAATTCGACTGGTGGATAAAAATCGGCGCTTAAGACGCTCGAGTGTCTTGTTAGTGTGAACGTATAAGACATGACTAACCATTAAAACATCACACATCTCGGTTTTATTCTTAGCGGCAACATTTAAAAAGATGCATCTTCACACCTTTTCTCACTGCATTAGATAGTGATGTTTTTATGCTATTTTCTGTTTTTATGCGCACATCGCTGATTTTGCAATGACAACAAAATATTTTTCTAGCCGTAAGATCCTCATCAGCCGTAACCTCGTTTAAATTGCTGCTGCTGCTGAAATAATGTTTGCAACCGCACTGATATTTTAATATATCGATATCGCTTTTGAGGTGCTCGGGCAATTTTTCCCAAACGAATGGAATTTCATTTGGGGCTAATGCAATCATTACTTCCTTGGGCATGTTTTTTAACTGTTTCACGGTCATTTTCCTTAATCCACCGGCTAGATGAAATGCTTTCAGTGATTGCAACATTTTAGTATAGTTATTGCGATCCATTTGCGGTGTTAATGGTGACGATGATGATGACATCTTTTACGCTGATGATTCGAGAAGAAACTTTAAGCACAAATGTCCACACCAGACTGTTCCAAAATCATGCTGACGATCGTATGTATAGTAAATAATTTTTGATGGTTCCGATCCCGTTTGTAGATATCGTACCAATTCGATCGGTGGGGGTAAATCGCCGAAGTTGTCATAATATGTTACTTTAGAATTATTTTTTCTATAAGCTACCCAATGAGTCCCTGCACCACGCGTACTATCCAAATTCACTATTGCTGCTTCGTAACGTCGAGGACCTTGTCTAGGTAATGAATCCCTCATATAAACGCCTCGAAAGTGTCCTATTCTTTTCTTTTTGGCATATTTTTCTATATCGATGTTAGATAGTGGTCTTCGAGGTAGGGATTCAATTAGTTTTTTGATCTACGATTTAAAAATAATCCCATACCTTTACGATATGGCTTTAGAAACAAACCATTTCCTTTCGATTTTAAATACAGGCCGGCACCGGTTTTATCTTCGCTGCTTTTTTTTACTGCTTTTATGGCGCGCACAATTCCCGCTGCCCCACCGGCTAATGAACCCAAAGCTGATAACCCGGCAAAAATTGGTATTAATGGTAATATTCCACCAGTTTTAGGAATCGGTATTATTCTCGGTGTACGAACTTTCCTTTTGCCACCTGTCGCTTTTACCGATCTACGTGCTACCGACAGAGCTATTTTAGATGCATTCATAACATTTTTTTCCAACACATTTTTACTTCCGGCTTTTAATAATTCCTTTCGAACTGCTTGTCGAATAGCTGTTCCGAAACTGACTTTCCAAACATGTCGATTTTTATTAACACCTTTCCTTTTTGTATGACGTGTGCCTTTACTAGATGTTTTTTTTGTTGATAATGATGATGGTACACCCATACCAAAACGTTGTTTTCCTTTCATAATGTGTGTAACTAACCAAGCTGCGGTTTTTTCACCTAAACTGGAATCTTTCGATTTTACTCTATTCCAAGCACTTTGTTCGAGCTCGTAATCCGCGCAATGTCTCGCACTTATGTTGTCTTTATTATGTAAATAGGCTAAATCGTGTTTTTTGCATGCGGCATCCAAAGGATTAATGCCTGGATCACCTCTTGTTACACGTTTTATTACTTTGGTTCCGGGTCCGCAATATTGATAACCAGGAATGTGTACCTCGAATGGTAATTTATTTATTAACGAATTCACAATACCGTGTCCAGTTTTATTGGAAACGTGAGACCGTCAACTTCGTTTGACGCTCGGCATCTGAATGACAGTTTTTGTGAAAAATTGCCTATAAAATATCAAATTTTCCTAAGATGCGCGTTATCGATCTTAAACAAAAACTTCCTATTGACAATCTCGATGTCGGACTTGGATTTGAAATGAAGATAATGAAGAGACACAGTCCTCTACTTCCTTCCTCTATTCGCGGCCTGTTAATTGGTCCATCCAATTGTGGAAAAACTAATGTCATGATTTCGCTGCTTACACACCCCCTTGGGCTACGTTTCGAAAATGTCTATATTTACTCGAAATCTCTGTATCAACCGAAATATGAGTATTTAAGGAAAATTTTAGTACCCATCAAAGGTTTAGGCTACTATGCCTTTAGTGATTCCAGTAATATTGTAGAACCGTCCGATGCAAAACCAAACTCTATATTTATCTTTGATGATGTTATATGTGAAAAACAAGATGTTATAAGATCGTACTTTAGCATGGGACGTCATAAAAATATCGACTCCTTTTACCTAGCGCAAACATATTCGCGAGTGCCTAAACAGCTTGTGCGAGACAATGCCAATTTTATTATTATGTTTAAACAAGATGAGTTGAATATGAAACACATATTTTCCGACCATGTTTCACCGGATCTAACTTTTACTCAATTTCAAGAAATGTGCTCAAAATGTTGGGATAATAAGTATGGATTTTTAGTAATTGATAAAGACAGTGATGTGAAATCGGGAAGATACCGCAAAGGATTTGATAGCTATATATTACTGTAATAATAAGAGAAAACACTCATTTGATTGTTGAAACGTCCTTTGTTAACATCATGAATAACGCGATTGACTTAAAACGTAAACTAGTGGAAGCTACCAATGCCGTTAGAAAAAAATTTAAACAAATTAAAGCGGCTAAAGAATTTAATGTTGTGGAATTGGAAAAGTTTTACGAATCCATTTCTAAGCCGTTGACAACTATATCTGATGTGGTTAAGCAACGTCGGCAGCAGCAGCAGCAGCAACAACAACAACAACATCAGCAACAACATTATCCAGCTACAAAGTAACATAGTCCCAGTACATCAGTGCAGTTGACTCAAATATCAGGTTTTCCCCAACCTACACATTCCTTTCAAACCTCCACACCTATTCAGCAGCAGCAGCAGCAGCAGCATCGCATTTCAAAAGAAGATATTAGCCAATCGGTGTTTGATACACCCTCGACATCAACTAATACATCTTTCGCATCCGCTGACACCACAACTTCCGATACTTTAAACGCACACCTGAAAGGATTACGTTCGAAACCATCTCTATACGATACTGTATATGGTGTACGTTTTGGTTCAAAAACAGATTATAACAAAAATTTTATTGGTAATTAAGAGGTGCGTTTTCGAAACGGAAATATTGTCTTATACAGAAAAGGGAAAAATATTGCAGAATATGGTTGATCACCGGCACTTTATGATTTGTTATTTCTTAAAACACCCCCAAGTGTAGGCAAGGAACAACAATTAAGTGATAATGTACTTTCGTACAAGGAAATTTTGGAATCAACGAGTGCTGTCTACAACAATTTTAAAAAAACTGATGGTTTACGGGAGACCAGATGGAACAAATATTTACGAATTATTAAACCTCTGATAATGGGCACAAAATTAGGTGGTACTATTACAAGAAAAAATCTCTCTGAAAAACTACAGTTACCCACAAAAAAGAAAATATCTTCGAAAAAATTTCAATATGTCTATTGGAACAAAGCTAAAGAGTTGGTGGATCGTTTACGTTTGTTGTGGAGTTCCAAAATGGCCGGTCACACTGGACACGAAAATGAAATTATGTCAATCATAGAGGAATTACGAGAAGAATATATAATATATTAAGCTCAATATTTAATGATATTATTCAGTTCTTCCTTCGATCTGAAACCTTTCATATTACTAATAATATGGAGCCCAGTCTAGAAAAAATCAAGATTGTTAATGAACTACATAGAACGGCTAGAAAAAATTTTGTAAGACGGCGCACGATAATAAAAGGTTACAGAGATTTGTGGCAAATTGATTTGGCTGAAATGCAACAGTATGCTGATGAAAACGATGGTTATCGTTATATTTTGGTCTGTATAAATTGTTACTCTAAAGGTAATGCTATGCGATGAAAAGCATCATTGAAGAGGCATCATATACACCAACAAATCTGCAAAGTGATCAAGGAAAGGAGTTCTATAATACAAACTTTCAAGCCCTGATGAAAAAATATAATATAAATCATTATTCCACTTACAGCACAAAGAAAGCTGCAATTGTTGAGCGAGTCATAAGGACTTTAAAAAATAATTTATATAAACAATTCTCGACAAGAGGATCTTACAAATGGATACATGTATTATCGGCAGTAACAAAAACCTATAACCATTCGAAACATCGCACCATTGAAATAAAGCCTGCAGACGTGCAAGAAAAAACACAAATTAAAGCATACGATTATTTAAAAATTGTACCTAAAAAATTTAAGTTTTCCATGGGTGACATTGTGCGTATTAGCAAGAACAAAAGCTTATTCGAGAAAGGATATACGCCCTCTTGGTCAACCGAATTGTTTAAAGTTGTAAAAGTTAACGTTACAAATCCACTTACTTACTTGTTGGAATCGTTAGAAGGTCAGCCTATAAGAGGGTGTTTTTACGAATCAGAACTACAAAAAACAAGCAGTCCTGGCGTTTATCTAGTAGAAAAGGTCCTTAGAGAACGCAAGAAAAATCACACCGATCAATTATTTGTCAAATGGCTAGGATTTCCCAACCACTTCAACTCTTGGATAGATAAAGCTAATATTGTTTAAATAACATATTGTATGACTATATTTTTAATTTAAAATGTAAAATAAATAAACAATATATTGTAAAATAAAGTTTTTTATTTCAATCTTCATCATTAAAAACAATGACAATAAAACATCATACACATAAATAACATTTCAATATTCTTGGAGGGAAGGTCCAATTCACCGACGACTACGACGTTATCTTCAAGGCTATGCCACTCGGAGTGCGTTCTCCTATTCTTTAACCTGCTTTCCCTTTTTTGGATTTTTTTTTTGAAGTCGAGCCGTACGACAGTGCGCTTAATGAGTCATTTAAAGGCTGATGATAGAGTATTTTCTGAATAACTTCAATTTTTCTTTTAAGCTCATTATTATTTTGGTATATCATGGGGAGGACATCCTTGTTAAATATGTCACATATTACAACTGCAAAATTGTAAAACTTTCTATTAACAAAGTGTTTTGTCACAGCATCGTCATCATCTTTAGGTTCGCCTAAGTTGGTTATGATTTTTCCACCCATATCATACTGCCCATCCGCTGTAAGTTTAAAACCAATCCCTTGTGGCCCAGATAATATATGATATTTTTCATTACATTTCTGACGACCAAATTTATCAATTGTGTTGTTTCCTCGACTCATTTTCAATCTTTACTAAACTATTTTATTTTTATTTGCCCTACTTAGATTAAATATTTCAGCCGAGAAAAAGAAACACTGACTATGATCTACTGGGTTGGTATGTTTATAAAAGAAATAAAACAAAACTGTGATTGTAACAGATATTTATTTACAGTTATTTCATTGCACAAATACAAAAATTATAAAAAATTAATTTTCCATGTCTTCATTTTCGTTGCTCAAAATTCTATCCCATCCGACACTATTTCGATCGTCAACGTCTTGCGCTGTTGCTGTTGCAGAAACCAATTCATATTTTGCAGCAAGCTCACCTGGTAAATGTGGAATATTGACGAGGTATTCTTTTAATTCTTCTTCAACCATTTCAGCACAAAATATATCCATGTCTATGGAACCATATAAAAATTTGTCGCACAATTGTGCCCCAGCCATAAAATTGATTGCATCCCTGATCTCGTTCTTATATTGATCTTTGGTTGCATCAATATGCAACCAATCATTTACGCTATCTAACATATCGTGAGCCATATTTCTTAATTCTCTCCCCAACCAAAATATGTATCTATCTACACATTCGTTGGCGGTCGTCGTCGTCGTCGTCGCATCAGCAGACATCTTTAACAGAAATAATGAACACGCGTAAGTATTCTGACATGTGCAACTATATTTTAAATTTAATTACATCCTTTTTTTTTCAAACAATTTACATACAATTTACTTCAATGAGCCAAAACGTAATAATGTTCGAGTATTGTTTCCAAAAACTCTAATGTCCTGCCCCAAATAAGTTAGAGTGTATTTACCTTTAGTTTTACTCATAATATCTACAATATCGTCAGATAGTGTTTCGGCCACACGTTTTGGCAAAAAAGTCTCAAATGTGCTATTATCACCGTCATCGTGTAAAGCCACTAAAAGAGTTTTACCAAATCGTGTAGTCATTGAAACCATCTTTACAATTTTATACACTTTGCCTACAATCATTCCGGTAATCTTTTTTCTCTCTAAAACCTCGAAATCTTTGCTGAACATTTCATTAATTTCATCTAGAGTTTCTTTTGCAATACTCATTATTGAAAAAATGGTATATAAATCCAAAAATTACCGTGAATATAAAAGCACTTTCAGAACACTATACGAACACAATATTTGATGTTTATGCCACTGATAGCTGCGACTGTTTGAAGTCACTTCTTTTCCCACTAACCTTCATAACGAGTTTTCAAGGTCGAATTGTAACAATGGTGGGGGTAGCTTAACGGTAGAAATAGTGGGAGGAGTATTCAAGGTCAAATGACGTAACACATTTAAATTGGTATAAGGATAACTTCAAGGATAAAATATAATGAAACAAATAACTACATTTTATGTACTTTATTGATTGATTTTTTTCTGCCATTCTTCTATACGTGTAACATTATCACCTAAACCTAATTTTCTTAATTTGTTCAATAATAATTGTTTGTTTTTATTTCTTAGAAAATTCTTACAAACTATACTCGCTAAAATACACACTTCGGCATGGTCCATATACTTAAAAAATACACTAAAATCCTGAGCCTCCGAATCTTGCATTTCAAATGCGTAAAATTCCGAACAGGCTACAGAAATTAGAAATTCTTCGTACATTTCTCGCACTAAACTTTCCATATTAACTACTACTACGTTAAACTTAAGTCCTACACTCTAATTTCATCTAACACAACCGGATCTGCAATGAACCTAATCAGTTTTTCCAAACAGTCACTAAACCCCAACTTTTCTATTTCACGAACAAAGTCTTGTAAATTTATTGTTTTGCTGCAATATTTACGACATGCATTCGCAGCCTTTTCATATTCAAATCACAATAGCGCGACGCCCATTCTGCTCGACTTTTCACTGCATCATTGAAATAATTACTAGCCGTTTCAGTGAACTCATCGCCCAATTTTTTTACTGTCTCTTGCAAAGCACTATTCATATTATTCACTCATTTTTTACATTCACGACACTTTTTTATTGCTGGTGGTGGCCCATCTATATAATGACGATATATTTGTTCATAGTGAATGTAACAGGGTAAGCTTAACTGTAGTTCCTTGTCACACCGATATGGCGCTGGCAGCTTATCCCAAATTTGCCGTAAACTCAGGTTATCAACGCAAGTTTTTAAATATTCGAGAGGAAAAAATGCTAGATCCTTCTCTTCAAAATCACACAAACTTTTTAAATTACTCTGATATAAACAAATTACTCTTCCGACTTGCTCTATAATTTTTTCTTTAGATAGTTCCGTATCTGACATTTCACACTGAATGAATGTAAATAGACTCACACAATTTTATAGAACAATTTGCAAGGTCAAAATTATTTCAAGATCATCTCACACTATTACAATGCACAAATAACTACTTCAAGGTCACACACCCAAGATGGCCCCCAACAAAGTCAAGGTCGTCTCGACCAAGGTCAAGGTCAAGGTCACACACACAACCTTGAACACAAGGTCAAGGCCAAAGCACACGTGCACTTTCAAGGTCAACGACAAGGACATGTGGGCGGGACCAAAGAGGGGTGGGGCAAGGTCAAGGTCAAGGTCGAGGAGTGGGGGGATGAAGAGGATCGGGTTATGTTCACTACTTTCATGTTCTTTTAAACATGCATTTACTTGTCATTGGACTGAAGTGATCATGATTACTTCAAGTGATAGAAGTGAAAGTGATAATGACTCAAAAGAATACCCCTATAGTTTATTCCTTCAAACTTCGCAATAAAGTAGTTCATATTAAGAATAAAAATTTATCTAACACTATATTAGTTCTATGGACTTTAAAATGGAGTAAAAGACAAAAATCGGATCTAGGCTTTTCAAATCTAGATGCCTATGATTTCTTAAATATTAAAATAACTGTTGGTAAAATCTGTATATATGAACATTAACAGTTTAGTAGTGAATTTTTCAAGGACTGAACAATAAATTTAGGGTCGTATTTATTTACCATTAAAGTAATCCTCCGTTAAAACAAGATAAATAAATTAATTAAATTAAACCCCACAAAACCGCGGTCAGGTGACTGTTACTTATAGAAATACTTAAATCTTTGCAAACCGGATTTTGGTTTGTTGGCTCAACGTGACGAATCGGCAGTCTCCGGGGATTAAAGTAACAGTTAAGTTTTTATTAAAGTTACGTAAAAGGGTAAAGCTCGAGTTTGAGAGGGTGACTTTTAAGTAGATTAGCCTTTATTGGGGGTCTCTGCAGGGAATTTATAAAGCAGAGCGAAAGAAGGATTAACGATGTTTAATGACTGTAGGAATAATTAGGGTTTCGAAATTTGAAAATTGAAATATTAAGAGCAAGAGGTTTAAGACGCGTCATTACGCATTCATCTATGCATGAACTTTATTATAAACTCTATTTCATGACGTTTAATAACGTCGTTAGAACTTATGGAGAACACCCCAACAAACAGAAATTTCTTGACGCGTCAAATAAGTCATAAATACTAAGACAGTTGACTAATGAATTTGTTTATTAGTTAATTCAGATTAGTTCAGAGCCTTTTTAAGAATGTAGGGATTAGTTATTAGGGCTTTTTTTTTGAAAATATAAGAAATTGGCAATCATCTACAATTAGTTAAAAATTTTTAAAAATTTAATGAGTCTGAATCTCTTATTTATGAATCTTTATTGGAAATTCGAAGTTCTCGATATTACTGGTTATAAATTTGGTGTCTATTAGGCAACAATAGAATCCCAGGTACTTAAAGTTCTTGTTGAGAGTATTTTTACGATCCTAAATGAATGGGTCAGAGTTAGTTAATTTTTGTATAATTACGTTACTTTAGATAAATTGACATCTACTTAATTTATGGGAACCGTTGTTATTTGATGTGAAAAACTTTTCTTTATAAGCGTACGAAGTATTCTTTGCTTAAGTGTATCAATTGCATATTTTGGAAAAAGTGTCTTATTTTCGGACATTCTAAGATACGAGTATACCATATTAGAATAAAGCGGAAAAATTCTAACCCATTAATTCACTAACACAGTTTAACTTTAAAACCATTCTAAATTGACAGCAAAAGGTTTAAAACGACAAGATTAGTAATAAGTTCAGCAAGTGTTAAACCCTAAAAATACAAGCATAAAAAATCATTCCTCTTTATAACTGAACTTGCAAAAATGCAGAATTTAATTTATTTTCGGGATATCACAATTTCTTTTATTTATTTTAAGGCTTTATTGCTACGTTTTTATCCTTAATATCCCTATATAAGCGCTTATTTATTGATATATGCAATATAAATTATGATAATATCAAACGCAAAACAAAACTGGCCGACTAGAATATTTAACTTCCGCGGCAACTAGATCGGGTTTAGGTCTTAAATCTTCTTAGTGAATCTGGCTGTTAGTTTTTAACTGATAAATGATGTTTTTTGAGTTTTCTTTAAATTTTCAAAATAATTTATTTTAGTTTTTTGTTTAATAGCAACGTCTTGTTTTTGTAATAAATGAATGGTTTTAAATATAAAAAAACCCTTATTTTCTTAAATTTAATTTGATAGTGATATATATTCTTGTTTTTTATATTCCACAATTATCAGTGATCTGGCTTGACACGGCTCAAATTTCAATTTAAGTTTACAATGGATAATTCAGTTAATTTCACTATATTTTTGCGAACACTCACATTATGGGCAAACACAATATCATTTTCCTATCATGTCCTACCATGAATCCCTTGAATAAAATCATACCATTCGTTGATTAGATACATTTTTGGTTTTATTGCGACCTCCCGTAGTTATGCTACCTTGTTAAATATTTTCCAGCTCGATTGTTTTATCTTCCTGAATTTTGACTACTTTCTTACACTACTAAATACAGTTTTATGTATATTTGATTATAGGTGTTGTTCTGAATTTACTGTTACTTTTTTTTTCAGAAAAATCTCGATTTTCCTGTCTACTATTCGAGTGAAATTCTTCCTTTTCTCCTTTCTTGTGACAATTTCCTTGAAATTATCTTGAGTTTCGTAGTCAATGTCGAAATTGCATTGACAAGTTATTTTTTGTAGATGTTATTATCTCATTTTAGGCTATTTTGATTTCATTATTTGAATCCATTGTTTGGTAATCGTTATATTGTAATTAATTTTCTTTATGTTCTAGTTTAATTTTCACCCCTGTCAATGCCTTTCTTTATCATTGTAGTTATAAGGTTCCCCAAAACATCACTTATCAGGTATTCTTTTAAGTCATTTCTATTTTTGTTATTAATAAATTTTTGTTTTGCAACTTACCTTAGCGATATTTAGTCTGCGGGGTCTCCTAACTTTCAGGAAATCAATAATTGTTTCAAGAGAGAAATACTTTTCGTTTACTCCAACTTTTTGCAGAAAACTCTCATCTCATTATTTGTTCTGTATCAGTGCCATTGACGGCTGAAATTGTATTTCTTTAATTTAAAAATAGCTAATGGGTAACTTATCTAATCTTAAGCCCAAAATGTTAATGATTAATGAATTGGCATATTCCACAAATTTATTTCAGATGATTGTTGTTACCCAGAGTCATTTTTGAGCTTTCATTTCTTTAACACGTGTCAAAATTTTGAACGCGCTCGAAGGTGGCAGGGTTTCGTACAGCGTTGATTTTTGATATAAACCCAGGCCATTTTACCTTGACTTTGGCTTCTTCTGTTTGAGTCAACTGAAAACCAGCTCTAGATTTTTCGTCTCAATTTATATGGTCTATTCTTTAGGATTTTGGGGTAATTTTTTTAAAAATATTTCCGGTAATTAAGTTCAGATAGTTACCTTATCTTTTATCTATTTGGTATTTATTGAGTTAATTTACCGAAATCAACCTGGAGACAGGGATTTTAGCAGTTCTGCACGTTTTAGCGAAGGAATTCTTTTAACCCCAAATAATTACTTAAGGTAAAATCCAGTATTTATTATTTATTAAGACAATCTTTCATAGTTTTTGATTTAATAAAGTTTGAGCTCAAAATTAATTCTTACGAGTGAGTTTAATGTCAAATTTGAATCTGGTAATAGTATATTTTATATCTCATTAGTATCTAAATTGACTGTATTAGTTTATTATTAACTTATATACTGAGTTTTAAGGCCTTTTGTTTATTTTTCTTGCATCTTATTAGTATTTGAGAGCTGTGACTGGGCAACGCTTTAATTGTTCTTTGGATATTAGTAAAGATTAATTTTGATGTAGCCTTTACTGTTTATTGAAAAATTCACTATATTTTGATATATATTTGTTCTCTGGATATATAGCTCCAATTTACCGAAGAATTAATTTATCAAATATATTTTAAAGTATAGAAGATTAGTCCAGACAGACAGACTATTATCATTTAGAACGCTAATTTTTTTCGTGAATATATATATATATATATATATATATATATATATATATATATATATATATATATATATATATATATATATATATATATATATATATATATATAATTTTTTCAGTAAGGGCTTTGTATTTTTAATGGATTAAAAACTTTTTTTCGCTGTTTTCTTTCAATAAATGTATATATTCGCTTAATTCGGTCAAAAACTTATTGGTTATAATCAGGGACGGATCCAGGATTTATTTCTCGGGTGAGGTACAAGTGACAGACGGGCAAAAGTGATATTCAGGATTTTTTCTGGGGGGGGGGGCATGAGCGGCTACAAACAACAACAACTGTAAGAAATAAACTTGCAATATTAATGTAAAAGTTAATTAGTATGAAAAGGATAGGGAAATTACATATTTAATAAAGACATGTTTCCTTTTTAACAGTGTCCCCGTGCCCCTCCTAAATCTGCCCTTGGTTATAATTATTTCAAATTACTTTGACGGGTATCTACTTTTTTTACAATAACCATTAGGAGTATTAAGTGTGTAGCATATAGTGGAAATCTACTATTGTGAAGGGTTACACTAACCTCTTTCAACTTTATGAATATAAGTTCAAAAAGTTAGTCTCTGATTTTGTTTATTCTGTGATATATTGTAGTACGTTAAAGAGTATTTGGTGAAAACCGCCTTTAAAGTCCATCCCAAAAAACTAGTTGTTTCAGTTATGAGTCAAAAGACTAATTTTCTCATGAAAAATTGGATGCATGTTATTAGGTTTGCGAAAAGAGGGTTATGTACACTATTCGCTCAGTAAGGGTGTTTGGTATTTGTTTATAGGGATAAACACGTTATTATTTTCACTGTTTCTATGCAATTAATGGGTAAAGTTATTTAATTTAGTCCAAAAATTCATTTGCTAAACATAAATTAAAAAAAATTTTGATCTGCATCAGTTTTTTATAATAAAATTTATCACGGGGATAGCTGCTGCTCTTTAATTTTATCAGAAACTTTAATTGTGAAGCGCCAAAAATTACTATACTGTAAAAAGAAATGCATTAAATTTAATGTAAACATACTGGAAGTAAATTTCATAAACTTATATTAAATGCATTTAAAGTAAGGCATTATATTTATTAATTTACATTAATCTAAATTAATATATTCCATTAAATTTAATGTATATTAAATATGCAGCCAGTGTTCATTAAATTTGAGACATCTTATCACATATTTAATGCACCAACATTAATATGAGTTCAAAAAATTTTGAAACATCCAGTAAAAGGAGATACATTTTTCCCCTAGATAATATCCGCCATCTAAACCGGTTTTGAACTCATTGGTTTCCGTCAGTACAGGGCAGACACATACACCTCACAATAAGAAAATTGAGGTTCTTTAAGCAACTTATTTCAAACTAAACAAAAAGTTCAATACAAGTTGCGTCATCTCTCGGAATCTTATGAAATGTGTATTGAACAATAATGTAAATTTCTTTAGTATTAGGGTATATCTAAATTTATTTTAATGTACAGAAGCTGAAATATGTTTTCAGTTAATTTATTGAAATTTAAGAAACCATTTAATCAAATTTAATGTACAGCGAACTAATATTTGAATAAATTGCTATAAATTCAAAGTAAATATAAATTATTCACGATTTTTGGTACAAAGTCATTAAATATAATGTAGAATGGACATTTAATTTGCATTAAATTTAAGGTTATTTTACAGCGAACGTTAGCTTTTTATAATCTTTAGTAGCATGTAATAGAAATCTATTATTTCAAAGTGTTAAACTACTTCCTTACTTCTTTCAGTAAAAAAGTTCAAAAAACCAGTCTTTGATTCTCATTCACCTGTAATATATTGTAGTTTGCATGTCTTTAATTGTGTCAGAAGAGATTTTTTTAGTTGGTAAAGAACTAAAATAGCTTCTCTAATATAAATGTATTTATATACCCAACTGCCAGTATATTGTAACCACTGTAAACGTTTCTTGTCAGTAATCATGATATGGGGTGGATATGTAGAGGTAAAAAATTTCTATTTATGTTAATGCAGCATGTAGCATTAAGTTGCTGTAATGATCAAAGATTTTTCCTATTAAAATTAACGAAAAAGACAAAACAATTTAAATTGCATCTAGGATTTTTTTAAAGGAATACAAAATATTACTAAATACTTTTACTAAAACGCTAGAATTCTTGATAACCATAACGATCATTATAGTTTCGGCGAAACCCCGTTTTTTCTGCGTAATTAACTGTTTTATCCTGTTATCAAAAATTGAATACCGTGTCGTCCCTTGAAACATTTCTTCTTATCAGAGGAAACGTGCTTTTGCTTTCTTTAACTCCCTGCTTCTGCTTTTAGCAAAGGCCGTAATTCTTACTTTGTAGGAAAACTTGAATAATATAAGGCAGTTTCGGGAGGTTTTATGGATATTATCTAACAAAAGTCCGAAGGAAAATTTTAAAAATATTTTATTTAACAAATTGAGGAAATTCCTAATAAAAAGAAGTTAACTAATTTTAATATTGTTATTACTTCTTATATTAGCAATATTTATTTGTACTGTGTTAAAAGAATAAATCTGTTTTTATTTCCTAAGATTTAAAAAAAAAGAGATCAATTCTATAAGTTAACGTTAGATTTTATATTTTTGTTATTTCTTGGGATGGGCGAAAGCTTTTGATGTAATTTTACGTTGGTCTGTTATTTGTTAACTATATAATTCTCTTTAAACAAGCTGGATATCAAGATTTGCTTCTAATTTATTTGCTGTTTATTTATACAGTATGTCCCATTTAGAAGCTATGACGTTGTCAATGATTTTTTTAAAATGAAATATCTTACATATTATTGAATTATTATAGTTTATGGTAAATTTCAAGCATCTGTGTTTAAATTGAACTGCTATAGGAAAGTTCGGATTAAATATTAATAGAGTATATGAGCATTATTTTAAAATGATGCTGCTGGAGTTGTTTGGCTGATTCCTACGCTAGCCTATATAAAAATTTTCCACCGAAACTAATGAGTATTTTGTGTAATTTATTAACTGAAAAAAACTAAATTTGAAATTAATTCACCACTTTGAAACTTTAGATGGTTTAGCAGCACCGCGTGAAGAATAACTGAAATTGGCCCCTTGAGTAAAATCTCAACCCTTAAATCCTTCAAATACTAGGAATATAATATATTTACCCAGCTTAGCGACTGGTAATTACCTATATTCCCATCTTAAAGCTTGTACTTATACTGTCATATAAATCTCATCACACATTTTATCGATTCTTCTGAAATAAGTTTAAAAATAGTTTTTCTCTGTAACAGCAATAAACTACTACCTATCTGTTCTTGTAGTTGACGTAGTAAATATGAAAGAAACTTTCAAGTATTACTCCAAAGTATAAAATAAAGAACATTAAGGAAAGATTTGCTCTGATTTGAAAACAGTATTTACAGAATGTCGTACGGAATACAAGTTTTTTTTTTTTAATTTTCGCAACGTCAATCACAATTATGTGCCTATTCGGATTCCACGCTGTAATAACGGTTTTTATTTACCGAATTTTAGTTAATTTTTTCCAAGGGTCTCTTTCAACTACCGCAATTTTAACTATTTTTCGATTTTAGCGAGACGTCAACGCATTTCGCCATTATTCGATATTTTTGTACTCATCTTCGAGAATATGGACATATTTACGTATTTACCGGATTTATTAGATTAATTTTATCTTTCAGGAAATGTGGACGTTCGTTTCCGTTGGGATTAATTTATTGTAAGAATTTTTTCTTTATCAATTATTTGTGTAAAACCTAAGTTTCAACACAAATCTGGGGTTGATGAAGTTCCGCCAAATCTCGCGACTGCAATGAAAACTCTAGCCGCCTCACCTTTCTTCTCGCTCACTGGGATAGAAGGGGAATGAGTTAACGAAGAATAATTAAGTTTCAATTTTATTTGGGAACACTTCTAGGGAATAAGTTATTTAAGAAAAGGTTTTCAAGTAACACTCAACCTTGACTCTTAGTTAACTTTTTATTCAATGTTTTTTTTTTAATTTAGTACTGTTTTCCGCAAGTCAAGTTCAGGATTATTTTACTCTCCACTGCCACGTTCGGGTTTATTTGTCAAATCGGGTTTTTCATAACGAAGTTGATTATTAGTCCCAGTGTCAATATCAGGTTATCTTCACTTTGTCACGTTCTTGTAATTATTTTTAAACCAGGGCGCGTCAGCTAAGTAATTCGTCCGCGCCGCTAACTTCGCCTTTTTATCGAAGGTGTCAATTTTAGTCTGTAGAATATTATGCTGTTAAAGACAATCTGCTTTAAGAACCGCGAGCTGCCTAAAAAAATAGAACAGTCAACGTGGCTCCCAAGAGCTAGCTCAGTCGGCAAAAGGACGAGTTATCTCAAGAAAAGCAACCCGTAATGTAGTTATTTTTACAGCTGATTTTCCGTTTTTATAGCAGTGGTGACGTCGCGCTCTGAATTCGGGGAAGCACCGAGTCAAAGTACCGCCACCGAGCCGTTTAATGTCTGTGTTTCCCCGTTTTGGCAATGTAGTTTTAGCACTGTATGCCATATTATTTAGATTATTTAACTTATTTAAGGAGTTCGGGGCAATTTTAAGTCTTAAATTTAATATTTCATCGTAAAATAAGTGTATATTTACAACAAGAACTATAAGGATAGTAGACTAATTACTGTTGCTTTTTTAAGTGAATAGGACAATAGAACCAAGTATAAATATTACAGGAATAAATGGTTTTTAGGTTGTATATCAAAGAATTTAAGAAAAGGACAGGCATTAGTATATATTTTGAATATCGCTCAAAGGTACACTTCAACCCACCTCTTTGGAAAGCGATCTCTAACGTCAGCTCAGCTTTCACTGAGTACAAAGTAGGAAAGAACAATCCAATAATGGCATATTTTATGTAGAAGAACTGCCTTGCAAATATGTTCGCTGACTATTGATGGGCTGTTAAATAATGATTACAGAATGAGGAATCTTTGCTTACTAATACTACAATTAGAAGAAATATTTATCTTTTTATTTTTGTAAGTGTGATTAGTTAAATTTCGCGTCTTCATCAATCTATTCAGTCGCGAATGAAAGAGCACTACTATTATAAATGCGAGTAACAGATAGGTGCGAGGTTTGAACATGAATCGCTGCACATACCAACCTGGTATTCCTGGATTTCGTTGCCAGCATTCAAGGGTTGCGGAAGTGCCTTAAATTTTCTTTTTGGGGAAATCAAAGTCCTTTTGGAGGTGAGTTTTTTCTTATTTAAAATGTGGTACATTTTTTTTGAGTAATTATTAGTTTGTTTCAGGGATCGTAAATACAAAATTTTTTCTTAATTCTGATGTAAGATTTTTGGTTTTCACTTTATTTTACTGTTGAATAGATTTATACTTTTTATATAGAATCAAGAATAAAATTTTTAATTGGGAGACTTTCTGGGCAAAATGTATTGTGTACGTAAATTTCATTTTTAAGTTGAAAGCGTAACTATATTCGACCTTATTGCCTGGAGAGGCTAGATTATACCATATTGAATCTTATATTTTTAAAAAAATCACTTTGAATATAGTTTTTTAGTTACGTAATACTTTTGTATTTTATTGAAGTTCTTTAACCAAACATATTTGGTAAGATGTTCTTAGTTGTTTTCTTTACATTTATACAAACAAGTGGCATCTTCTAAATTTAAAAAATATATTTTTGGATTTATGGTACTCGATCAACCGACCTTCTAGCCTCCACAGCATATTGAACCGCGGTAAGCATTTCAAGGGTTTTATCCACCGTTAGACAAAAAGATAAAATGGTAACCAAAATTTGAATTTATATTGTGATTTAGCTACATAAAATACCAAAAAAAAATCCAAGAAGAAGGAAAATCTTTTTAAATGGAAAAAAAAAACTTTATTATATAATTATTAACATAATAAAATTAACATAAAAAATAACTTATATTTACTTACTTATTAAGCGGTGACACATTTATTAACGTTTCCGTAGTTATTTTAAATATTTTTTGAAAATTTCTTTCTTTAAAAGCATTCAGTTTAAATCAAATTTGTTCAAGATTTATAGACATACTATGTATGTATTCTCACTTTTTCGCTATGGACAAGAATACAGCAAAAATACAAAACTGAATTTTGAAGACAACAAACTAGGTTAATATGAAATTAATGGAAAAAATGATTCCATTTCTAAGTTTATTTTAACCGCATATGAAAAAAAACTGTTAGGATATTTGGAAAATATTCAGTACGATTTAAAATTTGAAAACTTACAAGAAAAATTGAAAATATCAAGGATAAGTATAGATACAAGAATGACATTAGTATGTCGATAATGGTGAGGATGAAGATGAGGACGATGATTAAGTTGAAAATGGGCGTGGCATTAACTAAGGTCAGAGTCTTTTAATCTTATGATTATCACAGTTTTTTATTTTATAGTTTTTAATTTCCATTATAACATACAATAAACTAGTTTTTAATAAAAAGCGGGGTACATAATCTATAATTTTAAAGATAATTGAATTCTGTTTCTAATGCTAACTTATTTTTGAAGTCTTGAAAATTGTTAATGGCCGATGGGGAGGGTCTTTTCTGATGTTTGACAGGCACAAATATTTTTACCTTATTTTATTTTCAGTTTCGCTGCCTCTGATTTTAAGTGCTTGAAATTACAACAAATGCGAAGTTTATAATTACAATATATATATATATATATATATATATATATATATATATATATATATATATATATATATATATATATATATGATTCAGTATTAATCCGGGAATACATCCGTTCGTTGGTTTGGTTTCCTGTAGAAATTTGCAGACGTTTCGCCAAAATCCCATTTGGCATCTTCTGTGCTTGGTGGTTGTAGATAAAAAAAACAGTTGATCTACAACCACCAAGCACAGAAGATGCCAAATGGGATTTTGGCGAAACGTCTGCAAATTTCTACAGGAAACCAAACCAACGAACGGATGTATTCCCGGATTAATACTGAATCACATGTTCCCATCCGTGAAACACTACGCAACAACATATATATATATATATATATATATATATATATATATATATATATATATATATATATATATATATATATATATATATATATATATATATACAGGGTGATTCAAAAATCGATCACGAAACTTAAGGGGGTGATTCTACTTGACAAAATAAGGGTAGAGCTTCATATAATTTTTTTTCAAAATGTCATTCGTTTTCGAGTTACAAGCCGTCCAAGTTCAAGTTTTTATTTTTTGTTTTTTGAATTACTCGCTTACAGGAAAACCGATTTGACTAATATTTGAAAGATAGGCTAAGTCTTCTGCGCTTCATCATTTTAGTAACAATTCACATTGATTGTTTGCCGCTAGAGGGCACTTTACCTACATTGAAAATTGTTTTTTTGTCATAATTTTTTAGTGTTAACAGCTACAGTAGTTTTTGGCATAATTTCTGAAAGACTGATGCCAGGCCTTTAAAAAAGGTGCTCTTTATTTACATCGCTAAACCCAACGGTTTAGACGTAAATCACCCTTAAAAATTAAGTGGTAAATTTACTTTTCTCATTTCATTACCACCAGCTACCAGGTAAATAGCTATCAAAGTATACTAGAGCTGTCAGTTTAACATCAAATAAATTCGCTTTTTAAACTATTTAATTTATAATCTTAAAATAACTAATAATGGCTAATCAGTAAATATTCATATTATGGATTATTGCGATATACATTTAATTGATAAAAATTAATGAAACAGTACTAAACAAACTAAAAAAGATTCTAAAAATGTCCCCGATTTTCTTCCATACATTTCCTAACACTCTTCAAAAAATGTCGCCTAACTCGATGAAAAATTCCTGGTGTTTCTTTAATAATTTGGCACTTTTCGATTATCCTGAAGCGAAGATCCTCGACGTTGATTACTGGAATATCGTACACCAATTGTTTCAAATGACCCCAAAAGAAAAAATCCATAGGATTAAGGTCTGGTGACCTCGCTGCCCATGCCAATGGTCCACTTCGTCCTATCCATCGCTCAGGATACGTTGCATTCAAATACTGTCGGACAAGTATACTAAAGTGGGGCGGAGCTCCGTCTTGGAGGATCCACATGTTGGCCCTTACTTCCAATGGCACATCTTCCAGATACAATGGGAGACGATTTTGGATAAAATCTAAGTATACGTCACCAGTTAATGGGCCATCAAAGAAATGAGGACCAATAAGGTAATCTCCTATTATCCCTGCCCAAACATTTAGTGAAAATCTACGCTGATGTTTCGTTTCTACCACATTGTTTGGGTTCTCGTAAGCATATGTGTGGATGTTGTGTAGATTTGTTATGCCATCACGAGTGAAACCAGCTTCGTCAGTGAATAATATGACGCCAATTAATCGATTATCGTGTTCATACTTAGCTAGGATCTGATTGCACATTTCCAACCGTCTCGGCCGATCATCGTCATAAAGAGCCTGCACCTTTTTTGAATGAAACGGGTAGAGTTGTTCTTCTCTTAGTATCCTCCATGAACTAGCCTGACAGAGCCGCACTTCATTCCCAATTTTTCTAGTACTAATACCTGGATTATCTTCAATAATTTCAAGCACTCTTTCTTCTTGTTGCACGTTTCTAGCAGTTCTAGGTCTTCCCCTATTTCCATTATAACTTTTAAAGGAACCACATTCCGCAAGCCTCCTGTGCACACTGGAAAATGTTTGAGCATGAGGGATATTTCTTTCCGGATAACTCTCCATATAATATCTTCTTGCCAACTCTGCATTACCATTTGCTTTTCCATAACAAAAATGGATATCACAATATTCGATATTTGAATATTGGTGATTAGCCATTATTAGTTATTTTAAGATTATAAATTAAATAGTTTAAAAAGCGAATTTATTTGATGTTAAACTGACAGCTCTAGTATACTTTGATAGCTATTTACCTGGTAGCTGGTGGTAATGAAATGAGAAAAGTAAATTTACCACTTAATTTTTAAGGGTGATTTACGTCTAAACCGTTGGGGTTAGCGATGTAAATAAAGAGCACCTTTTTTAAAGGCCTGGCATCAGTCTTTCAGAAATTATGCCAAAAACTACTATAGCTGTCAACACTAAAAAATTATGACAAAAAAACAATTTTTAATGTAGGTAAAGTGCCCTCTAGCGGCAAACAATCAATGTGAATTGTTACTAAAATGATGAAGCGCAGAAGACTTAGCCTATCTTTCAAATATTAGTCAAATCGGTTTTCCTGTAAGCGAGTAATTCAAAAAACAAAAAATAAAAACTTGAACTTGGACGGCTTGTAACTCGAAAACGAATGACATTTTGAAAAAAAATTATATGAAGGTCTACCCTTATTTTGTCAAGTAGAATCACCCCCTTAAGTTTCGTGATCGATTTTTGAATCACCCTGTATATGTATGTGCAGGGTGTCCGGTAAGTAACTCCTAATTCCTCGAAACCATACAGGAGAAGTCAAAATAATCTTACTTTGTCATAGAAAAAGGTGTCCCTTAACGGAGATACAGAGGCCTAAAGGGATACCCAGCCATTTACCTTATGGGCTCTAAGTTTTGAAACGACTTGTATAATTTAAGGAAATTTTAATATTTTACAGAGGCTATAAAGACTCATTAAACCATACTACAGTAGATGTTTTAGATCATCAGAGAAGTTAGAGAAGGACTTGCAGCAGACTCGTTGGGTCTAGTTTTTGACAGGTATCATTTTACAAAGCTAAAAACTGATTTTTAAAGTACTTTGGTCATTCCACTTCAAAAAAGGTACTCTTAATTTATTTTGATAAAACTGGCGATTTTCGAAATAAATCGGTTTTTGTACGAACTAAAAAGTTATTAATGCTAAACACAAACAGCTAAAAGTAAAATACGCAGGGTGTGCCAATGTGCTTTAATTTATGGGGAAGCGCTGTGTCACTCTTCGAAGGCAAGAAGATGTTATGCCGAAAGATTTCCAGCTCAGACATTATTAAGTCCAAAAATATCTCAAAGGGTTGATCGAAACCTAAGGGAAACAGGCAAAAGATGATTAGAAAATAATTATTAGAGTTAACGACGTGACGATAAGAGACCTTCACGTAGAGGAAAAAATTCTGCAAGATATTGCAAACAGCATAAGAAAGCTTGCGATACAAAACAATGTTACAAAATGGATTGTGCATGAAATTCTAACAGAATAGTTACTTCACCCGTACCACGTTGGAAAAAAGAGGAGGGTTGGAGGGTCAGGTTAGCAGCCTGCCCTCTGTAAAACAGTAACCAGCTCAAAGCACCGATAAAAAGCCTCGAATATGGACTGACTCAACAATGACGACCCACGCAAGGAAAAGGACAAAGAGATGGAAAAACAAATACATACTAAGAGTAGCTACCTGGAACATAACATCTTTCAACACAAAGGATCAGGAAGTAGTTGAAGAGCTAATCGAGAAAAAGATTGAAATTTGTGGTCTCCAAGAAACAAAAAGGAAAGGCAAAGGTCAAAAAGAATACGGAAACTATATACTAATATATAGTGGAGTAAATAAAGAACAACGAGCCAAAGCTGGAGTAGGCATACTAATCCACAAGAAATATAAAAATAACATAGAAAGTTGCCAATATATATCAGAAAGGATAGTCTCTATAAAACTACTAATGGAACATAAAAAAATTAAAAATCTTGTCCGTTTACAGCCCAGAAGACGGAAAACCAAAACACGAGGTAGAAGCATTCTACGAGAACTTGCAAACCACCTTAGACTCAATACCTGGTGAGGAAGCTATTATTTTATTGGGAGACTTTAATGCCCGTATATGAAACCAAATAATCCTCGGAATTAAACAACGCTTCAACGAACAGTATCACAACACCAACGGAGAACTAATGGTAAATTTCTGTGCCTTCAACGAATTAAGGATAAACAATACTTTCTTTCAACACAAAGATAAATATAAATACACTTTTGAAAATACAAGAGGACACAAATCTATGATTGACTTTATACTTAGTAACCGAGTTATACATCCCACCCAGATATTGGATATTAGAACATTGAACTCTGTTAATGCAGGAAACGATCATAAATTGGTTCTATCAAAGATTCGAATAAAGATTACACAAAAGAAAAAGCCGCTGCAAAAGGTTAGGATACAAAAAAAGAACATAGACTCTCTGTGGCATACGTCAACGAAAGAATTATAGCAAAAAAGATTGATGGAAAAAATTGAAAGAAAACCAATAAATGAAGAGGAAGATATAAATCATAGCTGGGAAAAAATTAAGGGAAACATAGAAGATGCTTCAAATGAGTCATTGGGCACACATACAATCACAATCAACAACAAAAATCCTAATAAAACTCTATGGTTCCGTAAAGAAGTTAAAGATAAGTGTAACGAAAAAAGAAAACATATTTAGCATATAGAACGTCAAAAACGCCGGAAGCATACAATAGGTACAAACTAATTCGTAACGAAACTAATCTACTAGTCAGGCAACTAAAAAGTGAACATTGGGAGCAGTTCTCTAAAAGAAAGGAAGGAGACTTCTATAGTGTACAAAAACAAATGTGGCGACTGATAAGACAACAGCGCAAAGAAGTATCTGAACTCTCCGAAACAAACAAAATATCAGAGGAGAAATGGATAGACTACCTAACAAAATTATTTGAGGGAGATGCTAACATTGGAAAAAACAACATACCAGCAATAAGGAATAATGTGGAAGTCACCATTCAAGAAGTAGAGAAAGCTATAAAATCCTTAAAAAATAGAAAGTCTCCCGGAAAAGACGGAATTCATAACGAATTGTTGAAATACGGAGGACAGTGACTAACACAGGAACTCACAAGCTTCATTCGAAAAATCCTGACACAATGCAAAGTACCAGATAGGTGGAGAACCAGCACAATGATGCTTATGTTTAAGAAAGGTGACAAACAAGAACCAGGGAACTACAGGGGTATTAATCTACTGGACACAACTCTGAAACTCGTTACGAAAGTAATCAAAAATAAAATTAATTCGGTTACAACACTGGAAGACGAACAGCAGGGATTTAGATCAGGAAGGTCTTGCGTGGATGCAGTATTTATTCTACGACAGATAGTCGAAAAATCTATAGAATACAATAAACCAACATTTTTATGCTTTATAGATCTAACAAAAGCATTTGATCGCAAAAAGCTACATGACGTAATCCACGTAATCGTATAAGAGAAATATTCCTATCAATATAATTCAGACCATCGAAAACATATACGCAAATAATAAAGTTCAGATTCGCACTAACGGTAAATTATCAACACCCATACCAGTCAACAATGGTATTAGACAGGGAGACCCGCTTAGTCCTTTGTTTAACATAATAATGGACGAAATAATAAAGGAGGTGCGACTTGGTAGAGGATATAAAATGGGTGATATAGAAATAAAAATTCTCTGTTACGTTGATGACGCTGTGATATGTGCAGAAAATGAAGACGACCTCGAGAGATTGTTAAATACCTTTAATCTTACGGGAAGAAAATATAATATGATTATCTCAGCCGAAAAAACTAAATGTATGACAACCTCAAAAGAACCCCTCCGATGCAAACTAGAACTAGACGGTCAAATAATCCAACAAGAAATGAGTTTCAAATATCTAGGAATCGACATAACTAGTTATGGCAACATCGAAGGTGAAGTAAGAGGGCAGGTGGCCAAAGCAAATAAAGTGGCGGATTGTCTCAACGACGTGATCTGGCGAAATAAACACTTACAACAAGAAACAAAGGTTCGGATCTACAAAATCACAATTAGACCTATTATGACATACACCTCAGAAACACAGCCAGAGACGACAAAAACAAAACAACTATTGGAGACTACAGAAATGAGAATACTTCGACGAATAACAGGAAAAACGCTACTAGACAGAGAAAGAAGCGATAACATCAGGCAATCATGCAACACAGACTGCATTAATGAGTGGGTCCTACAACGTAAGACACAATGGAACAAACACATAAGCCGAATGACAGAGGATAGACTGGTAAGGATCGCACGAGATAAATCCCCTAGTGATACACGCAGTAAAGGTCGACCACGGAAAAGGTGGAGCGATAATTTAAGGCTAGAATGAGGAAAATCGAAGAAGAAACAGGTTAGGGACCTATTATAGAAGGTAGAAGAAGAAGAAGAAGATATTCTAAATCTAAATTTTTTTAATCTTATTTTGTTTACCAGTGAAGCCGATTTTACAGGAGATGGTATAATAAACTCACATAATTTACATATTTGGGCTGATGAAAACCCGCACACTATAATTCAAAACAAACACCAACACAGGTTTATTGTAAATGTGTGGGCTGGCATCATTGGAAATAACCTTATAGGTCCATTTCCTTTTGAGGAAAAATTCAATAGTGAGATTTAGTTACAATTTTTACAGCAAAATTTAAATGATTTATTGGAAGACTTACCTGTTGATAGAAGAGTCGAAATGTGGCACATACATGAACGTTTTTGGCCTTCGATGAATAGGTCGAGGTGGGTCTGTTTTAGGACCACCAATGTCTCCAGACCTAATTTCTGTAGACTTCTACTTCTGGGGATATCTAAAAGGACTTTCGAGTTTATCACATAAAAACCGATTTATTTCGAAAACCGCCAGTTTTATAGAAATAAATTAAGAGTACCTTTTTTGAAAAAGAATGATTAAAATATATAAAAACCAGTTTTCAGGTCTGTAAAATGACATTTATAAAAATTAGGCCCAGTGTGGCTGCAAGTCCGTTTCTGACTTCTCTGATGATCTAAAACATCTACTGTAGTATAATTTAACGAGTCTTTGTGGTTTCTATAAAATATTAAAATTTCATTAAATTATACAAGTCGGTTCAAAACTTAGGGCCGATAAGGCAAATCGTTGGGTATCCTTTTTGGCACTGGATTGCCGTTAAGGGGCACTTTAGAAATTTTTTTCTATGACAAAGTAGGGCTATTTTGATCTCCCGAGAAATTAGAAGATTATTACCTGTATATATATATATATATATATATATATATATATATATATATATATATATATATATATATTAGATTGTAGTAAGTGTTTTAATAAGGAGAACGTCTTTCCTCTATCAGCCCGTTATTTTTAATATTATTTTTCGGGTGTTATGCACTTTTTTCTTCATTTTTTGCTTGTGTATTCTTGCATGTTTGAGTAGACAAGATAGTATATTTTATCAACATATGGTGGCCTATGTCTTATATTTTGAAGTAAAAAAAATCTTAATTTTATTTATTACTTTAAGGCCAATATGAACACCTTCACTAAATCATTGAAAGAAAAATTCTCCATTAATGTCGTTAAGGAAGAAGAAGAACTTCTACTGCCCAATTATGTCGAGCATCTGTTAACAAAACCGTCATAATGAATATGGTAGCCAACGTGTTAACTAACACGACGAACGGCCATGGAAGAATTAAAAGAGAAGCTAGTATTATTACCTTTGTTGTGTCAAAAATGAAATCAGTAACTGATAATATTGAACAGAAATTAATTGAACTTTAAGAATTGAAACCTTAATACTAAAATTAAATTTCACATATTTCAGTATAATTTTCTCGTTACATAGCATTCCTTTTGTATTTTATCGAGGTTTTGCAACCCAAGACATATTCGTAGTTTTTTGTTTTTTCAAAATTAAGTGGCGTTCTCTAAAACCTAAAAAAATGTTGTAAGTTTGAATTATTAGTACTATAATTACGGCCTTCCAGCCTCCACAATATAAAGAGCTTTATAAGGATTGTATCAACTTTTTTAAGTAATTTTCGATGACCTATTATATTGAAATTTGGAACAAATTTAGATCTTGAGTTGCTAGTAAACAAAAATACTCAAACCTACAAATTTCATATCAGGCATGAAATTATTAAGACACAAATTTAATCTTTCTCTCCTATTTATACAAATTTTTCGATTATAATAAAAATCAGGTGGCAAAATAAAAACACAAGAAAAAGGAATATGCAAAATAATGTCATTAATCCAGTGTCTGGTATTCAGTTTGCTTCGAAATTTTATTGTACACCTATTGTTTTAAATTTTTTCAATCTGATTCTAAAATCGCGATTTAGATATAACAATATACATTCTGTTCCGAAATAAACGGCTTTTTGGAAAAAAATATACGAAACCTTAACAATATTTACTTTGTCTCTTCAAAGAATTCTTAAGTTCACGAAGCGAATTTCTTTTTAAGTCTCCAAACAAGATCTTCGCGATGGAATCTCGAGCTTTGGAAACAAAAAATTATCGTTCGGCACCATTCAGGTGCTTGTGAAATGATATTGTTTGAGTTTTTGGTCAAAATCTTTCGAATACCAAGTAAAGTGGAACTTAATGCATTATCTTGGTGAAAGAACCAACCATTTTCGTGATTTTTTTCTTACTATTTTTCGCCTATCGCTATACGCAAGCGGTGCATAGGAGTTAAAAAATATTTCCTGTTAGCCGTTGGGCTATTCGGGAATAATTTTTGGTGATTCATGCCTTAATAATAGAAGCAAATGGTGACCTTGCTTTTGATTTTTGACTTGCTTCGACGTGCACTTTTTAGTTTTGCTCTCCTTTCAGAATCTATCTCGCCGCTAATTGGGATGTTTCAGATTAAAATCAAATACATATAACTCATCCCTGATAATGATGCGTTTCAAGATGTTTAGATCGCGATTGCATCGTAAATCATCAGAAGCGATTGACATACGATACTGTTTTTGAAAAAAATTCAGTGTCACCGACCGAGACTTTTTCGACCAATCACGAGAATTGAGCTTTTGAGATTTCTAAATCATTTGGTAGCTCGAGACTAAACCGCTTTCGAGTACCATAGCCTTTGAGCGACATAATCGTCGTTAGTTGATATTGATGAGGGCTCAGAATGCAGAGATTAACTTTCCAATGAACGCCTAAAGCCATTCTAAACTTATTGTACCTGACATACTCTGCATAGGCATTATTTAATATTTTCCATATTCCCGTTAAGCTAATTTTGTCTAAAACACAAATATGACGCAAATTCTTTGCTCAGTTGATTTTAGGCATGGTAAAAATCGTATCGAATCACAAATAACATCTAACCAAAATCGCTGTAACTTGTTTCTTAATCTATGAAATGTCATGGAATTTTACACGATTTTCATTTACAAGTTATACTGACCGAAAAAAATTAGACATGCGATATATAAACTCGTGCAGCTTCACTTCAAAAAATCCATCTATTAACGGATAAAGGGCAAATAAAAAATATCTAGCTGTTATTGGAAATTTTATTCGACAAGTGTTGTTAAAAACTTATTATAATTAAAAACTTACGATGTGAAAGTTGTTGGAGTAGTTTAATTCCCTTTCAACTTTTAAAAAGAGTTTAAAAAATTACTCTCTGATACCACTTATTTTGTGATATGTTGTAGTAAATTCATGAACAACTAACGAGTGTAAGCGGAATCAAGAAAATTTATATTAAATGAAAACGGCGAGAAAAAATAACGTTTCCACCTATAAACAAATTAAAGCAAGACTTTACTGAGAAAATTACATATATAAAATCCTTTTCATAAATCTTATAACATGCAAGTGATTTTACATGAAAACATCGGGCTATTGAATTATAGTGAAAAAAACGGTTTTAATGCTTAATCTTTTGGAGATAGCCTTCACTCCCTAGTATAATTTAGGAAATTAATTTTGGACATTTTTTGGCACTAAGAACATATTACAAAATGAGATAAATCAGAGGTGGACAGAAAAGAATTTATATTTTATTAGAATAGGTAGCTATCCTGATTAGTGCAAAAGTTAAACTATGGGGAGGGTAATATTAAATTAAAAACTTAAGCGTAAAATCTCTTATTTTAAAAATAATTTATAGTTATTGCAATCCCTTAAAACTGCTTCATTTATAAAATACACAATAATATTATTATTTTCCTAAACATCGTAAACTGATATAAAAAAAAATAACATAGATTTTGGTCCCCATTTCTTCTTATCAGGCTCTCTACTTCTGCTTTTAGCAAATGCCGTAATTCTTACTTTGTGAGGAAACTCGAATAATATAAAGCAGTTTAGGAAGCGTTTTATGATTATTATTTATGATACGTCTAGAAAGCATATATTTAATAAATTATTTAACTCTCGCCTACACAAAAAAAGTTAATTAATTTTTAATGCTAATAAATTAATTACGTTTGGGTTAAAAAGGGTGAACACTGAGTAAAACGTAAATATTTTTTCCAAAGTCCAGTTTAGGTTTTTTTTATCTTAAAATAATTGTTACGATAATAAATGTTTCCCTGAAACTTGTTTCGAAAATTTAAGTAACAAAAAAAAATTTTGGTAACAAAAGAAGTTAGGTTGAACTATGATTACTTTGTGAACTTGCCCATTGTCGTGATGAACATTAACAGTACTAAATTTTGTTAATGCCTTTCGGCGTGTATTCAACAAGTATAACTTTAACTTGGTATCAAAAGACGGTGATCCTGAGCTCCTCAGCTGAAGATGGTGTGTGGGAGTATTTTGGAGGTAGATAACCTCTATGGACCGAGGGCATGCACTCTAATTTAATTCCTGAATCCTAGTGCAAGGTGCAAGGTTCCAAATGATTTGAGAAAAATTTCTCACTAACCTTATGAGAAATGGTACTTGATCAAATTTCCCTAAGTTCGGAAAAAGTTTTTAAGTAGTAGAATAAAATTTCTCATGGGTATGGAGCTCAAAAACGCGTAGTTTTTTAGAAATATGAACTTCAATTTAGGATTTTTACGAGGATTTTGAATATTAAATGTTCTGGAGAAAAACTTTAAACTTAAGAGTTTAAGGAATTTTCCTTGAACTTCTTCTAGTGACCTTGAGCTTGACCTCGACCTCGACATTTAAGGTTGTTTCAAGGTAAAGTCGATTTTTTCAACTGAAGGGCCACATTTTTTATTACAGAAATAAAAACGTTGGAAAATTCTACGTTTCAATGGCAATACTTATAGGTTTTCATTGAATGTAGAGCTTACTTGAAGCTCAAGAATGTGCTTCTCTCATACATCACGAAAACTAAGAATTCTGGAGAAAAATTTTGAATATAAAAGTTGTATATTTCTTTGGAGATCTTTTCGTGACTATGATTTTGACCTTTACATCGACCTTTGAAGTCATCTGAAGCTGTCCAAGAAAAAATCCTACAATTATTTTATTCAAAGCTTTTTTCAGAATCCTTAGTCTGTGAACTATTTAGCCGTCTCTGTATTTTATATCATTAAGGTGCCTTTAACTTTAAAATTACCTCTAGGAGAAATAAATATATTGTTCCGGACGGCCGGTCTTCAAACAAACTATACACACTGTATTATTGTAATAACTTTTTATTGTCAACCTTACTATTGACACTTGTTAAATTAATTCAAGTTGCGTTGACAAGCTATTAAACTACCCTGACCACGAAAGTCGATCTGGACCCTTTATATACCCTTAAGGTTGATACCGGAAGATTTCCTAATTCTCTAGAAGGATTGCCGTACTACATAGGGTAATCAAAATAAGAAAAAGGAATAATCCGGCGATTTCTAGACCTTACATCATAGGCGTTCCATGTTAAAAATAAGGGAATCGAACTATCTAAAAAGTTTCAGACCTTCTTTCACAGTCGTGGCCTGAGAAAATTAACAAAGGTAAAATTACTTAAAGAAATTATGAACTCGTAGAAAATATACCTAAAACCCTACGAACTAAAAACACAAACTAATACCATGAAGTATAAAATGCTATAAAGTTCGTTACATTCGAAAATATACCTAAAACCCTACAAACTACGAACACAAACTAATACTATGAAATATACAACGCTATAAAGTTCGTAACATTGCACCCCTTCCAAGCCTTGATCGTCCCGATCAACCTTCTTGATCTTGGTAATGGGCCAATCTATCCAGATGTACGACTTTCATCCTCGCATGAGGGCTTTTCCGAATTCAGTACGTTAGATTGTTTAGTTTGGTCACTATATTGTATGGAAGTTCCCGTGACTTCTGAAGCTTTGGTGGACACCTTGTGGTTCATTTACGATGGTACAACGACACCTTTTGACCAACCATAAATCCACCAGTATCGGCTTTGACGCCATAGCGGATCTTCGTTCTGTCGCTTTCTATTTGTAGTCCTCTCTGTACCTTTCCAAGAATGGCCTGGAATACGTTCTTTTTCCGGAGTCTCTTTCACCGTTGCGGTCCCTCTCAACGTACCTTCTCGAGGATGACCTGTAGAACGTTTTTCTTCCATAATCCCATTCGCGGTCACGGTCCCTCTCGTCACGTTCTCCTAGGTCGTCGCGAGTACTCCTTCTATGTCTTCCGGAATGGTCCTTTCTTCTATCCTCTCCACCAACAGTAATTTACGAGCAATCTCTGCAAAAGTGACCCTCGTCTCCGCACTGGTAACAATGCATGGTATTCGAATGGTACCAGCGACCCTGACCCCTTCTTCTCGGTCTGACATAAGTTACTCTAATGCGACAACCGCATACTTCAACTCCATCGCAAGCCTTTTCAGCAACTGCAGCATTTCTTTTATCTTTGTAAACAGCAAATCCAAAACAGGGAATACTATTACTTAACCAGACTTCTTTAACTTCACCATAAAGAGCAAAGACTTTCTCCAAGTCTCTTCTTCGAATATCATCACCTATATTAGCAATATGAAGCCGATAGCCATCAAAGCCTCTGTCAGGAACAGTATTGCAAGAACACTGGCTTTGTAGATGCCCCTCTTGACCAAACTTCAAACAACGAATTCTATTTCTGCTATGAAAGGTTGTATTTTTGTTATCTTGTGTTTTCCCTTCATTCCAAAAATCTTGCAACTCCCTCATAAGCCTCATGAAAGTTTTCTCGTTGATTTTGTGATAATGCTGGGAAACATTGACTCTTCTTATGATTCGTTCTTGGTTCTTTGATGTCTGTTTGGCTGTTTCAAACTGAAGGGCATAAGCAAGAGCCTCGGAAATTCTCTTCAGTCTGACCATTCTTAGTGTCTGTAATGTTTCTGGGTCGCGTAAACCTTCAGTAAAATTATTCACTGCTAACTCTTGCTTTATTTCTTCTAGGGGTCTTGGATAGGTCAAATTTATAAACCTTATTATATCCGAATCATATTCTTGAAGACTTTCGTTGTATTTTTGTCTTCTTCCTTGGAGTTGGACTTTATAAACTTTTTGGAGGTGGGCTTCCCCATAGCGCATCTCCAGAAAAGTAACAATGAACTCATAATCATTCTGTTTTTCTTCAGGCATGTTACGTAGGACCTCCATAGCTTCGCCCCGTAGTGCTAGAACAAGAGCACGTGCCTTTTCCAGTGAACTCCAGTTATTCCCTGTTGCGGCGGCTTCGAACTGACGGACATAGGTAAGCCAAGGTACTTTACCGTCGAAGGTAGGTGGTTTCATTACACTAGTTGCAGGAACACCATCTACCTTTATTATACCTGTACTAGCTACCTTCTCGATTTGCAAATGTAATTGTTGCATCTGTTTCTGGAGTTCCGTCACCTCATGTTGTACCTCACTGTGTACGTCTTCTCTAATTTGCAAATGTAATTGTTGCATTTGTTTCTGGATTCCCGTCACCTCATATTGTACTTCTTGTTCTATGCGCCTCATATCTTCTTGATTTTTTTAACGTCGTCTTTCAGTTCTTGTTTCATATCTTTTTGATTTATTTTAAGTTCCTGTGTAATGTTCTCCAGGCTTGTTTTTAGTTCTTGTTCAATACTGTCATGATTTTGCTTAATGTCTTCTTTCAATTCTTGGTTCATGTTTTCTTGGTTTGTTTTCCGTGACATCAATTCTTGTTTCATATCATCTTGGCTTGCCTTTAATTCTTGTTTCATATCATCCTGGCTTGTCTTTAATTCTTGTTTCATATCATCTTGACTTGTCTTTAATTCTTGTTTCATATTATCATGATTTTTCGTCATATCTTCTTTCAACTCTCGTTTCATCTCTTCTTGGCTTTTCTTCATCTCTTCTTGGTTTTTGGTCACGTCTTGTATCATCATCAGTATCTTATTTAAACTACCTTGCAGTTGTTCTTCCATTTTTGTTATATGTTTTCTAGTTTCCAATGGCATACAAATTCCATTTTCTGTTTTTATTTTCTTTTTCTAATTTTCTAACCTGAACTAACCTCTTCTGGATATTTTATCCACTTCCGATACCAATTTGTTCCGGACCGCCGGTCTTCAAACAAACTATAGACATTGTATTATTTTAATAATTTTTTATTGTCAATCTTACTTTTGGCACTTGTCAAATTATTTCAAGTTGCGTCAACAAGCTCTCAAACTCCATTGACCACGAAAATCAATCTGGACCCTTTATATACCCTTTTGGTCGATACTTCCTAATTCTTGCGATTTCCATACTACATGGGGTAATAAAAATAAGAGAAATGAATAATCCGGCGATTTCTAGACCTTCTCTCACAGGCGTTCCATGTTAAAAATAAGGAAATCGAATTCTCTAAAAAGTTCCAGACTAATACTATGAAATATAAAATGCCACAAAGTTCGTTACATTAGAAAATATACCTAAAACCCTACAAACTACGAACACAAACTAATACTATGAAATGTACAACGCTTTAAAGTTCGTAACAATATTATATTATAACAGTGATCGTAGAATTTTTCTCATATTTCGATTCTGCAATGTTCTCAAAAAAAAATCATCTTGAATTAACCTTGAAGGCCGGAGTTAAAGTCAATCTCAAGGTCACTAGAAGAAGCCCAAGGAAAAATTCTACAATTTATGTGTTTAAATTTTTCTCCAGAATCTTTAGTTTGTGAGATTTTCAAGGGTATTCACACTTGGTCTTCACCAAAATCTTCGTAAAAATCGTAACTTCAAGTTCACATATCTCAAAACTACGGGTTTTTGAGTTCTGTGCCCACAACCTAATGCAAACGTCATGAAAGCTAATGTGTAAGATGTATTTTCATATTTTTGGAAAGTTTTGTGTTACCTTCTGTTTCTAGACGATGAAATGTAAACTCTCAAGAAAGAAAATTGTGATTTAACAAGTAAGCAAACTAGGAAGTTTAGTGTAGCCTTGCAGTAGGATTTCCAGTAATTTGAAATTATTACTTTCAAGAAAGCTTTTTGTAATCGACCTATAGCCTTTTTAGAACCTTGCCAGATAATTTGCTGCAACCTCGAATTGAAGTTTTCATTAAGATTTGGTGTAAAAATAGTGCCAGCCTTTTATACATTTTTTCTTTGGAAGCCTACTGCAAACTTCATGAAAGCTAACTTGTAAGATATAGATTCAAATATATTTTTTGAAAGTTTCATGAAATCTGCATGCAAGATTCCGAAAGATGACGTGCAATCTTCTAAGAAAGAAAATTGTAATCTACTAAGTAAGCAAGCTACGAAGCTTAGTGTAACTTTGCAGCAAGATTTCAAGACAATTTCTACTATTTTAAAGTATAACTCGGTGAAACCGTTCCTCTTACTCTTCACTGTAGTAACCCAAATTGTCTCGAAATAAATCAGTATGGGAATGTAGGAAATACATTATTATGCTCATGTTACATCCTAAATTTTTGAAAATAAATAGCAAATCTGAAATATCTTTCTTGTAGTTTTGGGCTTTTTTTCCTTAGAATTTTTAAAATAAACTCAACTCACGAATTGGTTCACCAGCCCTAGTTCAATTATATAATATTTGCCCCTATCTCTACTATCCCACAGACATAGAAAAGAGGAATATTTCGTGTATCCAGATTGTTGGACTAAAAATATATTAAATATTTTAATTGAAGAAGAAAAAATTGAATTGATTGGGCCTGGGTTTGCGCAATTGCATTGGATACTAAAATCATATGTTCTTTCTTACTTTCTTCTGATTCCAGCAACTCAGCGAAATTGGCATGCATTGCATATAAATTGGGGTATCCATCACCTTCTCTGACTAGGGATTTTTTATCCGTAACAGTCCCTGTCAAAGCATCTAATATTTTCTGTTACATTATCGCAAGTCGATTTAAATAATACAAGCTCACACATGTAGTAGAAATTGTTTACGTTATTTTTATATTTTTTAGAAAGATGTGCTTCAGAGTCTCTGTTACTAGAAGTACTAGGTATTGGCTCTTTATTTGTATCGTAATATATTTTGCGTTTTCTATTAGCAAACATACCTATTCGGATTTTTATTAGCATATCGTATAGCAGGGAGTGGGCTGGACAGTTGTGAATGGGTGTATCCTTTTCCTGTCCTTTGACGCCCAACCTATATTTAATCAGTTCTGGAATATATGGATCAACTGGTACCCACTCGTTGCAATAAGGATTTCGACATCCTTATCCATGGCGCTCGAAAGGGCTGGATTCTGGAAGCTTGTGATAGCATATACCTCGGCAGAGCAAACGCCCATCAGCTAATGGACTTACCAGATGAACGCAAATCTAATAAAACCCACTCATACGACCAGTATTACTACCATAGGTCTGATTATAATAAATCATGACAAAAAACGGAAACATTGATAAAGCAATAACGAAACAATGATGAAACAATAAATAAATCAGACAATAAATAAATAATCTTATAATTTGGTGTCGTACGGTTAGGGGTAAATTCTCCTGTTAAGGAGTGGGTCTACATATTATTAACACTCATGGGGTAGTTTGCACGTACTGAGTCAGACCTATTCAACGTTTCTCAAAAAAAACTTTGAAGATTTTAACCTTCTTTGCAAGTCATTGCAACTTTTGTGCTGTTGAGTTATGTATAGGGGTAGTTTAGACCTCTTGCTTTGGCGTGTGTCTATGTATAATCCATAAGTGCTGATGATACCTGAGATACATATACTGTGTATATCGAAATTCTTGGATATTCTACTATGTTTTCCTCAGTGCTTGTGCATTTTTCGAGGTAAAGGGTAGTGTGGTGAGTTATGTGCAGGGTCAGTTTTCACCCCCTCTAGGGGCGCTTGTCAGATATTCTGGCCTTAGGGTACACTAATTCACCGTTGGCCATATTTCACCCTCTTTCAGGGGTTCATTTTGTATTATTTAAGGATTTAGACTATTTTTTGACATCAGATTTAAATTCAGCGTTGAAAAGTATATGGCCGCTTTTCTTGGTCTGATTTTTTTTGCGGGGCTGTGAGTTTTTTCTGTAGATTTGTCAGTATGGTTACTTGAGATATACTTTTATATTAGCGGGTATAGACAAAAATATGTCTTTGAGAAACTTTCCTGCAAATATCGGGACTGGTTGTATCTGAAGGCCTTCTACTTCGATAAATTTATGACGTCATTGAAGTTTTTTTGACCAATATTTCGCTTTAAAATATGATTAAGCTGGGTTTTCTATACAGCAATCATTTATTTGTGAACATTTTTAGGACATTTATCATGAACGAGATGAAGTCACATTTAACAAGCAAAGGGAAAAAGATTTTTATTATTGAATGTACATTCAGTTGTTTCTGTCATCGGTAGGTAAACATTTTTTCTTTTATTTCTCACATCTTTCAAATATTTCACAAAGAATACCCGGAATAAACTGAAATTTGAGCTTCCTCACTAATCAATATCAATACTTTTTTAAGTCAACTCTTTAAATCCTTCCAATATATATTTTAGGTAGTGATACTATTCTTCTCTCCGAATAGGTAGGAGCTATGAAGTTGGATAAATTAGAACAATTCTGCATTTTTAGCCTTTGTTCAAAAGTTAGAAAACAATTGAATTCATAAGTTTTGTAATTGTTTTCTTTTCTGTAAAATGGCACTATTATTTTAAAATAATGTCCTAGTTTTGCATTCAATAAGTCAATTGAAATACGGATCCGGATTTTTAAATTCTTAGTTTGGAAGCACTTACCATTTCAATTATAATTATGTATTAATATTCAGCCTCATGTCTGCTGTTTTGATTTGAAATATTTATAATGGAGAATATGTTCTAATAATGACCTTGGTATTTTTAAAACCTAATATAAAAAATATTACAAAAACATTGTAAACGTATAGAAACATTGAACCGAATAATATGAAGTCGGGAAAACCACCATTTCACTGAGAAATTGGATTTAAAGAGAAATTTGGAATCAATGTATTTTTGACTCCAAAATTGTCGACTCCTACCTTTTCGATCAATTTTAACAGGACCAATGAACCTGAATTTTTTAAATAACGAATTTCATGCCTATTGGAATATTTCCTGTTGTTATTGAAAACTTGGAATATCTTTAACATCATGATGCTCTGGCGCATTCTGATCTCTGGTGTCCGGCATTTACAGAACTTTTTGATAAGATTGGCAACAAGAACCTATGCATGTTTACCTGACGTAATTCCTATGAACTTTTCGATGAGGAGTTACACCAAAGAATATAAACAAAAAATCCTAATGACTTGCATTGCAATGATACCAACATTGTAACTAATATAAAAAAGATATGGTTAAGAAATAATGATCGATAAATTGAGCATTTACAAGAGTAAAAGAGAATATGGTAACAGATACGAAGAAAGAGAGAATCCTGCCGATTTCTATTGCTGAAAGACAAAACTACTATGCTCTTTAGATTGAAGCTCCAAAATCATGTTCAAATAATAATAAGAAGATCCAGATCTTAACATCATCATCAAATTAAAGAATAATAATTCAAATTGACTCACTTTTCAAGAAATCTCATCAAAATCTCAAAAAGTAAAAGGTTACTGGGCCTTATGGGATTCCTTGATTATGCACAATGGTCTATTTAAAAGAGTTTGGGAGAGCTTTGATGGCAAATACTACAAATACCAGACTATATTACCTATCAAAAAGGTTCCAGAAGTACTGCAAGCTCTACATACTGGTGTAGGTGGCAGACACTTAGGGGTAATGAAAATTATTGAAAAAGTTCGAGAGAGGTTCTATTGGCTGAGGGGCCGCGCAGATGTAAAAGATTGTTACAAAACTTGTACTGACTGTGCAGGACCATTTCCTATTAGTTAATCCGGAAATCGCTATATTTCGGTAGCTATGGATTACTTCAGCAAATAGCCAGAAATCTATATAATACCAAATCAAGAAGCCATTTCCTTTGCTGAAATATTGTTTGAATACTAGATTTGTAGATATGGGGTGCCAAGAGAAATACATTCTGATCAAGGCAGTAACTTTTAATCTGAAGTTTTGTAAGCTTCTGAAAATTCACACAACTAGAACAATAACCCTACATTCACATTCAGATAGAATGGTTGAGAGTTTCAAGAGAATGTTGTAGAATTACATCAGAATATAAGTAAATGAACAACAAAATAACTGGAATAAATATATAAATATATCGTTCAGCCATTCATGAAACCACTGGAAAAACATCTGCTAGCATAATTTTTTGAAAAGAATACGTCTTCCAGTCGATTTGCTTACTGGACGTTCACACGATATTGAAGCACCTTGGGAAGACTACACTAACCAACTTAGTACGCAACTTCAGGTCTTACACGAAGAAGTCCGTCAAAATTACAAATAGAAAGCGATAGAATGAAGACCTGCTATAACCTCAAAGCCAATACTAGTGGATTCATGGTTGGTGAAAAAGTTTGGTTGTACAATCCGAAAAGAATTAAAAGGCGTTCACCAAAGCTTCATAAGTCATGGGAACGTCAGTATAATGTAGTAACCCGACTAAATGATCTGGTGTATCGAATTAAGAAAAGCCCTTATGCGAGAAGGTTGATTGGGACGATCAAGACTTGGACAGGGGCAATATAACGGACTTTATAGCATTATACATTTCATAATATTAGTTTTAGGTTTATTTTCTACCAGTTCATAATTTATTTAATTAATTTTACCCTTGTTAATTTCCTCATGGGACGTTTATGAATGAACATCTGTAGGTTTTTAGAAAATTCTATTTCCTTATTTTCGACATGGAACGCCTAGGACTGAAGATCTTGAAATTGACAAATATTCTGGTGTCAGCAAAAAGGGTAGATCCAAATAGGCTTTCGTATATATATATATATATATATATATATATATATATATATATATATATATATATATATATATATTGTTTGAGATAGTCAGTTTTTATACGTACTATTCTTCAATAATTCAAATATGTTTATTAGCTTTGTAACAACATTGTTTCGTACTTTATCAGCAGCCATGTGAAACATAACTATGCAAATTATTGGGTGGGTTGGTTACTTATATTAACATTGAATAAGTTTCTTTTTTAAGGATTATCACAGTCCATTTAAAATAGGAGTATTGTTGTTTATTTAAAGTACATTGATTTCAGTCCAACAATAATTTCATGGGGAAGTTATGAAAACGGGATGTTTTAAATTTGGACACCATCATCCGAGTTACATACATAACTGGAAATTACAGAGGTTGCGAAATTTTCCTTTTCCATTAATTTTTAATGCTGATAGTGTTTTATACCATTCAAAATTATAAGCAACATTTTCTTAGAAATCATTTAGGTTAATAATCCTTTCATATATTGTCCAAAATATTCACAATAAGTACAAAGGTAGAGTCCAAAGTGTTTTAGCTCTTCCAAGAGGTAAGTATAGATGTATACAAGTTCTTAGTGAAACTGTTAACTATTTTGAAGCATATTTTCATTTAAATTAAAAATGTCGGGTCCCAGCTGTACATTATTTAAAGCTAGATCATTGTTTATTAATTTTTTTTTGAATTAGTTTCATATGATCAACATTTTTATTAACCATTTTGGTAGTTAAAGTCTTCAAATTTTGCCACATATATTACAAATGAGATTAAATGGAAAATATAACAAGAAAAGAAATTTTTCGAACGAATAATAATAAAATACGACATATTATTGAAATTAGTCACTGTTAATAGTTTAATATATATTCCTTTCAGTTCAAGTTATATTGGGACCGAACGATTCGAACGGATCAGACAGTTGCTCATAATAGAACAGACATTATACTAACAGATAAAATTTCTAGGCGAGCTACACTAATCGATATTGCTGTACTTAACAACAACATCCGAAGGTCAAAATTTAACGAGAAGATCGCCAAATACGGAGATCTGGAGGTGCAAATCCGAAGACAATGGGTAATAAACAGCATCCAAATGATTCCCATATTTTTGTCAAAAATTGGAGTGATACCAAAGAACCTCCTGCAGAACATCAGAAAGCAGTTATCCTTGCAACCACGCGGACCGTCCGAAAGTTTGTAGGAAATACAGCAGACCACGTCATCTAGGACCCGATAACATGGAAAGAGTTCCCACAGAGCTTCATACTTTTGGTATCTTTGTATATCTGGTATGAGTCAATATTCTCTGGAAGTGGTGCGAAGCCGTTTGGCTTGAAATCAATAATAACAATTAATTTCTGAATTAATGGTTATTTATTCAGTAAAATTTCGCATTGCACTGCTAGAACTGAATAAACATTCCGAGTTCGATTAAAGAAATGTTTGATATCACTTTTTTCTGAGAATTTGAACTGAGTATTTTAAAGTTTTACGTTTCAGAATTTATTTTATGAATTTTGGTAAAATTTCAGAGGTGAATAAGCATTCGGATCAGAATTAAAACAAATTTTGCGAATAATTTACATCTAATTTTAGGTTTTTGATATTTAGTTTTTTATTAGTCTTTGTCTTTTGAATTTTAATTGTTCATTAAACGAAATATACGATATAAACGTGATTAACAAGTTCTCGCAATATTTTTATTGTATTTTCCAGGAAAATTCACGATTTTAACCGTTAGAACTGTTTGAACTTTGAGTAAAGGAAACTATAATGTTTATGAAAATGAGGATATTTTGTACTATCTATTAGCTGAGGTACTATCCTAGCTTTTGAACTAATCAGTCTGAGCGCACTTTAGTTTTACCTGAGGTTTCGTAAGCTGATAACTTTATCCTACACTTCATTTTCATAAAGGGGAGACCTCAAATGCTTTATTTAAAATCCCGAATGAATCTCTATGTCTTCAAAAATAGGCCGCTTTTCATTCAACGGGGTGCAAGTGTTAAACTACTCAGAGAGCAACATACTATTTTATCGAACGAAATGGATTGTTTTAGTAGAACTTCCCATAATTTCGAGCTTAGTCAGATGTTTGTCAGTTTAAGATGCGAGGTATACCAGATCTAGAAGACCACTGATGTCTGCAATAAAATCAGCATTGATTCAACTGAATATTGAAGTATCGAAAATGTAGACTTGTAAATCAACTACTGTAGATTTAATCGATCTCTTCTTCGGGCAACGATGAACCACCATCTTTTTTGCTACAATGAACCACATAAGCAGTATTATCACAGCATTTCTAGACCAGAAATTTATATAACGAATTTTGTTATGTTAAGAAACACGAATAGTCGGCTGTGATAACAATCTTTGAATGGGAGATTGCTAATTGTAACTGCTAAGTAATTCAATAATTTTACTCTTCTCGTGCTGGGAAATAGAGATCAGCTACCATTTCTAAGGCACTATATGATCTTGTAAACAGTGTATTTGTAGTTAACCAGAAGAAAGAGAGAAAGGGAAGATGTGAACTATTGAAACATGCTATTATGCTATTAGTTGAATATGATTTCGCTATTGGTCCCCATACAACAGCTCCATATGCTAGCATTTGCCTTATGATAACCGTATGGATCCAAGGCAACTCGTGGGGTATGTCTCAGGTTTTTCGGCGACACTGATTATAAATTATAAATATTTTATTTATTTTACTTTTGAGATGAGAATTCCATATTATCGTACTGTTAAAGGTTATTACAAAATTATTTCAGCTAGGGCTAGTTATAATAATCTTTGGTTTTACCAGGTATCTTACCTCTGCTGAAAAGTTTATTTTGGTTGTTCGGACTACAGGGTTTTCAATTTATTTAATTTTCCTTTCTGAGTGAAAAGGAACATCTCTGTATTTTTTGGATTTATGGAGTTATAGCACCATCCTTCTACTATTCTTAGTGTAGTCTGTATTCTTTCGCAAACTATACTCTCGGACTTTCCTGCTTGCAGGATGACTAAGTCATTTGATTAAGCTATGATGTAATGATGTTCGTTGTTAAGGTGGTTAGTTAGACTATCAAAGACTATATTCCAAAGTAGAGCTTATAGTATCTCTTCCTGTGGGTAGCACCTTTTTATCTGTCTTCGAGTGTTTATATCGTTTAAACTTATTTCTATGGTCCTATTTAAAAGCATATTGTAAATCCAACCACTGACAGTTTTATGACAGTTCTATGAGAGTTCTAATTCTAATTGTTTAGTGACTGAAATGATTTTGAAAAAGAGATTTTGTTAAAAGCGTCTGTAATATTTATGAATATGGTCATGGTGGACTTCTTGTTGTCTAGTGGTTGTTCTATGCGTCCTTCCATTAGATGGAGGGTCGTGTCAGTTGATTTTACTGTAATGTACGCTTGTTAGTCTGAATGTAGTGGTATTTTGATGATTACTTTATCTCTAATGTACCTCCCAGTCAGTTTCACTAAAGTTTTGAAAACGAAAAATGTGAGGCTGATTGGTTGGAATGATTTTGGTATAGAGTAGTCTATTCTACCTGCTTTGGGTAGAAATATAACTCTTGCTTCTTTTCATATTTTCGGAATGCATTTTAGGGCCAAAGTTGACTTAAATATCCATACCAGATGCGGTAGTCCTATTGCATTAGGGGTCGATATACGCTATCAGGTTAGTTCAGGCATCAAGTTAGTTCAGGTTCCCTGCCAGATGCTGTAACTATAGCCTATTAGTATTAGGGGTGGATCATCAGGTTTTGATGGTTTAAAGGGAGAGAAGCTTCAAATTGCCACCTAATTTGACCCTCATTTACAATTCGATTGGCTATCTGCCTGACTTTTCTTGAAGGATCATATGTTTTTTCTGTTCATTTAACCGTACTTGTGGCTATTGAATCTAGGAAGCATGTGGTTATTAGCAACTCTATGCTTTATGGTTAGCGGTATGATCTTTCTTGAGTGCTTTTTGGATTTTTACCGCTGACGGGAAATCTTCGTTTTTGTCACATTAGGCATATCAGGCTGCTTTCTGTTTTGTTTGACAATTTTTTGTATTCATTGAGATGAGGTTTATATTCCACCCTATTTTCTGAAAAGTTAGTATTTTTGGTTTTATTGAAAGTTCTCCTTGCCGTTTTTTTGGGTTGATTGAGTTCCTTATACCTTCAGGGACGAATTTGTCATTATTCTGGACCAAAGTTAATGATCCTGCCGATATGTCTCGCAATTTATATAGATATTTTTGTGTATTTTGTTGTTGGTTTATTACAATTTCACTGACGAGATCGTAGGTAATCGAAACTTGTATGGAAAGAGAACCAGAGAACATTTTTCCTTTAATTGCGTGAAGGAGAAAAATTGTAGCTTATTAAATTTAAAAACACGTTGCAAATAATATCTTCTTCTTCTTCTTCTTCTTCTTCTCCTTCTAGGTAGAACCAAGTTCTGTTATCTACACAATGCCTCATCGATCCTCGTTTGACGTCGAAATCCAGCTATCTCTTCATCTTTTGCGGGGCCGTCCAGGCGGCCGTTTTGTGTTTGGTTTCTCTCTCATCACGGTTTTTGCTAGTCTGTCATCGTCCATTTGTTCCACGTGATCTCTCCACTGCCTACGACGGTTTCGGACCCACTTCACAACATCCCCCACTCCGCTGTCCTCGCGTATTTTTGCGTTTCTTATTCTATCTCTTAAACTTGTTCCCGTGATCATTCTCAGCGTTTTCATTTCTGTGGTTCTCATAATTTGTTTTGTTTTTGTTGTTTCATTTCTTGTTTCTGCGCCGTAAGTCAGTATCGGTCTTACACAGACCTTGTAAATTCTTGCTTTGCTCTCAACTGTCATATGTTTATTGTTCCAGATTATGTCTCTTAGTTGGCCTGATATCATGGCAGCTTTGTTGGCTTGTGTGCGTACTTCTTCCGTTCCTGCCCTGTTACTTGTTATATGTGCTCCCAGGTATTTAAACTTCCCAACCTGTTCGATACGTTTGTCATCAACCATTAGTTTGCATCTTACCGGTTCTTTTGCTATTACCATTGCTTTGGTTTTCTCCACAGATGTTTTCATATTATATTGTTTGGCTGTTCGATTGAGATGGAAAAGCATTCTTTGTAAGTTGTCCTCGCTATCTGCTGTCAAGGCAACATCGTCTGCAAAGCATATAATCTGAACGGTGTTGTGTCCCTTGGGTACCCAATATTTGTGCTTTTTACCTCATCAATGATTTCGTCCATGATTACATTGAAAAGTGTTGGACTTAGGCTATCACCCTGTCTTATTCCTATGGATAGTGGGATTTCCTCTGTTAGAGTGTTATTTGTTTTAATTACCATGGTGTTTTTGGAATTCAGTTCGTATATTGTGCGTATGATTGCTTCGTCTACTTGTTTTCTTCGCAGTAGTTCTGTTATGTGTTCCAGTTTGACTCGGTCGAACGCTTGTGTAAAGTCCACAAAACAAATGAACAGCGGTTTATCGTATTCGATAGATTTTTCAACCAGCTGTCTGATAATAAATATACCGTTGATAGTAGAGCGGTTTTTCCGGAAGCCCTGCTGTTCTTCGCATGCCCCTAACTTGTCTACGATCCGTTGTGACAGTATTTTGGTTAATAATTTGGCTGAACTGTTTAGTAGGCTGATTCCCCTGTAGTTTTCGGGTTGTTTCTTTGATCCTCTTTTGTGGATCGGAATTGTGATGCTTTTCCGCCATTCGTTGGGTACTGACGTTGTGCGGAATATTTTTTGAAATAGAACAGTGAGCTCTGTGACAAGGCTGGGGCCTCCGTACTTTAGCATCTCATTCGTAATTTGGTCGGTACCAGGTGATTTTCTGTTTTTTAATTTCTTAATTGTCAGGTGCATCTCTGCTTCACTGAAGTTAACATCTGTTAGTTCTGCGCTTTCTTGTTGGTTTTCGTCTACGTTGTTTTCTGTAGCTGGTGCCTGGAGTAAGTCCTTAAAATGGCTGATCCATTGTTGGCTGTCGATTGGACTTAGTTGAACGTATTCATTGATTGGTTTTTTTTGTTCCTCAGCATGTTCCATGTTTTCTTTTGTCCGCCATATAGGTCGTGTTCCATGTCTTTTGAATACTTTTCCCAGTATTCTTTCTTCAGTTGAGCTATTTGACTGTTGATTCTGTTTCTCACCGTTTTGTACTCTTCGAAATGGTTTGTTGTTTTGTGCTGTCGGTATTTTGTAAATGCAAATAATATTTTGTAAGTAAACATTAAACAAAGTCCATTCAAGTGAAAATGTGTTTGGTTCAATTTGGTTTGGTTAATTGATTTTGATCCAAAATTTCACCTGCATATTTTAAGAGAAATTCGGATTATGATTTTCCTCACAAGTCGCAATGGATTTAATATCGAGTCATGGTTCATTGGGCGCTAGTATAAATACTTATCTTGTTCTAGGGAAGTAAAGAGTTGCAGCGTCTCCCTTTTTACAGGGTACGGCAACGGATGCGTACGGCAGCTCAATATGTCGGAGGCTAGGTTCGTATCTCTTTTAGAGATAGTTGTGCTCTGCTTTGATTACCCAATAGGCGCCACCTGTTTTACATTATCTGTGTTACTTACCTAGTGATTAAACAGGAAAACAGGAAAACACATAGGTATGAGGAATGATTTTAATTTATTGACTGTTGGTGTATAACTCCTTAATGAAACGACTTAATTAAAACAAAATAACCATTCCATTTTATTCCAAAAAATTATTATGTACATAAATCAGAATGGTACCTACAATTTTTTTATATACCCTTTCTTGATAACTATTGGTGTTATATTGTTTTTAAAGGTTATATAAAAATTTGGCCGCAAACGTTCTAGAACCTTCAATTACCAAGAGTACAGAAAGTAATTATTATAACGAAAGTTATCACAATGTTCTTACATTTTATATTATATCAAATGTAAATATGTTATGTTTTATTTGCATGTAAAAAATTGATGTATAGTTCCAATTCCCTAAATTGAAGTTTACTCCTACCTGGTCTATGCTTATGTGAACGATACCTCTCACTTCTGCTTATTTGATCCAGCGCTGTGGCTAGGATTCTTGTGGTTGTTCGTCGATGAATGAGGTTTCACCAGGCCAATCCCAACTCACCAATCAAATGCAGAGTGAGCCCAATCGTGCAGGTCAAAATCGTCGTGGTAACACGGCCAGGAAAAATAGAGCCAGAAGAATCAGAAAGCCTTAACAGCCGAGAAAATCAGAATGGAAAAACACAGTAAAAGGAATGAGACGAAGCCAAAGACGAAAAAGAACTTGCGTCAGATAGCCCTGAAACAAAATGTTATTTTTACCACATGTTGGTTAAGATAAGGGGCAAAATCTTACCTCATTGAGTAGTGGACTTTAACGAAAAAAAAACACTTGACCGTCTGCCCTTTCAAATCTAATGACAGGATTGATCTACTGCCTTCGATGGTTCAACAGTAAAGGAAACGAAAATGAAAATCTCTCTCGCAACCAGACGTGACAAATCTTAGGGATATTTGTTGTTACTTTTGCCAACCTTATTCTCAATCTGGAGCACTCTAACCTAGTTCCGAACTTACACTGATTACCAGGTAATACATCAAATATTGGCAAGACATGGAAAATTATCAGAAAGAAAATTATGATCAAACAGTCCAAAGTTACTAATCATGATTAAAACAAACTTCAAAAAAATTGCTACAAATTCCATACTGTATACTCAACCTTAAATGATCGGTCTCCACATGCCGTGTTGGGTAGCTATTCTCGTTCTTGATAGAACGATCATCTTGATGGAAAGTGGGTGTGGTTCTCACGAAAAAGTACAAAAACCTATTCAGAATACGATTTCTTACTTTTTCGTGAGAACCACGGCCACTTTCCATCAAGATGATCGTTCTCTCGAGAACGAGAAAAGCTACCCAGAATAAGGTTTCATATTTTTTCGTGAGAACCACGCCCACTTTACATCAAGATGATCGTTCTCTCAAGAACGAGAATAGGTACCCTGGTGTAAAAACGAATCGGGTATACATCCACAACAAATGCAAACTGAACTATATTACTGACTATAACCTTATATTTTTAATACTGAAATAGAATGTAAATAAATGAAAATTTATTAAAAATAAAATATTTTATGACTTTTAAATTCAAACCAAATAATGTGATATATAAACTACAGCAATTTACAAACTTTGTTAAGAAGAAAGAATGATAAGTTATAAGACCAAAAGAGTTGTGAACCAAAAAAAACAAATTCCATGTTTACAATTTTAAATTACGGGATAAATAATTAAATTTAATCAGGTAAAAATATACAAATTATGTCATATTACTAAAAACATGTAGCATTGATGTAAACTGGTAAATTTCAATGTTACAGAGTTCTGAAGATGGCCCTTCGAATTGTAAGCGTTTAAGATGACATGGTGTAAATTTTAAATCCAGAATATGTACCAATGATATTTCATCTTCATCTTTGATTTAGTCACATCGTGATTTATACTTACGGTAACCAAATATGATTCATATTTCTAGTGATAGGAGAATAATATATTTTTTCTAAAATTTTTTTCATACATCTTATTTGTTGTTGTATAATAAATCTTATGTAATTTAACTGAAATGAAACCAGTAACATAAATTGTGAGTTGTTTCTTGGTAAGGGCTGTCTTGAACTATTTACAATTAACTTTATTTATTTTTTTAATGAAATATTTTAATTTTTTTTTAATAGTGGGTATTTGCGTATTTTTCTTTTATAAATTTCGTATCGAAATGTTAAATATGGTAAATTTTTAATATACCATAAGTGTTTCTACGTGACAAAATTTAAATTGTTAAATTAGAAACTTCTTTTTCTACTTTTAGGACAAATTGTAATCAATTGCTACAAGAAACATAAAGTTTATTGTTCAACCTAAAATGTCATGTGTGCACAAAATGAGTAGAAAATTTTGAGCTTCTTTTATTGTAAATATAAGGAATAAAATGTATTATTTACTTCAATACAATCATTTAGTGCATCTTTTTTCAACCTTTTTAATCAACTTCTAAAAGAAGGAGGTTTGACTGCTATATATATATATATATATATATATATATATATATATATATATATATATATATATATGTATATATATATATATATATATATATATATATATATATATATATATATATATATATATATACATCGTTTAGTCCGGAATGGCGTTATCGATTTGAATAAAATTTTTTGTATTATGTTCAGAAAGTTGCTGCCGTAGTTCTATATTATTTTGGCCGAAATTGATTCAGTAAAATTCAAGATAGCACTCATATATGGTGTAGAAAAAAATTAATTTTGTTCGATTTTTTTCAAAATTGGTATGGGGGAGCTTTCGGGCTCGTACATAACGACCCTAAAATTATTTTGAAAAGATCAATATGGTGGATTCAATATGCGAACTAAAAATTTTTCATGTCTCGATTTTGTCCAAAACTGGTATAGGAGGGTTTTTGAGGGTGTAAATTACGAATTTAAAGTTATTTTTAGAAAATCAATATGGCGGATCAAATATTGCCGGCTAAATATTTAACATATCACGATTTTGTTTAAAATTTGTTGTTGGGGGGGGGGGGGCAATGAAACAAATAATTTCTAACAAGAGATCCGGTAAGAAAACAATTACAAATAGAGTATTTCTCAATCTTGTTATGCGAATCACATTTTGTCAGGTATTAATTTGGCGCCGACTTCAAAAATTTCATATAATAATTGATATTATTATTTTTCGCTTTTTAGCGCCTTATTAGAAGTCGGTTCTTACACTTACCGACTTGTGAAAATCGGATAAATATTTTGCGGACTAGCTAACGGGTAAGATAAATAAAAATCAATGTAAAAGGCATTTTATTTATTAAATCGAATTTAATAAAATTACAATATTTAGTTAGACATCTGCTACAGTTTTTTTATTGGAAAATATAGACATACCCTTGTTTCGGAGACACGAAGCATTATTTTAACATCCATTTGAGTTTTCTGAAATGAAAAACTATTTTTACACAAAATGACGTAAAATTTGATAGGTTTACAATTAATTTTTTTCGAGTGAAATCAAAATTTCTCGCTTTTTATGGGAATTAAGTGCAGATGACGAGTTTTTTCTTAGCAACTATATGATTAAGTCAAAATTTTTAGCTGACCCGCAGGAAATCTTTTGCCACCAGCACTTATCTGCCAATCAATGGTGGAAGAACACTATAATCCACCTGTATAGTTGATTTTTTTTGCCAAGTTATATTAACTTGAATATATGCAGATTCACCTCCAATATTAAATATACTTTTTATTTTTCAGTTAAAATGATAATCTCTGCACTTGGTTTTGGGGATTAAATTCTGATTAAAAAAATAAACTTTATCCCATTACGCTACACTAGATATTGAATTAGGTTTAGTATGGATTTTCTAACAAGGAAGGTACGTGAAGTGTCCGGCTTCGATTTTAAGAAACTTTAATATGTTGTAGAGGCTACAAAAATAATAGACACGTATTCTTTTTTATCTGCGGAGATTCATTATAACGGGATGAAAACTGCCCTTAAATTTCACCCCTAAAACCAGTATTTTTGTAATATCTCAGGTTCTAAGTGAGATATTTTGACAAAACAAAATGGAATTTACTTGTTTTTCGAAATGATATTAAACTATAGTATCTTCACCCCAAGGATATCATTTCTTATTTTTTATTAGGGCAAACTATATATTTATGCACATTATTTAATTTAAAAAATTACGAAATATAATGGAATTTATTTAAAGTATTTTTTCACGAATACCATAATTAACTCAAGTTGATATGTTTTGTGATATCAAAAAATGAAGTAGTAAAAGAGGATGAGCTACTCCGAGATAAATTTTTCCAAATGTCAAATTCTATTTGAGATATTTTTACAAAACAAAGTGAAAATTACTTGTTAGTTGAAGTGAGGTTATGCCATGTTCTTTTAACACCATAGATCTTATCTCTTACTTTTTATGAGGTTAACCTGGTAATTCATTTACATAATTTAATTCTGGACATTACGAAATTTTTTTTTTACGAATAACATAAGTAATTTAAGTTGACGTGTTTCGGGTTTTCCGAAAAAAAAACTAGTAAAAGAGGGTGAACCAGTTCTATTTAAGATATCTCTACAAAACAAAATTAAAATTACTTGTTATTCGAAATGATGTTGAACTAAGGTATTTTTACCCCTAAGGATATTATTCCATATTTTTATAAAAGTAAACCGTCATTTCATACATATATTATTATTCTTAAAATTGTCAAATTTTAATTTAAATGAACGTTGCAGAATTAGAAATCATTATTTGTCATGAATTATGAGACATGAATGCTTAATCAATGAAATAAGTATATTTTTTCTTATAACTTAAAAGAACAAATTTTAGTAAGCTCTGTAACGTTCATATCAACTGAAATTTGGCAATTTTAAAAATAGTTATACATGTACGAAATGACATCCTTCGAAACCTTGAGGATAAAAATACTATAGTTTAACTTCATTTCAAATAACAAGTAATTTCCAGTTTGTCTCGTAAAGTTCTCTCAATTAGAACTTGAGATGTAAAAAAAGTATTTGGAGGTGGCTCACCCTCTTTTACTAGTTTATTTTTAGAAATCCCGACACACGACAACTTATGTGATTTTGGTATTCGTCAAAAAAAATATTTTCAAACAATTCCATTGAATTTCGTAATAGTTACAATTAAATTACGTGCGCAAACATAAGGTTTACCCTAATAAAAAATAAGGAATGATATCCTTGGGGGTGAACATATCATAGTTTAATATTATTTCTAATAACAAATAATTTTCATTTTGTTTTGTAGACGCATCCTAATTAGAACTTCAGATAATAAAAAAAGTGTTAGGGAGGTGACCCACCCCTTTTTACTAGCTTATTTTTGGAAACCCGAAAGATGTCAACTTGAGTTAATTATGGTATTCGTGAAAAATATATTATCAAACAATTTTATTACATTTCGTAATTTTTAGAATTAAATTACGTGCGCGAATAGATGGGTCACGCTTATGAAAATTAAGAGATGATATTATTAGAGATGAAAATATCTTAGTTTAACACCATTTCAAGTGAGAAGTAATTTTCATTTTATTTTTTAAAGATATCTCAAACAGAACTTGAGATTTAAGGAAAAAATGTATTTGGGGGTGGTTCACCCTCTTGTGCTAGTTATTTTTAGAAACCTCGAAACCCGACAACTTAAGTTAATCATGGTACTCGTGAAAAAAATATTTTCAAATAACTATATTAAATTTTGTAATTTTTAGAATTAAATTACGTGCAAGAATAGATGGTTTACCCTTATAAAAAATAAGGAATGATATCCTTGGGGGTGAAAAACAATAGTTTAACATCATTTCGAACGGCAAGTAATTTTCAATTTATTTTGTAAAGCTATCTCACATAGAACCTGAGATATTTTAAAAATACTGTTCTTGAGGTGAATTTTAGGGGCGGTTTTCACCCCGTTAAAATGAATCTCAGCAGATAAAAAAAAATAAGTGTCTCTTATTTTTATACCTTCAACAACATATTGAAGTTTCATTAAAATCGGCGCCGGACACTTCAGGTACCTTCCTTGTAAGTAACATTTTAACACATTGGATTTCCTTTTGTACATAAGAGTTATTTTTCAAAAATATTAAATGGAAAATTTTTGTAAACTAACCTGACATGCAAAAATATACTTATCTATCTTAGATTTTTTGAATATTTCATAGATCTAGTTCTTACTTTGGGAGTCCTCAGTATTTCAAAAAAATTTTATTTTAATAGAAGTCCGTGTTATATAGAAACTGATATGTGCCGTCAAACATTACTAAGACTTCAGCTACTCCAAATTATACACGGAACTATTAGTATTTAGAGCATAAAGCAAATAAGAAAAGTTCATGCAGTGAAACTATTTTGAATTTTTCAGACCTGAAGATTGTGGCAGAGTAAATGTTTTAAACTTTCTAATAGAAACGGAAATATGCTTTTTATGCATATTGCAAAATCACAGTGGCCTGATTATAGCTGAAATATAGACTAAACACGATTCTAGCGACTTATCATGTGATTGCCTGAATACACGACGGGCCAATCCAATTCTGTTTCCTGTATCCTGTTTCTCTGTAATTAGATTCTTACAAAAACAAAAATAGAACACGACAGGAATATTCCGAAAACAAAAACGTATTATATCCAAATTTAGAACGATATCTTTAGTTACATTATACTTTGTAACAATATTGTTTTAAAGAAAACATACGAAACTGATAGGGTGTGCGATTCCAAATTTACATTGAATGGTATTATTTTTAAATACTAGATCCAATCTGAATATAAATTTCAAATACTCGTATAATAGCTTACTTTGGGTTTTCGAGGTGAAAATGAAGTGTGGGAATTTGTGGGAAAGAAAGTATAGGTATATTTTTGTAAATTCAGGAGCAAGGAGAACGTTAGGTAAACACATGGTATTATGTAAGTAACTGCATATATTCAAACCTATGGAGGACTTTGCATCAAAAGCTTTGGAGACTTCTTCACACAAACCAAGACTGTGGCTACGTTATGTAGATGACACATTCGTTATCTGGCAACATGGGGAAGAAAATCTCAAAAGTTTCCTGGAACACATAAACAGTATACATCCCAAAATTAAATTCACCGTGGAGACAGAACAGGAAAGAAAACTACCATTTCTGGATATCCTATTGAAAAGAAAAGAGGATGGCTTGCTTTCGCACACTGTCTACAGAAAGCCCACTCACACCAACTGGTACCTCAACGCCGATTCACATCACCACCCCGCCCAATTATTTGCAGTAGTGAAATCGCTTTGCATTTCGATCGCAGTCCCTTACAGATCCAGAAAATTATCACAAGAAGATGAACATATTGCCAGTCGCTCTAACAAAGAACGGTTATAAAAAAGAACATATAGACAAGGCTCTAAAAAACAAACACTTGGCCCCAAAAAATCGCGAAAACCAAGAGAACAGCTCGAAAGCTTTTGTTCCTTATGTAAGAGGCACCACAGACAAGATTGCAAGAATTCTCAGGAGACACAATATTGAAACAATTTTCACCACAGACCGTAAAGTAAAAGATCTCTTGCCAACACCTAAAGAAAGAATCCCTCTAGAAAACCAGGGACTGTACGAAATCCCATGCGGAGAATGCAGCTCGTCTAACGTAGGCCAAACCAACCGTAAAATAAGCGCCAGAAGAGACGAACATATGAACGCTGTCAAGCAAAAAACCACTTCTTCTGCTCTGGCCCAACACTGGTTAAACACAGGACATAAGATAAATTTCGCGGGAACAAAAATGCTATCGAGATGTGAAAACCTGTCCACAAGAGTTATAAAGGAAGCCATTGAAATTGCAAAGAGGCCCAACAACTTAAATAGCAGAGATAATAGCCAACGTGTCCCTAATACTTGGAAAAATCTGCTTACAAAACATCAACCAGTACCACTTAGTAACGAAACAGATTACAACCCGGCAACGCAACCCCAAACACTGGCAACAGGGCCGATGACGCGCAGCAGGTCACGCCACCTGATGGGCCGGAACCATTCGGAAAACGAACGCGTCCGACGCGCTCACGGGACCGACAGCACCGGAGTCGCAGGCGTCAGTTCGCTCGTACACGCCATAGTGAGCTTTGAAAATGGTGAATGAGATTTCACCGAAACGTCAGCTGCCTTACAGTCCTGAGAGGGACTCAGCACATACACGGGATGCCCGAAAACCTTCGATTACACATCACACCCGTGAGAATATTTGAAACATATAAGCTGATTTTAAAATTAAGAAACAGCAAACAAGACAACAATGGAGACATCTCGATGGTTTACTCAATAACACAAGAGCAATACAAATCAACAACGTTGTATAAAACCGCTATGTGATGACGCGATGGTGAATTAAAAAAGATATATATCAAAACTCGATACATGAAAAGCGCTACCTAAATATGCGTTCAGCAGGTATTGCTCCAACGATTCCCCCAGGAGAGCAGCATTTTGCGTATTTTTTAAGCCAAACAAGTGAATAAAAAGATAAGTTTTCGTCTGTATAATTTTAAATTAAAATAAATTTTGGCTAAGCGGACATAAGATCGTCAACCTGAACTAACCTCACTAGTCCCATATTAGGACGAAACAGCGCTGTCATTATTTTTCGGACCCGGAGTCACGTTTTAGCACGACAGAATTGTTTATTGACAATCTTATGTCGCCTTAGCCGAGATTTATTTTCCTTTATAAACATGTTATTTATTCTTACTGTAGTCTATAACAATTTATTCCAACTGTGCAACCTCAAACACGGAAATGATATGATGGAACGAAGTTTGCATTTACTATTCGCGTTTTATTTCATTTATACACGGAGTTGCAAATAGTTATACGTTTGCTCAATGTGATTTCAGCACTACAACGGCATACTGTGGATGCATCTCACACGGAGGAATCCGTGAAAGCCGCATAAACATATATACGCCATCCGGCGGGAGGTCGGCGAAGTCGCGTTCAGTGTTGCATACTTCTTTTCGATCTGTTCTTTGGACAAACAGGTGTATGTCGGTGCCCTGATGAGTCTAGCAGAGACGAAACATGTACCTGTGCTGTATTACTGTGGCGGGGAGGGTGAGTTTTGACTTTCTACTAGGTATGGTGATACAGGTAGGCCATTATCTCGATGGTGGTGGAATAGAGTAAATTGTATTCTACAACGGTTTATTCAAACTGTGCAACCTCTAATACTGAAAGGATATGATTGAACGTAGTTTGCATTTACTGTACGCAGTTTTTTCATATATATATATATATATATATATATATATATATATATATATATATATATATATATATATTTATATGTATATATATATATATATATATATATATATATATATATATATATATATATACAGGGTGTCCAAGATAAGGATCCTAACCATGGGGATCTCGGAAACAGTTGGAGATACGAGGTCGGTTAAATTAGAGAAAAGTTGCGCAATTTAGTGCTAAATTAAACGCTATTTAAAAATTTTAAAAATTCAAAATACTTCCGCAGATTTCCGGAAGAAACCGAATTTTGGCAAAATCGTTTTTAATTTTTGTAGGCTTTATTTAAAGAGATATCAAAAAATAAAAGGCAGATTCTTGTTGCCACTTTTTATTTTTTATAATTTGGTCTAAACAAAATTTAAATCCGACGTTTCGTTTCTGAGATACCATCATGAACTTTCATTTTTTATATGGAACAAAAAAAAGTATCCCATGTATTTGATAGCATTTTTTATTACAAATTCAACGGTGTATCACACTTGCATATCAAGTGTGTAGTTCATTGGCTTTTATAAAACTGATATACCTTTCTCTCTCGCTCTCATGGAGCTCTTATGGAAAGTACTTGAACTACGTATTCGATATGCAAGGGTGATACATCGTTGAATTTGTAATAAAAAATGCTATCAATTAATGGGATACTTTTTTTTGTTCCATATAAAAAATGAAAGTTCATGATGGTATCTCAGAAACGAAACGTCGGATTTAAATTTTGTTTAGACCATATTATTAAAAATAAAAAGTGGCAATGAGAATCTACCTTTTATTTTCTGATATCTCTTTAAATAAAGCCTGCAAAAATTAAAAACGATTTTGCCAAATTTCGTTTTTTTCCGGAAATCTCCGGAAGTGTTTGAAATTTTTAAATTTTTTTAACTGCGTTTAATTTAGCACTAAATTGCGCAACTTTTCTCTAATTTAACCGACCTCGTATCTCCAACTGTTTCCGAGATCCCCATGCTTAGGATCCTTATCTTGGACACCCTGTATATATATAAATATAAATATGAATATGAATATAAATATAAATATAAATATAAATATGAACATGAACGTGAACGTGAACGTGAACGTGAACGTGAACGTGAACATGAACGTGAACATGAACGTGAACATGAACGTCAACATGAACGTCAACATGAACGTGAACATGAACGTGAACATGAACGTGAACATGAACGTGAACATGAACGTGAACATGAACGTGAATATGAACTTGAATATGAACATGAATATGAACATGAATATGAACATGAATATGAACATGAATATGAACATGAATATGAACATGATTATGAACATGAATATGAACATGAATATGAACATGAATATGAACATGAATATGAACATGAATTTGAACATGAATATGAACATGAATATGAACATGAACATGAACATGAATATGAACATGAACATGAATATGAACACGAACACGAACACGAACACGAACACGAACACGAGCACGAGCACGAGCACGAACACGAACACCAACACGGGCACGGGCACGGACACGGATACGGACACAGACACCGACACGGGCACGGGCACGGACACGGCACGGACACGGCACTGACACGGACACGGACACGAACACGAACACGAACACGAACACGAACACGAACACGAACAAGAATATGAACATGAACATGAATATGCATATGAATATGAATATGAACATGAACATGAACATGAATATGAATATGCATATGAAAATGCATATGAATATCTGTATGAATATGCATAAGAATACGAAATGTGTAAAAAATAACAAACAAGAGTATTTTATTTATGATTAATTCAATATTTTTCAATATTTCGAACATATATATATATATATATATATATATATATATATATATATATATATATATATATATATATATATATATATATATATATATATATATATATATATATATTCTTTTCTGTTTTTCTTTATGGAGGAGGTTGATAGATGGTCAATAATAGTGGAGAGCAGGCCTTGTTGTGGAACTTGTTGATCCCCTGGAATGAAGATTTGACAGCTTGGGTTTGTAGCCATAGATATGCCTATTCAGCTCGCTTGTTTGTTGTTTCGGCTAGGTGGAACTGACTGCTCCCGGGGTATATAGGGAGCTTGTGTTTGTGGCAATTGATCAACTTTCCAAAATAAAGGGAATTCTAAATCTGCGCGTTTATCAGATTGATGTTTTATCTTGTAGTACAGTTGGGAGTAGATGGGTCGCTCTCTATGTGTTATTTGTTTTATAAGGGGAGTGTTTATTTTGTTACAAAGTCGCTCTAGAAGTATTTTATTTTTAAGAATTTTACAGGGTCATATGATATTGGGAACTGCGTATTCTTGCGAACATTTAGAGACTTGGACCATATATATTTAAAGGCCAATAATTTTTGTTAGTAACCGCATTTTGCTGGTGATTCTGCGAATTCGCTAATAATGATGTCATTTTCAAACATTTTAGTTTAAGTATGTGGTTCATGATGATTTGCGCTAATATAGAGCTAATGGATGAGCCCCATTGTAGTAAAAAATAATTTGTTTGTAGTACTTGTCATAAAAGGAAAAGCAGCAATTGTAAAACACCAGATTCATAGATTTAAAAAATTGTTGTTAGATACAATGGTGTGGGTTTTTACTTTTTCCCATTGAAGTTGTAGTGTATAAACTACAAGTTTATATACTATGTTTGTGAACAAACATGACGTTAAAAAAAAAAATTCTCATAGCCAAATAACACCTTAAAATGTCAGACTGTAAAATATCAATAGTCAAACGCCATGTCTTGGAATTAAGAATCGAACTCAGAGAGATTTGTCATTTTCCTTTTTTGATTTCTATTTTACTTAAAATTGCCCTAAAAAACCTTTGGGTCATATTGAAACTATCCCCTCCTCATATTTAAATCTATTCGATTCAAGCATTTTAATTTTCTTTTTGTATTCAGAACGTGGACAATTTTTCTTAGAATTAACCATTGTAATAAATTTTATAAAGGGATTTAAGAAAATATTTTTGTTGTGACTATTTTAACTTTAGAATCTAATGTAGGAATATTGGCTTCAAAATATATTTTCTCGTCAATAAATAACAATGTATCTAAAATTGGGACAATAACTAAATAGTTTAAAAAGTTTGCTTGCTATTGAAGTTTTCAAAACTTTTTTATTTTGATTCAATTTTCTGGCTTACATATTCATATTGAGATTTATTATTTCCTACTCTTGTGTTTATTGTATTTTATTAACTTTAATACCCGACTTGACAGTAAGCAAGGTAAAATATTTCCTGAGATGTTTTTTCAGATTTATTTTCATGTTTGTTTTTCAATGATATTGGTGTTGAATGGGTAAGTTTACACTTTTTTTCAATAGACCAAAATTTCTTATAACTTAAAAAATTACAGTGTAGCAATTCCTGAATATTCGCAATAACAATTAAAAGAATTACTCATAGAACACTGGTCCCAGAAAAGCTAAAATTAGTTTATTAAAACTTGATTGATTAAAGTTCTTCATAAAAAATGCTTATGAACAAACAATGGACGCTTAAACAAGTCATAGTTGGAGAGAAGGAGGTAATAGGATGTTTCCCTTTTACTTATATTTAGCAGACTAATCGGATTTTTAATAAATGTATTTTTATAGTAACTTGATTTATACTCTAAGAAAGTTTTATTCAATATTCATTGTTGAAATACTATATTGATCAAGAAGGTACATGTATGATTTTAAAATTTAAAGATCTTAGACGACTATTTACTTAAAAGTAACTAGTTTTCTACTAATATATTTTTATAGATCTAAAATATGTCATTTCTATAAAAAAAAGTCGAAGCTATTGTATATTAAATATTTATCAGAATATTCATTTTAGTTAGATATCCGCTGGATAAGCTCGTCATATTTAACGTCGATGAAGAGGACACTTTCATATTTGCGATTTCACTATTTTAATGCTTAGCGGAGGTGGTTTTAATCCTTAAAATCATAAATCGGAAGAGGGTCAAATGATATCTAACTTTAAAGGTCATTAAACTATCTCTTTTTCACAATTATTGAAAGTAAATTTGAAGTAGTTGCGTTCAGTTTCAATGTCAGTCAGAATAATTGTATTTTGAAAAGGTGGCGTAGCGGTCAAGCAAAGCTTAGAAAATGAACCGCCATAGCTATTTTCAAGCATTTCAGTACCAATACAGATCCCATCAGATTAAGACCATGTCATAACCCCTCAGCCAACCACGTATTGTGACGTATATTCTAAATAATTTGTATCAAAAAAGAAGTTTTGAAATGAAAAATTATTACTTCGGTTCGGCCAGAGGTGGATATTTTATCTATGTATGTTAAATATCAAAAAGTGGAAATAGAAAATATTTTGATTATATATTAGACCAGGGCTTATCTGTTTTTAGGTGGATGTGAAATGGAACATGGGGACTTTTGCATGAGAGCCGTCAGAATAACCCGAATAACGATAATTTTGATATGCGTACGTACGAAAAAAACCGTTTTTTTTTTCAACTTTTCTCTAGTGTAACTTTGAAGGTATTCATTTTAGAGGAAATTTGAAAAGAAAAAACAGTTTTGTAATTAAATTTGCCATAAGATAGGGTTGCTCGGAAATCTCAAAATATATTTCCTTTATTGCAAAATAGCAATAATTAAAAAAAAGGTAAAAAAGCAGGTTTTTAATTAATTTTTTTCGACCATTTTAAATTTCTCTAAGGACCTTCATATTAGAGCAAAGAAAACTTTATGCCATGATAAAATAACGTGATAAAATTCATTAGGATCGAATCTATAGTTTTTCGACAATAATTTTGCAATCCGATTTCGATAACAAAAATTGACCATTTTTCAAGTCCAAAATATCACGTTAATGTATTTAAATTTATTTTCGACATATAGTAGGGAACTCAAGTTTTGCAATGCTTTTTTCAGAATCAAAATCGGATGATTTGGACTCCCTCATGAATTGTTTAAGGACATTGTTGATATTTTTGCTTATAAACAAATAGATTATCTCGGCGGATTTTCATTGGATTCTTTTTGCAATACATGGTTTGAAAGTACTTGGAAAGATGCTTCTTTTCGTTTAAAAAAAATTTCAAATCCGTCAATTGGTTTCCAAGATACAAATTGTCAAAGTTGACAGCCTGTTACGGTGAATCTATAAACTACCGACCTGATTCTTGAACCAAAAACTTTGTCTTGCCGAGCTCTTTTTTGATACAAATATATAAATGTGTATGTTATCGGAAACTTTATTAAAAAATGAAAAGGATATCGCCTACGCGCGTGAAAAATGAAAAAAGGAGGGGTGGGGAACTCTCATTTTAAAATTGAATTCGAAAATTCAAAATACACATCCGAAAAAAATTTTAATTTTCTCGGCTTCTAACGGAGCGATTTTGATCATTTTTCTTAACTGATGTACCGCGAATAATGGAACTCATATCATAATGCCATGTACCCATTATGCATTCATTCTGTTATAAACAAATGACGTTATTTATGCATCATACTTACAGCATACTTACAGCATACTGCATCCTATAGACTTTCCAAGCGAATCCTTGTTTATTAATATAACTAAGCATACTGTAACGAATATTTACTTTAATTATCAAAATTGTTTAAACAAATTGAAAAAAATTTTGGTTTTAAATTATTTTATTCGTAAAATACAGATAAAAATAAAATAATTATTTTATATAAATCATATACGGAAACTTAATAGTTTTTAAGTTATAAGTAATACAATATTTCTACAAATATTTGGAGATATAATATTTTCGGAGATGAGAGCATGATGCTTTAAAATGTAACCATTAACATGAAAGTAGTGGGGCGGGAGTAAGAAACATCTGCTCAAACTGGCTTTCTAAAGGTATATAATAGATATAAAAGAGGGTTAGTCTGTAGTTATTATGTGTCCCTGTGGAAAGATACTGGTTACAGTGTTACAAAAAATTGTGTTTTATAAATGTGCACGACATGGTATGTATAACATGCAAATAAATCCAATTTGGAAACAAGTTTTTCAATTTGAATAAATGTCGTTTTCACCATTATATTTACCTATTAATCAAATATTTTTCTTAATTTTTTCGTATAGGTGAATATTATGAAACAATTCACTTTTGCCAAAAGGAATGGTAGTTGGGAATTGCATATAAAATGTTCGCGTAGAATGTTGTCATATTTAAATGCCAATGGTTATTTTCTTTATCCTAAATCTTTGGAATCTTCCAACCATAATGAACCCACTGAATATGACAAATTCGACAATCAGATTATTTTACTGTTAGAAGATCTGAAAAATTCTGGTGTGGCGTTTGGACAGACATATGTATAGAGCAGTTTGAAATATAATATTTAATGTTAAGAGTGCTAACATAATTTATAAAGAAAATTTTTTTTCAATTTGTTTAAACAATGATTATTTAAACAATTTTGATAATTAAAGTAAATATATATCGCTATAGTATGCTTAATTATATTAATAAATGAAGATTCGCTTGGAAAGTCCAATACTATAGGGTGCAGTATGCTATAAGTATGATGCATAAATAACGTCATTTGTTTATAACGAAATGATGGGCATATGGCATTATGATATTTGAGTTCCATTATTCAGTTTAAAATAATGATCCAAATCGCTCCATTGGAAGCAGAGAAAATGAAATTTTTTTTCAGATATGTATTTTGAATTTTCGCATTCAATTTTAAAATGAGAGCTCCCCATCCCTCTTTTTTCATTTTTCACGCGCGTGGGCGATTTCCTTTTAATTTTTTTTATTAAAGTTTCCGATAACATAAACATTTAACTATTTGTATCAAAAAAGAGCTTGGCAAGACAAAGTTTTTGATTCAAGAATCAGGTCGGTATTGTTTATAGATTCACCGTAATAGGCTGTCAACTTTGACAGTTTGTATCTCGGAAACCAATTGACGGATTTTAAACTTACTTTTACTTTCAAACCAAAAAAAATCCAATGAAAATCCGCCGAGATAATCTATTTGTTTATAAGCAAAAATATCAACAATGTCTTTAAACAATTCCTGATGGCGTCCAATTCATACGATTTTGATTCTTAAAAAAGCGTTGGAAACTTGAGTTTCCTACTATATGTCAAAAATAAATTTAAATACGTTAACATGATATTTTGGACTCAGACAAACTTGAAAAATGGTCAATTTTTGTAAACGAAATCGGATTGCAAAATTATTGTGCAAAAACTATCTATTCGATCCTAACGAATTTTAGCGTGTTATTTTATCATGGCATAGAGTTTTCTTTGCTCTAATATGAAGGTCCTCAGAGAAACTTAAATGGTCGAAAAAAATTGATTAAAACCTGCTTTTTTTAATTTTTTTTTTAATTATTGCTATTTTGCAATAAGGGAAATATATTTTGAGATTTCCAATCAACCTATCTTATGACAAGTTTAACTGCGAAACTTTTTTTTCTTTTTAACTTTTTTCTAAAATGAATACCTTCAAAGTTACACGAGGGAAAAGTTAAAAAAACAACGTTTTTTTTTTCGTTAATTTTATATTTTTATTAATAAAAACAATGTTGCACAACTTTTTGAAAGTACGCATCTCAAATTTTTCATTATTCAGGTTTTTCTGAAGGCTTTCATGCAAAAATCTCCATATTCCATTTCACATCCTCGAAACCCCGATATTTTACAGATAAGCCCTGGTCTATATGCTGAAATTAGTTTGATACTATATTACTTCCTTAGATTTTCGCTTAAGAAGTTATTCACTTTAATCTCAAAACTAGAATTTAGCCGAGTAACGTGAGGTTTGTTGTATTTCAAATTTAACGATAATAGTTCAAAAAAGCATGTTAGTAGGAGTTTAGGTTAATTAAGCTACTATTGTTTAACTAAAGAAGAGAAACCTGGTTGAAGAACTTTAAAGTAGAGTTTATTATTTAGACTTTTTCATTAGTATATTCAATAAGTTCATTCGATAATCTAGTATAAAGGTCAAAGTTTAGTGAAGAATTTAGTTATGTTAAGTAGAACATTACCTTACTTTATTTCAGTCAACAACATCGAACATGGCACATTGTTGTCCAAATTTATCATGCACCCTATCATAACCAATTCTTTTCATGTGACTAATAATATGCTGCGTCACATTCTGATCTACAGAATTTGTGCAAGCCTTTGGAAAACTTGAAGAAATTCCACAAATAGGTATTTCAGAGCTTTTACATATTTGAACAAACAAAGGGTCATCTTGATTGTCTATTACTATTCCTCTCTCAAGAAGAATATTATATATTTTGTTCAAACAAGGACATTTAAACGGGTTAGCAAAAATGTACAAATAAGCCACTCGTATATTTGTTAAAAATTCTTCTGTTAGGTAGTTTAACAAATTCCCACTTATTAAGAGATGTTCGATGAATATTGAATTTGATATTATATTTGGTGAAATCGAGGTTAAATAGTTGTGATGTAGGCTTAAATATATAATGTTGGAAGACATATTTGCAAATGTTCCATCTTCAATAGTTGAAATATTATTAGTATTTAGATTTAATTTTTTTATCTTTTTCCAACCATGGAACATTTCCTGTGGAATCTGGCTTATGAAATTACGGTCCATTAGAAATTCTTTAATGTTGCTAGTATTTGTAAACCATTCCCTTTTCATGTGGTCCAGTTTGTTCGCTTCAATCGAAATACTATCCAAATTCGGTAAATTTGCAAAAGCATGATCGTCTATGTCTGTTATATTATTGTAATAAAGATATAAGCTTCGCAGATTTGGTAAAATATCAAATACACCACTAGATACGTGCGTAAAAGGATTTCCAAATATTACTATCTGTATTAATTTTGGTAGATTTGAAAAAGCTCCTGGTTCTATTGCATGAACCTGACAAGCGCCTATTTGAAAAAAACTCAGAGACATCATATTACTCAGGAAATTGTTTTGTAACACTGCAATATTTGAACTTTCACACTCAATATAAAGGTCCTTAACCATATGCGGTTTAAAAGATTCATCACTAATACAATCATTCACAATCGTACGTCTTATATCAGAGTCTTCTAAATTACGATGAGTTGTTAAAATATCCCGAATATGAACACAATTTTGATTATAAATATACACTATGTTTATTGAAAATAGTAAAATATTTAGAATCTTAAACATCTTTGATCCGTCGGCAATTACTAACTAATTTTGTTTCATAATTTATTATTAAACTGGTATATGTTCTTATAAAAATTCATTGTGATTACTCAGAGTTATTTTATTTTTATTGCAATCAAAGTTCTAAATGTAAACTTTTTATATAAATTTGACATATTAGTATGAAATCCATTTTTACTTTTTCAAAACTGCCTATGAATGTGGGATAGAGACTAGTTAAATTTTTTTGATTTTTTACTTCAAACTTTAAAAAAATTAGTTTATTTGTAAATAACGTGAAAAGTTTTAACTGAAACCCTTAAGATTTTGAGACATTTTTGCTACAGTTTTGAATTTAAATAACTAAAACTTAGGAAATAATAAATAAGAAATATGTAAAACTAACAAGGGAACGTTCTTAAGTGTCCCCTTCCAGTTTAGTTCATTCCGTGATACAGTAAGGTATAATAAAAATATTCGACATATATATATATATATATATATATATATATATATATATATATATATATATATATATATATATATATATATATATATATTATGTCCTAGGGGGTGATATCTATCCCCAAAATTGATCCCAAAAACACGATTTTTTTCTTTTTTATAATTGGAAATGTTAATTTTCTCGCATTGCAACCACTCATATATTATTAAGCTGACGAAAAGGATCCTGTACAAGTAATTTTATATTTTTACAAAGGGGAAGAAACGATATTTTTCTGAATTCATTTAAGACGGTCAAACACTAATTCGCTTTTTTTATGAAACTAAGAATATGGTTGACGTGTATCGGCTTTTTCCACGATAAAATATATTACCGGAGTAATGCATTTTATTTTCGATATTTTTAATGTTTGTTCACCCCCTAGAAATGCAGTTCAAGATGTAAAAACACATGTCGAATATTTTTTAGTGCGTACTTTAATTTATCACAGAGTGCACGAAATTGGAGGTGGATACTTAAGAACGTTCTCTGATAAGTTTAGTAATTTTATAAGCTAAATTTCTTTAAAATCTATGGATGATAAATAATTTATAGATAAATTCATAGATGGCTACGAAAGTTTTGACATATGTTTCTGTTTCTTTTTTTAATAATTTTTAATATATTTTGGGTTGACCCTATATATCTATTCAGCAACTCGTTGTCACTAATAAAATATCCTCCTTTTAACTAATTGTTGACGTAAAGAGATAAACCAAGTCAGGACTATTGGCGGTTGCACAAAGAGTCTGCCGGGTCAGTGGGACAGGGCATTAAACTAAGGCAATGAGTGTTTACACTAAAGCCAATTTTAGACAGTTTAGTTATTACTGTTATCTATAAACTTCAAGATGTATCGAAAACTTATAATGTATTTATGACTATTAATGAAAATGCCTTATTTTTATTTTTAAATGAGGTTAAAGATGTGATTGAAGAATGCCTAATCCTTCTTTAATTTTCGATAGTGCACTGTCACAGGCTTGTTTATTTCGGTAGTTCTCCAAATCTGTATACCATAAACACTCTTGTTATCTATATAGTTTAATAAACCCAATGGGTTTATCCAAATTTAATTTTTGTGATGCCACTTTAACACATTAAAACGGTTATCCCCACCTGTAAACAAAGCAACAAATTTTGAAATATACAATATTGGCTTGCTATTATGCCCGTTCATACAATTATGAACAATCAGCAGTGGGGAGTGATACTGCTTTGAAAAGTTAGCTCGGCATTATATCTATTGTCTTGTCTTGATTACTGACTTGGAACAATTGTGTCGCTCCAATATTACCGTGCACACGGAGACAATACTGTCCTGGCTCGGCTACTGGTTTCGTGTGAAACCAGCTTTAAGGAAGACTGTTCCAAAATTTGTAGTTTTCAATTCTTCAAAAGCTCATTTGTCACTTAGGCTCGATGTGCAGTAGTGTTATCGAATTAAGACTCCAAGTGTCCAAACGAAAACTTAAGCGAAGCATTTAATGTTTTGAGTAAATCCGTGCTCGATGTATCACTTTGCTATTATAGTATTTTGTCTTCTTAGTTCAATTCGAAGAAAAGACCGATTATTTTCTTTCTGAAGGAGCAAAACGTTTTTTTTTAAGGCAGTTAGGATTTCTTAATCTTCAATCAGCAATAGTATATTTTTAGACTATGACAAAATATCATAATAACACAGTCCGCCCGATGTGTGCCGATTCTAATATTCTTAATATCTTCCGGAATCATTTTACTCTTTGCTTTTTTTGCTCCTCTATTTATGAGTGGTTTATTTATTTACTATCAATAGATTCTCAACAGTAGCTCTCTTTCTTGAAGTTACGGTTTTGAATGCTTCGCCAGTATGAAGATTATTATCTAGGGTAAACTATCTACGTTCAGACTATTTATACCACCGAAATAGAGTTTTATGGCTTAAAAACTCTTGATAAAATACACTGGATATTTCTTGAAATCAATCTTCCATATTGACTTAAAATAAATTTACCATAAGGGATTAAATCCTTATTTTTCTTTCTTTATAGTTATTTAGCTTACATTTTAGCTTCACCTGTACGAATGTATGTAAGCAAATTTTTTAAATTATTTTGCATCTATTTCTACGTATGTTGTTGATCGGATATTTGGTATGTGTAGATAATTCGTACAAAAAAATACTTTAACACTTTTATCAAAAAGTTTAAGATGGCATATTCAAGACGACAGACCAGTCTTTTTGTGTATGGTCCGATTTGGCTGCAAATTGACATCTAAAGGTTTTTGAATGAATATTAGAGCTAAATTTGGAAATGGCAGACGAATTTTGACATTTGTTGTTCGATTTGACTCAAAATTGATATCTTAAGATTTTTGGGGTCGCTAAATTTATAAATTTAATGAGGTGGATTCGATATGGTTTTTTATAATTTATAGTCCGATTGGACTTCTAATAAATATCTGGGATTATTTAGTATCGACGAGTATGAGCTTTTTGTTTGAAGCCAATTGATGGTAAGAAACGTGCCGAGGGGTGAATAGCTTAGAAGTAATTAAAAAAAAAATATAATTAAAATAAATTAAAAATCCATTTTTATTTATAACGCAATAAAAATAATAGAATATGCTTTTTTTAGTGTTCACATGCAGCTTGCATATGTCTGCGAAAATTGGTATATGAAGATTCTCAGTAAGAACTAATTGTTAGTTAAAAGTTTATTTATCACTTAAGTGCATTTTAAATAAAAACGGGTTTTCAATTTTTTGTTAAATGATAAAATTTGTTTAACAATAATTCAATTTCCTGCTATTTATTTTGAAACAACTGTTTTTTTTCGTCGATTAATTATATAGAGCTTGTAACAGTATAACAGTATATCAGATTATAATTGTTTTTTCATTTATAAGCAAAAATTTTTATTAACACAGGATTTACTACAATAAGACCACATATTTTTTCAAAAAAATCGTTTTTAGTTGATATTCTTGATAGTAGAGGCAATAGTCAGAAGAAAGGAAACATGAAAAGTCCAATTTGGCCACACAGCGAATTCAGATTTAGCCTAAAAAACAAAGCTACATGAATCTTATGATAGGCATATCCTTATAATCCAAGCCGTACGTAAAAATTAGTGCTGTTTCTGAAGTAAATGCCGAAATGGATGAGACCTATCTGGGGGTGTTGGAGGTAATGTAAGAACAAACCTTGCATAAAATGTAATAGCAAATAATAGGTTGTGGCTAAGAGGAAGGGGGGGGGGGCAGTTGGCTAAAACAGGTTTTAGAATCTACAAGTCAAGGAAAGCATTTTGGAAAAAAGTTACAAATAAAAGTTATAGAGACCTTAAGACCTACAATTTGAGCATTTGTGGGATAATTTTCGTCAATCTGTTATTGAAAAAATGCCAAAAAAACCTTAAAATAGGCCATTTTTTGCATATCAATTATTTATTGAGAAATTAATTTTTTTTTGCACTTTTTTAAATTGAGGGGGAAGCTCTCGTAATCTTGAACAAAATGATATTTTATAATAGTAAATCAGATAATTTGTTGCCGAGATATTGCTATTTGTTTATCCTAAGACGCAAAATGTTGATTGCTATAACTTTTTTTTGGCGAACATTTTGACCTCTTCGTGAAGGCCTAAATTTTCATATCTTGTTAGTGGCAAATGAAAAAATTAATTTTAAACCCCTTAAATATTGCTCTAAATAAGGTGATGTGCCATATTCATAATTTTTCGAGTTATCCCAGATTTAAAAAAAACACCGAAATTGGTCCATTCATAGCTGAAATATGGCAAGTTTTTTCGAGCGCTGCTGCGAGTTCAGTTTTCTTGTGCGCGTGAGAGCTCTATTTCTTTATAAAAAACACCCCCTTTTTTAAAGGGGTTAAAAATTAATTTTTTCATTTGTTTCTAACAAGATATGAAAACTTAGACTTTCACGAAGAGATTAAGCTTTAGTGGAGATAGAAATGTTCATCCAAAAAAAGTTATGGCTATCAACGTTTTACGTCTTGGGATAAACAGTTAGCAATACCTCAGCATCAAATTATCCGATTTACTATTATAAAATATCATTTTGTTCAGAAAAATAAGGACTTTCTTTTAAAATCAACAATTTTGCAATAAATAATTAATGAAAAATATGACCGATTTTGAGGGTTTTCTAGCCTTTTCGCAATAACAAATTAATAAAAATGATCACACAATAGCTCAAGTTGTAGGTTTTTAAAATCTGTAACCAACTTTGACCCTCTCCCTCTTGATCCAACCCACTTTTTGCTGTTACATTTTATGTAGGGTTTGTTCTTACATTGTGCCCAACACCCCTGGGTAGGTTTCATTCATCTCGGAATTTGCGTCACTATATTTACCTATGGTTTGGACTATTAATTTTTTTCGCAAGTCTGCTACTAGCGCCTTGTAAAGAAGTCTATAATATTAGCCGTTGACCCTATTTAATGTTATTAAATACATATATTACATTTTTAGCCCATCTCTTTCTATGCAAACAGACACAGGGTGCCAGTCTTGAAATTCTACTCTCTTAAGACACTTTTTCAAAGCAGAAAGGGTTGGGAGGAGGAGCAAACTCTTCTGTGAAATGGATCCTGGTGGTTTACAGAAAGATTTTCATAGGATCAACGTGCAAGAGCTGGACTGTTCGGTAGAAGCACGGGAGTCAGAGAGTTTTACGGGCAATGGTCTTTCAAGCTAAAATTCATGTCATTTTGCAATGTGGACATTTTTGCGACAAGGACATCAACACGAATAAACCAGTAAACATATGTCCAGACAGTACCGTTGCAATATGGGCACTGAAGCTTAATGTCGTAGCTTCATGACTGGTAACTAAATGCAGGTATATGCCAAATAGTCTGACAAAGGATGGCTGCATTATCAGACTCGTGTGGGTTGCTGATCATTTGGGTATGCACGGGAACGAGGAAACATACCGTTTGGCAAAGATGGAATCGGCGGCTATACCATATGGACCCCAACCAATTTTACCTATTCCAAGGAATTAAAACTCTGCTGGAAAAAAACTTATTGAATCCTGGAGAGAGGAATCTGGAATAAAGAGTACCAAGAAACATGTAATTGGACGCGACTCTCTTTGGAGAGGAAACAATTGTGATTCGTGGTAGGAGTGGTCAGGACATTGTCACCTGCGGGGCAGATTGGCATCATGAATCCGGTGTGTGATGGTAGAGGATGATGAAACTGTTGGCACATTCTCAGAGAGGCCTGTCTGATGCAGATATATTTTGGAGACATATTAACACCTGAAGCCGTCAGGCAAGTTTAGTTAACTAGACTGCTTGGATTAGCAAAAGCATTTGCTTCGAAGAAGTTACATTCATAGTGGAATGTAATGGACCCAATGAAAGTATCGAAGATCAAGTATCACCACTTTTTATATATTAGTTTATTCATATACATTTTTATAGTTTTACTTATTCCGGATATATTTACTATATTCTTTAAAAATTAAGTTTTAAGACTTACAAGGAAGGAATCCGAAGTGTCCGGCTTCGATTTTAATGAAACTTCAATATGTTGTAGGGGGTATCAAAATAATATATACGTATTTCTTTATCTGCGGAGATTCATTACAACAGGGTGAAAACCGCCCCTAAAGTTTATCCTTAAAAACAGTATTTTTGAATTATCTCAGGTTCTAAGTGATATATTTTTACAAAACAAAATGAGAGTTACTTTTTATTCGAAATGATGTTAAACCATGGTATTTTCAACCTAAAGGATATCATCCCTTATTTTTTATTAGAGTAAACCATATATTTACTCACGTAATTTAATTCTAAAAATTACGAAATCTAATGGAATTGTTTGAAAATATTTTTTTCATGAATACCAAGTAAGTTGACGAGTTTCGGAGTTTCAAAAAATAAGCTAGTAAAAGAGGATGAGCCACCCTCGAATGCGTTTTTTTTTTAAATTCCAAATTATAATTGAGATATTTTCACAAAACAAAATGGAAGTTACTTGTTATTGGAAATGATGTTGAATTATAGTATTTTCACCCCCAAAACATATCATCTCTTATTTCTTATAATGGTAAACCATCTATTAGCGTACGTAATTTAGTTCTAAAAATTATGAAATTTAATGCAATTGTTTCAAAATATTTTTTTATATCATAATTAACACAAATTGATATGTTTTAGGAATTTTAAAAAAACGTATTCGGATGTGGCTCACTTAGAACCTGAGATATTTCAAAAATCCTGTTTTGTGGGGTAAACTTTAGGGGCGAGTTTCACCCTGTTATAATGAATCTCTGCAGATAAAAAAATACGTATCTTTTATTTTTGTATCTTCTACAACATATTAAAGTTTCATTAAAATCAGAGCCGGACACTTCGGATACCTTAACTAGACTTGATCTTGATGCCATGCAAGTTATAATTTTGAGTTGGCCAGTTTTGTTGTCGTTAATGATATTGTTACAATTTGTATTATGTTCTTTCATGTGGACAGTATTGCTATTTCTTAAACAGTAAGAGATAAAGTTAGTTAGATCAGAAAAGTTTCATATTTAGATTTCTTTAATTTGCCCTTTTACAAATTTTAAACGGTAAGAGATAAAGTTAGTTAGATCAGAAAAGTTTCATATTTAGATTTCTTTAATTTGCCCTTTTACAAATTGGCAACTGAAATATTTTGAAAATACTAGAAATCGCCGATATACTTTTTTGGCAAAAAATTCAATATTTTGCAAGCTGATGATTGACTAAGATAAATATATTGACATTGTAAATAAAATATTCTATATTTTTTAGTTTTAGATACAACTTTGTTTTTGTTCTGTGCGCCGTATTTGAACTATTGAATAAAGCTAAAAAGTCCCTTAAGAGCTATGTAACAAATTAATATGTAAAAAGGCATAAAAAACCGTAAACAAATACTTTTTTGTGAAATAATAGAGTTAGCATTACTTGAAATTTAGTTATTTAATATTTTTAAACCAAGTAGGTCACAATAAAGAAAAATATTTTTTGATTCTTGCGTTTTTAAAGTTCAACACACAATTGACAATTGTTGCACTTGTTAGTTTAAACACGAACCCTCCAGTTCATTAATATCTTCTAATTTTGAAACTGATCTAAGTTGACAGGAGAGGGTTTAAATTGGCAAGAGCAACAATAATTGAAGCAAGTTTTGAACCCACGACAGAAAACCTTCAAACAAAAGATGTTTGATAGCTTTTTTTAAATAGGTGTTAAAAAATGCAGTGACAGAATTGCAAAAAATTTCGTGGCAACTTATGACGTTATTTTAATTTGTAGTACATTTGCCAACAAATAAACCCTTAGATAGCAAAATTAAGGATAAAATTTTAGGTTTAAAATCGGCAAGAAAAATATCGATCTATCAAAAATTAAGGAAATTTTCCACTTTTTCTGTTTTTTTTTTTTTTAAATAGAAAATGATATTTTATTCTTCTATTTTAACCGTTCGGTATTTAATTGAGTTTTTGTTGTACTTGTCAATTTAAACCCCTTGTGGTCAACTTATACTTGTTTAATGTTAATGAATTGGGGGTTAATGTTTTTTGCTTTAGTGGTATCTCAAAAATATGGTATGTAATGTTTCATGTTAATAAAATGTTTCTACTTTTGTATTTAAAAAAAAAACTTATTTTTTTCTACTCTAATTAGGTTTTTGTTACTTACACGTTTTCTTTTATATATAAACATCTATTTAATTAAACGCTTGTTGATGACATAATTTTTGTGAGACGGAGACATTCGACGTAAAAAATTATGTTAATTGTAATATTTGTTTAGCAGCAATCACTGAAACCGGTTGTTTTTATTTTGATAAAAGGTTATCATTATGTTGATGATTTACCATTATTAGTATTCAAAAAAGCGGTAAAGTGCAAGAGTGATTCAAACGCCGAAGGATTTCTACCATCGCATTCTGGACTACACGAAAATGTTTGACTATATTAGAGCAATGTTTGAAAAATAGATTTTGATATTTTGGTTCATAAAAGTAGTTTAGTATAATGGTTAAACTATCAAATATTTCGTTTTTTTGTGTAGTTTACAAAAGTATATATCTCAATTTGTTTGAAGTACATTCTTCTATAGTTTTTCTGTTTTCTTTACATAACTCTACTTAATTTCAAATTATTCATATTATTGGATTACATATTCTAATAGAGGTCCAAAATTAAGATTATTGACAATATTTTGTAGAATAATTTAAATATCTCGAAAACTGTAAAACGTACATTTCTTGTAAATTTTCTAGTACAATAATGAAGAGAGTTGCTTTTCAAAGCATTTTCAGCAATATCTCCTAAATAATTCAGTCCCAGAAATTATAAAAAAATTGTTTTAGAATCTTTATAAATAGCCTTACTACATGGAATTGCTTCAGGGATCATGTGATGATTGTTTTGAAAGGTGTAAGAAGTTTTGTCATTTAATGGACATGCGTCTACAACCGAACTTTAAACTTTTTATGTAGTATAATATTATCTAATGAGGCTACTTTTAAAAGTTATCGTGGCGAGAATCGATATAACTTGCATTGTTATGCTCCACCGAAATTATTAATTGCTTAAGGTTTGATGTTGTTTTTATCACAATAGAGTTATGGGACCCGATTGCTTTCATAAACTATTAAATGACCCTAGTTTTCTTAATTCCTTAAGCGAGGAATTACTTGAGAGATTTAATTTAGATCAGCGTTATCTACAAAAACGTGAAAGTTTTATTCAATGGCCACCAAAATCAAATGTTTTTTTGTTGATATATGTATTAATCCATCTACTAAAGTAGATGTTACGTAAAATAAGAACCGGGACGTCTGCAGAACAATAACGCCACTGATGATATCAAGAGTAAACGAAGATATGAAGGTGCTGATAAATATGGCGTGACGAGCCCTCAACGTGCCTCTATTTTTGTATTAAATTTTAGTTCAAATGCTGACAAAGACGACGCGATGGACTTAAAATGCGCTAGCAATGCGCTTATGACGATGCTTATGACACCTCATTTTATCATGTTTCTATAGTTCCCGAATAGCATGACCGAGGTATGTGAAATGAAATTGAGTCAGAAAATTTGCAGGGGCCAGCGAGAAGAAAATTTCCAGTTTATCTGCCAAATGGAAATGGGCTGCTGAAAATATATTGCTTTTTTGGCAATGAATGGCCTTAATTTGTTTCACAAATATTCAAAATCGAACAAAGACATTTTGGAGAAATTTTTGTATTGTTCTCTAATATGTTGAAACTTACAATCTGCTAGAATTTTCAATCCTGACAGTTTTTTATACAAGGAGTGCACCGATACTGTCAAGGTTGTCGTTTTTTATTTAATAAACTGGATGGCAGTAAAACCCCACTGCATAAAACAAACAAAGCTGCCGTTTGTTCTTCATTGTCAGATAAGATATGATAGTTACAAATACAAAAGAGATATGTGAACTTGTAGGGCATACACCAAAGGCGTAGCAATTTTGGGAATATGTTTTATAAGACAAGGGGCAAATATTATAGATATCTTAGTTATATATTTGTGGAGATATTAGTCTATTTAAACGATACTTAGGTTTAATCCGACAACCAACAGTATTGATATTTTCAGGTATAATTCAGATGTGTATACATGTAAGCACTTTCAGTGCTAGTTGCTGATGATGCCTACTTTTACTCCAAAACTTCATAAAGGTGTTCTGAATTTTAAATTCAAGACAGTAGTTCTAAATATGCATGGTTCACTTATTCAACAAGAATACGCTGATGAGGGTGTGAAGTTTGGTTTCACTGGGCTAACATAACGGGAGTTGGCAAATCCACAACTTACAGATTCATTAAGGAAAGGAAAAGTGCGAACCTCAACCTTTTCCGAAAATAGAGCTATTCGATGTTGATGAATGCTTCAAAAACATATTATGATGACACGTTCACGCATTTTATCTTAGAAGTGAAATAGCAACTCTCGATAAAGTTTTGAAAGTTGTGAAAGAAGAAGAGACTGTGCCTGGCATGGGAAGAACTAATGTATGGAAAGTTCTGACAGAAATGAATTTCTCTAGGGAAAGGCCAAATCGGAAGTGAATAAATAGGTGTCAAAAAGTGATAATCAAATGTAATATAAGACCGTACTTGGCAGAGTAAAAATGTAGCCGAGCTGGAAAAGGAATCGATAATGAAGTAGAATTAGTAGGTTTTGCAGTAAAACCAAAAATGCAACTAATTTCCTAATGAAGCATACCATTGGCTATTCAAAGAATTTATGAGAGATACTTAAAGAAAATGATATTTTGTTTGACTATAATATGAGTATTTGCAGAAAATGGTAAAATTAATTGAATTGGCCGCTGTAAACTAAATCATGGAACGTGACAAATTTTAATGCCGCTTCACTTCAATTCGACTGGAAGCCATCGATATAAACGTAATTTTAGACTTTTGTTGTAAGAATTTGTAATAAAAAACAATACAAATTTTTAAATAGAAAGTTATTTTCTTAAATAGCTTTTTTTAAATAAGGGCAACCAATTAGGAAAACAGAGACTTTGTTACTTGCATCAACGATTTTGGAAAAAAATAAAATTATTTTTAAATTGTTTTATTTTAAGATAATGATGATAGCCTTCCAAATGTTTCCCATTAGCTCAGATTATTTTCGTTTTGATAATATAGTGTAAAACCATTTCGTCAAAATTATAGGGTACCATTTGTTCGGTAATTTAAAATAAGAACAAAAACATTTATAACGTATTTATAATTATTTATGGGCTTAGCCTTTCACGTCCTTAAGTTAATATACAACATGACAAAACGTTACAAAAATTTCAATTTTTTATCCCTCTTATTTGATTGCAATCCTCCTTTAGCTTCTCTCATTTTTTTAGGGACATAAGAATTTTGAACCTTCTGGGGTAATATTCTGGAAGAAACAAGAACTAAACTTTGATACACAAAAGTTTAAACAGGATTTTTAGTAACACACAAAAAGAGGATAAAAAGTTTTGCAACAGCACTAAATTGAATTAGTTTAAAATTAAGAAGGAAATATATTTCATAATTAAGCGATTTCAAAACTTTTTCTAACATGTGTGCTCAGTGGCCAAGTTTTAATCCTTAATCCTACCAATTTTACACGTAAATACAAGGTTTTTAGATATTTATTTATTTATTTAAATATAAATCCAACAGTATATCAATTAGTAGAACATGTTTACAATATTTTTAATAAATAATTATATTAATATAAAAAAAATTGTTAAGTGGTTAGGTTTTTCTAAAATTTCGTCTAGTTAATTGAAAGATGGTCTTTTATTGGAAACCATATTGAAATAAAGAACGAAAATTTTCACGGCTATGGTCAAGTTGAAAATCAAGGTCTTGGGTTTAGACCTTGTTAAATTAAAACTATTATCCGATGTTTCGCCTACGATTGCACGAGGCATCTTCAGGAATCTTTACTCACGATATTAGAACACTGAATGTTGTTCGGGAACAACTGCGTTGAAATCTGGCTCTTCATGTCAATGCAATTTGATAGAGTTTACTATAGAATGAGAAAAAATTAAAATAAAAAACATATTTGAGTTACAATTCAACGTTTATTAATTAAAACGACATAAAATCAATTTTGTTAAATAAACTGAAGGTATAAATTTATCAATCGTTTTATTATACTGAGGATTGGGTCGTTTGCAAATAATTACTCAAGAAGCTTTCAATATCATGACTCATTCCATCAATGTCTTTGGACTTGTGCTGTTGCTCAAAGAAATTCTTTTGAGTATATCATATGCAGTTTCGTGTAGAAGAGTTTTGACTTCAATAGCTCTCAAAATTAGGTCCTTCCTGACATTATGCGGCTTTCCTGATTTTGCTATCAGTAATACATATTGTAAGACACTCGCAAACCATTATAGTCTATTTTTGACCTTGAAGCGAATATATTGTCTACCGTGGGTCGCTTACGCAGCGTTTCTTTCAGTGTTTGAAAGGATTTAAATGTACTGATTAGCATATTATACTATTTTAAATAATGCAATTAGAAAAGGATATCATATAATCGCTGTGTATCAAGAAATAAAAGATATTCAAAAACGGGCATTCAAATTTAATAAGCAGCTGGTAACAAACCAGCTGTTTTATAAATGATCTAAAAATACTATAGTTTAGAGCAACGTTTCTTAAGCGGTGGTTCTCGAACCCCAGGGGTTCGCAAGTTTTGTAAAGGGTGTTCGCAAAAAAATTATTGTATTGGCGGAATTTTAAATTAAACGTGCAACACGCAACAGTCTGTAATGCGACGAGAGTACCTGAGTCATAGTATACTCCAGTTGTTGTTGAATTATAATACAGGTTATAGGGCTCTGATAGAAAGTACAACACACTAGTGTTCCTTCCGCAGAATCCAGGCCCCTGATTTTGATACGATTCAACCATGGCTCCTGTATATCAAGCTGATTTCGCAATTCATTGATTTTTTACACAGGATAGCGGATGGTGCTTTCCCATGTCGTAAGTTAACCTGTATGATACATAATTATATGTTACTTTAAAAATATTCTCATCAACTCAGTCCTAACTTAGAATTTTTAAAAAGAAAAAGAACCCAAGTCAAGAACAAGCAATGTGGACTTACCTGAGGAAGTTGTTCGATCTCCTTCTAATTAAAGGGACAGCGGTAAGTTGCTGTCTTGTTATTCGTGCTTGGGACTTGTTGGGATCTTCTTTTCGGCTGCCTCATTTTTGTCCTTTTTCTCAGAAGATCCTGATCCTCCAGTTCCTTCATTGTCACTTCTCAACGGTTGCCTTTTAAAGGTAACCATTGCCCTCGTTGTATCATAAAATGACTTGCATTCTAGTACTTCCAGAACTCCCTCTAAACCCTCGTTGATCCCGCGAACGAGTTCAAGCCCCTGAGGTTCTTCTTTTTGTCCTCAGATCCTCCATTTGGAGTGCGAGAGTCAACTTCAAGGTGGCCATATCGGTGACCACTAAATCATTACCCCAGAGTCAGACCCTAGGTAGTTCCCTGGCGAGCCAGTCTCTAGATATTGGATCCGCAACAGTAACCAATAATTCGCCACAGTTTCTTCGATAAGAAGCGAGGCGTTGGAGCACCACCGCTAAGGAGGTAAACACTTATTTAAGATATAAAACGCTAATATCTGATGTAAAAATCGACATTTTGTGACATTGGAAATAAAAAATTGTATATCTTTAATGTTATAACAGGTGGGCAGGTAGAAGATCTTGCGAATTAAAAAATTCTTTTTGACAATTTTTTTATGCAACCAGCATCGATGTTTACTTGGTCGTATATAAAAAAATGTACCTTTTCTAATTCTGAAACAAAAAAATGGGGTTTACAATTGAAAAAAAATATCGATGACGTCTTAGTACCTTCTTGAGTTACTCTGTATATTTCGGTATCACGCAAAAAACTGTAAACTAAAAATAAAATTCGGCCGTTTCGAGCGTTTAACAATGTATATATATATATATATATATATATATATATATATATATATATATATATATATATATATATATATATATATTAAAGAAAACTTAAGTAACACTCTAAACTAAACTGCTTTTAGATTGTTTATAAAACAGTTAGTTCGTTGTCAAGTACTTATCAACGTTGAGCGCTCTTACGTAATAACGTAATTTTTTAAAAGTCTTTTTCAGAACACCATCCAAACCCGAAAGTAGAATTCTCTGAGATAAAAATTCTCGAAGTTTATAACTTTTACCAAATCAATGTTAACTTTAAAACCTTCTGGACATGGCGAAATTTTGCGATGTTAACTTTTTCGAAAAAGCACGATTGTTACGTCAAATAGTAGAAATTTTGGTTTGCATAAAAGTTTCGAAACTTACAACTAACTTCCAAAGTTTTTGAAAGTTTATAAACAAATTACAATTGTTGCTAAACTAACAAAGCGATGGAGATTGCTATTGAGAGATATATTCTACTTTCGAATGGGTATAAATTATGAAATATTCATGGTTTCCCGCACCTTAAGGCAGAGTACCTGTAATTAAAAATTGTTTTTTGATTTTCATGCGATTTTTCAGTTCTTCAGAAAAATTAGACACTTTGAAGTAGCTTATCCTTATTTAAAATTATATCCAGAACAATAAATGAAAAGGGAATTTTTTGATTTGTTTACATTTTTCTTCAAAGACTTCGTTTTTTTCATACAAATTTTTTAATAAAAGGTTAGGCACAACTTTTTCGCAAATACGAAAAAGATATTCGTATTTTACATGATATTTAAGACTTATTTTAATAAAAAATCAGCCTCCTTATTTTTCGATGAAAATTATTATATCGCCTACACTATATTAAAAACGTAAATATTTATTTCTGTCTGAAATGGAGAGCAAAGGCATTGAATTACTTAGAGATTTTTATTTCTTGTGAGATTGGGACAATTTATTGTGTGTTATTTTTTAACAAGCAGGAAAGACTAAAATCTGTGGTGTAGTGTACATTTGAATATTATATTTTCCTTAAAATCACTGTTAAAATATTTTTCAATATATTCTCTTAAATTAATTTGCTGACCAAGGAAAAAAGAGAGAGTAGGAATCTTGCCAGGCCTATTCTGGTGCTAGACTTTTTTTTTAATATAGTGTAATTCGAAAATCGAATGTGGATGCAATCTAAATAAATATAGCAATTACTAATTTGTTAATTTTTTTAGTAGTGGTACAGCGATGAACAGAGATCTTATATCAGTTCTACTCCAGAGCATTCAAATCCTTTTCAAGGCCGAAATTCATAATGATGTAGAATTTGTCCCTAATTTAACTAGCTGAGCGGCCAGTAAAATTTGTTTCTTGTTTACTTAAATATTTTTGTTTAAACTTAATCACTTTTTGTTGATATGATTTAAAATTTTCTCTAATTTTAATTTTCGGAATGTTTGATCTTCTTTCTCTACATATAGAAGCTAAATTTCTACTCAAACTGTTGTTATTTTTTTTTGTTTTGAAACCTTTGAATTTTACAGCCGGATTTACTGACGTGGTTTGATTTTAAAACTCTCTTAAACTGACAGCAGAGAGCTCAAATTAACAAGAGCAACAATAAGTCAAGCAAGTTTTAAACCCTAAAAATGCAAGCATAAAAAACAATTTTGTTTTATTACTGAACAGACAAAAATGGAGAATTTTATTTATTGTTGGAATATAACTATTTTCCTTTATTTCAAGGCCCTAATTAATGTTTTGGCGTTCTTTCTACCAGAAGTGCTTGAAATCGTGGTCACCTACCTATGATCACCAATAATATAATTTCAGTTGGTATAGGCAGCTAGAAAATGCGTCTCACAGACAGTGTAAAAACAATAAATTTTGGTTTTTATGGGAACTCCTATAAATATATAACATTTTGGCAATATTTCATTTATTTTACAAGCATACCATACTCTATCGTAATAAATTATTAGCAAATTTCGTCCCTACCTCTTTAGAAGTTGTAAAAAGGAGAGTCCCTTTTTTCAAATTTTTTCTCTATGAGTGTAAATCCATATTTTAAAATTGATCATCACAGGGCCTTTGAAAAATTATAAAATTATGAAATTTGCGAATGTCTTTTTCCACTTAAAGGATCGTAACGGGGACTTCTCCACACCTTGTTTTTTGCCTTTATTTCTTTTTATATAAATTATCTAATATTTTGAAAGAAGTGTAAACAAATCTACAGTATTTTTTTCCATTTATGATTGCAAAGACTGCAATTTTGATGTTTGGATTGAGAGCACTTCATAAAACTGCAACCTAAAGCTTTTCGATTAAAAGGTGTTTCAAAGTTCCCTTTTACAAAAAACTGATTTGATAAAACCATGATTTTTATAACATTATTCATGTTTCATTTTACTCTACATTCTACTTAACCATATTTCTAGCTATCTACCTTGCAAGCTAACATCTGAATATGCAGGGTACCTGGAAATTTTGTTGGTATACTTTCAATGAAGATTCTATATATCAACACATAAAAAAATTTCATATGAATATAGGTCTGTAAATGCGTCATAAGGGAGTAATAACCGTTGAAAGATGACGTTCGAGTACGGGTTTTTATTTGTTATCTTTGAAACTGCTTGAAGCACCGATGTGTTTTTTAGTATTCGAAATAACATCAATAAATGTTATTATTTGATGTAAAGAGTGAGCTACCAATTTAGTTAGGGGCGTTCCGACAGGAAAGCGGTCTTGTTTATTTATGACTATTTTTACGACACTTTTTTAAAATTCTACCTGAAAATTATGTTTCCATAAAACTATTTACATGAAAAAGGATATAGGGGGGGGGTTCCCAATGCTTTAAGAAATAATGAAGAAATTCAGAGATTGGCACTTACCAATCACCAAAGGCGACACTACTTTACTAAACCGTCAACTTAAACTAGAAAATCATTCGATGTTTTGAAGCCCATGGAGGCTCACCTAGCCTAGCATTTCAAGGTTAAGGATTTAAGTAAATATAAATTATTTAACGATTCAATATATAACAAGTGAATGTAGGGATATACAATAGATAACTAAATAAGTATCCGTTAATCTTCTGTTCGAGTGAGAAAGCAAATAACACTTTTATTATTCGGTTGTTAGCCAAATCCTAGCGCAAGTATTATCACACTCATCGTGCACAGTGAGATGTAATTCCGCAGGATATAAATCAGGGACTATAATTACCTGTGCATTACCAACCGGATGAATTACAATTTGGGTATAAAACGGCTTAAAAGTTAACTGAATGCAGTATTAAAGTCTAAAATAATTTAGCTAAATTAGACAAAGTATTAACACATTATTTGACAAAACTATAAAGTAAAATATAAACCTGAGATCTAAGCGTCGAGGTATCCTTCGATCTAGCTACCGGTAGATCACTGCGTTGCCAAAAGGACTCCGTACTCTAAGATCAAAAACAGAGTCTTTTCTTCAAAGTTTCAGACACAGGAACACTAACAAAACTAGGAACAAGAAACAGGGACAAAACCAGAAACAAAAATCAGGAATAAACGAGGAAATAAAAATAAGAATTAAAAACTCGAACGTAAAAACCTTAAAAAAATAAAGTCTTTAGGACCCTTCAAATAACGTGTACGATCCAGTGGCGGATCCAAGGCGATATCCCCCTGCCGTTGGCATATCCCCCCGCCCCCTTTCGACATCTTACGTTTACTTGCGATCTCCCTCCAAGAGCTCTAAAATTAGAAAAATAGACCCGACCCTGCCCCTTTCTTAGGAATGTGAATGTTGTTGGCATATTCCTCCCCACCCGTCGACAATTCGCGTTCGCTTGCGTTCCCCTCTTCAAGAGCTTTGAATTCAGAAAAATAGACCCGACCCTGTCTCTTACCTAGGAAAGTGAATGTTGGCATCTTCCATCCGTCGGCACTTCGCTTTCTTTTGGGAATGTCAAATTTAAATTACTTAGCTGGAGGGTTTTTCGGTATTCCGCAGGTGCTTCTTGGTAAGACGGCCGACGAAACGGTGTGAATGGTGAATGATCCACAAAAGTGGGTTAATAAACCCTAGTTCCACTTCAGTTAGCCCAAAATTCAACAATACCGAACTGCTTAGCGCAATAAAAAGCACTAGAGAGTATTATTACAGAGCCAAACGATTCGCTTAATCCCTTTTTCAGGTGTAGTAAAATCTCCAAAACGTGTCTTGATGACTCACACGCCGTTACTTTTCCAACGGTCTTTTAGAAAAAGAACGGTTTTTGATAAAAAAACAAATTAAAATAAAATGCATACAAAAAATGCTAACCAATTTTATATACTTCTTGGACTAACAAATAGTGTCAAACGATAAATACAGTAGCATAAGGAATATTCCCCTATCTAATACACTGTTATATTCTTTTATCCCACCCCAAAACAATATCTAACCCGATATTATAGGTTTGAAGCCATTAAATGTCGGAACTAAGCGGGGAAATAATTCGCATTTTCTTTAAAAAAAAAAAAGAATAAATATTGACTCAAGAACTACAATATTCCAATAATAAATTAGAAGCTGGCCAGAAGAGAATGAAAAAAAAGTACAGTGTTGATATCCAAAGTTTAACTTGATTTCTTTGACAACTGTTTATTTACATGTTGACATTTTATATTTTCACCATTTTTAATACTTTAAGAGGAGCAAACGTTAAGTAAACGGCCTTGAATCATAGAAATAGAAAACCTATAGTACGATTATGCCTCCCTGACACCCAGGAAAAACATTTAGTGCTATAAATTTCCTGAGAGCGGTCCCCATGCAAACAACAGTATATCATGCTTTCAAAATCATATAACTTTTATAGAATAAAATTCGTTATCGGTAACCAGTGGCTGAGTGATAAGGTAAGCCCCAAATATATAAACCCATTAAGACCGATAATTTAGGTTGCATGTTTTAAAACGAAATCCAAATGTAATATAAATACATTAGTTCACAAGTTTTTTCTCTGCTGGCTGGCACTGTATCGACAGAGTATCCCCATAGTCGTTAGGTCTTTTACTTAATACATATATAACACAACTACCTAGAAGGTAACAGGAAACAACTATATAGAACACAACTCTTTTGTATAGCGGATTAGGCCTTAAGCAACCAAATTGTTATCAGTCACCAAAGCCAGAATCGGATAACGCATTTGAAGAAGCAGGAGACATCATAGCTGAAAATTATCAGTTATTTTGTGTTTCGATGTGGTAATCCAGAACTGGAGTCAAATTAAAAAAGTCTGATATGAAGTTGTCTAAATTTAAAATTACAAAAAAGATAGTTACATCGTATGTATAAAACTTAAAAATGGCGTATTTTGACTGGACTTGACAGGATAACGTAGGTATGTTAAACTGTCTATATCCAAAATTGTTCTTATAACCGACGAAACATCAGTGTATTATATATTTTTCTTATTTGTAGTAATAAATCTAAACATTATCATTTCACAAATGTAGCAGTCGATTTGCAGGTTTCTGAGTTCTTATCATGCCAATAAAGAGTCAAACCGGATATATATTTCCTTTTTTGATTTCCATTTTAACAAGTTTAACCTATGAATTTTATAAAATACATTAATAAGCCAATTTTGTTTGGATTCTTAAGTAGGTTTTCTATTTTTAACCGACTTCTAAAAGAAGGAGGTTCTCAATTCGTCGACTATGTATTTTTTTTATGTATGTACACCGATTACTCTGAAATGGCTGCACCGATTTGAATGAAATTTTTTACGTTATATTCAGGAAGTTGCTGTGGTAGTTCCATATTTTTTTATATGAAATTGGTGCAGTAAAATACAAGATGGCGCTTACAATATGCCGGCCAAAAAAATTAATTTTGTCCGATGTTCTCCAAAATTGGTATGAAGGAATTTTCGAGCTTGTACCCAATAAATCTGAAATTATTTTTAAAAAATTCAAAATGGCGGACAAATGTTTTTAATTTAGTCCGATTTTCTCCAAAATTGGTACGGGAGAGTTTTCGGGGCCTCACATAACCAATCTTAAATATTTTTTTAAAAATTCAATATGGCGGACGAAAAAATAAATTTTGTCCAATTTTCTCCAAAATTGATACGGGGGAGTTTTCGGGGTTACACATGACGAATCTAAAATTATTTTTAAAAATTCAATATGACGTATCCATTATGATGAATAAAAAATTAATTTTATCCGTTTTTTTTTTGATATGATAGCACATTACGAATTTTGATATGATAGCACATTATGAATTTGATATTATTTTAAAAAAAATTAAATATGGCGGATCTAAGATGGAGGGTTAAAGATTCTACATCTCTCGATTTTGTCTAAAGTCAGTATTGGTGGATTTTTCTCAGTGTTAATTACGAAATTATAATATTTTTTGAAACACTCAATCTGGTGGATGGTATCCTAAAAATTTTACATGTTTCGACTTTCTCCAAAACTGATATGAGTGTTCTTGAGGGTGTAAATTTTGAATATAATAGTATTTTTTCTGGATTCAATATGACGAACGCAATATAACTGACTAAAAATTTTACATTTTTCGATTTTGTTCACATGCGGAACTGAATCGTTTTCGAGGATGTAAATAGCGAATATAAAATTATTTTAAGGAAATCTAATATGTCAGATGCAATATGACCGTTTAGAAATTTTAAATTTCTGGAGTTCATCTAAAATTGGTACTAGGGGGCTTTGAAGGGTTTAGTGGGTTAAAAATTTTACCTTATCCGCATTTTTTCAGATTTGGTCTTAGGGAGTTGGGGGGTGGTGTATTACGAATATGAAGTTAATTTTTTATAACTATTAGGTTGATAAGATACAATATGAGAGACTAAAAATTTTACATTTTTCGTTTTTATCTAAAATTAATATTACGGGGTTCTTGGGGCGTATACAAACTCATTATGTAATATAAAATATATCGGGCTAAGAAATTTACTTCTCAAATTCTTTTAATATCGATATAGGAAGGTTTTGGGGCCTATATTACCAATTAGTCCGGTCAAAATAGACATTGAAAGTTACATTAATTCGCACCTTGCTAAAAATTGGCATGAATGTTGGGAACCCTATTATACACAATTTGTCAATTATCCACATCAATCCGAAGTGTGGAAAAAAATTTATTCAAGGTCAAATGTTGCAAAAATCGGTTTTTTGAGTTTTCCAGCTAAACGGTAAGTTTTATAATAAAAATAGGTGAGACAAAAATTATTCATCATGCAATTATCTATAAAAATTGTTCATACACTTTTTTTCCTAAGAATCACCATTTCGGAGATACAGCGATGCAAAATGTTGAAAAAGTTGTATTCTTCATAATATGTATGTCAATTACCGTAATATACGTTACAGAACGATAATATAAGTAAAAATATTAATTTTCGTAGCGTATACATACATATTATACAGTTTTAAAAATATAAACTCCAAAAAAAAACCCAGTCCCTCATTTTATATGACCGTACGGCCTTGAGCAACATCTGTCTGCTATTCAATTGTCCACGTGGCGACGCTCGTATACCTGCTCCTTTTTGAAGGGCCTCCCTAGATAGAATAGTATTAGCCTCAAGCATTCTTTCGTAGTAAGAACACGTAGTTATTGCTTATATTTTCAAACAAAATTTGTGCAGTTTTGTGTTTGTAATAGAAATGTCGCAGTTGTGCTTTATTTGTAATAAACATTTGACCGAAAGCGAAACAGTTACTGTTGATCGTGGCCTAAAGACATTAATTAATGCAAGTATTGAAAGAGGTGATGAATTTTCGGAATACCTGAAAGACCAGACTTCTGTGACAGTTCATGTGCAGTGTCGAAAAAACTATACTCGGAAGGGTACAATCGCTGCATTGAAAAGAAAACAGGATGAAGAACAAGCTAGTACATCAAAAATAAGTCCACCTCGTACTAGAGCACGCGTAAGTGAACCATTTTTTTGTTTTAAAAAGTGTTGCTTATTTTGTGGCAATGAATTGAATGAAGAGCTAGAAAACAGAAAAGCACTGAAGTATCGGCGTAAAATTTTTCATGTAACAACACTTTCATTCAAAGAAACAATCCTGAATATAGCCCAGACTCGTTCTGATCATGTAGCAAAAGCTGTTATTACTCGAATTGAGTTCGAACATGATTTAGTTGCTGCCGAAGCTAAGTATCATAAAGACTGTCATAATGCCTTCTTGAGACCGACTACGGGGGGTCAAGCCGGTCGTCCTCAATCTGAAAGTACGAATCTTTTAATGGAGGAAATATTTGCACACATCGAAAATAGTGATGATTGTCAATTTTCATTAGACGAATTACAAAATATTTGCAACAATTCGTTAGATAATAGAACCATTAAGTTACGATTAAAGTTGAAGTATGGCGATAAAATTATTATAACAGAAAAGTCAGGAGCATCAACATTAATATGTTTTGTTGATAATCACTATACATTTTAAATCGAGCTAGCTACGAAAAAAAAACAACAAATGAAAAAGAAGAGCGATTTAGAATCGTGAAGGCTGCGGCAGCAATCATTCGAGAAGATATTCAATCTGCAGTTTTTGATAATTCTTATTACCCCCCGCCAGGTCGTATGTTTGAAGATATTAACAGTCAAATTCCAGAGTCACTGACTTATTTTTTGGAGAAAGTTATTTTGAAAAAAAAGCGATTTAATTTACAACATTTGAAATTAGTATGCACAAATATTAGCCATAGTATTGTGACTGCTGTTCGACCAAGGTCTTTCAAATCAAAGTTACAATTGGGTCTCTCTATTTTTTTTCATCGGCGATTTGGGTCAAAACGTCTTATACAAATTTTTTCGTCTTTCGGTTTGTGCGCATCTTATAATGATACTATATTGTACGAAGCAGCAGCAGTTTTTCACCGTCCACCTCACATTTTACCACCAGAAACTGACACATTCATTCAGTATGTTGCAGACAATGCTGATATAAATGTAAATACGCTGGACGGTCATAACACACTTCACATAATTGGTATCATTCAAGTTGTTACTCCAAAAAGTTCAGTTTTACTAGAAGAGCCGATACAACGGATAAAAGAAGCTCCTTCAGCAACAGATTTCGCGGCAATAGCTCATGTGCCACTGCAGATATACCAAAATGATGGTGTAGTAGGTTATAGTAAAATAATTGTCCATGATTTTGCTTATAATAGTGAAGTAATAGAATCTGTACTTAAAAAAGTCGATGCGATATGGTTCTATAGTAAATGGAAGAATTTTTCAATACCCGGTTGGAATGGTTTCATTGAACAATTAACAAATAATGTTACGAATTTTTCAACATCCAAAATTTTATTTTTACCATTTATTCACCAACCGGCTAGTAATTACAATACTATATACACGACTTTACTTTGTGCATTACAAAATGCTAAACGCTATGGTCATGATGTATGTATTGTTACTTTTGACCAGCCTCTGTATGCAAAAGCTCGAGAAATCGTATCAGCCGCACCTGAAGGGTCTGAATTATCGAAGATCATCATTAGGCTCGGAGGATTTCATCTTCTCATGTCGTTTCTTGGTGCAATTGGTTACATTATGCAAGGAAGCGGCATAAAAGACATATTTTCTTTGATTTATGCACCTGGGTCATTAGAAAAAATGCTCAATGGTCATGCTTATGCGAGAGCTGTTCGAGCTCATACAATACTTCAGTTAACATTAGCAATAATAATATTGAAAGAGCTTGATATTGATGACGCCATGGACGCAAATCTTATCATTACTGCTGAAAACATAATAAACAACACTATTTCATATAATGATGTTGAAAATGACGACGAAATATCTGGAGCATTACTCGATCAGTTCAATGAAAAACTAAGAGAATATGAAGAACGTGGACCTACCGCAAAACTTTGGATTCAATATTTTTATATGGTATCAATTATGAAGGAGTTTATAAGGGCTGAGCGCATGGGAGATTGGCAAGCTCATTTGAACTGCGTTAAAGAAATGCTTCCTTACTTCCACGCTTCGGGACATTTTCCGTATGCTAAGTCTGCACACTTATATTTACAAGATATGTTACAATTAGAGAACTGTATGAATCCTAGTACTTACAAACAGTTTACAGAAGGATGTTTCACTGTTCGACGTTCAGATAAATTAAGTTGCGGAACTTCAACAGATATGGTGATCGAGCAGTCAATGATGAAAGCTATGAAGACAGATGGAGGTATTGCTCGAGGGAGAAGTACAAAAGACAGTGTAATAAGTAAATGGGTTTATGGTATGCATGCAATGAATATTGTTTGTGAAGGATTGGAAGATCTCGCTAATGTTAGAATGGATACAACGGATCAGAATGTAGATGCAAGTGATTCACGAGTAAAGAAAGATTCGAAAGACATACAAAACCTTCTGCAGTGGTTTTCATTGCATGATCCGTTTCCGGAAGTTAACAAAATTGTATCTATTGCTAATGGAGTCGTTGGTGATGATAAAATTAACTGTCACAAAGCTCGTGAAGTTGGAATTGCCGTCATGTCCAAAATGACAGGAATGACGTTTAATAACATAAAATTAAAACGCGCTGATAAAGTAGTACCTCTCTTAGCTATGGGTAGCACCGTAAAAGTTCACGATAAGAAAGTTCCTGTCGACCCTGTATTATTATTTCAACGCATGAGTATTACTAGCGCTTTCGAAGATGAAATTGAGAAATATTTCGAAAATGAATTGGCTCCGTATCCGTTGTCACTGTTCGATGATGCTGGAATGCGTAAATCACAAAAGTCAGCTATTTACGATTGTTTTGAAACAGTAAACATAGATATTGACGACATAAATGCTACGTACATAATCGACGGAGGATATCTATTACACCGTGTAGTGTGGGATCACGAAGAAACATTTAAACATATTTTAGATAAATACGTGCGGTATGTACATAGATATTTTGACCATAGAGTGACTGTAGTATTTGATGGCTATGCTGATTGTACAAAAAATATTAAAGCTGCAGAACAACGTCGTCGAGCTACAACATCTTCATCTTCGGACGTCATTTTTGATGGATTTATGACAGTTACCACAAGCCAACAGAAATTTCTCGCAAATACACACAACAAGTCTCGGTTCATTACAATGTTGAAAGAAAAATTTACGTCTGAAAATATCTCTGTAAAGCAAGCTGATAATGATGCTGATGTCCTGATAGTTGAAACAGCAATAGAACAATTTAACTCGACAAATCCAACTATTCTTGTTGGTGAAGATGTTGATTTGTTGGTATTACTTACTGCTCGAACGCCAACTGAAAAAATTATTTATTTTTTAAAACCTGGGAAGGCTCAACAACAATCAAAAATATATTCATCCAAGAGTTTATCTGCTTTTTCAAAATGTCAAAATCATATCTTATTTCTACATGCACTAACTGGTTGCGACACGACATCAGCATTTTTCAGGAGAGGTAAAAGATCGGTTTTGAAATTGTTTGAGAGACAAGATTTAGTTGATTGTGCTGATGTTTTCAAAGAAAGTACCTCTACTCCACAAGCTGTAATCACCAACGGAATTCGCTTTCTTCTTTCAATTTACGGAGCTCCAAAAAAAATTACATGCTTAGATAAGTTTCGATACTTATCTTTTGCAAAAAATACGTATAAAAAGAAACAAGTACAATTAGCTTGTCTTCCTCCAACCTCTGCTTCTGCTCATCAACATCTATTTCGAGTATATTATCAAGTTCAAGTATGGCTTGGTAATAAACTAAACCCAGAAGACTGGGGTTGGAAGTTAACTGACAATATATTGGAACCAATTCAGACTTTACTCCCTCCTGCACCGGAAAAACTCCTCAATTCAATTTTTTGCAATTGCAAAACGGGGTGTAATGCTAAATGCGGCTGTAAAAAAGTTGGTTTGTTTTGTTCATTAGCATGTATCAGTTGTCGAGGCCAATCGTGCTCCAATGTTGAATCGCCAGTAGAAGAGGATTCTTACGATATAGGCGAGGAGACATCTGATGCATTGCTCTTTGAACAATTTATTTGTACTCAGCAGGAAGAAGAAGAAGAAGAAAAAGAAGAAGAAGAAGAAGAAGAAGAAGAAGAAGAAGGAGAAGAAGAAGAGCAAGACAGTATGGATTATGTTCCGTTAGAAGAGTATCAATCAGACGAATAATTTTCTCAATTTACGCATTACTTACACCGCTCTTGTTATTTACAATAGTACCATTTTCAATTTAATTCAATAGCTTTTTAACTCAACAGAAGCACAATAGATCGTGGAATAGGCCTACCGGGGAAACCATGTAAAAAAAAACGCGCCATGTACACTACCTCACGGGTGGCGCGGAAACGTGTGCATATTATGAAGAATACAACTTTTTCAACATTTTGCATCGCTGTATCTCCGAAATGGTGATTCTTAGGAAAAAAAGTGTATGAACAATTTTTATAGATAATTGCATGATGAATAATTTTTGTCTCACCTATTTTTATTATAAAACTTACCGTTTAGCTGGAAAAATCAAAAACCCGATTTTTGCAACATTTGACCTTGAATAAATTTTTTTCCACACTTCGGATTGATGTGGATAATTGACAAATTGTGTACCCTATCCCAACATTCATGCCAATTTTTAGCAAGGTGAGAATTAATGTAACCTTACCCCTATTTTTGATGCTAACTTGACCGGACTACAATCTGAAGTTAATTTGAATTTTAAGATAGTGACTTTACTGTGACAGACTAAATATTTGTTTGCCACAATTCCATTGGTATTTGGAGAATTCTAAGAATCAAATAATTTTTAGTGGTTCATTTTAGGATGATTTACAATTATGGATAAAATGGGCACTTTTTGCCACCTTGGTTTACGAGGTACACTAATCTCGATTAGCACTTAGTTCAAATAATATATGAATATCATAATGAATTCAAAACTAAAAATCGAAAAATAAAATTTTTATAAAAAAATTGAACCGACTTCTAAAAGTGCTCTAAAAAGTGAAAAATAACTATAAATTTTTATATGAAATTGAAATTTTTGAAGTCGGCGCCAAATTATTTCTAAATGAAATAAATAACTACTAATATATACAAATTATGATAAGAAAGCAATTACCAATAAAGTATTTATAATCTGTTTCTACGAATCACATTTTGTCAGGTATTGTTTTGGCGCCGACTTCAAAAATTTCAATTTCATATAATAATTTCTAGTTATTTTTCACATTTTAGCGCACTTTTAGAAGTCGGTTCAATTTTTTTTATAAAAATTTTTTGAAAATTAAAAACTATGAACATTTAATAAAAAGATCTATTTGACATTTTAGTACTGCCTTGTAACACTGTTTCACTTCCAATAATAAAAACAGAATAAACGTCATATACGAGGCTTATCGAAAAATATGAATTGGCAGTAGTAAAGAAATGCGTCGTGATGTATAAAAGGTATTAAAAGTGTTAATAAGGGTATCTAACTACGATACAATGGATGTTAGAAAGTGGTTGTAAATTTAATTTATGCGATTTCTTGGAAACACCACTGACTCTTCAGCTAAATATCCGCTTGTGTAAATCGAACAAGAATAATGTCAGATTAAGGTAAATAACAAGGCTGGTTTCGATGTAAGCCCAAATCGATTTGTTGTTTTATTCCAATTTAAATTTATCTGAAACCAGAATACGAAGACAAAATCTGACTTTTGTGCTATTTATTTACGTTATAACTTTTTATGCTACTTTATATTCCGTATTATAATTATACATCAGCAATATGCGAAAATGCTCATCGGTTTATGTTGAAAACAACATTTTAGAAAAAATAGATCAAATATTGTTTCGAAAATTGATATCTACATATTTGCAATATATGTTGTATAAGTTTATGAAATAAGTTGCTCTTCATCAGAACTTCTTCTTGGCTTGGAAAGGTTAAAAAACATAAAGTTGTGTTGATTTCATATACAGGGTATTCAGAAATTAGAAATATGTAACAATTATTACCTTTATTTCTAAAGATACAAACAAAGGTTATTAGCAAAAGTTATTTGTGATAAAACCTTACCTCAAAATACCAAACTATGAAATTTCATAAATAAACTGTTTTTTTTGTGTTATCAAAATTAAAATAAAATTATTTAATTTAATACCACAAAAAAATTATTTAAAAGTATTCCCGCCGTTCTCTTCGCATCTTTGAACTTTCACAAAACACCTTGAATTGCATCCCTACTTCGATTTTTTTAATAGATCTATATTGGATTCTAATGGTGTAGCATAAAGTTTTTATTTAAAGTAATTCTATAAGTAAAATACCATTTTTTGTTTGAAGGTCATAGACGACGATGTTTTCTGCGAAGTTGTAGATATCTGTTGGACTTCCATTGTTTTTATTTTTTCTTGAATATCAGGACGTTTCGGTTAGTAGTTATCTCTAGCCGTTTTCAAGTGAAATAAAATCCGCAGACCATTACAATGAAATACATCTTGTAGAAATTATACGTGAAATAGAAGTACAACCGGAGGACCATTTTATTAGCTTTGACATGGAAAACTTATAAACCATGTTCCACTTAAGGGGTTACTAAAATCATAAGAAAGAAACTTGACGAAGATCAGATCAGCAGAAAGAACATCTTTACCACCTCACGCCGTCATGGACTTGTTGGAAATTTGTTGGCTAATTCCTATTTTCAGGAAAAGGAAAAATTCTACATCCAGGATGATGGACTAACGATGGGATTCTCACTCTCACCGGTGGTCGCAAATATTTTCATGGAATGGTTCGAGATTTTTGCAGCTGAATTCGCAATTAAGAAGTCAAAGTTATGACTTAGATGTGTAGAAGATACCTTTATTATCTGGAATGGAAACGATGAAGAACTTCAAAACTTCCTTCCTCATCACAACAATATCAGCCCAACCATTAAACTCGCCATGGAGAAAGAGGTACAAAATAAATTACCCTTCTTAGATGTTTTGGTGGAAAGAAATGGCAGACAAATTCGAACTTCAGTTTATAGAAAAGCCACACACACAGGACAATACTTAGACTATTCTTTCACTCACTCCAACAACACCAAACAAGGAATTATAAAAAATCTCGTAGATACAGCCTTAACTTTCTGCAAACTCCAATGAGAACTTGATGAAAGAGTTAGATTACATTAAAAATGACGTGACATATAACGGATATCCAGTATATGAGGTACATAAAGTTCTGGAACAACGCAAAAATATGAAAATATCAATAACGAACGAAGCACGAAAACTAAAATTGAACATCCCATATGTTAGAGGGATTTTGGAAGAAGTTAAAAGAATAGGAAAACAATATAAAATCAACGTTGATCAACTGTGTGTATCAGAGACCATGGGAATGTGGCAACTCCTACCTTGGCGAAACCAAGAGACTCCTTGAAGCCAGGATCAAAGAACATCAAAAATACATCCTCATGCCTGGACTCCACATAAAATGGTCTGAAGCTAAAATTTTACACAGAGAACAACACTGGAGAAAACGAAATTTCAAAGAAGCTACGGTTATACATCAGAACCCGAGTTGCTTTAGTAAACTATTTTTAGATATAAGAGAAGTGTGGAAACCACTTTTTAATAATGAAACTTCAACAGATATCTACTACTTCTCATAAAAGTGAATTTTTGTGAGGTCGGGGCTTCTCGACGGCCAAAGAATCGATCCATTTCGGCCAATCCAGTGCTCGATACATTATCGATCCAGCCATTTCCGGAAAATTAAAGTAGAAAGCGTTAAATGATTTACTTGCTGGAAGCATATGTATTTTCTAGAGAGGAGTGACAATTCATTTAAATACGCCAAAGACATTGTATTTAAAACTTTAAAATAAATTTTTAGGTTTATATTATTCCGATGGGTTCAATTATTTCATTAAACGTTACAGTACACCAAAAGAAAAACAAATTTTTACAAAATGTTATATGAGATAAGTAAATTCTACCAACATCAAATTAACAGTACAGATATTTGAAAAAAATTGATGATGAATGAGTATTAAGAAAGTCTTTTCGAAAAAAGGTTATAGAAAGAGTTATGTTTTGTGAACTTTACCTAGGTTCTCTTTTTAAACGTGTTTTGGTTACCTTATGATCCCGTCAGTGAATTGTATGAAATAATAATGTTTTGGGACGAAACGAAAAATAGTGTCATTGAATCCGGCTTAAGGTTCAAAATTTGTTTTGCCACCTTTCAATTTAAATATTTTCAGCAAAATGCACTAAAAAGATTTAATTAACACTTGGAGCCCATTTAGTTAATATGGGAATTAGATCTTCTAATTGACCTGTTTTGTTTTGCTTATGCTATTGCTATAATTAATGTTATGTACAGTTAATCCAGCGAGAGAATACCCTAGCGTCATCAGTAATATTCGTGTTAACTAAATCAAAATTAATTTAGTCAATATAACGTTTATATTCATAAATGCATGCCTATTACACCGAGAAATGGAACTAGATAGTATATTGAAAATTCCGTTATATTTGCGAATTTGCTCTCAGGAACAGGGAAAAATTGCAAAATTGGTTTAGGTAAGTGAAAATATCAGTGAAATGACAATAGTAACAAATTGATTTATTGAAAAGATAAAAAAATTGTCACAAAACGCAAAGAAGCGGAATTAGGACTCCCCTCTTAACCGAAAAGAACAATAAATATAACAGAACAAGGTTGACCTGAAAACACTTAAAATAAGCATTGTTATTTCAATGGTACAAACAAGGAAAAGTTTTTTATAATAATCCTTAAAGAAAGCATGAAAAACAACAAACATCTATTTATTCATTTATTGTCTACGTACAAAACAGGCAAATGCCCAAATAGTACAATGAACAGGAAATACATCTCCAAATCCAAATGAACATCGAATTAGAATAAACAAATGTATATAATAAAAATTTTAAAACGTTACGATCAAGCCTTGGAAAAGGCACAGAAATAAAGCAATGATACAGAGTGTCCGATAAGTATTTCCTAATTTCTTGGGAGCATACAGGTGAGATCAAAATAAACCTACTTTGTCATAGAAAAGAATTTCTAAAGTGCCCCTTAACGGAGATGCAGAGCCCTAAAAGAAACCCAGCGATTTATCTTATCGGCTCTAAATTTTCAACCCTTTGTATAATTTAATGAAATTTTAATATTTTATAGAGGCCATAGACTCATTAAATCATACTATAGTAAATGTTTTAGATCATCAGAGAAGTCAGGAATGGACTTGCAGCCACACTTTTTGGGCCTAATTTTTAACAGGTGTCATTTTACAGAGTTGAAAACTCTTTGACCATTCCTCTTCAAAAAGGGTTCTCTTAATTTATTTCGATAAAACTGACGGTTTTAAAGATAAATCGGTTTTTATGATAAACACACAAAAGTTACTAATGCTAAACACAAAGAGGTAAAAATCAGATTGTTATTGCTAATACCTACATAATGAATTACTATTGACGAAACTTGTCAAAACCACCTTCAAGAAAAAATAATTAAAAAAAATGGAAGAATATTCTTTCGCAGAGTATGCTGATAGGAATCTAATTTATAGTGAAGCGCTGTCAAATTCTTCGAAGGTAAGAAGACTTTATGCTAAAAGATTTCAAGCTCGAACGTTGCCAAGTTCAAAAATCTTTGAAAGGGTTGATCACAACCTAAAGGAGACAGGTAAAACATGATTGGAAAATAATTATTAGAGGTAATGAATTAATTTTTACGTTTTATTTAGGGTCATTTTTGCCGCGATGTTGGGGCGAGGGCCCTCACGTAGAGGATCAAGCTTTGCAAGATATTGCTGACAACCCTTCAAACAGTATAAAAAAACTCGTGACACAGAACAATATTACAAAATTTATTGTACATGAAACTAACAGAAGAGATATTTCACTCGTACCACGTTGAAAAAGTACACGCTATGTCTCCGGATGATTATCCCGAAAGACTCCAATACTCCAGTTAATTTATACAGCAACATAACCTAAATCTAAATTTTTCTAACCTTATTTTGTTTCCAGATGAGGCCGGTTTTATAAGAGATGACATAATAAACTCACACAATTTACACCTTTGGGCTGATGAAAACGGGCACGCAATAATTCAAAACACAGATCAACATCGGTTTATTGTAAATGTGTAGGCTGACATCATCGGAAATAACGTTACAGGTACATTTGTTTTGGCAGGAAGCCTCAATGGTGAGATTTATTTACAATTTTTGCAGCAAAATTTAAATAATTTATTGGAAAACGTAGTTCTTGATAGAAGAATGCAAATGTGGTATATGCATGACGGTGCTCCACCTCATTTTAACTTTATAGTATGTCAACACTTAACTAACGTTTATGGCCCTCGATGGATAGGTCATGGTGGGCCAGTTTTATGGCCATCAAGGTCTCCAGACCTAAATCCTTTAGACTTTTACTACTTGGGACTAGTTTATTCAACACTAGTAAATATTAGAGCGCTAGCGCTTCCCCATAAATTAAAACACATCAGCACATCTTGCGCATTTCATTTTTACCTGTTTGTGTTTAGTATTAGTAACTTTTGAATTTTTCACATAAAAACAGATTTATCTCAAAACCAGTTTTAATAAAATAAATTAAGGGTACCCTTTTTGAAGACGAATGACCAAAGTATTAAAAAAATCAGTTTTCAGCTCTGTAAAATGACACCTGTCAAAAATTAGGCTCAACGAGTGTGGCTGCGAGTCCATTCCTGACTTTTTTGATGATCTAAAACATCTACTGTAGTACGGTTTAATGAATCTTTATGGTTTTTACAAAATATTAAAATTTCAATAAATTGTACAAGTCGATTCAAAACTTAGAGCCGATAAGGTGAATCGTTGGGTACTTTTTTAGGGCTCTGTTTCTCCGTTAAGGCGCATTTTGGAAATTTTTTTCTAGGACAAAGTGGGGTTATTTTGACCTCCCCTGTATGCTCCCGAGAAATTGGGAGGTACTTACAGAATATCGTGTACACCAGACCAAGAGTAAACAATAAAAAATACACATTTCAAAGTTCGTCTAAGAAAAGTACTTCTCTTGGATAAGAACTATTAAGATTTTCCATACACTTTCGGAGAGAACGAGCTCTTGCAGAAGCAACACATGTTCGTTCAATTGATGCTCTCCTCTTGTCATCCTTTCGGTATTTGAATTCCAGCTCCTTAAGCAGAATACTTAAATATGATTTACCCATAGATACAATCTCTTGGTTGATGAGTTCAGTATTTAAGCTTTTTAGAATAACATGCTTTAAAAAAAACATTAAGATTGTCAGCAATTATACTATTTTCAAGGTTAGCTTATATTATAACTGAGATAATATTGTTTCTTAGTACATATTGTGAAATGTATTTCGTACTTCCATTTTGATTCCTTCGCGAAGATCTGTATCTTTTTCTTTTCGACGAGGTCTATTTCTTCCAAGAAAGGAAATAATTGGATTGTTTTCTTTTTTTTTCTATAAAGTATATAGGTTTTTCTTGAAATTTTAAGAACAATGTTTATTCTCTAAAAATAATGACACCTAACTGAAAATGTTAATTTCCAAAAATAAAATTACTTTTTTACCTCTAGGATAGATAAAACAGATTTCATAGGCCCACCGTTTCTTTTCTCCATCTCGAGATACTCGCACAAATTAAGCATAAGCTGTTGCCTTTGCCTCTTAAAAATTGCACCGTGTATTATCTAAATCGAATCTAATCACTTCTTATTCTAATATTTAATGACTGATTATTACAATTGATTAAAGTTTAAACGTTTTAAACTTACGTACGATATATGGGGCATTTAGACTCCGACGACGATCGGAAGGTTAGAAATATATTTACTCGTCTAGGTATGGGTTTTTAATAAAAATAACATATACTGGTAATTAAATATAAAACAATAATTAATACCTCTTATATAAAACAATCTTCTGTTTTAGATCTACTTAAAAGATCAAATATAAGTAAAACTTTGAAGGATGACTGGCAATAAAATAATATTTTGACTGAAGTCAAAAGAAAGTTTGTATTCAAATAATGAAATGACTCTTTAATTTAAGTTGTCTCTTTCTGTCTCTACCATAACGTCAGATTTTTTGCGACGTATGACTTGGATTAGAATAATTATATTTTATTTTCTGTCTTTTTATATTTATATACAAACTAAGATGAACATGTCTCAAAATTGTCTTTGATAGGTTTATAGATTAAAGACGCATGACCATTATTTTACTGGACTAACTGTATACACATCAATAAGTAAATGCTTATACAGGGATATTAAAAATAAAAACCTAGAGATAAAATCTTGAAATCGGTAAGGGAATAGAGAAAACTAAAAAAAAAATATTTTTACCTGTCTAGTAATACAAAAAATTACTTTCGTATCCTTCTATTTGTAAGGCTGAAAACTTGCAGCACTTTTGTCGAACAATATAATCCTTCTATTGTCAGACATTAGACCATGTTAGTGAATTAGGAGGTTTGTTTTCAACTTACACCATTCTTTTTTTCATTTTGGCCATGTTAATGAATTAGGGGATTTATTTTTAAACCGTTTTTACTGCTCCATCATAAATATTGATATCATTAGATTACTGATATTTTATAATCTGATATTAAGTCGGCATATGCAATATCCTACCGATGAATTACGAAAATGTTAATTTTAAAAACAATGTTTTTTTTTATAAAATTAATTCTTATTTGAATACAGTCTTGCCAACGAGGCCCTAAGAACATCGCAAAGAGTATGGAGAGAGAACTAGAGTAAAACTCATAGAGAATAATTCTTCTTTTTATTTAACCACACTGTTAAAAATAACCTCAAATTTGATGCAAATTTAATGTACATTTTACCATAAATTTAATGATTTTGTACCTTGAATCATTTATATTTACTTTGAATTTAAAGCAAATTCATTGAAATATCAGTTCGTTTTATATCAAATTTGATTAAATGGTATCTTAAATTTCAATAAAGTAACTGAACATATATTTCAGCTTTCTGTATAGTAAAATTAATTTACATGTACATTAACATTAAAAGAATTTACATTAATATTCATGGTACATTGCATGAAATTCCGGGAGATGGCGCAACTTGTATTGAACTTTTTATTTAGTATGTTATTAGTTGCTTAAAGGACTCAATTTTCTTATGATGAGGTGTACATGTCAGCCGGTATTGACGGAATCCAATGAGTTCGAAACTGGTGTACAGATGACGGTACATTACCTTTGGGAAAGATTTCCATCTTTTCCTGGTAAGAGAATTTTTTGACCTCATATTAATGTTGATGCATTAAATTTGTGATAACATATCTTAAATCCAATGAACACTGACTGTATATTTAATGTACGTAGTCATCTTAAAAAATAATGATCAAACTTTAAATTTAATGTATGATTTTAGTAAATTAAATGGAATACATTAATTTAGATTAATGTAAAAATTATTAAATTTATTGAATTACAATAATTTAATTTAAGGAACGGTTTATGAAATTTGCTTCCAGCAAATTTATCTTATATTTAATGCATTTTCTTTTTACACTATATCGTAAGGAAAAAAAGGAAAATTTTAGATGCTGACATAGATCACAAACCTTTTTAATTTTTATAAGTGGGAAGGTTATAACCAGATTGTCTAATTTTTAAATACGATAATAAAACTGTACTAATTTGGTATATTAGATGGTGCAATCCAAAGCTTGTATAAATAAACTAATAATAATAAATTATACTAAGGCTGCCATCAAATCAGAGAAGAAGGCATACTTCACAATAAAATTTCAGAAATCTAGTTCCAAAGAAAAATGGAGTGAGTTAAAAAAAAAGCTTGATATATCTAAAGACAAACAACTCATTCTTCCGGATCATTCTGTGGACGCTAGCGAAATAAACAATTTTTTTGTTAATTCGTTACAAAATAATAATTTTTCTAAACGAGAACTTTTGGATTACTGCAGAAATAATTATCTAAATAATATAAACCAACTATTTAGTTTTGTTTTATCTGCAGAAAGCGATATTTTTAATATTATAAAGAGTATAAAAACCAAAGCGACTGGCGCTGATAAAATGAATATCTCATTTATTCATCTTTATTATCCTTTCATCGTTCCGTATGTTACCCATATAATTAATGAATGTATTTTAAACTCTTACTTTTTTGCACTATAGAAGAGTGCCCAGATTATACCACTACCCAAGATAAATATTGCTCTGAATTGAGCCATTTAAGATCTAAGTATTCTTCTGGCTCTATCTAAGGTGCTTGAGAGGGTTATGAAGAGTCAGATTGAACATTTTTTAAATTTAGATTCAATTTTACCTACCAAGCAATCTGGTTTTAAACCTAGCGATAGCTGTTTCAGATGTTACTGATGAAAATTTGAAAGCAAGTAATGAAAATTTAATAAGTGCTTTGATTTTACTGGATTTCAATAAGGCATTTGATATGCTTAATCGTGAAATTCTCATTTCAATTCTTCATTATATTGGTTTTTCTGAAAGTGCTTGTAAATTTTTTAATTCATTTTTATCTGATGAGACACAGCAGGTGGAAAGCAATCGGTAGGAAACATATTTCGCTATGCCTTGCTGGTGCTGGTTGGCTTAATATGTATAATGGTTTTCGGTTCAATGTGACAGTCTTTTACTTTAAGTTAATTAAATTTCAAATACCTGCCTATTGATATCAAAAAATTATTTCTCGAACAGATATTCACCACCTGAACCTGCAAAGAGGGTATCTTATAACTGTGCCAAACCCCGAAAAGACATTTTTAAGAGATCATTTTCTTATAATGTAACAAAATGTATTAATTATTTAGAAAATATTAATATAGATTGGTCTGTTCTAAAACGCTAATGTCAAAACCCCCATAGGCTCTATAAAAGTCTAAAGAGATTATGTTCACTTTTGTGTGAAAAAATTTACAGAAGTATATTTTCTGGTTGCAAACAACTATGATTTTTTTCAAATTTTTCAAGCGAAAATCGAGCCAGAGAATTAATTAATTTTCAACCCCTTTTTAGGTTAGGTTCAAAATTTTTGGCCAACTTCATAATGATGATTTTTGTGTATTTTTTTTTTCGTTTTTTCGAAAGCCGCTCATGAAACACTAAAAAATTCAAAAAACCTTCTTTTTCTTGGCATTTTCATCAGTTATTTGAGACATGCTCTAGGACTTATATATGTCTTTGAAATGCGAGTTTTACATCACCGAGAATCGCAACGCGCCTTAAAAAATTTCAGGTACAGGGAATATTTATGTAAGATTTTAACATTGTTTGGCAAACATAGGTAATTATCTGGATATCGGTCAGTCATATTCTTCTTTATTTAAATATACTTCTCACATAATTATGACATGTTTTCGCCTAACTATTACAGATTAAAGTCGATAAATGCTTCATATATTAGTGGGCAAGGGTCTTACGGCAAAAATAAAAGAAACTCATATTGAAGTCAAAAGTAACCCTTCACCATTTGTATTACTGATGGGCTTGTTGTAGATCTTCCTGAACCATTTTTAGGTACTGAAAAGGACGCAAATATCAGGAAGAAAGTGATGGAAGATCCTGATGGCATAAGAACTATTATGAGAACAGGCGATGTTTGTATTGTAAATAGAGGTTTCAGGGATGTAGTATCTTATTTAGAACTAGGTTTTAAGCCTCATACCTGCCTTGAAAAGAAAGAGACCAGAGTTAAATATGAATGAAGCTAATCGATCTCGTTATGTTACGAAATTAAGATGGGTTGTTTAAGCTGTCCATGGAATTCTCGGAAAAAAATATAAGTTCCTCTATCAACAGCCATATAATAAATGTTTACCAAAGGCTGGTCTTTATTGTTGGATTGCATATTTTTTCAACCATCGCTTCGGATAGCGTTTATATAGCGATAAATGTGATGATGGATTATAAGACGTAATCGTAAAAAGAATGTTGAAGTCCAATACAAAGAAAAATATCTTAGCAAAATAGGCTGAGACTTCAAGGTAGTCTAGAAGGATTTCTATACTACATGGGGGTAATAAAAATAAGAAAAACGAATAATCAGGCGATTTCTAGATCTTCTATTATAGGCGCTCCATGTTAAAAATAAGAAAATAGAATTCTCTAAAAAGTTTCAGACCTTCTTTCATAGACGTCTCCTGAGAAAATTAACAAAGGTAAAACTACTTAAATAAATTATGAACTCGTAGAAAATATACCTAAAACCCTACAAACTACAAACACAAACTAATACTATGAAAGGTACTACGTTATAAAGTTCGTAACATTGCCCCCTTCCAAGCCTTGATCGTCCCGATCAACCTTCTTGTTCTTGATAATGGGTCAATCTGTCCAGATGCACGACTTTCATCTTCGCATGAGGGCTTTTCTGAATTCGGTACACCAGATCGTTTAGTCGAGTCACTACGTTGTATGGACCTTCCCATGACTTTTGTACAACCAAACTCTTTCACCAACCATGAATCCACCAGTATTGGCTTTGAGGTCATAGCGAGTCTTAATTCTGTCGCTTTCTATTTGTAACTTTTGATGGACTTCTTCGTGTAAGACCTGCAGCCGTTTACTAACTTGGTTGGAGTAGTCTTCCCAAGTTGCTTCAGAATCGAGTGGACGTCCAGTAAGCAAATCGACTGGAAGATGTAATTCTTTTCTAAAAATTATGTTAGCAGGTGTTTTTCCAGTGGCTTCGTGAATGGCTCAACGATAGACTAGTAAAAATGGCTGAATGCATTTATCCCAGTTATTTTGTTGTTCATTTACTTGTATCCTGATGTAATTCCCCAGCGTTCTGTTAAATCTCTCAACCATTCCATCTGACTGTGGATGTAGGAGTGTTGTTCTAGTTTTGTGGATTTTCAGAAGCTTGCAAAGGTTCGTGAAAACATCAGATTCAAAGTTTCTGCCTTGATCAGAGTGTATCTCTCCTGGCACCCCGTATCTACAAATCCACTCTTCAAACAACATTTCAGCAACGGTGGTGGCTTCCTGATTTGGTATCGCATAGACTTCTGGCCATTTACTGATGTAATCCTTAACTATCAACACATCGCGATTCTCGGATTTACTAGTAGGAAATGGTCCTGCTATGTCTATAGCAATTCTTTCAAAAGGTACTCCTACATTGTACTGCTTCATTTAAACAAGGCTACGGGTCCTTGGTCCTTTACTGGCAGCACAGTCGGTACAAGTTTTGCACCAATCTTATACATCTGCGCGGCTTCCCAGCCAACAGAACCTCTCTCGAACTTTTTCAAGAGTTTTCATAACCCCTAAGTGTCCGCCACCTACATCATTATGTAAAGCTTGCAGTACTTCTGAAACCTTTTTGGTGGGTAATATAGTCTGGTATTTGTAGTCTTTGCCATCAGAGCTCTCCCAAATTCTTTTTAATAGACCATCGTGCATAATCAAGGAATCCCATAAGGCTCAGTAACCTTTTACTTTTTGAGATTTTGATGAGATTTCTTGAAAAGTGGGTCGATTTGACTTATTATTTTTTAATTTAATGATAATGTTAAGATCTGGGTCTTCTTGTTGTTCTTTGATGATTTTGGGATCTCAATCGAAAGAACATTGTTGTTGTGTCTTTCGACAAAAGTAATCGACAGGATTTTCTCGCTCTTCGTGTCTGTTACAGTGCTTGCGTTCTTCTGAACATGGTCTTCTCGACAAAGCGTCTGCATTTTTGTGGTTCAAGCCTTTTCTATGTTCAATTTTAAAATCATATCTTCTTTCAATTCTTGTTTCATCTCTTCTTGGCTTTTTTTCATATCTTCTTGGCTTGTTTTCAGTGTCATCAATTCTTGTTTCATATCATCTTGATTTTTAATCATATCTTCTTGCAATTCTTGTTTCATCTCTGCATGGCTTGTTTTCATGTCTTGTATCATCATCAGTATCTGATTTAAACTTGAAGTTGTTATTCCATTTTTGCTTCCTGTTTTCTAGTTTCCACTGGCATACAATTTCAATTTACTTTTTTCTAATTTTGTAATCTAAACTAACCTCTTCTGGATTTGATCCACTTCCGACACCAATTTTCCGGAAGGCCGATTTTTGGACACACATTGTATTATTGAATACACTCTATTATTTGGAAAGCTATTTATTGTCAACCTTAATTGTGACACTTGTCAAACTATTTCAAGTTGAGTCGACGATCTCTCAAACTATACTGTTCACGAAAGCCGATCTGGACCCTTTATGTACCCTTTTGGTCGATACCGGAAGATTTCCTATTTCTCTAGAAGGGTTTCTATACTACATGGGGTAATCAAAATAAGAAAAAAGAATAATCCGGCGATTTCTAGACCTTCTATCATAGGCGTTCCATGTTAAAAATAAGGAAATCGAATTCTCTAAAAAGTTCCAGACCTTCTTTCATAGACGTTTCCTGAGAAAATTAACAAAGGTAAAATTAGTTAAATAAATTATGAACTCGTAGAAAATATATCTAAAATCCTACAAACTACAAACACAAACTAATACTATGAATGGTACTACGCTGTAAAGTTCGTAACATTATTTTTTTTCAGATACCTATTAGTTAGGTCAAGACATGTGTTATTTGACTGAGTTAATAGACGATTCCAATAATATAAATTTGGAGTATATTAAAACGAAAACTAACATTATCAAAATTTTAATAAGGTCCAGACCTATAAATAATAAAAAAAAAAGATAAATGTTATATTGAGTACTTACCTGATTCTATTGGCTACAGCGGTATTTTACGTCATGTCTGCGACTGTGCAATGGACTAAGGACTGTCGGCTCCTATTCTCACATTTCAGCAGGCATATATTATCTTGGTATTGCTAGATATAAGTTGAATATTATTAAACCAGCTAGAATTCTTTTTGACGTATTTTCTACTACGGATATTGATCCACTAATAGAGGAAGGTAGTGACGAATATTAAAAATATATAGAATGCTTTTTTATACTATTTATATGTTACGATTCTTGAAAACTGTTATTAATGTAGTTTTAACCATATATATATATATATATATATATATATATATATATATATATATATATATATTGATATATGTTATATGTGAAATAAACAAATCGAATTTATCGATGATTCAGCTTTGAGCTATAGGGCTCAATTTATTTTGTGAAAAGAATTATTTATTCGTTCTTTATATATAGTTATTCTAATTCCTGTTGAAGGTATTTAACATTTCTACATGAAATTTCCCTATACCTGAAGCATTTTAAGGGGCGTTGCGATTCTCAGTGACGTAAATCTCGATTCTCATATACTGCTTTCCTTTGAAAATGAGTCCTAGAGCATAACTAAGTGTATTAGTATCTATTTAGCTCTTTGCATTTGAGGTTATGCCCCAAACAGCCGACGAAAATTTCGAAAAAAAAATTTTTTTGAATTTCTTTGAAGGTGTTCCACCAAAAAAATCGTTACTCCATGAGGAGTATTCGAAAGAACAAAAGAAAAATACACAAAAAGTTATTATTTTAAAGTTGGCCAAAAATTTTGATCCTAACCTAAAAAAGTGTTGAAAAACTAAAAAATTTGTCCTGGGCTCAATTTTTGCTTGAAAATCTAAAAAAAATCATGATTATTTATAACCAAAAAATACATCTTTGTGAATTTTCTCAGATTTTTTTGCGCCCGTAAAAAAATAAAGTCGAAGAAAGTGAACATAATCTCTTCAGACCGTTAAAGAGTCTAGAGGGGGTTGAAAATTTGCACAGAGGCATCTTTTAACATTATTCTTTGAACGCCCTACTGGCCGTAGTGAATCGCTTGGGGGCAGATTTGACCCTCTTATCCCGCTATAGTCTTTAAGAAGGAGTTGAAGGAGCGGTTAGTTCAGTTACAGTGATGGCAGCACATGTGGGTCTTTCTATACACATTATAGTATTTTCAATCTACTCTATCTTTTCTACCTCCTCCCTAGCCCTTCCTTTTTTCTCCTTTCCAAATTAATAGCATAATGTATTTCGCCAAAATTTTTTATTAGCATTTTAGGTGATAGAAATATTATTATATAATTTAGAGCCTGAACAGTATCTGAATATTCTAGATATCTATAAGTTATTAACAGGTTGTACACCGAAGAAATCAAGAAATAGACGGGTTTTGTATTTCAGTGTATGTTTTTATTAAAATCAGTAGTGAACATAACCCGATTATCTCGATCCCCCCACTCCTCGACCTTGACCTTGACCTTGCCTCACCCCTCTTTGGCCCCGCCCACATGTCCTTGCCATTGACCTTGAAAGTGCACGTGTGCTTTGGCCTTGGCCTTGTGTTCAAGGTTGTGTGCGTGACCTTGACCTTGACCTTGGTCGAGACGACCTTGACTTTGTTGAAGGTCATCTTGGGTGTGTGACCTTGAAGTAGTTATTTGTGCATTGTAATAGTGTGGGATGATCTTGAAATGATTTTGACCTTGCAAATTGTTCTATAAATTGTGTGAGTCTATTTGCATTCATTCAGTGTGAAATGTCAGATACGGAACTATCTAAAGAAAAAATTATAGAGCAAGTCGGCAGAGTAATTTGTTTATATCAGAGTAATTTAAAAAGTTTGTGTGATTTTGAAGAGAAGGATCTAGCATTTTTTCCTCTTGAATATTTAAAAACTTGCGTTGATACGCTGAGTTTACGGCAAATTTGGAATAAGCTGCCAGCGCCATATCGGTGTGACAAGGAACTACAGTTAAGCTTACCCTGTTACATTCACTATGAACAAATATATCGTCATTATATAGATGGGCCACCACCAGCAATAAAAAAGTGTCGTGAATGTAAAAATGAGTGAATAATATGAATAGTGCTTTGCAAGAGACAGTAAAAAAATTGGGCGATGAGTTCACTGAAACGGCTAGTAATTATTTCAATGATGCAATGAAAAGTCGAGCAGAATGGGCGTCGCGCTATTGTGATTTGAATATGAAAAGGCTGCGAATGCATGTCGTAAATATTGCAGCAAAACAATAAATTTACAAGACTTTGTTCGTGAAATAAAAAAGTTGGGGTTTAGTGACTGTTTGGAAAAACTGATTAGGTTCATTGCAGATCCGCTTGTGTTAGATGAAATTAGAGTGTAGGACTTAAGTTTAACGTAGTAGTAGTTAATATGGAAAGTTTAGTGCGAGAAATGTACGAGGAATTTCTAATTTTTGCAGCCTGTTCGGAATTTTACGCATATGAAATGCAAGATTCGGAGGCTCAGGACTTTAGTGTATTTTTTAAGTATATGGACCATGCCGAAGTGTGTCTTTTAGCTAGTATAGTTTGTAAGAATTTTCTAAGAAATAAAAACAAACAATTATTATTGAACAAATTAAGGAAATTAGGTTTAGGTGATAATGTTACACGCATAGAAGAATGGCAGAAAAAAATCAATGAATAAAGTACATAAAATGTAGTTATTTGTTTCATTATATTTTGTCCTTGAAGTTATCCTTATACCAATTTAAATGTGTGACGTCATTTGACCTTGAATACTCCTCCCACTATTTCTATCGTTAAGCTAGCCCCACCATTGTTACAATTCGACCTTGAAACCCCGCTATAAAGGTTCGTGGGAAAAGAAGTGACTTCAAACAGTCGCAGATATCAGTGGCATAAACATCAAATATTGTGTTCGTGTAGTGTTCTGAAAGTGCTTTTATATTCACGGTAATTTTTGGATTTATATACCATTTTTTCAATAATGAGTATTGCAAAAGAAACTCTAGATGAAATTAATGAAATGTTTAGCAAAGATTTCGAGGTTTTAGAGAGAAAAAAGGTTACCGAAATGATTGTAGGCAAAGTGTATAAAATTGTAAAGATGATTTCAATGACTACACGATTTGGTAAAACTCTTTTAGTGGCTTTACACGATGACGGTGATAATAGCACATTTGAGACTTTTTTACCAAAACGTGTGGCCGAAACACTATCTGACGATATTGTAGATATTATGAGTAAAACTAAAGATAAATACACTCTAACTTATTTGGGGCAGGGCACTAGAGTTTTTGGAAACAATACTCGAACATTATTACGTTTTGGCTCATTGGAGTAAATTGTATGTAAATTGTTTGAAAAAGAGGATGTAATTAAATCTAAAATATAGTTGCACATGTCAGAATACTTACGCGTGTTCATTATTTCTGTTAAAGATGTCTGCTGATGCGACGACGACGACGACGACCGCCAACGAATATGCAGATAGATACATATTTTGGTTGGGGAGAGAATTAAGAAATAGGGCTCACGATATGTTAGATAGCGTAAATGATTGGTCGCATATTGATGTAACCAAAGATCAATATAAGAACGAGATCAGGGATACAATCAATTTTATGGCTGGGGCACACTTGTGCGACAAATTTTTATATGGTTCCATAGACATGGATACATTTTGTGCTGAAATGGTTGAAGAAGAATTAAAAGAATACCTCGTCAATATTCCACATTTACCAGGTGAGCTTGCTGCAAAATATGAATTGGTTTCTGCAACAGCAACAGCCCAAGACGTTGACGATCGAAATAGTGTCGGATGGGATAGAATTTTGAGCAACGAAAACGAAGACATGGAAAATTAATTTTTTATAATTTTTGTATTTGTGCAATTAAATAACTGTAAATAAATATCTATTACAATCACAGTTTTATTTTATTTCTTTTATAAACATACCAACCCAGTAGATCATAGTCAGTGTTTCTTTTTCTCAGCTGAAATATTTAATATAAGTAGGGCAAATAAAAATAAAATAGTTTAGTAAAGATTGAAAATGAGTCGAGGAAACAACACAATTGATAAATTTGGTCGTCAGAAATATAATGAAAAATATCATATATTATCTGGGCCACAAGGGATTGGTTTTAAACTTACAGCGGATGGGCAGTATGATATGGGTGGAAAAATCATAACCAACTTAGGCGAACCTAAAGATGATGACGATGCTGTGACAAAACACTTTGTTAATAGAAAGTTTTACAATTTTGCAGTTGTAATATGTGACATATTTAACAAGGATGTCCTCCCCATGATATACAAAAATAATGGTGAGCTTAAAACAAAAATTGAAGTTATGCAGAAAATACTCTATCATCAGCTTTTAAATGACTCATTAAGTGCACTGTCGTACGACTCGACTTCAAAAAAAATCTAAAAAAAGCAGGTTAAAGAATAGGAGAACGCACTCCGAGTGGCATAGCCTTGAAGATAACGTCGTAGTCGTCGGTGAATTGGACCTTCCCTCCAAGAATATTGAAATGTTATTTATGTGTATGATGTTTTATTGTCATTGTTTTTAATAATGAAGATTGAAATAAAAAACTTTATTTTACAATATATTGTTTATTTATTTCACATTTTAAATAAAAAATATAGTCATACAATATGTTATTTAAACAATATTAGCTTTATCTATCCAAGAGTTGAAGTGGTTGGGAAATCCTAGCCATTTGACAAATAATTGTTCGATGTGATTTTTCTTGCGTTGTCTAAGGACCTTTTCTACTAGATAAACGTCAGGACTGCTTGTTTTTTGTAGTTCTGATTCGTAAAAACACCCTCTTATAGGCTGATCTTCTAACGATTCCAACAAGTAAGTAGGTGGATTTGTAACGTTAACTTTTACAACTTTAAACAATTCGGTTGACCAAGAGGGCGTATATCCTTTCTCGAATAAGCTTTTGTACTTGCTAATACGCACAATGTCACCCATGGAAAACTGAAATTTTTTAGGTACAATTTTTAAATAATCATATGCTTTAATATGTGTTTTTTCTTGCACGTCTACAGGCTTCATTCCAATGGTGCGATGTTTCGAACGGTTATAGGTTTTTGTTACTGCCGATAATATATGTATCCATTTGTAAGATCCTCTTGTCGAGAATTGTTTATATAAATTATTTTTTAAAGTCCTTATGACTCGCTCAACAATTGCAGCTTTCTTTGTGCTGTATGTGGAATAATGATTTATATTATATTTTTTCATCAGGGCTTGAAAGTTTGTATTATAGAACTCCTTTCCTTGATCACTTTGCAGATTTGTTGGTGTATATGATGCCTCTTCAATGATGCTTTTCATCGCATTAGTAACTTCTATACCAGTCTTGTTTTTTATGGCTTTGGTATAGACAAATTTCGAGTAACAATTTATACAGACCAAAATATTACGATAACCATCGTTTTCATCAGCATACTGTTGCATTTCAGCCAAATCAATTTGCCACAAATCTCTGTATCCTTTTATTATCGTGCGCCGTCTTACAAAATTTTTTCTAGCCGTTCTATGTAGTTCATTAACAATCTTGATTTTTTCTAGACTGGGCTCCATATTATTAGTAATACTAAAGGTTTCAGATCGAAGGAAGAACTGAATAATATCATTAAATATTGAGCTTAATATATTATATCTTCTTCTCGTAATTCCTCTATGATTGACATAATTTCATTTTCGTGTCCAGTGTGACCGGCCATTTTGGAACTCCACAACAAACGTAAACGATCCACCAACTCTTTAGCTTTGTTCCAGTAGACATATTGAAATTTTTTCGAAGATAATTTCTTTTTTGTGGGTAACTGTAGTTTTTCCGAGAGATTTTTTCTTGTAATAGTACCACCTAATTTTGTGCCCATTATCAGAGGTTTAATAATTCGTAAATATTTGTTCCATCTGGTCTCCCGTAAACCATCAGTTTTTTTAAAATTGTTGTAGACAGCACTCGTTGATTCCAAAATTTCCTTGTACGTTGAAAGTACATTATCACTTAATTGTTGTTGTTCCTTACCTACACTTGGGGGTGTTTTAAGAAATAACAAATCATAAAGTGCCGGTGATCCACCATATTCTGCAATATTTTTCCCTTTTTTGTATAAGACAATATTTCCATTTCGAAAACGCACCTCTAAATTACCAATAAAATTTTTGTTATAATCTGTTTTTGAACCAAAACGTACACCATATACAGTATCGTATAGAGATGGTTTCGAACGTAATCCTTTCAGGTGTGCGTTTAAAGTATCGGAAGTTGTGGTGTCAGCGGATGCGAGAGATGTATTAGTTGATGTCGAGGGTGTATCAAACACCGATTGGCTAATATCTTCTTTTGAAATGCGATGCTGCTGCTGCTGCTGCTGAATAGGTGTGGAGGTTTGAAAGGAATGTGTAGGTTGGGGAAAACCTGATATTTGAGTCGACTGCACTGATGTACTGAGACTATGTGACTTTGTAGCTGGATAATGTTGTTGCTGTTGTTGTTGCTGCTGCTGCTGCTGCTGCTGACGTTGCTTAACCACATCAGATATAGTTGTCAATGGCTTAGAAATGGGTTCGTAAAACTTTTCCAATTCCACAACATTAAACCCTTTAACCGCTTTAATTTGTTTAAATTTTTTTCTGACGGCATTGGTAGCTTCCACTAGTTTACGTTTTAAGTCGATCGCGTTATTCATGATGTTAACAAAGGACGTTTCAACAATCAAATGAGCGTTTTCTCTTATTATTACAGTAATATATAGCTATCAAATCCTTTGCGGTATCTTCCCGATTTCACATCACTGTCTTTATCAATTACTAAAAATCCATACTTATTATCCCAACATTTTGAGCACATTTCTTGAAATTGAGTAAAAGTTAGATCCGGTGAAACGTGGTCGGAAAATATGTGTTTCATATTCAACTCATCTTGTTTAAACATAATAATAAAATTGGCGTTGTCTCGCACAAGCTGTTTAGGCACTCGCGAATATGTTTGCGCTAGGTAAAAGGAGTCGATATTTTTATGACGTCCCATGCTAAAGTACGATCTTATAACATCTTGTTTTTCACATATAACATCATCAAAGATAAATATAGAGTTTGGTTTTGCATCGGACGGTTCCACAATATTACTGGAATCACTAAAGGCATAGTAGCCTAAACCTTTGATGGGCGCTAAAATTTTCCTTAAATACTCATATTTCGGTTGATACAGAGATTTCGAGTAAATATAGACATTTTCGAAACGTAGCCCAAGGGGGTGTGTAAGCAGCGAAATCATGACATTAGTTTTTCCACAATTGGATGGACCAATTAACAGGCCGCGAATAGAGGAAGGAAGTAGAGGACCGTGTCTCTTCATTATCTTCTTTTCAAATCCAAGTCCGACTTTTTCATCGAGATTGTCAATAGGAAGTTTTTGTTTAAGATCGATAACGCGCATCTTAGGAAAATTTGATATTTTATAGGCAATTTTTCACAAAAACTGTCATTCAGATGCCGAGCGTCAAACGAAGTGGACGGTCTCACGTTTCCAACAAAACTGGATACGGTATTGTGAATTCGTTAATAAATAAATTACCATTCGAGGTACACATTCCTGGTTATCAATATTGCGGACCCGGAACAAAAGTAATAAAACGTGTAACAAGAGGTGATCCAGGCATTAATCCTTTGGATGCCGCATGCAAAAAACACGATTTAGCCTATTTACATAATAAAGACAACATAAGTGCGAGACATCGAGCGGATTACGAGCTCGAACAAAGTGCTTGGAATAGAGTAAAATCGAAAGATTCCAGTTTAGGTGAAAAAACAGCAGCTTGGTTAGTTACAAACATTATGAAAGGGAAACAATGTTTTGGTATGGGTGTACCATCATCATTATCAACAAAAAAAACATCTAGTAAAGGCACACGTCATACAAAAAAGAAAGGTGTTAATAAAAATCGACATGTTCGGAAAGCCAGTTTCGGAACAGCTATTCGACAAGCAGTTCGAAGGGAATTATTAAAAGCCGGAAGTAAAAATGTGTTGGAAAAAAATGTCATGAATGCATCTAAAATAGCTCTGTCGGTAGCACGTAGATCGGTAAAAGCGGCAGGTGGCAAAAGGAAGGTTCGTACACCGAGAATAATACCGATTCCTAAAACTGGTGGAATATTACCATTAATATCAATTTTTGCCGGGTTATCAGCTTTGGGTTCATTAGCCGGTGGGGCAGCGGGAATTGTGCGCGCCATAAAAGCAGTAAAAAAAAGCAGCGAAGATAAAACCGGTGCCGGCCTGTATTTAAAATCGAAAGGAAATGGTTTGTTTCTAAAGCCATATCGTAAAGGTATGGGATTATTTTTAAATCGTAGATCAAAAAACTAATTGAATCCCTACCTCGAAGACCACTATCTAACATCGATATAGAAAAATATGCCAAAAAGAAAAGAATAGGACACTTTCGAGGCGTTTATATGAGGGATTTATTACCTAGACAAGGTCCTCGACGTTACGAAGCAGCAATAGTGAATTTGGATAGTACGCGTGGTGCAAGGACTCATTGGGTAGCTTATAGAAAAAATAATTCTAAAGTAACATATTATGACAGCTTCGGCGATTTACCCCCACCGATCGAATTGGTACGATATCTACAAACGGGATCGGAACCATCAAAAATTATTTACTATACATACGATCGTCAGCAGGATTTTGGAACAGTCTGGTGTGGACATTTGTGCTTAAAGTTTCTTGTCGAATCATCAGCGTAAAAGATGTCATCATCATCATTGTCACCATTAACACCGCAAATGGATCGCAATAACTATACTAAAATGTTGCAATCACTGAAAGCATTTCATCTAGCCGGTGGATTAAGGAAAATGACCGTGAAACAGTTAGAAAACATGCCCAAGGAAGTAATGATTGCATTAGCCCCAAATGAAATTCCATTCGTTTGGGAAAAGTTGCCCGAGCACCTCAAAAGCGATATCGATATATTAAAATATCAGTGCGGTTGCAAACATTATTTCAGCAGCAGCAGCAATTTAAACGAGGTTACGGCTGATGAGGATCTTACAGCTAGAAAAATATTTTGTTGTTATTGCAAAATCAGCGATGTGCGCATAAAAGCAGAAAATAGCATAAAAACATCACTATCTAATGCGGTGAGAAAAGGTGTGAAGATGAATCTTTTTAAATGTTGCCGCTAAGAATAAAACCGAGATGTGGGATGTTTTAATGGTTAGTCATGTCTTATACGTTCACACTAACAGGACACTCGAGCGTCTTAAGCGCCGATTTTTATCCACCAGTCGAATTAAATAGAGAAAACAAATATGGTCTGGCATTGCTGGGATTTTACACATACAATTCAATTTTTAATGTGGACGAAAGCAACAATAAGTTTGCCTACATGAAGGAGGGTTACACCACCGAGCCGATACAATTGCAGATTCCACCTGGGGCCTATGAAATAGATGAGATAGGTAAAGCTATGTTGGAGGCTTGGAGGATTTCAACTGAAGAAAAGAACGATGGAATCTTTTACTTGGTCGCTAATAATAATACGCTGAAATGTGAACTGAAATCCCAATATACTATAGATTTCCGGGGAGAGGCGAGTATCGGTAAAATGTTAGGATTTAATCATACAGTGTTAAAAAGAGACAAAAAGCACGAATCAACCGAGATGGTGGAAATAATGAAAGTACGCATCATACGCGTAGATTGTAATATAATTTCCGGAGCATATATGAATTCGGTGGAAGGTCATACCTTGTTCGAATTCGATATCGACGTGGAGCCCGGTTACAAAATCAGTAAAGAACCACAAAATAATATTTATATGCCGTTAATGCCGGCAGGACGTCAGTTTATCGACAACATTACTCTTCGCATCTTGGACGATAGCGGTGATCTAATCAATTTTCAAGGTGAGAAAATAATCGTGAAATTGGAACTGAAGAAACTTTCATAGAAATGGGTTTTTGCTTCAATCGTCAATTGTGTGTGCTGTCGACTAAGATGGGGGAACCGCCGAAACATAATAAAAGTAAAAGAAGAGTTAACGTCAAGGTTAGTCGTCGTCCAGACGTTAGATCACAAACATCTCAACAGTTATCTGCCGAAGACTATAAATTTTTAAAATCAATCGGTCTTAAAGTGCGAAAATGATTTCCACCACCAGCGATAAAATAGAGGTTTTCTCCGAGCCCATCTTGGACAATTCCATTATTAGTCTAGAAGAGCATACGTATAAACCATACGGATCTCCATCATTCAACAATTCGGATGAAGTCCGTATCCCCATTAATTTTCAAGATATTATACTGGATATCGCCGAAAGTTACATATATATCGAAGGAAAATTTAAACCCATAGACGCAACGAAAAGATGTTTTTTATCAAATAATGCATTCGCATTTTTGTTCGATGAAATTCGCTACGAGATGGGAGGTGAGCAGGTCGCCGTGGTTCGTAAACCTGGAGTTACGACGACATTAAAAACCATGGTTTCATTCGGAAGTTTGCAACAAAGATCTCTCATGACGTGCGGATGGGGTCTCGACGAAGCAAACCAAGATATCGTAGACACGGCAAGTAACGTATTCTCCGGGAAATTACCCTTAAAATATCTTATGGGATTCGCCGAAGATTACGCAAAAGGTGTTTTCAACGTAAAACAAGAGGTTATTATGATTATAGCTCGCACTTTTACCAATTGTTACGTCGGCGAAGTAGAGGCAGAAATTAGTATCGACAAAATCGAATGGAAAATTCGTCACATCATTCCAGACGACAAGCAAAAATTGAAAATACTGTCTCGCATTAATAAAGGAGGAAACAATGCCAGTATTCAAATGGCATATCGTAAATGGGATCTGTACGAATTACCAGCTTTAAGGCAAACATCTTCCGACGTGTGGGCCTTGAGAACGAGTACAAGTCTGGAAAGACCGCGCTATATAATCGTCGGGTTTCAAGACAGCAATAATTGCGACAAGAAAGAAAAAAACGCAACCCAGTTTACCCACGCCGACGTATGCGACATTAGACTGTATCTGAATTCAACCGTTTATCCCTACGAAAGATGGAATTTAGATTTCGCCAAGAAACTGTACGCAGCAGCCTATTACAATTACGAAAACTTCCAAAGCAGCTACTACGGGCGCGAGATAAACGATCCGATGATAACGTTCGCGGAATATATGAAAAACCCCGTTTTTATTATCAATTGCAGTCATCAACCAGAGGCGATTAACTCATCGACAGTGGATGTAAAATTGGAGTTCCAAACGAGAAAGAATAAATTCCCCAAAGACACTAAAGTGTACGCATTAGTTATTCACGACTCATTTTTTAGTTATAATGTATTAAACGGTTCGGTGACCAATAAATCTATATTTTAATGTATCTATTATATGTAACAAAAATAATGTTCTTGAATCAATAAATTTGTAATGAGTGAAGTAGTAGTTTTATATTTATTTGAAACCCAACCAAAAAAAAAAAAGTGGCGGAAAAGCCCGCTCTTTAAGAAAAGAGTACGGGAATTTAGAAAATGGTGGTTTATTAAGTGGAAAAAAGAGCTTAAATAACACAAGAAAAAATTTTTAAGGCAAAATATAAAAACAACGATTTAGAAAATTTGTAGGAAAGTAACGGTTAGGAATAGGGAAAAAAGTTATGAGAAAAAATTATAGAGGAAATCGAGTACTATAAGCAAGCATTTTTCTCGATAGTAAAAACGTAAAAAAAAATTTTTTCAAAAAAAAATTGAAAAATGGTGAATGCGCGCCAAAGTTGAAATTTTGGAGCAAAATGATATTAGGAAATTAGAAAGAGAATTTTTTTCTACATATGGTAGTACTTTTCAAAATTCGGAAAGATGAAATTTTAAGAAAAGGGTTATAGTAAGTTAGTAATTTGGATTTTTTAAAGCGCTGTAGCTCGGGAACCGTTCAAGATAGAAAAAAAATAAAAGCACTTTGATAGCCCAAAATTTTGAGGAGAATGCGATGGTGTAAAAAAAATTATAATTTTTTTTTTTTTGAAAATGCTGAATACGCGCTAAAGTTGAAGATTTAGAGAAAAACGGTATTGGGAAATTAAAGAGAGAATTTTTTTCTACATATTGTAGTATTTTTGAAAATTCGAAAAAATGAAATTTGAAAAAAAGGGTTATAGAAAGTTAGTAATTTGAATTCTTTAAAGCGCTGTGGCTCGGGAACCGTTCAAGATAGAGAAAAAATAAAAGCACTTTAATTACCTAGAATTTTGAGTAGAATACAATGGTGAAAAAAAAATTTGGAAAATCTTAAAAATGACAAAAAATTTAGACGAAAAAATTGAAATTCTTGAGTTAGGAGGGTAGGGCCGCCGAACGGGAGTATGTGGAAGTTGTAGGGGAGGGTTTTTTTTTTTTTTTCAAAATTTACAACTATTGCTATTGCGTAGTTTTAGTGGATTATTCACTCTTTTTTTTTTTACCTAATATTATGTGGGACAGGGCCTATATGAAATAACACACAAAAATAAATTTTCAAGTCATTTTTATTCTCATTATAAAATATAAAAATTTGATCAAACACTTTTTTATTAATTACAATATATATATATATATATATATATATATATATATATATATATATATATATATATATATATATATATATATATTTACAAACTTAATACTATAAATTAAAAGCTAATATCTACAACTACCTAACACCTACTACATAATTTATTAAAGTCCTCTAATTGTCTTTTTAACCGCGCAGATTTCACCTTTTTTATCTCTAATTGTCTTTCAAGTTCTAAAATGTCACTGTCACACTCATTCACTTCTTTCACTAAGCGTTTTTTCATGTCATAAATGTCGGTCAATTTGTTCTTCTGAGAGTTGGTGAAGTCTTCGACCCACTCCGGTTGCGATGGCTCGGAATATATTAACGAAGAAGAAGCGGTTTTATTTGGTGAAGACGATGACGATGACGATGACGACGACGACGACGAAGCAGTGGAAACTTCATCGCCTTCAAAACACCGCTTAAACCGCTTCTTCATGGGTTTCCGGCACCCCAATATCGGCGACAGTGGCGCTGGGGAAGACTTCACCTCCGATACTATTTCATTCTCTACGCTGGCCGGTGTTGGTGGCGTTGGTGGTGTTGGTCCATCGGGGCCTTCTATGACTTCCACTTCTACCGACAATGGCTCTTTTGGTGCTGTTTTTAGGAAGTCGGGTAATGGAACAGGGGTGGAGGGACGCTTAAAGTTGATCTTTTTCTTCTTCCCTTGTCCCACACCTTTAATCGCCGAATAAAATATTTTTTTATCATCGATTTCCGACTTCCGCATAGTCAAGAGCTTTTTCAATTTCGAAGCTTTCGGAGAAGATTCCCTAGGCCGCGATGCTTTTCGCACAACCACATCACTAATCACATTTATCTTTGGCTCCTTCTCCTCCGTCCAGCATTCGAGGAATTGCGCTGCCGACTGAACTAACTCTTCGTCGCGACCATCATTGAGGGCTCGGTCTTCGGCATCTTCATGCTCCACGCCATTCCAGTTCTCGAATACCCCCGGACTTAACACTTCCAAACCACTCATGTTATCCAGCATGTCTTGCTGCGAACCGCAGCTCACGTCAAGAGCATCTAAAAAAAACCGTACACTCGACATTTTCGATATTAAAACTCACACAATTAACTTTTTCTTAGCACTGTACTGTTTGGTGTTCTGACGAACTGTGAAGAGCTCGAGCCAGCAAGTCTGCTTTTATGCCCATTTCCCCCACTACACCACCTTTATTCCTTTTGTTCGATGCATTAAGTATAATATTTAAACTTGTCAGATGCAAGGCCAAGGCCAAGGCCGACGTAACCGGCAATACCAGGGTCGTTTTCAAGGTTGTAATTTTCATGGATTTTTTTTTGTCCCTGTCAAGGTTATTTTAAAGAAGCATATAAATATAGTACTAAACTTGTTAGATGCGAGGCCAAGGCCAAGGTCAAAGTACCCGTCAATGTCAGGGTCGTTTTCGAGGTTGTAATTTTCAAGGATTTTTTTTTTTGGTCCTGTCAAGGTTATTTTAAAAAGTAATACATAATTAGAGTACCGCGATTGAAAAGTACAACATATTCAAACATCATGTTGTCAACTGATGAACAACCTAGTGAAGCAGCCAAAACATACAGTCATATACCAAAAGCTTTTTATTTAACTTGTCATCATTGTAAAAGACTAGGTATCTGCTGGCGAAATGATCTTACGTACGACTTCAACTACATTGACCTTTTCAGGGTTAAATTTGTACAATGCGGCTTTTGTGGACTAGTTTACTACCAGTTCAAGGACATTAATGAACGCGCCATCCAGAGAAGAAATTGAGTCATAGAAGAAGCTTACCTGTACAGAAGAAATTAACATGTATTTTATTTCTTAATTTTTAATTTTTTTGTTTGTTATATTTTTTATTTTTTAATAATAAAAAGTAAACTCAATCTTTTGTTATATTTTAATTTTTTTTTCAATAAAACAATAGTAAAATGAATCTGTACGTGTATTTATTAAACATCACCTAAAATACGTTTTGCAATCCATATTTTTCTGCAGAGTCCGTTTATTAATGAAATAGAACCATATATTAGGGTGAAATCTAATGGTTTCAAATCAGTCTCACATAACAATGTCAGAAGTAAACACTATTGATAAGTTCGGTCGCAAAAGAAAATTTAAGGATTTTAACTTTATGCGAGGTCCTTCAGGAATAGGTTTTAAACTTACACCTAATGGAGATTACGACATGGGAAGCAAAAGATTGTGCTATTTAGCAGAACCTCTTGAAGGAGACGATGCGACCACACGAAATTATGTTGATAATAACCTTGCTCAGTGTGTGCAAGATACGCAGAAAGCTTTACATGACTCAACAATTGTTATTAAAGATATATTCAGAAACCAACTTGAAGGTTACGTACGCAAGAAATTAATTGAAACCGGTCAAGAACTTAGAGGATACATTGATGATACTGTTATTGCAATATATGAACTTAGGCAAGACGAACTGCGTGATGAACTTAACTCTAGAATGTTGAAAATTGAAAAGACTATGGAGGATCTTGTCAGCAAACCTGTTTCACATTAAACACTTACTCGTAGACCTGTGCGTTTAATTTACTATTAGACAAATTTTTCAACAATAACTTTTACAGTTTGTTATTTGTCGACACTTCATTATATTTATAATTTTAAAATAAAGGTTCAATAAAAAAGCAATCAAGTAATGAATACATGTTTTTTTATTTAAAAAAAAAAAAAAAAAAAAAAAAATTACAATACTATCGTTACATATTAATGTTGTATGTTTAATAGAAATAATAAAAACAATACAAATAATGAAATATGGATTTTCCAGATTACGTGCTGTCCTGACTTAGAAATGATTCCAACACGGTGACTAAATTTGCTAAGTTTTCTTCCGGGTCTGTTTTGTAAAAATCTATGTCTGCATGCCCCCAAGGTAGAGTTTTGGTTGAACTGGGAATTACATAACGTTTATCATCGCTATGTGACAATGCTACTTTATTTATTATGTTGGTATAAATGTTATGTAATTCACTTCTAAATGTCTTCATCTTTCTTAATATCAAACCACCCCGTTCAACAATTCTTTGGTAGTCTTCCTGATGAAGGTCTTTCTCGATAACACATTTTTTGATACCTTTGGCTTTTTTTAATTCATTATTAATGGACTTTACATAATAAGCCTTCGCGCCGGTACCATAAAAACTTATTATCGGATCACCAGGAAACTCATCTTTCATTCTACCAACTACAGAATTACTTTTAATTATGTTGAAATTATTAATTTCGGGGTAATTTGATGTATCGAATTTTTCGGGGTTTTCTGATATAGTTTGATAAAAGTTTTCCGTATACACTTTTAATATAAGCGAGTCAGTATAAAATTATAATAAAAATCGTATATTACAGTCTTTGATATATCTAATATGGAAAAACCGATTTAAATTGGTTTATTGTACAATATTTTAACTTTATTCATATGTATAGCAACAAAGTTCTCGGTAAATATCGAGCTACTATTGAAATTGGGGCGGGATATTAGTGCTCTAGCTCCATTTCTGCCTACACTGTTTTCCCAATGCGTTACTAATTTTATATCCTTTCGATTTTCCACATTTTCCATAGTTTTACCAAATATCGCGTTATTTTTTAATTTAAAAGTGTCCTTCGCAAATTTTGTGGTGGCCTTGTTACGTAAATTGGTATTAAAATCAATATACGATTTTAGCCATTTTGATTGCTTAAATTGTAATACTCGATGGGTTTGCATTACCACTAAGCCGTTGGCGATGGCTTGTTTTAAAGTTCTATAGTGTACAATGTATTTTTTTTTATCTTGTAAATTAGGAATTAATTTCGGTAATTTGGCGTTTTCTGTTGGCGGTATGATATTTTCTACTAGAAATGGAAGATCAGAATGTGCATCATGCAACTCAGTCGGATAATGCACATCCACTTCCAAAACGTAGCCATGTAAACTATCATCACCAACAGCCATAATATTTAAATCCAGAATTTCGCGCTCGCTTAACCATCGAAAACCACCATATGGTAATGCTTGTGACATACTATGACCATATAGATTTGTAGCATCAAGGTATGTTATAAATGAAGAAGGTTTTGTTGGGTCATAGTCTGGTAAAAAAATATTATTAGCGATGTGCTTCCTTTCTGTACACTGGCTTATGCCGCCGCGTATACCTTTCTTAAAAAAATGTATCATGTCTATATCAGTTAAGAGCTCTAACTCTACCTTAGTCATACGTAGCATACAATCAAATGATAAACTTGGAAGGGTATAGTAATGTGCCGGATCAAGTTTATCGAATTTTAAACAATTATTCCGAAATTGCTCAAAAACATCACACAATAGCAACACATCTGATTTTAAATACACGTCCGAATAGTCCCCCAAAGTTTTACACCCAAACAAGCGCCATACTTCTTTTGCTCTTCTATAGCTTTCATCGCTAATATGTTCTTCCCGTAAATTATCATAAAATTCATCTTTACTTGGAAGACATGTATTTTCCATTTTTTCTATAGAGTCAATAAAGCTATAGGGAAAAACACCCTTTTGACGCATCAAATTAAATTGGTTGATATTTGAAAAATGTTTCCGCGTTTCAATAAAATCGTCGTCGTTTAAACCGCTGCCTAAATTTTCCAAAGACGTTGACAGAAATTTAAAACTATCAATAAATCGCTACTTTAAATATTTCCTCTTGACTTTTCCACATTTACTATCAAAATAATCGTGCACATAAATGCTTTTGGTATATGATATGTACTTTTCCTTACTTTGAGCCAAAACACCAATTTTATCCCCATATTTACATAACTCTTTTATAAATAAATGGCTGTCGTAGCCGCTTAAGTTATGAAATATGATAGGGATAAAAGAGGGTAATTTATAATTTAAATTACAAACGGAATGTGCAGCACCAAATCTTTTTGCACCAGTTATGTAACAGTGGTCTCGTACTTTAATCTCACCCTATTCAAAAGGGCCTTCACATATACCACATATTTTAGCATCATTAAACTCCCTTTTTTCTTCAGGCGTTAACGGTTTCATAGGCTTAATGTCTTTTAAATATGTGTTGTATAGAGCCCTTAAATCACACTCGATACGATCCACAAAGACTTGAGCTGCATTATTCCCCCGAAATAGCTCAAATTTCGAAAATGAGTCGTCAAAAGAGCATTTAATTAAATAAGCAAAAGAATATGGTTCATGTTTAAAACTTTTTACAGTGTAAGAATTTTGTGGGTTTGGTTGTACCGTTTCAACGGGTTTTAAAACAGACTCGAAATCTGCATAAACCACGAATGGAACGCGCATTTGCTTTTCTATACCCTCGAATTTTAAAATATTTCCCGGCACACTCTTTCCAAATTTATCGATTTTTAAATCCACTGAGGGTGTTTGCGTGAAAATGTGGTTACAATCGTAGCTTTGATGTAAAGTTAAAGCTGACGGTGTACTAAAATAAATGAGGCAACCATCACAGAAATATATTTTATGTTGTTGACAACTAATTTGACTTGAAACTAAACGTGATAAATCCCGAATCCAACAATAATGACTCTTTGAACAAGTCGTATCACAAAAATGTTCACCGCCATCTTTACTACTACAGTCTTTTGTAATTAACAATAAATTTACATGCCTATCCAACTTTTTTGACGCATACCTCAGTGGACCAATAACTTCATGTATTACTTCATTATTTTCATATTTAGATTCCAGACCGTATACGTTAATTGATATGTTGTTCATTTCCTCAAATTTTTTAATGTCACGTAATTTTACTGGAAAATCCATACCTGTTAAATTTAGCACTCTAGAAAAATGGGGGTAGGATGTCTTTTGTGAAGGCTCTGCTGTTGGAGGAAACAATGCTGATGTTACAGCCCACGCAAAGCAAAATTCGTCCTGGTTAATCACATTGACGACAGCTCCTTTCTTTTCAATAGAACACGGCAACTTGATGTATGATGAGCCACCCATAGGCATATACTTGTTGATACTAACTTCCAAGTATAAAATTCGCACAAGAGCCCATCCTATAACAAGAAAAATAATATATAAAAATCAGTTTAATATATCGGGTTTTGATTTTTCCATACCTGAATCTTTCTCCTGGAACTCTGTCGCCTGCGTTTTTATTAATTCGGTGAAAGAATGGTAAACGGCATCCAAATCACTTTCTACACTAATTATTTGATTAGCAGTGTTGAAGGATTTTTCACTGAATATTTCTTGTGATGGAAGCATGTACTCGCCAACAGCTGTCATGTTAACTTTTAAAGCATGATGCACACGCAATAAATTATTAACAAGTTCCACCACCTTGGATTTAATGTCTGCAAAGAACATTACGTAATCGGAATGCTCCATATCACTGCTAACCCGATAGGTTGCAATTCTCCTTTTGAAGGCACATTCAACGAGTTGCACACCATGACATACCGGCAAACATGAATTATTTTTATGTTGTTGTGTTCGTTTATGCGCCGACATATGATTTATTGGAACATCTACATTACATGTAGCGCAATTAATTACCGGAATCGTCGATGTATACTCTTCAATTCGGAGCCGTTTCCTCCAGGCACTTCATTAAATCTCGCCGCACACGATTCTCTTTTATGACGTCTCATATTATAAATATTAGTAAACTTAGAACCGCAATTTTCACAAACATATGCCATGATTTGTCAAATATTAACACATGTACTACCTATACAAGTCAGAGCCAACTGATGAATGAAACTGCCCCATACCTCATATAAAACCATTCAAGGTCACCCCCAACCACGTAACATATCTTCAAGGTCACACACCCAAGATGACCTTCAACAAAGTCAAGGTCGTCTCGACCAAGGTCAAGGTCAAGGTCACACACACAACCTTGAACACAAGGCCAAGGCCAAAGCACACGTGCACTTTCAAGGTCAATGGCAAGGACATGTGGGCGGGGCCAAAGAGGGGTGAGGCAAGGTCAAGGTCAAGGTCGAGGAGTGGGGGGATCGAGAGAATCTGGTTATGTTCACTACTAAAATCGGCCAAGCGCTTTCGGTCTAACAGACCATCCTCAGGGCTCAGACCCTAAAAACAAGAGAATATGGTCAGCAAATAAGCTTAGTACTTACCAACCATACTCACTCGTCAAAGGGCACACCTTACCCTGCCAGTTTGAGAGCAGTCGCCAGCCGTAGCCTCCACACAGAACAAATTGTACACAATTAAAAAACTTTTAAAAAACTTTGTCACAAATTAAAATTAAAACAAAACATTCAACATACTAGTACATTAACACTGTTAAAACAATAAACCTCTTTAATAAAAATCCAAAAGAGTGAGGTTATGTCACCCAGTCATAGCATAGCATAGCAACAAAACTGTCCAAAAATTAAAACTATATACAAGTATGTGTAAGCCTGAATAGAGATTTTCTGTATTAGTTCTATTTCAATTTCTTGTCAATTGTATTTCAAATCAATAATTCATTGACAATGAGCGAAAAGAGAAAAAAAAGAGAAAAAAAAAAGAAAAAAGAGAAAAAAGGGCAGAAAGAAAGGGCAGTAAAAGTTTATTAATCTACAACGTTGCTGTTATCGGTCATTCTGTGATATATTTCGAACACTTGGGTTCAGTGGCGTGAAATCATTTCCATTTTTGTAAAAAAAGTAACAAATTACACGAACATAGGCGTAGTTGAAATTAATAATTTAAGAAAAAAGTTTGAAAATGTGGTTGCGGTCATTTACGTTGTTCATTCTTATATTGAGGCAATGGTCGGGGTTTCTCTTTATCTCCCTGCATATTTCAAGATCCTCCCTGTAATCCAAGGTTTTTGAGTTATTACCCCTGGAGTGGTATAAGATTTTACTATTATGTGTTGGAGAGAAACTGTGTTTGGTAAAACTAATATGGTGACCAAACACAGAGGCCTGAGGTTTGTTAATATGTTCTCTAATTCGGACTGCTAATGGTCTAATAGTTTTTCCTATATACGTCGAAGGGCAGTCTGGGCAAGAAAGTTGATAGACCCCACTTTTTTGTATATGAGATATCAATTGTTTGTTATTGACCAGATGGGAACTGAGTTGATTTACACTCTTAAATGAAATCTTCACATTTTGAGTGTGGTTTGTTAGAGTCCGTGCTATTTTATTAGAGAAGTGACCTAAGTACGAGAGTGAGAAAAATTTTCCTTGATGACTTTCATTGTAAGAAGTCGAGCTGTAAGCCTCTTGGGATTCTTTCTTGTTTTTAATTTTCTCTATATATTTGTCGATGATTGTATGCTCATACCCATTGTTTACGGCAATTTGCTTGAGAATATTGACCTCGTTGTTGTAATCCTCCGCTGACATGGGAATGTTGAGCAATCTATTAACATAGCAGTTTATTGAGGCCATTTTATGTTGTAAAAGGTGGTTAGAATTAGAAGGAATTATGTGGTCTGTTTGGGTGGGTTTTCGAAAGATTTTGAAACTGAGAGAATTATTGGTTTTTCTGATAGTTAAATCTAAAAAATTAAGTTTGTTTTCGGTTTCTATTTCTAAGGTAAATTTTAGAGCAGGATGTAGAGAATTAAGACTATTTAGAACATCAATAGCCTGCTGTTCATTGCCCAGAATAATTGTAAAACAGTCATTCACATAACGAAGCCAGTTAATTATCTTGCTCTCGGAAATCAATCTCGGAATTAATGCATTCTCCAAGTTATCCAGGAAGATGTCTGCTAATAGAGGAGATAGAGGATTCCCCATTGCCAACCCCGGTTGTTCGTAGTATTTGTTATTGAAAGCAAAAAAGTCCTGAGATAAACAGAACTTAAGAAGGGTCATTATACTAAGTTGGTCGTCACTAGAGATGTTGCTCGCTGTCAACAGATTTGATATAATCGGAAGAGTTTCCATCCTCGGAATCGACGTAAACAGATTGCATACATCGAAGGAAACAAGCAAAGAGTCGTCTGGCATAGTTACAGAGTTCAGTTTTTTGACCAAATCTGTGGAGTTCTTGACGCAAAACTGAAATTGATGCGTTGATAGATTTCTTGACAGACAACATTGATTCTAGAACATCCCTTAAACTACAAGTCTATCAAATCTTGAGGAGAACCCTAAGAGATGGTAAGGCAAATAAATGCATTGAACACAAAACTCTTACTAGTATTGTGGAAAACATTAAGACTAAGATTCGGTCTGATAAGCTGATACTGTCGAAGGCAGATAAAGGTAATTGTTTGGTCATTATGAATGAAGATGATTATCTGTTGAAAGTCGAAAGCTTCTTAGACGAAAACAATTTTAAAGAAATTCCGAACAATCCACTTTCTAGTTTCGTTATAAAAACAAAAACCTATTTCAACTTATGCTCAGATTTTATAAAAAAATATAATGGAAATAAATATCTTCTAATTTCTAACCCGTGTTTACCCCGTTTATATGGGTTACCAAAAGTTCATAAGCAAGGAGTACCAATTCGACCTGTTGTAAGTTTTACCAATACAATTGACAAGAAATTGAAATAGAACTAATACAGAAAATCTCTATTCAGGCTTACACATACTTGTATATAGTTTTAATTTTTGGACAGTTTTGTTGCTATGCTATGCTATGACTGGGTGGCATAACCTCACTCTTTTGGATTTTTATTAAAGGGGTTTATTGTTTTAACAGTGTTAATTTACTAGTATGTTGAATGTTTTGTTTTAATTTTAATTTGTAACAAAGTTTTTTAAAAGTTTTTTAATTGTGTACAATTTGTTCTGTGTGGAGGCTACGGCTGGCGACTGCTCTCAAACTGGCAGGGTTAAGGTGTGCCCTTTGACGAGTGAGTATGGTTGGTAAGTACTAAGCTTATTTTCTGACCATATTCTCTTGTTTTTAGGGTCTGAGCCCTGAGGATGGTCTGTTAGACCGAAAGCGCTTGGCCGATTTTAATAAAAACATACACTGAAATACAAAACCCGTCTATTTCTTGATTCTAGATATCTGCCTTTTTAAGGCCTATTGTTGACCGTTGAATTGAAATTTATTTCTGATTGTAACAAATTCTTATAAATTTTACAATGGTTTATAACAATAAACGTATTTATTATAATTATTATATTGTCTTAACGGCATCTATTTTGTTGTTATGAAATTAAACAAGATATATAGTTTCTCTAGATACCCCTTGTATATTTCTTATAAAGTTTTTATAATGTGAATTATTTATGTACCAGTGATTTCCTATAAACTTTTTGAATTATTATTGGATCAGTTTCTAAAAGAATCAAATTTATTTTAACCTCGATAAGTCGTTTAAAGAGAAAAACGTTATTTCATCACTCTGTCAGCTTAAACGTAACTTTGAAAAGCCTTTGTGACATGCTTGAAGGAATCTTCAGAAAGCGATTAGATAGGTTATTCTTGCCGGTTCCAATTTCACGTCGCATTGCACTTTCGCTTTGTGGGACGCGCTTCGGCCCTTTTAATGCGACTTATATCGCAACTAAAAGGGCCCCCGAGAAGGGATTATCTTAGAGAATATTGGATTTAAAATTTTACTAGGATGTGAAAATCATTCATGTGTTAAGGAGTATATCCGTGGACAGCTTGGCAGGTAGACGACCTGTTGTGATAATAGTATTTACTATTCATTTTTAAATTAAAGCTCCCGAATTTCAAATTTATTTTATTATCGATATAAAATAATTTTTTCTACAACCATTTTTTGGCTTCAAGTTTTTATTTATTATGAGGTTCCATTTTTAGGCTGGAAAAGAATTTTTTTTTAGAATCCTTATTTTCTGCCATTGTCTTTTTTTGATTCTCCCTCTCTCTATCACAATCTTCTGCTGTCACCATAATTTCAACAGTCGACAGGTTTGTGGTTCAATCCCGAATGCCGTGACTCCCTCATATTGCCAATATCGTTAACTCGATTGGATATTCAGTCCTTTAAGTAATTGTGCTGGGATAAGTTCATGGGATTCTTAATATTCTCCTGTAGCAGAACATTTCATATGCTTCGATTCTTCTGCGACAGGTGGCATTGACGGTCCAAGACTGGACTTATGTTATAATGCGAAAGAGAAGTGCCTATTTTTTTTCCTGATGTTATGATACTTTCATATGTATGTTAATTTTAATAACTCTTTTGCTATTTTAATTTGTCATTATACATTTTGTTCGGACCCTCTCTTGGCGTGTGGCGTCAAAGTAAGTAACCTCACCTCTCTTCACAATGTCTGAGAACCTTCTGAAAATTTGAGCAAACACTGCAACTCTTTTCACAAAACTTAAACAATATTTAGGGCCATCAGGCCTCAAAACAGCTTTCATACTAACAGTCTCGAAGCTCTCCAAAAGTTTTAACAAGGGCCGTGTTACTAGTATGACAAAATCAAATTTGCAGGGGTTGCGCGCCCATTTCAGCGGCGGAAAACATAGGTGTCTATGGTTCTCAAACAAACACTAGTGATTTTGTATTAAGAACTACATATATATTTCTTAGTCTATTTAACAATATTTAAGAAACTTACGTTCCCTCATAAATTATCAATTCGATTACACAAAGCAACAAGTGATTTTTTGTAACAGAAACTCTAGTATACTTTTCCGAAGGATTTTGGTGCGCTGAATCCGAATCTGCCTCACCATATCAGGTTTTTGAGATATTTTGTCTTAAAAGTGCAAAAACACTGTTTTTCGACATATTTGAGGTTATGTAAACTCACAAGATTTTTTTTTACAAAACTAGTAAAAGCATCTGAAGCGATGATCCTTTCTCTTTAAAATCAAATTTTAAATGTCCAGATATCCTTTTTTCCCGAGATATGCTAATTTAAATTTTATATCTTATTGATCTAATCGAATGCAAGCCAAAAACATAGTACAAGGTCAGTGATTACAAATTTACTGAATTTAAAAAATTCAGAATAACAGATCCAATATGGTGGTCGAAGATTTCAAAAAGTTTGTAATTTTAGTGAAAATTTGTGTACATAGGTATTATTAAGATTGCTGATTGCGAATCCACTGTTAGATTTTGCAAATATAAGCAGCTGAGAAATTTATCAGCTATATTGGTTCTGTTGTTTCAGTCTTTTAAAATTTTCTGCTCTTTACATTACCTACGTTAAAAAGAAAGGATTTTTATTAAAAATAAAATGATGATCTTGAATTAACTATAAATGTCATTGCCAGGTTAAAATTAACGCCACCATTGGCGGACTTTTTTTGAAATCTGACCTTGGATTCGTAATCAGCAACCTCCAGTCTACCTCCAGAAACCTATACATATTTTTTTTTGAAAGTTTAAAACTTTTTGAAATTTTTGTCCGATATATTGAATCCGCCATTTCGAATTTTCAAAATCTGATGATGGATTTGTAATCAGCGACCCCTAAAATACTTACGTTGTAATTTTTATTAAAATAAGAGAATTTAAACAAGTACATTGAAAGAGGTAACTTGTACCCTGCTTTTGGCTTCTATTCAGGTATATCAGTGAGATGCAAATTTAAAATTATGAAAAAAAAATACCTAGACATTTCAAAATTGATTTCAAAGAGAAAGGGTCGTTCTTTTAGGTGCTTTTACTAGTTTTCTCAAAAAAAAAAATAAGTTTGTGATTTTATATAACCTCAAACATGGCGAAAAAATAGTGTTTTTTTGCAATTTTGGGTTAGGATATTTTAAAAACCTGACGCGACGGAGCAATTCTGAAGCCATATTCGGATTTAGCGCACGAAAATCCTTCGGAAAAGTGTACTACAGTTTCTGTTACTTCACCTTTGTTATTGGTTGTTAATAAAATACGAATAAAAAAACATTTATGAATATCAATTGTTAGTTGGCAACAATTTGTGATATGTCACAATCATTTCAAGATGTTATTTCCAACTTTCAGCATTTTTCTTTAATTTATTATTATTTTTTTTTGGTATTTTGTTGAATATTTTTCAGATTCTTTGGAACTGGAGAGCACAGAATGGTTTCAAAGTTTTTTAAACATTTTGTTTTACTATTTATAGTTTGTATTTTATTATGGGGGCCCATGGTGACGCTCCCAAATATATTTGTAATGTAATTTCGTCATTTTCATAGGTAAATGTAGGTTTTGTAAGTATGTTAAATCAATTGGTTTTTAACTAGTAATGAACATAACCTGTAATAACAATCGTCTAGAAGATCTTTCTTAAAAATCTGCTGTTTTGTTTCTATTTTGCTTACATACCGAGATACGAAACTGAATAACGTAGATTTAAAACCTGAAGTGCAAAAACTTTGACAATTTCTATTGAACTAACTACTAACATACACATTTTCATTTACTCTTTAACAAGATTCGATTGGTTACAAATATTTACTTTGTATACCGGTTTTTGTGGATATATATATATATATATATATATATATATATATATATATATATATATATATATATATATATATATATATATATGATTCTCAAATTTTGCTACTAGCCTCTATAAAATTAGGAGCTCTACTTCACCTGATAAATAAAAGTATTTCTTAAACTACTTTTCTATTGCCGTTTTGGAGAAGTAACATAGTTTTATTTCAATACATACAAATTATTTCTAATCCACAATCGAAAATTATCTTTTCTTTTAATTAGTCCCTTATCCTAAAATCTTAGAGGAAATTTATTTTTAAATGGCCATTTTCTTAGTGAAATATCAATCAATGACTTTTACTGTTTAATGTTTTTGTTATATGTATCTCTTATTAAATTTTAATTTTTGAAATGATTGTGTCCATTAGTACCAAAGAAATTATTAACTATTTTATACCTTACTGTGCTTATAAACAAACTTTATCAGTTAAAATTAGCTTACGATCGTAATCTGTAATCATAATCGTAAGTTTTACTAATATTTAAGGTACCATTTTTATGCACAAGTAATAGTCGTGGGTTAAATATGGTAATTGTAATAATTAATATTTAATATAAATGTTACATAAAGAAACTTCATAACTTATATTCAAATAATTTTTTGATAGAACAATAAAATGTTAATGTTACAGCTCTGGTAAAAAGATAAGGGAAATTTCTAGCAAAAACATTTTTAGTGTTTTTCAATTACTCGTTTTATTTTAGATATAATAGCATGATTTTGCAAGGTTAAATTTGAGTTTTGACCGTTAAACTATTTTCTTCATATGCCTTGGTATCTTAATGGGAAGGGTGCCTGCCCAGAAAGCAGCTTGATCTGGGTAGGAATCTAGGCGGATAAATAATGTTAATGTGAATCTTATAGGCCGGCAGAATGAGCATCTGGTAAAAAAATTAGTGTTAGTAGACTTCTGACTACGTAGAATGATAATAGTAATTATGTAGTATCTTATGTCTCATTTTTTTTTGGAGAAAATTTTTTTTTAACAATTAAGATGTGAAAATTATTTTTCAGTAAAAAAATTTCAGAGAAAAGTTGTGCACATTGAAAATACTTACAAAATGATCTAATGCTCATCCAAATTGGATAATTTGTTCGTTAGTTATTGCAAAAAAAACGTGTTAAAATGGCTGCTTCTTCAATTGTTAATAAACAATAGAAAAATATATTCCATTAACTTTATAACAGAGATTTAAATTGTGTTACTTTCAGCACTTTTATACATGAAAGTATCGCTAAATACTTATCTCAGACTCACACGCACTCACCAAAACACCACGCCAACTGTACCCCTACGTCAGAGATTGGCTTCTTGACCATTAAGCCGGGTCACTTTTTCCAAATTTAACTGGCTTAAAAGCCAAATTTAATTCTCAATCTCATACCGTTCTAAGTCCATAACCATTAAGCAAGTCTATAAGTACGAAACCTGACTTAATATTCCAAAGATGATCCAATGATCCAATGCACTGAAAGGAACCTCTTGTTGCATACGAGTGTGCAAAATTTCAAGTAAAAATATTCAATAGTTTTTCGCACAGTGAATTTGTTTATAACTTTTTATGTTTTTGGTTGTTTATTCTCAGCGATATAGAGGCTATGCAGCGGTATGTGGGTAAGCAAATGAAAGTAAGAGATTTATACTAACAATAACAAAAAAGAACCAAAAGAATTTTTGACTTTAAGTTGTTGAAACTGATAAATAAAGTTGGAGTTGGTGTTTTCGTTTTGAACAAATAGAATAACTTTTCGACAATTGTTGATATCGAAATGCCGATAAGTGGACGCTATAGGTGAGATTTTGGCGCACATTTTGAAAACAAAAATTCTGTACAATCACTAGAATCTGAGATAGAGTTTTTTTTTTAAATCGTTGCTGCTTGGTTTATTCTTAAGGGATTATTTAAGTAGAAACTTATAGGGAGATGGTTAAACTATTGTAAAAAGTAGTTTTCAACTCAATTATTTCATAATTGTTGATGTTGCAATAGCTTAAAGTTGCACCTACTTCGAGAGTCAGAAAGCGAGCAGTGAAGGAGGAGGCGTTCTTCCAGACTGCAACGCGCGGAAAAAAACGTCACTCGGACGCTTTAAATTCGTTTCATCGGAAAAATTTGGATTATCTCGGCGAATATTAGTCGTAGAACCTTTATTTTGTTTTAATTTGTGGATTCTCGACGATATATAAACAATGGATGATATATTTTTGTTGCACTTTTTAAGCATAATTACAATTTTACCGTACGTACGTGCTTTTCAAATAGTTAAAAAAATTGTTACAGGGGTCAACAGGATACTATTAATTGGAAATATTAAAAATCAGATCGATTTCTAATGCCCCATTAATATTTATCGAGTTATAGTATGAAACAAATTGCGACTGTCGTTTTCCGCCAAATGATTGGTTATAGAAGAAAAACACATGTTAACTTTTTTGTTTATTTTACTGGACGAACATTTTTCACATACAAAATTTTTTGCTCACTTACATATTTTTTGCTTAATTAATGCACTCATTTTCGAAACAATTATCGGTTTCATTATTATCGTTACAATTATCATCATCATTATCATTCTCATCGTCATCATTATTATCACTTTCATTATCATCATCACTCTCATAATCATCATCATCACTCTTATGATTGACATAATTATGATCATCATCAACCTCATAATTATTATCATAATTATAATTATTTTCTCCGCTATTAGTTTCATCGTCGTTGAAAGTAATATTAGAATAATTTTCGATGGCCTCGATTGGATAATCGCTTAAAATATAATCGTCAAAAGTATTTTGCATCTCGAAAAATAATAATGCTATCAACAGATGTTGCTATTTGTTTCATGCTATATCTCGATAAATATTAATGGTATATTAAAAATCAATCTGTTTTTTAATATTCCTACTTAGTAGTATACTGACCACTGTAACAATTTTTCGCAATTTGAAAAATACGGTGAAATTATAATTATGCATAAAATGTGTAAAAGTGCAACAATTTCTGCAATGCTATGGTTAACAATAATTTGATTACAAAAATATATCACCCACTGTTCACATTTCATTGAGAAATCAGAGTTTAAAGAAAAATGAAGGTTCTGCGACTAATATTTGCCGAGATATTCTTAATTTTTCCTACGAAATGAGTTTGAAGGGTCTGAGTCACGTTTTTTTCCGCGCGCCGCCGGCTGAAAGAACGTCCCCCCTCCCCTGCTCATTTTCTGACTCTCGGACTAGGTGCAACTTTAAACTATTGCAATATCAGCAATTTTAAAATAATTGAGTTGAAAACTGCTGCTTACAATAGTTTAACCATCTCCCTATGAGTTCCTACTTAAATAATCCCTTCTAGTGATCGTACAGATTTTTTTTTTCAAAATGTGCAACAAAATCTCAGTTATCACGTCTCGAACTTTCATTTGCGCACCCGCAGACCGCTGTACGACCTCTAGATTACTGAGAATAAACAATCAAAGAAACATAAAATTTTATTAACAAATGAATTGTACAAAAAGTTTTAAATATTTTCATTTGAAATTTTACACACTTGTTGTATGCAACAAGAGATTCCTTTCGGTGCAGTATAAAGTTAATACAATATATTTTTCTACTATTTACTAACAATTGAAAAAACAGCCATTTTAGCATATTTTTTGGTAATAACTAACGAAGAAATTATCCGATTTGGATGGACCTATTTTGTAGGTATTTTTAATGCGCAAAACTTCTGTTTTAAGCTTTTTACTGAAAAACAATAACTTTTCCTAGAACTCGAAAAACTGCATTTTCACATCTTAATTGTTATATAAAAAAATTTCCCAAAAGAGAACATGAGACATAAGATACTACAAAATTACTATTATCATTCTGAAGGCTTCTACGTAGTCAGAAGTGAACTAGCAGGAATTATTTTTCCAGATGCTAATTCCGCCGGCCTAGAAGCCTTCGGGCAAATGAATGATTGTGTACCATTCAGAATTGACCGTTTTGTAAATTTCTGAAGGCATGGCTGCGAGATGGCTAGTTTTTTTCTCACAAACAGGCTATCATTTGCTACGAAGTACCCACGCGATCATATCTCCTTTACTGTCAAAAGTTCTTGTAATGTATTTTATAGTCTGGAGTTTCTAATGCACAGAGTTGTCTCAACCTTATGGTTTGTCATATTACGATCTTGTATTATCACTGCACATACGGGGTGAGTCAACGATTAGATGAAGTAGGTTTGTGCCTTTTCGGTGAAATTAACAAAGAAACTATATTTATTGTTTGATACAGTTTATTTTTACGCAGATTTTAAAAATATTTAGGACTCTACAGGGTGATCCAAAAAACTAGGACAGCATAAAGTTGTATTTTTTTAAATAGAACACCCTATATACGAATCGTATTTTCGATTTAGATTATAATTTTAAATCTTTTTTATTAAGGGTTTACTATAACAAAACTTTATAGTTTCTGAGATAATTAAGTTTAAAGAAAAAAAGTCACATTTTCAAGCATCAATTCAATCCTAAATAACGTTTTCAATTTTGTGACAAATATATTCAAATTTGGAATTTAGCAAGGTCAAGGACAAGTTAACATAATTTTTACCTAATATTTGCAATAAAAGCTACAGGGTGTTGAACACATCGGCTCAAATTTGAACAAGTTTAAATGAATAAATATCTTTTTTTTTTAAATGGTACACCCTGTATATTTTCATGTTATTTAATAGATAAATAGAAACCCTAAAAGTTTTGTTCAATATATCCTATACCTATTTATAATAGTTTTTGAGATATTTCAGTTTTTCTTATTTTCCATACTTTTTTACAGAAATAGTCTTCATTATCATAGTAGCCATGTAAAATAATAAAAAGAAACTAAAGAGACAAACAGAATGTGGTTAAATATGATGAAATACATTATTCGTTATATTACAACGGCAATAGTTTAATTAAATATAATGTGAAAAAATTAACACAACAATAACGACAAGGCAAATACATATTTACTTTTATACTAAATTGAACCAAAAAAATTACCTATTAAATACTGAGATTAATTATTTCTTTTTAATAAGTGTTCGAATAAACGACCCTCTTGTGCAATGCACAAATTTAGTCTTTTTTGCAGATTTTCTCGGACCCTGGACAAAATTAGTGGCGTTATTGTTCTATAGGTATCCCTAATCCTGTTTCGCATATCTTCCACTGTTGTTGGTGGATTAACATACACCTTATTTTTAATATAACCCCATAGGAAGAAATCTAATGGGGTGATGTCGCAAGGCCTTGGTGGCCACTCAATGAAACCCCCACGTCCAATCCATTTTTGCGGATATCGTTGGTCCAAAAACGCACGAACTTCACGATGGTAATGCGGAGGCGCACCATCGTGCTGGAACCACATACTGTCGAGCTCATCCCTATCGAGACCTTGAAGCAGTTGGGGTAGTTCTTCTTGTAGAAAGTTCAGGTAACTGATGATTATGATGAATATCATACCAAACATTTAATGACCAGTGGTTTTGATGTTGCACCTCTCTAATCCAAAATGGGTTTTCTGTGGCATAATAATGCATGTTGCGTCTATTTACGGCACCATTACTTCTAAAAGTAGCTTCATCACTAAATATTACCTTGCATAATAAATTTGGATTTAATTGAATCTCCGCATTTATTGTACGACAAAAGTTTACACGACTTTCAAAATCCTGTCCATGCAATTCTTGGTGTAATTCCATGTGATATGGATGATACCTATATTTCTTTGTAGTACGATTAGCGGTGGATTGTGATGTTTCACATAATGCTGCTAACTGACGGCTACCACTATAAGGATTTTCCTGAACATTTAACAATACTTGTAGTTCTTTTTCTTCATTAGTTACTGGTTTGTTGACCACTTTACGTTTTGGATAATCAACAGTACCAGAAGAATCAAATCTTTGCATTAAGTTTTGAAAAGTATGGGTATTAGGCTGGCGTCGATCAGGATACTTCATTTTGTAAATTCTTTGAGCAAGAAGGCAATTTTTTTGAGCCTCTCCTATTGTATAAATCATATCTATTAACTCATTCTTTGGAAAATTCATTTTACAATATAAGATGAATGCAAAAAAAACCAAACTACACTACATAAAAACCAAAAGAAGCGATTGCGGTTATAAATTTGACACACAGAAAAATGTTCTTTTACATTGTTTTTGCCATGGCTACTATGATAATGAAGACTATTTCTGTAAAAAAGTATGGAAAATAAGAAAAACTGAAATATCTCAAAAACTATTATAAATAGGTATAGGATATATTGAACAAAACTTTTAGGGTTTCTATTTATCTATTAAATAACATGAAAATATACAGGGTGTACCGTTTAAAAAAAAAGATATTTATTCATTTAAACTTGTTCAAATTTGAGCCGATGTGTTCAACACCCTGTAGTTTTTATTGCAAATATTAGGTAAAAATTATGTTAACTTGTTCTTGGCCTTGCTAAATTCCAAATTTGAATATATTTGTCACAAAATTGAAAACGTTATTTAGGATTGAATTGATGCTTGAAAATGTGACTTTTTTTCTTTAAACTTAATTATCTCAGAAACTATAAAGTTTTGTTATAGTAAACCCTTAATAAAAAAGATTTAAAATTATAAGCTAAATCGAAAATACGATTCGTATATAGGGTGTTCTATTTAAAAAAATACAACTTTATGCTGTCCTAGTTTTTTGGCTCACCCTGTAGAGTCCTAAATATTTTTAAAATCTGCGTAAAAATAAACTGTATCAAACAATAAATATAGTTTCTTTGTTAATTTCACCGAAAAGGCACAAACCTACTTCATCCAATTGTTGACTCACCCTGTACAGCATCGATGTTTCCTTGCACAGAACTGATTTTAGATGATCTCCACGTGATGGCTGTGAGCGAACATTGGTCACTATTGAATTCACTAAATCAGCGATATACCGTAGTTTGTGAAGGTGCTTCATTGCTGTTACTAAGTTCAACGATGCAGTTTTGCTGATATGAATCACGTCGAACGTTGTGAAAAATATTCGCACAAATATGTTTACCGGATAATTCCAAATTACTGTAAACAACAAAAGATTTACAGTATATCAAAAAATTCTTATTACTTATACTGTACTGGAAAATGGGCACGGTTCTCACGAAAATGTAAGAAACCATTATCTGACAATTTTAGGCGCTTGTGACATATATCAAATCTTGAGAGAACTTATTCTATTGGTCCGTACCAAGAGAACGACAAAATGTTGAGAGAACGATACTGTAATTCCTATCATTACGCGATATTTTTATGTTAAAAAAAATCAAGAAAATTCATGATTGTTTTGAAAATATTGTAATTTTTATGAATTATTTTTATTCACAAATATACATGTATAAAATGGATATTGGGGAAGTAATTTTTTACCATTGTAGACCGGAGCATATCAAATTAATGGAAAAACAAACGGCAAATTATAATTGTCGATTTCTACCATGGATGCTTGCGTTCATTTGGAAATTTAAATGATTCGGAATTCATAAGGCTGTTTAGATAAGTATCTATTATATAAATATTTGTGAAACTTGGCAGAGTTTTCTTCATGTAATTTATTTTATAGACTCTGTAAAGATCTGCGAAGATATCTTGTTCTAAGAATAACTCAATTTCTAGAATCCCCAGTTCTTGAAAGGAGGCAAGATAATCTTTTCCAGAAGTAGAGGTAATATTTGGTAACTATATAGTTAGCATATGCAAGATCAATAAATCGTTAATGATTTTTTTTACTTAATTGGATTATACACATTTGTAATATATTACCTGCTTTAGTTAACGTAAAAAAATTGGAGATTGTTAAGCTAATATAAATTTTTCTTTTCACACTTGGGTATTAATATTAATTTAATTTTATAAAAATATTAATACTTGCAGGTTCTTAGACTTTTTGTGACTGGCAGCTACCAGGAAATTACTGGGTTGAATATATCTTCGAAAATTAATCAGCCAAGTGGCAGTTGGATAATTGAGAAAGAAAAATTCAGATGCTTTAAATAGAGAAGATGTCATTATAGAGTGGATAAAATTGCTACAAAATTTAAATGAATTATAAACTCTTCGAACTGGGTAATTTTGTGTTAAATCTTAAATTATATACAGCTAGCAGTAATGGATATTTCACAAACTTAAAATTGATATGTAATTTGTTTTTTTAAGACTTCAAACTAGTGTTTAATCGGAAATATGAAATATACTTTTGAAATATAACTAAATTTTTATGATGTTTTAGGTTTTATACAAAATATAATTTCTCAGGGATTGTAGTGTGCATCGACTCCACTCATGTTGCAATTACAAGATCAGTAATAGGCAACCCAGAATTTGTGATGAGACTATATATCATGGATATAGATGATAAATTTTTTGGTGGTATCCATGATTCCTATATGTGGAATGAATCTAACATTTCCAATATAATGGAAATGACCTGTAGAACAAACTCAGAATTTGTTCTTCGTATTTTAGAGATTCAGGTAAATTAATTGTACAATAAACTGATAATTTTTTATTAATTTAGAATATGTTTAAATATATATAGGAAAGTGAACCAAGTATTAATTTTTTCAGGATTTCTTTTAAGGCCATGGCTAATAACAAGATCTTTGGAAGATGTTCCACAACTGTTGAGTACGGAGTGCCGTTGAAAGATGTAATGATGTATTGCAGAATAGATTTATATGTTTTCTAAAAGATAGGGTACTCCATTACAAGTTGGGCCTCAAAAATAATAATTTTTTAAAAATAAGAAATGCTCATCAAGAGATAAACCCAGATCTACAAGACCAAAGACAAATCCAATAAGACATTATCAATAAACTACCTTAGGGAAAATGAATAATTTTAATACTAGCTGAATATTATGTATATATTTCAAGTATGAGGACACATATTTGCAAAATGTATTTTATTGATTAAATAATTTTTACAGATTTTATTTTGTTTTCTTATTGTCCTGATATTTATAGGGAATAACATTTTTACAAAAATAAAGGAAACTTTTCTTTTTCCAATCCAGTCGAAAATAAACTAAATTAGTATTTAAGAAAATTGAAATGTTAATTTTATTTCACATGATACCCTTTTTTACATTTTTTACACGCATAACGACCATTTTTCCTGTAAAATATCTAGATCCGTGTTTATTATACATATTTATTTTTTTTCTATAAAATTTCATTTCTAATTCTTTTTTCACATAAAGGATATTAAATAGGTTAAAAATGTTAATTATTATATTTACTATCCGATGTAAATTTAAATATTTGCTTGCTAATTGGGGTTATGTTCATATTAATATTCTTTTGTTTAGGGTAAAATTCACAGTTTATATGATTACACATAGTATAAACGTTTGAAAACATAGCTTAGTAGATTTTGTTTCCTATCTCCAATCATATCGTACGAGAATACGGCAATACACGACCGGGAGAATAACCATAGGATGGAATTGTCCCCAGTACCGAAAACACATAGAATCGAACTATTTTTGTGCTTAAAGCCAATTAGAGATTTTGTTTGTTTGCAGTTTGTTCATTTTGGCAAAAACGGATCTGACTTGTTCATTACCTGGTAAAACTTCTTCTTTGTGTTGAATGTTTTCATTTATTAGATTACCTAGATATTTGTAATCATGAACTTGTTCAATGGGCCTGCTAACAACAATTAGGTGCCTTAAATTATTATTACTTTTGGACACCACCAATAGTTTTTTTTTAAAGATGTTTATGTTGAGACCGTACTCTGACTTACCATTGTTACCCTATCTACTATCCTTTGAAGATCCTCTAGAGTGTCTCAGTTGTTTTGTAAACCACTGCAACTTCATATTGTGAAATGTTCAAAATTAATGAAATTTCTACTAAGTAGGGTGCTCGCTTTTACTTGGTGGAAATCCATATTCTACCATGAATAAAAGACGAATATTTGTCAGATTTCCACTATATATAACTAAAAAACTTTACGTGTTTTAAATAAATTTAAATTTATTTAAAATAGAACTTCTGATGAAGCTACAGTGTTAGCGAAACACGTCAAGTTTTTTAGTTAAATATAGTGTAAATCTGGCAAATATCCGTCTTTTATTCATCGTTGAAATTTGTACTGTCATTTGAATTTGTATACAAGAAATCTTACCATTCACTCGTCGAAACAAATATTCTTATATATAGTATATTAGTTCCATTTAATGGCTTTGGCCCTACAAAGCGTTCCCTTAAGAGTTATAAAAATTTTCTGTTTATTGTGGCAGTAAATTACACAATTTAACGCTCCGCCGAATAAAACAACATCATATCCTAAATTTTGAAAGAGGATTTAAAAAATTCTCACATCAGGAGCGTTTCATTTTAAAGACGTTAGTATCGTGCACCTGAACATTTATATCAGATATATTGAAATTTGTTTAATTTTTAATATATTTTATTTTTGTATTGCCATTTTTTAAATCATTTTTAATGACCTTGTATTTTGTTTCTTTATTATCTTCGTATTTAGATTCTAAACTGTATAAATTAACTGATATGTTGTTAATTTCCTCAAATTTTGTAATGTCACCTAATATTACTTAGAGAAATGAGGATAGGATGACATGTGTCACGGCGCTACTGCTGTCAGAAACAATGCTGTTCTTACAGCCCACGCAAAGCACATTCGTCCTGATTTATCACATTAACGACAGCTCCTTTACTTTCAATGGAGTACGGCAACTTCACTTACGATGAGCCACTCATAGGCGTATACCACTGATGTTAATTTTGAAGTATAAAATTCGCCCAAGAGCCCTTTCTGTAACAAGACAAACTATAAATATGTCGGTTTTTGATTTTTACATTCTCGAACTTTTCTTCTGAAACTCTCTCACCTAAGTTTTTATTAATTCGGTGAAAGAATGGTAAACATCATCCAAATCACTAGTTACAGTACCTATTTGTTTGGTTGTGTTAAATGTTTTCATTCTAAATATTTCTTGTAATGGAAACATATATATATATATATATATATATATATATATATATATATATATATATATATATATATATATAATTTTTCTTAATTTTGTATTTTCTTGAGTTTAGGTTCTATAATTAATAAAACACAAAACGATTGACGTTTCGCCCTTTAAGGCATTTTCAAAATTTTTTCCTAAAGAAACAGAACAGCAAAATGTCAAGGAAAAAATTTTGAAAATGCCTTAAATAAAGGGCGAAACGTCAATCGTTTTGTGTTTTATTAATTATAGAACCTAAACTCAAGAAAATACAAAATTAAGAAAAATGATATAATCTATGGTTCAAGAATCAAGAAAATATATATATATATATATATATATATATATATATATATATATATATATATATATATATATATGTATATATATATATATATACCAGTTTCTGTCATGTTAATTTTTAAAGCATGATACACTCGTAATAAATTAATAATCAGTTCCACTACCGTTCAATTAATGTCTGCAAAAAGCAATAAAAAATCGTAATGCTCCATATCATTTCTATTGCGATATATTGCAATTATATTTTTAAACATAAATACAACGAGTTGCATATCATGACATACTAGCAAACATGAAATATTTTTGTTTGTTGTACTCGTTAATTTGCCAACATATGACTTGCTGGAACATCCATATTACATCTAGCTTAACTAATTACTAGAGGCACCGAGACAAAATCTTCAATTTGGAGCAGCCTTCTTCTTGGTAGATCATGAAATTTTGACGCATACGATTCTTTTTTTATATTCATATTATTGTTGTTGGGACCACAATTTTCCCACACATATACCATGATTTGTCAAATAATAATTCGAGTACTACCAATGTACGTCAGGGACAACTGATTAATGAAACTCCTCCTATACCATATACAAAAATATTCAAGGTCGCCCTAAACTCTGTTAGACAATGCCAAGGTCATATGTTTAAGGTAACCATTAGCAAAATTAAGGTGACTTTGAGCTAGGTCGAGGATAAGGTTATACCACAACATTCATCATATAACCTCTCTTAGAGTCAAGGACACATCAGTGCAACGTTGAACAGTAAGATGAAGTTCAACGTTATGTAGGCGTGACCAAGGTGAAAATCAAGGAATGGAGGGATTGGTGATTCGGGTAATATACACTACTTTTGGCCGTTGACTGCACACAAAACTATGCTGTATTGAATAATACCGAAGATTATTATAGCTAATGCGTTAGCTAAAATAATCTTTGATGATACTTATTGGAAATGAAGGTTTCATAGATTTATATGAAGACTAATTATTTTAGTTTAGAAAACCATTAGAAGTTAATTGTTATAAGTTTAGGTATCAATCGGCAAAAACTTAATATATTTGCTAAAAATATAAATAAAAAGTTTTTCAAGTAAAAAATCTGCTGACTTTTCTGACATAATAATTGTTTTTGCCGATAAAGTATTTTATTTTAATAATATTTCCTAAATACTTTTTTTAAGTAACTAATTAAAGTAGTAAACCTTAATAAATTATATTACTTGGGCAATTTCAATTTTGTAGTTTATCTGTAAGGACGAAACTTTCCTCAACCTATGTTCTTATTTGTTCCACAATAGATGGTACTTAGACTTTGATCTTTTACTTACATGTATCTAGTATATGCAGTAAATATATGAATTCTCGTGAAAATAGTCTCATAGTGCCGAATTCATTTTGAATAGAAATTTACAACTAAATGGTTTAAGAATAATTATAAATGAAAATGACTTAAAATTAGTTCCATGAAAACATGTTGCTGCCTATTTGAACACCATACTTGTTTGAGCCTGCTTACTTGGTACACCCAGTACTTGAGGCTCTAAATTACTCCGAGTCAAGCACGATTCAGGGGAGGGCGGTAGGGGCGGTTGCTAGCTTCCACTCTCGTTGCTAGCTTGATTTCGTTTGCCATATTGTGAGATCGCATCAAGAGCTTAAAATTCAGAAAAATAGACGTCCCCCCGTCGACAGCTTGCTTTAGCTTGCTATACTGTGCGATCGCCGCTCCCCTTCCACCGAGTTTGGAATTCACAAAAAAAAAGCGCCCGATTCGAATGTGCCTGGTACCCTTCTCCACCGGTTGACAAAACGCCATACTGTTCTCTTGTGATATCGCCGGTTATCCCAAAGAGAGATACTTTATCCGCCCTTGTTCCAAGCTGTGCATTGATAGTGAGTTGCTAGATAGTCGTAAAGTCTATCAAACATATTTTTAATGAAATTATCATAAAAGAGGCTTCAAAAATTACTTATGTTGCCATTGCAAAATATATGAAAAATTCTGCATCTTTCGGACAGAAGTGCGTGAAAAGGCATGATCGGGAACAATTTGTTGACGATCTTCGCAATCAGGGTTTAGCACGCGTGACTACAAAAATCAAGATAAGATAATTATTCAAGTGTTAAAATTACATTTTAATCTACAACAAGAGCAAAGTACTTTAGGTCGAAAGGGAATACGTGTTGAGGCAAAAACCTTTACTGTCTGAAAAACACATTCAAAAACGTTTAGCCTGGTTACAAGAGAACATTTTAGGCCAGAAGATTTGCTAAGAAAGTTTAGTCTATCGCTCAACACAATATTGCTCAGAGAATAATGAAACACCCTATAAAAGTTCATGTCTGGGGATGCATCTATCTCCATGGATTATATCTTTTTACTGAAAAGATGAATAGAGCTTGAATAAAATGAATCTATCAAAGTGTTGAATGAAGTATTTTGAAAGTTTGGACCTGATAATGACTCATGGATACTACAAGAAGAGAATGATCCGAAACACCGCAGTTACCCTTGTCAGGACTGAAAACGAAAAAAGGGGAATACGACCATGGAGTGGCCTCGTCCTTCGCCTGATTCAAATTCCATTAAAAAAGTATGGGGTTTAATGAATGTTCCACTTCTTAAAAAACGTGTAGATATTCTACAGCAACTAAGGGTAAAACGCATAACATGGAAAAATCTTTCATACGGAGAAGTTGGTTAGAAATATGTCTCGGTGATGTGAGTAAATTATAAACAACATTGGCGCTTGAACTATATATTGAGGTGATTGTGCCTTAGACCGAAAACTAGTGTCGCTAATAACGTAAAACATTTTACTTTAACTTTTTAGGTAGTTATATTTTGTCAACTTGTTTTTGTGGAACTAAATGTAAATAAATAGGCTGAAATATGGTACAGTGTTAATTTACTTAATATAATTCATTACAAAAACCGGTTCATTATTTTCTTTTCAAATCTTTAAATAAAATATTTAGAGTTTAATCATGGAGGAGTTAATAAAATTCGTGGAATTTTATTTTGAATACCTTGGTTCAATTATTGCAACTCAGAGGACATATTGATATACATTTTAATACAAGAAATGCTCCAGCTAAGATGAATACATGAGCAACCTAATTAGGAGTTTTCAACAACAGGGTTCTGTGGCTGACTTGCCACGTATCGGTAGATCATGTTCTGTATTCACGGCACAGAATTTATGACCTGTGGAAAGCGAAAGGCAAGATATAAGAACATCAGCTTTCTAACGAATTAAAGTTGGTTCTTTTCAAATAAAACTTATATAGAACTTATATCCCGAAGATTACTATTTGTTTTCAACCCATTTCCACCTCAATGGTTTCACAAACCGTAGGATTTCGCGATTACAAATTCCGAGAGTCGTTCATGAAAGACAATCACATTCCATAAAATATATCGTATGGTGTTGAGTGACAGTTCAGATCATCCTCGGATCTGAAGACGAAACTTATTTGACCATAAATAGTAGACTGTAAAGTCATGTGGCAAAAATTTGTTAATCGAACCTTGCCAAACAGACCAGAGATTTACAGTAAGATGAAGCCACTTGTCATATGATCCTGCTAACAATGCAGCTACTAATAGATTGTTTAGTAAACGAATAGTTTCAACACGATCTTGAATTCCACATCCCCATGTTCGCTTGACTTGACACTCGCTAAATTTATTCTGTGTGGTATTTAAAGCAGAGAGTTTGTGTGAATAAATTTACAATCTGTGAGCAGTTAATAACAATGTTCGAGCAGAAATCAGACTCTTACAGCAATACATTTTATTTTTTGTCATGGAATTTACGTTATAAAAGAGCCGAAAGCGTAGGCAGAAAACGGAAAGCATTTGCGAGTTTGCAGATATTCTTTCGTCAATAATGTAGAACCAACCCTATCTAGCGAACCAGACGAGATTTAAAATATAATGTTTATAAAAAAAGTTGTTAGCTTTATAAATCACCTAGGAACTCATGGTTCAGTTTTTTCAATTTATTTACATTGCGATGATGTTGGTAATTTAGGTTTTATAATGCATTAATTATAAATCTTTTCAAAATTTGAAGGACTTTAATTTTTTGCAATTTCTAAAGTTAACCGGTCCTAGGAGTCCCCATATTTGACTTTATGAAATGTGTATTTATGTCCTAAATAAAAATTAATATAAAAATTAGCCTTTTTAAAATCCCTAATGTTTTGTTAAGAGCATTTGGACCATATAAAACCATAACTCGAATGCTATTAGACGAAGTATGTCTTTTTTTCTAGTGCATATTATTGACATCTCAACTTGTGGCATTTTTTGAATTAAAGTCTGCTGAAATTAAAAAAAAAAACGTATATGAAGTAATACTTCTGATTCAAACTTTTTTCATGCAGTGTATATACGAACAAATTTATTGCCATTACTTTTATATAAGAAAAACAAGATGCAGATGGGCTTTAAAGAAAGTTTCCTTAATTTATGACCCTTATGAGGGTCATAATACTCTAAAAAGGGACGCGGCCGTATAGAAAAACAAAATTCCTTTATAGCACGATAACGCAAGATACAGCAATTGGTTTAGAAGCAGATGACAGATTGATGGGCCTAAATTTTTTATTAGGGTAAACCACGAAAAAGATATTATGGGTTCGGGCGCTAACCACATAAAATATAAAATAAATATAATATAATAAAGAGGAAAAATGGTCCAATATATTTACTTTATGGCCAATATAAAACTTTATTTATATTGAAAATTTTAACTACCTCGTTACACGCTAATTAAACGATGCTGAAACTGCTAAGATTTTATAGGATGTTGGTGGTTCGCTGCAACCACGACAATGGAAAAAAAGCCATCAAGAATAACATTACTTTAAACAAAACCAAACTAGTTTTTATTACTCCTCGAATATAATTTTAGTATAATTCGATTTTAACGTTTTAAAATCAGTCTATTTTATAATTAAGAACAAGAAAAACTGAAAGTTAACAGATAGATAGTTCATTACGAATGTCCATATTAAGGTTTAACTATTTTGATCTAAATATTTATTATTATCAAATATAAATAAATTTTAATTTCTCATACATATATGAAATTATACATTTGGTCACGTTGTTATAGCCAATTTAACTATCTTTTATAAAGTTATTTCACTGTTCAACGAAAAGGTTTCTGTTTTTAAGGAGTTTGATGGCTGTCCACATATTGAAGTAGTCATTGTTTTAAAGCAGAAGAGGGACAATTAATTATCTTTCTTTAATTTTTATTTCGGTACCTCTGATAATACAATTAGGTTTCCTAGCAGGTCCTCAATATTTTATTTTTAGTTGACAGAGTGGAACGTTTCCCATATGGCCGATACTTTTGCCTATATTTATTTCCAAGCTCTTCCCAAGTATTTTGCTCAATTTGAACAATATATCTGAGCATTGTTTATACCACTGAATCCTAAAGTAGTTCATATGGACCACCAGGTGTCGACTGCGACCTGCAAGAGTTCTACTTAACACAGACAAAAAATTTATATTATTTTTGGACGATTTTTCTGAAGGAAATAAAATCACATCGTGCTAAAGAATTGTTAAATTGAATAAAAAATAGGTATTACTTTTTTAAATTGTTTCAGGGGTATCTCAGAATTTCTTCAAAAAAATTGGCACTCTGTAATGAAAAATTTGACCATCATGTCACAATTCAACATTCTATTACGTATTAGTTGCTATATTAATACTGTATTTTGTTAAATTACGGTGTGAAGATCAAGTTTTAAAGTTAATATATTTCAAAAAATATGACTATCTATCTAAAACGAATCCCTATTTTAATTATTTCAAAAAGGCACAATTACCTCTCTATGAGGAAACTAAAGTAATATATTAGTTGCTGTGTTATAAATAATAATAAATACCAATATACCGTTATAATAACGTAACAAAATTGAAACTCAAATATGTACAAGCCCACAAGCTGCTATAGAACCAGTGGCGAAACTAAAATGGCTGTGGATAGGCCACTTTGAAAGCCAACAGGGGAGATAGACATATAAAATCACAACCTGGGTTCCAAGAAAGAGGCAGAGACAATATGAAAAACACGGAAAACTGGAAAATAAACGATTAACACCAATGACAGGAAAGAACTGAAAACAAGTTGCCAAAGACATTATTGGACCCTAGGAGTGGACAAGTACTGGCGGATAAAGATGAAGAAAAATAAATAAGATATGTCTGTCATTTCACTGCGCAACATTGCAGTTACACTGGGCTCATAAAGTGTATGAACAAAATCCCAAATTAAGAAAATTTAGCATAACTTTAAAGTTTGATTTTTTCCTTGACAAATGAATAAAATAATCTAATTGCGTTCGCGGAGTTGTTTATTTCTGTGTTTCTCTTGACACGTTGATATGAAAAATTTTGTAGAATTATCTTTATGGTACATAGACTCGATTGGAGAGAAATCTTTGATAAGATTTTTTAGTCATCTTGATTTTTTATGTATGTTTAAGCATGCTTTTAACAAATTTACCGATTTTGAAAATTGCATTCTTGGTAGTTATACTGATTTCTTTCGTATAGCTTAACGCATATTACAATTGTGATTAGAAAAAGGTGTATTAAAATTTATATTATGCTTAACTTTAATTAAGATAAGCACTTGGGAATTTTCTAGGTCATCAAACTTAAATTTCCAATTTTATTTGAAAACTCAATTGAAACGAATCGAATAGGGCAGAGAAATTTTTTTATTCTGGTTATGGCCAAATTTAATATAAATTATTGAGTTTTATGGTAGCAGATTAGAAATATATTAATATAAAGTTTTAAATGATCAATATTTTAGATTATATGTAAACTAAGTGCAATTTCAACTCATTATTTTTAGGTTTTCATTTTTGAAGATTCATCTCATTATTAAAGCTTTTAATCGCGATTGCCGTGGGGTTTATTTCACATTACTGAATTCACAGGTTTGATTCGTGATCTATCATGGGTGTTTGTGTATATTAATGTGCATAAAATTTACAATCCTTTAAAGGGTTTAATAGTTCTTCATTAAAACTCATTGATTGTAAGACTAAAAATAATCCAAATGTCACATTTAATGTAATGTACGTGCATCGTAAAATGTAAACAACTTTTCAATTCAAATTGTTGAATTATTGAAATCTTATTGTTTCTTTAGTGTAAAATTATATTTTATAGATTGATTTCCTTTAGGTATTGAGGTCATATTGAAAATATGTTGCATATTATGGCGGATATTAGGACATACGTTGTGCACTTAAAGGATGAAATATATATTAAAAATTTTAAAAGCTAGGATCAATACTGTTAAATGAAAATTTTAATATTTTTAACGTCAATAACTATTTGACTTCTTTCTGGGCGGTACATTATCTGTTATGAATATGTTTAAAATATTCAGAATGATGGATAAAATAGGGTAGGGAAGACAAAAGTTGTGAACATGTTTGTTTATTTTAAAAATAGATACATTTGAAAATTAGTTCTAATTGTGATGATGTAGTGATTGATCGGTCGAAGTTTTTTTGACCCTATAGTTATCAATCTATAATAATCTGCAAAATGGCGATGATGGTCTCCGTTTGGGGTTTTGTTTGATAATGGGTGAAAAAACTACCACTTATAGTCAAAAACCGAAAAAATGTAATGTTCGTTGCGGCGTAATCTATCATAGAATAATTTAATCTTATTTTTGATAGGCAATTTAAATTAAATTTCGTTTACGGAAATTTTGACCAATTTTGTTATAATCTAAACCTTATTTTTCAACAAGATAGTTCCTTTGCCCATTCTATATTAGGAGTGATAAACTGCTTAAACATTCATTAGTAGGATAGGACGGTTGACTGTTTTGGACCAATGGCTTGCACTGCTCGGACGCCGGATCTAACCCCATTAGGCAATTTTCTATTGGACTACTTAAAGCAAAATATTCCCAAGAATAATTTTAATGATATTGACCTGCTAAAAGAAACAACTGTGGAACCTGTTGCAACCATAAATGCAGCTAAGATTGCATTTGTGATGAAGAATTTGGAAGAAGGTTAGAAAAATATGTACACGTAGAATAATTATCTTTTTATTGCAAACTTAATGTTAAGGTTTCACAACACTGCTTAAAAACTATAATAAAGGTAAAATTAATTTTTGTATTTTTTGAACAATTTACTTAAATTTGTAAAAAATTTCAAATAACAGTAATTTATTTAAGATTAATTCTACATTTTTGAATATTTTGAACACCATGTATACGTTATCATGACTTTGATCATTGTTTTTATTTTATACCTAAGTGATTAAAAAGTAATATATATCTTAATATTTGAAGTAATCGTAGTAAAATTTTGATGTTATTATAAAGATTTAGAAATACAGGGTATTACATCCATTACTTTTGACTTTAAAGAAAAATGTTTTTTCTCTGTTGCAAAATGTCCTTCCTGAATATTGTTTTTCTAATTTTGTAAAAAAAATTGGTTTTGACAAAGCAAGAAAGCAGAAAGAAACGTTGTTTGGGGACGAAGGCGGTGCTAAATGTATGGTGTAAGCGAGGAGTCCTAAAGTGCCTTAGGGAAAGTATGTGCGTGGCTGCGTACTCTACGGAGGAAGGGGGTGCGGTTTTCATTCCACAAATTGTTCTGTTGTGCAGCGAAAGTGAATGGATATACCTGAGGCCGGTGGCTAATTTTGCATTCGGAATTTTAAGCAAAAGAATCGGTCTGAAATATGGAAATATCAGTCACACATGTGACAAATAATTTTTTTGTTAAAGTCGGTCACACAAATGACCTATTATCCTGGTTGAATGATGGAAGTATCCAGGCCCTTTTAGATGAGGCATTCTTCAGGGCTTATAATTTTAGAAAAAGGTCTCCCACACCCGGTTAATCTTCCAGACGGATTCCCAGTTGTAAACGTGGGACGGAAGAATGAGAAGCTGGCTAAATTGCCTTAGTTACAGCGGCCATACAAACCAGTAGTTAAGGAAAAGCCTATATTTTTTTTGACGGTATTTTAAAAAATTAGTTATAGGGATTAATTTTATTATAAAGTTTGCTAATATTTATGTTAATTTCATATTAATGGAAAAAAGAAATGTAGACTTTTCTAAAGAAAATAAAATTTTTGGAATATTTTACAAAAAGAGCTCAATGAAAGTTAAATTGTAAATGATACAAGAAATCTTATAGTTAAAAGAAATAAACTTGAAAAGAAAACCCAAAGAAAATTTTTCAAAAATAAAACTGAAACAAACAAACAGGATGAAATCAGTAATAACGAAAATCGATGAATCCCTTAAACATATACTTGTACAGGATTTCACAATAAACTATGATTGCGACATTACGAATCATTGCTTAAAACTCAAGACACAGTTTTGGCACAAACATGTGCCTAGGATCAGGATCAATAAAATGATTGCGCTAGTTATTCAGCAAACAATCTTAGGACAAATAAATTTTTACAAGACACATTCCATTAAAAAGATTTTTTAATTGCCTTTTGAAAAATATCCATTTTTTGGATTTTATTATGTACTGTTAACTATTAAATAAATAATTTTTTTATATAAAAATTGCTGTCAGTATTACAGTTTAGCACATTTTGTAAAGTAAAGATGTAATATATAATATTGTAAGTTTTCTGAAGTCATCATTAAAGAAAAGAGAAATATAAATGTAAAGAAGTACAAAAGTCTCAATTCAACTCTAATAGAAAAGAAATTAGACTTCATACGATGTTAAAAAGAAAAATTCTTAGCAGAACATATATTAAAAATATAGAGTTTAAGGAAAAAATTACAGAATGTATAATACTACTGTATTACAACAATTTATTTTGTTTAAGATTTTTCCAGCAATTTTGCCAAATACGTCTATAATCAAACTTAATACTAAAATTTGTGTGTTGATTAACAAACTGCACAAAAAGATTCGTAATTTTCTGATCAGATATTTCCTTGGCGAATAATGTACTAAAATTCTTTATACATACAAATACTGCGTTAAAGTTGCCTAGTATGTTTTCAGCATTCATGTAAGTTTGGTTGTTGTATTTCAGAATTTAGATTAATTAGTGAAGGTGTTACCGTGTCCAAAATTTGCAATTATGAACTTTCATTGGTAAATGTTATGCTTTTTAAGTTATATATGGGCATCATGGGCCGAACCTTGAAATCTTTAAACAACATTTTGAAATTTTAAGTCGTCGTCAGATACTGACTGGACATTAAAAGAAAATAATTGCCTTCGATCTATAACAAATTCCACTTTGGTTCTCTCTCCATACGAGTTTCGATCACCTAATAGGCTCATCAGTAACGAACCGAGAGCAAAATTCATAGAAAACAATTCTCTATTTAAAATCTCTATTTCGTAAAATGTCGGTAGAATATTACCCGCAGAAGGTCTTAAGGAGGAAAAATTATTTATTTTTAATAATTTCCTACCATTCAGATATTCGTTTGTACTGTTGTTGATAAGCTATCTGTCCGCTTTCTTAATGTTCTTAAGGAGAAAAAACTACTTTTCTAAATACATAGACTGTGAAATATATATATATATATATATATATATATATATATATATATATATATATATATATATATATGTATATATATATATATATATATATATATATATATATATATATATATATCATTTCACTGTGTACGTATTTGGAAAAGTAGTTTTTTCTCCTTAAGATCATTAAGAAAGCGGACAGATAGCTTATATATATATATATATATATATATATATATATATATATATATATATATATATAACTTCTCTCCATCATATCCTTTCTGTGTTAGAGGTTGCACAGTTAGAATAAATTGTAATAAAACACAATCATCCTATTCCACCACCATCAAGATGGTGGCCTACCTGAACCACCATACCGAGAAGAAAGTCAAAGCTTACCATCCCGGCCACAGTGATACGGTAGAGGTACCTGTTTCGTCTCTCACTAGACTCATTAGAGTACCGACATGCACCTGGCTGTGCAAAGGACAGATCGGAAGGAAGTATCCAACACTGAACGCGGCTTCGCCGACCTCTCGTCGGATGGCTTATATATGTTTATACGGCTTTCACGGATTCCTCCGTGTGAGATGCATTAGCAGTGGTTATATCCACATTATGCTGTGGTAGTGCTGAAATCACATTCAGCAAACGTACAACTATATGCAACTCCGTATGTAAGTGAAGTAAAATGAGAAACAGTAAATGCAAACTTCTCTCCATCATATCCTTTCTGTGTTAGAGGTTGCACAGTAAGAATAAATTGTAATAAAACACAATTCAAAGAAAGTCAAAGCTTACCCTCCCCGCCACAGTGATACGGCAGAGATACATGTTTCGTCTCTCACAAGACTCATCAGGGTACCGACATGCACAACAGCATAATGTGGATATAACCACTGCTAATGCATCTCACTCGGAGGAATCCGTGAAAGCCGTATAAACATATATAAGCCATCCGACGAGAGGTCGGCGAAGCCGCGTTCAGTATTGCATACTTCTTTCCGATCTGTCCTTTGCGTAGCCAGGTGCATGTCGGTAACCTGATGAGTCTAGTGAGAGACGAAACATGTACCTCTGCCGTATCACTGTGGCGGGGAGGGTAAGCTTTGACTTTCTTCTCGGTATGGTGGTTCAGGTAGGCCACCATCTTGGTGGTGGAATAGGATGAATTGTGTTTTATTACAATTTATTCTAACTCTGCAACCTCTAACACAGAATGGATATGATGGAGAGAAGTTTGCATTTACTGTTTCACATTCTACTTCACTTACATATGGAGTTGCATATAGTTGTAAGTTTGCTGAATGTGATTTTAGTACTACAACAGCATGATGTGGATATAACCACTGCTAATGCATCCGTGAAAGCCGTATAAACATATGTATATATATATATATATATATATATATATATATATATATATATATATATATATATATATATATGGGCATTTATGCTACAACTACACGATTCACTCTTATCACTGTACGAAAAACAGTTGATTTTCCTACTCCAATAGCATCACCTCCTATACGTAAAAACGAACCACTGGCATAGAAATTAAGAGTTGGAATAAGTTGTTGACTTGGTGTGAGACAATTATTACCGAAATAATTTACTCATCATCTTTTATACTTAACTAATTTCTTATTCTTACCTATGCTTTGGATGCGCAATCATATTTTCTATTTCTTTCAGTTTAAATCTGCAAAAAAATCAGATTCATCATATTCTATAAAATAATTAACTCTCGGTCTAAATATTCTTGATCTTCTAGCTTCCCTATCACTAATACAATCATTGACATTGTAATTATTCATCTTTTTTGTTCCGGGTTATTCAACAAAAATACAAATAATTTTTCTCATTCTATTTGAACTATAAAATAACAAACGCTAGTAGAGTAAATGATGTTATATTCTTTTGGTTAAATAAGTAACCACAGGATTGGTGAAATTTAAACCATGATTAGAAACAATCTTTTATAGATAACCAATGCCTTTGTCGTTACCTATTGGTAACCAAACATTATGAAACTGGGCCTTACATATTTTTAAAATAATATTTTCTCTTTCGGTATCACGAAACTTTAAATGTTTTCTATGTCAAACAACGAAGCAATAACCACACTTACAGCTGTCACTCTTTATTAAGTTAAATAAGATCCAAAAGTATCCCAAAAGGAAAGGCTTCTAATTTATGACCCTTGAGGGGGCTTTAATTTCCTAAAATACGATACCGTATAGAAGAGCAAAAAATATATTTATGGGACGACAAGACGTAATATACAGCAATTGGTTTAGAAAGACAAGACAGATTGATGAGTTTAAATTTTTTTATTAGGGTAAATCACGAGAACGGTTTTGTGGGATCAGATGTTTACTATATAAAAGTTTTTAAATTAGTGAGTATGGTGTTAGATATTTGTAAAATGGCTGAACGCTAAACTAATAAAATAAGGTATTTTATTTAAATTTTTGGGTAGAAGAAAAACATTTATAAAAATATCCACATAAAAACATTTTTCCGTAAGTTGAACTGCTTTTTTTTTAATGTAAGCTATTTAGCATGAAAAAAATTTAGTTTTTTAATGCCAGGATAAAACCTTAACACAAAATTTAAATAAATTAAATTATAAATCATCCTTTTTAGAAAATCATTGACTTGGTTTGCTATAACTTTCTGTTTGACTTTGTACGAAATGGCTTTAAAAAAAGAAGTCTTCAATTTAACCTTACATATTTTTTTAGTGTACTCGTATATACGTACACAAATGAGCAAGATCCACCCTTACAGTGACTGGGTAGTGACTATCGGCCTTCTAGTCCTTACAGCCACTTTTTTATGTTTAAGAAGTCGCTGAACACGAATATAAAGGTTTTTTTCCCCTGAAAATGGAGGAGCATTGAAAAATCAGAAGAGAGAGAAAGTTCAGACAAATACATATTTTTATTTTTGAAATTTGAGCAACATATTCTTTATAGTATAACTTTCGCCGTCAGATTGCACGCGTTTATACATATCTTCATCCGACACAGCGAAAGATATTGGAACAACACGAACTCTAATATTGTGCGAGAAGTTCCTCAACAGAACAAGTTTATAGTTATTTAACAAGATGGTGATTCTAATCATTATCTAAATTATCTAATCATTATCTATTAAGAGTAAGTGAGAAGAAACCAACTCCGCCTGGGTCATCCGATGAGTGGATTGAGTAGCTCTTCGGGTGGCACTGCCGGTCCCAAGCCCGGATAAAGGAGGAGGGTTACTAGGCGAGGTTAGCTACCTACCTAGTGTAAAAAGAACCAACTGGCTCACAGAACTGAAGTTACAGCCTCGGAAACCGGACGGAACTATCAGATGACGACACACGCTAGGACATTGGAAAATCGAATTGGAAAACGAATTGGCAAAAGAAAACTTAAACACCACACTACACGGATCGCGTGCTGCAACATAACGTCGTGGAACGGACGAGATCAAGAGATCATAATAGAAATGAAGAAGCATAACATTGACATTTGCGGGCTCTCTGAGACAAAGAAAAAAGGGCAGGGAACATCAAAATACGGAGAATTCATACTAATATACAGTGGAAAAGCAAAATCAGAAAGAGCGCACTCAGGTGTTGGAATTTTGCTGCACGATAAATATACACAGAGCATCGAAGACATCGAATACATCAACGACAGAATATTAAAAATCTCCCTAAAAATGAACAATACCACAACACACTTGATAAGCACATATGCACCAGACATATCTAAGCCCACAGCAGAAACTGAAAACTTCTACCAGCAACTACAAAACGTCATGGATAACATAAATACTAAACACGAAATTATCATACTCGGAGATCTTAATGCACGGATCGGGAACGATGTCATACCAGGTATAAAGCAAAAGTATAATGAAGCCATAATTAATGAAAACGGCGAAACACTAATAGATTTCTGCGCTAGAAATGAAATGAGGATCAACAACACATACTTCCCACACAAAGACCAGCACAAATACACTTTCAATAACAATCGAGGCCAGCGATCGATGCTAGACTTCATACTCACAAATCGAGTGATAACACCCACACAAGTACTCGACGTCAGAGCCCTAACATCCGCTAACCTGGGGACTGATCACAACCTTGTTCTATGCAAGATACTACTAAAACGTCCACAACAAAAGAGAAAACCACCACAGTTCATCGAAAAGTACAATTTGGAGTCCCTAACAACGGAGAGCATAAAACTCCTCTACGAGAACAGGATTACTAACAAATTAAAAGAGAAAGATTTAAAACCAGAATGGGGAGTAGAAGAGAGCTGGCAAAATATTGCGAAATGCATCAACGAAGCAGCGGAGGAAGCGATTGGAAAGCGTAAAATTAATGTAAACGCGACAAACCACACCAAACCGTGGTTTTGTCAAGAGGTAAAAGAACTCTCTGAATCAAAACGGAAATGTTACCTAATATACAAAAGCGCACCGTCGGAAGAAACTCGCGCAGAATATGTCCAAGTAAGAAACAGAGTAAACGCACGAATAAGATCAATCAAAAGAGAACATTGGGCTAATTTTACCAGCGACATGGACCACGACTTGTATGGCGCTCAAAGGAAAATATGGAAAATGCTTCGGAACAGAAAAAAACAAGTTAACGAGTTCGTGCAGACCAAAGGAGTACCAATAGGGACATGGCAACAGTATTATAAAGAGCTTTACGATGCTGAAGAAATGCCGAATATAAATGAATACGAAACAGATATAATTGGAACTGTCACCGACGAAGAGGTAGAAGCAAAACTCAAGAAATTGAAAAACAGAAAATCACCCGGGCCGGACGGCATCCCCAACGAGCTTTTAAAATATGGAGGCCCCGAACTGGCAAGGAAACTATCGCAACTATTTAACAAAATCTTAGGCGAAACGGAAACACCAGACGAATGGCATAATAGCATCACCATACCTATATTTAAGAAAGGACTAAAAACCTGCCCACAAAACTATAGAGGAATAACTCTCTTAAACACAGTAATGAAACTTTTCACGAGTATTCTCAAGGACAAACTGGAAACACAAATTAAGAATGCTGAGGAACAACAGGGCTTCACAAAGGGACGGTCAATAACAGACGCAGTGTTTATAATAAAACAAATAAAAGAAAAGGCTACAGAGTACAGTATGCCAGCGTATATCTGCTTCATTGACCTAACAATGGCGTTTGACAGAGTCCGATTGGGAGATATTCTACATATATTAATGGAAAATAAGGCACCAGCGAACATAACGAAGATAATCCATAACCTAAATAACAATAACGTAACAAAGGTCAAGGCAGGAGATCAATTCACTGAAAATATCCCAACACTGGGAGGAATTAGACAGGGTGACAGTCTGAGTCCTTTTTTGTTTAATCTCCTCATGAATAAAATCATAAACAAGGTAACATGTCTCAATCTCGGATACAGACTGGGCAACAAAAGAGTGGGTTTGGTGTGCTACGCCGATGATGTAGCAATTATTGCTGAATCAGAAAACGATCTACAGAGACAACTCTTCCAGTTTTTCCAAGTAAGCCGCCAACTCAATATGAACATTTCTATCAGCAAAACCAAATGCATGACAATCGCAAAGGATCCACTCAGATGTAAGCTGGTGGTGGAGAACAATCCCATAGAGCAGGTGATGCAATTAAGATACCTAGGCATAGACATATCAAGCACCCACGACCCAGTTAAAGACCTAAGGAGCCAGATTAACAAAGCATCCGCACTATCAGGATGCCTACGAGATATAGTTTGGTCAAACTCGTACATGCGCAAAGATAGCAAAATTAGAATCTACAAGACTTGTATCAGACCCATCATGACATACGGCACGGAAGTCCGTGAGGACACTAACAAGACGAAACACATGCTAAGGGTGGCCGAAATGAAAACACTGAGAACAATAGTGGGGAAAACAAGAAGAGACAGAGTAAGAAACACAGATATCAGAGAACAATGCGGGATACAAGACATTGTGAGATGGGGAAGACAACGTAAGAGGCAGTGGTACAACCATGTAAGACGGATGGACGAGAACAGACTTCCGAAAATAGTCCTAGAAAATAACCCGCCCGGCTCAAGACCTCCCGGGAGACCCCCTAAAAGGTGGAAAGATAGTTGGCAATCTACCTCTCAGGAAAAGATGCAGAGGCAGCTTCAGAATTAACAGATCGACAGATCTCCAAGAAGTAGAAGAAGAAGAAGAAGAGAAGAAACCGAATATTCCCTGATAAATGTTTAGATACTTATGGACCGGTTTGTTGGCCATCACGCTTGCTAGACCACTGGATTTTTTCTATAATTTCTAGAAAATAAAATATATAAGGAAACATAGAGAACGAGGTCATGAAGACTGTTTATCGTATCAGTTGCCTAGAACATCTAGGAACTGGGACGAGTGGCTACTCAAGTTTCTCGGAAAGGGTGATGGAGAGATGCCCATCGCTCTCCACGTAGACAAATTTCACTGTACTGCTTTTAAAACCCAACCACTCTCTTGAGATATTTCTACCAAGTAGAAAAGATTGAGAGGGAGAGCAAAATCTTCCGAGAAATGGTTCCTGGTGTTATATACATGGATCTCGATAAGATCAAAGAGCACGGGAGTCAGAGAGTTTTACACTCTAGAACAACGTGCGACGACCTTTACAAAGGAAATTTATGCTATTCTGTAGTGTGGCTATCTCGGTGAGAGGGATGTAAATAGAAATAGGGTAATAAACATATGCTCAGACAGTAATGCTGCGATAATGGCACTGAGTGGCACCAGTGTCGTGACTCCTCGATTGGTGTCTGAGTTTGTAATAAACAGTCTGACAAGGAATGGTTACACACTCAGACTAGTGTAGGTGTCGGGTTACCCGAGCATATGCATACGTTTGGCAAAGATGGGGTTCACTACTGAACCATGAGGACCCCAACCAAATCTACCTGTCACAACTACCGTTGGTAAAAGAGAATTAAAGTTGTTGCTGGAAAAAAAATAATGAATCCCGAGGTGCTCCTGGAATGAGGTGTGCAAAGGAACATCTACCTGATCTCAGTGCATGGCTTACTAGGGAGCTTCTCTCCTTAGGTAGTAGAGAGCTGCGAATTATGGTGGGATTTTTAACAGGACATTGTCACCTGAGGGGCTGTCTTCATAAAATCGGTGTCGTAGATGACTCGACGTGCAGATTATGTCTGGAGGAGGATAAAACTGTTGACCTTGTCCTCAGAGAGTACTCAGCACTCAACGGGCTGCAAGAGAGACATTTCGGAGATATAATTTTGTTATTGGAAGCAGGTGTAAGTTTAATTAACGAGACTACTTGGATTCCCAAAGGCCAGCCGCTTCGAGTAACCTGAAGTTATGGTGGGATGTAAAGGGCCCAATGAGGGCCAGGCATCGATGATCAAGTATTACCATCATTTGTTCATTCATTCATTCATTGATAAGGAAACAATTAATATTTAGAAGCGACTTCTTGAACTAATTCGCAACGCGTTTGGCAAAGTAGGAGGCGTTTGTATTTTTAAATCAGTGAAATTGGTAGGAAAGCACTGTCAAATATGGGGGCTCGGATCAGTTTATTTCTCTAGCTTACATGTTATTTTAATATGGTGTGCGGTATGTGGTTACATAAAGAACTAAAACGTTTAACTTATCATATAGAAATATTTAGACTGTGACATTTACAATAATTAAATTAATTATAAAATAAATTAAACAATAAATAAATGTTCAACCCCACCATGTATTCAGATTGTGATAATTCCACTATATTACACTTGAATATAAAAGGAAGTTTCTAACTGTTTCTAAATATTTTTTTGATTAAGAAAGATGCGAACATTTTAAAAATTGACAACTTTTAAATTTCACCTTGTATTTTAAAGACAAAAGACACATTTTCAGTTCTGTTTGCGACACTTTTAGTTTCTCCAAAAGACAGCGTATATATATTACATTAGTTCGTTGCTAACTTTCATAGTTAAAGAGAAATTCCATAAAAATATCGAATTTGTAATACCCTTACTTCGGAACTGCTTCGCAGATTCGATCTCCCATCCCATATCTGTTTGGCCGAAATTATAACAATAAAATACAACATGGTGCATCTAGTATAGCGGAAAAAATTAATGTAGTCCGATTTTTCCTAAAATTGGAGTAGAGGAGCAGCGACTAATCTGTGCAAAATTCATTTGTACCAGATTGGATGTCGCTTAACTCTTGCTCGATTTGTCAAGGGCTTTTGATAGCCTGAGTTTATGTTGACTAATGCCGTTTAAAACGTAATAAATTGAATCTAATTAAATCATATTTGGAGAATAGAAAATGTTTGGTGAAAGTTGAAAATGTATCGAACGGTCTTACAATTTGTTTGCTAATGATACCTTTGTAGTGGTTTCAGCGGGTAACTAAGACGAACTAACCAAAAAAGTTTATCAAATAATTCAGTGAGTGGTGTACAAAAAACAATTTAATTTTGAATGTGGATAAGACCATTTTTCTAAATTTTAGATATTCAGGGTTAATGCCAAAGATATCTTTGAAAGATAATTTACAAGCCTCCAGCGATACCAGGTTTTTGGGGCTGAATTTTTATGAATGTCTTTCTTGGGATATTCATATAGAATCTGTTTGTCGCAAAATTAATATGGGCCGTTATGCACTGTTTCAGCTGGGAGACCTTATTGATGAGTCCACATTAGTGAACATCTACTCAGCTACAGTGTTATTTTATGGGGCACCAGTTTAAGCGTACAGGGGGTTGTAATTGTCTTGTAACAACAAAACAAGAGTTGATAAAAGACAATTAATTAAAATCCCAAGATGAAATTAAGAAGAGGCTACCATATATTATTTAATATTAATTTTTTTCGTAGCCTAAAAAAACTTTTGTTATGATATAAAAACTTCGACGTGACTAGATTCCTAAATAGAGTATCTACGTATAAAAATGAACCTGTAGGTACACAAAATTAATTTTCCTTAGATCAGTTTATAATAGCTTACTCTTAGCTATAATAATCTTTGCCTATACTAACAAAGAGAGAGGATCCTGCGTATGCCATTTCAAGTCGCAGCGAAAAAGACAAGGGTTACTTTTCACAGGTGATGGCGTTTTAGAATGACTAATTTTATATTATTTTTTTGTACTTAGAGTAATATTTCGATAAAAGTGCTTTGGTATGCTGTTGCCAATTATATACTACATGTTTAAGTTTAGTTATAACATATATGATAGTTTTTACTTTATTACACTTAGCAATGTTTTTAAAATCTTTACAATTTTTTTTTTAGACATTATATCTCTCAAATTTATATATTATATGAATTTTTATTTTTTTTTTAACAAATATTTAAAAGTATGTATTAAAATTTATAATTTGTTTTAGTTCTCCTAAGGATTTAGAAAAAAGTAAAATGTAGATATCTGATCAATATGAAAGTTGGAAAGATTGGGATTCATAAAAATTGTAGACTTTCTTCCATACATTTTAACATTAAACCCTCCCTCCACCACATGGTCGTTTTATACAATATTGTTATGGGTGTTGTTCTCGTGTTATTGAGTGATCCGTCGAGATGTCCCTATTCATGTCTTGTCAGCTGTTTTTTCGGTTGAAAGTACGACTGCGAGACGATGAATTGTTCCGGATATAATAGCCTGGTGAGCACCAATTAGGGTGAAACAGTGCTTTCGTTATTTTCCAGATTCGAAGTCTCATCGTAGTTTTGGAGTTATTCGCATTTTTTAATACGAGAATAAAGTTTGCTTGTATATTTTAGGTTTAGTGGTATTTTTTTTAACGGCTTTTGTATGTATTAATTTGGAGCCAACTTCATCACGTTATTTTTTGTTTCTTAAAGATTGTTTTGAAATTAAGGAAAATTAGCAGGGAAAAATAAGTCCTCTTTATCAATTATTCTATTTAGTTTGATAACCACCGGACCTTTTTTTAACATTTTTCGTAAATTCAATTTTCCTCTATATCTTTAATTCGCTAAATTAAATTACCATCATGTTGTTTTCTTTATTACTTGCGAGAAAAAAAATGGTTGTAGCTTTAGAGTACTTAATTTCATGTTATATTTTCGGTATCCAGTAATGAAAATAGGTTATACCATAAAAAAAGCTTTTTAGGTTCGTTAGTTAACTTGGCATTTTGATCCTTTTGTGTCAATATTAAATATACAGGGTTGTGTTACGAAAATGAATCAACTTTTAAAATTGAAAAATCTTTATTTGATAAAAAGTCACTCAGATCCACCATTTTTTTTTTATTGGAAGTTCATATTTTTAGGTTAGATGTTAAACAAGGTTGCTCAGAAAAGTGAATTGTATCGGATGAAATGATCTGATGAGTCCTCATGAGGGCGAAACAGAGCTGTCTTATTTTCTGGATCCGGAGCCTCTCCGTAGTCTTGGAGCTATTCGCATTTTTTAATACGAGAGTAAAGTATGTATATTCTAGATTTAGTGGTATTTTTCTTGTGAAAGGCTTTTGTATGTATTAATTTGGAGCCGACTTCAATACGTTATTTTTCATTTCTTAAAGTTTGTTTTGAAATCACAGAAAATTAGCAGGGAAAATAAATCCTATTTGTCAGTTATTCTGTCTAGTTTGACAACCACTCGAATTAACATTTTACGTAAATTTAATTTTTCTTCATGTCTTTAATTTGCTAAATTAAATTAGCATCACGGTATTTACTTTATTATTTGCGAGAAAAAAATTGTGTTTTGGAATATTTAATTTCATATTATGTTTTCTGAATCCAATAATGATACAATTTTTATAAAAAAAATTGAACCGACTTTTAAAAGTGCGCTAAAAGTGAAAAATAACTATAAATTTTTATATGAAATTGAAATTTTTGAAATCGGCGCCAAACTAATACCTGATAAAATGTGATTCGCATAAACAGATTAAAAAAAATTATTTGTTATTGCTTTCTTATCATAATTTGTATATATTAGTAGTTTATTTATTTCGTTTTGAAAAAATTTGGCGCCGACTTCAAAAATTTCAATTTTATATAAAAATTTATAGTTATTTTTCACTTTTTAGCGCACTTTTAGAAGTCGGTTCAATTTTTTTTTATAAAAATTTTATTTTTCGATTTTTTGTTTTGAATTCATTATGATATTCATAAATTATTTGAACTAAGTACACTAATCTAGTGTACCTTGCAATGACTCCAAGGTGGCGAAAAAGTATTCATTTTATCCAGAATTGTAAATCACCCTAAAATGAACCATTAAAAATTCTTGGATTCTTAGAGTTCTCCAAGTACCAATGAAATTGTGTTAAACAAATATTTAGTCTGTCATAGTAAATCCACCATCTTAAATTTCAAATTAATTTTAGATTGGTAATATACGCCCCAAGAACTCCGCAATATTAATTTTAGATACAACCGAAAAATGTAAAATTTTTAGTCCCTCATATTGTATCTGATCAACCTAATAGTTATAAAAAATTAACTTCATATTCATAATAACCCCCCCCCCCCCCCACTCCCTAATACCAAATCTGAAAAAAGGCGAATAAGGTAAAATTTTCAACCCACCATATTGCATTCGTCATAATTAATTTAATCTAATCTAAATCTAAACCCTTCAAAGCCCCCAAGTACCAAGTTTAGATGAAATCCAGAAATTTAAAATTTCTAAACGGTCATATTGTATCTGACATATTAGTTTTTCTTAAAAATAATTTTATATTCGCTATTTACATCCTCAAAAACGATTTAGTTTCACGTTTGAACAAAATCGAAAAATGTAAAATTTTTAGTCAGCTATAGTGCATTCGCCATATTGAATCCTGAAAAAATACTATTAAATTCATAATTTACACTTTCAAAAACCCTCTACATCAGTTTTGGAGAAAGTAGAAAAATGTAAAATTTTTAGGACACCATATTGAATCCGCCAAATTGAGTTTTTCAAAAAATATTTTAATATCGTAATTAACACTAACAAGAATCCCCCAATACTGACTTTAGACAAACTCGATAGATGTAGAATCTTTAATCCGCCACCTTAGAAGCGCAATATTTAATTTTCTTTTTTAAATAATATCAGATTCGTAATGTGCTATCCTAAAAACTCCCCTATATGAATTTTGAAAAAAATCGGACATCATTAATTTTTATTCACCATATTGGATACGCCATATTGAATTTTTCAAAAATAATTGCAGATTCATCATGTGTGACCACGAAAACTCCCCCGTACCAATTATGGAGAAAACCGGACAAAATTGATATTTTTTGTCCGCCATATTGTCCGAAAAATTGAATTTTTTAAAAATATTTTGAATTAGTTTTGTACGACCTCGAAAACTCCCCCATACCAATTTTGGAGAATATCGGACAAAATTAAATCTTTTGTCCGCAATTTTGCATTTTTGTAAAATAATTTCAGATTCGTTGGGTATAACCTCGAAAATTCCTCCATACCAATTTTGGAGAAAATTGGACAAAATTAATTTTTTTGGCCACCATATTATAAGCGCCATTTTGGATTTTATTGCACCAATTTCATCTAAAACAAGCTGGGACCACCGCAGTAACTTTCTGAACATAACGTAAAAAATTTTATTCAAATCGGTGCAGCCGTTCCGGAGTAATCGGTGTACATACAAAAAAAAATAAATAGTCGACGAATTGAGAACCTCCTTCTTTTAGAAGTCGGTTAAAAATAGGTTATACCATATGAAAAGCTTTATAGGTTTGTTAGTAAACTTTGCATTTTGATCGCTTTGTGTCAATGTTGTTAAATATACATGGTTGTGTTATGAAAACGGATCAGCCTTTAATATGAAAAAATGCTTATTTAATGTAAAGTCGCTCGGGTCAATGAATTTTTTTTAACCGAAATGTATTTTGCGCAGAAAAGTGCTCAGATTTGTGCAATAAATCATGTACATAATCATGTACATATATATATATATATATATATATATATATATATATATATATATATATATATATATATATATATATATATATATATAATGTCGGATATTCTCACGGATGTGAAGTGTAATCGAAAGTTTTCGGGTATCTCGTGCTGAGTCCCTCTCAGGACTGTAAGGTAGCTGACGTTTCGGTGAAATCTCATTCACCATTTTCCAAGCTCACTGTACGGCGTTTACAAGCGAACTGCAATTGGTATTTTTATTATGAGAGTAACGTATCTTTGTATATTCTAGGTTTAGTGGTATTTTTTCTTGTGAATTGATTTTGTATGTATTAATTTTGAGCCGACTTTAAGTTATTTTTCGTTTCTTAAAGATAGTTTTGAAGTTAAATGAAGTTAGCAGGGAAAATAAATTCTATTTATCCATTATCCTCTCTAGTTTGATAACCATCGGTCTCTTTTTTAACGTTTTAAGTAAGTTCAACCTTTTTCCTTTCTTTAATTTGCTAAATTAAATTAGCATTACTTCGTTTGCTTTATTACTTGAAAATAGTGTTTTAGAATATTTAGTTATTATAATCATTAAAGCTTTATAGGTCTGTTAGTAAACTTAGGATTTCGATCCCCTTGTGTCCATCTTGCTATAGATACAGAGTTGTGTTAAGAAAACTAATTGAGCCTTTAATATCGAAAAACAGCGTATTTGATGAAAAGTAGCTCGGATATATCAATTTTTTTTTTGAAATGCATTTTTTTTGGAAATGATATTAAACAGGGTTGCTCAGAAAAGTGCCCAATATATTTTATAAAACATATCTAAAATTTAATGTAAAATCTAAAAATATAATGACCTACAATATAAACTTTTCTGATCCTCCCACTATAATTTTAAAAAAATGCATCTTAAAAAACTTAAATTAAAGAGTTTAAGCGATTTTTCAATAAATAGACGATGCTCAATATAAAAGGCTCATGCTTTTTTTCATGACAACCCTGGATATAAGAAAATATTTTGGTTTTTTCCCTGTATCAAGTATAATTTTTTTCCAAATGTGATATATCACTGGAAAGTTAAAGAAATATTTTTTCAAAATGGTTAAAATCCAATATGGCGGCCATAAAAAATAAAGAAGGTGATGGTGGCTCCGGAAAAAATGAAAAAATTAACTAAACAGATGTATACTCGTAAATAATTGTTTTAGCAATGTATTTACCGATTTTAAGAAAATTATAGTAAATTTTAAAAAACATTTTTTTCCTAATCTTAAAAATTCAAACAGCCAATACATTCTCGTCATTAAATTATTAATAAAATATTCTGAAACTCTTCCCATTTAACCGTTTTTCTTTCTTTTGTGTCCGACGCCATAATACATCCATTACCAATTTGGAACACACTGTATATTTAGTGGTAAATTTCTGCCGATCACTATTAAAACAGATTTAGAAAATCTTGATATTATACCAAAACTTACCGGATTTATAACTTAATTTACCAGAATATAGTTAAATAATAATCAGTGACATCTTCAATTGAGGCGTAATTCCTTTAATCGGCGTTATAAAGCCGTTTATTTATGTGAAAACATTAACACAGCGCCAGCTTTATGGCCCCATCGCTCTTACTTGAAGGGTTGTAAACAAGTTATTGAGACTTTAGTTAGATCTTTTCTTGGCAGACAAGTTTCCTAAAAATAAATGTTTTTTTTTTATTATAACTTCGTAAGATAGCGTTGATGTGATTATAGAGATGTGTTTATGAGGTATATAGTAAAACCATATACTAATTTTCATTATTATGTTAACAGTATAGGATGGCAGACTATTTGCAGTTTCATAAAAAATAGGTAATATAAATTTCTCTCATAAGGAATACTCTTCTCACAGTGGTTATCTCAGTTTTTTGTACGGTGTGGTCTTTGAATGAATGATTGAATGAATAACTAAGAGCGGTGATACTCTATTCTTGATGTTAAGGCCGCGTTGGGCTTATTACATCCCGCCATGATCTCAGGTCATTCGAGACGGATCTGGTGTTTATATCGTAATAACAACTATCTTGAATCTTTAGAATTTGACTAAATACAAATATAGGTATAGTCTAAATAAGTTTTTCTGAAAGATGCTATTACACATGATCTTTTCTCTGAAGTCTTACTACAGCTTTCTATTACCTTCGCACCAGATATGATTACACATGTATTCTTTCAGTAAACAGAAATTTATAACATACATAGAGATTGAATGCCTTATTGCCCACTCCCTTTATATTCGATCGAACCTGTTGGCTGAATGCTGAAAAGCAAGAGGCCATAGGAAACCTTTCGAACAGAACAGAACAGATCGAACCTGCGTTAAAAGAGACATCAGTTACAATGTGGACACTACGGTATCACAAACACGCTATTTTATGGAAATATTTTATGTGATTAATAAAATTAATTTAATTGTCCCAAGTGGTGCCATATCATGTATTATCTTAAACCATGGTCATGAATCCTAATAAATTCACATCTATTAATAGCTTAACGAAATTAAAGTTTTAAAGTTTTTGTTAATTCTGGTTAAGTCTACAGCTAAATGATTTGTAATAAAGTGTATCTGTAAAGGACCCTGCACTTTTCTTATGGGAAATGGCTCCCGATTAAACTTTCTGTAACTTAGGAATCTAGTGGTCCTTGATGAGCAGACTAACGGTTTTAATGGACGTTGAGCCCTAAAAATTCAAGTTTTGAAGGTACAGTTCTGTGAAATGGATTTTTCATGCGTTTTGCAGAAGCATTAAGTTACTATAAATCTGTATGTCACTTTAAAGGTGCAAGATTAAGCTGTTTTTGTAGAGAATAACAAGAGAATCAATGGCAATTTTTATTTTAACCTTGAAGATTACTTTGAAAAGATGTCGAGGATGTGCACAGTAAGTCCCAAGGGGTCGAGGTTGTGCTCCGTAGGTGTTAAGGGATCAAGGACGTACGTAGTAGGTGTAAAAGATTCAGCGACGTAAGCGAAGTGTCAGAGTTTCTAGCATCAATGATCCTCTACTTTTGTCACCAGGCAAAGGCAGGAGGTCATAGATCTAACATTAAGTACCACATAGGTTGGCAATTACATCTGGTTTGAAATAACATACTTAGAACAGAATTAGATAAACAATTGAAACCCGCGGAGAACTGGTAAAATTATTGCGGTGATCTTGAAGGAAAATTAGTGGATATCAAAAGTTTGGTAGGTAACAACAAATATATAATAGATTGCAGAACAATTTACCGAGGCCATAGTCTCAACTAACTGTCCTCAGATTGCCTAAAACTTTATCTGGAATATTCCGTGGTGGAACCCTGAACTAGAGACGAGGAACGGATAAGTTAGGAAACACTGGAATAAGGTGAAAAAATCAGGAAACTGAGGTAAATATAGAACATCAATGAATGAGTATAATAGAAATTGCACAAAGCTAAAAGAATATCATGCAGGAAGCACTTTAAGGAGACTGAATAGACTCCAGAATTCGCTAAACTTCGGAAGATGCCCTCGAAAGATGGGCAATCATCAATAAAATCTCTAGTAATAAAAACTGGAGAGTATACTTACACCGGGAAAGAAATAATTACCTAGTGATTTTGGGCTCACTTTACACTTTAGTTGCTGAAGCTACCAATAAGAATTGACAGACTACCTAAAAGGTGATTAACTACGAAAAGATAAAATGGGCAACTCATTTGAACCATATAAAGTACCGGGACAAGACGGGATGTATCCAACAACGCTACAGTAAAGTCCAAACTTGCTCATCACCAAATTGTGTTATATATTTAGGACTATCCTAGCCTTAGAATATGTTACAAAAATATGGAGGTTAATCAGGGTAGCATTTATTTAGAAACTTGGGAAGCCGAAGCAAAGGCATTTAGATCAATAAGTCTAATGACATCCATAATCAAAACTCTCAAGAAACTGTTAGATAAGCATGTTAGGGATGATTTTATGATAAAATAAAAACTACGAGATTGGGAGATCTACTGAGACAGCGCTCCTCGAACTAGTCAGCAAAGTGGAAAACATGCTAGCAAACGGAGTGATTGTAGGAGCATTTCTAGACAAATAAGGGGTGTTTGACAACATGTCGTTTCCATCAATCATCACGGCAATAAAGAACATCAATTTAAAAGAGATTTGTTGAAGGTGGATCGAAAATTACTAGGGTTTACGTTAAAAGACATGGTTGCATATAGAGAACTATTTGGAGAGACGCTAAGGGCGTAGGTAACTAGGAGACGTTCGTAGACGGGAGTTCTCTCTCCACTGCTTTGGAATATGATAATAGATGGGTTTTTGCGAACTCTGAGCAGAAACATACACTCGGTACTAAGATATGCTGATGACTTAGTAATTTTAACCGAAGGTCAATTCAATAAAAATGTAAGAGATAGAATGCAAGATGCTCTCAGGTTTGTAGAAAGATGGATAGAACAGAAAACGCCCAAAAGACTGTCTCAATCTCTTTTACAAAATGGGGGAAACTAGAGAACATCGGTCCTATTATTCAATAAGAAACATTATATTACTCTTTCAGGACTCTAGACTGGCCTGGAACAAGAACGTGAAAAGATAACAGGAAAATCGGAAGCAACCCTTGTGACTATTAGAAGGTCATGGAGGAGACATGTGATCTCACCCAAGTTGGTGTACTCGCTATATACCAGTATGGCGACACCATTGATCACTTTTACAACGTTGGTTTGATAGCCCAGGGTAATGCAAAGAACAACTATTAATAAGCTAGGCGGTATACAGAATGTCGCCTCTTTGGGCAGCACGGGGGCTATGATATTGATCCCGATCTCAGCAATGGAGTGCATTCTGGATCTCCATTCACTACATTTAGTATTTTAGGGAGAGGCAAGAGTGTTGCTTCATCGGCTATACTTCTCAATGCTAATAGCATAAAAGGGGAGGACAGAGCATAAAATTTTATGTAACAAAATCAGGGGTTTAGAGTTGTAAATGGTTCCCGGGCTCCCTTTATAATATACTGTTGGATGTTATTATAGAGAATCGAAGGGTATACAAGTTCAGCGGGAACCTATTCTGGTACACTTATCTGGTAAACTGACGACTCAGAGATCAAAAACGTTATCTCTGCTGGGATATATAGGTTACAACCAACAAGAGAAATGATTTTTTCCTTGGGAAAATACCCGACCATATTACAGCGAGAAATATATGTAATTTTATAATGTCCAGGTGAAACAAAAATGAGAGTTTACAAAGGAAAGTAAATTTACATTTATTCCTACAGCTAAGCCCTTAAGGATCCAAAGTATCTAGATTCGTTTGGCAATGTCAAAAGTGAATTAACAACTCTAGCAAAGTTATGTTACAGTGGGTACCAAGACACGAAGGTATACATGGAAATGAAAAAGCCGATGAGCTAGTGGAAGCTAATTCATCATCTCAATATATTGGTCCAGAATTGCCTCTTGGGGGTCAAAGTGTGCAGCACGAGAAGATGTTAAACAACGGATCAAAAATGAATCTAAACATCTATGGACAGCCAGGCAGAGTTTGAGCCATAACAGGCTTTTTATTGGAAATCCTGGCCGAAATTATCTAGGAAATTACTACGAATGAGCAAGCAGCAACTAAGGGGAATAACAGGTACAATAATTGAATACATCGACGTCAAAGTTTCCCTACATAATTATGATTTACAACCTGGACCTCATGTGCACACTGCGTCGTCAGGTCGACGACATGATCAAACCCATCATATGCGACAGCTAGTCATTAGATCGGAAAATACAACAAACCTTCGGGTCAGTAAACTTGGAATCGAATTAAATACATGCTAATTCCTAAGCTAACTTGTACAAATTGGTTCAGGAAGTTAAGTTAACATATTAGCTGTAAGTTAAGGGTGAGCGCAATAGGCCTATATTGGCTGTAGTGCATCCGGTTTCAGGACGGATCCATAGAAAAAAAAAACATCAAAAGATCGGGGATGTGCGTGATAAATGTCAGAGTATCGACGAACGAAACTCTTTTACATGCACAAACCTAAAGTTCCTAATCAATATACTCGAGGGGCAATTGCCACCTAACCAAGACAGCACTTAAGTTAGTGGAGTAAGCAGCGGTGGATCTAGCCTTTTTGTTTTGGGGGGCGGATGATATTACAAGAGCAAACGAAAGGTTAAAATTATCTATACTCCTTTCGTATATAAGACAATACAGCATGAAAAGCAAGAGCGAGTTTACAAAATTAATTCAATGTGTACTAGTTAAGCTACCAAAATTCGAAACTCTGGAAGGGGAGATGACCCCTCTTGAATTTATCCCTGGATGCGAACCCTTACAATAACTACCAAATAAAGCCCCCTTAATTTACATAAACGAAGTGCAGCAAGTGCTATCTGATCATGTCAACAGACATGCATATGTATGTAATGGTCCAAAAATAATATTAATTTAGTTCTGCTTTCTTTTTGTTTTTGAAGACGACAATTTAGAATATCACAAATAAATCGTTCTAATATTCTTGACTTTATAATTTTTCACTTTTAGATGACATGAAATAATCTATATCTCATATATATATATATATATATATATATATATATATATATATATATATATATATATATATATATATATATATATATATATAAATAGTTATACATTTGTATTTTATTGTCTTTAACTTATAACAACCATATAAATTATATCTAAAAATTGTTACCTTTTTTCTTATAAAATGTAGGAACTACAGATGTTCACACCTATATGTAAAGGTAATATAAAATTACATTTTTTTTTGTTTTTCAAATATATATTTATGTTTAAAAGTGTAATATTAAAATAAAATAAAACAATGTATTTTTAAATCGGTTCGAAACTCAAGTACTGAGCGGATGGGTCAAAGCATTGACAAAGGTTATTGTCGAATATTCCTGTATATTGGATATTTTGATTTTGAATCAGTCCTTTATTATAAGTACTACGGAATTTCAGACGATGAATATACTCAGATACACAGAGTTTAGACTCTCTGAACATTTAACGTCATAGAATCAGTTTAATAACGCAGTAGTGTATAGATCGTCACGTTTGTTCCAAATATATATATATATATATATATATATATATATATATATATATATATATATATATATATATATTTTAATAGAAAATGATGCTTAGAATGTCGAAATGAGTAGTTTTTGATAAAAAAAAAAGGTAACTGAGAACCAGTCAAATATCCTAAAAGGTGCACGACGAAACGACAGAACTTGGTAAATCTTTGGATTAGTTAAACAAAGATTAACGGATTTTAATTTCTTAGAACGCTGTTTTTAAGGATATACAAAAAATAAGAACGAAAGTTGAAACGCTCTCATTTGGTCAATGGCTATAAAAAGTACATTACGGTGGCTCGAAAATTGTTGAGATTACATCTTAAATTGCAGCTAGTAAATTTAATGATGGATATACTAGTGTATTGCAAACCATGTAATTATTACACTTTACAGTTGGCGCAAGCGCGCTGCGATTATCCCTGAATTTGCATTCTCAGCGAGTAACTAAAGAGGCCAGAGACAAAAGAGTCGGAGGATATCGCGGCGTCAGTGTAAGGCAAATCTTTAAATAAATCTCCAGTTAATGATTAGGACCATGTCGGTGTAATTAGATATCCAGAGAATTTTTATTAAATCCAAGTATGTTTAGAAAAATTTCATATAATTTAAATGTTTACAGAACAAGGCCCCAGCACTTTCATTATGGGAAATGGCTCTAGGTCAAACTCTTAGAAAACTTAGAATTTTGATAGTCCTTGATGAGTAGATAAAAAGTCTTAATGGATTCAAAGTCCTAAACACTAATATTTCAAAGATATAATCCTTTTAAATTGGAATGTTCGTGCATTTTGCAGTGGCATAAAGCTATTATAAGTATGTATCTCCCCTTAAAAGTCAAATTGTTTTTGTCGAAAAAATAGGGTATTAAATGTTGACCTTCACTTTGACCTTGAAGAACACTTTGGGTGAACCTCTAGGTTAGAGTAAAGGGCGAAGCGAATTTGGCCCCTTTGCGCGTTATGCAGTAATGTAAAACACCTATGCAGCAAGCTGGCGGGCGGAGCTATTTCATTAGCTTCAATCCAAAGGTCCCCAGTACACTTATTTAGGCAAAGGAGCCTTCTGATTATTGGGGCCAAGAAGTCCTTATTTGTGACTATAAAGGGTTCAGCTCGCCTGTCTGTTACATAAAGCTTAAAATAAAAATTCTCTTAAATCAAAAGTGGCAAGAGCTAAGTCAATTTTATGTACAGGATATTGAGTTAAAGTTATTTTTTTAAGTGGAACCCCACTTTTTCTTTATTGGAGGAATAAAAAGTAAAATAAATTGTGCTATAAAAGATATCCTGGAAAATGTGGGAAATCTCCCGGATATGAAAAAAAAAATCACGTGAAAGGAATACCACAAGTTCATATAAACTTTTTTCGTATAGGCCTCCTCTTCGGAGATATGGGCAACCAAAGAGCTGCAATGCAATCAAGTTTTTTATACATAATTATTGAACCACCAGGTATATTTAATTTTTTTAATATGATGTACACTAAATACGACCTTTCAAATTACTATCCAAGAAAGTGTTGTAAATTACTCACAGCTGCAGGGACGGACTGGTTGTAAAACTCATGACCCCATTTTTTTACGCCCTCTATGATGGGAACTTTTGACAACGTCTTTAACATACCTTTAACTATTGACTAAAAATTAAGTACTCATTCATGTCATTAGTCCTAGCCGTTTACAAAAAAAACGTCATTTTATTTACATTGTTAGTCCCCTAACTTCTATCGGGTTGAATATGAAAAAGAGGAATTTTCCCAGTCATCATAGCTTCAATAAAAAGTTAAACTCATTGCTTAGTTCAAAACTTCTTAAGAGGGTTTAACATGAGCTCAGTGATGTCTGATATACTCGCGGGCACGACGAATTGAGGAGTGTTGTACCCGTCCCATTAACTCAGCATTGTTCTTTATTTGATCACGATGAAACGTGATTATCCGTAGAAGTTCCTCTCTACTATCGACAGGAGTGAAATACACTAAAGTTTTGAGGTGTCTCCACAGGTAAAAATTCAACTTCGTTAGGTCAGAATGTCGGGGAGACCAGGCAACAGGTCCTCCTCAACCTATCCTACGGTTTGGATAGTCGTTATTCAGGTGCTCCCACACAGCAACGCTGAAATGAGGTGACGCCCCATCATGCATGTAGTACTTATTTCGACAGGTGGTAAGTATTATACTAAATCGTGAACAGCCTTCTGAAGAAACTCCAAATAAAGTTCTGCATTCAGTCGTACCGGCAATACGAATGGTCCAATCAAAAAATTGCTAATGATTCCTGCCCATATATTAAATGATTGTAACTAATGATGATACGAAATAATAGTTGCATGAGAATTTTCATTAGTTCATACATCTGAGTTGATGCCATTTTTGGTAAACCTTGCTTCATCCGTGAAGAGAATAATAGAACTTTTTTCAAATGGTATGGATATTATAGCTGTTATTGAAGAACTTCATGTACTATTGTTTGTCTCTTCATGTACTATTGTTGTCGACGTATTAAACCGCGCAGGGAATTTTCGAGTGCTCGTTGAAGGAGTGTCTACAGCATTTAAAATATTTTCCTCTAATTGTGGCGCATATACTGTTTTTTCGACCAGCATACTTCTTTTTCCAAAATTTCCTAAAATTATAAAGAAATTTAATAATATTACCTTATTAAATGGGGTCGCCTACCATTCTCCCTTAGACGTTGGTCAAATTGTTGAAATGTTTTCTGATTTGGAAGAGTACGATTGGAATATCCATCGTGATATCACCTCCTAGCTTTCAAAGTATTGTAAGATGCAAGACTATACATTAGATGCATATCTACATACTCAATAAACGTGTATTCCATATTTCGAATTATTTCATAATTAATTTCACTACGAAATCAAAAAATCAGTAAATTAATATCCAAGTAAAGAATCAATGTGTCAGCGATGTGAAAGTTGACAAGTTCTAAAATGCAGGATATTTATTTCTTTAATACCTAGAAACATTTGCAACAACAATACTTTGTTTTTGGTACCGATGAAATAAAACGAACGTTTTTTGCGCACCTAGGTCGAACTGCAATTCACAGAGTTAGACGTTTGAACCTAGAGTAAACTTTAATTTAGGATCGAATTTTTTTTATTATAAAGTTGAACATTTGATAGGAACAAAGATGTATTTTTTATCGAAATACTCCAAATACATGATATAAATAAAACAACGTTCTTTCGAAAATGGTCAGGATTGGTGACAGCAACGAAGGGTACTTAATTTTTAGTCAATGAAGGTATGTGAAAACGTTGTCCAAAGTTATTATCATACAGGGAGTAAAAAAATGGGATCATGAGTGTCACAGCTAGTCTGACCCTGCAGCTATGAATAATTTACAACACATTCTTGGATAGTAATTTGAAGGGTGTTATCTGGTTTACATCATATTAAAAAAATTGAAATATACCTGGTAGTACAATAATTATGTGTAAAAAACTTGATTCCATTGTAACTCTTTGGGAGCCCATATTTTCTATACGAAAAAAGTTTATATACACTCTAATACGAAATGTATTAGGAGAAACTGTCCTTTAGCACATTTAGAACTTGTTTTTATTAAAAATATGTAATTTTAAAATTTCTTCAATTAAAAGTCAAAAAGTGTTTTATGAATGTAATTTATATGTCAACGAACATAGTAGAACTAAATAGAAAACAAAAATATTTTCTGTGTTACTAACTTAGAAAATTTACAGGAGATTTAAATTCAATTATATTTTATATGTTTTCGGCTTATTTTGGTAGCTTTGAACTCCGAGACTGAATTAACTTGTCTTACACAAGTATGCCATTGTTGCCTGTTTGTCTGCTTAATAATTTATTTTCGCATTACTGCTGTTAAACGTTTGTGGCGATTTCAAAGGGATTTAGTAGAAAATTGTTTACCTATAAAACAGTTTCAACCAAATTCTGTTTTCTTTTTGGAAACTACACACATAAGAGAGAAAATGATAAACAACGAACATAACAAACAAAATATAAACACTGAAATAATTCAATGTTAAGAATGCGGCTGCGTGCTCGGATATAAGACATTTTGGGATCAAATGTTTTCTAGGGCAGCTTCTATATTCGAAATTATCTCTTCTAAGGGGACTGTTTTTGGCGTTACGGCAAAATTAAAACCTTTAGACAGAACTAATTTTTCAGATTCTGTTAACTGGTGGTTGGAGATGTTATGGACAACTTTGTTGCAGTCCAGTGTTTGCTGTGTGTGGACAGTATTGCGTTGTTGTAGTGCCTCAAATTTCTTCTGTTGTTTTTTTGCCTTAAGCTGGGTGTCTGATTCCGTTCTTCAACAGGATACCTTTTCTATGTCATTCCACAGAAGATGATGGATTTTGTGGGTTAAAGCTAAGTGGAGATTGTAAAGTTCTGTTTCAGTCCTTGATAGAATTCTTCGTTTTTCTCGGATTTGTTCTCGAAGAAGAGCTTTTCCAGTGGTCTTAAGGATTGAAATAGTTCTTCTTGTCTTTAAATGGTACGAGGGTTTGGTGCAAGTTGGTTCTAGATTGTTGTTGCGGCATCTTATTAAGAAAGTTATATCGCAGAGGAGGGCTGATTTTTTGGATCTCAGTTTCTCGAAATGTTTAACATTTAAAAAGGTCTCCTCCCCGTAAAGGTGTAAAATGTTATATCGTAGATTTTCACGGATGGTAGAATGAATAGTTTGGTTATTCCGGGTTTCAATCCGTTCGTTCAAAAAATCGTTTTCACGAGCTTTCGCCAAAATCTCATTTGGCATTTTCAAGTGCGGTTCGTCTCGTTACTCGCTGAGAACTGATGGTGGCCTCTGAAGAATTTCGAGTTTTGTTTAGCTGGATCGCTGCCTGATTGGATGGGCGGCTTCGCAGGCTCCTCCCCTCTCCCGAGTGCGATATATTTTGTTCTTGTATGCAGGTCTCTCGTGTACTAGTTGATTTTTGTTGTTTTCTTTCTTGATTTTTTATTAATGTTTTCCATGTAGATGAAAAATTTCTAGCATCGTCTCGTTTATTTAGCTGTCCCGCTTTTTCGATTTTTAGGGCCTCTCTTATGACGCGTACCCTGTAGTTCTGTACTGGTGCAATTTTTTTTTGTTTTTTCGAAGTCGATGGTATGTCCGGTTGTTTGGTGATGTTGAAATAGGGCTGAGGTTGTCTGTTTGTTTTTGAAGCTATTTTTATGTTCTTTGATTCTTGCTGATATGCGCCTGTTTGTTTGTCCTATATAAGTTTGATGACAATCTGCACATGGAATGCTGTAAACGTCATGATTTTCAAGGTTGGTCTTGTCTTTGGGATTTCCGAGGATGTTGGCTATATATATATATATATATATATATATATATATATATATATATATACATATATATATATATATATATATATATATATATATATATATATATATATATATATATATATATATATATATATATATATATATAGCAACTAAAGGAATCAACAGATATATATATATATATATATATATATATATATATATATATATATATATATATATGTATGTATTGTGTTGTAGCGTAGTATTTTACTGATGAGAACATGTGATTCAGTATTAATCCGGGAATACATCTGTTGATTCCTTTAGTTGCTTGCAGACGTTTCACCAAAATCTCATATGGCATCTTCTGTGCTTGTTGGTTTGATTGGGTAATCAACATCCAGCAAGTACAGAAGATGCCAAATCAGATTTTAGCTAAACGGTAGTCTTGACCGACTTGTTAAACAACAAAAACCAAATGGTGTATTGGGATATGGTTCCTGGCGAGGGATACCAGAACTAAAACACTATTTTAGTTATTCCAAGCTTGCGAAATTTTTTTTACTTCATTAAGGTGCAAATGGTTTAAATTTAAATGAATAAAATTAAAAATGGAATTTTAGTGTGCATTATTACGAGTTTTCGTCAAACTAACGAACATTTTTTCAAATTTATTGTTAATTTCAAGATAGAAACTGGGAGTTGATTATTGTATTTAGATTGGTGTATCTTATACTTTATAAAATCTTTTCAGTCAATGTAAATTTTCGTTTTTTTTTTGACATTATATTAAGATATTGTTATAATTTATACTATATAAGTCAACAAATAAACCTTTGTATAGGGATATTAATAATAAAAATTTAGAGATAAATCCTCGAAATCTACGATAGGAATAGTTGTCTCCGGAAAATAAACAAAATTTTCCATTTTTGTCAGTTTAGTAATAAGAGAAAATGACCTTTTTATTATTCTGTTTTTAAGGTTCCTAACTTGCTTGACTTATTGCCGCACTTAAACTCCCTTTAAATTCTTGAATCTTCTACTACCAATTTAGATCGGGTTTTGGTTAAGACCCTGCTAGTGACTTAGTTTTTGGTAAATCTATAATACACACCCGATCATCAAAACTTATTTACGGGTAAATTCACTGTCTAGAAGCGACTTCTATTCTTATGATCCATTATAAATGACTTAATTAACCTACTGATTATAGCCTCTTGAATTAATTTGTATAGAGTTTTTAAAATAATAAAAGAACTGTAAGTCCAATGACCAGTACTAATGAGGCTGTACCGCAGATGACTCATTAAGTCCACTTTTTCAGTGCTCAAAAAGTCATTTGTTTGAGCCAAAGTATGAGATCTCGCATTATTATGGCGGCGAATGATCCATCATATCCGATGTGAATTTATAAATGCGGTCAGGGCTTCCAGCAAACATTCAGACCGATGATTTTCTAAAGGTACGGTGGTGACCTAGGCGATTTTTCGGAAGAAACAAGCGACCGTTTGCTTCGACGCTCTTCATGTGGGAGCAACCTTTATTGGTGTTAGCCTATACGGTCGAACCCTGCTTACTTTTGGGTGCATACACATAGATTCAAAACTCGTCATCTGCCACGATTTCAGAATTATTTTTTGAAGTACAGTGATCGTATTTTTTCCACACGAGCCTTTTTTTGAGCGGTTGTTAAAACATGCGGGATCCAAAGAAAAGAATGCCTCAAAACTCACGGTATGTTACATGATGATTTTGCACTATCAATTCAAGCACGCATCACGACGGCCATTAGTCAGTTCACTAAACCAGCAATAGATGATTTATTATAATTTAAATAATTGTATCGTTTTTAATATTGTTTTATTCAGATGCGAGTTCTAGTTAGACAATTTATACAGACTCGCTCCCAGATATTTTACTCCCTCTGAAAACTTAATTGTGTCCTCTCATCAGCACATTAAGCCTCTTTTTTCTTCTAAAGGACGCTATTGTTATTTCGTGAAGATTTATTTACATTTCCTCACTTTCACGCCATGTGAGTATCTTGGTTAATATTTCTTTCTTAGAGTTTTGTGAAATTTGGTTTGTGGATATTAACTTTACAAAAATGACTAGATCCTCTGCATTTCCCCAGCAGGAACATAGCTAACAGGTTGTCCGCCTAGACGACGAGTGGGGATAACTACCAGCGGTCCTTAATTTCTCCTTGAAAAGAAGTGGTTATAGTTCTGTGTTTATAGCCCTGTGTTTCAGCATTGCCCTTACTTTGTTCGCCATAAGCGGTTCATCCCCCTGGAACTTATTGATTCGTAGAGAGAATCAGGTAAGCCACGCTCAAATGACCCGTTTATGTCTAAAAATGTAGCTAACTCAATCTCCTTTTCTTCTACAAATTGGGTGATATTTATCATCAGATCATTCATTGCGACTTCTGTTGATTTTCCAGTTTCCGGGTCAATGCTTGACTTCTTATGCACTTATTTTAGCTGGGACATAGCTCCACTCTACGCTACTTCTGAAAAGTCTTATCAGGACAGGAAGCGGATCCTTCACAACCTTTTGAAGCAATGCCGACAATTTCGTTATCATTCCTTGGCGAGTTATAATCTGAGATTGTCGTGTCGCTTATATAGTTATGCTTTTACCATTAATTCGTCAATCTACTGCCCAAAAATGAAGTTTGTGTCAAAACTATCGTTTTTTCTTTTAGAACCCATCAATTAATTATGTGACACATCTCTTATCCGTCCTAGTTTATATGTCTCGCATCATGATACTGCATTATTGTGACCTGATATGTTGATGATGCTAGCACGAGGTTTCAGATGATATTTGTTATTTACGCTGTTGCTCAAAAAGTTAAGTTAATTGGTAGATTCATTATCTCTTTTCTATTTCAAGTACCAAAGTGTGTCTTAGTACCTATATTAATAATCATAAGCATTTGGATAATGACTGACCCCTTTGACTGATATCCAAACTCTTTATGCTGTTTGGTGTGAGTTTACATCACATCAAATTCTTAAACTGTTGCTGGTTTATCCTACTGTAGTAAGTTATTAATTTCCTCATGGTTCTTGAAGGTTATTAATAAATAAAAAAAAATGGAAACATGGTGGGTTTTTTCTATTTTCCAGAAAATAAACTGAAGAGAAACCTAATTATATTATGCTTGTATTCGCCGAGAGAATTACTTGAATAGTTGTTTAATCTTGTCTGAAAAAGTTTGAGAGTAGTTTAAATTGTTTTTGATAAGAATGCAAGCTAGGTTTAATCAAAAATATTCTACTATTTTACCAGAGCTACTTTCCAGTACCACCTTTCAGAATGGGTGTTTTATTGAGACTGCACTGCTGGACCGTTTATTTCCATTAGTTTTGGTAGGGTCATTTTCCCTTTTTTTTTAATCTAGGGCAGTTTAAACTCTGGCTATAATCCCATTTAAAGTCTATACCCCTTAATGCCATTATGAACGTTTTGTCTTTTACGGTTCAAGTTTGTCCACGACCGGAGTTTTCCTGATATAGCATTATCCACTTTTGATCAATTAGGCTTTAGTTCATAATTTTCAGCCTAAGTAGCATCCCCTTCGGCACCAGCCTCTTATCTTTGCTGTCATCCAAGTATGCCAAACATCTGTGAGACTTTGAGATATTATCTCGTTTCAAGATGGATTTTTCCACAGCTACAGATTATTTTAATTTACAATTTACCTATTATATACTTCACTTTATTTTACGTCAAAAATACGATATAAATTTTCTACCGTTGACGTACAAGTAATTTTAGTTCAATTAATTTTATAATTATCTTCCATTCAAATTTGTTATTATGTTAGCACTCGAGGAATATTATTTGTCTTTTGTGATCATATATATATATATATATATATATATATATATATATATATATATATATATATATATATATATATATTGTCGCTAATACGGTCAGTGACTTTTCATCCGCAATTGGGGAAAATAGTTCTAATTAATGTTGTTTCACTTTTTATTCGTTTCTGAGATACACTGCATTATACTACGTTTTCTTGATTTAAAGAGTCTTTTTTTATGTATATAAATAAGCGTTTGAGTTTTATGTAAAAGTTACTTTAAAATATTTAAAATAATTAGGTTAAAATTATACTTGTTTATTGTTTTTTATTACGGTTTGTCCACAAATAAGCGTTTGAGTTTTATATAAAAGTTACTTTAAAATATTTAAAGTAATTAGGTTAAAATTATACTTGTTTATTGTTTTTTCTTACGGTTTGACCACAAAAGATTCCCGTTTAGAAACATAACTATAAACTTGAGAGTTCGGGTTTGGTCAAAACGGCGCACTACATAGCACCATACCTAGTTGCGCTCATAGCAATACAATTGATATAAAAAATACTAAATTGCTCGTCTCCAATGCTGGACGTTTCCACAGTGCGAGAGAGAAAGACGCGTTAAAACTATATTTTCTACTCTTTCTAAAGGACGGAGCATAGAACCACTTGACTTCCAAGAGAATCTAATTACAAAAACTTCCTCCCTGAGTTAAACGTTATATAGCAGAAAAATGTTTTCATACGATACAGTGACAGAGTTTTTCTTGCATTCGGTTCTTCACGGATGAGTTTTTTTTGACATTTAATGATACATACTTTTTGCATTACTTTTAAACAAAAAAATAATAATATATATTTTCTGACTATTTATTTTTAATTATCCAAATTATAGTCTCACACCAGCAAAAATTATTTTTTAACTGTTTACAGTAAATGATGTTAAAATTTGTAAGTATAGGTGGAGATAAAAATCGGCAATTAAGTAACATAGTATTGTATATTTTAATTAATTATTTATCCTACTCTAAATAAAGCTTTGTCCTCTTTGGCTAGTTATCAAATTTTAATAATAAATTTCATTTTGAATATTCTAAATTGCGACGCGCTGGTATTTGTTACTTTCTACGTAAAATATATTTTGCTTTTGCATGGCTTTTGTTCAATAAAGGACTAAATTTTCTGTGTTGATCCTTATATAAAAATAAGACTATAGAAATTTGATTTAGATGTGAAATAATGATAATAATATTATGATGAATGTACTAATGTTTTAGAATTGAGGAGTGATTTGTTCAAGTTACAGATATCCTTTAAAATCCGGTTTAATACGCGGTTATTCGATATGTCACCCTCCCTTAATTTAATGTCCCCCCATAAAATATATTGTTTGGAATTCTAGCAAAAATTGTTTTCATACAATGTATTTTTATTTATGCTGGGTGTTCCAGTAATGCGTGTGGAACAATACATATTCAGGGTAAGTAATTTTAATCTAGAGATCCAAACATCTTCTAATATACCCCATTTACAAAAAAATGGTTTAGACAAAAATTATCAAGGACAGAGGGGTCATTTATCTGTACTAACGACTTAGACGTCAATTTTCAAGGTCATTTGAAGGTCAAGGTGATTTTTTTTAATAGAAATCTCCATTTTTTGTTGCAGAAATGAAACGCGAGAGAAAATTTTCTATCCTATGAATAACATAAGGGATTATATCTAGAGGTCATTTGAGGGTCAAATGTTCTCATATTGTGGATTGATGTGAATACAGAAAAAAATTTTCTATAAAGGTTTCTGGAAATCAAATTATATTAAGGTGCCCTTAAATTTGATCTTGATTTTGACTGTGAGGGTTATATCAAGGTCATGATATCTTTTTATATTGGAGCAGAAAATTTTATGACCGGATATGACCTTTAAATGACTCCAAAGGTCAGGACCAAAACCATTTCAAAGTCAAATATAAAAAAAATCTGGAAATGGCAGGATATTGGATTGTTCAAGGCTTAGAGGAAAATTATAGCACTGGAGGTTTGGATGAGAGTGAAAAATTGAATATCTAGATTAGAATAGCTCACCCTGTATATATATATATATATATATATATATATATATATATATATATATATATATATATATATATATATATATATATATATATATATATATATATATATATATATATATATATATATTCTATATCTGTATTGAGGAATTTTGAGGGCCTAGGTTACGAATCCAAAATTAATTTTTGTAAATTAGGATTTACTACAACAGACTAAATATTTGTTTGGTACAATTTCATTCAAAACTGATATTTGGGGAATCCTCAAAATCAAAGAATTTTTTGTTGTTCAATTTAGTGTGGTCTTGAACTATGGATAAAATGGGTACTTTTTTGCAACTTTAAAAAACTCATTCACTTCAGAATTAAAAATAGTGAAATAAAATTTAAAAAAAATAAATAAATAAATCTACTTCTAAAAAAGCACTAAAATGCCAAAGATAAAAAAATTAGATAAAATTGAAATTTTTTAAATCGGCGTTATATTTTTACTAAATTACTACTGACACGAGATACATACAAGCTACAGTAAGAAAGTAATTACAAATTAAATATCTCTCAACCTGTTTATATCAGGTATTAATTTGGCACCGAATTCATAATTTATAACCCTTTGAGAAATAATGATGTGCAGGTGTCATCAAAACATACTTACTCTTATTAGCAAGAGCCACTCTATGAGTTTTTCAGGGCCAATGCGACTTCTAACAATTACAAAAAATTAAATGAAAAATATGCCTTAATACATATTCACTGGCATTTCGCCAAAAATAAAGATAAAAATCTATTTTGTATATTTAATTTATTCAAAATTTATTTAGTATATAAAATACTCATCATCATCATCAATCAGCTTCCAAAATTCACTGCTGAATATAAGCCTCCCTTCAATGTTTCCACAATCTCCTATCTTGCGATGCCAGTATCCAGTTGGTGCGAGTTCTTTTTAAATAGTTGTGTCACCTTGTCGGAGGGCGTGTTCTGCTCCTAAATACGTCCTGTTGTGGTCTCCATTCAATTATTTTTCTAATCCATCTATCATCTATGGCTCTATTTCACTATAGGATAACTATTCTTTCTACAGCAGCCGCCAACTTTGTTTTTCGATTTATTTCTGTGTTTAGAACTTTATCTCTCAGGGACAGTCCAAGCATTACCCTTTCCATTGAGTCACCTTGATCCTTCTAAGAACCTTTTTGTCGAATTTAGAGTTTCTGAACCATAAGTTAGAACGAGCAATATACACTGGTCAAAGACCTTCCTTTTTTGACATATTGGTAGATCTGCCTTAAAGATGTAGTTTAGCTTACGAAAGGCTGCCCCTGTTAAACCTATTCTTCTGGTAAGTTCCCAGGTCTGGCTATCTCTACCAATGCTAATTCATGGTCAAAAAATATTTATAAGACGTGGTGTCTTCGACTTGCTTTCCATCGAGACAGATGTCTTCACCAATAATTAAATTTGTCATCACTTGGGTTTTTGATATATTTATCTTTAGACCCATTTGTTTTCAGGCAGTTTTTAGTCTATCTAGCCTTGTCGTGACCTCTCTTATACAGTCAGATATCAGAACTATATTATCGGCGAATCGTAGGTGGCATAGGTTTTCACCATTTATGTTTAGATCGAGGTTGTCGGTCTACTTGTTTGCACATGTACTGTAGTACAGTGCTAAACAATTTAGCGGAGATAGTGTCGCCCTGAGGGACACTCCTCTCTATTCTGAAGTTATTTGTCATGTCATAAAGTCTAACACATGCTGTTGCTTTATTATATACATGTTGGATTAGGGTGCAGTACCGAGAATCTACTCGGCAGTCGGATAAGGCTTCCATCATTTTTTGTTGGTCTATGGAGTCGAAAGTTTCTTCGTAATCTACAAATATTAGAGTAGGCGGCTCATTATATTCTACTGCCTGTTCTATGAGACATTTTAACATTTGTAGATGATCGTTGATGCTGTATCCTGATCGCAATCCAGCTTGCTCTCTTGTTTGATACAGGTCTAACCTCGAGCCTAATCTATTATTAATGATTTTCGTAAATAATCTGTACATATGGAACAGCAAACTAATGGGTCTGTAGTTTGTTAGCTTTGTAATACCTCCTTTTTTGTGCCTCTGAGAAGACATTGATTAAAGAAAAGCTTAAGAGAGTTCAGAAGTTTTTTCACACCTATCTTGATAGTATCGATAAGTATCCCGTCTTCTTCAGGCGACTTGTTGTATTTCATTTCTTTGATTGCCTTACTAATTTCACCTATCGTGATCTTCAGGATGTCCTCCGAGCCCTAATTCAATACTTACTATATATTTAAAACCACCTCTCACCTTGTTTAATCATTTTTATATCTTTTCAACCTATACAGTTATAATACCAAATATTTAATTTTCCAGATAATTCAAAAATAAAAATATGTAAGCCAATTTAATTTTAATTTTAGTGAAATATTAAAGCAGTCATATTCTTTCGATTTCTTCAATTATGCTGGAATTGATAGACCTGTAGTTATCTATACTACAAGCAGCACTGCACATGTAGATGACATAAGTATCAACACATACCTTGACGGAACAGGTACGGTATAATTGTTTATTTACAGTTACCTTGATCACTGAAAGTAAATTATCGAAATTCAAAGTTTCGTTAAAAAGTGAACGAATCATTATACCCTAATTATTCTTTGAAAGAGTGTTTTTATAACAAATTATTTTATTATTTTGATACCTTTTGATACTCGTTAGCTTCACAATTATCTCTTTAACCTAAAAGTTTTTTTCTTTTTTAGTTTTTTAGGTAATATGATTTAATGAATAGATAAATCAGTGTGACAAAATTGGATGATTTATGTTACTGTCTGTAATTAATTTGTATAAATAAACAATTCTTATGAGAAAAAAAAGGGCATAATAAATATTTCTAAGTATTATTAAATAAAATTAGCCACTTATTTTTATATTTTAGATCTAGATCTCTAGGTATGTAAAGTCAATTTATTCTTCCCAATTCTCAGCGACCGAAGAAATTAATTTACAACATATTTATAAGGTTTAAAGATAAAAAGTTTTAGACAGTATTATTATTTATTTACGAAAACCTATATATGATTATAAATAAAATTTTTATAAAAAAAATTGAACTGACTTATAACAGTGCCCTAAAAAGTGAAAAATAACTATAAATTTTTATATGAAATTGAAATTTTTGAAGTCGACGCCAAATTATTTCTAAATGAATTAAATAACTACCAGTATATACAAATTATGGTAAGAAATCAATTACAAATAAAGTATTTTTAATCTGTTTATGCGAATCACATTTTGTCAGGTATTAGTTTGGCGCAGACGTCAAAAATTTCAATTTCATTTAAAAATTTATGGTTATTTTTCACTTTTTAGCCCACTTTTAGAAGTCGGTTCAATTTTTTTTCATAAAAATTTTATTTTTCGATTTTAAGTTTTGAACTCATTATATCTACAAATTATTTGAACTAACTACTAAGCGAGATTATATTTTCTTAAAATAATTTTATATTCGCTATTTACATTTTCAAAAACAATTTAATCCCACCTTTGAACAAAGTCGAAAAATGTAAAATTTTTAGTCCGCTATATTAGATTCGCTATATTAAAGCTTGAAAAAATACTTTTAAATTCATAATTTACACCCTCAAGAACCCCCTATATCAGTTTTGGAGAAAATCGAAAAATGTAAAATTTTTAGTACGCCATATTTAATTCGCTAGATTGAGTTCTTCAAAAAATATTTTAAATTTGTAATTAACACTAACAAAAATCCCCCAATATTGATTTTAGACAAAATCGAGATATGTAGTATCTTTAATTCCTCATCTTGAATCCGTCATATTTTTTAAATAATTTCAGATTCGTAACGTGCGATCCCAAAAATTCTCCCATATCAATTTTGAATAAAATTGGACAAAATTAATTTTTATCCGCCATATTGGATACGCCATATTGAATTTTTTAATAATTTCAGATTCGTTATGTGCGACTCCGAAAACTCTCCTGTACATTTTTGGAGAAAATCCGACAAAATTGATTTTTTCGTCCGCAATATTGGGTCCGCCATATTGAGTTTTTTAAAAACAATTTTAGATTCGTTATGTGCAACTCTGAGAACTTCTCCATACCAATTTTGGAGAAAATCAGACAAAATTGATTTTTTATTCGTCATATTGGATCCGCCATATTGAATTTTTTAAAAATAATTTCAGATTCGTTGTGCACGACCCCGAAAATTCCCTTATACCAATTTTGGAGAAAATCGGACAAAATTAATTTTTTTGGATGCCATATTGTCAGCGCCATCTTCGATTTTACTGCATCAATTTTTTCCAGAAAAATATGGGACCACCGCAGCAACTTCTTTTACATAACGTAAAAGATTTCATTCAAATCGGTGCCTCCGTTCCGGAGTAATCGGTGCACATTATTAAAAAAATACATAGTCGATGAATTGAGAACCTCATTCTTTTAGAAGTCGGTTAAAAATTAGTCAATTCCAGAAATTGATCGCCATTAATTTCATTATAAGTGTAATTATCTTTTCTCTTTGATGCGGCGTTGTTTGAATCCGTTGTAAAAATAATTTTGTGGTTTGCATTAGCCTTTTATACACTAGTTCAAATGTGCTCCTAGGCAAAAATGTAAGAATTTAGCTTTTGAAATCGAGGTGATTATGTATCACTACGACGACTAAATCGATGTTCCGAAGATACCTCCTAACCATTTTTTATTTACTATTTGATTAAACTGTAGCACATAAGCTTTCAACGGACGCAATAACGTTTCATCCCCCATCACCATCGGGCATTGAAGTCTTTTAAGATGGAAGAAGCGAATTCAGGGTCGGCTGGGGAACGTTAAGGTGGTCAAGGTAGACGCGGCGTATTAAAATCATGTATTTGATGAACTTTCTCATCTTTGTGTTGTCACATAGTTTTTAAAATAAAATTTAGCATTATTATTCGCTTCAGTGTGTAACTAATGACAAGTATTATGCGATTTATGCAATCTGGCTAGTATATTAGGACAATAATACTGGAGCTTATAATGATTAGTTTACATAGCGAGTGCGCCGACATGGTAAATAAACGAAGGCATGCCAATCGATGAGTACATGATTCAAGTCTATGAAAAAGTAGGTAACCAGTCGTATTACTTATTGTGGGCTTTGCCAATAATTCTTATGTTTGATTGAGACATGGTATGTTATTAATCATAATCTATATTTTTAAGCAGCGTTGTGCTGACTGACTAACATACCAATGCACATAACAAACTATTGAAGATTGATTCATCAAATTCTGAGGAAAAGTTGGCAACACTACGTAAGCACCTACTAAAAAAGAATTTTTCAAAGTTCATGTTCCAAAAAGGGAGAAAAGGAGTAAATTGTCATTTGCTAAATTTATTGATATCTCTTCATCAAATAGACATACGGACTCGATTTTAATTTCAAGTTCATAACGACATCTAAAAACCAATTTCTTGATTTTCGATATTCGCATTTTAAAAAGACAAGAAGGGATAAGACGTCGATTTTATGATTGCTCATTAAAAACTAATTTTCTCCGAGAAAAATTACAATACGAACATATTTATCTAAAAAGTAATTTCTGTATATTCCCAAATTTCTTTTTGTTAAACTGAGAATGGTTAAAAAACGTTTTAAATATTTTACCAGATAACGCAAAAACTATTGCATATATCTTGTTTAAATCTTTGTTAGTACGTAATGGCGATTTTTCAATAATTTGAAAAAATATAATAATGCGTTATGACGTGAATATTTGAAAAGTGACGACTATAATGAATTTCGAATGATGCTAATTGAATAATTTTTGAGTAATTCTTCATTAATTTACTTGTTTTTGTTAGTCAAAGAAACATGCCAAACGGGGTCCAATGAAATTTGTTTGTCCCAAAAGCATGAGCACAAATCCATGAAATTAATTATTATGGAATTAGTCTAAAATGAAAAACTGGAATAATTCATTCTATATTCGTAGGCCAATTGAAAAAATAATCATAAAATCAGAATATATTAACATGTTTTATCAATTCGCAATCAATCTATAATGATGCGATTTTCATGATTCAAGATGTTTTATTTTCGTCAATGAATGCTCTTTGAAACATTCACACTGCCAATGAATTACTCTGATTTTATTGCTTTATTGATAACTTACATGAGGTAATTGACTATATTTGATCTCTTTGATACTATTACAGTGAGGGTATTTCTCTGGAACGTACGCATGAAAAGACACATTCGTTAAAAATTTCGTTGGCTTTCTTTCTTAAGATCCGAGGAACTTCAGTGCGGGCGAAACCACAACGGATCACAAATAATATTCAGATGAACAGTTTATCAGTAAATTTGTTGAAATCGTGACCAAAATTTGTCTTTCATGCCTGAATCTTAGAAAAAACGCCGATAATGCAGTATTCAGCTCTGTGTTCAAAAAGTTTTTTCAAATGAAGCCATGAAGCTTCTGGCATGTATTCTATTTTCAAGGACTTGAAAAGAATATTTGAAACAGCGAACCACATAAAACCTTTTTGTATCGTTCACTAGACAAGAAGATGATGGATTACGAGCTTATTTTATTGCGTAAAAGCGGGAATATCGCACACAATTGGCCAAGCATTAATTTCGTTGGCAATGAAAGCCATATTAAAAACTATTTTCCATCATAAGAATGCATCAGACATCATCAGCAATAATTTAGTGCAATGAAGAATTGATGAAATGGCTAAAGACAGACATGCAAATTTTTCATTCAATTCGATGAATCAACTCTACCAAGTAATGAGTACTACTCTTATAATACGTGCGATTTATGAAAGAGGAAAAAGTTTATCAAGAATTATTATGTGTTGAAAATTCGGAAACAGATACGAAGGGAGAAGCGATATTTAATACAACGACTCTCTTTTCAAGAGAAAGAAATTCTTACTCATATATCAAAGGCTACTGATAGTGCAACAAAGGTCTTATAGTGCATTTGAAAAAGCAGTTTTAAATCTTTTGATTGTACATTGTGTTATTCATCGTTAGCAGTTAGTTGAGAAATATTGGAATGGACGCCTTTATGTGTTATTAAAGCAGTCAATAACATTAGAAGAAATTCATTCAGCGCTATATTATTTAGCCACCTGCGAGGTTTGTCGCAAAAGTATCGAGCCTGCATTCATACCTTCGCGTCAAAACTTTCGAGCGACCTCTGTGGGGCATTGGCGTCACTAGTAAGACTTTACGAACTCGTTGGTCTGCGCAGTTACCGACTAGAAGTGTTAGTTCTTGAACGGTGTGCGTTTGTTTACAGTGTCTTTTTTTTTGGTTCGTCGTCGCATTTTGTTATTATAAAAAATGACGGAAAAATTAGATCAACGAATTTGCATCAAGTTTAGTTTTAATTTTGGAAAAACTTGCTGAGAAACAATTAATATGATGAATTAGAGAGGAGTGTATGAGTAAAGCAAGAATAAAAGAGTGGTACAAACGGTTTAAAGATGGTCGCACGTCAGTTGACAGTGATTCTCGCTCTGGTCGATCTTTCAGTGCAATAACACCAGTAGGTGTAGAGCGTGTGCGACTTGCAATTGAAGGCGATCGTCGGTTGACTGTATGCGAACTAGAAAGTGATCTTGGAATACCAAAAACTGCTGTTTAGAGAATTTTAATCGAGAATTTGGCAATAGCTCGCATGTGTGCGAAATTTATCCCAAAATTGCTAATGGCAGAGCGAAAGAATTTTCACTTTGAAATCACTCAGAACCACTTAGAAATGGTTTCTAATGATGAAAATGTACTCAAGAAGATTATTACTGGTGATGAATCATGGGTTTACGGCTATGATTTAGAAACAAAGCGATAATCTCCACAGTGGAAGCATTCTGAATTGCCAAGACCAAAAAAAGCACGTCAAAGTCGGAGCAAGTGAAGACAATGTTTACTGTTTTCTTTGATTATGAAGGTGTTGTGCACCACGAATATGCTCCGAGAGGGCACACGATCACTAAAGAATACTACGTTGAAGTATTGAAAAGATTGCGTGACGCAGTCAGAAGAAAACGGCCACAGCTTTGGACAAGCGGTGATTGGCTGTTTCACCACGACAATGCGCCAGCGCATTCATCGAACCTTGTGCAGCAATATTTAACAAAGCACCAAGTCGTACAGCGTCGCCAGCCTCCGTACAATTCTGACGTAGCTCCCTGCGACTTTTGACTCTTTTCCAGATTAAAAACGGCGCTCAAAGGACACCGGTTCGATGACAAAGAGACGGTTGAAACTAATGCGACGAATGCCCTGAAGGCAATTCCGAAAACTGAGTTCCAGGACTGCTTCAGGAAGTAAAAACACCGCTGAGAACGTGTTATTTAATTAAATGGACACTGCCTTGAAGGATGTCACTCACCGGATCATAAAGAATAACACGAATGCGGAGGCTCGATACTTTTGGGACAAACCTCGTATATAGGAAAAATGATGAAGACTTCAATAGCTTGCTGCTTTCCACAGAAGCTCGTTGACTCTCTAAATGCATTTGTCTGAATCGTTTTTTGTCTGGTTGACTCAGTGCTAGATTTATTTTAAAACAGAAACAAAGAACTGTGCGTTAACTTGATTACATTCAAAAATAACATCACTTAATTGAAAGACCTCTGTCTAAACTTACATTACGTTGAACAAGAACGTGACCACTATTATTTAGAAAAAAGTCACCACAGAACCATCTCTTTTTTTTTGTAGTAATCTTTGACTTATTCCCTAATACGCAATATAATTTCTACCGGTGTTTAGCATTATTAATTCTAGTAAATTGTTTATTGTTATAATAAGTGACAAGTACTGGAAAGGGTACAATGCAGTGTTTCTTTTTCAGTATGTTAAAGGACCGAAACTGTTATATAAATCGGCTGCAAAATACATAAAACACTCGGAAAGTTTCGTCAAGAAATGAGTGAAATGATATTTAGAGATTGGGAACGTGGATGATCTGTCAGAAAGGGGATCAAGCCGAGTGACAGCTAAAGAGTAGGATAGAGCGATCCTTCGTCTTTTTCGAGATACTCCACGCCTTTCACCGCGTTTTACTCAATCAAAACAACATCAGAAAGGAATAGATATATCTCTAAATACAATCCGCAGTCGTCTGCATGAAAATGATGTATCTTTTCGAACTACTTTGAAGAAACCTATGTTATCTGAAAAACAGGTTCTAAAACGACTCAACTGGGCAAATGAAAATTTGGATTGAGATTGGAGCTACGTTATTTTCACAGATGAATCTTCTTTCTAGGTATGGTCTTCTCTGTCGAAAGCTTGGAAAAGTCAGCATAATAGGTTGCTTCAAAGTACAGTAAAACACCCTATAAAAGTTCATGTTTGAAGGTGCTTCTCCATACGTAGATTTGGCCGCCATTTTGTGTTTACCGGTATCTTGAATGCTGAAAGAATGTCCAACATTTATAAAAAATGCTTAATGATATTTGCAGAAATGTTTTTTGGGTCAGACATAACAAGACAATGACCCTAACATGATAGTAAACTGTGCAGTACGTGGAAACGGCAAAATAACATTACAACCATGAAATGGCCGGCAATTTCTCTAGATGCAAACCCTATAGAAAATGTGTGATCCTACATTAAAATGCAACTTAGAAGAAAGTCAGTATACACGGAAAAGCAACTTGCTTATCAAATTAAAAAGATATGGCTATTTTTGCCATTGAAGTACGCTGAAAATCTCGTTGAAAGCATGGAAAAAAGGTGTCAAGCTATCATAATATACTACACATATATTATATAACTATTACTTGGAAGTTCTTCATGCTGATTTCTTGGAGAGGTTCCAGTATATTCTAAACATGAATATGCCGAGTTGAGTTTTAAATTATTTTTCAAATGTAGATACAGCAGACTTATCAAAATTAGAGGAGTACATGGTAGAAATCACAACAAACGAAGAACTTAAAGTAAAATTTAAAAATGGATACCAAGAAATTCGGCTTTAAAAATCGACCCCAGGACTCAACCTTGGATTCTGGGAACTAGTTCAAAAATTTATCATTGCTTTTCTCCCATTATATTTAGCTGAGAGTGGGTTCAGTGAAATTTACTTTTCAAAAAAGTAACAGGTTATGGATCACTGTGCGTGGTGATTTGGGACTGTTCTCAAATAACAGTTCTCTAATTTATAACAAAACTTTTTTTAATACTGTATTGTAATTTTCATTATGATATTTTAATATTAGGTAAAATTGTTAGGAGGGAGTAGGCGTCGGATTTATTTATTCTTGCAAATGGGAAGATTGGGAACATATGCCCTAGCTCGTTTAATGAAACAAAGTGGTCAAGTGCGTCTCGGACACGCGTTATGTTGGAGTTTCGTAGTAGTTGTTGACGTTGTTATATTTTTTCTTCTCTGTTGTCGGTCTATCTATAAGTTAATTCAAGGATGTTCCTTTAAAGTTTTAACACAGTCAGACTTTTTCTCGGAAATTATATTAAAATGTCGGAGTTTTAATTTTAAACAATTTTTTCTTATTTCATATATTAATAAATTTAACTTAATCCTACCAATTTTGATTGAGAGTATGTACTAAGTGCTAGGCTTCAAACTTTACATAAAAATATTGTGTTGTTTAGGTCTGGTAACGTATAACATAACGGTGGCTGGTGAAGATGCTTCTATAAAACCTTAAGTTAATATTTTGGATAAAAAAAGGAAATGTTGTTGCATCAACTTCGACATAAGAGACCTCAGAAATTTTAACGGTGAAAAATTCCAATTTATGGTGGCCATATTTGATGGATCCAAACCCTGGATATTTATATACTTTTGAGGTAGGTATCTACAGAGAAACTCGCTCAATACAATCACATTTAATAGGATTTCCTGCATAATATGCCATTTTACGGCGGTTCTTGCTATTTAAGGTATGTTTTCATATATTTTAACATGCTTAATACGGTTCGCCTTCTCGTTTAATATGCCATCTGCCACCTGCTACACTTACCTAGTACGTCCTACGCGTTCATCGATATCTCCTCTGCTCTTCCCAAAAATGTTAAGCTAGGGAATATCAAGCTTATTTTCTTTCCTCCAAATACGACGAGCAAATTGCAAGCGATGTATCAGTGCATTGTAAAAGCCCTCAAATAAAGAAAAATAACCTAAGTTAACACGTTTTAAAATAATTACTGGTATTGGGTATCCAATTTTCTTCATTTAGTATATTACGTCAGGTTAGTTCAGTGAACCATAAAATAAAATATATGTATATATATATATATATATATATATATATATATATATATATATATGGATATATGGATATATGGATATATGGATATATATATATATATATATATATATATATATATATATATATATATATATATATATATATATCACCTGGTGTGCTAGTGACCCGTTTCGCGATCAAAAACTTACGGGTAAGGCTCGATGTAAGTATCACACACCTTGTGTGCTGGCAAGGGGTTCTGACTATTTCTACTAAATGTTTTCGGGTTCGCTGAATCTGAATCCGGTGTCCATTAAATCCCATCACATTAGGGTCTGGCCATAATCTCAAAAAACCTCAAAAGTAAGTCTACTAAACATTATTGAATGGTTTTAACCCAAACCAATGCTCTGTGGGGTTGCTAGCCCGTGCGGGGCTGCTAGTCCTCCATCGGGCGCGTGTCCAGGTGGCGGATAGGGGAATGCCTCCCAGATATGGGTGGTACCGGGGAAATGAAATACCAGGGGTGGACCAAAACTAGCATTGAACAGTGGTAGCTGACTGCCTCAAAACTGATCATGAGCAAGGGTTCAGAGAATTTCACTGGTCATGATTCAGACAGCAAACGGCGGAGTGGTACCCACAAAAAGGCGTCTGCATAACGATGAGGAAGGCATGTGGATTTCCCTAGTAATCGTAATGGCTGAAGAAAATGACGATTTACAACGTACTTATCATGGTTCTCGGAGACCAAGATTCGGCAGGGGAAGTGAGAACAAGGACGGCAGGTCTTCTCAGGTCGTAATCCAGCGAGATCCCTGTCTACTGGGAATATAGAAAACAAATCTTAAAATTGCAACATGGAACGTAAAAGATATGTATGAGCCTGGAAAATTGAGAAACATTCAACGAGAAATATCGAGACTTAAGATCGATATACTGGGCATAAGCGATACAAGATGGGTCAGCTCTGGAGAACTCAAGTCGGAGAACGAAAGAATCTATTACTCTAACAGCAGCGACACTCAACACATATATGGAGTCGCTATTATTCTTAGTGACAAGGTAGCAAAATCAGTAATAGGATTCATTTCGGTATCCGAAAGAGTTATAATGCTACAGCTGATGACAACCCACGGCAAATTAAATCTATTAGAGATTTATGCACCGACTGCTGATAAAATGGAAGACGAAATAGAAAACTTTTATAATGAGCTCCAACAGACACTACGCCTCACAAAATCTAGAGACATTACTGTTGTAATGGGTTATTTTAACGCAAAAATCGGCCAGGGTAAATGTGATTCCATTGTCGGGCCATACGGCCTTGGAGTTCGCAATAATAGAGGAGATCATCTTATAGAATTCTGTCAAGAGCATAATCTAGTAGTAACAAATACTTTTTTTAAGCTACCTCAACGTCGTCTCTATACATGGAAGTTACCAGCTGATAAGGAAAACAACATAGTTAGAAACCAGATTGATTACGTCTTGATAAAACACAGATATCGAAACGCAGTACATTCAGTAAAGGCATACCCAGGTGCGGACGTATTTTCGGACCACAATCCCCTTATCGCTAAATTCCAACTTAAATTAAAAAGGATACAAACAAATCATAACATCAAAAAACTAAATATACATAAATTAAAATCAGAAGAAACGAAAGAAAAGCTGAGACAAGACATCAACACGAACTTAGAAAGAAGACTTGGCAAGCCTGGGTTAAACGATGACAACGTTGAACAACAGTGGCAGTTTTTCAAAACGTTAATTATGGACCAAGCAAGAAAGTACTTACAACATCAAGATACAAGAAAGAAGATTGGATGACAGATGGTATTTTGGAGTTGATGGATGAAAGAAGGAAACACAAGATCAACAAGACCCGAAATCAACAGTTGCAAATTCAAATAAGAAGAAAAATAAGAGCAGCAAAAGAAGAGTACCTTTCTGGAAAATGCAAAGAAATAGAGGAGTTGCAAAACAAGTACGACAACTTCAACTTGCATAAAAAAGTCAAAGAACTAGCTGGAATAGAAAAGAGAAAAACCTCAAACGTATTGCTAGACAAAAAGGGAAACATTATTAGGAAACACAACAAAATGCAAAATGCAGGTGGAAAGAATACATAGAAAAACTATTTGAAGATCAAAGACACGAAATTTCTTCTATAAACAGTCTAAGCAGTGACACAGGCCCTGAAATTACTAAAGCAGAGGTCATTTATGCATTAAGGTCGATAAAAACTAATAAAGCTGTTGGTCCAGATGAAATCCCAGGTGAGTTGTTGAAACTAATCAATGACAAAAATTTGGATTTATTGGTGAGATTATTTAATACAATTTACACGACAGGAACTATCCCCCGAGAAATGTTAACATCAACATTCATATGTTTACCAAAGAAAGCAAATTCAAAAGAATGCAGTGACTATCGAATAATCAGTCTCATGTCACATACTTTGAAAACCCTTTTAAAAATTGTATACGCTAGAATACATTCCAAATTGGAGCTGGATATTAGTGACACACAGTTTGGCTTCCGGAACGGGGTGGGTACAAGAGAGGCATTATTTGCTTTTAATGTGCTTACTCAAAGATGCTTAGATATTAATCAGGACCTCTATGTCTGCTTCATAGATTACAACAAAGCTTTTGATAGGGTAAAATATGACAAACTCATAAAGATTTTCAGATTTGGATGAAAGAGATTTAAGGGTGATATCAAATCTGTATTACAATCAGCGAGCGGCAGTAAAAATTGGACAGGAAATGTCCGGAGATGTGGAAATACAAAGGAGAGTCAGACAAGGGTGTATATTGTCACCTTTACTATTTAACGCTTATTCTGAAGAGGTCATATTGGAAAGTCTTGAATCTGAAACAGCAGGGATAAAAGTAAAAGGAGTTTTAATCAACAATATTAGGTATGCAGATGACACCGTAATAATAGCTGATAGTTTGAAAGAACTAGAAAAAATAATGAATAAAATATTAAGAGTTAGTGGAGAATATGGACGCTCTCTTAACACGAAAAAGACCAATTTCATGATAATTAGTAAAAACAACACCAATAATAATGAAACCCTAATGGTAGGAGGCCAGCACATAGAAAGAGTTAAGAAGTATACTTATTTGGGAACCCTAATAACAGAAAATAATGACTATACGGTCGAAATAAAAACCAGAACCGAGAAAGCACGTGCCAACTTTGTTAGAATGAAAAATGTTATCTGCAGCAAAGATCTAACGTTAGCCCTGAAAATACGACTGACTAAATGTTACGTATACAGTGTTCTATATTATGGAATGGAAGCATAGACACTGAATCAAGAGGCAATGAAAAGACTTAACTCTTTTGAAATGTGGACCTATAGAAGAATTCAAAGGATTTCGTGGGTAGATCGAGTTACGAACGCCGAAGTGTTGAGAAGAATGGGGAAAGAAAAGGAAGTCGAGATAACAGTAAAAGAGAGAAAACTGCAATATTTCGGACACATTATGCGGGGAGAAAAGTACAGCATCTTACGGCTCATAATCCAAGGCAAAATAAGTGGCAGACGAGGCGTAGGACGACGACGAATTTCATGGCTAAAAAACCTAAGGGAATGGTTTGGATGCAGTTCAAAACAACTATTTAGAGCAACTGCCTCAAAAATTAAAATAGGTATTATGATTGCCAACCTTCACAATGGAGAAGGCACTTGAAGAAGAAGAATGCTGTTAAACCCCTAATAACCCCATGATTCAAAGATTAAATGACTTAAAGACCCCATAACGCAATATGTCCATGACTCCATAACATCATAATCATGATACTGAATTCATTATATCCCATCTCTCATAGCGGAAGAACTTGTAGTCGCCCCAATTTCTTAAAACTACAGCTGTTGAGCTCCATGACCCAATAACCCTATAACTCCATGATCCCATGAACCCATGACTCTATAACCCCATAACCATGTTAATGAAATCATTACACTCATTCTCCCATAGCCGAAGAGCTCGTCGTCGCCTAAATTTCTTTCAAATATGGCTGTTTAACCCCATGAACCTATAACCCCATAACCCCGTGACTCTATAATCCTATAGCAATGTTACTAAAGTCAGTACACTTAATCTTCCACAGAGAAAAAGCTTGCCTTGGTCCTAATTTCTTCAAACAATAGCTGTTGAACCCCCATTACCTCATAACTCCAATTACATGGTTATGGAGTTATAGAGACATGGAATTATGGAATCATGGGGTTATGGGGTTATCGGGTTTTGAGGTTTTTGGGTCATGGTGTTATTAGGGATTTAACAACATTGATTTAGGGTTAACAGCGTTCAATAATACTTGATGGTCTGAGTATTGAGGTTATTTGAAATTATAGCAAAACCCTGATGTGATGCGATTTAATGGACCGCAGATTCGGATTCTGCGACCTCGAAAACATATAATAAACACAGTCACTGCTGTGCATAGACATACAAAAAAAAATTTGGCTATGTCTAGTATATGTTTCGTGGTGGCTGTGCGAGTGCTGTGCACAGCCTCACAAAAGAAATTCTGGTATGGAATCTGACTATGTCTACTACATAATTTCGAGGTCGTTGAAGCCGAATCTGTGGTCTGTTAAGGGTCCGTCAGGGTTTTCCCATAACTTCAAAGACCTCAAAACTCTGATAAATATTATTGAACGCTGTTGATCCTAAACTAATGCTGTTAAACCTCTAATAACTCCATAACTTAAAAATTTCATAACCCCACAACCTTATGACTCTATAATCCCATAATCATGTAACTGAAATAATTGGGGTTATGAGGTAATGAAGTTCAACAACCATGGTTTGAAAAAATTGAGGCCCCGGAAATTTCTTTCTCTATGGCAGTTTAAGTTTAATAACTTCTGTAACATGATTACGGAGTTATAGAGTTATGGAGTTATGGAGTTATTGCGTCATAGGATTCAACAGTCATAATTTAAAAGAATTGAAGCAACAACAAGTTCTTCTGCTATGGGAGAATGAGTGTAATGATAGTAGTAATACGGTTATGGGGTTATAGATTTATGGGGTCATGGGAATATAGGGTTATATAGGGTTCAACAGTCATAGTTTAAAAGAATTAAGGCAACAAGTTCTTCCGCTATGGGAGAATGAGTGTGATTATATTAGTAATACGGTTATGGGGTTATAGAGTTATGGGGTCATGGAAATATAGGGTTATTGGGTCATGAAGCTTAACAGATGTAGTTTAAAGAAACTGAAGCGAATACAAGTTTTTCCACTATGAAAAATTGAGTATAATTATTTCAGTATAATGAATGAATTATGAAATTATTGAGTTATATATATATATATATATATATATATATATATATATATATATATATATATATATATATATAGCACTTAAACTACATTGTTAGAGATAAACTAAAATTTAAGGTTCTATTCATTAAATTAATTTAATTATTTTGTAATTTAAATCATGAATAAGTTGCATGTACTTTAAAATTAAAGCTTTGTACATTAAATTTAATTTAATGTTACCTTAAATTTTAATAAAGTTACTGGAATTATTAGTATAATTATGTTAGATTTAATGTAAAAATTATTAAATTTAATATATTAACATTAAATGAATTTAGTAAACGGTTTATGAAATTTTCTTCCAGCACATTACTTTAAAATTAATGTAAAGTTTTTTTACAGTGTAAGTTTAAGATCTACACAGAGGGTTGTTCATGAAGCGCGTACAAGTATATCTTTTTTATTCGTATTTAGGTTTTGTTAACACAAAAGGGTGAACTATTGGATCATTACAAGGAGCCTTTTGGAATCAGACAATTAAAATATGACAATAATTCGTTTACAATCAATAACAGGAGCATCTACATAAGAGGTAAGTATTAAACTTTAATTAAGGAAAAAAAAATACTAATATCTAGTATTTATTTGTTTATGGTTTTCGTAATGATTCTAAATGAAATTTATTTAAGTATGCTTAAAAATTAAAAATCCGGTCTATAAAAGTAAACATTGGCTACGTTTGTTCGTGAAAATTGTTCTTATGCGGGTGCAACATAAACTGGGCAATCTTATTCGTTTATTTATTACCAAAGTTACTCAATTTTGGTGAATTACTCTCACAAGTATAAAGGCAACCATACTAAAATAAATTTAAATACGCATTATATAAAACATGGAGAGGATTAACGAAATAAAAACTGCATACTGTAACAATTGGCATTAAAGATATGTCTTTTATTTTAATATATATTTTTTCTAACTAGTCCCTGAAAATATGTTAAAAAAATTTTTTAAAATATGTACTGTAATTTTTGTCAGGTCTTGGACGACAAGAAGATTCAGATTTTCGAGGAAAGGAATTAGATTTACCTGTTATGATTCGGGATCACAATCTTATCAAATGGGTTGGAGCCAATTGTTATAGAACATCATATTATCCATATGCTGAGGAAAATATGGCTTTGGCAGATAAGTGAGGTATTATGATCATTGATGAAGCTCCTGCTATTGATATCGAGTAAGTACTATATTTTTATTGAAAATATTTGCCTAGTAGTATTTTAAAATCAGTGGAAAAAATCGACTCTATTGAAATAAGCAATAATTTTTATCAGAAAAAATTACTAGGAGTAATATTTGAATAAAATCTTTTGTTTCGCTTTTGGCCAATTTTTATTGAATTTTTTATAAATACGATTAGAGATTAATAAAACATAAAATTCTTGGATGTGTTATAAAAATCAAATCCTCTTAAAATTTTATAATTTCGTTATTTGTATAACTGTACTCAGAAATGGTTATAGACACTAAATCTTATATAACACAGTTTAAATAATTTAACTACTTAAGTGAACTATCTTCTTGGGCAAAGAAACGTGATGGTCTCAGTCACGTAATTTTTACTGATTTTTTACTGAATTTTTCCTCCAATTTTAGACAATAAACATTTGGTAGTTTGATTAATGTTAGACAGCTTGTACTTTCTACAAACTTGGACCTCTATTTAAGTCCAGTTTTGTCGGAAAGCGGTGGTAAGATGTTGGTTCCACAACAATATCTACCGAATACTGAGCCTTAATATCGATGTTTTACTGGCTATCTAAATGTTTCAGGAAATATTTCTATTCTTAAAGAAAGTTGTAGTTTCGATTATATAGTTAATAGTACAAATACTATTTTCTCTGTAGATAGGTAAGGTCATTGAACACAGAAAGTGTTTTTGAATATATCAATTGTGACTTTTTCATGGATTTTTAGTCGATTTGACCGAAATTGATCTTGCACTCATAGAGTTACATTATATAAAATTGTATGACATGGTGCATAATGGAAATTCGATTTTGGTAAATTTTCCTAAAATTTTCTAAATTAGTAGTTTATGTTAATTAAAAATTTTGAAAATCACTAGATAGTCAGTGGGTAATGGTCAAATTTTTTTCTGTGAAGGTCTGCCGCTAAACTTAAGAAGTAAGATAAAGTAGCTAGACACTCCACTAAATGAGTAACATCTGTTTAAGTGAATAAATACAAATTATTCTGTAATTTCAATACACGTCTGTCTCTGAGTTTACTAAAAACACGTGCTTGCAGGATTTTTACTCTTTTTGTCGGAAAACTTATTCAAATATCGGAAATTAAATAAAACTTGATGAAACCGCACCCTTCCATATTAAAGAGCCCCGATTTGCACCCGTCACAGAAAAATTTATATTTGATATACACACTGCCTTCCTGGCGGGTTGACAAAAGTCACAGTCGTAAAGTGATAGTTTAACTTACAAGAAAGAATTAATACAAACTGAATACAATAATACAAAATTTGATAATACCGTCAATGGGATATTTATGCCTGTTTGGCAGAACAAAGAAATTTAGAATTTGGATCGATGCTTGAAAGTTTGAGTTTTAGATCGGGTTCTGCATTCAACCTGTTTCTGTACTTTCTTTCACGTAAGTGTATGTAAATGATGAAAATCCTTTCTTACATAGATATGTTCTACAAAAAGCTATATATATATATATATATATATATATATATATATATATATATATTCGCACATTCAGACCGACGTTTTCTGAAACCACCCCTTGGTTATTCATCCATAAAAATATAAGTAAGTACTTTTTTCCCTCAAAATTTTACAATTATAAACGTTTCAAAACATTAATTACAAAATATTAGTCAAAGTATGTTTAAAAAATACTCCACAACTGAGTATTCTTTATTTACAGCAAATTTTCCGATAAACTGTTGGAAAACCATAAGAGGTCTTTAACATAATTATACGACAGAGACAAAAATAGGCCTTCTGTTATCATTTGGTCTATTGATAATGAACCCAATAGTAAAACTGCAGAGTCCAAGGATTACTATAGGTAAGTTATGTAGAATCTAGAATATCATTTTTTTCCTTTTGTTATGTTATAGAATGGGAAGTGTGCTTCTCTATTTTCTCAGGATGCTCACGTGTCCTGATACCCACGCAAGAATAACTTTGTTGTGTTTGGCCAGGACAATAAGATTTTTGAAGACAATTTCAGACCTGTTTTGATGTTATCTGATAACACGCGAAAGCTTTCAACTCTGCTTGACTCTCGGAGAAAATGAAAACAGTCCTTCCTCTAGAACCCCTCTTCAGATTCTCTCGAAGGTAGCATGTATTTCTGTTCGGAATATCGTGGTATGCTGCCCCAGTCCTTTACTTATGTTACGTCTGGGTGGGCTTTGGTGTATTCTGGTATCTATACCATGATCAGTTTTGGACCCGTCTCATACCAAACTAGACTTCATGGCTGACTCATTGATACGGCCTGTCAAAGTTATAGGTTACTGGCATGGTGTTACTGCTCATTTCCAACAATAAATTCGTTACTACGCCTTTAATGCTGGTGTGTCCGAGGGCAGGTCCAGTCTACCAAACCTTGTTTAGTTCCAGCCTGTATATCCCTAGCGAGGTTTAGTAGGGTTTCCATGCCGCAGATTGATTGATTGATTGATTAATGTAGTAACATATATAATGTGTTTAAAATATTCAAAAAAGTAGAATTAATCTTAAATAAAGTAGTGTTTTTGTAATCTTTTTACAAATTTGATTAAATAAGGATGCTTCTCATGGCTCCCGTGATGCACAGGCAGGCCTGTCTCTGGAATGTTGAGAGCTTCAGAGTACCCCATTTTCATTTTTCTCCACCATTTAACCGCCATAGGTTATTACCGCAGTGTACAGCCAGTGTAAAATATCTAGTTTTAATCCTCATGTTTTGTCCACTGCCCTTTTTGCTGCCATGGTGTACATTTTACTTTTGGAGATAACTGTCTGCAAGTGTGAGTTCCAGGTAAGCTTTAGAAAATAAAATAGGAAGAGCGATTAAGGATCGCTAAAGGAACGCCTTCTGTCCTGAAGAATTCTTTTGGACATGTTTCAGGAGGTATTCAACATCAGACATAAAATGGTGTCTTTCATCAAGAGACTTTTTACTAGCGAATGAGGCTAAGTAAACTAGAACCCATTAAAGTTGGCACAGGTCCGAAGGAAGTGTTTTCATATAGAAGCGATAAGTAACGAAGCACGTTCTTATTTCATAAGAATGGCATATTTGTTATAAATACGAAGAACATTAATAACACGTGCTTTCCAGGCCAATATTACATTAGCTTGTTGCATGACTAAATACCCTTGCTTCCTAATTGGTGAACTAATTGATTAAGAGAAAACATAATCGCGCGATCCTGCTAATTAGAATCCTCATGAGTTTAGATCATCCTGAATGTAGGGTCTAACTCAGTTAGGGTCCTTAATTGGTCTGATAGGACTTTTATTTCTCCCCTAATTGGAAAATTGATTTTTTTTTTAATAATCTACTGGTGCTTGTAAACCTAGATGCGTTGTTATTTCTTGTTAACTAAATTCAATTCGAGAAAGTTGACGCATAGGCTGAGGGCTTTAATATCAAGTGAGATCGGTACAAACGTACAAAAGGACTAAATTTAAAAAATTGAACAGAACAGATAATTGTATACGCTTTCTAAATGTTTTAGGCGAACATTTACGTTGGCGATTTGGTATCACACAAGTTGCGAAAATTGGATTGTGGGACATTCTGAATACTATAAGATGGTTTCCGATGAAGTGTTTTAGAAAGTATACCGATGTTACAAATTGTATATATCTCAAACTTTTTTAAATTTTGATTCTAATTTCAGAAAGTTATTTGGAACAGTTGTGCCTGACCTTAATGTTATAGAAATACTCATATTAGTACTAATATGTGAAATTTAATCTTTTCTAGTAGTCCAGAATGTAATTATTGTATATGTAAGTAAAGAATAGTTCCATTCAAAAATATTTTTTAAATTTTAAAATATTTTCGTTTTTAATTTTACTCTTTGCAAGTAGGAAAGGAATAAAATACATTTTTTAATTATTAAATTATAAAAACTTCCAGTGCGTTCAATTTTTTCTTTCAGACAAGTGGCAGCTCATATAAACTCACTAGACAGAACAAGACCTATAACTATTGCAAATGTACACAAGTATAATAAGGAACATTCGATAAGTAAGACTGGATAATAAATGAATCAAAAAGTTGCTCATCCACCAAAATTCTCAATAGCCAAAACACTAGTTTGTATGGTTAGAAACAAAAAAAAAACAAACTTTAACAATAATAGAAAAACATGTGTGGTTTAAAATCCAAATATTTTTTGGTATTACCAAAGTACTGGCGTAGAGAAAAATAAAATATTTTTAAAACACTAACAAACTCAGAAAAGAACTAATTTAGTAAATATATTTCGCGGATGAAAAATCACAAAAGTAAAAAAAATCGTAGAAATTAAATACGTTATTACCAAAATCTCATTAAAATTAAACATACTATTGGTCTTATTAATTTTGTTGTGACAACATACACACATTCTCCGCAGATGAGGTACTACACTCTATTAAATTTCTATATTTTTGAAGATTTGAGGGACATTTATTCTGATACTGCTGTATTTGAGAGTGCGGATGATTGGCAAAGCCTTCAACTTGGATCGAATGAAGTACAAGCCTGCGTAAACGAGTGGATTACATTAAACAGGTTTTGTATGAATAAGACTAAGACCCAAAAAATTTGTTTTTCATTACGTCCTCTTCGGTTTACAGTTCCGCAAAATATTTAGGGATTTGGCTAGAGTACTGCATTCAGTAGGCCAGGAAACTGAGTCAGATTACTTTTGTTTTGAGAAATCTTAGGTTTAGTCTTTTTGATGTAGTTTTAATGAATGCTTAGAATGCATACTTCCATATGCATGTTTCATATGCCTTGAGGGTTTTTGCAGTTCAAAGATGTGATGGCTGGTTTGGTTTCTAGAAATTGTTGCAAAACATAATTTATTTCTCTAAAAATACTAAGTGTGCCATGTATGTGTATACTGTGTAGCTTGTTGCACATGAAAGCACTTTGCAAGTAGTGACTATCCCTTCTATAATACTAGAAAGAAACAAGACCTTAACATCAAATGTTCCCGTACTCCAAGGGCCAGTGATGGACAGAATCATTTTAGTATAAAATTCTTTAATATACTCCCCGATCCCTTCCATTCACACTCTCTTTGAGTACTTAAGACGAATGGCTTTTTATAGCCTCGATGAATATTTGCGTAGCAAATTTGAGAAAGTTTATACCTTTGCAATTATTAAGTTAATTTTATATTTTGACATGTCATAGTGCTGTATTGTATGTCGTGAATAAAGATTGATTCATAGCGTAACGTATATATATATATATATATATATATATATATATATATATATATATATATATATATACAATGTGTTCAAAATATTCAAAAATGTAGAATTAATTTAAAATAGAGTATTGTCCGTTCATTCTTTGATACATTAAGCTACACCAAACATTAACTTTTTTAAGTTTTTTACTGTGAGTGACAACTCTAAAATTCGGATTGTCCTGTACCCAGTATCTACAATTTTGTGAAGAGACTACTCCATTAGTCGTAAAAGTTGCCTCGTCGGAAATCAGGGTTATAAAATAATCTATTAATTAACAACTTAGCACCCATTATCAAGCAAAATTCCAAACCACGAGCATCATTTCCATCTTGCCGTTTTTTCAATAAATTTTGGTTTGAATGCTGGAAATTTGTTCCTTACTAAACTATTATGAATACGAGATTTGTTAACTGTACCTAACGAAACTGCTCTTTTTCTTAAGAATGATTTAGGATTTTGTTATACTGGGTTAATAACTACTACGATCATAGCGTCATCATGGCTGTATTGCTTTTTAATCTTCTTCATATTTTTCACATTCCCAGTAGCATCAAATTTTTGAATTTTCGAGTTGTGTAAATATTTGGGCACTTTTCATTAAATATTTCAATGGCATATCGAAAACATACATTTTCAGTTTTTAATGTTTTACTAAGTAAATCCGTTGTTTTATGGTTTGCATGGTCAGTTTGTTATCTAGTAACTACTTTTGGGCACAACACAAAACAATGTCTGTTACGTTGATATTGACAGAAAAGTATTTATTGTCTAATTAATTAATCTGTTCAATCAAAAGTAGGAATGTTGCTTGAAAAATAATTTGGTTTTCATAGTTCGTTGGTGAAACTTTGTTCCTCTTTCATGCCGAAAGTATTTTAAGTCTGTGTTGCCTCCATTACCACTAAGGTTTGGTTGTTCTGCACCTCAAATGCTTCTGATTGTATTTTTTCTCTAGTTGTGTGTAAAATGCGGCATTTCTCAAGCCAAACAGCCTTCCTTTATCCCCGTAGAACCCCTCCTTAGTTTTGAACATTTGTTCCTGCTGATTTCTGGTTGCAGCTATCAGTTTAAAATCTTCTATATACAGAAAATGATTTAGTCGTACCAGCTCTTCTCGATTGTTTTTAATAATGAAGCCGCATCTAATGCAATTTAAACGGCATGAGAGTGCGTTCATGGCATAGCTGAAACATAATTGGCTCAATGAATCTTCTTAAAATATTCGGTGTTGTTGCAGAAAGTTATTGCATTTGTATCCTAGTTCTCCAAGTTGACATGAGGTGTTTTAAAATGAACACAATATGTACATCGGCTCTATGTATTCTCAGTATCGCTTGCAGCTCATTGCGCCTTTGACATATCCTTTTTGCTCAATTGCAGTGATGTTGTTTTGCTCTCAATGTGCAGGGATCCGTTGTGTCAAGCAGAATGTAATCACCTTGTACAGCGTCGAACGGTAGGTAATTGGCCAGTATTTGGCTAGATCTTGTGTATTATGCTGATCTTTTAGCAAGAGCTACGTGACTTTTTCTATAAGATAAAATGACATTTTCTGTGGGTCAAGCAAAATATCATTTATCAGAATAGTTAGTCGTTGGTGCATACTCCAAAACTTTTTAAGTCAGTAATTTTTCGACATGGTAAGGACCCAGGGCTATCTAATTATGGGGTGTCTTGATGATGATAGTGATTTTCTCAATGGTGAAGGACTCGAATTGCATCTGACAGTAATTCTGACAGACTTGGTGTTTTACGTTGATGCAGCTAGCGCTGATGTTGCATTGGGTAGTTGTAGCTAATTGACTCCTCCGGAATTATTCCACTTGTTCTTTATTTGGGTATAAATTGCTTGCCATGTTTCGTAAAGAGTTTAACTTTTAATAAATTTTTTTTTCAGATCACTCAATAATGGCATTGCTTCGTTTTCGGTTATTGCTAGCTTTTTATTTTTTTTTTGTTTTAGTGCTTTAGGGCTGTAGTCTGCACAATAGGTTGGTAAAATGATACTGCGGCACTGCCTTACTCATTTCAGAAGATGCTTCAGAGAACTTCCTCTCGAATGTCGGTGTTTGCTTGTTCTTCGACTTCGAGTTCCGGCTGTGAGTCAGATTCGGCGATTTGTTCATTGTTATCATTAGTGTTTTCGATCTTTCTCTTTATTTCTCTTCTGATAATGTTAGGTCGTATTTCCGGAATTAGTTTATTTCGGCGAATAACGCTGAATTGCTTTGCTATTCTTTGTTGCGACACTTGTATGTATGGATATTTTCTGCAGAATTCGGCGTGTAGTAGTCTGTAGCCGACCATTTCTCGTCCTCGATAAGTTACTCTGTATAAAATGCACATTATCGACTTATTCATAGACATAGTCCATTTCATGCGTTGTCTTGATCGCCCCACTTAATTGAACGCTGGTTTAGGTCCCAGCGCAGCACTTTCGGCATGGGAGACCTTGGTGTTTCTGTTATTGTTGTTGGGCTGTAGCTTTTTTTGAGATATAGCACAGCTTTCTTAACCTGTTGTTTTTTAAAGATGGAAGACTGTCTCCCTTAGAATCCATGAGGCAGATCTCGATATAGAGGTGGGATTCTCCGGTGCCACAGGTACCCACCTGGGATAAATAATTCCGATGTCTTTGTTCGTCCATCTACAAAAAATTATGGTGTCCTGTTCTAGGTTGATTTCCTGATTCACGGCTTTGAACTAAATCCACTCATTTGTAGCCGCTCGTTCTGGACCAGACATTAAGTTATGGCATTCCTCTTCATCTGGATTCTCACGTTCGAACCATCCAATATGGGAGATCCTAACACTCGTTAAACTACCGACGACATACCTTTCGGGATTATGGAAGTACTTAAGCTCCACCGGTACGTCAAACCGATAATGCTCTCGGAAGACCCCTTATAGCTATTATTCTTATATATACAAACTCATAAATATATGTAGGAAAATATTCCTAAATGGCATTCCTTAAATAATATCTTAAATATCTTTTTGGCTAGATCTAATCGGGGAATTAGCAAAAAAAAACAATTTACTGAGTTTTTTTTTTACCAATTAATCTGAAAATCTTTTCCTAATATCAAACAACGAAGTTTCTTTCTCTATTGTTCCATTAAAAAAAAACATGTGTACTAGACATATCTAGCACGTACGTCAAGACAGTCGGATTTTTCATTATGGTATACATAGTTAATAAAGCGCTGGGTTTTTCTGTGATTATGTAAACTTACAACAATATCTTTTGCTATCATTTAATTGCTTTTTACATGAAACGCATTTTTACTGTTAAAAATTTGTAATTTGCTTCGAAAATAAAGCATTTTTGTAACTACAGTTATTACCCGAACGATATCTACTTGTCGCATGAGTGTACTGGTAAGCCGTTTCATTTTTATAATAAATGTTATCGATACTCTATGATAAATACTGGACAGTATATAAATCTAACAAATTTTTATGTTATTTAATCCCTCATATAAAAGACAAAAGGCTTTTTTTTATTTTAGAAATAAAGATATTTTGCCACTTGACTCTGAAACTGAATGAAAATTTATTACTGATATTGATACATACCCAAATTAAAGCCCATACTTGAGAAACAAAATTAAACATATAATTTTTTACATCCTTAATAACAAATCAATATCAAAATAAGGATTATCCATCAAATCGTAGCCTCTTCTGGTAATTTTTCTTATTTTATTGCTCACAGGGTGAAAAGTTGGAACCATATTTTGACAGCTCTTGTTCTAATTTTTTAAATTTTAATTTATAGGCTCAATTTCTTGACATACTTAAGTTTTAATCGATACGAGTCCTGGTATTATAACGAGAGAGAGGTGGATGGAATATATATTAGAATTAAGGATGAGGCAAGAGGCTGGCGAAAATCGCACAATAAACCTGTGTTAGTAACAGAATATGGTGCTGGTTCGGTAGAAGGACTCAGTATTGTAAGTAATTTTTAAATTAGTTTTTTCTTAAAAAAATGTTAAACAATTACTAAGCATAATCAACCTTATTTTATTATTTATCTCAAACTGATAATTACAATTTCGTTAGCTTCCTTCCTATATTTGGTCAGATGACTATCACCTTGATGTTATAGAGCAGTATTTTACAGCTTTTGATGAACTAAGAAGCGAAGGGTGGTTTATTGGAGAAGTTTTATCTAGTTTTGCAGATTATATAACAGCTCAAGGTAATTTCTTTCAAAGAGTTATTAACACCAAAAACTCTTAAAGGCTATTCACAATAAAAAATTAATTTAATGATAAATTTTGAAGCTTTTGGTGCACGCTGGTATTATCATAGTAATTCTAGGTGTCCCGTTGTCGATTAGCATCAGCCTTTCATATTAACCATAATTTTAGTTTAGCAATTTTATTTTCCTCTTGGGTTCGTCTCGAAGCCGGATGCATTGCAGGTAGTATAGGCCTATTGGGCTCACATTTGACTGCAGCCACTCTGTTCACTTAACCTCCTGAATCAGTTTGTACAAGTTCGCTAAAGACTGAATATGTATTTTATTCGGTTTCAAGTTTATTGACCTGTAGCCGAGGTCGTCGTTGTATAGATTCGCGCTATTCAGATGAACTTTGACAGCCATGTCGCCCGTCATTATGCCTGTAATTGCTTTTAATTGGTTCCTACTCATTTGGAGCAGTTTCCTTGCTAATTTCGGGTCAGGATTCCCAATAAAAAGTCTTATTGTGGTTCTGTCCCTGTCCGACTGCCCAGTGATCTTTGTGTTCTTTTTTGATCCGTTATTTGACAGCTTCTCATGCCGTATGCTGTTGCATCCCAAGAGCCGGTTCTGGATCAATATATTGAGATAATGAGCCAGCTCTTGCTAGCTCATAAGTTTTTGATTCCCGTATATGCCCTCGTGTCCTGGAACCCACTGGAACATAATTCTGTTGTCATTTGCCAGAGTTGTAAGTTCACTCTGATATTCTCAAACCCGTTTAGATAAATATCTTTTGAACCTTGGGGCCTTCAGGGCTGCTTGGCTGTCGGAATAAATGTAAATTTGCTCCCATTGTAAGCTCTTCTTTTTACCTCATCTACATATTGTAAAATTGTATAAATTTCCTTCTAGATTTCTGCTGGGTACTTTCTCAAGGTAACCCAGCTCCGGTACCCTCGTCCGTTTTTGAACCATCAGTGTACTAGAAGAGTTTCCGGTTTAACTTCTTTATTTACAATTCGATCCTCTATTGTGACCTCGAACGGTATATTGTAACGGTAGCCCGAGATCATATGGTCTGTGTCCCTTTCCAGGGCCCCTAATTTTGTTACATATAGTTTCATGTTCTGTCAATAACATTTGTACTGGTGACATTAAGTGGTGTTGCCCGTGCTTGTCTCTTTTTGAATCACTAAATATAGTGGAGAGAGATCCCGAATGTATTCCATTGCCTAGGTGGGGGTCGATTTCATAGCCCTCGTAATGCTCAAACAGGCGACTTTCTGTATGCTGGCACGTTTATTTTGCACTCAATTGTTCTTAATTACTGAAAATTAGCTGCTAGGTTACTTGAAATATTTATATTGCAGATACTAAATTAGACTTTTTTGATAATGAAGTATTAAATATTTTTCGTGCATGATTCCCATGCGACCGACAAATTGTCATTATCATCAGATTTTATTACGTTTAATTTGTTTGAATTGTATGCTAGTTTCGTTTAAAAGATAGTTATGTTCGAACCTATTTAGGTCTTGGAAACTAGCGACAGTTGTTAGTATTACTATCTCATTAGCATTAATGTTACAGGGTGTTTTTTAGTCTCAGTCCAACGGCGAACAACGTGTGTGAAAATGTGTTTGAATCATTTAAATCATTGTAATATTTGTAATGGGCAAAATATAATGAATTACCAAGTCATAGAAACTTGCACTGTCATTAGAATATCAACCAAAAGCCATGGCATTAGTTATCAAAGTCGAAAGCGTAGCTTTGGGGGCCCGCTGGGGTAGTCACACAAAGATTTAAAATTTTCACATGACGTTCACATGCCGCATCAACATCATTACATAATTTATACTAGGTGAAAGATTCAATAAGTACCGAAAAGTTGTACTGCTATTATAATAGCGGGTATATCATAGCACTAATGGTAACAGTTTCGAAAACGGACCGGGACGGCTGTAATAACAATTTAATTGGATGTAGAATTAATAACTAAAACTTGTGTTTATTCTATTACTTATAGCCAAACGTGACTAATAAAAAGTGGCGTAATAGATTGCTTATTCTTCATTTTTATATTGAGCTATATTGTCAACGAATACATATAGTGTATAAATAAAAACTAAACATTTTCGCTCGTTTTTAATAATAAATGAATTTTGTTTTTTTTTTAAATTAATTCATTGTTAAATTTTTATGTTTATCGATATTTATGTTAGCTATATTTGTTTTCTTTTTGTAAACAAATTTGTCAGTAGTGATGATGATTTATTTCAAACTTAAATAATCATTTCAGTCGATGACGTTCATGAAAAATAACTTCATTGTTCATACACTGTTAAAAATAACTTTAAATTTAATTTAAATTTAATGTACATTCTGCATTAAATTTAATGAATTGGTACCTTAAATCGTGAATAATTTACATTTACTTTGAATTCAAAGCAAATTCATTGAAATATCAGTTCGTTGTACATTAAATTTGATTAAATGCTATCTTAAATTTTAATAAAGTAACTAAAAAAATATTTTAACTTTCTGTACATTAAAATTAATTTACATGACCTTAACATTCAAGGAATTTACATTAATATTCATGGTAAATTGCATGAGATTCCAGGAGATGGCGCAACTTGTATTGAACTTTCTATTTAGTATGATATATAAGTTGCTTAAAGGATTCAATTTTCTTATGATGCGGTGTACAAGTCTGCCGGTACTGACGGAAATCAATGTGTTCGAAATCGGTGTACAGATGACGGTACACTACCTATGGAAATAATTTCTACCTTTTCCTGGTAGCAGAATTTTTTGACCTCATATTAATGTTGGTGCATTAAATATCTGATAACATATCTTAAATTCAATGAACACTGGCAATATATTTAATGTTCATAGTCACTTTAAAAAGTAATGATCAAACCTCAAATGTAATGTATGAATATATTAAATTTAATGAACTACATTAATTTAGATTATTGTAAAAATTATTTAATTTAATGCATTGTATTAATTGAATTTAAAAATGGTTTATGAAATTTGCTTCCAGCACATTTACTTTAAATTTAATGCACCTCCTTTTTACAATGTAGTTATTAATTGTACAGTGTCTTCAGTTTTCGCAGCTTTTCTAGGTTAAATTTCTTATTAAAAGAGATTGAACGATACGGTTTGCTGTTTAATTATTTTTATGAAATTTTCTTTGTCGTAAACTAAATTTTTATAGCCCTCCTACTTTCTGATACAAAGGGTGAAATTCAAAGCCTGTGAATATGGATCCTAATGGATTTTTTATAGCGAATTGAATAGCATTTCTTCCTTAAGTTCTACTACTTTTTAGATTCTAACCAAATATAGATATTTTTAGAACGCCCTTCTTATTGTTTTTTCATTTTACTGGTCTATTTAAAGATTTTTCAAAAATGTATCATGCTGTATATTTATATTTGCGGATAGTTAAAATTTTCATATTTTTCGTTCAAATATGCTTTTTATCGCAGAAAGCTGGGGCTGTAGATTAAAATAAAATTTATAATATCTGGTTATCATGTATGTAGACTATCAAGAATTCCGAGTGCGACTTGGTGACTGCTACCAACGCTTTCATTCCGCTATTATGATAGCAATACAAGCTTATATTACCTGTGGAATTATTATTTATTTATATAAAATATTGTAAATGCCAGATGTGGCATTAGGTTATAATTTTAGATCTCTGTTCGAGCCGTGCCTCATGGCTATCAAGGCCCAGCGCGTGATCTTAGCAACTGCTGTCAAGACCTTTGGTAAGCTCTTGTAATGGCAGTACAAGTGTTTATGACTTTTAAAATGATTATCTTTCACCCAGTATAAATTTCATGGTTAAATTATTTTTACATGTCCATGTGTGTGACAGCAGTAGTTTCAGCTTGATGCAGATAAATATTTTGAGAAGTTCTTTTACATACTCTAGGCGTCGTTTTTCATCATTGGGTTGGATACGCGTAGGTAGCACTGTCTTTTGGTATTAAGCGTCATCCAACATTGATGCGCATTGTTAAAAAAAGTTATCGTTAGGTGCTTTAAAGTGAACACTGAAATTTTATTTTTTTTAATCAGTATTAAAAAATCTTTATTTTACAGGTGTAAAGTTGTTTCATGATGTATCGTTATTTTTCCAGTAATTGTTAAAAATTAATAACTTTAGAAATAGTAAACACAAATAATGTGTTATTTTATATTCGAGTGTCTATTATGGTCCTTTAAACCGGTAAAAAAATTCAACCAGATCGGTCCAATAGTTTATGAGCTTGGTGCTATTATTTATCTTAGACGTTCGATTTTTAGACAATCGTTCTACATAAATCGACAAGGGTAGAAGTGTATTTATGAACGTAATGAATTCTTTTTTAAGACTTGCACTATGATATAAATAATAAAAAGGTCAAAATGATGGTTAGACATTTGTTAAAAAACAGGATTCGTTTTTACTTATAAATGAATAGAATTCTTCATCAACCATGAACGAGATTGACGAGATTGACGGTATTCTCGTACAAATAATAACCCTCTACTTCTTGATATGCATTAAGACTTGAAATTCAGAGCGTACAACTAGGAATACTTATATTTTATAGCCCGGGTATTTTGTTTTAAAACTTGAAATGACTTCTAATAAAACTTGAAAAGGTAGGAGTTGTAGGTGGAAGAGGATATTTAGGCATAAATGCGTACAGCCAGATTTTTCTCTTGGATAAATAAACAACCTTTAAAGCTAGAAAAGTCAGCTTTTAACTTGTAAAATTTTCCGCTTGCGTCTTAGAAAAAAATGATACTTCGATGCTTAATAGTTATAACAATTAATAATTTTTTCTGTGCATGTTATAAATTTGAAAACTGAATATAAATAAATAAAGAAGTAGCGATTTTTTGAAAAAAAAAAGTTATTTCGACTCCTAAGATATAGATCGATCGGACTGAATTTTCTTACACTTTTAAAGGACCATAATCGGCACATCATCTATGTTCACTATTGCAAAAACCATTAGTGTTTATCAATTACTGCAAAAATAGCTGCTTTTTCCGTTATATCAATAAACCTTATATCCATTTTACTGAAAACTGAAATGGAAGGTTTTTTATACCTACAACTTTTGTATTTAATTTTTTTTACTACGACGTAAGCGAAAAATTTTATAGCCAGAGACTGAATTGTACAACTTTAAACATTGTTTATTTATCTAGGAGAAAAACTAGTTGTACGTAGTGATGAATTTTTTATCTAAATATGCCCGCTTTACTACCTAAACTTTTCCAATCTGTGTTAAACGTAATTTCAAGTTTTTAAAATATAGCCTGTTGTACTACTGTTAGTTTAATTTTCATCAAATTAGGGACTTTTTTTTATCATGCAGTGGATCTGATGCGTCTTTATTAAAATTACTTGCAATTTTATATCTTGACATAATAAATAAATTAAAGGAAAAAATATACTTTTACAATAACGACAAATTTTTCCCTTATTGTAGGATTCGCAAGAAATTCAAATGTTACCTATGTATCTATGCTAACGTGTTTGTTTTCTACGAATTCTAGTCCAATTTTTTGAATGAATCCTATTTAATCATGCCATTCCAATTTGATAAATCAGTATGGCTAGGACAGTTGTATCCAATCAGGAGTTTAATGTAAAGAAAATTTTGTTGTATGGAATTTAAAGTCCACATACTTTTTGTGCAGCGTATAATAGAGTAAGAGGTTATTTCGCTATCAGGCTAAATATTAGATCTTATTGTAAAAATTTTACATACCGTTACAGATTGTTTGATTCCCGCGTTAATCAGCTGCTCGGTAGGTTTTCTAGCTATTGGGCTAGGCATTCTACTACTCATTTATCTAGCAGTCACCTATTTTTTTGGATAATTTATAACAAATTGTGTTAATGTATTCAAAGAGGTCCCTAATAATTATATAACAAAGTTAAACTTTACTATAGTTGCAACAATAAAGATTCAAATTTTTAATGATTTCCAAACAAGATATTGTCAATTCTTATGAAATAGCGTCAAAATCTAAATACTTGATAACAAAAAACAGTAATCTTTTTGCCAAATAACTGTTAATTGCCACCAGACCATATTTCTTGTTTGCAAGTGAAAGCATTTCGAAAAAATGCAGTCAACAGAGGATAATTTCTGGCTTGTGAATCAATCTGTAAATTAGACAGGTAGAGGTAGTAGAGTCTATGTCATAATATAACTTAAAATTTGAGAATTCTAAAAGGTCTTAAATTAAGTGTTGCGAAATATCTCAAAAAATTATCTTATATTAATTAATATTGTTGAATATCAGATTAGTTATAAAATCTATTTCTAAACTTGATCTCAGCGAATCTGAACTCATTTTCAGTAGGTTTAATTATAAAAACTCTTCTGGAATTATCCACAACTGCGCTTCTTAATTTGAACCATTTTGTTCTGAGAAGTATTATTTCTTAAAAATTTCTAAGTTGAGTCACATGAAAGCAGTAAAAACTTTTGAAAATGATTATCATATGGATAGATCAGAAAAATAGAATTTACAATTTTCTTTTAAGGAAATACTATGTTTTTTTTTTAATTTTAGATGTACGAAGAGCTGGTGGTAACAAAAAAGGAATTTTTACTAGAAGCCGTCAACCCAAGAGGGCTGCCTTCTACCTAAGAAAACGATATTGGGCTTTAGCTAATAAATTGGACAATGTGTCTACTCCAAATGTTCTGGATAAATATGTGATTGATTCAGATTCTTATGAAATAAGGGAAAATGAAGTATAATGTTGTTAAAAAAAATAAATTTGTTTAATTAAAATTGTATGAAGCTTGATTTAATGACATTGAAATATATGATAGGTCAAACTAAAGCAGTCATTCAGGACTTACCTTAAAATTTAATAACTCGTTTCAGATAATGGGATGGTTCAGCATTGCTTCTATTAACTAAAGGATTTGTAAAATGACTTAGTTACATTGTTTGTTTCTGTCCAGTCAATTAGCAGAAAATTGCTAAATAGTCCGTCTTATTTTTTCAAGTGGACTGAGGAACTTTCTTTAAAAATATACTGTTGGGAAAAAGCTCGCAATCACAGAATCAATAGCTTATCATAACACTATTTTTTACAATTAACCGAATTTCCACGATATATTAAAACACGCTCTTTGGGAAGATTTATTAGGGAAATAAATTTGTAATTGTTAACAATCTCGCGTTTTTAGAATTAGGAAAAGTAAATTTGATAAATCGCAAGTATCTGAAAATGACCAGAACGGATAAGTAGGTATAACAGATGCGAATTTAAAAGTTAAAGCTTTCAGGTTTTTTAAAAAGGTGTTGTTCGAAATCTAATTTTTAAATCTTTTTTTCTTAAGTTATCTCTTAAGGGTCCATAAAATACCCAGCAGAATTAAAGAAAAATACATTAGTGAATATCACCATTTTACTTTTTAAGAATTAGTAGATATTTAGTATTTTTAATATTCCTGAAAATAAATTGATTGTTTGGTGTTTCGAGTCGGAAATCGCTGAGATTTTAATGATATCTTAGAATTTTTCATTGTCTACGGTGAACGAAAAAGAATAAAAATTGGTTTGGGTATCTATTTTAGCAAACGGATTGTTATCGGACGGTGTTCCGTTATCAAAAAATTTATCAGGTTGACTAATTTCATCTGTGATGACTAGTTATTTAAATAATAATAATAATTTAATTACTGTAATAATTTGAAAAAAGGTTACGTTTCAATACAAAATGTTGTATTATTTGGAGGAGTTCAGTTTTATTAATATTTTTTTCATTTTGGCTATGATAGAAACGGGATATTATTTATTTAGATTTAAACTTTCAGCGCAAGTTTCGAAGGCAGGATTCCAAGAAAGAACCCCTATTTTTAAACAGAATTTGTATAATTTGACGAAAAGTATTTCTTAACTGTCGGTAAGAGACAAACATGAAACTTTTATTTACCATTACAGTCACCACTAAATTCTTTACTGAAAAAATTTATGAAATTGGGTTTGATATTAAAGAGAATTTGATTTTAGATTACTAGGTTATCTCTATTATTAATGAAATTTGTTGTCATATTCAAGTAGCAGCGGCCAAAATAAAGGCTACTAGCATGAATTATTCAGATTGTATATGAGTAGATCTTAATCAAGTGTTATCTTACTTATCGGAAGTTGAATTAGCAGAATTTTCTAATAAAATTCGACAATGGGAAACATTTTATGCCTTTTATAAAAGTTTCATTCATGAAAATTCTACATTAAATAAAACGGAAAACGATTATTATTTGATAGGGCATTAACGCGGTTCGGCTTTAAGTATATGCTCTGGAATAGCACCAATCAACGATAATTATAACACACTTTTAAAAGTTGAAATGCGTAATTGGAAAAAAATCATATTTGTTGTTGGAGGGATTTGACGAGGCGGTTTGCACATTTAAAAAAATTAACTAACCCGATTTATCTGATTTTATTTTACCGTACCCGGAGTAAATTAGATATTAAGACGGTTATGATTTTGACAGTTTTAAACGTCATTCGAGTATTCCTACATAAAATTATCTTATTACTTTTATAATTTGTCAAAATTGTCATTATTTGGGATGTTGTGATTAATTCCTAATTACGACGTTCCAATAAAAAAAAATATATTTAGTAATTTACGATTTACTGGAGTGCAAACACTAATTTTCAAACGCTACAAATTTTATATTTAAACTTTTTCCTATAATGATATTATTCAAAATCACTTTGTTGAATGTGTGAACAGCGGAGATGAAGGATGTGGCAGGTTACCAACACACCCTGATAGATCATATAATCATTTAGAATGTTGTGAAGTAAATAATTACCGCAAAACGTTTGATACAACATATATAGGTTTGTTCTGTATTTGCGCAGGGTAGTTGGGGTATCAGATCTCAGTTTCATAGAACAACTAATTCTGCTGGGAAAAAACGGTTTTCAATATTACCGGGAGACGTGGTAGTTAGAATAGATCTGGTATCGTTCAAGACTCGCTAGATTGTAAAATCTATAATATTTTTAGTTGCAAATTCTTAACAGATAGATCCGTGCTCTTTTACATAAAATTTTATTCTTACGATGTATCACTCATAGACTGATGATTTTTGAAAAATAACAATAAGTCCATAGTAAACTGTACATCAGAATACTGTATAAAGTTCATATGATGCTAAATGTACGACGTGTGGTAAATATCATTATACAATAATTCCAGAAATAAAAATTAAATTAAATTTATTTTACAGAAAAGTCTGCAAAAATCAAGAAATTGCAAATTTTGTAGTTTTATATCACTTATATATAGATTCGTGGAATATTTTCGAGCAACGAAAAAATTAAATACATTTGCTTATTAGGCTTACTTATTATTATTAATATTCGTCATTTGTGGAATAATCAAATATTGAATAGATTTAGAGTTTTCAAGAGTAAATAGTTTAAACAATTGGCTTCAGAAAGTTGAAATACTTTAGACCATTGAGTGTAAAATTATGTAGTATTAGTATAAGGTCTTAAGGCTCTCACAATCGCTTTCTCTACTTTGTAATTAAAAAAAAGAAATATTGTTCGTAAAATATGGCATATTATCTGAATTTTATGATAATATGATATCTACAGGTATTGAATCACACAATTTTGATTTGCGTATTTTGTAGTTTTATATCACTTATATATAGATTCGTGGAATATTTTCGAGCAACGAAAAAATTAAATACATTTGCTTATTAGACTTACTTATTATTATTATTAATATTCGTCATTTGTGGAATAATCAAAGATTGAATAGATTTAGAGTTTTCAGGAGTACATAGTTTAAACAATTGGCTTCAAAAAGTTGAAATACTTTAGACCATTGAGTGTAAAATTATGTAGTATTAGTATAAGGTCTTAAGGCTCTCACAACCGCTTTCTCTACTTTGTAATTAAAAAAAAGAAATATTGTTCGTAAAATATGGCATATTATCTGAATTTTATGATAATATGATATCTACAGGTATTCAATCACCAATTTTGATTTGCGTATTTAAGTTAAATTTTTAGTGATAGTTTCAAGATGATAAGATGTGCTTCATATGACATGAAAATGTATATAATCGGTGACATACAAAATTGTTTATAAGTATTTATTTATTTTATTAGGTCAGTAGACTTAATTTTTTGACATAGGCAATAATTCAGACCAAAATCACAACAAAAATAATCATAATGTGTAATGCTAGTTAAATACGATATATGCTCTTGTTCTTGAATAGGGCTGGATCAAAATACAACATTTTTTTTAAACATATGTTGTAATAGAGATCTGTAGTGTGAAGTTTAAAGTTATTTAGTTGGTTAATTATAAATTACTTTCTACAAAAAACTGCTATTTAGCTGTTGAGATATTATTTAGTAAATACAAATTGTTGAGTAAAACTTCAATATGCTGAAAATCGAGGTATCGTGCAGTGATGAAGTTAATGAGGGAAAATTCTGATCGAACTTAAATAATATTTAGACTCTATATATGGGAACTTTCCGCCTTTGTATTTACAGTAAAAGAATGAGGACAATAGTTTCGTTTAGGAAAAAAAAACTCAAGACCAACTGCATTCAACCCAACTGCTTGAAGTGATTACGGGCGAAAACATCAATAAAATGGTTTTTAGATATTATTATCCGATTAGAGATATTGTTTACATGACAAAAAAATCAAAGCCTTCAAATAGCTCAACTTACGTGGAAATATTTAGTATATTGTCACCCTAATTTTTTGTTTTTACTCGTAAATTTTAACTTCCAAGTTAACCCGTAGTAATATATTTCTAACTTTCAGTATTGGGAAGAATAATAAAGAAATACTATAGCAACATAAAATGCATTTTGTTTCAGTATATTGTTGTTTGGATACTAGAGCTTGTCAAAATTTAACAATATTTGATGTTAACATTTCATAAACTATTTAATTTAAGTATGAGGTATAATAACTAAAAATGTTCCTAAATTAACTGTAGAATTCCAAATATTCAAAATTATATAGGATTTTCTATCCAAAATAAGAAGCTTGACAAAAGATGCGAAAATTAGCCCTGTATAACAATTAAAAATTTTTTTTATTTAAAATTTGTTGTTTAGGATATGCTTCAGGTTCATCTTAAGTAAGCAACATATAATAAAATTAAAAAAAAAATGAATCTACTTCTAAAAAGTCGCCCAAAAACGAAAAATAGCAATGTAAATTTGTATATGAAATTGAAATTTTTGAAGTCGGCGCCAAATTAATACCTGACAAAATGTGGTTCACCTAGATTAAAATATTAAGAAATAATTTATTTGTAATTGCTGTTTTATCGTTGCTTGTATATATCTCGTGTTAATAAAAATTTCTATTTCACATAACAATGTATATTGTTAATTCTCGTATCGTAGCGCTTTTTTAGAAGTCGGTTCAGTTTTTTTATAAAAATTTTATTCTTCAATCAATAATTTTGAATTGAGTTGAGTTTCTAAGGTCGCAAAAAAGTACTGATTTTATTCATAGTTGTAGACCACACTTAATCGAACAACAAAAGATTTTTGAGTCTGCGAATTCTCCAAATACCAATTTTGAACGAAACTGTACCAAACAAATCTTTTAATAATCCTCTATCTTCAATTTTAAGAAGTTAATTTTAAATTCGTAAACTACGTCCTCAAAATCTTCCAATACCGATATTGAAAGATAACTTGAGACATATAAATTTTTTAGTCGTCTATCTTGAATTTTAAGAAGTTAATTTTAAATTCGTAAGCTGGGCCCCCTAAATCTCCCAGGACAGATATTGAAAGATAACTTGAGACATATAAATTTTTTAGTCGTCTATCTTGAATTTTAAGAAGTTAATTTTAAATTCGTAAGCTGGGCCCCCTAAATCTCCCAGGACAGATATTGAAAGATAACTTGAGACATATAAATTTTCTAACCCTACATATTTTATTCTGCATATTGAGTTTGAAGAAATTAATTTAAGATTGAGAATATACGCCCCAAGAAGCCCGCAATATATCAATCTGGACAAAATAAAAAAATGTAAATTTTTTAGTACTCCGTATTGTATCGGCCATCTCAAATTATAAAAAATTAACCTTATTTTAGTAACCTACCATTTTGAAACCCTCTAATACCAATTTTGAAAAAAAATTTTCAACCCACCATATTGGATCCGCCTTTTTGACTTCTAAAAAAATAATTTTAAACTCTAAATCTAATTTTACTACACCCTCGATCTGCTAATTCGACACCCCCAAAAATCATTCAGTACCAGTTTTGGACATAGTCCGGAAATATAAAATTTTTAGGCCACCATATTGCACCTGTCATATTGAATTTTTTTGGAACAATTTAAATTCATTATTTATATTCTCAGAAACCCCTCCTCTGTATTGAATCTTTGAAAAAAAATCGAGAGATGTTAAATTTTGAGTCCACCATAATGGACTTGGAATATTTAATTTTTTAAGAGTAATTCGTAATTTACACCTTCAAAATGCCCCTATACCAATTTTGGACAAAATTGAGAGATGTAAAATTTTAAATCCTCTATACTGGATCCGCCATATTGAAATTTTTTTAAATAATTTTAGAATCGTTATGTACGACCATTTTGGAGAAAATCGGACAAAATTAATTTTTATCCGCCATGTTATCAGCGCCATCTTGGATTTTACTGAACCAATTGTGGCCAAAATAATATGAGACTACAATAGTAACTTCTTGATCATAATACGAAAATTTTTATTCAAATTCTGGAGTATTGGACGTACTTACATAAAAGATATCATATACGCCGATCGAATGTACAGGGTGAGTCAACGATTGGATGAAGTAGGTTTGTGCCTTTTCGGTGAAATTAACAAAGAAACTATATTTATTGTTTGATACAGTTTATTTTTACGCAGATTTTAAAAATATTTAGGACTCTACAGGGTGAGCCAAAAAACTAGGACAGCATAAAGTTGTATTTTTTTAAATAGAACACCCTATATACGAATCGTATTTTCGATTTAGCTTATAATTTTAAATCTTTTTTATTGAGGGTTTACTACAACAAAACTTTATAGTTTCTGAGATAATTAAGTTTAAAGAAAAAAGTCACATTTTCAAGCATCAATTCAATCCTAAATAACGTTTTCAATTTTGTGACAAATATATTCAAATTTGGAATTTAGCAAGGCCAAGGACAAGTTAACATAATTTTTATCTAATCTTTGCAATAAAAGCTACAGGGTGTTGAACACATCGGCTCAAATTTGAACAAGTTTAAATGAATAAATATCTTTTTTTTTTAAATGGTACACCCTGTATATTTTCATGTTATTTAATAGAGTAATAAAAACCCTAAAAGGTTTGTTCAATATATCCTATACCTATTTATAATAGTTTTTGAGATATTTCAGTTTGTCTTATTTTCCATACTTTTTTACAGAAATAGTCTTCATTATCATAGTAGCCATGTAAAATAATAAAAAGAAACTACAGAAACAAACAGAATGTGGTTACATATGATGAAATACATTATTCGTTATATTACAACGGCAATAGTTTAATTAAACATAATGTGAAAAAATTAACACAACAATAACGAAAAGGCAAATACATATTTACTTTTATACTAAATTGAAACAAAAAAATTACCTATTAAATACTGAGATTAATTATTTATTTTTAATAAGTGTTTGAATAAACGACCCAGATTTTCTCGGACCCTGGACAAAATTAGCGGCGTTATTGTTCTACAGGTATTCCTAATCCTGTTTCGCATATCTTCCACTGTTGTTGGTGGATTAACATACACCTTATTTTTAATATAACCCCATAGGAAGAAATCTAATGGGGTGATGTCGCAAGACCTTGGTGACCACTCAATGAAACCCTCACGTCCAATCCATTTTTGCGGATATCGTTGGTCCAAAACGCACGAACTTCACGATGGTAATGCGGAGGCGCACCATCGTGCTGGAACCACATACTGTCGAGCTCATCCCTATCCAGGCCTTGAAGCAGTTGGGGTAGTTCTTTTTGTAAAAAGTTCAGATAACTATGGCCATTTAGTGGTTCATTAAAAAAGTGGGGTCCAATAATTCGATTATGATGAATACCACACCAAACATTTAATGACCAGTGGTTTTGATGTTGCACCTCTCTAATCCAAAATGGGTTTTCTGTGGCATAATAATGCATGTTGCGTCTATTTACGGCACAGTTACTTCTAAAAGTAGCTTCATCACTAAACATGACCTTGCATAATAAATTTGGATTTAATTGAATCTCCGCATTTATTGTACAACAAAAGTTTACACAACTTTCAAAATCCTGTCCATGCAATTCTTGGTGTAATTCCATGTGATATGGATGATACCTATATTTCTTGGTAGTACGATTAGCGGTGGATTGTGATGTTTCACATAATGCTGCTAACTGACGGCTACCAATATAAGGATTTTCCTGAACATTTAACAATACTTGTAGTTCTTTTTCTTCATTAGTTACTGGTTTGTTGACCACTTTACGTTTTGGATAATCAACAGTACCAGAAAAATCAAATCTTTGCATTAAGTTTTGAAAAGTATGGGTATTAGGCTGGCGTCGATCAGGATATTTCATTTTGTAAATTCTTTGAGCAAGAAGGCAATTTTTTTGAGCCTCTCCTATTGTATAAATCATATCTATTAACTCATTCTTTGGAAAATTCATTTTACAATATAAGATGAATGCAAAAAAAAAACAAACTACACTACATAAAAGCCAAAAGAAGCGATTGCGGTTATAAATTTGACACACAGAAAAATGTTCTTTTACATTGTTTTTGCCATGCTACTATGATAATGAAGACTATTTCTGTAAAAAAGTATGGAAAATAAGAAAAACTGAAATATCTCAAAAACTATTATAAATAGGTATAGAATATATTGAACAAAACTTTTAGGGTTTTTATTACTCTATTAAATAACATGAAAATATACAGGGTGTACCATTTAAAAAATATATATTTATTCATTTAAACTTGTTCAAATTTGAGCCGATGTGTTCAAAACCCTGTAGCTTTTATTGCAAATATTAGGTAAAAATTATGTTAACTTGTCCTTGGCCTTGCTAAATTCCAAATTTGAATATATTTGTCACAAAATTGAAAACGTTATTTAGGATTGAATTGATGCTTAATTATCTCAGAAACTATAAAGTTTTGTTATAGTAAACCCTTAATAAAAAAAATTTAAAATTATTAGCTATATCGAAAATACGATTCGTATATAGGGTGTTCTATTTAAAAAAATACAACTTTATGCTGTCCTAGTTTTTTGGCTCACCCTGTAGAGTCCTAAATATTTTTAAAATCTGCGTAAAAATAAACTATATCAAAAAATAAATATAGTTTCTTTGTTAATTTCACCAAAAAGGCACAAACCTACTTCATTCAATCGTTGACTCACCCTGTACAACCTCTTTCTTTTAAAGTCGGTTAAAAATTTAAATGCCTTGTTTCTTGGATGGAAAGGTCGGTAGGTCATTTTGTATGCTAAATTCATTATTTCCAATTGAAAAATATGCTGGTCAATAATGTTTTTTTTATTCAGAGGTGTTATATAAAACAATAATTCAGTTAAGGGCCTATTAGACCATCCGATATTCAGTCATCCTCACTGAGTTATGAACTGAATTCAGTGTGGTATAATAATATTTAGGGTAGTTAGAAATCTAATTAAGATTGAATGGTGATTGCGGTCTTACTTGCTCAGGACGTTAACTAGGACACGATTTAGTGTGGTCAAATAGCATTTAGGATATTAGCCGATGTGCGATGAGCGATGCAGGTTGATCCAGTGAGGCGCGAAAAGGGCAAATAAAAGAAAAAGAAGCTATAGAAATATTCTATGTGTTTAAAAGATATGCCATACTTATGGAACAAAAATTATAAAAATTATTTTGATATAAATATTAACTACTACGTTTATACAGTGCTGTGTACCCATCACTTCTTCTATAATTTCTTTTTTGTTTAATTGTTTGTTTATCTTACACCGAATTTGACGTAACAAGTCGAGAAAAAAATTTATATACTCGCTAAGTATCATTTTCCAGCATTGGTGGAAAGTGGACATTTTTGAGTGCGACAATTGAAATCAATTGAACCAACTCCAAATTCCCAATTTTTATAATTAAAAGATCTTTTTAAACATCTTATCTACTATTATAACTAATGATTTTGTTTTTGTTATTAATTGAGTGCGATAAGTTTCTGAAGAGTATGAGCGTCATTAGTGCATGATTTTGGAAAAACCACTTATTAAATTTGAATGTGAATAACTTAAAGTATATCATCAGTTTAATTATTACGTAGATCAAAATTAACCAATTAACGCCCAAATTATTTTTTTTTAATCTTTAGCTAATTTTTGGTATCTATGTTGATTCTGCGGTAAATAAGCCCTAAAATCTTTTTCCTTTTTTATTTTGGTTTTTATTTTTAAGGAGTTTGCTATGCTCATTTGAGAACGTTGGGCTGTCTCTATAAAAAATACTAAATATTAATTTTTACGTACAATATATATTTTTATATATAGGAATAGGAACTCAAAAATATATTTCAACGATACAAAATTTTAAATTTTTACTTTTTCCTATGAAATTCTTTAAAACATGATGGTACACAAAGTGTAACTTGGCATCTTGAGCAAAAGGTACAGTTACTGTGTTGACACCTTCTCTGTTTCGTTCTCTTTCCGATTTCATGATTCATGTCATCATATCTTACACCACTTGGGACATTACTACGTGATGTGGATGGTAAACTGAAAGATCGTCCTCGACTAACATGCATACTATACTTTTTAGATAAGGATAGGATATATCTATTTGAAACTCCTTTATGAAGATTTTCTTTATTTCCTGGTATATCATATTGTAAACTACAAAACTGTAAAAAAATAGCGATACCAAGAATACGTGTAAAAAACACCAGTACCACTTTTTTCCTTGTATAGCAATATGATGATCAACACCACCCATATGCTTGTAATTTGCAATCAAAGATGGTTGTGCTACAGAAAATTTCTGACGATCTGTTTTATACCATCTTTGGACAACTGTAGTTGGAAGCACAGAATGGCCATTCGTTCCAAGGCAAACACATTTATTGTCGTTCCACTTACACAAAAGATTTCGTCAAACTGTCAGTCACATGAACCTCGAGCTTCTTTTTTCATCTGTTTGAAAACTTTGATAGGGCGTTTAGAGGTTCAATTTACTCGGATGATTCCTGTGGCGCGAAAACATTGTTCTTTCAGCTGGCACAGTAGGTTACAGCTGGTAAAAAAATTGTCAAAATATACAATATGACTTTTAGGGTTTTTCCACTATTCGTAGCATATCTAATATTACCCTTGTTCTGAGAGGCGCTTGCGCCTATTGTATATTTTTTGCTTCCCTGCCACAATATAAAGAAAAATCATAGCAGTATCCGTTACTTCCACATAAGGCCCACAATTTGAAACCACATCGGATAGGCTTTTCCTTTATAAATTCTTTTAGACCATGGTGACCATAATATTTCACAATTATTTCATCTACTCATATGTACTTATGAAAAGTGGCCCATTTGTGAAAACGATTATTTAACGCTTTCATTAAAGGCCTTATTTTAAATGTTCTATCATCCTTATTATTTTAGACTTCCGACTTCTTTACAAAATGGAACGAAGATTTTATTTCAATGTAGGTATTTCTACTAGGGGCGTTTTTACTACTGAAAATCCTCTCTTTCGAACTAATAATTCTGGAGAAATTCGGACAAAATTAATTTTTTTGGCCGCCATATTGTCAGCGCCATCTTGGATTTTGCTGCAACCAATTTCATCTAAAGAAATATGGGACCACCGCAGCAACTTCCTGAGTATAAAGTAAAAAACTTCATTCAAATCGGTGCCGTCGTTCCGGAGTAATTGGTGTACATATATATAAAAAAATACATAGTCGACGAATTGTGAACCTCATTATTTTTTAAGTCGGTTAAAAATACATACTTTTACACTTGTAGAAACTAAATATCTTGTGTTCTTATTGTGAATTGTTTCTGGAGCATCTCTAACAAGAGCCCAATAGTAGTTGGCAAGCATAGAAGCATTCCGTCTTCCCTGGTACGCTTTTTTCATTGTTGTTATATCCTGATTAGAGAATTCGCCGTACTCATCATTTACAGCTCGAAAGTTGTCAGGAAAAAACTCCAGATGTGAGTGTAGAAAATGAGAAAAGACAACCCATTTTTTGATATGATGATAGCACATTTTCGACAAAAGTAACGTACTTGTCAGCTTTTTTATTTCCGAAGAAATTAGCGCAAGAATATTTTCAATATCTGATAAAGCGCTGTCAAAATGTATGTCTTTCAGAATATTTCGAATTTGTGGCACAACAAAAGTATCTTCTTTAATTTTTGCTTCACTTAGCCTTGGGAATTTCTGACGCAGGGACTGAAAAGCTGCCCCGTTTGTATTCAGTGCCTTAAAAAAGTTGTTCATTAGTCCCAATTTGATATGCAGTCGTGGCAACAAAATCTTTTTGGGGTCTTTCAGTGACATATGTTGTAAATTATTTTCACTTGGCTCTAATGATTATCCAACGAACCAGCCATTTCTATTGTAATTGGATTGAGACAGAGATATTTCGGAGATATCGGAAGCAGTTAGGCAAGTTCGACTAACGAGGCTGCTTGGATTCGCAAAGGCGATCGGCCTCGAATAACCTGCAGATTTGGTGGGATGTAAAGGGCCCAATGGAGGCCTAAGCATCGATGATCTAGTATCACCATCCCTTTTTCATTCATTTATTCTATTGTAATGAAGTGCCCTTGCCCAACTGTCTCATTCACACAAAAAATTGCAAAACTTGGTGTAGCGTAGCTGTAAAGTAAAAGTGCAATCACCTTTCAGTTACCACAGATCTGCCATTGGTGCTCATCGTATTTTATACTTGTCAATAGCTCCTTCATATTGCAGTACGATTCTTTCATGTGAACTGCTAATCTAACAGGAATAGACGGTAAAATGTTTTCAACCACATTTTAGTTAATCTTCAACATTGTCTACAAACTTCAAACAAAATATTACCCATATGGAATAGTACTGCTTTTAAACTCAATGTTGAACTGTCTATAAACAATCTCCATTCCTCTGGCTTGTAGTTTATATTTAAAGCCGGCGATAAACCGTTAATGTTTTTGCAGAAAACCAAATTCTTTTCCATGATAAAAATGATGCTAGTTCTTTATCACGTTTACGAAAAACACATACTGAAACATCGCCTTCTAATAAGTTCCACTGCTGTAATCTTGATCCTAATAACTCTGTTTTCCTTTTTGGAAGTTCTAAGTCTCTCACAAGATCGTTTAATTCTGACTGGGTTATTTTGTGCAGTTGGCGGAGTAACTTGCTAGGTGCGAAATCATGATCTCTTGATGTTGATGGTATTATCTTCTTCTTGAGAAATCTTTGTATCGTTATTATCTAATTCGTAAGTGAATGTTTCTGGACGTTCTGGATAGGAAGTTCATCACTTTGAGGCACAGGTCTTATGGCAGATGGTATATTCGGATTCGATGGGGTAACAAACTGGTTCTGAGACACAAAAGTCACCTCACCACAAACATAACAGAAGTGATCTGGATTGTTTATACACTTTCGAGACATCTTACAATATCAGCTATTCGATTCCACTCATTAACTTCGATTGATTAACCCCTCCGCTTTGTAGCTGCTTATAAACCTAAATACGGCTTTTACATTTTTAGAGAATATTCGAGAATTTTCTATTCAATTCCATAACATTCACAATAGTGGCCTTTGTCATTTGTTTGTATAAAGGGGCTGTTCATTAAAAAGCAAACATAAAAATCGATTTACATTGGTTTAAATGTCTATCTCTATTATTTTATGCTATGGAGGGTTGAGATTATATGGGGGGTCATACCTGGATATCTACCATACCGTGTTGCCAATCTGTATAAAAAATTTAACTTGGGGAAAAACGTACATTTGGCAACGTCGTACCCTCTATTGTTATAACAATACAAATATACCACTTGCATTCTTGCGATTACATTGCTAATATATAGAGAGACGTCATTGATTACGAACATAGAAGCTTTCATATAAAAATACACAATATAAATGCTCAGAAAAATAAAAACATGTAGTTATCTAAAGCTTATTTTGCCGACGAAAAATTTTCCCAGCCTTCCTCTTCCTGTTGAATAATATTTATTGAAGTCACAACTTCATCATGAACAATAGTCTGAGTATTTGGCTTGGATGGGGCTATTTCGGTTTCTGAAGCACTACTTGCATTATTACAAGAATTTTTTATATCTATCCATTTGCCTCTATTTATCTTTACATGCCTCTATGATTTTTCGGAATTTTGCATAAGAAGCTTTTTGGTGGTGGCATTTTTAGTAAAATTTCCAAAATTGTATTGTACATATGCACATATTCTTTGAGTACATTATTACGCCAACATAATCAAATTCTTGTAACCTTCAAGTTGTGACAAAATTGTCATGTTTTAGGGATGTATGGTCTTACAATTCTTTCTTTCGTTACGGAAAAGCGTGATAGACTATTTAGACAAGAGCTTATCTGGAAAATATCGGGGTTTCGTGGATGTGAAATGGAACATGGAGATTTTTGCATGAGAGCCTTCAGAATAATCTGAATAACGATAAATTTGATATGTGTATTTTCAAAAAGTTGGGCAACATTATTTTTATTAATAAAAATTTAAAATTAACGAAAGAAGAAGAAAAGTTTATGCCATGATAAAGTAACACGCTAAAATTCGTTAGGATCGAATCGATAGTTTTTCCACAATAGTCACGTTAAGATATTTAAATTTATTTTCGACATATAGTAGAGAACTCAAGTTTTTCAACGCTTTTTTCAGAATCAAAATCGGATGATTTGGACGCCCAGGGAATTGTTTAAAGACATTGTTGATATTTTTGCTTATAAACAAATAGATTATCTCGGCGGATTTTCATTGGATTTTTTTGCAATACATGTTTTGAAAGTACTTAGAAAGACGCTTTTTTTCGTGATACAAACTGTCAAAGTAGGCAACCTGTTACGGTGAATTTATAAACAATACAGACGTGATTCTTCAACCAAAAACTTTGTTTTGCAGAATTACTTTTAGTACAAATATTTAAATGTTTATGTTATTGGAAACTTTCATAAAAAATGAAAATAATATCGCCCGCGAGCGTGAAAAATTTTAAAAATATGGGTGGAGAGCTTTCATTTTAAAATTAAATTCGAAGATTCAAAATATATATCCGAAAAAAATTTTCATTTTCTCGGCTTCTAATGGAGCGATTTTGATCATTTTTTTAAATCGATGTACCGCGAGTAATGGACTCAAATATCATAGTGTAATGTGCCTATCATGCATTCATTGCAAATGACGTTATTTATGTATTATACTTACAGGATACTCCAAGCTATAGAATTGGACTTTCCAAGCGAATCTTTATTTATTAATATAATTAAGCATACTATAATGATATATATTTACTTTAATTATCAAAATTGTTTAAATAATCATTGTTTAAACAAATTGAAAAAAAATTTGGTTTTAAATTATTTTATTCGTAAAATACGGATAAAAATAAAATAGTTATTCTTTATAAATTATGTTCAAAAAGTTCAATAAAACTAAATATTGTATTTCAAATTGCTCTATACACATGTCTGTCTAAACGCCACACCAGAAATTTTTCAGATCTTCTAACAGTAAAATAATCTGATTGACGAATTTGTCATATTCATTGAGGTTCATTATGGTTGGAAGATTGTGCCTATCCTGCATATATATTTCCAAAGATTTGGCATAAAGAAAATGACCACTGGCATTTAAATATGGCAACATTCTACGCGAACTTTTTATATGCAATTCCCAGTTACCATTCTTTTCGGAAAAAATGAATTGTTTCATAATATTCACCTATACGAAAAAATTAAGAAAAATGTTTTATTAATAAGTAAATATAATAATGAAAGCGACATTAATTCAAATTGAAAAACTTGTTTCCATATACCATGTCGTGCACATTTATAAACAATTTCGATAACACTGTAACCAGTATCTTTCCACAAACAAGAACACATAATAACTATAGTCTCTTTTTAATGCCTATTCTATACCTTTAGAAAGCCAGTCTGAGCAGATGTTTCTTCTCCCGCCCCACTACTTTCATGTTAACGGTTACATTTTAAAGTATCATGCTCTCATCTCTGAAAATATTATATCTCCAAATATTTGTAGAAATATTGTATTACTTATAACTTAAAAACTATATGATTTATATAAAATAATTATTTTATTTTTATCTGTATTTTACGAACAAAATAATTTAAAACCATAATTTTTTTCAGTTTGTTTAAACAATGATTGTTTAAACAATTTTCATAATTAAAGTAAATATATATCGTTACAGTATGCTTAATTATATTAATAAATAAAGATTGGCTTGGATAGTCTATAGGGTGCAGTATGCTGTAAGTATGATGCATAAATAACGTCATTTGTTTATAACAAAATGATGGGCACATTGCATTATGATATTTGAGTTCCATTATTCGCGGTACATCGGCTTAAAAAAAATGAGAGCTCCCCACCTCTCATTTTTTAAAATTTTTCACGCGCTTAGGTGATATTCGTTTTATTTTTTATTACAGTTTCCGATAACATAAACATTTAAATATTTGTTTCAAAAAAGAGTTCGGTAAGATAAAGTTTTTGGTTCAAGAATCAGGTCGGTATTGTTTATAGATTCGCCCTAACAGGCTGTCAACTTTGACAGTTTGTATCTCAGAAACCAATTGACGGAATTGAAATTTTTTTCCACGAGAAGAAGCGGTTTTCTAAGTACTCCACACTAAAAATCCACTGAAAATCTGTCGAGATAATCTTTTTGTTTTTAAGCAAAAATATCAACAATGTCTTTAAACAATTCTTGAGGGCGTCCAAATCATCCGATTTTGATTTTGAAAAAAGCTTTAAAAAACTTGAGTTCCCTACTATATGTCGAAAGTAAATTTAAATATGTTAATGTGATATTTTGGAACTTGAAAAATGGTCAATTTTTGTAAACGAAATTGGATTGCAAAATTATTGTGGAAAAACTATAACTTCGATCCTAATGAATTTAGCGCGTTATTTTATCATGGCATAAAGTTTTCTTTGCTCTAATATAAAGGTCCTCAGAGAAATTTAAATGGTCAAAAAAAAAATGATTAATAACCTGCATTTTTTTACCTGTTTTTTTTTTTTAATTATTGCTATTTTGCAATAAGGGAAATATATTTTGAGATTTCCAGCCAACTCTATCTTATGATAAATTTAATTACAAAACTTTTTTTTCTTTTCAACTTTCCTCTAAAATGAATACCTTCAAAGTTACACGAGAGAAAATTTGAAAAAAAAACGTTTTTTTTTTCGTTAATTTTATATATTTATTAATAAAAACAAGGTTGCCCAACTTTTTGAAAGTACGCATATCAAAATTATCGTTATTCAGGTTATTCTGAAGGCTCTTATGCAAAAATCTTCCATTTCACATCTACCTAAAAACAGATAAGCCCTAGTGTAATTCTTACTCTCTTTCCCACTCCTTCTCTTGCATCACTACGTAGAGGAAAAGTGCCCACTTAAAAGCCTCTCTAACATGAGTGGCAAATTAAAATTCCCAATCTACAAAAATATGAATTCTAAAGAATAAAAATCATTTGCCAGGTTGCGCCCACCTGTGGTTTGCACCCCTATTTCCAGACCCTAGCTATGGCGCTGTTCTAACATACCATACACGTACACATAATAAAGATCCAATACTACTCGTTAGCATATACACAATAACGTTCCTAATTAAATTTCTATAATTTTGGTATTCATGCTTTTCTTGATAATCTTAAATAATATGATCTATATCCAATGATCCGTACACATAGTACACTCTGTACTAAGTTGTTGTTTAATAAAAGAAGATTATCTATATATTCTCAGAATGATTCATAAGTAAACAATACAGGGTGTCCGGTAAGTACCTCTTGATTTCTCGGGAGCATATAGGGCAGGTCAAAATAACCCTACTTAGTTATAGAAAAAAAATCCTCAGGTGCCTCTTCACGGAGATACCGAGCCCTAAAGGGGTACCCAGCGATTTACCTTATCTGCTCTAAGCTTTGACCCGACTTGTATAATTTAATAAAATTCTAATATCATACTACAGGAGATGTTTTAGATCATCAAAGAAGTCAGAAACGGACTTGCAGCCACACTCGTGGGGCATAATTTTTGACCGGTGTAACTTTACAGAGCTGAAAACTCGTTTTTTAAATACTTTGGTCACTTTTCTTCAAAAAGAGTACTCTTAATTTATTTCGATAAACTGACGGTTTTCGAGGTAAATCAGTTTTTGTGCAAAACACTCAAAAGTCACTAAAGCTAAATACAAACAGGTAAAAATCATGATGTTATTGTTCATACCTACATAACGAATTATTTTTGATGGAAATTGTTAAAACCGCCTTCAAGTAAAAATAATTTTAAAAAATGGAAGAATATTCTTACGCAGTGTATGCTGATGTGCCTTTAATTTATGGTGAAGCGCTGCCAAGTTCTTCTAAGGTAAGAAGACTTTATGCGGAAAGATTTCCAGTTCGAATATAGCCAAAAGCCTTTCAAAAGGTTGATAGAAACCTAAGGGAAACAGGTAAAAGATGATTAGAAAATAATGATTAAAGTTAACGAATTAATGGTTTACATGTTTTATTCAGGGCTATTTTTACCGTGACGTTACGGACGGTGAGGCCCTCCCAAGAGAGTACGAGATGCCCACATAGAGAAATAACTTTTTCAAGATTGTGCTGACAACCCTTCAAACAGTATAGAAAAGCTCGCGACACAAAACATTGTTACAAAATGGATTATCCCGCAAGACCTCAATACTCCAATTGGTTTATACAGCAATATAACCTAAATTTAAATTTTCTAACCTTATTTTATTTGCTGATGAGGTCGGTTTTATAAAAGATGGCATAGTAAACTCACACGATTTACATTTTTAGGCTAATGAAAACCCGCACGCTATGATTCAAAATAAACACAAAAGTTTATTGTAAATATGTAGGCTGACATCATCGGAAATAATCTTATAAGTCCATTTGTTTTGGAAGGAAGACTCAATGGTGAGATTTATTTACAATTTTAAATAATTTATTGGACGACGTACCTCTTGATAGAAGAATGCAAATGTGATACATGCATGATGGTGCTCCACGTCATATTAAGTTTATGGTAAACCAACACAACAAACTTTTTTGGCCCTCGATGGATAGGTCGAGGTGAGCCTGTTTTATGACCACCAAGGTATTCAAACATAAATCCCTTAGATTTTTAATTCTGGGGACATCTAAAAGAATTAGTTTTTTTAACACCAGTAAATACTAGAGAAGAACTACTAAAGAGAATAGCAAAGCTCTCTAACGAAGTCCGTAATAATGCCGGAATATTAATTTCAGTGCTGCGAGAAATTATTCGAAGAATAAGGAAATGTATTGAGGTATGTGGAGACCATATTGAACTTTTGCCAAAATAACATTTCAACGTTTTCACTATTTTTGTATTTTCATAATATTGTAAATTAATTGAGCCCCGATCAACCCATTGGAAGGTTTCTGGACTTAACAACGTCTGAGCTAGAAATCTTTCAGCATCACATTTTCTTGTCTTTGAAGAGTTAGACAGCGTTTTCCCATAAATTAAAGCACATCAGCACACCCTGCCTATTTTATATTTATCTGTTTGTGTTTAGCATTAGTCACTTTTGAGTTTTTCGCATAAAAACTAATTTATCTCGAAAATCACCAGTTTTACCGAAATAAGTTAAGAGTATTTATTTGAAGACGAATGATCAACGCATTTAAAAAATTAGTTTTTAGCTCTGTAAAGTTAGATAACACAAGCTAAATTTATTAAAGTAATAATTAGATTTATAACATTTATAACCATTTTTAGCGTTACCCAGGACCAACGACGGAGATATAGTGGCTTTCTGGCCCCATATTAAAAAAATTGAACTTTAAAATATTATTATTTATCGGCAAACAAAAACTTCGGACTTATGATAAGCACTTAAGTCAAAGTGGAGTATGGGATATGATGTAAGTAACTAAATATTCTTTATTTGAAATAAAGATAACTGTGTTTGGTCCTAATTCAGTTCAAATATACCTTAATCAGCACTCAACAACAGCATTTTTTAATCTTAAAATATAACTATCCATTGAATTGATTTTATGTTTCTCCCAATATTTATCAAATATTTGATGAATGAACTCCCCGAGATATTCCGACCATGGAATTAAACCTTCCTTGTTGGTTAATTTTACCCATTCTTGAAAGTGATTTAACAAAATATGTATTTTCAAGGTCTCCAAAACATTTGGTACAGCATAAAAACATTTTTCTAACTCTACCAAATGTAAGTGTAAATCCGCCGAAACTTTGTTTGTAGAAAAACAGCCACTAACAACTTTATTCATCCCTTTAAAAGTGTTGATATGGGGCTGAATTTTTAATTGATCACTTGACACTTATTTCAGAATAATTCAGTTTATCTGCTTTATGAAGTTGTCGGTAAGCATTACCATCAAAAATGTCTTCATGGTAAATTTTCTATACAATTAATCCTTCTTTCATCCAAGAAAACGATGACATTTACGTTCTTTAAAATTGTTTAGTTCCTTAACTGCATTTATTACAAGGATTTGTGAATCATCTTTTTTGGAAGGGTTTACTTAAATTAGTTGGAAAAAAAGCTTGAATATGGTCTAAAAAATTAAAAATTGTGGGCGAAAGTTACCATGGTAACGTTTTTGAGAGCAATGCTCGCCGACAACTTCTTAAAGATACTGAATGATTTCGAAATAACGTGTAATCGATTAAAAATTCAGCCCTATATCAGCCCTTTTAAAGCAATGAACAAAACTGTTGATGGCTGTTTTTCTACAAACAAAGTTTCAGAGAATTTACACTTACGTTTGGAAGAGTTAAAAAATGTTTCTGGGATCTTGAAAATACATATTTGTTAAACCACTTTCAAGAATCGGTAAAATTAATCAACAATGTAGGATTGGGTCTATGATTGGGACAGTCTGGGGAGTCGATTTATCATATATTTGAAAAATATTGGGAAAAATATGAAATCAATTCAATAGAGAGTGATAGTTATATTTTAAGATTAAAAATGCTCGCAAGGGACATTTAAACTGAATTAGGACAAAACACAGTTATTTTTATTTGAAATAAAAAATATTTAGTAACTTACACCAAACCATACATGCTATTTTGAGTCAGTTGCTTATTATAGGTCTGAAGTTTTTGTTTACCGCTAAGTATTAATAATTTAAAATTGATTTCTTTTTCTTCTAATATGGGGCCAGAAGGCCTCTACGTCCCCGTCGTTGATTCTGGGTAACGCTAAAAGTGGTTATAAATGTTATAAATCTAATTACTACTTTAACAAGTTTAGCGTGTGGTATCTGACCTTTTTATATACTCATGATTGAAAAAAAAATTAGCTAGGATTTAAATTTTTGTTAATAATTTATCTATTTGGGATACATAGTCGATGCCCGCAAGTTTTTTGCGTCACCATTTTCACAAAAGTTCTGTTGGCTTCAGGCCAGCCGTGACCTTGCCATTAAAATAATTTGTATATATCACGGTAAGTTAAATTATAAATTAAACTAGAATCGAAGAATAAAAAAATTGTACCTCCTCCAAACAATGCTTTACAAAAGTAAATTTTTATGTCATTTAAGTTTTTGCGCGAGAAATTAATACTAAATAGAACCAGTTACCAACACTTTAGACGAGAACAAACTGATCACAATAAAGAAGCATTCATAACTGAAGCTTGGTCAAAGTTATTTCGATAGGGACGCGAATGGTTGGAAGACGGTCTATGTGGAGGAGGCGGTGTATCGGTGACAACTCCAGAGAATGTTAAGTTAGCGAAAGAAGCAGTTTTGTCCTATCGAGGACTCGTTGCAAAAGAAATGGATGTACAAACTGGAATTTTGAAAACCAATGTTCTGCACAACTTACGTGAACATCTGGGATGACAAAAATTAGTGAAAGGCATTTTTTTACGGATCCTTAGCGCAGGTCAAAAAGAGCATCGTGTCGAGTGTTGTGAATAATTTCTGAACATAAGAAGAGAGTTTTCGAATTGATTCTGACGAGTGTCATCGGAAGAAAGTACCTGTCCAAAAAAATCACCCAAAACACTAGCTTATATCCACTATTTTTTGTATCTGCCATAGTATCCTTTTGATAGACTATAAAGAATAAAATACAGTCGTTATCGCGAAGTATTATTGTGTTTTACTGCGGCAATTACGCCAGAATATTATCGAGAAATGACGAGAAAAACTCAGTCGAGATGGATTGTTTCACGATAATGATCTGGTTCACACTGCGGCGATTTTCAAGGCGACTGTTCGAGAATTCAACTTCACTGAACTCGATCATTCCCCAAATGGTCCCAATATAGCATATTTTTTAATTGGTTTAAAGGCTTTAATTAAACGTTGTCAAAAATGTATATAAATACTGGGAGACTATATTGAACAATAATAATATGTACTTTTTATTTCAAATCCTCATTCTTTGTTAAGGTAAGAATACGTGGATTGCACTAGGTATGTATGTAAGAGAGTAGTGTTTCACGGACGAAGTCATGTGATTCTGTATTAAGGAGAGACTTTCAAGGTCGTTTGCATCATATTATTATTACTTTGACCAAAACTTCGACATTTTTCAAACCGAGATTGAAAGAGAAAAAACGATTCTCACTTAAAACTTTCAAAAAACACTTAACAAAAGCAGAACGAAGGCTAGAGTTATTTAATATGAAGAGACTGAAAAGATTTTTTTATTACTTTAAAGCATACAAGTTTTTACCCGTCAGAAAATGCAATGATTTTTAAAATGGTTTAAAATCGAGTTAACATTTCACAAATTTTATTAAAGTGTAGCCCTGCATTTGTACAAACAATGTTTCATCCAAAAAAATTACAACCAGGAGACATTTATTTTGCAAGTCATAATAAATCATAATTCCCGAATCGGCCAAGAGTCTATTCAAAAACTGTAACTAATGTGATCTGAAGAAGAATACATTCGACTAACTGATCATCAGAGTAAGACGTTTCTGTTAGGGTACCGGAAATTGACTTAGTTGATAATGAGTGGAAGATGGCTTTGTTAATGAAATCATTCATCTTTAAAATAGGCATATTTTCTCTAGTCAAATATTTGATTTTTTAAATCGAACTATTTTAAAAATCAAATCGAACTATTTCAAAAACCAATCAACTAATTAATTATTACTGCATTGAAATACAAATCGTTTTGTTCCTATACATGTGTAATTGTAACATAGTTTGACTACAAAACAAAAACGACTTAATTATTTCTATCTCTAGGATACCCATATATTCAAAATAATATTTTAATTTCATCACATTTGCCATTTGATTAATTGTAAAATTTTAGACAAAAAATTAACATATAAAAAATCCAATATGAAAAGATGAAATTAATTAACATTTTTCTAAACAATTTTTTATTATAAATTTTGGTGTGTTTACAAGAAAAAAATAGTATAGGCTTAAATATAGTTCAAGTGTTTTGTCTCATAGAAATATTTTTTGACTAAAATTTGATTGTCGGATTAGCATTTTTCGAACAGGATATGTCTGTAATTGTTATCAAGTGTAAACTGACTTGATAACGATTACATAAACAACCTAATCGAGACTTCGTAAAAACAAAAAAAAATGGCGACAATGCAAGTCCGACAATCACATTTTAGTCAATCTTGAACATAGTTTATAACTCTCAAATGCTGAAATGTTTTTAGTCGTATCTCTCTTACCAAAATAAGCCTATCTAGGTCATTATACGATTATAATCGTTTTTCCAGGGTAAATAAAAAATCGTTAGTAATAATAACGTGTATTTGACCAAAAAGGTAGTAGTAGAGTATAATAAAAAAAGGCGTAAAATATACAAATATAAAATAAATAGTAATAATATTAATATCATCTTATGGCCCACTAAAAAGGATGATCTTGACAATAACCTCTTGTACTTCGAAATTATGCTAAGCCAAAAAAAAACAGAAGTAAATTTATCATATTACATTAAAGTTTTACAAACTCGCGTATGCATGCCAACAAATATAAAAGATTCTAGTTACTGGGAAATTAAAATTATTAATTTCGTAATAATATTTAAATAAATTAGTTACCAATAACACTTTTTATTTAATATTATGGTTATTCTATAAACATCTCTCCTGTTAAGATAAGCATTCTTATTAAATAGTATTACTGTCAGTACCAAGCTGTAAAAACAAATAAAATATTGAAAATATATTGCTTATAAAATATTGCAATATAAACATGGTTCTCCCAATAGTATAAGCATTCTTGATAAATAAAGCATTTCAGTGGGTACCAAGTTGTAAAGCAAATAAATTTTAAAACATCTCACCTATAAAATATTTCAATTTTAAAGTAAGAAAACCTAAAATTTTGCCGTTACGTCATAAACATGGCTCTCCTAATACAATAAGCATTCTTGATAAATGCAATATTTCTGTTAGGACTAAGTTGTAAATACAAAAAAATTTCAACATCAATATGACATCACCGTAACTTAAAAAAAATGGATAATTTTTGGGATAAAGTCATTGAACATGTAAATAAACTTATAATTTAATATCACCACTTGTCATATATTGTCTAATACTTCAATTACAGCTAAAAATTATACTAACTTATCCATTGTCCAAAACTAAGTTGAAAACTTTAGTAACGTATTTTTCAAAACTGCTATTTTTGAATTACGATATTGTATTTATGGTGCAATTTGCATAACTGTGGATGCAAATACAATATTTTAATGCTATAATATCACAATTACCTCATCGAGGCAAAATGATTTCTACTTTTTTCTATACTAAGTGAAGCTAAATACCAAAGAAGATTTTAAAAATACTTTTCTTCTAATATATTTCTATTTTGCTAGATCGGAAAACTAGAATGACGTCATATTATTGCTAATTTCCAGCAATATCTCCCTTGTTTCATTGAGTATTCTTCACGAGTATTTTATTTCTGTCCGTTATATTACATGAATATGAATTTGTTTTGGGCTCGTGGAAAGTAGCTAACTCCAGGGTTTATGTACCCTTCAAGCTAAAAATAAAAGAAAATTTTAATAATACTACCCTTATAATATATTTCTATTTTTCTAAAAGCAGAACTAAATTTTTCATTACAATCATGTTTTTCCTGTTTCTAAGAGCATTTTCAGCAAATAATGCATTTCTGTTAGTAATATTCTCAAAGCATAAATGTGATTTAGGCTCAAGGAGAATACCTAACTGTGGGATTTAGCTACCTTTAGTTAAAAATAAAAGAAAACTTTATTAGTACTTTCCTTGAAATATATTTTTATTTTTCTAAAAGAAAAACTAGGAACTTACTTTACAAACATATATTTTCTGCTCCAAAGGACATTCTCAGCAAATATGGTACTTGTGTCGGTAATATTTTGTAAATGTGAAGATATTTTGAGGCCCGTCGAGAAGATGTTATTTAACTTTAGGGAGGTTCAGAAGTAATTATGTAGGTAGGTAATCCTACTATTACCTTATATATAAGTGGATCCTGTTACAACAAGCTTTCTTGATAAATAGTGTCTTGGGGTTCATCATAAGGAGAGAACGTCGGAGTTCATCTACCATAAGTGAAAAGAAAAATTTAGAAATATATTTCTTTCAAAATATATCTCTATTTTTTTAGACATGAAAATAGATTATAATATTAAAATTTGATGCCGATAAGAAAGACATAGCAACTTTCAAGTAGAATGATTTAAAATCCCCAAATATAGATAGTATACCAGAATCTATGAATAAAGATTATATATGCACATACATATAAATACACATACAGAACAAATTTAAAAAGTCTTGATTTAGTAAATTTTCAATAATAAAATTGAAAAAAAAAACATGAATTTTCTCAAAATTTTGTTACTTTTTTCTTATTAGTATTGTATATATATATATATATATATATATATATATATATATATATATATATATATATATATATATAGTATTATTGGTAAGGCAACGATAAATGTGATGCTATAGTTGTTTTAGGGCAAAATGTACTGCGAAGTTACATTCCCGTGAGAACGGTTTATGTCGCAATATTACGCAACCTTGCATAAGCAATTCTCAGATTCTTAAAGCGTCTGTTCCCATGCAAGATCAGCATATTTAAACTTATAAATATACCCAGTATGCATAATGTTAGTTAGTCTTATACAGTTTGTATCCCATTCTTGCAATAAAGTTGTTTTTTAAAAAAATTACATCAACCCCGAGTTGAAAAGTGGCGCAGTCGGTAGGATTCACTAGGCGGCTCATCGAACGAAAATCGAAGAAAAGTTTTTGTCTTAACAATTAACTAGTGAATCGATCAAGAAAAACAACCTGGGAAGAAAAATAATCAAACCATTAGTAAACTGCATCGAGCAAGAGAAAGTGGCTAGTGTCAACCCCAGCATTGCAGAGTGTGTGCAAGATTGTGTGGCTCACCGACCAGGGAGAAGACGAAGTTCTATGTCCTATTGGTGCGAGAAGAGAGGAACAAGCATCGTCCTACTTCTCATAAATAGACTCCAGGGAGGAGACAAGCATCGCTCATCCTATTGGAACCTAGGCTAAGAAAACAAGAAAAGAATCAGATGAAACCAGTAATCATCACCCTCATCGGAATTACACTGTAAGTGCAATCCATTCATTCCTTCCATAAAACCCCATTGAAATATTGATAAATAAACGAATTGTTTGATTGTTATATCGAACATATTACCAATTAATAAGCTCATCAATCAAATAATTAAAATACTGTTGATTGTTATATCAAACGTATCGTAAAAGTTTAATTGTTATATTAAACACCGAAATAATTAATCATAAACTTTAGAAATCTTTTAATTTTAGTAATATTAGTAATAGTAATATTAATAACTGTATAATGGCAAACCCAGATTACCAATTAATAAGATTTCAAGCAGACAACATCCCTCTGTTTGATGGTAATTCTAAACAAATAAACAGGTTTATCAGTGCTTGTGATAACTTTTACAAAAATCATAAAAATGAAACAAATGCTAATGCACCTATAAACATTTGTCTTTTCGATACAATACTAAGCAAACTTGTAGGCAGAGCAGCAGATCTAATTGCCTCGCGCATAGAATTAACCTCGTGGCCTTTAGTTAAAGACGCGATTATTACCACCTTTGCGGATCAAAGATCGATAGATTGCGTAGTTCAGGACATAATTACCCTTAAACCAGAAAAAAACGAAACCTCTCACGATTTTGGCTTAAGACTACAAGACGCAAGAAGTCTTCTTTTTTCAAAAATAAATTCATCGAATGACACGCGAGAAATAAAATTATTAAAAATCGCAGAATACGGCAATTTAGTTTTAAAAACATTTATAAACGGCTTAAACTACCACATGCAACTAGTAGTAAGGTTAAAAAATCCACAGACCTTAGAACAAGCCATGAATTTCACTTCCGAAGAAGAAAATTTTCTGTACTATAAAAATCGTAACAATTCTTTAAATAGAACAACTACAAATCCCAATACAACAAATAAACCAAAACCAAATAATTCGCATTATCCTGCTTATACACCCAGACCACATTATCCTGTTAATGTGCAACCCTTAAACCCTTATTATCATCAAAAATCACCCCCACCTTTTAATAACAGACCTCAATTTCTAGGATTTGGCCAGTGGCGTTACAACCCCTCAAATCAAAATAATTCTGGACAACAACCAAATTTTTATTCACGTCCAAATATTAACCCTCAAAATATTCCAAGACCCTCGACTTCGGGAATTTCACGTTTTACGTCCCATCGGAAACCTGAACCAATGGACACGTCCTCAGCGAATTCCAAAATAAATCAGAAACCACAAACTTTACAAAACAAACCGAAATGGATAGCCGAAGAACTATTCAACCAAGCAGTTGAAACCGCGAATAATAACGAAAATATCCCCCTAAATAATGACAAAATAAATCACCCTCAATACGATGAAAATACTTCCTTAGGAAACTATTATTATGACGAGGAAAACCCATATGAAAACCAAAATTACTATGATGACGAAAGGCCACATGAAAATTCACACGAAAATCAAAATTATCTTGATTTCGAAAATCAAAATAATTATTGTGACGGAAATTTTCCAGACAGTTTTACCCTCAACAACCCACCTTAATATATCTACATAACCATACCAACGTCGATCTACCAACTATCTATATTCCCGAATTAAATGCAAAATTTCTCATAGATACAGGTAGCGGCAAAAGCTTTATCAAACCCGACCTTGCTTACTCAAATTATCCGAATTCCATATTTCCAGAAACATTCACTGTAAAAACAGCCCATGCAATTTCAATACATAACGAAGTAGCAGATATTCCAATATTCCCCTCTTTCAAAATCGCAGAAAATCACAAATTCTATCTTTTCGACTTTTCACCTAGATTCGACGGACTTTTAGGTGTCGATTTTCTAGAAGCTACTAAAGCAGAGATAAGTTTTAAAAACCATGTCTTAAAAACGCGAAATGTCACTTTACCCATACAATACAAACTCGAGGAAACGTTACACAATTTTGAAACAATTGAATTAATAATACCACCACGTACTCGTCAAAAAGTCAAAATACCAGTCAATCAATCGAACGGTATCGGTATTTTAAAATACACAAATTTCGGAGAAGCTGAAATGCCAGAAGCCTTAGTACAAGTCAGTGACTCATTTGCAACAACCCTCGTAACAAATACACGCGATAGTCCAATAAAAATTACCTTTAACGAACCTTTAGACATCGAAATCGTGAACGAAAATGAAATAAATTTTATCGAAAAAATGGAAACAGACACGGAAATTAACGAGTATATCGACGGCTTACAAAAACAAAATTTAAAAAACTTACGTTTAGCACACTGTAACAAAGAAGAATATCTAGCGATTAGAAAACTTTGTTATGAATATCGAGACATCTTTTATACGGAAGGTACCCCTCTCACCTTTACTAATCAGATTAAACATAAAATCAATTTAACAGACGAAACGCCGATTTTTACTAAAACATACAGGTACCCAGAAGTTCATAAACAAGAGGTAAAAACGCAAATTAACAAAATGCTTGAAAACGGTATTATTCAAAACTCAAATTCGCCATGGAGCAGCCCAATATGGGTAGTACCAAAAAAATTAGACGCGAGCGGACAGCGCAAGTGGAGAATTGTAATTGATTACAGGAAATTGAATTTAAAATCGATAGATGACAAATTTCCCTTACCCAACATATCGGATATCCTCGATAAGCTAGGGAAAGCACAATATTTCTCAACCCACTTTTCAACTCGGGGTTGATGTAATTTTTTAAAAAAAACAACTTTATTGCAAGAATGGGATACAAACTGTATAAGACTAACTAACATTATGCATACTGGGTATATTTATAAGTTTAAATATGCTGATCTTGCATGGGAACAGACGCTTTAAGAATCTGAGAATTGCTTATGCAAGGTTGCGTAATATTGCGACATAAACCGTTCTCACGGGAATGTAACTCCTCCGCGCTGAAGTTGAAAACTTATACTTCGTATATGTTTTCAAAATATTTGGTTACTATCTTGTTCGTGACTTATCTCGTTTTTTAAAGCGTTCTTAGATTCTTTTACAATTTTATAATAGATAAAATATATAATAATAATTCCAATAATGATATACAATAATATTGTCCAAATACTGGACTTATCAGTATAAATTGGTACATTGATTTCTTCCAATTTTCTTCTTTCTTCTTCCAACTTGGTCTTGATATCTTTGGTTGCCTTGAGGTTTATGAAATTGAGGTCCATCGTGGGTGGTTCGTAATTTATCGATTTTTGCTGATTAATATAGCTCCAATTCAATACTGGTAGATTGACTTTGGAGAAATCCAATTGACTTGTTTTATAGGTTTCGAATATTATTGATTTTATTCGAATTTTACATTCGGCTGTGGATTCTAGTAGATAGGATCCAAATAAGGGTTGGTTATTTTCTGTCTTTCGGCAATTTACTGTGCTAATTAAATTGGTGGGTACTGTAATTAACCATTTCCCATCAATGATTTTTGTTACTTGAATTTCGTGTAGCTGAACTTCAAAGGGGTGGCAAGACGTAATGTTCTTCTCGTGTTTGATTAGTTGAACAGCACAGGAAGGGTTGTTTTCTATATGAGACGTGTGGACTTCCTTACAGAGGTAACTTTCTGGCTGGATTTCGGAACAACTTTGGTCCATATATGCATATTTTTCAGTGCTAAGTGCCAGGTATGGTTTAAAGGGGATGTTTACAAGGAATGATTTATTATTGGGGACTGGTACTGGGAACAATTTGAAATATTGATATATCTTTTCTTCGACAAGTGGAAGTTCTATTATAAAGATTATATTGAAGTCCTCTAGAAAACTTTTAATTGTTAAGATTTTTTCAAAATCTAATAAATTTTCAGAAGTACCGTCTAAGGGTAGTTTATCTGTGCTTAGATAGTTATTTAGTTTTTGTATTTCCTTTAGTAGTTCTTCCGGTTTAATAATTGAATAATGAAGAACGTTAATTTTTGCGAAAGTTATTGATACTTCGATTTTTTCAAGAATATCATAAATAGATTGATAGAGTAATGTAATTTGGTTTATTACATTATATATTAAATAATTTTGTTCAAACTTTGCTTGTTGAAGTTCAACCTTTTTTATTATTGATTCTGTTTGTAAAATGTGCGATTTTAACACATATTCGTTGTGCGTAATATTTGCTATCATTGTTTCGAATTTACCGATTGTAGAATCTAGAATTGTAATTTGGTTGCTAATACTTGTTTTTAATTTATTTTGGTTTTCTTGTAGATTTTTGATTTTCGCGTTAATTTGTTCCGCGTCATTTTGATCTAGATTTCCCGTAATGCTTTTCAGAAATGTTCCTAATGGGTTAAATAGGCCTCTTTTATTTCTGTGTGTATATTTAAACGGAATTATTTGTTCGATTAGATTTACTATTCTTCGTTCGAATGTCTTTAAGGAGATAAGTGAATTAAAATATGTTTCGTGGTAATTGGTATTGTTTTGGATATTAGTGGTAACACTTTTCGCATGTTTTTTTAGGGTTTCGAATTTTGTGATTAAAGGGTCAAGATTAATTTTTTGAATAAAGGTCCAATGATTAGACTTGATTTGTACCGTTCCTAACCTATAGGGTAGTATTCCTGGGTGATCATTCAGGTTGTGGAATTTTACTGCGTTTGTGTTGGTCCAGCTCCATCTGGAACAATGGGTATTATTTTAGTTTCGTTTATGTGGATAATTTCTTTCGTTTTTGTTTTCGGGTTTTCGATTTCGATCTTATTGTTTTCTAGTATTTTCGTTAAAGTGAAGGGTCCGGAAAATTTATTTTTTATTTTACTCGACCTATCAGTGGATTTCTTGTAAACTTGGGAACCTATAATTAAATCTTTCGATTTTTTATTTTCGTTAATCTTATCGATAATTTTTTGTTTCATTTCTTTAGTCTCTTGGGTGATTTTGGCATATAAAATTTGAGTGTTATTTTTATGATTGGCTATATATTCGGTGAATACGTGGGATGGTATTAGATTCATAGGATCTCTGGAATCCGTATGTCCTAAAACAAGTTCGTAAGGTGCAAAATTCGTACTTGAATGTATCGTGTTATTATAGGCAATAATTGCGTAAGGCATAAGATTAATAATATCCGCGTTGGGTTCTGATTCCTTTAAAATTCTAATATGTTCAATTAAGGTAGAATGGAGTCTTTCTATTGGAGAATTCGATTCGTGATGATAGGGTGTAGTGAAATGTATTTTTATATTATGTGCTTTTAGTAATCCGTTGACCGTTTCGTTTTTGAATTCCGATCCGTTATCAGAAACTATTTGCTTTGGAATACGTAAAAATGAAAAATATTTTATTAGTTGTTCGCAACAAGATATAGCGTTTCCGTCATAGGGTAATGCTTGAGCATATTTTGAAAATTTATCTATAATAGTAAGAAATTTTTGTTTTCCGATAATAAACGTGTCTACATGGACTATTTCAAAGGGTTTGCTTGGTGTCTCTGTTAATATTAGGGGTTGATCCGGTGGTTTTCTGTTGTATTTTGCTCTTTGGCAAATCTCGCAATTGTTAATGTATTTTACAATATCAGATTTTAACGATTTCCAATAGTAATTTTGTTTTAGAAAATTTCGAGTTTCTTCAATTCCGCGATGGTTTGTTTTACCTTCGTGTCTATATTTTATCATTAATTCTCTTTCATCTGGTTTAACATTATTAATGAGCTTTGTGCACTCTATTAGTTTTAGATTTTTGAAAAGATTACTCATGGATTGTTGAAAATAAGGCCGTAATTCCTTTGAAAAGAAATAAACGTGAGTGGTTTTATTAGTTAAAAATTCTTTTAGAAATTTATTTATTGTTGACATGTTTGTTGGTAAGGTTGCGTGAATGATTTGGTTTCCGTCAAAGTTTTCGCGTTCTGTTTTGATATAAGTATCGTAGGGTGATTTTTTGATTATAAATTGATGAGGTTTATTATTGATTATTTCGTCTAATAAAGTCATGTTAGAATAGTTTTCTGTAGCATTAGTACTGTGTACTGTGTTAGTTTCTTGAGAATTATTTGGGGGTCTTATTTGAATATTTTGAAGGATTCTAATTTTGGGTTTTTGATTTTTTATTGGTTTGATTGGTTGTTCACGAGTTTGATTAATATTTCGACTTGCATCGTCTGGGTCTAAATTTTCGGGATTGAATTGACTATAACTTTCGTCTAAGAATTTATCGATTTCTTGACTGATGTCGCCAGGGTTATTTAAAATTGAGTCTGATTCTAACGCGTTTAATGATATTCGACTAAGTGCGTCAGCATTGGTGTTTTGTTTTCCTTTCTTGTAGATTATTTCATAATCGTATTCTTCGAGTTTAAGTCGCCATCTTATTAATTTTGAGTTGGGTTCTTTAAGGTTAAATAGCCAAACAAGGGGTCGATGATCCGTATAAATCTTAAATTTTCGTCCAAAAAGGTACGGTCTAAAATATTTACATGCCCATACTATCCCTAAAAGTTCTTTTTCTATGGTAGAGTATTTTTGTTCCGTTTCGTTTAGCGTTCGTGATGCGAATGCAACAGGATTGTCATTGGGTGGATTTCCTTGTGATAAAACGGCGCCAAGGGCTACATTTGAGGCGTCGGTTGTAAGTACAAAAGGTTTTTCGAAATCTGGATATTTTAAAATAGGAGAGTTTATTAATAGGTTTTTTAAATTGTTAAAAGACTGAATGAACATTGGTGAATGTTCGACTTTTGCGCCCTTTTTCAAACATCGTGTTAGGGGTTTAGTAATTTTTGCAAAATCTTTGATGAATCTTCGGTAATAACCGGCTAGTCCTAAAAAGGATTTGATTTCTTTTTGAGTTTTGGGAATAGGAAAATTTTTTACTGCGTTTACTTTATCAGGGTTTGGTTTGACACCTTCATTTGTAATTTTGTGTCCTAGATAGGCAACTTCTTTGTGTAAAAATTCTGACTTGTCTAATTGTATTTTAAAGTTTGCTTCTCTTAGTCGATTAAAGACTTTTTTCAATCGGTCAATATGTTCTTGGAGTGATGTAGAAAATATAATTATATCGTCAAGGTAAACTGAGCATATTTCGTTTTGAAGACCACGGAGGACATTATTCATGACTCTTTGAAAGGTTGAAGGGGCGTTTTTTAGTCCAAAGGGCATTCTTTTGAATTCGTAATGACCTGTGTCTGTAGAGAAGGCTGTTTTGGGAATATCGGTAGTGTCCATCTCTATTTGATGAAAACCTGTCGCGAGGTCTAGGGTTGAGAAATATTGTGCTTTCCCTAGCTTATCGAGGATATCCGATATGTTGGGTAAGGGAAATTTGTCATCTATCGATTTTAAATTCAATTTCCTGTAATCAATTACAATTCTCCACTTGCGCTGTCCGCTCGCGTCTAATTTTTTTGGTACTACCCATATTGGGCTGCTCCATGGCGAATTTGAGTTTTGAATAATACCGTTTTCAAGCATTTTGTTAATTTGCGTTTTTACCTCTTGTTTATGAACTTCTGGGTACCTGTATGTTTTAGTAAAAATCGGCGTTTCGTCTGTTAAATTGATTTTATGTTTAATCTGATTAGTAAAGGTGAGAGGGGTACCTTCCGTATAAAAGATGTCTCGATATTCATAACAAAGTTTTCTAATCGCTAGATATTCTTCTTTGTTACAGTGTGCTAAACGTAAGTTTTTTAAATTTTGTTTTTGTAAGCCGTCGATATACTCGTTAATTTCCGTGTCTGTTTCCATTTTTTCGATAAAATTTATTTCATTTTCGTTCACGATTTCGATGTCTAAAGGTTCGTTAAAGGTAATTTTTATTGGACTATCGCGTGTATTTGTTACGAGGGTTGTTGCAAATGAGTCACTGACTTGTACTAAGGCTTCTGGCATTTCAGCTTCTCCGAAATTTGTGTATTTTAAAATACCGATACCGTTCGATTGATTGACTGGTATTTTGACTTTTTGACGAGTACGTGGTGGTATTATTAATTCAATTGTTTCAAAATTGTGTAACGTTTCCTCGAGTTTGTATTGTATGGGTAAAGTGACATTTCGCGTTTTTAAGGCATGGTTTTTAAAACTTATCTCTGCTTTAGTAGCTTCTAGAAAATCGACACCTAAAAGTCCGTCGAATCTAGGTGAAAAGTCGAAAAGATAGAATTTGTGATTTTCTGCGATTTTGAAAGAGGGGAATATTGGAATATCTGCTACTTCGTTATGTATTGAAATTGCATGGGCTGTTTTTACAGTGAATGTTTCTGGAAATATGGAATTCGGATAATTTGTGTAAGCAAGGTCGGGTTTGATAAAGCTTTTGCCGCTACCTGTATCTATGAGAAATTTTGCATTTAATTCGGGAATATAGATAGTTGGTAGATCGACGTTGGTATGGTTATGTAGATATATTAAGGTGGGTTGTTGAGGGTAAAACTGTCTGGAAAATTTCCGTCACAATAATTATTTTGATTTTCGAAATCAAGATAATTTTGATTTTCGTGTGAATTTTCATGTGGCCTTTCGTCATCATAGTAATTTTGGTTTTCATATGGGTTTTCCTCGTCATAATAATAGTTTCCTAAGGAAGTATTTTCATCGTATTGAGGGTGATTTATTTTGTCATTATTTAGGGGGATATTTTCGTTATTATTCGCGGTTTCAACTGCTTGGTTGAATAGTTCTTCGGCTATCCATTTCGGTTTGTTTTGTAAAGTTTGTGGTTTCTGATTTATTTTGGAATTCGCTGAGGACGTGTCCATTGGTTCAGGTTTCCGATGGGACGTAAAACGTGAAATTCCCGAAGTCGAGGGTCTTGGAATATTTTGAGGGTTAATATTTGGACGTGAATAAAAATTTGGTTGTTGTCCAGAATTATTTTGATTTGAGGGGTTGTAACGCCACTGGCCAAATCCTAGAAATTGAGGTCTGTTATTAAAAGGTGGGGGTGATTTTTGATGATAATAAGGGTTTAAGGGTTGCACATTAACAGGATAATGTGGTCTGGGTGTATAAGCAGGATAATGCGAATTATTTGGTTTTGGTTTATTTGTTGTATTGGGATTTGTAGTTGTTCTATTTAAAGAATTGTTACGATTTTTATAGTACAGAAAATTTTCTTCTTCGGAAGTGAAATTCATGGCTTGTTCTAAGGTCTGTGGATTTTTTAACCTTACTACTAGTTGCATGTGGTAGTTTAAGCCGTTTATAAATGTTTTTAAAACTAGATTGCCGTATTCTGCGATTTTTAATAATTTTATTTCTCGCGTGTCATTCGATGAATTTATTTTTGAAAAAAGAAGACTTCTTGCGTCTTGTAGTCTTAAGCCAAAATCGTGAGAGGTTTCGTTTTTTTCTGGTTTAAGGGTAATTATGTCCTGAACTACGCAATCTATCGATCTTTGATCCGCAAAGGTGGTAATAATCGCGTCTTTAACTAAAGGCCACGAGGTTAATTCTATGCGCGAGGCAATTAGATCTGCTGCTCTGCCTACAAGTTTGCTTAGTATTGTATCGAAAAGACAAATGTTTATAGGTGCATTAGCATTTGTTTCATTTTTATGATTTTTGTAAAAGTTATCACAAGCACTGATAAACCTGTTTATTTGTTTAGAATTACCATCAAACAGAGGGATGTTGTCTGCTTGAAATCTTATTAATTGGTAATCTGGGTTTGCCATTATACAGTTATTAATATTACTATTACTAATATTACTAAAATTAAAAGATTTCTAAAGTTTATGATTAATTATTTCGGTGTTTAATATAACAATTAAACTTTTACGATACGTTTGATATAACAATCAACAGTATTTTAATTATTTGATTGATGAGCTTATTAATTGGTAATATGTTCGATATAACAATCAAACAATTCGTTTATTTATCAATATTTCAATGGGGTTTTATGGAAGGAATGAATGGATTGCACTTACAGTGTAATTCCGATGAGGGTGATGATTACTGGTTTCATCTGATTCTTTTCTTGTTTTCTTAGCCTAGGTTCCAATAGGATGAGCGATGCTTGTCTCCTCCCTGGAGTCTATTTATGAGAAGTAGGACGATGCTTGTTCCTCTCTTCTCGCACCAATAGGACATAGAACTTCGTCTTCTCCCTGGTCGGTGAGCCACACAATCTTGCACACACTCTGCAATGCTGGGGTTGACACTAGCCACTTTCTCTTGCTCGATGCAGTTTACTAATGGTTTGATTATTTTTCTTCCCAGGTTGTTTTTCTTGATCGATTCACTAGTTAATTGTTAAGACAAAAACTTTTCTTCGATTTTCGTTCGATGAGCCGCCTAGTGAATCCTACCGACTGTGCCACTTTTCAACTCGGGGTTGATGTAATTTTTTTAAAAAAACAACTTTATTGCAAGAATGGGATACAAACTGTATAAGACTAACTAACATTATGCATACTGGGTATATTTATAAGTTTAAATATGCTGATCTTGCATGGGAACAGACGCTTTAAGAATCTGAGAATTGCTTATGCAAGGTTGCGTAATATTGCGACATAAACCGTTCTCACGGGAATGTAACTACCCTAGACCTCGCGACAGGTTTTCATCAAATAGAGATGGACACTACCGATATTCCCAAAACAGCCTTCTCTACAGACACAGGTCATTACGAATTCAAAAGAATGCCCTTTGGACTAAAAAACGCCCCTTCAACCTTTCAAAGAGTCATGAATAATGTCCTCCGTGGTCTTCAAAACGAAATATGCTCAGTTTACCTTGACGATATAATTATATTTTCTACATCACTCCAAGAACATATTGACCGATTGAAAAAAGTCTTTAATCGACTAAGAGAAGCAAACTTTAAAATACAATTAGACAAGTCAGAATTTTTACACAAAGAAGTTGCCTATCTAGGACACAAAATTACAAATGAAGGTGTCAAACCAAACCCTGATAAAGTAAACGCAGTAAAAAATTTTCCTATTCCCAAAACTCAAAAAGAAATCAAATCCTTTTTAGGACTAGCCGGTTATTACCGAAGATTCATCAAAGATTTTGCAAAAATTACTAAACCCCTAACACGATGTTTGAAAAAGGGCGCAAAAGTCGAACATTCACCAATGTTCATTCAGTCTTTTAACAATTTAAAAAACCTATTAATAAACTCTCCTATTTTAAAATATCCAGATTTCGAAAAACCTTTTGTACTTACAACCGACGCCTCAAATGTAGCCCTTGGCGCCGTTTTATCACAAGGAAATCCACCCAATGACAATCCTGTTGCATTCGCATCACGAACGCTAAACGAAACGGAACAAAAATACTCTACCATAGAAAAAGAACTTTTAGGGATAGTATGGGCATGTAAATATTTTAGACCGTACCTTTTTGGACGAAAATTTAAGATTTATACGGATCATCGACCCCTTGTTTGGCTATTTAACCTTAAAGAACCCAACTCAAAATTAATAAGATGGCGACTTAAACTCGAAGAATACGATTATGAAATAATCTACAAGAAAGGAAAACAAAACACCAATGCTGACGCACTTAGTCGAATATCATTAAACGCGTTAGAATCAGACTCAATTTTAAATAACCCTGGCGACATCAGTCAAGAAATCGATAAATTCTTAGACGAAAGTTATAGTCAATTCAATCCCGAAAATTTAGACCCAGACGATGCAAGTCGAAATATTAATCAAACTCGTGAACAACCAATCGAACCAATAAAAAATCAAAAACCCAAAATTAGAATCCTTCAAAATATTCAAATAAGACCCCCAAATAATTCTCAAGAAACTAACACAGTACACAGTACTAATGCTACAGAAAACTATTCTAACATGACTTTATTAGACGAAATAATCAATAATAAACCTCATCAATTTATAATCAAAAAATCACCCTACGATACTTATATCAAAACAGAACGCGAAAACTTTGACGGAAACCAAATCATTCACGCAACCTTACCAACAAACATGTCAACAATAAATAAATTTCTAAAAGAATTTTTAACTAATAAAACCACTCACGTTTATTTCTTTTCAAAGGAATTACGGCCTTATTTTCAACAATCCATGAGTAATCTTTTCAAAAATCTAAAACTAATAGAGTGCACAAAGCTCATTAATAATGTTAAACCAGATGAAAGAGAATTAATGATAAAATATAGACACGAAGGTAAAACAAACCATCGCGGAATTGAAGAAACTCGAAATTTTCTAAAACAAAATTACTATTGGAAATCGTTAAAATCTGATATTGTAAAATACATTAACAATTGCGAGATTTGCCAAAGAGCAAAATACAACAGAAAACCACCGGATCAACCCCTAATATTAACAGAGACACCAAGCAAACCCTTTGAAATAGTCCATGTAGACACGTTTATTATCGGAAAACAAAAATTTCTTACTATTATAGATAAATTTTCAAAATATGCTCAAGCATTACCCTATGACGGAAACGCTATATCTTGTTGCGAACAACTAATAAAATATTTTTCATTTTTACGTATTCCAAAGCAAATAGTTTCTGATAACGGATCGGAATTCAAAAACGAAACGGTCAACGGATTACTAAAAGCACATAATATAAAAATACATTTCACTACACCCTATCATCACGAATCGAATTCTCCAATAGAAAGACTCCATTCTACCTTAATTGAACATATTAGAATTTTAAAGGAATCAGACCCCAACGCGGATATTATTAATCTTATGCCTTACGCAATTATTGCCTATAATAACACGATACATTCAAGTACGAATTTTGCACCTTACGAACTTGTTTTAGGACATACGGATTCCAGAGATCCTATGAATCTAATACCATCCCACGTATTCACCGAATATATAGCCAATCATAAAAATAACACTCAAATTTTATATGACAAAATCACCCAAGAGACTAAAGAAATGAAACAAAAAATTATCGATAAGATTAACGAAAATAAAAAATCGAAAGATTTAATTATAGGTTCCCAAGTTTACAAGAAATCCACTGATAGGTCGAGTAAAATAAAAAATAAATTTTCCGGACCCTTCACTTTAACGAAAATACTAGAAAACAATAAGATCGAAATCGAAAACCCGAAAACAAAAACGAAAGAAATTATCCACATAAACGAAACTAAAATAATACCCATTGTTCCAGATGGAGCTGGACCAACACAAACGCAGTAAAATTCCACAACCTGAATGATCACCCAGGAATACTACCCTATAGGTTAGGAACGGTACAAATCAAGTCTAATCATTGGACCTTTATTCAAAAAATTAATCTTGACCCTTTAATCACAAAATTCGAAACCCTAAAAAACCATGCGAAAAGTGTTACCACTAATATCCAAAACAATACCAATTACCACGAAACATATTTTAATTCACTTATCTCCTTAAAGACATTCGAACGAAGAATAGTAAATCTAATCGAACAAATAATTCCGTTTAAATATACACACAGAAATAAAAGAGGCCTATTTAACCCATTAGGAACATTTCTGAAAAGCATTACGGGAAATCTAGATCAAAATGACGCGGAACAAATTAACGCGAAAATCAAAAATCTACAAGAAAACCAAAATAAATTAAAAACAAGTATTAGCAACCAAATTACAATTCTAGATTCTACAATCGGTAAATTCGAAACAATGATAGCAAATATTACGCACAACGAATATGTGTTAAAATCGCACATTTTACAAACAGAATCAATAATAAAAAAGGTTGAACTTCAACAAGCAAAGTTTGAACAAAATTATTTAATATATAATGTAATAAACCAAATTACATTACTCTATCAATCTATTTATGATATTCTTGAAAAAATCGAAGTATCAATAACTTTCGCAAAAATTAACGTTCTTCATAATTCAATTATTAAACCGGAAGAACTACTAAAGGAAATACAAAAACTAAATAACTATCTAAGCACAGATAAACTACCCTTAGACGGTACTTCTGAAAATTTATTAGATTTTGAAAAAATCTTAACAATTAAAAGTTTTCTAGAGGACTTCAATATAATCTTTATAATAGAACTTCCACTTGTCGAAGAAAAGATATATCAATATTTCAAATTGTTCCCAGTACCAGTCCCCAATAATAAATCATTCCTTGTAAACATCCCCTTTAAACCATACCTGGCACTTAGCACTGAAAAATATGCATATATGGACCAAAGTTGTTCCGAAATCCAGCCAGAAAGTTACCTCTGTAAGGAAGTCCACACGTCTCATATAGAAAACAACCCTTCCTGTGCTGTTCAACTAATCAAACACGAGAAGAACATTACGTCTTGCCACCCCTTTGAAGTTCAGCTACACGAAATTCAAGTAACAAAAATCATTGATGGGAAATGGTTAATTACAGTACCCACCAATTTAATTAGCACAGTAAATTGCCGAAAGACAGAAAATAACCAACCCTTATTTGGATCCTATCTACTAGAATCCACAGCCGAATGTAAAATTCGAATAAAATCAATAATATTCGAAACCTATAAAACAAGTCAATTGGATTTCTCCAAAGTCAATCTACCAGTATTGAATTGGAGCTATATTAATCAGCAAAAATCGATAAATTACGAACCACCCACGATGGACCTCAATTTCATAAACCTCAAGGCAACCAAAGATATCAAGACCAAGTTGGAAGAAGAAAGAAGAAAATTGGAAGAAATCAATGTACCAATTTATACTGATAAGTCCAGTATTTGGACAATATTATTGTATATCATTATTGGAATTATTATTATATATTTTATCTATTATAAAATTGTAAAAGAATCTAAGAACGCTTTAAAAAACGAGATAAGTCACGAACAAGATAGTAACCAAATATTTTGAAAACATATACGAAGTATAAGTTTTCAACTTCAGCGCGGAGGAGTTACATTCCCGTGAGAACGGTTTATGTCGCAATATTACTCAACCTTGCATAAGCAATTCTCAGATTCTTAAAGCGTCTGTTCCCATGCAAGATCAGCATATTTAAACTTATAAATATACCCAGTATGCATAATGTTAGTTAGTCTTATACAGTTTGTATCCCATTCTTGCAATAAAGTTGTTTTTTAAAAAAATTACATCAACCCCGAGTTGAAAAGTGCGAATCACTTTTTATAATAATATATCATAACAGGAAATATACAGTTAACAAAAAATTGAATTTAATATTGGAAGCATTTTATCTATTTCTTTATCTCGGCCAATCGCTTCAACATACATCATACAGGAACCTTGTTATTTATGTAGATTAATAAATAGTATATATATTATAATTTTACTGCAGTAATTTAACTTTTTTAGATTGTTTGTGAGTGCACTGGAAGAGAAAGATGTATTACAACCCAGCCTGCAGACAAAACTTGGTGTTGACATAATTGCTAAAGACTTTTATAAATTATTTAAAGGAGCGATTAAAATATTCATAAAAGTACCATTTAAACTAGACTCAACAGTTACATCAAGATTCTTATATTTTGGGATTAGCCTAACCATTTAAGGCGCTTGGACTGATAGGGACGACCACGACCAGCGCGAGTTCGATCTTCGTGCGTGGAAACTTATTTAAAAAAGTTGTCAGACCTTTAGAGACTAGAGTCACAATAGTCAGTAGACATGAAAACTGACAAAGAGTGAAAACTTGGAGTAGCATGAGTGTCGAGGACCAGGGTTTGGAATCCGCGTTAAACTGTAGGTCCCATCACTAAAAAATCCTATCGGTTGATGTGTCATTAACTTAATACAGTTCGCTCGCTCTTTACATCTACAAATATGCAAAAGTTACAATAAACTTGAAATAAGATAAGAACACATTCAATGAATTAGTTGTGCATCCAAAACAAGAAAATTGTCTTGTACAATTATTTGATTTATTTCTTTGGTTAGTTACTTCGGAATAGTTTTTATCCCATTTTTACAACTAAAATTTATAAATATTTATCACAACTTATATAAAAATATTAAGTTATTCGTTTTAATTACTTTTAAATATGACTTGACTGTAACATTTATTTTTTGCCAAATAACTTGTAAGCTCATTTTCAACTCAAATGTATGCTAAAAGACAACACCTAGTCACTATGCAATATATTTTTTTCCATATCTGAGAGCCACACAGTAATTCACACTAACACTAATGGTAAAAAAATAATAAACTCGAAAGATTTATTTTTCACAGCATCCATTTTAATTCACATTAAATATTTAACAATGATGTTACTAATTCTAAGCTCAAGATAAAATGAAATTTAAAAAATATCTCTTGTTTATGACATGAATGATTGCTTGGAAATTCCAAAACAAAAAAGTTAGGTCAGGTTATAAAACACAAAAAATTGGTTAGATTTAAATTTTACAACCTTGTATCACCCACATATAAAGTAAATGTACTAATCGTGTAATAAACTTAAAATATCCGAACTATGCTATCCGCCATTTTGGGGAAAGTTCACTTATAACAACAGTGAATACGCTGTCATCATGGGAAAATTATACTGGCTAAATAATATCGATTATCTCTAACTGACAAGGGTAAGAGTAATTTGCATACCTTCCTGAATTTTTCTGGACATATATAGTTGAATGAAACGAATAGCAGAAAGAGATAAAATGACAGTATTATGTTAAAAACTCACCCGACTGACCCAATTCGTGTCAATTGATGGTAATTTCTGGATGTCTACTGGTCGATAAATTAAAGAAATGTGATAATATTATTGGTTGTTAAAAAAAAAAACTCGGTATTAAAAAAATCAATATATTAACGAACCGTTTCTTCATAACATTTTATTTTTTGGAAAAACAGTTAAAATGTTAAATAGGTGGTGCCCCATTATTTTTAGTATTTTCTCATTGAATGTGTCTCGCAATTCTCAAGTAAATTTGAGATTACGTATATACAAAATTATTACAGGAGATTCTGTTCATATCTTAATAGTATAAGCGTGCTATTTAAAAATGTTTTTTACGGCTAGTTCTGATTATGGATTTAATATAAATAATTGTGTCCATACGTGTCCAAAATATTTAAATAAGTAACAAATTTTATATTTAAATAATTTCAACTACAACATTTCACTTAATTAGGCTGTGTTAAATACTATACTACACTTCAATTAAATAAATATTATTTTGATTAAAATTTATTGGGATATATAAATATGACCCCAACAGATCGATGAACAAGATCCTTCAGCATAAAAACCTTAATTACACATATTTAAAAAAAAGTATATTAAAGGTCAAATGTGCCACTATCGTTAATGGATATCTTCTGGCTGGCCTTTGATTTTGGTCCTTGGTCTTACAGAGTTCCTCTATCATTGGCCAAGTTTCGAGTTTTCTTTGAAACTTAATTGTCAGGATAGGAAGTCCCGCAGTGAGAGGCTGGATGTTTAGTGAATTCATATAATAATTAATTGGATGGTTTATGTAGTGGATTGATAGGATGGTAGATTTTAGTCATATTACGTGGCGCTTTGATTTCCACCTTTTAAAGGTTTATCAGTGCTGGCGTTCTGCAATTACTGTATATAGGCACGTATTCTAATTAACGTCGGCATATTGCTTTGTACATATGAGTTTCTGTTTTCATTGATATCCCTTTTCTTTATATATTAGACTCCTAAAGTATTTGGCTATCTGTATGCATTTTTATGTAACAGTTCTAGAATGCCAATTTAGGATAATTTTGTGGTATACATTTACACCTAAATATTTGACTGATGGCTTGGTCTATGTTACTTGGTTGTTAAGTAATATAAAATAAATTTAATCCAGGGAAAGAACAAACAATTTAATGGCAATCAATATCTCTACAATAATAATAATTACACTATTTTTTTGACTTTTGACGATTAATTTGACGTGTAAAAACTACTTTTTATTCAAAGTGGTGACGAACATACTACGGACATTTTTGGCCTGACAGCTCAATTTCAACCTGTGTTCCATTTTATTTTTGAAATCCGTGCCCTATATTCACCGATTGCTGCATAATATGTAGAATTGCCGAATATTGTAGATAAGGTGGCACATGAAATATTTAAAATGCAGAATAAATCATTGAAATTATAGATAATGTTTACGAACTATTTCCTCAATTTTTATTCTGCAACATTTTAGATTTTGTTTAAGAAAATGACCAACAAAAGAAAAATAAATATGTTCGATCAAAGATGTAAAGAAATATTTGGCAACACTGCGATGTCCTTAACGAAAGAATATTTCTACAATTTTTGATTACTATGCTAATGGCTTTGTTTCCACCAAGAAATATTACTTCTTTTCTGCATAAACCTAGTATATACATTTCAACTAATTTTTAAATGACAGAGGTAAATGGGCAGAGATGAAGTTATCAGTTTGAGCTAAAACGCAATGTCGGTAGAGTGATCCCGCTTGATGAGGGTTGTCCAGATTGATTTAGGTTAAATGCATCGTCTCTATTGTTCAGAGTGCCGTTCTTTTCAATTTTGCGAATCAATTTTGTCTTGTAATGCTCTATGTTGATGATTTGCTGGCACCTGCTTAAATTAATTTTGTCACCTGTCTCGAGATACTGTATATTTATTTCTTATGATGAGTTTATCTTCTTTTAGCCTCATCGATGCTCTTCTGTTGATTTAGCCTACCTATGTTTCACTGCAGGTGCCACATGCGATCATATACCTTGATTTTCCAGGTCTAATTTGCCCCTCTGGTTTCTTAAAGTTGAACTTATTGATTTGTAGGTTGTAAATATGTTGTATTTTAGAAATAATAGCCTACTCTATCTGTAGTGCTTTGGATGTGTGTAAGTATGGTAAGCAATTGCCGTTTGGAGTTTTTATTTCTTCTATGTCTTTTTTAGCAATTTTATTGCTTTATTTATAGTTGGTGGCTTGTAGCCATTTTGTTCAAGAACTTTCCAATGTGTTATAGTTCTTTGTCTTTTCCTTGGTTGTCGGTTGGCCGATGGGATTTTAGGATTAAGTTGTTGGCTACCTCCTGTTTTTGTAAGGGATGATGGTATGAATCGGCATATCGTATGAGTAGGTTTGTCCATCCATAATTTTTATTACTAGGATATCCAGAAATTGGAGCTGATTGGTTTCCTTAAGTTCCAAAGTGAACTGTACGTGGTGGATTGCGTTAAGGAAATCCAGGAAACAATTGGGTAGTTGGAACTGCTTATGAACCGGATATTCATTTAGAAAAGAAAATTCATATTATAAGTTAATGAAAAATGCAGAAACTTCTAGTTTTATTGCTTTTTGCAATTATGATGACATTTAAGTCAACACTATAAGGTATTTTACAAGCTAGATCATCTGAAACCAGAGAGGTTGTTTTTTTGAATGGGTTGTGGTTTATTATTACAAATTCAAGTTTTGTTGATAACATTGAAGTAGTAAGTAAACCAATGTCACTTAAATCTAGTTTTATTTTACTATTTTAAACTATATGTATTACATAGATATTGATATAAAGTAAGGATATTCAAAACATAAATATAGAAAAGTAAATCACAAATACATCTTTAGGCGAAGAGTAATTTTAAAGGACTACATTTTCATTCACATTTTAGGCCGATGATTTAGAGATAAATTTAATGCCCGTACCTTCCAGTTATAATGATATTACAACAATACTTAGTTTGAGAGATCACTTTGGTCCAGTTTGGTATCAAAGAAAATTTTTTATACCCAGCGAATGGAAAGATAATAAAGTTTGGATTCGATTTGGATCTGTCTGTTATAATGCTAGTGTGGTAAGTAGTTAAATAATTTTAAAGAATAATCCATTAAAACTGGTTTAATTCTTCTTGGAAAAAGTTATATATTACGAACATATTAGTTATAATGGTTGGGATTGTGTGGATCTCTTCTTCCTGAAACCTTGTTGTTCTTCTCGTATACTTATGATTTTGGTGATTTCTTCCAGTATAGTTTTTGTGAATGCTTTGAGAATGCTATCAAGCAGTGTTATTCCTCGATAGTTTTCTGGGTGCGTTTTCTGCCCTTCTTTAAAAACGGGTATTGTTACACTATTTTTCCATTCATTCGGTATTTTTTGTTCTTTTTTGATATTCTTGAATAGGGTTAATATTTCATTCCCTAGCTTTTTCCCTCCGTATTTAAGCATCTCATTAGTGATCTCGTCTGGTTCAGGGCTTTTTCTATTCTTAAGGGACTTTAAGGTGTTTTCTATCTTGTCATTTGTTAGTTCTATGCTATCGTCCTCCTCATATTCATTTCGTATCTGTTCCATGTTCTCCTCTTCCTTATATAGATTTTTAAAGTATGTTTCCCACTGCTCTAATGTGATTTTATTAGTTCTCACGGCATCTTTGACTTCAAGCTTGTTTCTTCTTAACATTCCCCATATTTTTATCTGGCTTCCGTACATGTCTCTGTCCATCCCTTTTGTGAACCTTTCCCAATAGTTTACTTTTAGTTCTTTTATTCTTGCGTTTACCTCGTTCCGTTCTCTCCGGTAGTTGTTCCAGTTTTTAGGCGTTTTATTTCGTATATATTGAATGTATGCATTTTTCTTTTATTTAGCTAGTTCCTTTACTTCCAGCGTAAACCAAGGCGTTCTATTGATTGTATTGACATTTACCTGTCTCTTTCCTACTGCTTCCATGGCGGCATCTAATATGTTATTTTTTATTATTTTCCATTGTTGGTCTATGTTGTCTTTGATATTAACTGACCTTTGTACTATTTTTTGGTTTAATCGGTCTTCGTATAGGTATTGTATACTTTTGTCTTCTAGCGATTCGACGTTGAATTTGCTAATCATTTGCGGTTTATGTTTTGAGGCCTTGGGCATTTTTAGTCTTATTTTGCAAAGTACCATCTTATGATCGCTTCCAAAATTGGCGCCATTTAAAGTTCTTACGTCTAGTATTGTTTGAGGAGTGACTTCTCTGTTAGTGATAATATAGTCTAATACCGACTGTTGCCCTCTTGTATTCTGCCATGTGTATTTATACTTCATGTCATGTTTGAAGAAAGTGTTAATTCTCATGTTGTTGTTTGCACAAAATACTTTCAGTAGTTCTCTATTTTCGTTCATAGTCTCTTCGTTGAATCTCTGCATTACACCCTTTAGTGATTCGTTTCCTATCCTTGCATTTAGGTCCCCCATAAGAACGATTCTATATTGTGCTCTTATTTTATCCACTACTGCTTGCAATTCTTCATAAAATCTCTATTGTATATGAAATGTAAATATACATTTTTTTTTAATTTTAAAAATAAATACAATTATCATTTTTGTATTTGTAAAATGTATAGGTAATTGTTTATTACAAAATTGACATTAAATTATATTAGTCAAAAAAAATTACATTCCCATTTAAATATTTTCTTGTCAGTTACTTCTATTTTTTAGAGCTTTAATTCATATAATGCGTAAAAAGCTTTGCTTTTGTCCTTTCTATCTTTACCTCACTCGTTTTCCAGCATGATAAAGTAATTTTACGAGGAATGGGATTAAATCTTTTTCTCAAGATAAAAACAATGAATACTATATATTTTTTCAATATTGTTGATTTTTCTAGGGTGGGTAATTAGTTTTGTAAGAGGGGCAGTGACCACCATTGCTCCCTCTAGGTACCACCATGCCGAGGCCGTAAACGGTACTGTACTACCAGGCTCATCTTCTTTCTGATCAGCAAAAATGTTTTGCCACTCTAGGCAACCAAAAATCTTTTATTGCAGCTGACTGTTAAGTTTTTAACCATAAAAATGTAAAACAAGAATTTTTTTTGAATGACAACTTGTTCACTATATATATATATATATATATATATATATATATATATATATATATATATATATATATATATATATATATATGTATGTATATATAATCACTCGAAAGTGACTAGAAGGTCAAGAGGATTTTTTTTAACGGGAACCCCTATTTTTTATTGCGTAAATAAAAGGCGGAAAAAATTTTCTATTCAATGATATAAATAACTTGAGGGACACAAATCACATCCAGACACGCAATCGAAGGTCAAATGTCGGTATACCATGTATTGGTGTATATTTTTCAATAACTCGACAACTAAGGGTGCCGGAGAAAAACTATTCCCACAAAGGGATCATCTTGAATTTCACCTTGGAACTGTTCTTTAGGATCATTTGAATGTCAAGTTAAATAGAAACCTCTCTTTTCTTTCTGGCAGAAATGTTATTTATACTTTTGAATAGAAAATGTTCCCTACTTTCCATTTTGGCAATAAAAAATTAGGGTTCCTATTTTAATAAATCGAATTAACCTTCAAATATTCTAGAGTGCATAGTTCAAGGTCAAATTGAAGGTTACCATCGAGTGTCCTCCTTCGAATTATACAATTTTTGTACTGAACATTTTTCTATGGCAGATATTTGCCCACTAGTCCAACGCTCTTTCAGTTGGTTTCTCCTAAATATACATTAAGTTTAAAATATTTAATAACGATCATCTATAGTTCATAAGTAAATTTAAAAGTTAGCAAACACTTAAATGTAGCTAAAAGCTGATAACAATATGATGATTCAATGGCCTTCGTGTGATGGTGCCACAAATCAGCGCTGTGTCTTTGTATATTAGGAATCGTTGATCTAAAGCTCTGGACTTACTAAAACTGACTACCTTTAGGGAGCTTCTGACGAGTATGTTTCAATTTTTTAAATGCACGATTTACTTCCTTTAGACAAAAAGAATTACAATTTGAAGGACAAAAAATAGATGAAAATCTCTGCGCTTGCCAGTAATACGCATCGCCCATTTTGAGAACCCATAAGCTTAGCGTATTTTTTCTAATCCATTTTTGAGGACAGATTTTTTTTTTCAATCCATTAATGGTAATATTGTAGTTACTCACCAAATTGGACATCCACCCTTCTTAGCCGAAATAATTTCAAATCTTAATTTTGGAAAAGAAAATGTAATTACTGTTGAAGTAAATAACATTCTGACAGAAACGACCATTCCACAAGGATCAGTTAGTACGCTTAGCAGGTAAAAAAATTACGAAAATAATATTTTTAGAAACTTTACAGTTTTCAGAAAAAAAAAGTGTTAATACAAGCGGAATGACGCTAGAAAATGAACATGTGTTTTTTAAAATTTTTTAAATACGACTTTTATATACTTGATTCTAATTTTTTATATGTGTTTTAAATAATTTAATATTTTTGTTGGAACAACCAGATTACGTTTGATTATATATATCAGCTTCCACAATATAATTTACTAATTATAGTTCATTTATTATTTGGGAAATACAAAAATATAACTAAGACCATATTCGGGAGTTCACTAGTAGATTACAAACATATTGTTTTTGAGGTTTAATATACTATTTAAGCGCTATTAATTATTGCGGTATTTAGAGCCCAATTTAGAAAAAATCTAACATAAAAAAAACAAATTGTATTTTAATAGCTTAAGAGCAACTTGACTTACTGCGGAATATGCTAATTAATATATTTTTTAATTTTAAAATTTGGAAGGCATTTAACCAAATCGTAAATAATATATATATATATATATATATATATATATATATATATATATATATATATATATATATATATATAGTATATAGGTGTATAAAAATAAACGAATTGATTTTATCGATGAATCAGCTTTGAGCTATTGGGCTCGTATATTCTTAGTTTTTAATTTTTTATCTAAAACATCAGTTCTCAGTTTCGGAAATAATTTGAGAATGAAAAAGTGAGCTGAACCAGGTATATCTCAATTTTTTTAAATATGATGTATAATAGGTAAGACCTTTCAAATTACTATCCAAGAAAGTGTTGTGAATTACTCATAGTTGCAGGGACGGATTAATTGGGACACTCATGACCCCATTTTTTTTTCGGCCTGTAAGTACTCTTAATTCAGGTCGCTAATCCTAACCGTTTTCAAAAAAACGTCATTTAATTTGCAGCATGTATTTCAATAGAAGAAACATCTTTGTTCTTATCAAATGTTCAACCTTCAACCTTTTGATAAAACAAAATTCGATCAAAAATTAGAGTTTACCTCTTCAGTTAAAAACGTTTAATTCTGTGAATTGCAGTTCGACCTAGGTTCGCAAAAAATATGCGTTTTATTTTAGCGGCATCAAAAACAAAGCATTGTTATTGCAAACGTTGCTAGGTACGAAAGAAATAAATATCCTGCATTTTAGAACTTGTTAACTTTCACATCGTTGACACATTGATTCTTTACTTGGATATTAATTTATTGATTTTTGTATTTCGTTGTGAAATCAATTGTGAAATAATTCGAAATATGCAATACACATTTTTTGAGTATGGAGATATGCATCTTATGTATGGTTTTCCGTCTTGCAATGCTTTGGAAGCTAATGGGGTTACATCACGACATATATCCTAATCGTACTCCTCTAGATTAGAAAACATTTCAGCGAGTTTACCAACCTCTAAGGGAGAATGGTAGGTGATTTCATTTAATAAGGTAATATTATTAAATTTTTTCATAATTTTAGGAAATTTTGGGAAAAGAAATACTGATGTTAGTTGTGGAAGAACAGTGCGTACGCCGCAATTAGAGGAAACTATTTTAAATGCTGTGGATGACACTCCTTCAACGAACATTCGAAAATTATCAGCGCAGTATAATACTTCGAAATTAATAGTATATGAAGTTCTTCAAGAACAGCTGTTATATCCATATCATTTGAAAAAAGCGTATGAACTGATCTCTGAAGATTTTCCTCGTAGAATGCAGTTTGCATACTGGCTATTGGATCAAAAACAAAATAATGTAAACTTCATTAGCACTATTCTCTTCACGGATGAAGCAGGGTTTACCAAAAATGGTATTATAAATTTACACAAGTCAAATGTATGGGCTGATGAAAATCCTCATGCAACTATTGTTTTGCATCATCAACATCAGCTCCAATCAATCGTTGAGCAGGAATTATTGTCAATTTTCCGATTGGACCATTCGTATCGCCAGCACGACTGAATTGAGAACTATATTTGGAATTTCTTCAGAACGCTTTTCACGATTAAGTAAAGCACTTATTACTTGAAACAAGTCGAAACATATACTATATGACTGAATAACGTCTGTTTAGACCGTTGGATAGGTAGAGGAGGACCTATTGCCTGGCCTCCTTAATCTCCCGACCTAACGCCATTGGATTTTTAACTGTGGGGACACCTCAAAACCTTGGTGTATTCCACTTTGGTCGATAGTAAGGAGGAATTTCTAAGGAGAATTACGTTTCATTGTGATCCAATAAGGAACAATGCTGAGTTAATATGGTAGTTACGGCAGTCCTCAATTCGTCGTGCCCGCGAGAGTATTAGACTTTACGGAGCCCATGTTGAACCCTCTTACGAAGTTTTTAACTAAGCAGTTGTTTTTATTGAAACTATGGTGACAGGGAAAAATTCATCTTTTTCATATACGACCCGATAGAAGTTAGGGGACTAACAGTGTAAATAAAATGACGATTTTTCGAAAACGGTTAGGATTAGCGATATGAAAGAAGAATACTTAATTTTTAGTCAATAGTTAAAGGTATGTAAACAATGTTGTCCAAAGTTTTTATCATACAAGGTGTCAAAAAAATGGGGTCATGAGTATCCCAGCTAGTCTGTCCCTGCAGCTGTCTTACCTGGTATACATCATATTAAAAAAAATTGAAATATTCCATTCCATTGCAGCTCTTTGGGAGCCCATGTTTCCGAAGAGGAGGCCTATATGAAAAAAGTTTATATGAACTTGTAGTATTTCTTTCATGTGTTTTTTCATACCTGGGAGATTTTCTACTTTTCCCGGACACCCTGTGTATTTAAGACCACACCTTGGCTTAATAATTCTTATTTCTTTTAAATCTATTAAGTTCTATTATCAAATATTTAATCTTACTTATGTACGGAAATTTAATTCTAATTTTAGTGGAATATTAAAGCAGACATATTCTTTCGATTTCTTCAATTATGCTGGAATTGATAGACCTGTAGTTATTTATACTACAAGCAGCACTGCACATGTAGATGACATAAGTATAAACACAAATGTTGATGGAACTTCTGGTATATTATAATTGCTTATTTCCATTTCACGTAATTTTTAAAATATTTACAGCCAGCTGTTCAAAGTTTTCTTAAAAATACTGATCAACATTGGTTAACTCACATGAACTCTGGTAAGTAATCGTGTTTTGATTACCTAGCCTCATGACGAAAGTGTACTTATTTTTTTTCTATCATCCTCAGTTTTCTTGTGATAATATTAAGTTCATTTTTGATATTATAGCTATAAACGCATGTGAACAGCCGCAAAAAAGAGATTTTATATATAAACTTGTAGATTTTTGGTATGCGTACACAAGTTAATTTAAATGTTCTCCTAGATAAAATGCAGAAAATTCCGCTGTTGAAATTGAGGTGATCATTTATCACCATCACAACAGGGGTGATATTAACCCACAACCCTTGTAGGCACTTAAGCCTTTTAAGAGGGAAACGACAGAATCAGTCACAACTGGAGGGCATTAGGGTGGTCTGGGTAAGTGGGGTGTTGAAATAATAATTACTTTCTTTTCCATTTTTTGTTGTTATATAGTTTTAAGAAATAAAATTTAGCATTATAATTCACTTTAGTTTTATCCATGACAAGTCGAGCCAAGTTTGTATTAGTGACAGGTTTTACGCGAATCACGTAATTTAGCTGGCATGTTAAGACAAGAAAATGGGAGCTTGTAATGACTTGTTTACAGCGAGTTCTCCGGTATCGCAAACAAACGAAGACATACAAGTCGATGCATGCACGATTTAAATTGACAATAAGTAGTGATTTAGAAAGGATTTTTTAAAATTCGCACACCAAGAGGATGAAAATGGGTAAATTGTCATTTGAAAAATGTATTGATATATCTTGATCAAATAGACATACGGACTCGATTTTTATTTCAAAAGATAGCTTATAACAATTAGTCCAAGCCATAGGTAAATATAGTGACGTAAATTTTGAGATGGATGAAACTTACCTAGGGGTGTTGAGGGCAATGTAAGAACAAACCATACATTAAATGTAACAAAAAAAAATTATTTGGGGCCAAGAAGAGAGTGGGATTAAATTTGTCTAAAACGGTTTTTTTTTAATCTACAAGGCAATGAATGAATTTTAGAAATAAATTCAAATAAAACTTGTAGAGATTTTAATAACCTATAATTTGAGCTTCTGTGTGATCATTTTCGACAATCTGTTATTGAAAAAGAAAACTTAAAATCGGCCATTTTTCCATATCAATTATTTATAGCAAAATTAACTTTTTTTGCACATTTTTGATTTTAAATGGAAACCCTCGTCACTTTGAACAAAATTATATTTTATAATTGTAAATCAGATAATTTGTTGCTGAGATATTTCTATTTGTTTATCCCAAGACGCAAAATGTTGACAGCTATAATTTTTTTTTGGGTGAACATTTTGACCTCCACAAAGTCTCAATCTCTTCGTATAGATTTGAATTTTCATATCTTATTAGGGGTAAATGAAAAAAAAAATTCAACCCCATAAATATCGCTCTAAAAAAAGGGGTGTGCAATATTCATAACTTTTCGAGTTTCCCGAGATTATAAAAAAACACTGAAGTTGGTCCATCGTTGCTGAAATACGACGAATTTATCCGAGTACTGTTGCTTTGAAGCTGCGAGTTGAGTTTTCTCGCGCCCTCTTTTTTAAAGCGAAATTTAAGGAGCTGGAAATTATTTTGTTCATTTGCCCCTAATAAGATATGAAAGTTTAGGTTTTCACGAAGAGATTGAAACTTTGTGGAGGTCAAAATGTTCACTCAAAAAAAAGTTGTAGGAATCAACATTATCCGACTTACGAGGGCTTCCCTTTAGAAGCAAAAAAGTGCAAAAAAAATTAATTTTGCAATAAATAATTGATATTAAAAAAATGACCAATTTTGAGGATTTTTTGGCCTTTTTGCAATAACAAATTGACAAAAATGATCACATGAAAGCTCAAATTGTTTTAGCCAACTTTGATCCCCCTCTTGGCTCTAACCTATTTATTGCTGGAACATTTTATGTACGGTATGTTCTTACATTGCCCCCAACACCCATGTATCTGGTCTCATCCATCTCGGAATTTACGTCAAAAAAAGTATTAATCTTTACCTATGCCTTGGACTAAATATGAAAAACTAATTTCTTGATTTTTTGATATTCGCACGGGTAAGACGTCGATTGTACGATTGCTCATTAAAAAAATAAATTTCTCTGCGGAAACTCACGATGCGAACATTATCTAAAAAGTAATTTCAACATTTTTCGAAATTCCTTTCCTTAATGCTGAAATGGGTTAAAAAATGTTTTTACTGTTTTGCCAGATAACGCTAGGATTTTGTTTTAACTTCATCCGTATGTAGCGACAATTTGGAAAAATAGTACAAAATTTATTTTACCTTGATTTCATAAATAGAATCAGAATAATAGCAAAAAAAGTAAATTAATTATTGCAGCTTCCAAAACAGTTCCTTACTACCCACTCTTCTCTCACTTTTCGTTTCTTAGGTGGCTGGGTACAAAAGGGTCAGTTATTTCGGATATATATAGCGTAAATTACTTAAAGGCACATACACCCCCTGGGGATTTAAGGACTAAATACATTTATAGACCAAATGTAGTTCATTATTTGTGCGATTTTTTAATAATCTGAAAAAATATAACGCCCATAATTAATTTTGAAAAACCACAATCGGGTTATTTTTTTTTAATTGTTCATTCATTGCGATTTCAAAGAAAAGTGCTAATCGTGGTCAAATTAGGTTTTCTTTGGGATACCTAGAGGCTACAGTACAAATATGCAACATAAAGTTATTTATTATGTGATTAATTAATAATGATAAACTACTAGAATAAATTAAGATATTGCATATATTTCAACAGTATATTAATTGACAAAAATAATCGTAAAAATCAGACTATATTAGCGTGTTTGGAATCCATTCGCAATGATTCGATTTCCGTGGTTCAAGATGCATTATTTCGTCAATTAATGCTCATTGAAATATTTACAGATATTGTTTTATTAATAAATTGCTTAAGGTAATTAACTATATTTGATTTATTCGAATAGAAGCTATGAAAGTTAGAGTATTTCACTGGCCTTCTTTCTTAAAATCCTTGTGTGCGGGCGAAGCCGCAACGAGTAAGTGCTAATAAATAATATAATGGTGAACAGTTGGCCAGTAAGTCTATTGAAACCTTGGTAAACTTCGCCTTTCATCATGAGTGAGCCTAAGAAGATACGTAGATAGCACAGTATTTAGTATTTAAATTATGGATCTTCGTAGTTTTCTCCAAACGAACAAACCTATGTGTTTAAGTTCCAAAATTTTTTTCAAAAAGAATCATGCAGCTTTTTAGGAGCACTTGATCAAAAAGCTTGCTGAAAAAGAACAGAAATGTATTATATTTTCAAGAATTGAAAAAGGAATATTCGAAACAACCTACCACCGTTTTTCCGTCATAATCTAGACAACAAGATGAAGGACTATGAGCTTCGTATATTATTTCATTGCGCAAAAGTGGAAAAACTATACACAAGAGATGAAGTACTAATTTTGCTGGTAATAAAAGTCCTATTAAAAACTATTCTCCACCATAAGAATAAATTCAATTTAGCCATAATTTTGCGCAAAGAAAAAATGATTAAAAGGCTAAAGACGGTGAAATGCTGTTATGCGATTACTTGGATTACTTGAGTCACCTCTACCAATTAACGAAGCACTACTCTTGTTATAGGTGCGATTTATAAAAGAAGGAAAAGTTTATCAAGAATTATTAGTTTCCAAAAATCGATATAAAGGGTGAAGCGATATTTGATAGGGGAAACCCGGGCAAAGTGAATACCTTAAGATATATTTGGTTATTGTCGTTTAGTTATAACTGGGGAAACTGAAAGTAATATTTTATATTATAATTGGTCTTTATTTACAGGACTTACGGGATTATATAACATTTTCCTTAATATTAATTTAATTATTAGTATAAGCCAAATTTACAAAAATGGCAAACAATTCACTTTGACCAGGACCCCGGGTAAAGTGGATATGGTACCAGGGCAAAGCGAATAACAATAAAAATTGGCATGAAAAGAAAATGACAAACAAAATAAACATTGAGAATTAGAAGAACTTATTAAAAGCAATGTTTTTCTGATACAAATCTAATTATTGCAGTTATCACAAACAAAATCATCACTGCCTTCGAAGGATGAACACTCTTCGCGACACCACTGAGTACAAATATTACATTGTATCCAGTTTTCTGTTGGCTGTCCATCTTCAATGTATATTTCACCACAAAAAATGCAGTTGATACCGTCGAATTTCATAATTATCTTCTGCCTTTTTATTTTCTTTTGAGGTCTTTTTAGGTTTTTTGGCAGAGATTTTTAGTTTACAGTATTCTTATTAGCTTTAGCGGTCTTCTGAGAAGTTCAGTCGAAACGTTATCTAGTGACTTCAAAGAAGTCTTTCTTGCTTTTTCAAATTTCTGTTTCTTCTCTTCTTTTACAGGTGTACTTGTCAGCATTGTGACCTTTGTGATTTCCGTTTACATGTTGTTTTTGGTTTAGTAGGCTGAAGAATAGGTCTTAAAACGGAAGGAATATAGCAGGTCTTTGAACATCTAGGTTCGGGTAAAGTAGCGAGAACATTGCTTTGGGTTTCTTTTGTAGTTTTAGATTCTGTAGGAGTACAAGGATGGTCTCCAACGGCAACATCGTCTTGAGACTGAGAACGACCTAGAACTTCACGACCTTCTACTCCATCTGACGACGAAACAGTCAAAGGATTGATGGATTCTAAAATAGGTGAATTTTCTTCTGAAATAGAGTTTATGACTGAATCAGATTGTTCAGTGGCATTTGCTGAAGAAGGTGGCTGATCATTAAATCTAGTTGAAGGTGAAGCTTTAATAACGGACTTAGCTAAATCATTTTTTTTCAGTGAAGGTAAAGTTTCAGTTTGAATATTTACATTTTGATGTGCCTGTAAGTACCTCAGCTGGTGCAAAATGCCCATTATGAAAAGCATGCTTGTTTACAGGCCAAATTTCACGTCGCTTAAACCCATTCACTGGACTTATGGCCACTGCAGTTTTGAGAAAAGCTGAGGCTAGCAATCTGGCTATATCGTACTGGTTAATAATGCGGGCGGGATGAGTTTTTTGAAAAAAAATGTTGACTTCCCTTTTAAAATTCATTCTAAGTGGACAATACACAACAACATCCATAGGTTGCATTTTGTGAGAAGTATGGGGTGTTAAAGATACTATCACCACGTTATTCTTGGTGGAGTACTCAAGTGCAGGATAGTATTTCTGGTTTTCGTGATTGTCCAACAACAAAAGGAACTTTTTGTCTTCTGTTGGCCGCGTTTGTTCAACGAAGAAATGCATCCAGTTCAAGAAGACTTCGCCAGATGTCCAACCATCTGGAGTATACGTTCCTTGAGTCTCTGGTGGACTTACATCAAGAAGTCTTGATTTTATCTTCTTTCTTGCAAAAATTAGGAAAGGTGGAAGAAAACAACTAGCTGCATTACAGCACACGATGGCGGTTGTCAATTGACCGCGTTCTGCACTTGCAATCATACTAACTTATTTTTTCCCCTTTACTGAGAGAACCTTTGAGGGCTTGTTGGAGGTCGTTGATATTCCGGTTTCATCTATATTGTACAACCTGGAGACTTCGATGTTATTTTTCTCAATGTAAGATTTAAGATTCACATAAAAATGGCTCATTTCGTAATGATTAAATCCCTTCGCCCTCGCAACAGATGTTGATTCTGTAGTTCTTAGTATCAAGTTGGTATGACGTGATAAATATCTTTACAACCACTCTTCTCCAGCTTTTTTATTTTTATTGTGGCTCTCAAGGTATCGCAATTTGTTGCGATGTGTATACTCAAATGTTAGATTCATAAATTCATCCCGAGTAAGGCCGAAAAACACCGCATCCATATCTTTTAGATAAGTCATCAGTAGTGAACATAACCCGATTCGCTCGATCCCCCCACTCCTCGACCTTGACCTTGACCTTGCTTCACCCCTCTTTGGCCCCGCCCACATGTCCTTGTCATTGACCTTGAAAGTGCACGTGTGCTTTGGCCTTGGCCTTGTGTTCAAGGTTGTGTGTGTGACCTTGACCTTGACCTTGGTCGAGACGACCTTGACTTTGTTGAAGGTCACCTTGGGTGTGTGACCTTGAAGATATGTTACGTGGTTGGGGGTGACCTTGAATGGTTTTATATAAGGTATGGGGCAGTTTCATTCATCAGTTGGCTCTGACTTGTATAGGTAGTACATGTGTTAATATTTGACAAATCATGGCATATGTTTGTGAAAATTGCGGTTCTAAGTTTACTAATATTTATAATATGAGACGTCATCAAAGAGAATCGTGTGCGGCGAGATTTAATGAAGTGCCTGGAGGAAAACGGCTCCGAATTGAAGAGTATACATCGACGATTCCGCTAATTAATTGCGCTACATGTAATGTAGATGTTCCAATAAATCATATGTCGGTGCATAAACGAACACAACAACATAAAAATAATTCATGTTTGCCGGTATGTCATGGTGTGCAACTCGTTGAATGTGCCTTCAAAAGGAGAATTGCAACCTATCGGGTTAGCAGTGATATGGAGCATTCCGATTACGCAATGTTCTTTGCAGACATTAAATCCAAGGTGGTGGAACTGGTTAATAATTTATTGCGTGTGCATCATGCTTTAAAAGTTAACATGACAGCTGTTGGCGAGTACATGCTTCCATCACAAGAAATATTCAGTGAAAAATCCTTCAACACTGCTAATCAAATAATTAGTGTAGAAAGTGATTTGGATGCCGTTTACCATTCCAGTTCCAGGAGAAAGATTCAGGTATGGAAAAATCAAAACCCGATATATTAAACTAATTTTTATATATTATTTTTCTTGTTATAGGATGGGCTCTTGTGCGAATTTTATACTTGGAAGTTGGTATCAACAAGTATATGCCTATGGGTGGCTCATCATACATCAAGTTGCCGTGTTCTATTGAAAAGAAAGGAGCTGTCGTCAATGTGATTAACCAGGACGAATTTTGCTTTGCGTGGGCTGTAACATCAGCATTGTTTCCTCCAACAGCAGAGCCTTCACAGAAGACATCCTACCCCCATTTTTCTAGAGTGCTAAATGTAACAGGTATGGATTTTCCAGTAAAATTACGTGACATTAAAAAATTTGAGGAAATGAACAACATATCAATTAACGTATACGGTCTGGAATCTAAATATGAAAATAATGAAGTAATACATGAAGTTATTGGTCCACTGAGGTATGCGTCAAAAAAGTTGGATAGGCATGTAAATTTACTGTTAATTACAAAAGACTGTAGTAGTAAAGATGGCGGTGAACATTTTTGTGATACGACTTGTTCAAAGAGTCATTATTGTTGGATTCGGGATTTATCACGTTTAGTTTCAAGTCAAATTAGTTGTCAACAACATAAAATATATTTCTGTGATGGTTGCCTCATTTATTTTAGTACACCGTCAGCTTTAGCTTTACATCAAAGCTACGATTGTAACCACATTTTCACGCAAACACCCTCAGTGGATTTAAAAATCGATAAATTTGGAAAGAGTGTGCCGGAAAATATTTTAAAATTCGAGGGTATAGAAAAGCAAATGCGCGTTCCATTCGTGGTTTATGCAGATTTCGAATCTGTTTTAAAACCCATTGAAACGGTACAACCAAACCCACAAAATTCTTACACTGTAAAAAGTTTTAAACATGAACCATATTCTTTTGCTTATTTAATTAAATGCTCTTTTGACGACTCACTTTCGAAATTTGAGCTATTTCGGGGGAATAATGCAGCTCAAGTCTTTGTGGATCGTATCGAGTGTGATTTAAGGGCTCTATACAACACATATTTAAAAGACATTAAGCCTATGAAACCGTTAACGCCTGAAGAAAAAAGGGAGTTTAATGATGCTAAAATATGTGGTATATGTGAAGGCCCTTTTGAAGAGGATGAGATTAAAGTACGAGACCACTGTCACATAACTGGTGCAAAAAGATTTGGTGCTGCACATTCCGTTTGTAATTTAAATTATAAATTACCCTCTTTTATCCCTATCATATTTCATAACTTAAGCGGCTACGACAGCCATTTATTTATAAAAGAGTTATGTAAATATGGGGATAAAATTGGTGTTTTGGCTCAAAGTAAGGAAAAGTACATATCATTTACCAAAAGCATTTATGTGCACGATTATTTTGATAGTAAATGTGGAAAAGTCAAGAGGAAATATTTAAAGTTGCGATTTATTGATAGTTTTAAATTTCTGTCAACGTCTTTGGAAAATTTAGGCAGCGGTTTAAACGACGACGATTTTATTGAAACGCGGAAACATTTTTCAAATATCAACCAATTTAATTTGATGCGTCAAAAGGGTGTTTTTCCCTATAGCTTTATTGACTCTATAGAAAAAATGGAAAATACATGTCTTCCAAGTAAAGATGAATTTTATGATAATTTACGGGAAGAACATATTAGCGATGAAAGCTATAGAAGAGCAAAAGAAGTATGGCGCTTGTTTGGGTGTAAAACTTTGGGGGACTATTCGGACGTGTATTTAAAATCAGATGTGTTGCTATTGTGTGATGTTTTTGAGCAATTTCGGAATAATTGTTTAAAATTCGATAAACTTGATCCAGCACATTACTATACCCTTCCAAGTTTATCATTTGATTGTATGCTACGTATGACTAAGGTAGAGTTAGAGCTCTTAACTGATATAGACATGATACATTTTTTTAAGAAAGGTATACGCGGCGGCATAAGCCAGTGTACAGAAAGGAAGCACATCGCTAATAATATTTTTTTACCAGACTATGACCCAACAAAACCTTCTTCATTTATAACATACCTTGATGCTACAAATCTATATGGTCATAGTATGTCACAAGCATTACCATATGGTGGTTTTCGATGGTTAAGCGAGCGCGAAATTCTGGATTTAAATATTATGGCTGTTGGTGATGATAGTTTACATGGCTACGTTTTGGAAGTGGATGTGCATTATCCGACTGAGTTGCATGATGCACATTCTGATCTTCCATTTCTAGTAGAAAATATCATACCGCCAACAGAAAACGCTAAATTACCGAAATTAATTCCTAATTTACAAGATAAAAAAAAATACATTGTACACTATAGAACTTTAAAACAAGCCATCGCCAACGGCTTAGTGGTAATGCAAACCCATCGAGTATTACAGTTTGAGCAATCAAAATGGCTAAAATCGTATATTGATTTTAATACCAATTTACGTAACAAGGCCACCACAAAATTTGCGAAGGACACTTTTAAATTAAAAAATAACGCGATATTTGGTAAAACTATGGAAAATGTGGAAAATCGAAAGGATATAAAATTAGTAACACATTGGAAGAACAGTGTAGGCAGAAATGGAGCTAGAGCACTAATATCCCGCCCCAATTTCAATAGTAGCTCGATATTTACCGAGAACTTTGTTGCTATACATATGAATAAAGTTAAAATATTGTACAATAAACCAATTTATATCGGTTTTTCCATATTAGATATATCAAAGACTGTAATATACGATTTTTATTATAATTTTATTAAATCCAAGTTTGGCGATGATGCTTCGTTACTTTACACCGATACTGACTCGCTTATATTAAAAGTGTATACGGAAAACTTTTATCAAACTATATCAGAAAACCCCGAAAAATTCGATACATCAAATTACCCCGAAATTAATAATTTCAACATAATTAAAAGTAATTCTGTAGTTGGTAGAATGAAAGATGAGTTTCCTGGTGATCCGATAATAAGTTTTTATGGTACCGGCGCGAAGGCTTATTATGTAAAGTCCATTAATAATGAATTAAAAAAAGCCAAAGGTATAAAAAAATGTGTTATCGAGAAAGACCTTCATCAGGAAGACTACCAAAGAATTGTTGAACGGGGTGGTTTGATATTAAGAAAGATGAAGACATTTAGAAGTGAATTACATAACATTTATACCAACATAATAAATAAAGTAGCATTGTCACATAGCGATGATAAACGTTATGTAATTCCCAGTTCAACCAAAACTCTACCTTGGGGGCATGCAGACATAGATTTTTACAAAACAGACCCGGAAGAAAACTTAGCAAATTTAGTCACCGCGTTGGAATCATTTCTAAGTCAGGACAGCACGTAATCTGGAAAATCCATATTTCATTATTTGTATTGTTTTTATTATTTCTATTAAACATACAACATTAATATGTAACGATAGTATTGTAATTTTTTTTTTTTTTTTTTTTTTTTTTAAATAAAAAACATGTATTCATTACTTGATTGCTTTTTTATTGAACCTTTATTTTAAAATTATAAATATAATGAAGTGTCGACAAATAACAAACTGTAAAAGTTATTGTTGAAAAATTTGTCTAATAGTAAATTAAACGCACAGGTCTACGAGTAAATGTTTAATGTGAAACAGGTTTGCTGACAAGATCCTCCATAGTCTTTTCAATTTTCAACATTCTAGAGTTAAGTTCATCACGCAGTTCGTCTTGCCTAAGTTCATATATTGCAATAACAGTATCATCAATGTATCCTCTAAGTTCTTGACCGGTTTCAATTAATTTCTTGCGTACGTAACCTTCAAGTTGGTTTCTGAATATATCTTTAATAACAATTGTTGAGTCATGTAAAGCTTTCTGCGTATCTTGCACACACTGAGCAAGGTTATTATCAACATAATTTCGTGTGGTCGCATCGTCTCCTTCAAGAGGTTCTGCTAAATAGCACAATCTTTTGCTTCCCATGTCGTAATCTCCATTAGGTGTAAGTTTAAAACCTATTCCTGAAGGACCTCGCATAAAGTTAAAATCCTTAAATTTTCTTTTGCGACCGAACTTATCAATAGTGTTTACTTCTGACATTGTTATGTGAGACTGATTTGAAACCATTAGATTTCACCCTAATATATGGTTCTATTTCATTAATAAACGGACTCTGCAGAAAAATATGGATTGCAAAACGTATTTTAGGCGATGTTTAATAAATACACATACAGATTCATTTTACTATTGTTTTATTGAAAAAAAAAATTAAAATATAACAAAAGATTGAGTTTACTTTTTATTATTAAAAAAAAATAAAAAACTAACAAACAAAAAAATTAAAAATTAAGAAATAAAATACATGTTAATTTCTTCTGTACAGGTAAGCTTCTTCTATGACCCAATTTCTTCTCTGGATGGCACGTTCATTAATGTCCTTGAACTGGTAGTAAACTAGTCCACAAAAGCCGCATTGTACAAATTTAACCCTGAAAAGGTCAATGTAGTTGAAGTCGTACGTAAGATCATTTCGCCAGCAGATACCTAGTCTTTTACAATGATGACAAGTTAAATAAAAAGCTTTTGGTATATGACTGTATGTTTTGGCTGCTTCACTAGGTTGTTCATCGGTTGGCAACATGATGTTTGAATATGTTGTACTTTTCAATCGCGGTACTCTAATTATGTATTACTTTTTAAAATAACCTTGACAGGACCAAAAAAAATCCTTGAAAATTACAACCTCGAAAACGACCCTGACATTGACGGGTACTTTGACCTTGGCCTTGGCCTCGCATCTAACAAGTTTAGTACTATATTTATATGCTTCTTTAAAATAACCTTGACAGGGACAAAAAAAAATCCATGAAAATTACAACCTTGAAAACGACCCTGGTATTGCCGGTTACGTCGGCCTTGGCCTTGGCCTTGCATCTGACAAGTTTAAATATTATACTTAATGCATCGAACAAAAGGAATAAAGGTGGTGTAGTGGGGGAAATGGGCATAAAAGCAGACTTGCTGGCTCGAGCTCTTCACAGTTCGTCAGAACAGCAAACAGTACAGTGCTAAGAAATAGTTAATTGTGTGAGTTTGAATATCGACAATGTCTAGTGTACGGTCTCTTTTAGATGCTCTTGACGTGAGCTGCGGTTCACAGCAAGGCATGCTGGATAACATGAGTGGTTTAGAAGTGTTAAGTCCGGGGGTGTTCGAGAACTGGAATGGCGTGGAGCATGAAGATGCCGAAGACCGAGCCCTCAACGATGGTCGCGACGAGGAGTTAGTTCAGTCGGCAGCGCAATTCCTGGAATGCTGGACGGAGGAGAAGGAGCCAAAGATAAATGTGATCAGTGATGTGGTTGTGCGAAAAGCATCGCGGCCTAGGGAATCTTCTCCGAAAGCGTCGAAACTGCAAAAGCTCTTGACTATGCGGAAGTCGGAAATCGCCGATAAAAAAACATTTTATTCGGCGATTAAAGGTGTGGGACAAGGGAAGAAGAAAAAGTTTAACTTTAAGCGTCCCTCCACCCCTGTTCCATTACCCGACTTCCTAAAAACAGCACCGCAAGAGCCACTGTCAGTAGAAGTGGAAGTCATAGAAGGCCCCGATGGACCAACACCACCAACGCCACCAACACCGGCCAGCGTCGAGAATGAAATAGTGTCGGAGGTGAAGTCTTCCCCAGCGCCAGCGCCACTGTCGCCGATATTGGGGTGCCGGAAACCCATGAAGAAGCGGTTTAAGCGGTGTTTTGAAGGCGATGAAGTTTCCGCTGCGTCGTCGTCGTCGTCGTCGTCATCGTCTTCACCAAATAAAACCGCGTCTTCTTCCGAGCCATCACAACCGGAGTGGGTCGAAGACTTCACCAACTCTCAGAAGACCAAATTGACTGACATTTATGCCATGAAAAAACGCTTAGTGAATAAAGTGAACGAGTGTGCCAGTGACATTATAGAACTTGAAAAACAATTAGAGATAAAAAAGGTGAAATCTGCGCGGTTAAAAAGACAATTAGAGGACTTTAATAAATTATGTAGTAGGTGTTAGGTAGTTGTAGATATTAGCTTTTAATTTATAGTATTAAGTTTGTAAATATATATATATATATATATATATATATATATATATATATATATATATATATATATATATTGTAGTTAATAAAAAAGTGTTTGATCAAATTTTTTATATTTTATAATGAGAATAAAAATGACTTGAAAATTTATTTTTGTGTGTTATTTCATATAGGCCCTGTCCCACATAATATTAGGTAATAAAAAAAAAAGAGTGAATAATCCACTAAAACTACGCAATAGCAATAGTTGTAAATATTTTCTGATAATATTTACAAGTATGCTAAAACATGGTTCGGTTTATGAAGTTAAGGTTCTGTCGCCAGAACTTCTAATACTTTGTATCTCAATATTGTATGTTTTTATGAAAAAAACATAAAATATTGGTTACAAAGTATTATAACCAACTAAAACTACGATCAAATTATTTTGTGGTCCTGAAAAGGACCGTTTGGTTGTAAAACATGCGACTCTTTTATTGAGTTGTGGAGTCGCACGGCCCGTCATCATCATCAGCGGGGGTGGTGGTGCTGTCCTCTGTGTATTCGATGATGAACCGCCAAAGTTCATCCCATCTAGGATCGTTCGGCTCCCACTCCAAACAATTCTCTGTGGTAGAATCTACCACAGGGCATTGGATGGGTTGTTGTTGTTGTTGTTGTTGAGTCGCTGACATGTTGAACTAAAATGATTGTAATAAGTATTGATGGTCGTATATATAGAGACAAATTAATGGTGGGGGGTGAAAACAAATGTCATATTACGTATTGAGACCAAAAGTTGTTTGTGGTCTCAAATACGAACGAACGATTTAGCTGGGTTCCACCAGCACTTAAAGTTTTAATACTTTGTATCTAATATTGTATATTCTATACATACAATATTAGTAACAAAGTACTAATATGTACTAAAACTACGATCAAAGTATTTTGTGGTCCTGAAAAGGACCGTTGTTGTGTGCCCTTAAAAAGGGCCAGGGAGAGTGTGGGGCTTATGGTGCCCCATCCTCGCTGGTCGACCACCAGCTTGACGAATCGCAGGGGCATTGTGGGTCGTCGGGTGTTGGTGATGCTGGAATTTCCAGCATCGCATCTTCCGTCGAGTCCGGCTCTGGCTGCGGCGACGGAGTTTCGAGTCTTTGTAAGACCCAATCACCCGCGTCGTCTAATTCCACTAGACCCGGATCATGGTCATATACTAGCGGAATCGGCTCATCCAAGTCGTCCCAACGTAGGACGTCAATTTCAAAATCCACCTCGTCGTCGTCGTCGAAGACTTGCAGGTCTCCAACGTTGTCGGCTACGGTGTCATCACTAAAGATGGATGAGCCTCGGCTGGCGGGTCTTTCTTCCTCCATGTTTATCGTATGAGGGTTGATGAATATATGACTGTGTAACTGACCCAGTCTCATATATATAGAACTACCCCCACCCCACCAACGGATTCTAAATGTTATGTATTGGTGAGAGCTTATAGAATTATTGATTTTTTTCAAAAACTTTAAATAAGGAATTAGATTTGTTTAGACAATAAGACTTATTCTTAATATTTTGTGAAGAATACATTACAAAAAAAAAATAATAGAAACCTTGTTTGAACTGTTAACATTTTCATAGGTTCTCAAGCATATAACTTGGCACTTAAGCTACGAGACAAATCGTCGTTAAACGAATATCTCGCCCCATAAGTGACGATTACTAAACTACGATCAAAATATAATGTGGTCCTGAAAAGGACCGTTTTTGTGGCCCTAAAAGGGCCTGGGGGGAGGGTGGGGTGCCTACCGTGGAGTAATACCCAACGATATTAACACCGACCTAGGTGCAGCCCTTGGTCTTCTCATTGGCGGCACCGTCGTCGTCGCTGGTGGTGTCGGCGTTGCAGGCGGTGCCGAAGGTGCCGCTCCTGGTGCGGTACCCCCGCACTCCTCACACTTGCATATCTTGCCGGGCACGAATGGCCTGACAATGCCAATGATTCTTTTTGGTATATCTTCCATCTTGCCGATCGAATGTGTAATGATGAAATAATTCTAATACCGGCCTCTATATACATTCAAAAAGTTGGAGGGGGTAAGGTGGAGTGCATATATGCATTATATAAGTTTGAGAATAATATGATTTTATAACTCACCGTATCTCTGGTATGGACACAAACTACCCCCCTCCACTTTTCTAGCATATAGTACTAGACTTTCTCTACATTTTTTTCAAATAAATTTTTTTGATATTTCTAACCATTACTTTGCTACATATTTACAAAAAATGCAAATTATGCATATATTTTAATTATTTTCAGGCAAGGTAAGGAAAATTTTGAAAATGTTTTGACGGAATCGTAATAAGGAAGAGTTGAAGTATATCACACTATTTTTCCCGATTCGCTAATATAAAAAAAATTTTTTCATCGCATTTTGGATGGGCTCTGGCGTCGTAACGGTTGACGATAAAAAATTGGAAAAATACATATATTGTGGGAAATTTTCTCTAGAATCTAAAAAAAAAATTTCCGAACTTCTGTCACCGCAAATAAAAAAATCGATACCTCAAAAATTGCGAGAAAATGGTGAAGGAGTCGCGCAATCGCTCTGAAACCATCAAAAATCGATTTTTTTTCCCTCCGCGGGTGGGAAGGTGGGGGAGGTGGTGGTGGACTTAGAAAAAAAAAAAAAAAAAAAAACCTCCCCCTACAACTTTTACATACTCCCGTTCGGCGGCCCTGGCCTCCTAACTCGAGAATTTCAATTTTTTCGTCCAAATTTTTTGTCATTTTTAAGATTTTCCAAATTTTTTTTTCACCATTGTATTCTACTCAAAATTCTAGGTAATTAAAGTGCTTTTATTTTTTCTCTATCTTGAACGGTTCCCGAGCTACAGCGCTTTAAAGAATTCAAATTACTAACTTTCTATAACCCTTTTTTTCAAATTTAATTTTTTCGAATTTTCAAAAATACTACAATATGTAGAAAAAAGTTCTCTCTTTAATTTCCCAATACCGTTTTTCTCTAAATCTTCAACTTTAGCGCGTATTCAGCATTTTCAAAAAAAAAAAAAATTATAATTTTTTTTACACCATCGCATTCTCCTCAAAATTTTGGGCTATCAAAGTGCTTTTATTTTTTTTCTATCTTGAACGGTTCCCGAGCTACAGCGCTTTAAAAAATCCAAATTACTAACTTACTATAACCCTTTTCTTAAAATTTCATCTTTCCGAATTTTGAAAAGTACTACCATATGTAGAAAAAAATTCTCTTTCTAATTTCCTAATATCATTTTGCTCCAAAACTTCAACTTTGGCGCGCATTCACCATTTTTCAATTTTTTTTTGAAAAAATTTTTTTTTACGTTTTTACTATCGAGAAAAATGCTTGCTTATAGTACTCGATTTCCTCTATAATTTTTTCTTATAATTTTTTTCCCTATTCCTAACCGTTACTTTCCTACAAATTTTCTAAATCGTTGTTTTCATATTTTGCCTTCAAAATTTTTTCTTGTGTTATTTAAGCTCTTTTTTCCACTTAATAAACCACCATTTTCTAAATTCCCGTACTCTTTTCTTAAAGAGCGGACTTTTGCGCCAGCTTTTTTTTTTTTGGTTGGGTTTCAAATAAATATAAAACTACTACTTCACTCATTACAAATTTATTGATTCAAGAACATTATTTTGTGTTACATATAATAGATACATTAAAATATAGATTTATTGGTCACCGAACCGTTTAATACATTATAACTAAAAAATGAGTCGTGAATAACTAATGCGTACACTTTAGTGTCTTTGGGGAATTTATTCTTTCTCGTTTGGAACTCCAATTTTACATCCACTGTCGATGAGTTAATCGCCTCTGGTTGATGACTGCAATTAATAATAAAAACGGGGTTTTTCATATATTCCGCAAACGTTATCATCGGATCGTTTATCTCGCGCCCGTAGTAGCTGCTTTGGAAGTTTTCGTAATTGTAATAGGCTGCTGCGTACAGTTTCTTGGCGAAATCTAAATTCCATCTTTCGTATGGATAAACGGTTGAATTCAGATACAGTCTAATGTCGCATACGTCGGCGTGGGTAAACTGGGTTGCGTTTTTTTCTTTCTTGTCGCAATTATTGCTGTCTTGAAACCCGACGATTATATAGCGCGGTCTTTCCAGACTTGTACTCGTTCTCAAGGCTCACACGTCGGAAGATGTTTGCCTTAAAGCTGGTAATTCGTACAGATCCCATTTACGATATGCCATTTGAATACTGGCGTTGTTTCCTCCTTTATTAATGCGAGACAGTATTTTCAATTTTTGCTTGTCGTCTGGAATGATGTGACGAATTTTCCATTCGATTTTGTCGATACTAATTTCTGCCTCTACTTCGCCGACGTAACAATTGGTAAAAGTGCGAGCTATAATCATAATAAGCTCTTGTTTTACGTTGAAAACACCTTTTGCGTAATCTTCGGCGAATCCCATAAGATATTTTAAGGGTAATTTCCCGGAGAATACGTTACTTGCCGTGTCTACGATATCTTGGTTTGCTTCGTCGAGACCCCATCCGCACGTCATGAGAGATCTTTGTTGCAAACTTCCGAATGAAACCATGGTTTTTAATGTCGTCGTAACTCCAGGTTTACGAACCACGGCGACCTGTTCACCTCCCATCTCGTAGCGAATTTCATCGAACAAAAATGCGAGGGCATTATTTGATAAAAAACATCTTTTCGTTGCGTCTATGGGTTTAAATTTTCCTTCGATATATATGTAACTTTCGGCGATATCCAGTATAATATCTTGAAAATTAATGGGGATACGGACTTCATCCGAATTGTTGAATGATGGAGATCCGTATGGTTTATACGTATGCTCTTCTAGACTAATAATGGAATTGTCCAAGATGGGCTCGGAGAAAACCTCTATTTTATCGCTGGTGGTGGAAATCATTTTCGCACTTTAAGACCGATTGATTTTAAAAATTTATAGTCTTCGGCAGATAACTGTTGAGATGTTTGTGATCTAACGTCTGGACGACGACTAACCTTGACGTTAACTCTTCTTTTACTTTTATTATGTTTCGGCGGTTCCCCCATCTTAGTCGACAGCACACACAATTGACGATTGAAGCAAAAACCCATTTCTATGAAAGTTTCTTCAGTTCCAATTTCACGATTATTTTCTCGCCTTGAAAATTGATTAGATCACCGCTATCGTCCAAGATGCGAAGAGTAATGTTGTCGATAAACTGACGTCCTGCCGGCATTAACGGCATATAAATATTATTTTGTGGTTCTTTACTGATTTTGTAACCGGGCTCCACGTCGATATCGAATTCGAACAAGGTATGACCTTCCACCGAATTCATATATGCTCCGGAAATTATATTACAATCTACGCGTATGATGCGTACTTTCATTATTTCCACCATCTCGGTTGATTCGTGCTTTTTGTCTCTTTTTAACACTGTATGATTAAATCCTAACATTTTACCGATACTCGCCTCTCCCCGAAAATCTATAGTATATTGGGATTTCAGTTCACATTTCAGCGTATTATTATTAGCAACCAAGTAAAAGATTCCATCGTTCTTTTCTTCAGTTGAAATCCTCAAAGCCTCCAACATAGCTTTACCTATCTCATCTATTTCATAGGCCCCAGGTGGAATCTGCAATTGTATCGGCTCGGTGGTGTAACCCTCCTTCATGTAGGCAAACTTATTGTTGCTTTCGTCCACATTAAAAATTGAATTGTATGTGTAAAATCCCAGCAATGCCAGACCATATTTGTTTTCTCTATTTAATTCGACTGGTGGATAAAAATCGGCGCTTAAGACGCTCGAGTGTCCTGTTAGTGTGAACGTATAAGACATGACTAACCATTAAAACATCACACATCTCGGTTTTATTCTTAGCGGCAACATTTAAAAAGATTCATCGTCACACCTTTTCTCACTGCATTAGATAGTGATGTTTTTATGCTATTTTCTGCTTTTATGCGCACATCGCTGATTTTGCAATAACAACAAAATATTTTTCTAGCCGTAAGATCCTCATCAGTCATAACCTCGTTTAAATTGCTGCTGCTGCTGCTGAAATAATGTTTGCAACCGCACTGATATTTTAATATATCGATATCGCTTTTAAGGTGCTCCGGCAACTTTTCCCAAACGAATGGAATTTCATTTGGGGCTAATGCAATCATTACTTCCTTGGGCATGTTTTCTAACTGTTTCACGGTCATTTTCCTTAATCCACCGGCTAGATGAAATGCTTTCAGTGATTGCAACATTTTAGTATAGTTATTGCGATCCATTTGCGGTGTTAATGGTGACGATGATGATGATGACATCTTTTACGCTGATGATTCGACAAGAAACTTTAAGCACAAATGTCCACACCAGACTGTTCCAAAATCCTGCTGACGATCGTATGTATAGTAAATAATTTTTGATGGTTCCGATCCCGTTTGTAGATATCGTACCAATTCGATCGGTGGGGGTAAATCGCCGAAGCTGTCATAATATGTTACTTTAGAATTATTTTTTCTATAAGCTACCCAATGAGTCCCTGCACCACGCGTACTATCCAAATTCACTATTGCTGCTTCGTAACGTCGAGGACCTTGTCTAGGTAATAAATCCCTCATATAAACGCCTCGAAAGTGTCCTATTCTTTTCTTTTTGGCATATTTTTCTATATCGATGTTAGATAGTGGTCTTCGAGGTAGGGATTCAATTAGTTTTTTGATCTACGATTTAAAAATAATCCCATACCTTTACGATATGGCTTTAGAAACAAACCATTTCCTTTCGATTTTAAATACAGGCCGGCACCGGTTTTATCTTCGCTGCTTTTTTTTACTGCTTTTATGGCGCGCACAATTCCCGCTGCCCCGCCGGCTAATGAACCCAAAGCTGATAACCCGGCAAAAATTGGTATTAATGGTAATATTCCACCAGTTTTAGGAATCGGTATTATTCTCGGTGTACGAACCTTCCTTTTGCCACCTGCCGCTTTTACCGATCTACGTGCTGCCGACAGAGCTATTTTAGATGCATTCATGACATTTTTTTCCAACACATTTTTACTTCCGGCTTTTAATAATTCCCTTCGAACTGCTTGTCGAATAGCTGTTCCGAAACTGGCTTTCCGAACATGTCGATTTTTATTAACACCTTTCCTTTTTGTATGACGCGTGCCTTTACTAGATGTTTTTTTTGTTGATAATGATGATGGTACACCCATACCAAAACGTTGTTTTCCTTTCATAATGTTTGTAACTAACCAAGCTGCTGTTTTTTCACCTAAACTGGAATCTTTCGATTTTACTCTATTCCAAGCACTTTGTTCGAGCTCGTAATCCGCTCGATGTCTCGCACTTATGTTGTCTTTATTATGTAAATAGGCTCAATCGTGTTTTTTGCATGCGGCATCCAAAGGATTAATGCCTGGATCACCTCTTGTCACACGTTTTATTACTTTTGTTCCGGGTCCGCAATATTGATAACCAGGAATGTGTACCTCGAATGGTAATTTATTTATTAACGAATTCACAATACCGTATCCAGTTTTGTTGGAAACGTGAGACCGTCCACTTCGTTTGACGCTCGGCATCTGAATGACAGTTTTTGTGAAAAATTGCCTATAAAATATCAAATTTTCCTAAGATGCGCGTTATCGATCTTAAACAAAAACTTCCTATTGACAATCTCGATGAAAAAGTCGGACTTGGATTTGAAAAGAAGATAATGAAGAGACACGGTCCTTTACTTCCTTCCTCTATTCGCGGCCTGTTAATTGGTCCATCCAATTGTGGAAAAACTAATGTCATGATTTCGCTGCTTACACACCCCCTTGGGCTACGTTTCGAAAATGTCTATATTTACTCGAAATCTCTGTATCAACCGAAATATGAGTATTTAAGGAAAATTTTAGCGCCCATCAAAGGTTTAGGCTACTATGCCTTTAGTGATTCCAGTAATATTGTGGAACCGTCCGATGCAAAACCAAACTCTATATTTATCTTTGATGATGTTATATGTGAAAAACAAGATGTTATAAGATCGTACTTTAGCATGGGACGTCATAAAAATATCGACTCCTTTTACCTAGCGCAAACATATTCGCGAGTGCCTAAACAGCTTGTGCGAGACAACGCCAATTTTATTATTATGTTTAAACAAGATGAGTTGAATATGAAACACATATTTTCCGACCACGTTTCACCGGATCTAACTTTTACTCAATTTCAAGAAATGTGCTCAAAATGTTGGGATAATAAGTATGGATTTTTAGTAATTGATAAAGACAGTGATGTGAAATCGGGAAGATACCGCAAAGGATTTGATAGCTATATATTACTGTAATAATAAGAGAAAACGCTCATTTGATTGTTGAAACGTCCTTTGTTAACATCATGAATAACGCGATCGACTTAAAACGTAAACTAGTGGAAGCTACCAATGCCGTCAGAAAAAAATTTAAACAAATTAAAGCGGCTAAAGAGTTTAATGTTGTGGAATTGGAAAAGTTTTACGAACCCATTTCTAAGCCGTTGACAACTATATCTGATGTGGTTAAGCAACGTCAGCAGCAGCAGCAGCAGCAGCAACAACAACAGCAACAACATTATCCAGCTACAAAGCCACATAGTCTCAGTACATCAGTGCAGTCGACTCAAATATCAGGTTTTCCCCAACCTACACATTCCTTTCAAACCTCCACACCTATTCAGCAGCAGCAGCAGCAGCATCGCATTTCAAAAGAAGATATTAGCCAATCGGTGTTTGATACACCCTCGACATCAACTAATACATCTCTCGCATCCGCTGACACCACAACTTCCGATACTTTAAACGCACACCTGAAAGGATTACGTTCGAAACCATCTCTATACGATACTGTATATGGTGTACGTTTTGGTTCAAAAACAGATCATAACAAAAATTTTATTGGTAATTTAGAGGTGCGTTTTCGAAATGGAAATATTGTCTTATACAAAAAAGGGAAAAATATTGCAGAATATGGTGGATCACCGGCACTTTATGATTTGTTATTTCTTAAAACACCCCCAAGTGTAGGCAAGGAACAACAACAATTAAGTGATAATGTACTTTCAACGTACAAGGAAATTTTGGAATCAACGAATGCTGTCTACAACAATTTTAAAAAAAGTGATGGTTTACGGGAGACCAGATGGAACAAATATTTACGAATTATTAAACCTCTGATAATGGGCACAAAATTAGGTGGTACTATTACAAGAAAAAATCTCTCGGAAAAACTACAGTTACCCACAAAAAAGAAATTATCTTCGAAAAAATTTCAATATGTCTACTGGAACAAAGCTAAAGAGTTGGTGGATCGTTTACGTTTGTTGTGGAGTTCCAAAATGGCCGGTCACACTGGACACGAAAATGAAATTATGTCAATCATAGAGGAATTACGAGAAGAAGATATAATATATTAAGCTCAATATTTAATGATATTATTCAGTTCTTCCTTCGATCTGAAACCTTTAGTATTACTAATAATATGGAGCCCAGTCTAGAAAAAATCAAGATTGTTAATGAACTACATAGAACGGCTAGAAAAAATTTTGTAAGACGGCGCACGATAATAAAAGGATACAGAGATTTGTGGCAAATTGATTTGGCTGAAATGCAACAGTATGCTGATGAAAACGATGGTTATCGTTATATTTTGGTCTGTATAAATTGTTACTCGAAATTTGTCTATACCAAAGCCATAAAAAACAAGACTGGTATAGAAGTTACTAATGCGATGAAAAGCATCATTGAAGAGGCATCATATACACCAACAAATCTGCAAAGTGATCAAGGAAAGGAGTTCTATAATACAAACTTTCAAGCCCTGATGAAAAAATATAATATAAATCATTATTCCACTTACAGCACAAAGAAAGCTGCAATTGTTGAGCGAGTCATAAGGACTTTAAAAAATAATTTATATAAACAATTCTCGACAAGAGGATCTTACAAATGGATACATATATTATCAGCAGTAACAAAAACCTATAACCATTCGAAACATCGCACCATTGGAATGAAGCCTGCAGACGTGCAAGAAAAAACACATATTAAAGCATATGATTATTTAAAAATTGTACCTAAAAAATTTAAGTTTTCCATGGGTGACATTGTGCGTATTAGCAAGTACAAAAGCTTATTCGAGAAAGGATATACGCCCTCTTGGTCAACCGAATTGTTTAAAGTTGTAAAAGTTAACGTTACAAATCCACCTACTTACTTGTTGGAATCGTTAGAAGGTCAGCCTATAAGAGGGTGTTTTTACGAATCAGAACTACAAAAAACAAGCAGTCCTGACGTTTATCTAGTAGAAAAGGTCCTTAGACAACGCAAGAAAAATCACATCGAACAATTATTTGTCAAATGGCTAGGATTTCCCAACCACTTCAACTCTTGGATAGATAAAGCTAATATTGTTTAAATAACATATTGTATGACTATATTTTTTATTTAAAATGTAAAATAAATAAACAATATATTGTAAAATAAAGTTTTTTATTTCAATCTTCATTATTAAAAACAATGACAATAAAACATCATACACATAAATAACATTTCAATATTCTTGGAGGGAAGGTCCAATTCACCGACGACTACGACGTTATCTTCAAGGCTATGCCACTCGGAGTGCGTTCTCCTATTCTTTAACCTGCTTTTTTTAGATTTTTTTTTGAAGTCGAGTCGTACGACAGTGCGCTTAATGAGTCATTTAAAGGCTGATGATAGAGTATTTTCTGCATAACTTCAATTTTTGTTTTAAGCTCACTATTATTTTTGTATATCATGGGGAGGACATCCTTGTTAAATATGTCACATATTACAACTGCAAAGTTGTAAAACTTTCTATTAACAAAGTGTTTTGTCACAGCATCGTCATCATCTTTAGGTTCGCCTAAGTTGGTTATGATTTTTCCACCCATATCATACTGCCCATCCGCTGTAAGTTTAAAACCAATCCCTTGTGGCCCAGATAATATATGATATTTTTCATTATATTTCTGACGACCAAATTTATCAATTGTGTTGTTTCCTCGACTCATTTTCAATCTTTACTAAACTATTTTATTTTTATTTGCCCTACTTATATTAAATATTTCAGCTGAGAAAAAGAAACACTGACTATGATCTACTGGGTTGGTATGTTTATAAAAGAAATAAAATAAAACTGTGATTGTAATAGATATTTATTTACAGTAATTTAATTGCACAAATACAAAAATTATAAAAAATTAGTTTTCCATGTCTTCGTTTTCGTTGCTCAAAATTCTATCCCATCCGACACTATTTCGATCGTCAACGTCTTGGGCTGTTGCTGTTGCAGAAACCAATTCATATTTTGCAGCAAGCTCACCTGGTAAATGTGGAATATTGACGAGGTATTCTTTTAATTCTTCTTCAACCATTTCAGCACAAAATGTATCCATGTCTATGGAACCATATAAAAATTTGTCGCACAAGTGTGCCCCAGCCATAAAATTGATTGTATCCCTGATCTCGTTCTTATATTGATCTTTGGTTACATCAATATGCGACCAATCATTTACGCTATCTAACATATCGTGAGCCCTATTTCTTAATTCTCTCCCCAACCAAAATATGTATCTATCTACACATTCGTTGGCGGTCGTCGTCGTCGTCGTCGCATCAGCAGACATCTTTAACAGAAATAATGAACACGCGTAAGTATTCTGACATGTGCAACTATATTTTAAATTTAATTACATCCTTTTTTTCAAACAATTTACATACAATTTACTCCAATGAGCCAAAACGTAATAATGTTCGAGTATTGTTTCCAAAAACTCTAGTGCCCTGCCCCAAATAAGTTAGAGTGTATTTATCTTTAGTTTTACTCATAATATCTACAATATCGTCAGGTAGTGTTTCGGCCACACGTTTTGGTAAAAAAGTCTCAAATGTGCTATTATCACCGTCATCGTGTAAAGCCACTAAAAGAGTTTTACCAAATCGTGTAGTCATTGAAACCATCTTTACAATTTTATACACTTTGCCTACAATCATTTCGGTAACCTTTTTTTTCTCTAAAACCTCGAAATCTTTGCTAAACATTTCATTAATTTCATCTAGAGTTTCTTTTGCAATACTCATTATTGAAAAAAATGGTATATAAATCCAAAAATTACCGTGAATATAAAAGCACTTTCAGAACACTACACGAACACAATATTTGATGTTTATGCCACTGATATCTGCGACTGTTTGAAGTCACTTCTTCTCCCACGAACCTTTATAGCGAGGTTTCAAGGTCGAATTGTAACAATGGTGGGGGTAGCTTAACGATAGAAATAGTGGGAGGAGTATTCAAGGTCAAATGACGTCACACATTTAAATTGGTATAAGGATAACTTCAAGGACAAAATATAATGAAACAAATAACTACATTTTATGTACTTTATTCATTGATTTTTTTCTGCCATTCTTCTATGCGTTTAACATTATCACCTAAACCTAATTTCCTTAATTTGTTCAATAATAATTGTTTATTTTTATTTCTAAGAAAATTCTTACAAACTATACTAGCTAAAAGACACACTTCGGCATGGTCCATATACTTAAAAAATACACTAAAGTCCTGAGCCTCCGAATCTTGCATTTCATATGCGTAAAATTCCGAACAGGCTGCAGAAATTAGAAATTCCTCGTACATTTCTCGCACTAAACTTTCCATATTAACTACTACTACGTTAAACTTAAGTCCTACACTCTAATTTCATCTAACACAACCGGATCTGCAATGAACCTAATCAGTTTTTCCAAACAGTCACTAAACCCCAACTTTTTTATCTCACGAACAAAGTCTTGTAAATTTATTGTTTTGCTGCAATATTTACGACATGCATTCGCAGCCTTTTCATATTCATAAGCCAAATCACAATAGCGCGACGCCCATTCTGCTCGACTTTTCATTGCATCATTGAAATAATTACTAGCCGTTTCAGTGAACTCATCGCCCAATTTTTTTACTATCTCTTGCAAAGCACTATTCATATTATTCACTCATTTTTACATTCACGACACTTTTTTATTGCTGGTGGTGGCCCATCTATATGATGACGATATATTTGTTCATAGTGAATGTAACAGGGTAAGCTTAACTGTAGTTCCTTGTTACACCGATATGACGCTGGCAGCTTATCCCAAATTTGCCGTAAACTCAGCGTATCAACGCAAGTTTTTAAATATTCGAGAGGAAAAAATGCTAGATCCTTCTCTTCAAAATCACACAAACTTTTTAAATTACTCTGATATAAACAAATTACTCTGCCGACTTGCTCTATAATTTTTTCTTTAGATAGTTCCGTATCTGACATTTCACACTGAATGAATGCAAGTAGACTCACACAATTTATAGAACAATTTGCAAGGTCGAAATCATTTCAAGATCATCCCACACTATTACAATGCACAAATAACTACTTCAAGGTCACACACCCAAGATGACCTTCAACAAAGTCAAGGTCGTCTCGACCAAGGTCAAGGTCAAGGTCACACACAACCTTGAACACAAGGCCAAGGCCAAAGCACACGTGCACTTTCAAGGTCAATGACAAGGACATGTGGGCGGGGCCAAAGAGGGGTGAAGCAAGGTCAAGGTCAAGGTCGAGGAGTGGGGGGATCGAGCGAATCGGGTTATGTTCACTACTGTCATCATTTCGGTTTCTTGATTCTCCACGGAAATAAGATGGAACCGACTGATCTGTGGAGAAGCAATTCCCCTTTTGACAAGCCTATATAGGGTGGCATATGTTAGTCCGTATTTTATGGCTGTCACTTTGATAGATTTTTTAGCTCTACATAAGTTTATTGCTTGACATCTTTACATCAAGCACCTTGCGCGGCCTTTTCTTTTTTGTATTTAGGCACCATCTGCAACAGAAAAATATATAATAGAATACATAATTCTATAAAACTAAATTACTTTTCATGACCGGGCAAAGTGAATACAGTGCTTTGCCCGGTGGGTACAGTTTTGAGATTATCCCAAGTCATTGAAAGACGATTACATCTAAACTCGCCTTAATAGTTAAAAGCGTTAAATCCTCCTCATAACCAAGAATTTTTATGAATAATATTGTGGTAATAAACGAAACACTGTCCTCGGTAAATTAATATTTTTCACATAAAAACTTTATCTAATCACTGACGTTGCGCAATCCCGCGCCAATATACTTGCCGCGCACTGACCGGCAACAGGCGACCGTTGCTATGATAACGCGGCCATCAACCACCGAATAATTTGGGAGTAATGGAGAGTATTCGCTTTGTTGTGGGTATCCACTTTGAACGGGTTTCCCCTACTACGAATATTTTTTTAAGCCAAAAACTCCTATTTATAATATTTTGTCAGCTGCTATTGATAGTGTTCCAGAAATGACGGGCACAAAGATTTGATAGCATATTTGAATGAAGAAATACGAACTGTACTTAGATTATTATTTCTGTTATTCATAGTCGGCATTTAGTTGAAAAAAATCAGAATGAACGCCTGAATACGTTATTAAAGCAGTAAATATGATTAGAAGTAATTCATTGAGTGACATATTATTTAGCCAACTATGGAGCAAAAATGATGAAGAGTTGGTTCCCCATAGGTATTTGTCTGAATCTTTTTTTAGTCTGGTTAGACTCAGTACTAGATTTCTTCGAAAAGAGACAAAATACTGCGCATCAACTTGATATCATTCAAAAATGATATAACTTATTTGAAAGACCTTTATCAGATATTTAATCAAGTAAATTTTCCATTGCAAGGCACTAAACAACAAACGTTATAGCAGCTTTTGTCGGGAAACTTCTTTCAAGCAGAATCTCAGCGGAGATGAATACCGCCACTTTCCAACATTATCAACAATATCTGCGAAATAGGGAGATTGACTTATATAAGGCCATTACTTGGACGCTTCATGCTGATTTCACTGAGAGGTTCCTGGATATTCTAAACATGACTTGGGATTTAGATCCTTCCTCAAATGCAGATTCACCAAATTTAGAAGATGAAATCACATTTAAACAAGAACTTAAAGCAAAATTCAGGAATATCAAGAGTTTCAAAAATTAATTCCAGGACTTTACCCTAGATTGTGTGACATAGTTCAAAAACTTGTAATTCCATTCCTTTCGTCATATTTAGCCAAGTGTGGGTTGAGTGCGATTGCAAATTTACTGTCCAAAAAAGGAACCGACTATGGATAGTGATCCACAGTGGAGTGTGGCGACTTGCGACTGTTGTTGTCACAATTACAACTCGATATTAACAGATTGTTAAAACTACACCAGCCTCAAACATCTTATTAATTTTTTTTATTGATTTTTATGTTTTCTAATTCGTATCACACAATTTTTCTATATTTGATTGTATTTTAATTTTCAATAGGATATATCAATATTAGGTACAACTACAATGAAAGAGGGGCATTGGATTTATTTTTTCTTGCAAAATGGGCTATGATCTAGGAAAGGTTGGGAACTTATATTTTAACCTGTTCAACGAAATAAACTGGTCAACTGTGTGTCGGACATGCGTAATGTTAGAGTTCCGTGGCAGTTGTTGATTTTGTTATTTTTCTTTAACCTTATTGCTCGTCTGTGAGTTATGTGCCTTAAAATTTTAACGCAAAAGACAGTCTTTTCTCTAAAAGCTTTTTCAAATATTGGAGTTTTAATTTTAAACAATTTTTTTTTTATTTAATATATTATTAACGTAACCTACCAATTTTGATTGAAGTTGTTTACTAAAAATATGTTCTAAAAGCTCCAAATTTAACCTAAAAAATGTTGTGTTTCTTAGGTCTGGTTACATATGGCATAACGGTGGCTGGTGAAGATGACTCTGTAAAACATCAAGTTAATATTTTGGATAAAAAAGGAAATATAGTTGCATCAAGTTCAACACAAGACACATCAGAAACTTTAACGGTTGAAAATGCCAATTTATGGTGGCCTTATTTGATGGATCCAAATCCTGGATATCTGTACACTTTCGAAGTAAATATATATTTGTAAGTGAAATAATATATTATTGAAATATCTATACCAAGCAAGATTTGCACGTGTTTTAGAGAATAGTAACAGTTGCAAATTTTAGAAATTTTCTTAGCTGTTAATAAAAATCTCTTGCTCTGAAATAATACTCTTTAGTACTAAAACAAACAGACTGTAATGTAAGGAGTTTAATATATTTATTTAAAGAACACAGCAAAAATAATCTTAAGTGGCATTCCTCTCCAACAGAGTAATAATATTTAGTAAAATTAAGGTATCAATTATAAAAAAGAAATTTGAAGGTCTTGAATAATTATTATATATTTAGAGAAAATAGTATTTTATTCAAAAACCACTCTTTTCGATTACTTACCGATAGAGCGTAATTATAGCCTGTTTTCTTGTATAGCATAAGTATTAAACGTATGAAAAAAGCATAGTTTCAACTTTTCAACATGCGTTTATTCTTTTTATTTTTCCATAGACTCATAAAAGAAGTACTTTTATTACACTAAGTTACAAATTCAATGCAAGTTTTTAGAACTTCTTTTTCTTCCTAATGTGGTACTCTGCCTTATTAGTAGGCTAATGTCATGTTCATTGTCAATACGTTATCTCTGGTGGAAGAGGTGCAGCATTTTCTTCAGAGCTTTTTTCAGTTGTACTATGTTTAGACCTTATGGGGCAGGGATATTATTACATGTGAGGAAAAGTTTTTGCACTTTGGATTTTCATAACGTTCCCATGAGTAAATAGGAAATTTGGTCCATCCCAGTAGAGCCATTTACTGGGATCAGGCTCCTTATTCCTGATGGTCGCCAGGTATTTTGGAAGGAACGTTAATGATACATCTCCTATGTATCATGCTCCCTTCCGCACGATGCATTTTACGTTAGGTTGATTCAGGTTAGGGAGAGTGGTTAAGACAAGATGCGCCTTTAAAAGTTTAATATAATGCATAATTTAATGAATAAAGCATTTCGTAGTGAGGCTTTTTTTTTTGGAAATGTATTCGTATATTTTCATAACTTGTATAGATATAAATTTTTAACGATTTGGAACCTAAATATTTTATTACTTAAACTATAACAAACGTTGTAATAAAGAAGATAATTAGAAAGAAAAAATAACATAAGTTAGCAGGTTTTAAAATAATAATAATTACTGGTATTGGGCATACCATTTTCTTCACAGTCTATTATTTTTCAGATACAAAAGTATCCCTAAAATACTGCATTTCTAATAAGGTTGAATTTCTTATGAAATAACAGTGAACCACAAAATAAAAAATATTTAAGATGGTGTGTTAGTGACTCGCTTCGCTGTAGAAAGCTCAGGGATTAAAGATCCAGTTTGGCAAGGGTATGTGAGTGTCAATATTATCTAATGAAGGAGTTTAGTGCCAAAAAAAAGTACCCTGGGTCTAGAAAAGTTAAAATACCATGTACCCTGTATAGTAAATTATATAAAAATCGTTGTTCGTATTTGCGAAATAAAATTATAACGAAAATAGAAAGTTATATATATATATATATATATATATATATATATATATATATATATATATATATATATATGTTGTTGCGTAGTGTTTTACGGATGGGAACATGTGATTCAGTATGAATCCGGGAATTCATCCGTTCGTTCGTTTGGTTTCCTGTAGAGGTTTGCAGACGTTTCGCCAAAATTCCATTTGGTGTGCTTGGTGTTTGTAGATCAACTGAAATAAATTCAACGTGCAGCGTTCTTTATACGAGGTCGCAGATGGTAACGGTTGATTGGCGTTGGCACCGCCTCCCTCTCGAGCGCCGTTGTTGGTGTCAGGTTAAGCGTGGCATGCGTGTCGGTACAATGGTCCTGCTTAAAGAGAGTTTTCCAAGTAGAAGGTAGATTGAGTGCGTCGTCTCTTTTATTCAGAGTGCCGTTCTTTTGAATTTCGATGGATTCACGAATCAATCTTGCCTTGTAATATTCTATATTAGCGATTTGTTGGCCGGTGTCAAATTCATTGTTGTGTCCTGTCTCTTGTGGTGTTGAAAAAGCGCCGACGTTGTCTGTTTGTTTCTTATACTGAGTTTGTGTTCTTCTAGTCTAGCTGATATTCTTCTGTTGGTCTGGCCTATGACGTTTTATTACCACATGCGATTTTATATACGTCTTGATTTTCCAGATTGATTTTATCTTTTGGATTTCTTAAAGAAGAGCCTATTGTTTTATATGGTTTGTAGGCTGTAGATATGTTGTGTTTCCGGAGTAATCTGCCGATTCTGTCTGTTGTGCCTTTTATGTAAGGAAGTATGGTGATTTGTCTATTCTCGGCAGGTGGCCTTGTTTCTTGCGTTTGTTTTTGTTGCAGTTTTATTGCCTTATTTATGGTTGGTGTCTTGTAGCTGTTTTGTTGGAGGGCCCTTTTTATGTGTCACAGTTCCTTTTCTTTTTCTTGGTCATCAGCACGTCCTGTATTTGTGACGGTGGTGGTGAGAATCAGTATTCAGATATCTATCCGTGTGTGTTGGTTTTCAATGTACTGTGTGTCGTAGATCTCCATCCATTGTTTTGGTTATGAGGACGTCTAGAAACGGAAGCTGATTATTTTCCTCAAGTTCTAAAGTAAAGTGTATCTTTGTATGGATAGAATTAAGAAACTCATGGAAACAGTTGAGCTGTTGTTCGCCATGAGGCTATATTACAAATACATCATCAACGTAGCGATACCAGAGTTTGGGTTTGAGGTGGAATTTTTCAAGAGCTTTCATTTCGAAATAGATCATGAAAAAATTTGTCATGGCTGAAGATAGTGAAAAGCCCATAGCAGCGCCATCTATCTGCCTATATATCTGACCATCAAACAGAAAATATGCGTTTTTAAGGCAATGTCTAGTGAGATCCATGATGTGAGTTGGGAAATCCTCTCTTTGAGTGATCTGATCCAGTGCTTCATCCATTGGTATGCTCGGATACAGGAATTTTACATCGACGCTTGCAATGATGTCGTCCTTGTTAATACAACTGTCGTCATAGATACCGACGACTATACTGCAAAAATAAAAGACATCTTGAAAGATCCTGCTTAAAAATCTGTGTCAAGGGATCTTGAGAAAACAACAAAGACCAAAATCATTGACTCACCCATAAAACTGGATGTCAAACAGAAACTGATACCACGGGAAAAATCTAGCAGGTGGCCAAGACTATACGGACTTTCAAAGATCCACAAGCCAAATGTCCCTCTAAGACCAATAGTTAGCGCCTACAACTGTGCCATTCAAAAACTAGAAAAATACCTGCTGCTGGCTTTATGCAACCACGTATTAAGAATGCCGCCTCTTACGTCAAAAACTCGGAGCACTTTTTAACCATTCTACACTCCGGAAAAATTGACAAGGACGACATCATTGCAAGCTTTGACGTAGACATAGCGCTCCAAATGAGAACCTCACTCTTTTTAGAAGTCGGTTTAAAAGAAGGCTACTTGAACGGCAGTACTCAAACTAAGTAGAATTAAAACTTAAAACATTTTTTTATTCATATAACACAAAATGGTGAATTGTTGGATCATTACAAGCAGCCTTTTGGAATCAGACAATTAAAATATGACAACAATTCGTTTACAATTAACAATAGAAACATTTACATTAGAGGTAAATAGTAAACTATAATTAAGGAAAAAATTACTAATATCTTGAGATTAATTTTTTTATGGGATTCCTGACGATTTTATTCTCAATTTACCTACGCGTCTTTAAAAGTTTTTGAAAACATTCCAGCCTATAAAACCAACCATTTGCTTCGCTTCTTGGTGAAAGTTCTTCTCATAGGGGGTGGAATATAAGAAAAGTTTCGTTTAAGTATTCTCAAAGTTACACAATGTTGGTTTTTTCTTCTTATAAGTGGAAAAGCCATCTTATCTAATTAAATTTAATTAAGTATAACTTAAAAAGCCGGGAGGATTAACGAGATAAAAATGCATGCTTTAGTAACAAAGTACATTGAAGATATTTTAATATTTGTTCTATCTAACTTAGTGAAAGATTACTAAATATATAACATATAGGATGTAAGAAAAAGTAGAATTTTCGGACTTAAAATAGATTTATTGAATATTTTATGTCGAACAAATTGAAGGTAATTTTAACTATTTTGCTAAAATATTTGAAATGTCTAAAATTCCATCATGTCCTGTGTATTTTGCCAGGTTTTGGACGACACGAAGATTCTGATATTCGCGGAAAGGGATTAGATTTACCTCTTACAATTCGGGATCACAATCTTATAAAATGGGTTGGAGCCAATTGTTATAAAACATCTCATTATTCATATGCTGAGGAAATTATGGATTTGGCAGATAAGTTAGGTATTATGATTATTGATGAAGCTCCTGCTGTTGATACCGAGTAAGTACTATGGTTTTGTGGGTTTTATTGGAAATATTCGGGTGGTAATGTTATAACCAATCCAAAAATCGATTCTATTGAAATGAGCATAATTTTTGTAAGAAAAAATAACTACTAGTAATATTTGTTTAAATGTGCAATATTTGGGGTATTTAAAAATTTGTTTTAGCAAAGATTTTTTTCAGTTTTGGCCAATTTTTTACAGAATTTTTTAATAAAATTGTAGGGCGAGAGTACATAAAATTACCGGATATGTTATAGAAATTATATCCTCTTAAAATTCCATAATTTGAAAGCTTCTGTCCAAGGTCGCATAAGCTCCAGATTGTTAAATTTAATATTATCAACAATCAACTTTAATCTACAGTAGGGGTCATATGAGTTATAAATAATCGACCCGATACTGTGCCTTAGTAACAATGCTTTATCAGCTATCCAAATATTTCAAGAATACTTTTTTTGTTAGAAGCAGTGGTAGTCTGTTAGTTCTACTGCGTTTCCTTGTAGATAGATAAAATAAATTGAATACAGAAAGTATTTTTGAACGTATTATCTACGGCTTTAATAATAAATTTCTTTACTAGTGTTCTATCGATTTTCAACCGACTTGACTGAAATTGATTGTGCAATCATAGGGTGAAAAAATTGTAAGAAAGAAATTGGATTCTGGTAAATTTTTCTAAATTCTCTAAATTTGTATTATATATGGCTCTAATTAAGTATTTTGAAGATTGCTAGGTAGTCAGAGGGAAATAGTCAAATTCTTTTCCGGAAGGTCTGCCGCTAAGCTTAAGAAATGAAATAAAATAGCAAGTACTCGACTCAATGTGTAAAATCTGTTAAACTGAATAAATCGAGATTATTCTGCATTTTCGTTGCACGTCTATGTCTGAGTTTATTGTGTGTGTTTTAAAAGACATTTTTGGATTCTCATATTTCGTGAAAGAGGGGACTAAACAATAAATATTATTTAACATATTAAATTAAATTTTTGAAGACATATCCATTAATGTCCCACTCGATGGGGTGCACAAGAAAAATCGATTTCTACTTTTCACTTGATAATAAGTACCCTAAATTTTCACAATTTTGCTTCAGATCTGTTTTTGTGTTAACTGAAAGCATGTGCTTGTATGATACTGTGACATATGAGCTGACATAAAGCAGCTATAAGGTTTTATAATTTGCTACGGAATCTTAAAAACAGAAGTTTCCTTGGCGCTTAAGATCCACGGTGTATGATCGGTGCATCATCTCTGTCATGACATTTGGCGCACAAATATGGATTCCCACAAAATAATAACAAAAATACAAGTCATACGAAGAGATCCAAACTGGATATTATATTAAGACACAGGAAAAGCAATGAGTGGATCTGAATAACAATAAGAACAAAGATAAGAGACATAGTAGAGAGATTGACACCGAATTGAACGAAACTTGGCATACGAGTGGAAGATTCAAAATTTTTGATACGTATTTTCTTGTAGCAGCCATAACTCACTTTTAAGAGTAAAAATTACCCCTTGACCGTTTAATAAAGGGTAGTAAGCAAGTAATGGAACAACTAAAGACCTGCTCGGGGATGATTTGTTTGGTAAAGATTAAGGTCACACCTGAAGTAATTTTCAATTAAAAATCATATGGTGACCTTGAATTTGATCTTGATAATAACCTTCACAGTTGTTTGAAAGTTATCTTTATTTTTTCAAATAAAAACCCTATTTTTCAACATCTGCTATCGAAAGAGCGGTAAATTTTACGTCTAAATATGTTAAAAAATTTGACTCTCACAACGTCCTTTATGATTATTTCAAGGTTAATTTATTTTTCTCTTTCGTGATCACAAGATTCTGAACCATAACCCAGAGAAATCATATCTCTTATAGTTTTCGTAATTGCAACACTGTCATCACCAATTTCATACACACGGTATATATATATATATATATATATATATATATATATATATATATATATATATATATATATATATATATGTATATATATATATCCATCCAATCGAGGTTTCAAAGTTATAAACATTTAAAAACATTAGTTGCAATATATTGGCCAAATAATATTTAAAAATTTCTTTATAACTGATTATTCTTTATTCGCAGTAAATTTTCTGATATACTGTTGGAAACCCATAAGAGGTCTTTAACAGAAATGTACGGCAGAGATAAAAATAGGCCTTCTGTTATCATTTGGTCCATTGCTAATGAACCTAATAGTAAAGCTGCAGAGTCCAAGGGTTACTATAGGTAAGTTATATAGAATCAAGAATTTTATTTTTTTTTATTATCTAGTACTATTACTGTTTTGCTGTAGATATTGTTATAGAATTTGCTATACATGTCAAACATGTCAACAAACAGATCTTCATAAAGGAAAAATTGTGGAATTGGAATGAAGAATAGTTGTATCCTGAAAATAAACCAAACTTTCCACATTTGTTGGTTTAGTGATTGATTGATTGAGTTATATAACAGGCCGAGATTAAGCTGCAGTCTTGAGACTTATTGTGTCTCCTGCTTATCTGCTCTATGAGAACAAGTTGGTTCGCTTGATCAGCTTTAGCAGCCTGTTTACTAATATGTTCTCTGGCTATAAGCTTTTCGAATTGATCGATCCTTGTAAGTATTTTCAGTAGGTTGAAGATTCACATTCTAAGGTGATGTGTGAAGTTATTTCGTTCTCTTCGTCACATAGTCTACATGTTGGTTCTTTATTAAATATACCCAAGTTCTATTTCCTTAGGCTGCAGTGGCAAGTTATTTGTCCTATCACCACTGATCTGTTGTCTGCTTATACGTAGGGTTTCGTAGCTTAATTTGCTAGATGGTTTCTTCAGCAATAGCCTGCTATGCGTGTGAGCCGCAATGTGGTTCCAGAAGATCTGGTGTTGATGATTTATTCACCAGGAAAACCACCTATGAATAGCAACCTTGGTAATTTGGAATACTGTTTTTAATCCAATAAATGTGGTAGCAGACTATTGTCTTGCAAGTTGGACCGCTTTTTCACTGTCCTGATCCCTTTATGTCCTGGTACCTAAGAAAGACCTTGATGTATTGTGTCAGGGCGATAAGGTTTTGAAGAGAATCCCAGACTATTTTGGTGTTTTCTGAACTTCTGAATGCTTTCAGCGCCGTCTGACTGTCGGAAAAAATGTAAGGCATCTTCGGATTCTTTTGAAGGCATGTATCACAAGCTTGTATTCCTGTATGAAATACCGTGGTATACAGCTTCAGTGTTTCACTTATGTTATTTAGATTTACTTCCGTGTATTTCGATATCTGTACCAGGCTCTAGAGTGGCCCATCTTTGAGTGATTTGATACAATTGAGTCGTAAGCTATCAAGTGTCTTACCAATGCAGAATACAGTAGATTTAAAATGTGAATTTTTAATCCCCACACCCTTTCTGCTGCCATGATGTATATTTTATCTTTGGAGGTAACTTTCTGCAAGTGTGAGTTTCAGGAAAGATTTGCATCCAAAATTACACGTAGGTACTTAACCTCCTGGTTTATCTGCAGTTGGGTTTGGTGATAAAAATAGACGGATTTTACTGTTTTACTGCTGCTCTGCGTATTAGTACTTATAGGGCACTCCGTATTTAAAAAATCGTGAGATCTGCAATTACATCACAAAAATCCTTTATTTTATGTTCTCCATATTTAGTATAAAATAAATCTTTAGTTATTAGGAGAATACAAAAATTATATAATATACAGGATATCTCATTAATAATAATCGTAAATACTGAGTTATTTTTTTCTGTTCTTAACAACTTTGTCGCAAGTATCACAGACCCACTTGAAGTAACTACCAATATTTTGCGCCTAAATCAAAAGTACGCTAGAAAATAGCATAATAATAATTTTCTAAAGGAGAAAGATGATTAAATTAAGGATCGCTAGAAGACGGCTCTAAGGAAACATGCTAGCTTCTTTCCTGAAGAATTGCTTTCGGACATTTTTCAGAAGGTACACAACACCATATGGAATCTCGTGGAAAAAAATACCCTAAACTCCAACAAAATGGTATCCTTCACCAAGAAACGAGCTAGGTAAACTAGAACACATTAAAGTTAGTATGAGATGGAAGTGTGGCATATTTTTCATAAATTCAAAGAACATTAATTCTTTCTTTGTTTAGTCGCCATTTTCACGCGTCACAATTCACCATTCAGGGTCCCTAATAAGTCTGACAGGATTTAAAGTTCCCCCCTAAGCGGAAAATTGACTGTTTTTGAATAATATAATGATGCTAATAGACCTAGATGCGTTGTTGTTTCTTGGTAACCTAATTCAATTTAGGCAATCTGACATATAGGCTCAGGGCTTTTACATTAAGAGAGACCGGATCAAATGCTCAAAATGACTTCTTAATTTCAAAAATTGAACAAAATATATACCCGTACACGCATTTTAAATATTCTAACAAATATAGTTGCAATTAAGGCGAATGTAAGTTGGCGACTTGTTATTACACAAATTGAAAAAATTATCTCAAGTCTATTCTGACTAGGTTAAGAAAGTTTCTAATGAAGTATCTTAGAAAATGTGATAATGCTATAAATTTCATAAATTTGAAACTCTTCCTAATTCAGCTTTGATTTCAGAAAGTTATTTCGGAAATCTGTGCCAAACCTTAATGTTATAGAAATACTCATATTAGTACAAATAAAGACACATTGTGATATTTATTCTTTTTTAGTTGTCGAAAATGTAATTATTATAAGAAGAAAAAACCTATCATAGGCGAATATTTATACTGTAAGCTAAGTACAGTTATATTTAAAAATATATTATAAATTTTACAATAATTTCATTTTTAAGACTACTCTCTGTAATTAGGAAAGAAATAAAAATATTTTCTAATTATCATATTGTAAAAAATCCCAATTTCAATTCGTATGATTTGACATTAAAAGTCTATTTAAAACTAAACTTCATCAATGGATATTTACCTCTGAATTTCTTTCAGACATGTGGCAGCTCATGTAAAATCTCTGGACAAAACCAGACCTATAACTATTGCAAATTCATACACGTATGATCAGGATCATTCGGTAAGAAAGAATTAATAATAAATAAACCAAAAGTTGCTCATACATCTAAACTTTCGATAGCCAAAACACTAGTTTGTACGGCCAGAAACCAGAAAAAAACCTAAACTTTAAGAAGAGTAAAGAAACATGTTTGGTTTAAAAATCAAATATTTTCTGGTATTACGAAAGTACTGACTTAGAGAAAGATGAAATATTTTCGGCTGATCAAAAACCAAAAAAGCAAAAAAAATTCTTGAGATTAAATATATTATTACCATATTGACACTTAATAAGAACAATTAAAAATTTTCCCCATTTATTTTCCAACTAGTTAATTTAAGGTAAAAAAATGAACTTACTTTGCACCCCTGAAGAAGGAAATAATATGCTTCCGAAAGCTCGGCGTTCGTAAAAAATAGGGATTCATTCAGCCCTAAAATCGCTATCTTAAAATTTAGGACCGCTTTTTTTTAGAAGTTTTCGGTCAAGAACTATATATATATATATATATATATATATATATATATATATATATATATATATATATATATATATAAATAAATATATATATATATATATATATATATATATATATATATATATATATATATATATATATATATATATATATATGTATCTTTGGTCCATTACTGGCAGCACAGTCAGTACAGGTTTTACACCAATCTTGTACATCTGCGCTGCTCCCCAGCCAATAGAACCTCTCTAGATTTTTTTTATAACCCCTAAGTGTCCGCCACCTACACCATAATATAAAGCTGGCAATAATTATGGAACCTTTTTGGTTGATAATATAACCTGATATTTGTAATCTTTGCCATCAGAGCTCTCCCAAACTCTTTTTATTAGACCAACGTGCATACTCAAGGAATCCTATAAGGTCCAGTAACATTTTACTTTTGGAAATTTTGATGAGATTTCTTAAAAAGTGGGTATATTTGATTTATTATTCCTTAATTTGATGATGATGTGAAGATCCGGATCTCCTTGTTGTTCTTTGGAGATGAATTTGAGATTCCAATCCAAAGATCATTGTAGTTCTGTCTTTCGGCAATAGAAATCGTCATACTCTCTAGTCCCTCATGTCTGTTATAGTGCTTGTATTCTTCTGGACATGATCTTCTTGACAAAACGTCTACATTTTTGTGGTTTAAGGATTTTTTATGTTCAGTTTTAGAATCGTACTACTGCAAGCGTTGTAACCATTGTAGTAGTGGGAATAGGGGGCTTCTAGTTGACCTCCCCACCACTTTTTTGATTGGTCAGCCAAGAATGACCTTGTTTCTGATTGGCTGCCCAAGTTCGCCCCCTACTCCGATTGGTTTCATAAACTCCGCCTCTTTTTGCTCCACCTCCTACCTCCTTCCTAACCACCACAGTAGTTGGAGGGGAGCTGGTATTTTAAAGGACTGAATCTGAGCGAGCTACATTCATTTACAACTAGTCTTAAGCTTATATAGAAGATTCACCACTAATAAAGAACAGTGTTAAATTAAAAATAAGTGGTAGTTATGAACAGTGATTTGCAAAATGAAATAATCAAATTAGGTAAACAGTTTACTAAACTTCAAAATTCCGAATTAAAGAATGCAATGCTAAGGAAAACACACCCCGAGTGGGCACAGGTATATTATGAGACTGCCTTCCAATACCAATTAGCTGCAGAAGCCTGTTTAAATTATAGAAAAATCCAAAATTTGCCGAAGTTCTTTCATGAAATAAAGAAAATAGGATTCAGTTACTTTTTAAGGATATTGAAGGATTATATAAAAGATCCTGATATATTAAAAGAAATCGTGGAAGAGGAAGAGAGAGATAAAGAGATATTGAGAAACAGGGAGGTTTTAGTGTAGGATTTATTATGGAATTATTAATAAGAGAAATGTATGAAGAGTTTTTGATGTCCGCAGCCTGTTCCGAGTTTTATGCATATGAAGGTCAAGAAAGTGAAGCGCAGAATATTATATTGTTTTTAAATTATATGGAACATGCGGAATTATGTTTACTAGCAGCTAAATGTTGTAGCGAATATTTAAAAAATAAAAATATAGATATTTTAATATGTAAACTTCAAGAACTAGGATTAAATAATAATATTTCATGTATTAAAACAATGTTAGAAAATAAAACACACAATTTGTAATCAAGTCTTTTATTACATAAAAAAATTGTTGTAAAGGTAATAAACATTTGATAATGCACATACACATGGTATTTTTTGATAATAAAAGCAGCAAGGATCCATTTTCTTTAGGGTGGGTTGTTCATCAATCTCGATAACTGGTTTCATGGAATACTTCTTTACGAAATCTGCCTTTTCTTCCCCTTTTACATAAACATAGTCCACCTTAGCGCTTAAATCTCTTATGATATCTCCACATTTGTGTAATGGTGTAAATCCTTCACACCATTCAATGCAATGGTAATTTTTTATTAACCACAGAGCTTGTTTGTGTAAATAGGATGGTAAATGACCCATCGGAAATGGAGCTTTGAAAATAAAATGACTTGTCTTTTGCCCATCGTACGCTGCTAATTCCTTTACAATAAATTTATTATTTTCAATTTTGAATCCTTGAAGATCTAGAATAAGTTTCATATTTTCAAATATTTGAATTTCTTGATCATTTCTACTTTTAATTGATATTCACTTATTTGTTTTTTTAATTTCTGCAACTGAAGTTGAAAATCTAATACTCGAACTGAAATCTCGTAAGACATTATATAAATGAAGAATTCTGGTTTGGCTACGTTAATAAATATCAAAATTGACGCGTGCGCTCTTAAGCGTAAGTAGCGGTTTGTTTAAAAAGAGTATTTTATCTTAAGGAAATTGTATTACAACTGTTTCACAATTTTTGTTAATGGATTGTAACTGAAAACTTTATCATGAATTATAACACAATATGCCGCTGTTTTAGGGGGAATTTTTTCCTTGGTTTCAAATTCAATTCTCATGGTTACTGGACCTGTTTGTAGTAAATCTCTTTGATGTGAACAATTAATGTAAACTATAGGAGCATTTTCTTTAAATTCTTTCGGATTAAAAATTGGTTCCACTGGAGAGTTATAATACCCTTGACGAAAGTCTGTAAACATTTCATACAGAGTAGCAAATTTATTATTTTCAAAGTCAAGTTGAAGATCATTGTAAGGATATCTTTCTGAATTTAAAAAGACATTCATATTTCTTAAATTACAATGATCAAATTTACTCATATCCATTTTTAGATTACCACGTCTATTTTTCTGAAAAGCAATTAGGACATGACGTGGCGTTTCGACTTTTGTAGATGTTTTTACGGGCCAGTTGTGCCTCGTAGTTTCCAATAACTCTGGATATTCAACTAATTCCCAGCTTCGGAAGGTTATTAGTATATCACTATTTTTGTCAATAATTTTGGTAAGTGCTAATTCTTGCGGAATCGCTACAGTAAGATGAGGAACTCTCCAACACAACTTGGTAATTTTAACTTCGGGTTTTTCATCTTCATTACTGGATAATAATGCATTTGTATCATCATTACTTCTTATTAGAATAAGTTCTTGTTGTGAATTAAGAATAATCTTATTATAATCTTCAAAAAATCCTGAATACATCTTTAATGGTATACATAATGAAACATTACCTTTGTCATCAGTCATAATTTTTTCTTTAGATTTTGTTTTCGGATACCAACCGGCATTTTCCAATTTAGCACTTTCATTTTGATTAAATGAAATATATCCCTTAAGAGTTGAAGTTATACCAATATCCCGAACGGAGTCAATAGTAACACCATTTAAAATATAGCGTAATTCTTTAAATAAAAATGCCGGAGCATTATTAATTAAAACAGTATTAGCTAAAGGGGAATCATCTTCTTTAGTTACTTGCAATTCCACATAAATTTCACTTTTGCAAGGTAAAGGATATTTTCCTGTTTGTTGCAAAGCAATTCTGATTTCATCATTTGGTCCGAGTTTTGTAGGATTAAAAGGATCGAAAGAAAGAATTTCCCAGCTTAATATTGATTCATCAACCAATACATTTTCTCTTACATTTAAATAATCCATTTTTATTTAAGTTTAAAACCCAAACTTTGAAGAAATTTTCTATTAGAAGGTGTTAACCTTTGGAAGTTTGATTTCCTACTAAAGGAAGTTGGTTTCTTTCTTGTCTCATTAATGTTTTTATTATTAAATTTTCTAGTAAAGTTTGCAGATTTATTGTTATATAATATTACCATCTTTAATCTACTTTTTTTAGATGTAGTCTGATGGTTATGGTTTCTTCTCTAAAATTAACCAAATCACCTTCCTGATCTATTATTTTAATGGCTATTTTATCAATTACTTTAACGGTGACTGGGAAATATATGACGTTTTGAGGTGACTCAATTATTTTGAATCCTGGAGCAACGCTCGGGAAAAATTGGTGTATTATATGAACAGGTTTCCCGTTTAAATATGATCCCTCTGCAATACTGCAGTCTATATTTATTGAATTTACTTTAATTATTTCTGCGGGGAAATCTGATATATGTTCAATGTTGGCTTCCAATCGCCCATTTTTAAACCCTAATAATTTACCAATAGTTCCTTCACGAAAAGTTATGGGGGCTGAACATTTAAGATGTGTACGTAAAGTATTATTATTTGCATGAAGATTAAAACTAATTTTATCCTCATCCAAGTGTTTTTTTTTAAAAAATCTGTTGTCTTCTAATTCGTAGCTACCTGGGGGTATGGCTATTTCTAAATTTTCATTATGAATTAATACATTATTCCCAACACTAATATTGGGAATTGCATTAAATGTTTCGAAATTTACAAGACCGATAACATATTCAACATCTTCATCTAGATATATTGGAGGATGTAACTCTGATGTTAAAATAGCGGAATTGCCGCTAAGAACAAAACTATATGACATTTTACTTTAAAAATATGTTTAATAATAAACTAAAATTAGGTGTTACATATGGTTATAAAGAAATTTTAGACACAATTGACCACAATTTGTTTTGTTAAAGTTTTGATAACTGTATAATTATAATTAACAATATTATTATTTTGGTCGCTATAAAAATATTTAATTAATTCAGAAGGGGGTCGCAAATTACCATAACTATCAAAATATATTATGTTTTTTCCTTTTTTTGTATATGCTATCCAGTGAGTACCAGCACCACTGTGATTATCTAGATTGACAATTGCACTTTCAATTAACTTTATCTTTTTTGGTAATTTATCCCTCATAAAAATACCACGAAAGTTGGGAATTTGTAAATATTTAGCGTATTTAAGTAGATCGTAATTTGTAAGTGCTTTTCGAGGTATATGTTTTAACCGTTTTTTGAATAAGGTTTCAAGTATAATCCACATCCTGTTTTATAGGGTTTTAAATAAAGTCCACTTCCTTTTTTTCCTACCGAAATGGACTCCATCATTTGATTGTGTCGTTTAGATTCTTCTAATTTCGCTTTGGCTGCTTTTGCATCATTTACTGCTTTAGCAATACCTGCAGCCCCTCCTCCAAGAGCACCAAGAGCAGACAAACCAGCAAATAAAGGTATAAGTGGAAGAAATCCACCAGTCTTTGGGATTGGAATTACCCTTTTCTTTGGAGGTAACACTTTACCAGTTTTTTTTAATAGCTTTTAAAGCAGTTTGAATACTTTCATTTAGGTCTTTAAAACGTTTCCCCTTAATTCCTTTTCTAGCTTTTGAAATTACCTGAGATAATGATAGTCCTCGTCCTTTTCGAGTTTTTCGCTTGAACTTTCTTCTCGTTCGAAGTCCCATACCTAATTTTCTTTTAATTTTCATAGCACCAGTAATTCCTAGTGCAGCAGTTTTTTCCCCAAAACTAGAATCTTTAGCTTTGAACCTTGATAAAGCTTTGTCAGCTAATACTTTATCAGCTAAATGCCTTCTTTTTATATCATTTGATTGTGAGTAAGCAATATCGTGTTCTTTACAAGCCTCATCCAATAAATTTATACCTTTATCACCTCTTGACAATCGTTTTTCCAATTTTGTTCCAGGTCCACAAAAATTATAACCAGGAATATGCAATTCAAAGGGTAATTTATTTATTAATGAGTTTACTAAACCACTTCCTTTCCTTTTGCTGTTTGTCTTGTAAATGATTCGTTTATTATGTGATGGAAACATTATATATAGTTGCAATCCTAGTGATAACTAACCAGTTACATCACAATACTGAATATTAATAGTTTGTTTTATATATAAAATGAGAGTTGAGAAACAACCATACTCTATAACAATTAAGGATCATGAAAGTTCAGTGAATGGTTTTAGAAAACATGGAAAACTGTTTGAGGGAAATAGTAAAAGAGGGTTAATTATTGGCCCGTCAGGCTGTGGCAAAACCAATGTTATTATTAGTTTGATTGAAGATCCGAATGGTTTGCGATTTGAAAATCTGTATGTTTATTCAAAATCCTTATATCAACCAAAGTATAAATATTTGAGAACACTTTTTAAACCTTTGAAAAAAATTGGATACTATGAATCTGAAAATGAAGAAACAATTGTTTCACCAAAACAAGTTAAGCCAAACTCTATAATAATATTTGATGATATAGTGTGTTGTAATCAGAATGTTGTAAAGGACTATTTTTGTTTCGGAAGACACAAAAATACTGATTGTTTTTATTTATGTCAAACATATTCTTCTATTCCGAAACAATTAATTCGTGACAATGCAAATTTAATTGTTATATTTCAACAAGATCGAACAAACTTAAAACATATTTATGATGATCATGTTAATGTTGATATGTCATTAAACCAATTTAATGAGTTGTGCTTAATATGTTGGAAAGATAAATTTGGATTTTTAGTAATAGACAAAGACTCTAATGTGAAATCTGGCCGATATCGAAAAGGATTTGATTCATATATTTACTTATAAAAATAAACGTTTGATGGTAAATTATACCAATCATGGATGAACGTTTAGCAAGAGAGCTAGTTAAATCAAGAAAAGCTGTTAAACAAAAATATCAGAGTTTAAAAAATGCGGAATTTGAGGCGCAAACTAAATTGGAGGAAACATATAAACCGATAGCTCAACCCTTACAAGAATTAATTTCAACGATTGGTAAAATTGAACCTGTTGAAATAAAGGAAGAGCTACACACACCAATTAAAAAAATTTATGAAACACCACAGAAAAGATCAATTCAAACACTAACACCAAAGAGAAAATTACAATATGGAACATCAACACCAGAAAAAAGAAAGACGGGAAAAACTCCACTCCTTCCTACAGAAATACCATCGATTATTGACTGGGACGCGAGTTTAGCTTCAGCAAGTCAAATGCCATCTATACAACAAACAAGTATTATTGCAGAAACAAACCCTTCTTCAGGTTCACACTCCACAATAGGAAATCTTTCAGATATACTGGAACAAACACGGCAAACAGTTAGAACATTTGTTGATACAGATTTATATAAAGAATATTTATTAGGATTTGATGAATTACCTCGCCAATATATTGATAGCGGTGTAAAAGATGTTGAACATGAGTTTGATCACCAATATGGAATAGTTCATGATTTGGAAACCGAGAAATTCTTTTTGGGTTTAACTCAAAAACCTGTCGAAATTATTGGTAAAAACATCAAAATTGAAGGAATAACCTATACAGGTACACCAGGTTTATATGAGTTATTATTTAAAAAAGAACCAATAGGGTATAAAAAACAAGATTTGGAAAATTATATGGATATTTTAAAAAGAACCAATGCATACCGAAGAAATAATGATCCAAATGAGCAGGTGCAGGGGAATGGATCACATAAATATATTTCTATAATAGGACCTTATTTGCAAAGCAAAGGAATTACAAAAACTAAAACTCTAAATCCCGAATCTCAACAAGCAGTCCAGGGATTTTTTGAAAGACGCAAAGCTCCATATAGAGAAAGTCGAGTGTCTTCAAAAAAAACCGGATTTGGTATAACTTTAAAAGTTAATAAACCTAATACAGATTACATATATTGGGATAATGTAAACGAACTTGTTGAGAGACTTCGACTATTGGTAGCATCCATGCTTGCGGGACACACTGGTCATAACAATGAAATTATTTCCATTATTGAAGAACTAAGAGAAGCGAATATTATTATATAAAAGGACATAATAGATACTTTTAAACATTTCTAAAATGACCATCGATAAATTTGGTCGTCATATTTCAAAAAAATCTGCTCTAAACACATTATTATCACTAGAAAATAAAATATTATCAAATGTTGAAGAGAAAATAATAAAAATTTTTAAAAGCGATGTCAAATATATTGAAAACAAATTAATTCAAAATTTAGATCCCAGGTTGAAAAGCGATGTTAATAATTTAAATAAGAGAATAAATGAATATGATAACAATATACAAAATATTGCAAAAAAGATTAAGTTATTTGAGGATAAAGTTATTCCTGAATATAATGACAAGATAATTAATTTGAAAAATACTGTTGATGGAAATGATGAGGTAGTAGAAAAATTTTCTCAGAAAGTTTCTAAATATGCAAATGACTTTGACGTAGTGAAGTTAAAATATGATAAAGTTGATGATTTTGAAAATGAAATAAAAAATGAAATTACATCAATTAAATCAATAATTAAGGATACTTCAGCAATTGACAATGTCAAGAACAGTATTTCCAAGGAAATTACATCAAAGTTTCAAAATTTTACTAATTTGCTTAATGATAGAGTAGCAGAAGAAGTAAGGAATTTTAAGAAAATACATGACGTTATGGATAAAAATACACAAAATCTTGAAAAATCAATGAACACTCATTTCCTAATTCACAAAAAAGATACCGACAAAGTTAATGAATTTAAAGAACAAATTAAAGAATTTGAAATTAAAATCAATGCATATAAATCAAATTTACAATATTTAGAAGACAAATTGAAAGAGGATTTTCAAAACGAAAATGAAAAAATTGAAACAAAATTCAAAGATCAAATTACAAAAGATAATGAAAAAATCGAGGATATACTAAAGCAATTAAACAATCTGAAAACCAAATCTGAAACGTCTTTTGACGAGGGAAATTTTACAAAGGCAATCGATGAGAAATTACAAAAAGAATTAGAATCCTTACTAGAAGTAGTGCAAGCTATAATAGAAGTTTCTAAAAAGGATGTATTAATTAAAATTAAAAATAATAGTTCAAAAATCGAGGAGACTTCTTTACTCATAAAAGAACTTGAAACATCTTATACAGATATACTACACAAAGCTGAAAAGACAGCGTCAGACATAAAAAATATAGAAAAAAAAATTGTGAAAATGACATGAGATATTACAAATGCAGAATTTCAATTAGGAAAAGATATAAAAAATCTAGAAGATAAATTAACAAAAGAAATAAAATCTTTAAACGAATTAGTTCAAAGAGCTGCTGAAGTTTCTAGAAAAGAATTTAATGATACAATGAATTATGCAAGAGAAGAAATGAATTCAACATTAGGTGGTTTCAAAAAAGATTATACGTTATCAAATGTTCTTTTGGAAACTAAATTTAATGTAAAAATGTCTGATCTTAATAACAACATCACCCAAATAAATTTGTCAATAAAAGAAATTAGAAATGAAAATAACAAATCATTTGAAACATTGGAAAATAAATTTAATGTAAAAATTTCTGATCTTACTAACAACATCACCCAAATAAATTCGTCAATAAAAGAAATTATAAATGAAAATAAAAAATCATTTGAAGCAATGGAAAATAAAATTAAAGAACTTACTAAAAAAAACTGAGATGATTTTTTTTATATTTTACAACATCAGCGATAAAGGGCTTTTATAAACGGTTTAGAAGGAGGTAAAGTTATTTGTGGGATTTATTTTCGAGAGTAAGGTATAAATTAATAATGAGTAAAATTAAGCAAGACGTTGTAAATGAATTACATAAACCGGCGAGAAGGCGATATAGAAGGAGACGAACAATTGTAAAAGGGCTTAATGATCTATTTCAAGCTGATCTGATAGAAATGCAGCTATATGCGAAATTTAATAGGGGTTTAAGATATATTTTAATGGTAATAAATGTGTTTTCTAAATTTGTATGGGCAGAACCTGTAAAATCCAAAACTGGTAAAGATGTAGCAGCTGCAATGAAAAAAATTCTATTAACTTTAAAAACTCCCCCAACAAATCTGAATACTGATCAGGGTAAAGAATTCTTTAATCAAGACTTTCAGAAACTTATGGAGCAGTTCAAAATTAATCATTACAACACATTTTCTAATATGAAAGCTAGTATTGTAGAGAGAGTAAATAGAACGATAAAAAACAAAATGTGGAAAAAGTTTAGTTTACTAGGTAATTATAAATGGATCAGCTTTCTTAAAGAAATAATTACAGAATACAATAATACTAAGCATTCAACAATCGGAAAAAAACCAAACGAAGTTAACAAAAAGAATGAAATGGAAATCTTGAAATCAGCTTATACTCATAGGAAAACTGTGGATCCCAGATCATCAAAATTTCGTGTCAGTGATAGAGTACGAATAAGCAAGATTCGCGAACAATTTTCTAAAGGTTACACGCCCAACTGGTCAAACGAAATTTTTCAAATAAAAAAAATCCAGCTTACTAATCCAACAACGTATTTGATTCAAGATGGAAATGGGATAGATATTCAAGGAGGTTTCTATGAAGAAGAACTTCAAAAAGTAAGACACCCAAATGTATATCTGGTGGAAAAAGTGTTAAGAAAGAAAGGAAACAAAGTATTTGTAAAATGGTTAGGATTAGATAAATCTTATAACTCTTGGATCTTCAAGAGAGATGTGATGTAATAGTAATTAATGCTGTAATAATAATTGATGTTTGTAATAAAAAAAATGATTTTTTATATATATTTGTTTTATTTAAAACATTGTAAAACATTTAGTCTATATTCTATAAGTGGAATTTGTTCCCATAGTCTGCAGACAGTTTCATTTCCATAGTAAATAAAATCACAGCTTTTCATAATCTTCACTATTGGTAATTCACCAATCTTTTCAAAATGAATAGATAAATTTTGCAAATATATCGGTTCATTGAAAACATTTGGTGAAAACATATAATTTGTTATAACTCCTTGATATTGCAATAAGTTCTTCCAGTCATCTTCATTTAATATCACAGACTGACCATTTTTACCACCAAGTTCAATGCATGGTAGAAAATCACTTTCCACCCACAAACCAATCACAGCATATTTAGAGTTAGAATTATTTAAATTATATTTTGTAGAATTTATAATTGTTTTTTTTATTTTCTTTTTTAATGGTGAATTTTCAAATATATTTTTACTCTGATTACTGAACATTTTAAATGATGTATTTCAAAAACTAACTGGCTATCTGCTTGCTCTCAAAAAACTAACTATCTATCCGTTTGCTCCTAAATTTTATACATTTTCCCTCTCCTCTCAAGTGGAGGGGTAAACTTATTTTCCCTCTCCATTTAAGAGAAGGGGATAAACTTTAAATGTCTTTATACTAACGAGAATCAATAAAAAACAAAATTTATATTATTTTTTTAACATTTATTAAATATTTTTATAGATATTTTTTCATGAAATACAATAAAATTAAACATGTACAAATAAATATTGCTGCTGTAAATATAATAACAAATATATAACAACAGACACAATGACAAGATTCTTCTTTTTTATTATTGAAAGGAATCCAATCTGAATATTGTAATTGTTTGTTTGTCATGGAATATTTAATTTTTATGTATGTATTTTCACACAAAGCAGAATCAGTTACATTATAGGTAAAAAAGTGTGAATTTCCAACAAGATATGTCATTTTCATCTGTTTGTAGCAGTCGGTTTCATTTTTGAGGGCATTTATACATATATCAGCCCTAACTGTATTAGGAATGTAATTTACATATATCACATTTCCAACAAGGGAAACTAAAACTATTAAAGATGCAGCAGTCATTGTTGTAATATTACTAACAAATAATGGTATTTCTATACAATATATATGTTTTTGGATTCAGTTCCCTCTCCAACTTTTAAAGCTTCAAAAACGACTTACATAATTTATCATCATATAAAATGATGTCTTTATAAAGATGAAAAATTACTAGGAGTAGTTAATTCTAATCGCGGTTTTTTATTTTTAGATCCATTTTCGTTTCCAGAACTTAAAAAAGTTAGAGTATCATACATCATTTTCATATCTTTATCAAAAAAATCTGTTTCCAAAATATCCTTATGTCCCCATGCAAGAGTTTTTGTGGAATTTGGTATACAATATCTTTTATCATCATGAGTTGCTAATGCCAATTTATTTAACAAATTAGTGTATATATTATGCATATCTGACTTGAATACATACATGGTGCAGAATATTTTGTCACCTTTCTCAACAACATCTTTATAATCTGATAATGTTAATTGACTTTTTATACATGATCTACTAACGCCTTTTGCTTTTTTATCTACACTATTTTTGGATTTTATACAATATGCTTTAGCACCAGTTCCATAAAACTTTCAATGGGAATCCCTTTGTACTCATCTTTAAATTTACCAACAACTGATGTTGTAATAGGCATGCAATGAATATTTTGTTCAGAAAAATTAGAAGTATCAAATTGATCCAGATTTAGCTTCATATCTTCATAAAAGTTTTGGGTCTGAACTCCAAGAATTAAGGAATCAGTATCCGTATATAATAAATTTAAATTATTACCATATTTTACTTTTAAATACCCATAATAAAAATTATACATTACAGTTTTTGCAATATCCAGAATACTCATCCCAACATAAATTGGTTTATTGTATTCAATGCAAACCTGTTGAAGTTGAAGAGCAACTAGATTTTCAGAGAAAATTTTAAAATCCTTTAATTGAGGTTTAGAAATAAGTTTTTCGGCACTAAATTTATTACCATGTCTTTCCCATTGAGATACTAATTTAATATCTGCTCGCCTATCAACATTTTCCATGGTTTTACCGAAAATTGAATTATTTGCCAATTTATAACAATTTTTATCAAATTTATTTTTAGATAAATTTCGTAAATTTGTATTTAAATCTATATATTCCGCTAACCATCGTGATTGTGTAAACTTAACTGCTCTGTGTATTTTTATGATTTTGAGTCCAAATTGTAGACATTGTTTCAGATATCGGTAGTGAATGATATAGTTATATTTATTATGTAAGTTTGGAATTAATTTGGAGTGGTTTGAAATTGGTGGTGTATATTGTTCAGGACAAAATGGGAAATCATTATGACTATCATGTAAATAATTTGGATATTCTAAATCAACTTCAAATATGTATCCTATAGATGATGTATCTGAAAGTTCGGATATATTTAAAGTTTCTATTTCGAGCTTAGGTACCCAAGCAAAATTTTTTTCAGGCAAATATTGTTTCATAGCATAACCATACAAATTTGTGGCGTCTAAGTAAGTGATATATGTTGTAGGTCTTTCAGGATTAAAATTTTCTAAGAATGGATTATTTGCTTCAGATTTGCGTTTGGAACAAGTGCTAACCCCACCACGAACACCTTTTTTGAAAAAATGAAGCATATCTGGTTCCGTTAATAATTCTAATTCTACATTAGTTAATTTCATCATTGCATCTCAGCACATAGAAGGGCTAGTGACATAATTAACAGGATCTAACTTATAGGTTTTAATACATGTGGATCTATAATTTTCAAAAACATCAGCCAAAAGTAAAACATCAGATTTTAAGTAAATATCGGAATAAGCCCCTATTGTAGAACACTTAAATAGATTCCACACTTCTACAGCACGATTGTAGTCTTGAGGAGAGATATTTTCATCGGTTAAGTTATTATAAAATTTATCAATCGATGGTAGAGATTTCTCATTTAATTTTTCGTTGGAATCTATGTAAGAGTATGGAAATACCCCTTTTTGTCTAATGTATCGAAATTCATCAGCATTTGAGAAAAACTTTTTAATTTCAAAACATTGTGAATCTTGTAGAGTTTGTGATAGTGACTCTAAAGACTCTGGGAGAAATTGAAAAGAATCTATAAAGCGTAGTCGCAAAGCAACTGGTTTCCGCTTTTCTGACACATAACTATCAACGAAAATTTCCTTACTAAAAGAAATATACTTTTCTTTATTTTGAGCTATAACACTAATATTTTCTTTATTATAGCAAAGCGATTTAATAAATAGGTGAGAATCATAGTTTTTTAAATTATGCAATACTATTGGTATATATTTTGGAGGTTTAAAATGCAAATTACATATTGAGTGGGCGGCTCCTCGATATTTACCTGTAATATGACAATGATCCCTACACTTTATGAAATTTCCTTTTGAAAAAGGTTTTTCACATACATAACAAATGCTAGAATTTTCATATTCAATCTGTTCCACAGATGATAAATCTTTCAATAGTACTTGATATTTTAAATATTTTTTATAAATTTCTTTTACATCATTTTCAATGTATTCAATAAATTTTATAGCACAATCTGTACCTCTATAAAGTTTAAGACACACAACATTCTAATCAAATGATGATTTAATATAATAAGCAAATGAATAGGGTATATGTTCAGCAGTTTTAATAGTATATGAGGTTGTCGAATCAGGTGTAGATTGTTGGCACTCAATGTTTTTCAAATAACATTCAAAATCGGCATAAATAACAAAAGGAGCTTTATACTGTTTTTGAATATTTTGAAACTTTAATATATTTGCAGGAATATAATTGCCAAATTTATCCAAAATCAAATTATCTGAAGGAAGCTCAATTCGAACAAAACTACAATCACGTTCTAAATGTGTGTTAAGTTTTTCATATGTTCCAAAATATTGAAGGCATCCATCACATAAGTATTTTTTTATTTTCTTTTTTGATAATTGTTTGTATACCAAGCTACCTAAATCCTTTATCCAACAGTAGTGGTTATTTCCATCATCAGAACTTATTAAAAGCAAATTAATGTGTAATTTTTTCTTTTCATTATTATAATGTAAAGGACCGACAATCTCATATACCTTTTTATTATCCCTTAAAAATTTTTCAACTCCATATACATTTATGGACAAATTATTTTTTTCCTCAAACTTTTTTATATCTAATAATTTTACTGGAAATTCAATACCTGTAAAATCGAAAGCGTCTCTGAAGTCTGGATATGTGAGGTCTTTCGAGGATTACCGGTTGGCTGGTATGCTGCTGAAACCACTGCCCAGGCGAAACAGCAATTGTCCTCATTCATCACATTCACTATTGATTTAGAAAAGTGATGCATCTTAATGTAGGAGGAGGCATTCAATGGGTTGTACTTATTGATGTTGACTTCCAAATGCAGAATTCTTTGTAGAGCCCACCCTGTAATAGGAATTAAAAAATTAGTTCTGAATAATATTTGTTAGAGATGTACAAGTGATATTAAGAAAACTTAGCTCTTGAGATTAAGAAAACTTAGCTCTTGAGATTAAATAATAATTACCTGAGTCTCTTTCGGGCAATTCATCTGCTTTGGTTTCAATAATCTTGAATAAATCATCGTAAAGCTGTTGTAGATCAGTTGTATGGGTTACAATGAAGAACGGTGTATTAAATGACTTAATTGAAGTAGAGGTTAAAGTTGGAGAATAATATAATCCAAATAATTCCAAATTTACTTTAGCACATATAAATTCTTGTTGACGCTGGCGTATTAATGTTTGCACTTTATTACCAACATCTTGCTGAAACTTTTTGATGTCGATGTGATAATTCTGCGAATATATTCTGTAGGAAGCTATTCGACATTTAAATGCACTCCTGATAATGTCAATTCCATTTCCATATTTTATGCAGCTCCTGTTTTTATGAATATTTGTCCTCAAGTGTGTGCTCCAGGAATTAGATTTGACATTTACTTCACAATCTTGGCAAAATCGCATTGGAGGTCTTGAAAGTAGTTCATCAACTGAAACAATTATTATTTTTTAATTCCTCTGTAAACCTTTATTAATAATAAAAAGAAAAATTAAAAGGAAAATTATAGCTAAATATGTTATAAAAAAATACTTACGATTAATTATATAATCTTCCAAGTTAAAGGTGTTTTCGTTATTAACAACATTTTCTCGAAGGTGGCGTACAATATGTGATTTTCTTTTAAATTCTCTTAAGCAGTGTGTGCAAAGGAGAGTCATTTTAAAATGGAATCGGTTAGGGCCGTGTCGCTTTTAAATAAATACAATTTCGATCTATCAAGACCCAATGACATAGAATAATTAGCAATTTTTTCAGCTCGCGCAATTTAGAAAACTTTTGGATTTACTTTTGAATTAACTTTTGGATTCATTTTTTAATTTGAAGAAAAACATGGATTTTTTTAAAAAAATATATTTCCCAAATTTAAAAGAAGATCGCCTTGTCGTTGAATACAATTTTTAACGTCTTTTAAAGTCGAATTAGATAAATTATTACATATATTATCTAAGTTTAAATAGGAATAAACCATTGACTTAAATCTAGATGTGGCACACCTTGTTTCATTCCTATTTAAGCTCGGCTTAGTTTTCTTATGTAGAAACTTATCTAATTCTCCAATAGCGACTTTATTTGTTGGATTGATTTTCGGAGCTGTTGTTACAGCGACTGGTAAAGAATTTTTTGAAATTTGTGCCCCTAAAGTTTGGGAACTAGAAATATCACCGTCCAATTTTGACTTTTTTAAATCTGAACAATCATTTGTTTCTGATAAAGAACGTTTTCTGTGTAAATTTTTTTCAATTAAATTTTCAGAACTTTGTTCTAAATTTAGGCCAGAAGGATTTTTCAAAAATTGATTTTGATTACAGGAAGAAATTAAGGGACATTGAGGCTACTCATCTTCAAAATTTTCAGTATAAGTATATACCTCAATGTCCCCCACAATTTCGCCACAACTCAAATCAAAAACATCTACCGAATTTACTGAATTTCTGGTATAGCCAAATTTGGATGGTTGTTCAAACCCCTGAATAAAATTTTGATCCAACCCTTCAATTAAATTTTGATCCAACACTTTAATAAAATTATGCTGAGCTTTGGCTGAGACGTTTATAACAGTCTCAACGCTGTCGTTGGAATCCTCTGATGAATCTGACGATGCATCTGAAATTGGCGAATAGTGGGGGCGATAAACCTCTTCCATATTATTTTTCGAAAAACCCCCAATGCCAATCCTCTTATCATTATTTAAAGCTCCCTCGTTACCAACCCCATTATTATTATTGTTTAAAACCCCCTTATTATTTTGTTCCTCACAGCTCTCAAAAGTCTCCTGATATTCCACATCACCCTTAATTAAATTTTGCCCTGAGCTATTTTCACAAATTTCATCCCCTTCTAATATATCTAAAAGTTGTTCCAAATTATATCCCTCATTTATTTCAGAATTGTTAATTAAATTTTTCCTTAATATATCATTATTTAAATCATCGAAATTAATTGTTTCAAGAGGTTCTTGAGGAATATCAGGGATAATAGATTCATCCAAAACTTTTAAGAGCTGTGTCAAAATATCGCTTTCACCAATTTCGGAAGAATCGCCAGATTCAGATGAATTGTTAAATGTATAATATCAATTTCCCTAAATTTAATATCTAGCTCCTCGTCGCTTAGCCCACAAAATGAACAATCAATCAAATCATGCACAAGGCAAGCGTCGTTTAAATCGAAGGCTGTTAAGTCGATGTTTTCAATTTTTACATTTAAAAATGACATTTTAAATTATAAATTAAAAAATAAAAAAATTATGAATCAATAAAAAAATCAAAAAATCAATAAAAAATCAAAAAAAATCCACAAAAATGAAAAATCAACAAAAATCAAAAATTGGCTTTTAGAAGATTAAGTAAAAATGAATGAAAATCCAAAGTATTAAGTCAAAAATATTAAATCAAAAATATTAAATCAAAAATATCAAATCAAAAATATGAAATCAACAATACAAACCAAATAAAAATTAATATGTCACTACGTCACACAATTCGAAATAAATCGGACTATCTAGATATATTCACAACAGATTCGATAATTTTACAAGCGTACGCTAATAGCGAGATGTAAACTGAAGAGACGCTTCGTACCCAGCCGCCTTTTAAAGCAGCCAAGAGCCTGGTACCGGCTGGTACGGCGTGGCACTGCATGGTACGACGGGAACCGTGAGACCGTGAACTCGAGAGAGGTCGTTCAACGGTCGTAAGTTGTTTTGTTCTTAAGAAAATGACGAGTAAAGAGGAGAAGAAGAAAAAAAAAGTTGTTTTTTGGAATAATATAAAAAACAGTTTTTTTTTTTTTAATTTTTTTTTTTCGTTTTTTATATTATTCCAAAAAACAACTTTTTTTTTTTTCTTCTTCTCCTCTTTACTCGTCTTTTTCTTAAGAACAAAACAACTTACGACCGTTGAACGACCTCTCTCGAGTTCACGCTATCTTTGCCTTCTTCTTCTTCTCATTCTTCGGACTGGTTTCGCCGCTGGAGGTAGGAAAAGTGGTATTTCAGTATTGTATATAAGGATTTACAGCGTCTTGACTTAGCATTCATTGAATTTAAAATATAACATGAGTACCTTCATCGTTTTAACTCTGGAAGATTTTATAGGCTTCTTAGAGCATCAGGCGAACCTGATGGATAGCCTAAGAAGCCTTTCACCGAACTCAGAAGACACTGTGATGTGGCCGCCGCCGTCAGAGGCTGAATTTTTGGAAGAGGAATTTAACGATGAATTCCTCATGGATGATTTGCCAAGTGAGGAATTCCTCAATATGTTTGAGCCCTCCTTAGATCCAGAGCCCGTCGAATTTGACCGAGCTCTGGATGAAATAATGAGAATGCAGCCTCTGCCGGTTTATTAGCAACAGCCACAGCAGCAGGAGCAGCAACAACAGCAGCAGGAGCAGCAGCGGGAGCAGCAGCGGGAGCAGCAGCGGGAGCAGCCACAACAACAGCAGCAACAACAGCAGCAGCAGCAGGAGCAGCCACAACCACAGCAACAACAGCAGCAGCGAAGGCAGACTTACCCTCGAAAGTGCAAGAGGCCACAGCAGCAACAGCAACATCAACAGTAACATCAACAGCATCAGGAGCAGCCACAACAACAGCAACAACAACAGCAGCAGCAGCGAAGGCAGAGTTACCCTCGAAAGTGCAAGAGGCCACAGCAGCAACAGCAACATCAACAGCATCAGGAGCAGCCACAACAACAGCAACAACAACAGCAGCAGCAGCGAAGGCAGAGTTACCCTCGAAAATGCAAGAGGCCACAGCAGCAACAGCAACATCAACAGCATTAGGAGCAGCCACAACAACAGCAACAACAACAGCAGCAGCAGCGAAGGCAGAGTTACCCTCGAAAATGCAAGAGGCCAATAAATTATAAATTATAAATTGGCCTCTTGCAGAGCAGCAACCTCTGGCAGACAACAACAACCGATGGCAAAGCAGCAACCTATGGCAGACAACGGCAACCTCTGGCATGCAGCAGCAACCTCTGGCATGCAGCAGCAACCTCTGGCATGCAGCAGCAACCTCTGGTAAAAAAAATGGTATAAATTATAAATATGTATTTATGTATATATGTATATTTGTATTTTGGATATAGGAATAATAAAAAACAAAGTCGTTGAAGAAAATATTTTATTTTTTTCTATTTCTTATACAGAATCACACCTAATAACCAAGTTTCTTTAACTTGAAAGAATTATTATAAATAGGATGAATATAATTTTTTTTACAAGCATAGTAATGAAAACTAGGTTTTTTTTTAACATGGAAGAATAAATCATAGTCTGTTGTCAGGGAATTAAACCTAATTGTTCTTTATCTTATATATAAAATCTTATTTAAATGTCTTAGTTGACATTTTAAACTTAATATTAAAAAATACTAGGGTGAATGAATAAATTCAAGTGCAGTATCAAATTCATTTATTTAAAATTCAATTTATCGATAGGATTGATTGTGCATATTATGTAGAAAAAATTATTCTACACTGAAAGAACAAAATCATTAGTTCTTCGAATCTTAATATAAACAAATTTCTATTTATTTAGATGGCACCCTTATATTTATTTAACTTAAACTTAATATATATCTTATAACTTATATCTTATAACTTATATCTTACAACTTATATTTTATATGAAATCTTATTTAAATTAGTTGACATTTTAAACTTAATATTCAAAAACTACTAGGGTGCATGAATAAATTCAAGTGGAGTATCAAATTCATTTATTTAAATTTGATTTATCGGTAGGGTTGTTGTGCATATTATTTGAAAAGAATTATTCTACACTGAAAGAACAAAATTATAATTTCTTTCAATGGGAATAAATACAAATTCTTATTTATTCACATCATTCCCTTATATTTATTTACATAGTTTCTTATATTTATTTAACTTAGCAGAACAAAATCTAAATTCTTATAAAATATTTTAAACTTAAACTTAATATTAAAAACGCCATAGTGCATGAATAAGTGCAAGTGAAATAAATTTATTTAAAATTTGATTTTTCGATTAGATGGTTTTGCATATTCTTTAGTTCTGGTTTGTTACATATTATACATGCTTGTGAAGGAGTTGTTATGAATAAATCGTTTTCACACGTGTTGCATTGCAGATTTTTTTCGCAACATATAAAGGATCGTTTATAGTGGCTATTAACAAAATTATTTTTCCCATTTGGGCAATTTAGAGCATGTATATAGTAACATTCACAACATAAATTATATGCACCGCCAGAAGATGAAATAATTACGACATAAGATTGAAAAACGCACACTTCTCGCGTAAGGTAATTTGGTGTCAATGTATCACTTGCATTTATTTTTGCCACTTTCACGAGCCCCTCTTCTCCACACCCGTTTGGAACGCCATTATCCTTACATCATCTTCTTCATCTTCATCGTCGTCTTCGAAATTATTTCGATCAATAGTGATCAGAGAATCCTGTCTTGCGTGAAACTTTCCTCTTCCAGCCAAGTTAAAATGAGTTGTTTCATCTTTGTACATTGACTGGATCGTTTCATCGCAAGCAGAATCTAAATATACATGTGTCTGATCCATTTCGAAGACTGTCCGATGAAACTCGATTCACTTGTTTACACTATTTTTTAATTTTACAACACTTTTTTATTGATAATGGTGGGCCGTCTATGTGGTGTTGATATAGTGGATAGTGTTTAAAACACGGCAAATTTAGCTGCAATTCTTCGTCACTTCTATAATTTTCCGGCAACCTGTTCCAAATTTGTTGTAAACTAAGTGAATCGACGAATGTTTTCAAGTAGTTGATGGGAAAGAAGGCCAAGTCTTGATCTTCAAAATCGGTAAGATTTTTTCCGTGTTTTTGGTAGGAAATTATTACTTGGCCTACACGTTCAATGAGTTGCTGTTGTTGTTGTTGTTGGTCGCTATTTGACATCGCGCACGAATGACTGAAGTTCGCTCAGATTCGATCGTTTAAAATACCAGCTCCCCTCCAACTGCTACCAGCTCCCCTCCAACTACTGTGGTGGTTAGGAAGGAGGTAGGAGGTGGAGCAAAAAGAGGCGGAGTTTATGAAACCAATCGGAATAGGGGGCGAACTTGGGCAGCCAATCAGAAACAAGGTCATTCTTGGCTGACCAATCAAAAAAGTGGTGGGGGGGGTCAACTAGAAGCCCCCTATTCCCACTACTGACCTTCAGGATTTTTAAATTGTAAAAGTCACTTTAGTGATGCATGGTCTGTTCGCAGGAGCAATTCTTCGTCACACAGATATTTATGAAAGTGTTCCAATGTCTTTATAGTGGCGAGTTTCTTTTCTTGTTACGTAATAATTTCGCTCAGCTTTACAAAGTATTTTGCTAAAATAAGCAATCACTTTTTCTTGGCCCTTTTTTTGTTTGGCACAAGATTCCATCTATAGAGAAGTTACTAGCGTCAATATCCACAACAAGGATCTGATCAGATTCAGGATATAACAATATTGGAGGACTGTATTGGCCAACCTACCTAGAATGGCTTTCATCTTCTCTGGATCGATTTGTACATCAGCTTCTGTGATTATATGCCTCAAGTATTTGCCTTCTTTCGGAAAAAATTGATACATCTTCAGACTAAGCTTTAATTGTGCACTTTGCAGTTTTTGAAATACATCTTCGGTATTTTTCAGGTGATGATCAGATGTTTTTTCCAAAACTATGATATCATCTAGTTATACCAGGCATGTTTTCCAAGTTAGTCCATGTAAGATTTGTTCAATTAAACTTTCAATAGTGACTGGGGCATTGCATAAATTAAATGGCATAACATTAAATTGCCATTGCTTCATTCCAGTAGAGAAGTCAAACCTTTCTTAATCCTCTTTATGAATCTGTACCTGCCAATAGCAACTTTTTAAGTCTAATGTGGAAGATTATTTTAAATCAGGTAAAGGAAAACTATCTTTCTTTGTGACTTCAATAATTCTTCTGAAGTCGACACAGGCTCTAGTTGAGCCACCTTTCTTATTAACTCATAAAACGGCGGATGTCCTTGGACTGCAAAGGTTTTATAATGCCTTGATTGTGTATGTCTTTAAAAATATTGTTCACCTCGGCACGTTTCGCTAACGGTATTCTTCCCTGTTTAATCGGAATTGCTTCACCAATATTTATTCGATGCTCGACGAAACATCGTGACGATTTTTCTTCTGACGAACGGATGAAAACCTGAAAAACACCAGTACACATTCCACTATCCATGAAAACCTACGTTAAAACATATATACGGCGTCTACGAGCAAACTGTTCTCTCGTAAACGCCGTACAGTGAGCTTTGAAAATGGCGAATGCGATTTTATATATCTATATCTATACATATATATATATATATATATATATATATATATATATATATATATATATATATAAATATATATATATATATATATATATATATATATATATATATATATATATATATATATATATATATATATATATATATATATATATATATATGAAAATAGTGAATAGTTCGCTCGTAGACGTCGTATATGTGTTGTAATGTAGGTTTTCACGGATAGTGGAATGTGTCCCTGTGTTTTTCGGGTTTTCACCCGTTCGTCAGAAGAAATATCGTCACGACGTTTCATGGAGCATCGAATAAATATTGGTAAAGCAATTCCGATTAAAGCTCCAAGCAGAATACCGTTGGCAAAACGTGCCGAGGTGGACAAGGTTTTTAAAGACATAGAGAATGAAGGCAACCTTTCCAAAGTAGAAGGACATCCCCAGTTGTGTGAGTTAATAAGAAAGATGGCTCAGCTAGATCCTGTGTCGACTTCAGAAGAATTAATGAAGTCACAAAGAAAGATAGTTTTCCTTTATCTGAGTTAAAATAGTCTGGCACATTGGACTTAAAAAGTTGCTACTGGCAGGTACAGCTTCATCCAGAGGATAAAGAAAGGTCTGCCTTTTCTACTAGAATGGCAATGGTAATTTATTGTTATGCCATTTAGTTTATGCAATACCCCAGTTTCTAATGAAAGTTTAATGGAGCAAATCTTACATGGACTAACTTGGAAAACATGCCTTGTATAACTGGATGATGTCTGAAAAATCTCGTAGATGTATTTCAAAAACTGCGAAGTGCACAATTAAAGCTAAGTCTAAAGATGTGTCAATTTTTTCAGAAAGAAGGGAAATACTTGATGCATATAATCACAGAAGCTGATATACAAACCAATCCAGAGAAGATAGAAGTCATTCTAGGTTGGCCAGTACAGTCCTCCAATATTGTTATATTCTGATTCTGATCAGATCTTTGTTGTAGATACTGACGCTAGTAACTCCTCTATAGATGGAATCTTGTGCCAAACAAAAAAAAGGTCAAGAAAAAGTGATTGCTTATTTTAGCAAAATACTCTGTAAAGCTGAGCGAAATTATTGTGTAACAATTAACGCCACTATAAAGGCATTGGAACACTTTCATAAATATCTGTATAGCGAAAAATTGCTCTTGTGAACAAACCACGGATCACTAAAGTGACTTTTACAATTTAAAAATCCTGAAGGTCAAATATTGATATGGTTACAATGCTTGCAGTAGTAGGATTCTAAAATCATCATCATCAAATTAAGGAATAATAAATCAAATCTACCCACTTTTTAAGAAATCTCATCAAAATCTCAAAAATTAAAATGTTACTGGACCTTATAGGATTCCTTGATTATGCACGATGGTCTATTAAAAAGAGTTTGGGAGAGCTCTGATGGCAAAGATTACAAATATCATGTTATATTACTAACCAAAAGGGTTTCATAATTATTGCAAGCTTTACATTATGATGTAGGTGGCGGACAATTAGAAATTATGAAAAAAATCTAGAGAGGTTCTATTGGCTGGGGAGCAGCGCAGATGTAAAAGACTGATGTAAAACCTGTACTGAGTGTGCTGCCAGTAAAGGACCAAAGACCCGTAGCCATGGTTAAATGAAGGAGTACAATCTAGTAATGCCTTATGAAAGAATTGCAGTAGACGTAGCAGGATCATTCCCTATTAGTAATTCTGGAAATCGCTATATTTTTGTAGCTATGAATTGCTTCAGTAAATGGCTAGAAGTCTATGCTATACCAAGTCAAGAAGACCACCACCATTGCTGAAATGTTACTTTAACAGGGGATTTGTAGATATGGGGTGCCAAGACAAGTACATTCTGATCAAGGCAGAAACTTTGAAGCTGAGGTTTGTATGAACCTTTACAAGCTTTTCAAAAATCACAAAACTAGAACATAACCTCAACCTCCACCTCTACTGATGGAATGGTTGACAGATTTAACAGAACGCTGATGACTGCATCAGAATATAAATAAATGAACAACAAAAAACTAGGATCAATTCATTCAGGCATTTTTACTAGCCATTCATGAAACTACTGGAAAAACACCTGCTAGCATACTTTTTGGAAAATAATTAGGTCTTTCAGTCGATTTCCTTACTGAACGTCCACCTGATACTAAAGCAACTTAGGAAGACTACACGAACCAACTTAGTAAGCAGCTTCAGGTCTTACACGAAGAAGTCAGGCAAAAATTACAAATTGAAAGTGACAGAATAAAGACCCGCTAGGACTTCAAAGCCAATATTGGTTAATTCATGGATGGTGAAAAAGTTTAGTTGTACAATCTGAAAAGAATACAAGGGTGTTCACCAAAGTTTCATAAGTCATGGGTAGGTCCGTACAACATAGTGAGCCGACTAAATGATCTGGTGTACCGAATTCAGAAAAGCCCTCATGCGAAGATAAAAGTGGTAATCTTGACAGATGGGCCAATTGTCAAGATCAAGAGTGTGGACAGTGGACCCAAGTTTATTATTTGTTGATCGAATTGCTTAGTAGTTTTCACTAATACTCTTTCTACCTGGTATCTTGGTACCATTGTCTATTCATCGGCACTACGGAACAATGTTTGTCGGTTTATTATTTCTAGACTTAAACTAACCGCCGTCGCCTTCTCTTTAAGGGAGATTCATTCATCCCAGATACACTCAGATATCATAAGGGTGGAACTCACTAAAGGCCCCGTGTTGTCGGATTCTAGGTGATGTTACATTCATTTGCATTTCTCATAAACTTCAGGATAATTCGAGCGGTTCCAAGTAACACTGCCTTTTGCATAGCCTTATACAGGAGTTTCCATCCCTTGATATTATGCAGAAGAGTTTTCGGTACTACGCCGGTTATTCTCCAATGTCTAAATATTTGTAGCTTATATGTAACTTTATAATCTCTAAGCAAAGTTCCATCCTAGTACAACTTGAACTTGTATTCTCCAGTATAGGTTTCGGACTGTATTCACAGTATAGCGCTTTCTCCACCTAGACTAGTTTGAATTTTTTGCTAACTTTTGATGGATGATCATGGCAGATGAATCGAGCTTCTTTTTATACTCGATGTGGTAAATGCGTGGCATCCTCCTGTTATGTGCTGGATTGTATCTGATGTTCTGGATCAAGGGGTCTTTGATTATGTATTTCATATAGTTTCATTGAAATAACCTGGCGTTGGATATCTAGTAGGAAGCCTTCGGTTTTCCAAAACAGTTGCTCTGATGTTAACCAACAATTCAAAGCTAATCTGTCGACATAGTCCTGGTTGATCTCATTTAGGTGCCATTCATGAAGGGGCCTGGGTAGTCATGCTTGTAGCTTCTGTTGGTCCGATTGGTGATGAAAAGTCAGTTCATAGTTCTTCAATCGCAGCAAGGTTGAATTTTCTGCCACACATATTTCCTGGTTTAGCACAGAAAACTCTACTAGCCTGTGAAAATATGAGTATAAGTTCATTAGTTGTTGACCTAATTTCTTACCAATATTCACCAGCCCTCTTCCATCGTGGTATCTTGTTAGAGTAACTGAGTGCAGAGCATGCATAGGTGTTGAGTGTCTTAAATACATTTTTACTTTTTAGATTAGTTGACGGTACCTACTTCCCCCGTTTTATGAATTCGTTGGTTATTTGGGTCTTCATAGTCCGTTGGTCAATTTTTTGTGACTGTTCCATGTCCTAGTTTTATAAGGTCTGGGCTATATCCAATGGTTTGATTGTCCTGCATCTCAAATGCTCCCGATTGGATCTTTCCTCTAGTTGTGTTTAAATTCCTCATTAATCAAGGCTGAACAGCATTTCTATATCCCCGGAGAACTTCTCCACAATTTTGAACATTTGTTTCAGCAGATTTCTGGTGGCAACTATCGAATTAAGATCTATATATGATTTAGTCTTACCAGCTCTTTACGATTGTTTTTATTACTAAAGTTGCATCTGGTGTAATCTAAATGTCGTGATAGTGGGTTAATAGTAAAGCAGAACCGTGACGGACTTCAATATCATTGAAACATTCCCTTTCGAATTGGGATTTTGTCTGTCTCGATGTTGTTGCTGGATGCTATTTGTATTTGGATCCTAGTTCTCCAAGTTGTCATGAGTTGTTCTTAAAAAGACACATATATCGACTCTATATATTTTCAGTACAGCTGCCAGCCAGTCATGTGAGACTGAGTCGAAGGCTTTTTCTTAGTACATGTAAGCGGCGAATATTTTCCTTTGTTAATTATAGTCCTGATTGTAGGTAATTGAGTTGATAAAAGTTACTTCTTGCAACCCATTGCGCCTTAGGTACATCCTTTTTGCTGAATTGCAATGATGTTTTAATTGCATGAGGCATGAATAATTTTTGTCAAACAGGATGTGATGGTCTTATACAACGTACGAAAAGAGGTAAGTCGTCAATTTTTGGCTGGATCTTGTATATTGCGTCGATCTTTTGTCCAGAAATACGTGACTCTTTTTATAAGAAAAAATGGCATTTTCGGTGGGTTAAGAAAAACATCATTAATCAGAGTAGTCAGTCGTTGGTATATACACCAAATTTTTTTAATCCAATAGTTCTGGATATAGTCAGGACCTAGGGTTTTCCAATTACGAAGTCTCTTGATGATGCTTGTGATTTCCTCGGTAGTGAAGGTCGCGAAGACTAGATGTTCTATATTGATCCAGCTAACGGTGATGATGTAGTGGATAGTTCTGGCAAGTTGACTTCTCCAGATCTCTTCTACTTGTTCTTTATTCGGGTATCTATTATGTGCCATGTTTCGTATAGAGTTTGACTTTCGATAAATTGTCCTTTCCGGCCTCTTAAAAAGGACATTATTCATTTTCGGTTGTTGCTTGCTGTATAACTTTTTTACCGTTCCTCGCTAATGAAAAGTTTTTGTGTGCATCGAGGGATTATTGGGCAGTGCCGTTTATCAGGTCGTGTCATTTTCTTTCGTTTTCACCTCTGTAGTTTTTTTTTGTTCTAATACCACCAATATACTCTGTCAGTTATCCTATGTTTTTCCAAAGATTTAAGACCTTTTTATTAAGTCTTTTCCCTCATTGAGGAATCCTAGTTTGTAGACTTGGGTAGTCTTTTCGCTGCCTCATGATGATCCTTCATAATTCTAGTTACTGCAGTTGCGGCGCACTAGATTAACATATGTTTATGTTCTAGTATATGAGCTTCTGAAACAAACTGGCAAGGCTCTGTTGTTTATGATATTCAATACAATAATGAGATTTTTAGATGCGTTTACTTTTGATAGCGATAATGGGTTAGTTCCATCATATTCTAGCACTGTCTTACTTACTTCAGTAGATAGTTCAGCGGTGTCGTCTCAAATGTAGGTGTTTTGCTGTTTTTCGACCGCAGATTCTCACTGTAACTCAAGTTAATTGTTGTTATCAGTGCTTCTGATCTTTAGCGTGATTTCTGTTGTGTTTTGTCCTGCTATTTTTTGTTGCGACACTTTTATGTATAGGTACTCCTTGCATAATTTGGCATGTACCAGATCATCTCTAATCTTAGATAAGAGTTACTGTGTAAAAAATTCTCACGCTGGCTTGGTCGTCTTATTTGAGTGAGTGCTAGTTCCCGCGGTGGGTGAAGGTCTTGGTGTTGTTTGGCTCTCATACTGGCATAGTTGCTGTTATTGTTGTTAGGCTGTAATTTCTTGTGAGATATCGGACCGCTTCCTAAATCTATTGCTTCCTAAAAATAAAAGACTGTATCGCTTAGAATCCATGAGACAGCTTTCACAGAGGGATGAGTTCCTCTGGCGCCACCTAAGGGGAATAATTCCTATGTCATTTCAGGAAATTTTTGTGGTGTATTTATATAAAGAAAACAACACAGCATAGCGTATTTGATTTAACAGTTAATCTGAAAAACTTATTCTAATATAAAAATAATAATTTGCTTCCTGTGTTGTTTCATTCAAAAAAATAAATTTTAATTTATAGGGTCAATTTCTTGACATACTTAGCTTTAATCGGTATCAGTGCTGGAATGAAAACTTAGGACAACAGGATGGAATATATATAAGAATTATTAATGAAGCAAGAGGCTGGCGAGAACTGCACAATAAACCTGTGTTAGTAACAGAATATGGTGCTGGTTCGATTGAAGGACTCAGTATCGTAAGTTATTCTTAAATTTTTTTATAATAAAAATAATATTAAATAACACTAGTCAACAAATAAAAAAATGCGACTGATGTTATACTGGCTGCCCTTGGGAGTTCAAAGTATCATGATTGCGAATTCAACAATGAAAGTTTTCCACCATCTATAGATTTTGAGTTAAAAAATGTATCAGTTATTTTTGTTTTATACAAATATTTTTATAGAATATTTATACATAAGTTCAAAACAATAAAATAACAAGATGTTTTAAGGATAAATAAAATAAAACTAAATGTTGACTTTCGTTTTTATTCTTGATCGCTTTATCTGATAAGAAACCAACAATAATCCTCAATCATTGCTGCATCCCATTTGTCATGGTAGCGTTGCTGCATTGTTAATATGTCTTGGTGGAACCTTTTTCTTTTCTCGGCACTAACCGCACCCAAATTTTTTGGATAAAAATTTAAATGGGAGTGCAAAAAGTGTATTTTAAGACATGCGACAGCCCACGTTGTAGTAGCATTTAAGTAGTTTTCTACTTTTTTGTTTCCTAAAAACTCCGAAACAATTGTTTTAAATGAACTCCACGCAGCTAATTTAACATCACTTAATTTTTAATGAAACTGTTGGTCTCTTAGTATTTTTCTGATTTGTGGTCCAACAAATATTCCTTCCTTAAACTCAGTTTCACTTGGTTTAGGAAAAATTTGTTTAAGGTATTTAAACGCATCTCCTTCTTTATCTAATGCTTTAACGAAATATTTAATCAATCCCAGTTTAATGTGCAATGGAGGTAATAGTGTTTTTTTGGGATCAACAGGAGGATATTCTTTACCTTAGCTTGGTCAGGTATATATTGATCTCTCGGAAGCTATTTTTTTACTTGGTAATGGCTCTGTGTTGCTCTAATGTCCCATAGACAAAGAAAACAGCAATACTTCGTAAATCAACCCTGAAACCCTAGTAATAGTCCTATGACTTTTAACTCACCATATATTTGGCCCTTATACGTATTATAGCTTATTGTATTTGCAGTAAGTGCAATACGTTCGTATGTTTTCTCCATGTCAACTGCATGTGCAAGAAGAATATAGGGACTTTTGTTGCCATTATGGAAAAAAACTGCTTCTAAACTGATTTTAGAAGAATCTATAAATAAGCGCCATTCGTTCCTGTTATGTGAAAATCCTAATTTTTCCATAACACTATCTGGATTAATAAAAACACGTATCTTATCCTGCAGAGTAAAAAAAAGAAGATAGCTCCTGGTTACGGTTCCTAAATATTGTAACTTTGGTTCCAGTGGTTAGTAAATTCCATTGTTGTAATCTAAGCCCTAATACTTCGGCATGCTTTTTGGACAAGTGGAAGTCCCGAGCTAGATCATTTAATTCAGGTTGTTCGATTGAACGGGGTGATTTTCTTTCATTTTCGGGAAAATAAGAATCGTCCTTTTCTGATACATTATCAGGTTCTGCCTTATCATTATACATTTCTAAATCTTCCTCCCATTTTGCCAGGGGCGCTGGAACTGGAAAACTTTCTCCATGAAGAATCGGTTGTATTGCTGAGGGAATATCTGGATATTCAATATTATGTTTGCTTCTTCTTGAAAAATCAGACACTTCTATCATGCAAAAGTAACAGTCATCAAAATGATTTATTGGTGCTTACCAAATCATTGGAGCTGCAAAAGGCATAGAAGAGCGTTTGCTATTTAAGCAGTTACTTGTATGTATGTATGTGTGTAGAGTTGGGGGGTCTGCAACTGCAACCTGGCAGATCTGTGGTGCCCCCCTGTTGCTGCTGAGTCATAAGAGTTACCTTATTGAATAGAGCAGGTCCTCCAGTCCTATTTCCCTCAGGAATCTCAGGATATTGGACGGCTTCAAGGTGGGCAGCTTTCCTTCTTCGATTTGGTGTGTTCCCAAGATTTTCCTAGGATTTTCTAGAGCGCTGTACTCTACAAGGATATGAAAACAGTCACTTAGATTTGCTGCACAGGTTTGGCAACATATGGGGGAGCCTAATCCCAATCTTTATTCAACACGAAGATAACACTAACACCAAGGCTCTTACTACTGGCTTGTTCGCGTACTTCGTTTCTTTATCTAATACAGACCACTACTCGCGTTATACTAATACTGGTGATACGACTGCCGGCCAGCTGCTTTTGTAGTCGTTCCGTACTTCTGGTATTTTCTAGCAACATCGGGTATCGGAAGTTTGAAAAGTGACTTTGTACTTCTCGTATACAGGGGTCATCTATAATTTGATTTGGCTACGAGACAGAGTCAAATTTGGAACTTTATGGGTTTAAATGGACACTTCCCTTATTTTAAGTCCTAGAGGGTTCAGACTTCGTGGTTGACTTGTCACCCTAGACACCCCCACGTGGTGTTGCCAGATTATGCACAATTTTTCTAATTTATGGAAAACGTAAAATTGGCAACGTCGCGCGCCGGTATATTAGAAATTACTTTTTAAAATAATGTGTTTAAAATATTTATTAATTTTTGCTGAAAATCATAACTCAAGTGTTAGGAAGCTTTTACCATCACTTTCGCATTTAAAGACCAAAAATTAACCTAAAACTGCCTTTACATTATAGTCGCAAATTGGCTGTAAAATAGTGTAATTACTGAGCATTACCAATTATATTTTATTATTTATCTTAAACTGGTAATTGCAATAAACCATAACTATAATTTTGTTAGTTTCCATCCTATCTTTAGTCCGAGGACTGTCATCTTGATGTTATGGAGCAGTATTTTAGAGCGTTTGATGAACTAAGAAACGAAGGCTGGTTCATTGGAGAGATGATATGGAATTTTGCAGACTTCAAAACAGATCAAAGTAAAGTTGTTTAAAAGTTGTTACAGGCTAATAAGACTAGAAAATTCATTTAATGATAAATTTTGAAACATTTAGTGCACGCTGGTATTACTCCGATACTTCCAAATACCGGGTTTTCTATGGGAGTCAGCCCGTTATATTGTTGATCCATGATTGCATTGTAGCTACTTAATAAAACAAATAAAATAATTACACACTTTAATGTACTTTTTCACTCATTTTCTTACTACTTAGTTTTCTTGGTTTATTGGGCGATACATAGTGTAACTAGTGTAAAAATTAGATATTCAATGTTTATTTTTTATTCTTTAGTTTTTAGTTATAAAAAATTTAATATACCTGATATGAGAAAATTCAAAATTGAAAGCAAAGACTATGTTATGTAGTTATTAACGTATTTGAAATATTTTAAGGATATTTAATCAGACTGTTAATAATGAGATATTAAATATTTTGCGTGCATGATTCCTAGGCGACTGATGGATTGTCACTATCGACAGAAAAAATCGATATTATTACATTTAATTTATTGAAAATATATGCAAATTTCATCTGAATTTTCTAGGCCATGGAAAAATATATAACTTAGGTGAAAGCTGCAGTTTTTAGTTATTTCATTGGCATTAGTATTACAGTGTATTTTTATGCCATTAGGATGACGCTTAAGATGAAAAACCAGCGCATACTTAGTCCAAAGACAAACAACGGTGCTTGGAGTACTTAAATAAAACATTTTAAAATGTTTATCTGCAACTTGCTGAAACCTTGCAGATTGTTTATTTGGATCTTTTATGACAAAAAATGCAGTGCTGCTAATCTGTGAACGTTCTAATGTACTACTGCAATGTACACCTAGAAACGTAAAAGCAAGTTGATCTTTGACTCATTTGCATCATTATAAAATATATACTGGGCCAAAGATAATAATTTAACGACAGCAGTAGTGAACATAACCCGATTCTCTCAATCCCCCCACTCCTCGACCTTGACCTTGACCTTGCTTCACCCCTCTTTGGCCCCGCCCACATGTCCTTGTCATTGACCTTGAAAGTGCACGTGTGCTTTGGCCTTGGCCTTGTGTTCAAGGTTGTGTGTGTGACCTTGACCTTGACCTTGGTCGAGACGACCTTGGCTTTGTTGAAGGTCATCTTGGATGTGTGACCTTGAAGATATGTTACGTGGTTGGGGGTGACCTTGAATGGTTTTATATAAGGTATGGGACAGTTTCATTCATCAGTTGGCTCTGACTTGTATAGGTAGTACATGTGTTAATATTTGACAAATCATGGCATATGTTTGTGAAAATTGCGGTTCTAAGTTTACTAATATTTATAATATGAGACGTCATCAAAGAGAATCGTGTGCGGCGAGATTTAATGAAGTGCCTGGAGGAAAACGGCTCCGAATTGAAGAGTATACATCGACGATTCCGGTAATTAATTGCGCTACATGTAATGTAGATGTTCCAATAAATCATATGTCAGCGCATAAACGAACACAACAACATAAAAATAATTCATGTTTGCCGGTATGTCATGGTGTGCAACTCGTTGAATGTGCCTTCAAAAGGAGAATTGCAACCTATCGGGTTAGCAGTGATATGGAGCATTCCGATTACGTAATGTTCTTTGCAGACATTAAATCCAAGGTGGTGGAACTTGTTAATAATTTATTGCGTGTGCATCATGCTTTAAAAGTTAACATGACAGCTGTTGGCGAGTACATGCTTCCATCACAAGAAATATTCAGTGAAAAATCCTTCAACACTGCTAATCAAATAATTAGCGTAGAAAGTGATTTGGATGCCGTTTACCATTCTTTCACCGAATTAATAAAAACGCAGACGACAGAGTTCCAGGAGAAAGATTCAGGTATGGAAAAATCAAAACCCGATATATTAAACTGATTTTTATATATTATTTTTCTTGTTATAGGATGGGCTCTTGTGCGAATTTTATACTTGGAAGTTGGTATCAACAAGTATATGCCTATGGGTGGCTCATCATACATCAAGTTGCCGTATTCTATTGAAAGGAAAGGAGCTGTCGTCAATGTGATTAACCAGGACGAATTTTGCTTTGCGTGGGCTGTAACATCAGCATTGTTTCCTCCAACAGCAGAGCCTTCACAGAAGACATCCTACCCCCATTTTTCTAGAGTGCTAAATGTAACAGGTATGGATTTTCCAGTAAAATTACGTGACATTAAAAAATTTGAGGAAATGAACAACATATCAATTAACGTATACGGTCTGGAATCTAAATATGAAAATAATGAAGTAATACATGAAGTTATTGGTCCACTGAGGTATGCGTCAAAAAAGTTGGATAGGCATGTAAATTTATTGTTAATTACAAAAGACTGTAGTAGTAAAGATGGCGGTGAACATTTTTGTGATACGACTTGTTTAAAGAGTCATTATTGTTGGATTCGGGATTTATCACCTTTAGTTTCAAGTCAAATTAGTTGTCAACAACATAAAATATATTTCTGTGATGGTTGCCTCATTTATTTTAGTACACCGTCAGCTTTAACTTTACATCAAAGCTACGATTGTAACCACATTTTCACGCAAACACCCTCAGTGGATTTAAAAATCGATAAATTTGGAAAGAGTGTGCCGGAAAATATTTTAAAATTCGAGGGTATAGAAAAGCAAATGCGCGTTCCATTCGTGGTTTATGCAGATTTCGAATCTGTTTTAAAACCCGTTGAAACGGTACAACCAAACCCACAAAATTCTTACACTGTAAAAAGTTTTAAACATGAACCATATTCTTTTGCTTATTTAATTAAATGCTCTTTTGACGACTCACTTTCGAAATTTGAGCTATTTCGGGGGAATAATGCAGCTCAAGTCTTTGTGGATCGTATCGAGTGTGATTTAAGGGCTCTATACAACACATATTTAAAAGACATTAAGCCTATGAAACCGTTAACGCCTGAAGAAAAAAGGGAGTTTAATGATGCTAAAATATGTGGTATATGTGAAGGCCCTTTTGAAGAGGGTGAGATTAAAGTACGAGACCACTGTCACATAACTGGTGCAAAAAGATTTGGTGCTGCACATTCCGTTTGTAATTTAAATTATAAATTACCCTCTTTTATCCCTATCATATTTCATAACTTAAGCGGCTACGACAGCCATTTATTTATAAAAGAGTTATGTAAATATGGGGATACAATTGGTGTTTTGGCTCAAAGTAAGGAAAAGTACATATCATTTACCAAAAGCATTTATGTGCACGATTATTTTGATAGTAAATGTGGAAAAGTCAAGAGGAAATATTTAAAGTTGCGATTTATTGATAGTTTTAAATTTCTGTCAACGTATTTGGAAAATTTAGGCAGCGGTTTAAACGACGACGATTTTATTGAAACGCGGAAACATTTTTCAAATATCAACCAATTTAATTTGATGCGTCAAAAGGGTGTTTTTCCCTATAGCTTTATTGACTCTATAGAAAAAATGGAAAATACATGTCTTCCAAGTAAAGATGAATTTTATGATAATTTACGGGAAGAACATATTAGCGATGAAAGCTACAGAAGAGCAAAAGAAGTATGGCGCTTGTTTGGGTGTAAAACTTTGGGGGACTATTCGGACGTGTATTTGAAATCCGATGTGTTGCTATTGTGTGATGTTTTTGAGCAATTTCGGAATAATTGTTTAAAATTCGATAAACTTGATCCAGCACATTACTATACCCTTCCAAGTTTATCATTTGATTGTATGCTACGTATGACTAAGGTAGAGTTAGAGCTCTTAACTGATATAGACATGATACATTTTTTTAAGAAAGGTATACGCGGCGGCATAAGCCAGTGTACAGAAAGGAAGCACATCGCTAATAATATTTTTTTACCAGACTATGACCCAACAAAACCTTCTTCATTTATAACATACCTTGATGCTACAAATCTATATGGTCATAGTATGTCACAAGCATTACCATATGGTGGTTTTCGATGGTTAAGCGAGCGCGAAATTCTGTATTTAAATATTATGGCTGTTGGCGATGATAGTTTACATGGCTACGTTTTGGAAGTGGATGTGCATTATCCGACTGAGTTGCATGATGCACATTCTGATCTTCCATTTCTAGTAGAAAATATCATACCGCCAACAGAAAACGCTAAATTACCGAAATTAATTCCTAATTTACAAGATAAAAAAAAATACATTGTACACTATAGAACTTTAAAACAAGCCATTGCCAACGGCTTAGTGGTAATGCAAACCCATCGAGTATTACAGTTTAAGCAATCAAAATGGCTAAAATCGTATATTGATTTTAATACCAATTTACGTAACAAGGCCACCACAAAATTTGCGAAGGACACTTTTAAATTAAAAAATAACGCGATATTTGGTAAAACTATGGAAAATGTGGAAAATCGAAAGGATATAAAATTAGTAACACATTGGGAGAACAGTGTAGGCAGAAATGGAGCTAGAGCACTAATATCCCGCCCCAATTTCAATAGTAGCTCGATATTTACCGAGAACTTTGTTGCTATACATATGAATAAAGTTAAAATATTGTACAATAAACCAATTTATATCGGTTTTTCCATATTAGATATATCAAAGACTGTAATATACGATTTTTATTATAATTTTATTAAATCCAAGTTTGGTGATGATGCTTCGTTACTTTACACCGATACTGACTCGCTTATATTAAAAGTGTATACGGAAAACTTTTATCAAACTATATCAGAAAACCCCGAAAAATTCGATACATCAAATTACCCCGAAATTAATAATTTCAACATAATTAAAAGTAATTCTGTAGTTGGTAGAATGAAAGATGAGTTTCCTGGTGATCCGATAATAAGTTTTTATGGTACCGGCGCGAAGGCTTATTATGTAAAGTCCATTAATAATGAATTAAAAAAAGCCAAAGGTATCAAAAAATGTGTTATCGAGAAAGACCTTCATCAGGAAGATTACCAAAGAATTGTTGAACGGGGTGGTTTGATATTAAGAAAGATGAAGACATTTAGAAGTGAATTACATAACATTTATACCAACATAATAAATAAAGTAGCATTGTCACATAGCGATGATAAACGTTATGTAATTCCCAGTTCAACCAAAACTCTACCTTGGGGGCATGCAGACATAGATTTTTACAAAACAGACCCGGAAGAAAACTTAGCAAATTTAGTCACCGTGTTGGAATCATTTCTAAGTCAGGACAGCACGTAATCTGGAAAATCCATATTTCATTATTTGTATTGTTTTTATTATTTCTATTAAACATACAACATTAATATGTAACGATAGTATTGTATTTTTTTTTTTTTTAAATAAAAAACATGTATTCATTACTTGATTGCTTTTTTATTGAACCTTTATTTTAAAATTATAAATATAATGAGGTGTCGACAAATAACAAACTGTAAAAGTTATTGTTGAAAAATTTGTCTAATAGTAAATTAAACGCACAGGTCTACGAGTAAATGTTTAATGTGAAACAGGTTTGCTGACAAGATCCTCCATAGTCTTTTCAATTTTCAACATTCTAGAGTTAAGTTCATCACGCAGTTCGTCTTGCCTAAGTTCATATATTGCAATAACAGTATCATCAATGTATCCTCTAAGTTCTTGACCGGTTTCAATTAATTTCTTGCGTACGTAACCTTCAAGTTGGTTTCTGAATAAATCTTTAATAACAATTGTTGAGTCATGTAAAGCTTTCTGCGTATCTTGCACACACTGAGCAAGGTTATTATCAACATAATTTCGTGTGGTCGCATCGTCTCCTTCAAGAGGTTCTGCTAAATAGCACAATCTTTTGCTTCCCATGTCGTAATCTCCATTAGGTGTAAGTTTAAAACCTATTCCTGAAGGACCTCGCATAAAGTTAAAATCCTTAAATTTTCTTTTGCGACCGAACTTATCAATAGTGTTTACTTCTGACATTGTTATGTGAGACTGATTTGAAACCATTAGATTTCACCCTAATATATGGTTCTATTTCATTAATAAACGGACTCTGCAGAAAAATATGGATTGCAAAACGTATTTTAGGTGATGTTTAATAAATACACGTACAGATTCATTTTACTATTGTTTTATTGAAAAAAAATTAAAATATAACAAAAGATTGAGTTTACTTTTTATTATTAAAAAAAAATAAAAAACTAACAAACAAAAAAATTAAAAATTAAGAAATAAAATACATGTTAATTTCTTCTGTACAGGTAAGCTTCTTCTATGACCCAATTTCTTCTCTGGATGGCACGTTCATTAATGTCCTTGAACTGGTAGTAAACTAGTCCACAAAAGCCGCATTGTACAAATTTAACCCTGAAAAGGTCAATGTAGTTGAAGTCGTACGTAAGATCATTTCGCCAGCAGATACCTAGTCTTTTACAATGATGACAAGTTAAATAAAAAGCTTTTGGTATATGACTGTATGTTTTGGCTGCTTCACTAGGTTGTTCATCGGTTGGCAACATGATGTTTGAATATGTTGTACTTTTCAATCGCGGTACTCTAATTATGTATTACTTTTTAAAATAACCTTGACAGGACCAAAAAAAATCCTTGAAAATTACAACCTCGAAAACGACCCTGACATTGACGGGTACTTTGACCTTGGCCTTGGCCTCGCATCTAACAAGTTTAGTACTATATTTATATGCTTCTTTAAAATAACCTTGACAGGGACAAAAAAAAAATCCATGAAAATTACAACCTTGAAAACGACCCTGGTATTGCCGGTTACGTCGGCCTTGGCCTTGGCTTTGCATCTGACAAGTTTAAATATTATACTTAATGCATCGAACAAAAGGAATAAAGGTGGTGTAGTGGGGGAAATGGGCATAAAAGCAGACTTGCTGGCTCGAGCTCTTCACAGTTCGTCAGAACAGCAAACAGTACAGTGCTAAGAAAAAGTTAATTGTGTGAGTTTGAATATCGAAAATGTCGAGTGTACGGTCTCTTTTAGATGCTCTTGACGTGAGCTGCGGTTCACAGCAAGGCATGCTGGATAACATGAGTGGTTTGGAAGTGTTAAGTCCGGGGGTATTCGAGAACTGGAATGGCGTGGAGCATGAAGATGCCGAAGACCGAGCCCTCAACGATGGTCGCGACGAAGAGTTAGTTCAGTCGGCAGCGCAATTCCTGGAATGCTGGACGGAGGAGAAGGAGCCAAAGATAAATGTGATTAGTGATGTGGTTGTGCGAAAAGCATCGCGGCCTAGGGAATCTTCTCCGAAAGCTTCGAAACTGAAAAAGCTCTTGACTATGCGGAAGTCGGAAATCGCCGATAAAAAAACATTTTATTCGGCGATTAAAGGTGTGGGACAAGGGAAGAAGAAAAAGTTTAACTTTAAGCGTCCCTCCACCCCTGTTCCATTACCCGACTTCCTAAAAACAGCACCAAAAGAGCCATTGTCAGTAGAAGTGAAAGTCATAGAAGGACCCGATGGACCAACACCACCAACGCCACCAACACCGGCCAGCGTAGAGAATGAAATAGTGTCGGAGGTGAAGTCTTCCCCAGCGCCAGCGCCACTGTCGCCGATATTGGGGTGCCGGAAACCCATGAAGAAGCGGTTTAAGCGGTGTTTTGAAGACGATGAAGTTTCCGCTGCTTCGTCGTCGTCGTCGTCGTCATCGTCTTCACCAAATAAAACCGCTTCTTCTTCGTTAATATATTCGGAGCCATCGCAACCGGAGTGGGTCGAAGACTTCACCAACTCTCAGAAGACCAAATTGACAGACATTTTTGACATGAAAAAACGCTTAGTGAAAGAAGTGAACGAGTGTGACAGTGACATTATAGAACTTGAAAGACAATTAGAGATAAAAAAGTGAAATCTGCGCGGTTAAAAAGACAATTAGAGGACTTTAATAAATTATGTAGTAGGTGTTAGGTAGTTGTAGATATTAGCTTTTAATTTATAGTATTAAGTTTGTAAATATATATATATATATATATATATATATATATATATATATATATATATATATATATATATATATATATATATATATATATATTGTAGTTAATAAAAAAAAAGTGTTTGATCAAATTTTTATATTTTATAATGAGAATAAAAATGACTTGAAAATTTATTTTTGTGTGTTATTTCATATAGGCCCTGTCCCACATAATATTACGTAATAAAAAAAAAGAGTGAATAATCCACTAAAACTACGCAATAGCAATAGTTGTAAATATTTTCTGATAATATTTACAAGTATGCTAAAACATGGTTCGGTTTATGAAGTTAAGGTTCTGTCGCCAGAACTTCTAATACTTTGTATCTCAATATTGTATGTTTTTATGAAAAAAACATAAAATATTGGTTACAAAGTATTATAACCAACTAAAACTACGATCAAATTATTTTGTGGTCCTGAAAAGGACCGTTTGGTTGTAAAACATGCGACTCTTTTATTGTGTTGTGGAGTCGCACGGCCCGTCATCATCAGCGGGGGTGGTGGTGCTGTCCTCTGTATATTCGATGATGAACCGCCAAAGTTCATCCCATCTAGGATCATTCCACTCCCACTCCAAACAATTCTCTGTGGTAGAATCTACCACAGGGCATTGGATGGGTTGTTGTTGAGTCGCAGACATGTTGAACTAAAATGATTGTAATAAGTATTGGTGGTCGTATATATAGAGACAAATTAATGGTGGGGGGTGAAAACAAATGTCGTATTACGTATTGAGACCAAAAGTTGTTTGTGGTCTCAAATACGAACGAACGATTTAGCTGGGTTCCACCAGCACTTAAAGTTTTAATACTTTGTATCTAATATTGTATATTCTATACATACAATATTAGTAACAAAGTACTAATATGTACTAAAACTACGATCAAAGTATTTTGTGGTCCTGAAAAGGACCGTTGTTGTGTGCCCTTAAAAAGGGCCAGGGAGAGTGTGGGGCTTATGGTGCCCCATCCTCGCTGGTCGACCACCAGCTTGACGAATCGCAGGGGCCTTGTGGGTCGTCGGGTGTTGGTGATGCTGGAATTTCCAGCACCGCATCTTCCGTCGAGTCCGGCTATGGCTGCGGCGACGGAGTTTCGAGTCTTTGGAAGACCCAATCGCCCGCATCGTCTAATTCCACTTAGAAAAAAAAAAAACCCTCCCCTACAACTTCCACATACCCGGCGGCCTCCTAACTCAAGAATTTCAATTTTTTCGTCTAAATTTTTTGTTATTTTTAAGATTTTCCAAATTTTTTTTTCACCATTGTATTCTACTCAAAATTCTAGGTAATTAAAGTGCTTTTATTTTTTCTCTATCTTGAACGGTTCCCGAGCTACAGCGCTTTAAAGAATTCAAATTACTAACTTTCTATAACCCTTTTTTTCAAATTTCATTTTTTCGAATTTTCAAAAATACTACAATATGTAGAAAAAAATTCTCTCTTTAATTTCCCAATACCGTTTTTCTCTAAATCTTCAACTTTAGCGCGTATTCAGCATTTTCAAAAAAAAAAAAAATTATAATTTTTTTTACACCATCGCATTCTCCTCAAAATTTTGGGCTATCAAAGTGCTTTTATTTTTTTTCTATCTTGAACGGTTCCCGAGCTACAACGCTTTAAAAAATCCAAATTACTAACTTACTATAACCCTTTTCTTAAAATTTCATCTTTCCGAATTTTGAAAAGTACTACCATATGTAGAAAAAAATTCTCTTTCTAATTTCCTAATATCATTTTGCTCCAAAACTTCAACTTTGGCGCGCATTCACCATTTTTCAATTTTTTTCGAAAAAATTTTTTTTTACGTTTTTACTATCGACAAAAATGCTTACTTATAGTACTCGATTTCCTCTATAATTTTTTCTTATAACTTTTTTCCCCATTCCTAACCGTTACTTTCCTACAAATTTTCTAAATCGTTGTTTTCATATTTTGCCTTAAAAATTTTTTCTTGTGTTATTTAAGCTCTTTTTTCCACTTAATAAACCACCATTTTCTAAATTCCCGTACTCTTTTCTTAAAGAGCGGGCTTTTCCGCCAGCTTTTTTTTTGGTTGGGTTTCAAATAAATATAAAACTACTACTTCACTCATTACAAATTTATTGATTCAAGAACATTATTTTGTGTTACATATAATAGATACATTAAAATATAGATTTATTGGTCACCGAACCGTTTAATACATTATAACTAAAAAATGAGTCGTGAATAACTAATGCGTACACTTTAGTGTCTTTGGGGAATTTATTCTTTCTCGTTTGGAACTCCAATTTTACATCCACTGTCGATGAGTTAATCGCCTCTGGTTGATGACTGCAATTGATAATAAAAACGGGGTTTTTCATATATTCCGCGAACGTTATCATCGGATCGTTTATTTCGCGCCCGTAGTAGCTGCTTTGGAAGTTTTCGTAATTGTAATAGGCTGCTGCGTACAGTTTCTTGGCGAAATCTAAATTCCATCTTTCGTATGGGTAAACGGTTGAATTCAGATACAGTCTAATGTCGCATACGTCGGCGTGGGTAAACTGGGTTGCGTTTTTTTCTTTCTTGTCGCAATTATTGCTGTCTTGAAACCCGACGATTATATAGCGCGGTCTTTCCAGACTTGTACTCGTTCTCAAGGCCCACACGTCGGAAGATGTTTGCCTTAAAGCTGGTAATTCGTACAGATCCCATTTACGATATGCCATTTGAATACTGGCATTGTTTCCTCCTTTATTAATGCGAGACAGTATTTTCAATTTTTGCTTGTCGTCTGGAATGATGTGACGAATTTTCCATTCGATTTTGTCGATACTAATTTCTGCCTCTACTTCGCCGACGTAACAATTTGTAAAAGTGCGAGCTATAATCATAATAAGCTCTTGTTTTACGTTGAAAACACCTTTTGCGTAATCTTCGGCGAATCCCATAAGATATTTTAAGGGTAATTTCCCGGAGAATACGTTACTTGCCGTGTCTACGATATCTTGGTTTGCTTCGTCGAGACCCCATCCGCACGTCATGAGAGATCTTTGTTGCAAACTTCCGAATGAAACCATGGTTTTTAATGTCGTCGTAACTCCAGGTTTACGAACCACGGCGACCTGCTCACCTCCCATCTCGTAGCGAATTTCATCGAACAAAAATGCGAGGGCATTATTTGATAAAAAAACATCTTTTCGTTGCGTCTATGGGTTTAAATTTTCCTTCGATATATATGTAACTTTCGGCGATATCAAGTATAATATCTTGAAAATTAATGGGGATACGGACTTCATCCGAATTGTTGAATGATGGAGATCCGTATGGTTTATACGTATGCTCTTCTAGACTAATAATGGAATTGTCCAAGATGGGCTCGGAGAAAACCTCTATTTTATCGCTGGTGGTGGAAACCATTTTCGCACTTTAAGACCGATTGATTTTAAAAATTTATAGTCTTCGGCAGATAACTGTTGAGATGTTTGTGATCTAACGTCTGGACGACGACTAACCTTGACGTTAACTCTTCTTTTACTTTTATTATGTTTCGGCGGTTCCCCCATCTTAGTCGACAGCACACACAATTGACGCTTGAAGCAAAAACCCATTTCTATGAAAGTTTCTTCAGTTCCAATTTCACGATTATTTTCTCGCCTTGAAAATTGATTAGATCACCGCTATCGTCCAAGATGCGAAGAGTAATGTTGTCGATAAACTGACGTCCTGCCGGCATTAACGGCATATAAATATTATTTTGTGGTTCTTTACTGATTTTGTAACCGGGCTCCACGTCGATATCGAATTCGAACAAGGTATGACCTTCCACCGAATTCATATATGCTCCGGAAATTATATTACAATCTACGCGTATGATGCGTACTTTCATTATTTCCACCATCTCGGTTGATTCGTGCTTTTTGTCTCTTTTTAACACTGTATGATTAAATCCTAACATTTTACCGATACTCGCCTCTCCCCGGAAATCTATAGTATATTGGGATTTCAGTTCACATTTCAGCGTATTATTATTAGCGACCAAGTAAAAGATTCCATCGTTCTTTTCTTCAGTTGAAATCCTCAAAGCCTCCAACATAGCTTTACCTATCTCATCTATTTCATAGGCCCCAGGTGGAATCTGCAATTGTATCGGCTCGGTGGTGTAACCCTCCTTCATGTAGGCAAACTTATTGTTGCTTTCGTCCACATTAAAAATTGAATTGTATGTGTAAAATCCCAGCAATGCCAGACCATATTTGTTTTCTCTATTTAATTCGACTGGTGGATAAAAATCGGCGCTTAAGACGCTCGAGTGTCCTGTTAGTGTGAACGTATAAGACATGACTAACCATTAAAACATCACACATCTCGGTTTTATTCTTAGCGGCAACATTTAAAAAGATTCATCTTCACACCTTTTCTCACTGCATTAGATAGTGATGTTTTTATGCTATTTTCTGCTTTTATGCGCACATCGCTGATTTTGCAATAACAACAAAATATTTTTCTAGCTGTAAGATCCTCATCAGACGTAACCTCGTTTAAATTGCTGCTGCTGCTGAAATAATGTTTGCAACCGCACTGATATTTTAATATATCGATATCGCTTTTGAGGTGCTCGGGCAACTTTTCCCAAACGAATGGAATTTCATTTGGGGCTAATGCAATCATTACTTCCTTGGGCATGTTTTCTAACTGTTTCACGGTCATTTTCCTTAATCCACCGGCTAGATGAAATGCTTTCAGTGATTGCAACATTTTAGTATAGTTATTGCGATCCATTTGCGGTGTTAATGGTGACGATGATGATGATGACATCTTTTACGCTGATGATTCGACAAGAAACTTTAAGGACAAATGTCCACACCGGACTGTTCCAAAATCCTGCTGACGATCGAATGTATAGTAAATAATTTTTGATGGTTCCGATCCCGTTTGTAGATATCGTACCAATTCGATCGGTGGGGGTAAATCGCCGAAGCTGTCATAATATGTTACTTTAGAATTATTTTTTCTATAAGCTACCCAATGAGTCCCTGCACCACGCGTACTATCCAAATTCACTATTGCTGCTTCGTAACGTCGAGGACCTTGTCTAGGTAATAAATCCCTCATATAAACGCCTCGAAAGTGTTCTATTCTTTTCTTTTTGGCATATTTTTCTATATCGATGTTAGATAGTGGTCTTCGAGGTAGGGATTCAATTAGTTTTTTGATCTACGATTTAAAAATAATCCCATACCTTTACGATATGGCTTTAGAAACAAACCATTTCCTTTCGATTTTAAATACAGGCCGGCACCGGTTTTATCTTCGCTGCTTTTTTTTACTGCTTTTATGGCGCGCACAATTCCCGCTGCCCCACCGGCTAATGAACCCAAAGCTGATAACCCGGCAAAAATTGGTATTAATGGTAATATTCCACCAGTTTTAGGAATCGGTATTATTCTCGGTGTACGAACCTTCCTTTTGCCACCTGCCGCTTTTACCGATCTACGTGCTGCCGACAGAGCTATTTTAGATGCATTCATGACATTTTTTTCCAACACATTTTTACTTCCGGCTTTTAATAATTCCCTTCGAACTGCTTGTCGAATAGCTGTTCCGAAACTGGCTTTCCGAACATGTCGATTTTTATTAACACCTTTCCTTTTTGTATGACGCGTGCCTTTACTAGATGTTTTTTTTGTTGATAATGTGATGGTACACCCATACCAAAACGTTGTTTTCCTTTCATAATGTTTGTAACTAACCAAGCTGCTGTTTTTTCACCTAAACTGGAATCTTTCGATTTTACTCTATTCCAAGCACTTTGTTCGAGCTCGTAATCCGCTCGATGTCTCGCACTTATGTTGTCTTTATTATGTAAATAGGCTAAATCGTGTTTTTTGCATGCGGCATCCAAAGGATTAATGCCTGGATCACCTCTTGTTACACGTTTTATTACTTTTGTTCCGGGTCCGCAATATTGATAACCAGGAATGTGTACCTCGAATGGTAATTTATTTATTAACGAATTCACAATACCGTATCCAGTTTTGTTGGAAACGTGAGACCGTCCACTTCGTTTGACGCTCGGCATCTGAATGACAGTTTTTGTGAAAAATTGCCTATAAAATATCAAATTTTCCTAAGATGCGCGTTATCGATCTTAAACAAAAACTTCCTATTGACAATCTCGATGAAAAAGTCGGACTTGGATTTGAAAAGAAGATAATGAAGAGACACGGTCCTCTACTTCCTTCCTCTATTCGCGGCCTGTTAATTGGTCCATCCAATTGTGGAAAAACTAATGTCATGATTTCGCTGCTTACACACCCCCTTGGGCTACGTTTCGAAAATGTCTATATTTACTCGAAATCTCTGTATCAACCGAAATATGAGTATTTAAGGAAAATTTTAGCGCCCATCAAAGGTTTAGGCTACTATGCCTTTAGTGATTCCAGTAATATTGTGGAACCGTCCGATGCAAAACCAAACTCTATATTTATCTTTGATGATGTTATATGTGAAAAACAAGATGTTATAAGATCGTACTTTAGCATGGGACGTCATAAAAATATCGACTCCTTTGACCTAGCGCAAACATATTCGCGAGTGCCTAAACAGCTTGTGCGAGACAACGCCAATTTTATTATTATGTTTAAACAAGATGAGTTGAATATGAAACACATATTTTCCGACCACGTTTCACCGGATCTAACTTTTACTCAATTTCAAGAAATGTGCTCAAAATGTTGGGATAACAAGTATGGATTTTTAGTAATTGATAAAGACAGTGATGTGAAATCGGGAAGATACCGCAAAGGATTTGATAGCTATATATTACTGTAATAATAAGAGAAAACGCTCATTTGATTGTTGAAACGTCCTTTGTTAACATCATGAATAACGCGATCGACTTAAAACGTAAACTAGTGGAAGCTACCAATGCCGTCAGAAAAAAATTTAAACAAATTAAAGCGGCTAAAGAGTTTAATGTTGTGGAATTGGAAAAGTTTTACGAACCCATTTCTAAGCCGTTGACAACTATATCTGATGTGGTTAAGCAACGTCAGCAGCAGCAGCAACAACAACATCAACAACAACAACAACAACAACAGCAACAACATTATCCAGCTACAAAGCCACATAGTCTCAGTACATCAGTGCAGTCGACTCAAATATCAGGTTTTCCCCAACCTACATATTCCTTTCAAACCTCCACACCTATTCAGCAGCAGCAGCAGCAGCATCACATTTCAAAAGAAGATATTAGCCAATCGGTGTTTGATACACCCTCGACATCAACTAATACATCTCTCGCATCCGCTGACACCACAACTTCCGATACTTTAAACGCACACCTGAAAGGATTACGTTCGAAACCATCTCTATACGATACTGTATATGGTGTACGTTTTGGTTCAAAAACAGATCATAACAAAAATTTTATTGGTAATTTAGAGGTGCGTTTTCGAAATGGAAATATTGTCTTATACAAAAAAGGGAAAAATATTGCAGAATATGGTGGATCACCGGCACTTTATGATTTGTTATTTCTTAAAACACCCCCAAGTGTAGGCAAGGAACAACAACAATTAAGTGATAATGTACTTTCAACGTACAAGGAAATTTTGGAAACAACGAGTGCTGTCTACAACAATTTTAAAAAAAGTGATGGTTTACGGGAGACCAGATGGAACAAATATTTACGAATTATTAAACCTCTGATAATGGGCACAGAATTAGGTGGTACTATTACAAGAAAAAATCTCTCGGAAAAACTACAGTTACCCACAAAAAAGAAATTATCTTCGAAAAAATTTCAATATGTCTACTGGAACAAAGCTAAAGAGTTGGTGGATCGTTTACGTTTGTTGTGGAGTTCCAAAATGGCCGGTCACACTGGACACGAAAATGAAATTATGTCAATCATAGAGGAATTACGAGAAGAAGATATAATATATTAAGCTCAATATTTAATGATATTATTCAGTTCTTCCTTCGATCTGAAACCTTTAGTATTACTAATAATATGGAGCCCAGTTTAGAAAAAATCAAGATTGTTAATGAACTACATAGAACGGCTAGAAAAAATTTTGTAAGACGGCGCACGATAATAAAAGGATACAGAGATTTGTGGCAAATTGATTTGGCTGAAATGCAACAGTATGCTGATGAAAACGATGGTTATCGTTATATTTTGGTCTGTATAAATTGTTACTCGAAATTTGTCTATACCAAAGCCATAAAAAACAAGACTGGTATAGAAGTTACTAATGCGATGAAAAGCATCATTGAAGAGGCATCATATACACCAACAAATCTGCAAAGTGATCAAGGAAAGGAGTTCTATAATACAAACTTTCAAGCCCTGATGAAAAAATATAATATAAATCATTATTCCACTTACAGCACAAAGAAAGCTGCAATTGTTGAGCGAGTCATAAGGACTTTAAAAAATAATTTATATAAACAATTCTCGACAAGAGGATCTTACAAATGGATACATATATTATCGGCAGTAACAAAAACCTATAACCATTCGAAACATCGCACCATTGGAATGAAACCTGCAGACGTGCAAGAAAAAACACATATTAAAGCATATGATTATTTAAAAATTGTACCTAAAAAATTTAAGTTTTCCATGGGTGACATTGTGCGTATTAGCAAGTACAAAAGCTTATTCGAGAAAGGATATACGCCCTCTTGGTCAACCGAATTGTTTAAAGTTGTAAAAGTTAACGTTACAAATCCACCTACTTACTTGTTGGAATCGTTAGAAGGTCAGCCTATAAGAGGGTGTTTTTACGAATCAGAACTACAAAAAACAAGCAGTCCTGACGTTTATCTAGTAGAAAAGGTCCTTAGACAACGCAAGAAAAATCACATCGAACAATTATTTGTCAAATGGCTAGGATTTCCCAACCACTTCAACTCTTGGATAGATAAAGCTAATATTGTTTAAATAACATATTGTATGGCTATATTTTTTATTTAAAATGTAAAATAAATAAACAATATATTGTAAAATAAAGTTTTTTATTTCAATCTTCATTATTAAAAACAATGACAATAAAACATCATACACATAAATAACATTTCAATATTCTTGGAGGGAAGGTCCAATTCACCGACGACTACGACGTTATCTTCAAGGCTATGCCACTCGGAGTGCGTTCTCCTATTCTTTAACCTGCTTTTTTTAGATTTTTTTTGAAGTCGAGTCGTACGACAGTGCGCTTAATGAGTCATTTAAAGGCTGATGATAGAGTATTTTCTGCATAACTTCAATTTTTGTTTTAAGCTCACTATTATTTTTGTATATCATGGGGAGGACATCCTTGTTAAATATGTCACATATTACAACTGCAAAATTGTAAAACTTTCTATTAACAAAGTGTTTTGTCACAGCATCGTCATCATCTTTAGGTTCGCCTAAGTTGGTTACGATTTTTCCACCCATATCATACTGCCCATCCGCTGTAAGTTTAAAACCAATCCCTTGTGGCCCAGATAATATATGATATTTTTCATTATATTTCTGACGACCAAATTTATCAATTGTGTTGTTTCCTCGACTCATTTTCAATCTTTACTAAACTATTTTATTTTTATTTGCCCTACTTATATTAAATATTTCAGCTGAGAAAAAGAAACACTGACTATGATCTACTGGGTTGGTATGTTTATAAAAGAAATAAAATAAAACTGTGATTGTAACAGATATTTATTTACAGTTATTTAATTGCACAAATACAAAAATTATAAAAAATTAATTTTCCATGTCTTCGTTTTCGTTGCTCAAAATTCTATCCCATCCGACACTATTTCGATCGTCAACGTCTTGGGCTGTTGCTGTTGCAGAAACCAATTCATATTTTGCAGCAAGCTCACCTGGTAAATGTGGAATATTGACGAGGTATTCTTTTAATTCTTCTTCAACCATTTCAGCACAAAATGTATCCATGTCTATGGAACCATATAAAAATTTGTCGCACAAGTGTGCCCCAGCCATAAAATTGATTGTATCCCTGATCTCGTTCTTATATTGATCTTTGGTTACATCAATATGCGACCAATCATTTACGCTATCTAACATATCGTGAGCCCTATTTCTTAATTCTCTCCCCAACCAAAATATGTATCTATCTACACATTCGTTGGCGGTCGTCGTCGTCGTCGTCGCATCAGCAGACATCTTTAACAGAAATAATGAACACGCGTAAGTATTCTGACATGTGCAACTATATTTTAAATTTAATTACATCCTTTTTTTTCAAACAATTTACATACAATTTACTCCAATGAGCCAAAACGTAATAATGTTCGAGTATTGTTTCCAAAAACTCTAGTGCCCTGCCCCAAATAAGTTAGAGTGTATTTATCTTTAGTTTTACTCATAATATCTACAATATCGTCAGATAGTGTTTCGGCCACACGTTTTGGTAAAAAAGTCTCAAATGTGCGATTATCACCGTCATCGTGTAAAGCCACTAAAAGAGTTTTACCAAATCGTGTAGTCATTGAAACCATCTTTACAATTTTATACACTTTGCCTACAATCATTTCGGTAACCTTTTTTCTCTCTAAAACCTCGAAATCTTTGCTAAACATTTCATTAATTTCATCTAGAGTTTCTTTTGCAATATTCATTATTGAAAAAAAATGGTATATAAATCCAAAAATTACCGTGAATATAAAAGCACTTTCAGAACACTACACGAACACAATATTTGATGTTTATGCCACTGATATCTGCGACTGTTTGAAGTCACTTCTTCTCCCACGAACCTTTATAGCGGGGTTTCAAGGTCGAATTGTAACAATGGTGGGGGTAGCTTAACGATAGAAATAGTGGGAGGAGTATTCAAGGTCAAATGACGTCACACATTTAAATTGGTATAAGGATAACTTCAAGGACAAAATATAATGAAACAAATAACTACATTTTATGTACTTTATTCATTGATTTTTTTCTGCCATTCTTCTATGCGTTTAACATTATCACCTAAACCTAATTTCCTTAATTTGTTCAATAATAATTGTTTGTTTTTATATCTAAGAAAATTCTTACAAACTATACTAGCTAAAAGACACACTTCGGCATGGTCCATATACTTAAAAAATACACTAAAGTCCTGAGCCTCCGAATCTTGCATTTCATATGCGTAAAATTCCGAACAGGCTGCAGAAATTAGAAATTCCTCGTACATTTCTCGCACTAAACTTTCCATATTAACTACTACTACGTTAAACTTAAGTCCTACACTCTAAATTCATCTAACACAACCGGATCTGCAATGAACCTAATCAGTTTTTCCAAACAGTCACTAAACCCCAACTTTTTTATCTCACGAACAAAGTCTTGTAAATTTATTGTTTTGCTGCAATATTTACGACATGCATTCGCAGCCTTTTCATATTCATAAGCCAAATCACAATAGCGCGACGCCCATTCTGCTCGACTTTTCATTGCATCATTGAAATAATTATTAGCCGTTTCAGTGAACTCATCGCCCAATTTTTTTACTGTCTCTTGCAAAGCACTATTCATATTATTCACTCATTTTTACATTCACGACACTTTTTTATTGCTGGTGGTGGCCCATCTATATGATGACGATATATTTGTTCATAGTGAATGTAACAGGGTAAGCTTAGCTGTAGTTCCTTGTTACACCGATATGACGCTGGCAGCTTATCCCAAATTTGCCGTAAACTCAGCGTATCAACGCAAGTTTTTAAATATTCGAGAGGAAAAAATGCTAGATCCTTCTCTTCAAAATCACACAAACTTTTTAAATTACTCTGATATAAACAAATTACTCTGCCGACTTGCTCTATAATTTTTTCTTTAGATAGTTCCGTATCTGACATTTCACACTGAATGAATGCAAGTAGACTCACACAATTTATAGAACAATTTGCAAGGTCAAAATCATTTCAAGATCATCCCACACTATTACAATGCACAAATAACTACTTCAAGGTCACACACCCAAGATGACCTTCAACAAAGTCAAGGTCGTCTCGACCAAGGTCAAGGTCAAGGTCACACACACAACCTTGAACACAAGGCCAAGGCCAAAGCACACGCGCACTTTCAAGGTCAATGACAAGGACATGTGGGCGGGGCCAAAGAGGGGTGAAGCAAGGTCAAGGTCAAGGTCGAGGAGTGGGGGGATCGAGCGAATCGGGTTATGTTCACTACTGATGCGGATTGTTGCTTAATGTCTTATTTTCTATGATACTTTCACTATCGAAAACTGAATTTTTAGAGCCCTCCTACCTTTTGATCTACAGGACGAAATTTAAAGTCTGTTTCTTTTTACTTTTCCCAGTATTTCGATTATATGAGGTGAATCTGGATTCTAGTGGATCTTTTTACGTCGAGTTCAATGTTGTACTGATTTGTACCTTAAGTTCTACGCATTTTTAGATATTGATTAAATATGGGTTTATATTGTTTTTTTATCTTATTCGTCTGTTTAAGGACTTTTAAAAAATCTATAATGCGCTATAGTTATGTGAGAATTCTATATCTCTATTCGAGCTATGCTGGAGAAACCGAGAGCTCTGCACGCGATTTTAGCAACTGTTGCTAAGACTTTTGGACCGCTCTTCTGATGACAGTTCAAGTTTTTATGACTCATTAAATGTTTAACTTTCGTTTAGTATAAATTTTATAATTATACAAATGAGTCAAAAGGTCAACTATTTTTATTTGTCTACGTATGTGGCAGCAGTACATTGGGACGTCAACGGATTAGCAGCACTACATTTTTTGTAACAAATGATCCAAATAAATAGGTCTCGAAGTTTCAGCTTGATGCAGATAAACATTTAGGGACATTTCTTTATTTAGTATAGACCTCGTTATTTGTCGTTGAACTGGATGTGTGCAGGCAGTACTATTTTTTCGTGTTAACCATCAGCCTTAAAGCCTAAAAGATGCACTCTAACACTGATGCAAATTGTCCACAAAAAAAATGTCACTGGGTGCTTTAAAGTAAAGGCTGAAATTTTATTTTTTTCACGAACAATATGGTTCTAGAAATGTTTAGGTATTTTGGTGCTCTACTTATTAATGAAACAAATTATCGTCCAGTGTGTACCACTTTAACCATTATAACTTTGTTATAACATAGAGGAATCTAACTTTATATAACAGTCAATCTAGCTTTTATAATAGGATTATTTTGGCAAAATTCCTGTTTGTGCTGTAGAGTTCACTGAAATAAAATATAAAGTTTCAATTCATTACGATATCCATAAATTATTTGAACTAAGTATTAACCGAGATTAGTGTACCTCGCAATGACTCCAAGGTGGCAAAAAAGTTCCCATTTTATTTAAAGTTGTAAATTACCATAAAATGGACCACTAAAAATTCTTTGATTCTTAGAGTTCTCCAAATATCAGTGAAACTATATCACACAAATATTTAGTCTGTCATAGTAAATCCACTATCTCAAATATCAAATTAATTTTAGATTGGTAATGGGCAATATCGATATTTAAAGAACTTGAGACGCAAATTCTTAGCCCGATATATTTTATATTGCATATTGAGTTTGTATACTTCCCAAGAACCCCACAATATCAATTTTAAACAAAATCGGAAAATGTAAAATTTTCAGTCCCTCACATTGTATCTTATCAACCTGATAGTTGTAAAAAATTAACTTTATATTCGTAATACATGAACCCGAAAACACCCTAATACCAAATCTGAAAAAATTCGAATATGGTAAAATTTTCAATTCACCATATTGCCTTCCCAATATTGAATTTCAAAAAAATAATTCTAACATCTTAATATAACCTAAATCTGAACCCTTCAAGGCCCCCTAACACCAATTTTGGATGAAATCCAGAAAATTAAAATTTCTAAACCGTCATATTGCATCTGATATTCGCTATTTACATCCTCAAAAACGATTCAGTCCCACATTTGAACAAAATCGAAAAATGTAAAATTTTTAGTCCTCCATATTAAATCCTGAAAAAATACTATTAAATTTATAATTTACACTCTCAAGAACCCTCTATATCAATTTTGGAAAAAATCGAAAAATGTTAAATTTTTAGGACGCCATGTTGAATCCACCAGAGTTTCTCAAAAAATATTTTAAATTCGTGATTAACACTAACAACAATCTCCAAACCTGATTTTAGACAAAATCGAGAGATGTGGAATTTTTAATCCGCCATATTTAATTTTTTTAAATGTCAGATTCGTAAGTGCGATTCCAAAAACTCCCTCATATAAATTTTGAAAAAAATCAGTAAAATTTATTTTTTATCTTCCATATTGGGTACGTGATATCGAATTTTTTACAAATAATTTCATATTCGTTATGTGCGACCCCAAAAATTCCTCCCATTTTGGAGAAAATCGAACAAAATTGATTTTTTCGTCCGCCATATTGAATTTTTTAAAAATAATTTTAAATTCGTGACGTGTGACTCCGAAAACTCTCCCGTACCAATTTTGGAGAAAATCGGAAAAAATTGATTATTTTGTCTACCATATTGGATCCGCCATATTGAATTTTTTAAAAATATTTTGGATTTGTTATGTGCGATCCCAAAAACTTCCCCACGCCAATTTAGGAGAAATCGGACAAAATTATTTTTTTTTGTCCGACATATTGGATCCGCCATATTGAATTTTCTAAAAATAATTTCAGATTCGTTGTGTACGACCTCGAAAATTTCCCCATACTAATTTTGGAGAAAATCAGACAAAATTAATTTTTTTCGCCGCCATATTGTCAGCGCCATCTTAGATTTTACTACACCAATTTCGTCCAAAAAAATATAGGACCACCGCTGCAACTTTCTGAATATAACGTAAACAATTTCATTCAAATCGGTGCTGCCGTTCCGGAGTAATTGGTGTACATACTTAAAAAAAATACATACTCGACTAATGGAGAACCTCTTCCTTTTAGAAGTCGGTTAAAAAAAGGGATTCTTTTTTTCTTATAAACGAATAGTATTTCTCAACAATCATAAGTGAGATTGAAGAACATTTTCATATTCTTGTGGGTTGTATTTTTGTGCAAGTTTTAAGCCCAGGTTCGTTTAACAGGGTACCTAAGAGCTAAGACAATTTGTATTTTTAAATAATTGCTGCTTCTCGATTTGCATTTAGACTTGAAATTTAGAGCATACACTTAAGAATGATTTTATAGCCGACCATTTTGTTTTAAAACTTGAAATGACGTTTAACAGAAATTGAAAGGTTGGGTATGTTGGTGGAGAGGACATTAAGGTAAGACGTACAGCAAGTTTTCTCTCTTGGATAAATAAATATTTTTTAAAGTCGGAAAGTTCAGCTTTTCATCTGTAAAATTTTCCGCTTCCATTTGTTCATTTGTACTTAATCGAACATTTCTTTTTTCTTACAACATAGTATATGTCGCGAAAAATGGCATGTTTTCACACTCCCCTACATATATTAGTTTATGTAGACAAATTGTCTAAAATTGGACTTCTGAATAAACAATAACAATAAGAGATCGGGTTGAATTTTTTCTCACTTTTAAAGGACCATAATAGATACATCATTTATCTTCACTATTGCAAAAGATATTAATGTTTATAAATGACTGCAAAAATGGAGTTTTTGACAGTTATGTCTATAAATCTTATGCCTATATTAACTTATGGAACCTGAAATTGAATGTTTTTCATACCTAACTTTGGTATTTATTATTTTCTGTTATGACGCAATTGAAAAATTTTATGGGCGGAAAGCTTTAAACATTGTTTATTTATCTAGGAGAAAAAAATTAGCTGTACGTGGTGATGAATTTTATGTTTAAATATGAACTTTCTACAACTAAAAGTTTTCCAACCCCTGTTAAACGTAATTTCAAGTTTTAAAACATAATGCCTGTTGTACCACTATTAGTTTAATTAACCGACTTCTAAAGAAGGAGGTTCTCAATTCGTCGGCGATATATTTTTTTATGTATGTACACCGATTACGTTATGTTCTGGAATTTGCTGCGGTGGTCCCATAATATTTTGGACTAAATTGGTCCAGTAAAATCCAAGATGGCGCTGACAATATGGCGGACAAAAAAAATTTTGTTCCATTTTCTCCAAAATTGGAATGGGGGAATTTTCGGAATTGTACACAAAGAATCTGAAATTATTTTTAAAAAATTCAATTTGGCGGATAAAAAAAAATTAATTTTGTCCGATTTTTTAAAAAATTGATATGGTGGCGTTTTCAGAATCGCAAGTAATATGTCTTAAATTATTTAAAAAAAATTCAATATGGCAAACAATAAAAAATTTATTTTATCCGATTTTCTCTAAAATTGGTATAAGGGAGTTTTTGGGGTCGTATATAATGAATCTGAAATTATTTTTAAAAAATTCAATATGGTGGACAAAAAATTAATTTTTTCCGATTTTTTCTAAAACTGATATGGGGTTAAAGATTTCACATCTCTTGATTTTGTCTAAAATCAATATTGATGAATTTTTGTTAGTGTTAATTACGAATTTAAAATATTTTTTCGAAAAACTCAATTCTGCTGGTCCAATATGGGCGTCCTAAAATTTTACATATTTCAATTTTCTCTATAACTGATGTAGGGGGTTTTTGAGGGTGTAAATTATGAATTTAAAATTTTTACAGGATTCAATATGGCGACTAAAAATTTTATATTTTTCGATTCTCTTCAAAGGATCGTTTCTGAGGATGTTAATAGCGAATATATAAATATTTTAAGAAAATCTAATATGTCAGATTCAATATGAAAGTCTAAAAATTTTAAATTTCTGGATTTATCCAAAATTTGTACTAGGGGGCACTGAAGGGTTAAGATTTAGATTAGATTAGGCGTTAAAATTATTTTTAAATGACACCTAAAAGAAGGACGTATATACACCGATTATTCCGGAATGGCACCACCGATTTGAATGACATTTTTTACGTTATGTTTAGAAAGTTGCTGCGATGGTCTCCTATTATTTGAAACAAAATTAGTGCAGTAAATCCAAGATGACGCTGATAATATGGTGGCCAAAAAAAAATTTTCCCGATTTTTTCAAAATTGGTACGTGGGAATTTTTGGGACCATACACAACGAATCTGAAATTATTTTTAAAATATTCAATAAAAAAATGTTTACCGATTTTTCCCAAAATTGGTATAAGAGAGTTATCCGGGTTGAACATAACGAATCTGAATTATTTTAAAAAAAATCAAGATGGCAGACAAAAACTTAATTTTGTCCGATTTTTTCCACAATCGATATGGTGTTTTCGGGGTGGCACATTACGAACATGAAATTATTTAAAAAAAATGTAATATGGCGTATCCAAGATGGCAGATTAAAGATTTCACATCTTTCGATTTTTTTCTAAAATCAGTGTTGGGGGATTTTTGTTAGTGTTAATTACGAATTTAAAATATTTTTTGAAAGATTTAATCCGGCGGATCCATTATCGTGTCCTAAAAATTTGAGGTCTTTCGATTTTCCCCAAAACTGATATAGGGAGTTCTTAAGGTTTTAAATTATGAATTTAAAATCATCTTTTCAGGATTCAATATGGCGAATTCAATATAGTAGACTGGGTCATTTTTGAGGATGTAGTAAATAGCGAATACAAAATTATTTTAAGAAAATCTTATATATCAGATGGAATACGACGGTTTAAAAATTTTAAATTTCCAGATTTTATCCAAAATTCATACTAGGGGGCTTTAAAGGGTTTGGATTTAGAATAGATTAAGACTTTAAAATATTTTTTTTGAAATTCAATATGACGGATTTAATATGGTGGGTTGAAAATTTTACCCTAATGGCATTTTTTCAGATTTGGTGTTAAGGGGTTTTTGAGGTGGTATATTATAAATGTGAAGTTAATTTTTTACAACTTAATAAGGCAGATACAGTATAAGAGAATGAAAAATCTTACATTTTTCCGATTTTCTCTAAAATTGATATTGCGAGGTTCTTGGGGCGTATACAAACTCAATATGCAGGATAAAATATGTCGGGCTAAGAAATTTACGTCTAAAATTCTTTAAATATCGATTTTGGAGGGTTTTGGGGGCCTATATTACCAATCTAAAATAAAGTTCAAATTTAAGATAGCGGATTTACGATGATAAACTGAATATTTGTTGACAAAATTTCATTCAAAACTGGTATTTATTGAACGCTAAGAATCAGAGAATTTTTAGTGATTTATTTTAGGTGATGGGTACTTTTTTGACATCTTGAAGTCATTGCGGGATATACTAATCTCGATGAATTCAAAACTAAAAATTGAAAACTCAAATTTTTATTAAAAAAAATCAATCGATTTCTAAAAGTGCGTGAAGTGAAAAATAACTATAAATTTTTATATGAAATTAAAATTTTTGAAGTCGGCGCAAAATTATTTCTAAAAGAAATAAATAACTACGAATTCGAGATATATACAAACTATGGTAGGAAAGCAATTACAAATAAAACATTTTTAATCTGTTTAGGCGAATCACATTTTGTCAGGTAATAATTTGGTGCCGACTTCAAAAATTTCAATTTCATATTAAAATTTATGATTATTTTTCGATATTTAACGCATTTTTTGAAGTTGGTTCAATTTTTTTTTACAAAAATTTGCAGAATGTGTTTGGTTATGCTGTGGGTCTTTATTAAAATAAATCGAAATTTTATGTGTTGATACAGTATATAAACAATTTTAACATAATAGTAGCATTTGCAAGAAATTAAAACTTTACGCCTATATCTATGCTAATATCTATGTACTTTCTGCGGCTTCTATTCCAATTTTTCAATGGATATGATTGAATCACGTCATTATCTTCCATAAGTATGGTTACTATAGTTGTACCCAACCAAGAGTTTAATATATAGAAAATTCTGTTATATTTAAAATCCACTTACTTTTTGTGCAGTACGTTACAGAGTAATAGGTTATTTGGCTACCAGGCTAAATATTTAAATTTATTATACAAACTCTAAAAATTTTTTACAGTTACAGATTGTGTGGTCCCCTTATTGAACAGCTGATAGGTAGGTTTTCTAGTTACTGAGCTAAACATCCTACTGCTCATTTATCTAGTTACCATCTGTTCCTTGGACAGTTTATAGCAAATTGTTACTTAAAGAGGCCCTTAATCCCTATTTCGGAAAAATGCAATTAGAAAGGGACAATTTCTGGCATGTGCATCAATCTGTAAATTAGATATCGGGGTAGGTAGGGTTTATGTCACAATAAAACTTAAACTTTTAGACTTTTAGAAGATCTTGAATTAAGCTTAGGCAGTTAAAGTCCACCAAAAAAGTATTATAAATAATAAGACCTTAAAAATATATCACAAAATTATCTTATGTTACTTAATATTGTTGAAAATTATAATAATTACAAAATCTGTTTTTAAACTTGATCTCAGAAAATCTGAACTAATTTTAAGTATGAGAACTCTCTTAGAGTTATTCACATCTGGGCTTTTTAATTTGAACTATTTTGTTCCAAGAAGTTTTATTCTTTTTAATTCCAAATTTTAGTTACACTAAAATAATAAAACTTCTAGAAAATTTTTTAAAGATGAACTATAAAGGTATTAGAAAATAGTCCAGAAAATAGAGAATATTTATTTTTTTTTTGTAATAAAATTTATTTCGAAACGACGACCTCACAAGAGTTTTTCAAGTTAAATAATAATTTCTAAGGTCAAAATCCCCGAAAGATTTAATTTTTAAATATATTCTCCAGAATAGTATTTTAGGGTAAATAAAGTCGAAATATGAACGAAATGTCTACATTCAATGATTACACAGGCCAACAAGGTTCAAGGGACTGAAACTTTAGTATACTTTCCCGAAGGATTTTGGTGTGCTGAATCTGAATCCCAGAGTCAGAATTACTCTATGAAATCAGGTTTTTTAGATATCTTAACCTAAAAATGTAAGAAACACTGTTTTTCGCCATATTTGAGGTTACGTAAAATCACATGGTACTTTTTTTTCACAAAATTAGAAGGAGTATCTGAAAATACGACCCATTCTCTTTAAAATCAATTTTGAAACGTCTAGACATCTTTTTTTGTCACCGAGAGATGCCTGTTTGAAGTTTGCGTCTCATCGATCTACTCGAATGCAAGCCAAAAACAGAGCTACCTCTTTGAGTGTACTTTTCTAAATTTTGTTATTTTAATGAAAATATCGGTATTGTTTGGGGTAGCTAATTATAAATCTACCGTCAGATTTTGAAAGTTCAAAGTGGCGGATCCCACATGACGGACAAATTTTTTAAAATTTTAAGACCTTAAAGAAAATTTACGGCATTTGGAATTTTTAAAATTCGACAGTGGATTTGTAATCAGCAATCCGTAGAATGCTCATAGAGTTATTTTCATCAAAATAACAGAATTTACAAAGGTAATCTCAAAGAGATAGTTTTTACTATGTTTCTGGCTTGTATTCGAGTAGATAGGTAAGACACAAAAATCAAATTAGCATATTTCGGTGAAAAAAAAAAATATTTAAACATTTCAAAATTAGTTTCAAAGTGAAAACGATCATACTTTCAGGTGCTAGTGCTTCACTAGTTTGGTGAAAAAAAATTACCTAGTGATTTTACAGAACCTCAAAATAGAGTTTTTTGCAATTTTATCTTACGATATCTCCAAAATTTGTCGTGATGGAGCAAATCTGAAACCAGATTCGGATTCAGCGCACCAAAATCCTTCGGAAAATTATATTTGAGTTTCTCTCACAAAAAATCAGTCAAATTTTGTTGGCCTGTGTTATTTCGCCTTTAGTACTATTATTTCTTTGTCTTTCTAGAGAAGTTTTAACAAAAGTATCGACAGTGCAGTGTCTTTAAAATGTAATACAAAATAAAATTAATAATCTTAGAGATATTTCCATATTTCCATAGTTGCACATAAAATGGATTTCGGGAAGCAAATTTAATATAAAAGAACCATTTTTGACTTTCTATCTAAAAACTGAGTTCAGAATGTTGTACTTCTACAAAAACGAGGAAATAGGGGAAATTTGTATTCCTGTCGCAGAACGACCTTAGATTAGTTTTTCAAATTAAATAATAATTAAGATATATTGGCAGTATGATGACGAAAATCTCCAAAAGATTTGACTTTCAATTAGATATTGAATATTCTAGTTATTTCGGCAACATATGAAATTAGGCAAGAATTATACTTGTTATAAAAATGCGTAGATCAAAAAAATCACATTTAAAAACGTTTTTTTGTTTTTTAATTTTAGGTGTACAAAGACCTGGTGGTAACAGAAAAGGAATTTTTACTAGAAGCCGTCAACCTAAGAGAGCAGCGTTTTACCTAAGAAAACGATATTGGGCTTTAGCTAATAAATTGAACAAATGATCTGGATAAATATGTGATTGATTCAGATTCTTATGAAACAAAGGAGAACGCATTATAATCTTGTTTAAGAAATAAATTTGTTCAGTTAAAACTGTGTGAAACTTTTTTTACTGCTATTAAAATTTACGATAGTTCAAACTAAACCAGGGTTATAAGGCATTCAGGACTTACCTTAAATTAAACAGCTTAATTCGTTTCAAACAATAAGATTCTTCAGCATTTTTCTACTAGCTATAGGATTTGTAAAAGGGCTTGGTTACACTATCAGTAGTGGTCATTACCAGGAGCGCTCAATCCCCCCACACCTCCACACATCTTGTTTCACCCTCTTTAGCCTCATCCTTGATAATGATATTACCTTGACCTTGTTCAAGATCACCTTGGTTTTGCTGGCGGTTGCCTTGGGTGTGTGACCTTAAAGTTATGTGACGTAGTTTAGGGCGACCTCGAATAGTTTTATATATAGTATGGGGGCAGTTTCATTAAAATTCCGCCAGCAGCGGCGCCTTCAACACTAACATCCTATCCCCATTTTTCTAGAGTGCTAAATTTAACAGGTATGGATTTTTCAGTAAAATTAAGTAAAATTAAAAAATCTGACGAAAGGAAAAACATATCCATTATCTTATACGGTCTAAAATTTAAATACGAAAATAATAAAATAATAGATGAAGTCCACTGAGGTATGTTTAAAGAAAGTTGGATAGACATGTAAATTTACTATTAATTACAAAAGACTGTAATAGTAAAGATGGTGGTGAACATTTTTGTGATACGATTTATTCAAAAAATCACTATTGTTGGATTAAGTATTTATCACGCATAGTTTCAAGTCAGATTAGTTCTCAAGAACATAAATTAAATTTTTGTGATGGTTGTCTCATTAATTTTAGTGCCCCATCAGCTTTAACTTTACATCAAAACTAGGATTGTAATCATATTTTCACGCAAACACCCTCAGTGGATTTAAAAATTGATAAGTTTGGAAATAGTGTGTCGGAAAATATTTTAAAATTCGAGGGTATAGAAAAACAAATGCGGATCCCATTCGTGGTTTATGTAGCTTTCGAATCTGTTTTAAAACCTATTGAAAGTTCTTACATTGTAAAAAGTTTTAAACATGAACCATATTCTTTTGCTTATTTAATTAAATGCTCTTTTGACGACTCAATTTCGAAATTTGAGCTATTTCGGGGACTAATGCAGCTCAAGTCTTTGTAAATCGTATTGAGTGTGATTTAAGGGCTCAGAGCCAACCTGGAGATATGTGGAAAATTTTTAAATCGGCTATTGTGGAACCGTGTAAGAAGTATCTGAAACCTGAGAAACGGAAAAATCGAGAAGATTGGATGACGGATGAAATAATAGTGCTTATGTAAGAAAGAAGAAACCAAAAAAATACAGATAGACAGAAATATAAAGAAGTACAGAAGGACATCAAATATAAATCTCGCCAAGCTAAAGAGGAGTGGCTAAAAGAGAAGTGTACTGAAATAGAAAATCTGCAGAAACTACACGACTTCCACAGTGTGCATAAGAAAATTAAAGAGTTTACTGGAACTGGCCGGAAGCAAAAAATCATACATCTTGGCAGGTGAAGAAGGAAACACTGTGTTGGATATTAAAGACCAACTGATTCTTTGGGAAGAATACATTAAAACCCTTTTCAATGTCCAAAGAGAGGAAATAACTACCAACACAAATAATGAGACTGGACCACCTATTTTAAAAGAAGAAATACAAGTAGCAATAAAATCTGCTAAAGATGGAAAGGCCCCTGACCTGGACGATCTACCTGCAGATGTGCTTAAGTTGATCGGAGAGCAGAATTTAGGTGCTGAAACTTCTCTATTTAATAAGATCTATGAAACAGGAATAATACCAGAATGGCTTAAATCAACGTTTGTCACAATTCCTAAAAAGCAGAATGCCAGAAAATGCGAAGAACACCGTACGATCAGCCTAATGAGCCATACACTAAAGATCTTTCTCAAAGTCATCTATCGTAGAATTAATAAGAAGCTGGAAGAAAATATAGCAGATACTCAGTTTGGCTTTAGAAACGGATGTGGCACTAGGGAGGCCTTGTTCGCCTACAATGTCTTGATGCAGCGGCGTCTCGATGTCAACCAAAATGTATACGCTTGTTTTATTGATTATAATAAAGCATTTGATAAAGTGAGACATAAACAACTAATAGAAGCGCTGAAACGAAAAAACCTTGACACAAGAGATATACAAATAATTGTAAAACTGTACCTAAACCAAAGTGCGTCTGTCCGCGTCCAATCTGAACTAACGAATGCAGTGGAGATCAAGCGAGGGGTGAGACAAGGATGTGTTCTCTCACCACTCCTTTTTAACCTCTACTCAGAGGAAATCTTCGCCAAACCCTCGAAAATGACACCGGTGGAATACGAGTTAACGGCATTCCACTGAACAATTTGCGCTACGCCGACGACACAGTACTTCTCGCCGAAAACATGCAAGACCTTCAGAATATGTTGAATAATGTCACCACAACTAGTCGAGAATATGGTCTGACACTTAATGTTAAGAAGACCAAATACATGATTGTCACCAAAACTGAAGTAGCCAATGAACATCTGTATGTCAACTGTTCCGTGGACTATTGTTCAGAAATAAAGATTCGCATTGAGAAGGCCCGTGCATCCTTTGTGAAGATCAAGAAGCTGCTCTGTAGTCGCGATCTGAGCCTGGACCTAAGAATTCGGTTGCTTAAATGTTATGTATTCCCAGTCCTATTGTGTAGTGTAGAAACTTGGACCCTCAACTTACATTGCGAGCAGAAACTAGAAGCGAGATGTGGACCTACCGTAGGATGCTGTGAATATCATGGACAGAACATGTGACCAACTTGGAGGTTCTGAGAAGAACGTAGAGATCCTATATGAAGTAAAAAAGAGAAAATTGTAATATCTCGGCCACATCATGAGAGGTTCAAGGTATAAGATTCTGCAGCTCATAATCCAGGGAAAGATTGTGGGAAAAAGATCTGTTGGAAGAAGAAGAATATCCTGGCTTAGGAATTTGCGAGAATGGTTCAACGTCAAGTCATCTGATCTATTCAAGTCCGCAGCTTCCAAGGTCAGAATAGCAATGATGATAGTCAACCTCCGAAATGGAGAAGGTACATGAAGAAGAAGATATAACACATATTTAAAAGACATTAAGCCTATGAAACCGTTAACGCCTGAAGAGATAAAGGAGTTTAATGATGCTAAAATATGTAATATAGGTGAAGGCCCTATTGAAGACGATGAGATTAAAGTAAGATATCATTGTTTGTAATTTAAATTATAAATTACCCTTTTTTTATCCCTATCATATTTCATGACTTAAGCGACTATGACAGCCATTTCTTTATAAAAGAGTTATGTAAATATGGGGATAAAATTGATGCTTTAGCTCAAAGTAAAGAAAAGAACATATCTTTTACCAAAAGCATTTATGTACACGATTTTTTTAATAATAAATGTGGACAAGTCAAGAAGAATTATTTAAAGTTGCGGTTCATTGAGAGTTTTAAATTTCTGTCAACGTATTTGGAAAATTTAGGCAATGGTTTAAAAGATGACGATTTACTTAAAACGAAAAAATAATTTTCAAATATCGAGCAGATTAATTTGATGCGTCAAAAGGGTGTTTTTCCCTATAGCCTTATTGACTTTATAGGAAAAATGAAAAATACATGTCTTCCAAGTAAAAATCAATTTTATGACAATTTACGGAAGAACATATTTGCGATGAAAGCTATAGGCCAGCAAGAGAAGTATGGCGTTTGTTTAGCCGTAAAACTTTGGGGGACTATTCAGACGTGTCTTTAAAATTAGATATGTTGCTATTGTGCGATGTTTTTAAACAGTTTCGGGATAATTGTTTAAAATTCGATAAATTGGATTCAGCACAGTATTATACCTTTCCAAGTTTATCATTTGACTGTATGTTGCGTATGACTAAGGTAGAGCTAGAGTTCTTAGCTGATACAAACATGATACATTTCTTAAGAAAGTTATACGCGGCGACATAAGCCAGTGTACAGAAAGGAAGCACATCGCTAATAATATTCATTTACGCGACTATGATCCAACAAAACCATCTTCATTTATAACATATCTTGTTGCTACAAATCTATATTGTCATAGTATGTCACAAGCATTATCATATGGCGGTTTTCGATGATTAACAGAGCGCTAAATACTCAGTTTAAATATTATGGCTTGTTGGTGATGATAGTTTACATGCCTACGTCTTGGAAGTTGATGTGCATTATCCGACTGAGTCACATGATGCACATTCTGATCTTTCCTTTCTAGTGGAAAATATCATACCGCCAACAGAAAACACCAAATTGCCAAAAGTGATCTATGTGTATCACTTTATTATTTTTCTATTATTAATAAATGAAAATATAAAAAAAAATAAAATAAAAAATAAAGAAGTTAAATACATAAGTTAATTCCTTTTGTACAGCTATGCTTCTTGTATCACCCAATTTCTCCTCTGGATGGTGCGTTCATTAATGGTAATGGCCTTGGTAGTGAACTAGTCCACAAAATGTACATTGTACAAATTTGACCTTGAGAAGGCCGATGTAGTTGAAATTGTGTGTGAGATCATTTCGCCAGCAGATACCTTGTCTTTTACAACGATGACAACTAAACGAAAAGATCTTGGTATATGCTTGTGTGTTTTAGCAGCTTCATTAGGTTGTTTATCAGTTGGCAACATGATGTTTGAATGTGTTGTAATTTTTCAAACGGTGTATTAGATTTATACATTTTTAAAATAACCTTGACAGGGACAAAAAAATCCTTGAAAATTACAACCTCGAAAACGACTCTGGCATTGCCGGTTACGTTGGCCTTAGTCTTGCATCTGATAAGATTAAATACTATACTTTGCATCAAACAGAAGGAATAAAGGTGGCGTAGTGAGGGAAACAGGCATAAAAGCAGCTTTGCTGGCTAGAGCTCTTCACAGTTCGTCAGAACAGTAAACAGTGCAGTACTAAGTTAAAGTTGAAGTTACAGTAAAGTAAAAAGTAATGAAGATGTCTTCAAGAGCGCAAAGTGTAGGTTCACTCTTGGACCTGCTTAATGTAAGTTGTGGATACGAGCAACTCATGTTGGAGAACATGAGTGGTTTGGAAGTGTAACTCCAGAGGTGTTCGAGGATTGGCACCGGGAGCAAGAGGATGCTGAAGACAAAGCCTTCAATAATGGTCGTGATAAAGAGTTGGTGCAGTCGGTGGCGGAATTAAAGGTGTTGGGCAGGTAAAAAAGAAATTTACATTCAAAAAAACAATAATGCCAGCGCCACTACCACCACCGACAGAGCCTTTGTCCGTTGAAGTAAAAGTAATTGAAGGCGACGATGGATCAACTCTACCAACACCGGCCAGTGTAGAAGAAGAAATGTAGGAAGTAAAGTTGTTCCCAGTGAAGACTGATGCGCCACTGTCTTCGATATTGGGATGTCGTAAACCATTAAAGAGGCGGTTTAAGCAACGTTATGAAGGTGAAGAAGTATCTGATGTTTCATTTTCTTCGTCACTAAACGAAACTGCTTCTTTCAAATGTTCTGGGACATCTCAACCGGAGTGGGTTGAAGACTTTACCAGCTCGCAAAAAAGCAAACTATCGACATGTTTAAAATAGAAAAAGACTTAATTACTAAAGTGAATGAAAATGACTGTGTGATAATAGAACTTGAAAAACAATTATTAGAATTATAGAAACAATTAGCAGTTAGAAAAAGTGAGGATGAACGATATAGAAGACAATTAGCGGACTTTGATAAGTTTTGTAGTAGGTATTAAGTAGTTGTAAGTATTAGTTTTTAATTTATAGTATTAAGTTTGTAAATATATTTTGTAGATTAATAAAAAAATATGTTTGATAAAAGAGATTTTTATATTTTAACAAATATTTTTTACAAATATATATTTTTACATATAGAATAAAAATTGCTTGAGAATATACTTTTTGGTGTTTTATTTCTTATGGGACCTTTCCCACATAATACTAGGTTGTTAAAAAATGTTAATAATCCACTAAAACTACGTAATATCAATAGTTGTAAATATTTTTTTTTTATTATATTTACAACTATGCTAAAACATGGTTTGGTTTAAGAAGTTTAGGTTCTGTCGCCACAACTTCTAAGTCATTTACGTCTCAATATTGTATGTTTTTTAAAAAAAAAACATAAAATATTGGTCACAGAGTATTATAACCAACTAAAACAACGATTAAAGTATTTTGTGTTCCTGAAAAGGACCGTCTTGTTGTGTGGAAAGAAACATGCACTTTCCTTCATCGATAGCGTTGTTATCCACCCAACAGATTATAAAATCCAAGAAGGCATCCCATCTAGGATCATTCAAATCCCACTCTAAATAATTGTCCGTGGTAGAATCTACCACCGACATTGGATTGGTTGTTGTTGTTGTTCAATCGGCATTTTGATTTCAAATGATTGTAATAAGTATTGGTGACCGTATATATAGAGACAAATTAGTGGTGGGGGTAACGACAAATGTCGTATTACCTATTGGGACCAGGGTTGTATGTGGTCTCATATACGAACGATTTTGCCGGGTTACACCAGCATCTAAAATTTTAATATTGCATACTCTATGAATACGATATTAGTAACAAAGTATCAATATGAACTAAAACTACGATCAAAGCATTCTGTGGTCCTGAAAAGGACCGTTGTTTTGTACCCTTGAAGAGGGTCGGGGTGAGTGTGAGGCTTATGGTGGCACATTCTCATCGACAGACTACCAGCTGGAAGTGTCGCAAGGACCCTGGGGATCTTCGGGCGTCGGCGATGTTATGATTTCCAACACCGCGTCCTCCGCTGAGTCTGGCTCTGACTGCGGACTGTCGTCTTCGAGGCGCTGAAGCACCCACTTACCCACGTCATCCAACTCTACAAGACCAGGATCGTGGCCATAATGTAGTGGAATTAGCTCATCTAGGTCGTCCCATTGTAGAACGTCAATCTCAAAGTCCACGTCAAAGTCCTTCAGCTGATGCTGGTGCGGTACCCCTGCATTCCGCACACGTACATAATTTTCCGGGCACGAATGACCTTACAATACCAATAATCTTTTTTGAAATAATTCGAATACCACCCCTATATACATTCAAGATTGTAGGGGGCAAGGTGATGTGCATATTTGCAATATATATATGTATATATATATATATATATATATATATATATATATATATATATATATATATATATATATATATATATATATATGTGTGTGTGTGTTTGAGAATAATATGATATTATAAATCACCGTACCTCTACTTTTTAGACACAAACTACCCCCTCAACTTTTCTAACATAATTTCTTTTGATATTCCTAATCATTATTTTACTGAATAATTACAAATAATGCTAAATATGCAGAAAAATTTTGAAAATGTTTTGATGGAATAGTATTAAGGAAGAGTTGTAGAATGTCACACTATTCTTTGAAAAAAAAAAACCGCCCTTATAAGTTTCCGTCACCCCCGTCTTGCCATCGAGCTTCATTTCTGTTGATTTTTTGATCTTTTTGGTCTCTATTTTCTTTATTTTGAAATTTCTCAAAATTTTTTTTCATCATCGTATTTTTCTCAAAATTCTAGGTAATTAAAGTGCTTTTAGTTTTTCTCTATCTTGAACGGTTCCTTTGAAAAATCCAAATTACTAACTTTCCATGACCTTTTTTTTCAAATTTTACCTTCCCGAATTTTGAAAAATACTACAATAATAGAAAAACTTTTCTGTCTCTAATTTCCTAATACGGGGTTTTTCATATATTCCGCGAATTTCATTATCGGGTCATTTATTTCACGCCCGTAGTAGCTGGTTGGTTTCATAATTATAATAGGCTGCTGAATACAGTTTATTCGCGAAATCTAAATTCCATCTTTCGCAGGGATAAACGGTTGAATTCATATATAGTCTAATATCCCATACGTCGGCGTTGGTAAACTGAGTTGCATTTATTTATTTTTTGTCACAATAATTACTGTTCTAAAATCCGATAATTATATATCGGGGTCTTTCTAGACTTCTACTCGTCCTTATTGCCCACACGTCGGAGGATGTTTGTCGTAAAGCTGGCAATTCGTACAGATCCCATTTACGATATGCCATTTGAATATTGGCATCCTTTCCACCTTAATTAGTGCGAGAGAATATTTTCAATTTTTGCTTGTCGTCTGGAATAATGTGACGAATTTTCCATTCGATTTTGTCGATACTAATTTCGGCGTCTACTCCGCCGACGTAACAATTGATAAAAGTGCGAGCTATAATCATAATAAGCTCTTGTTTTACGTTGAAAACACCTTTTGTATAATCTTCGGCGAATCCCTTAAGATATTTTAAGCGTAATTTTCAGGATAATACGTTACTTGCAGTGTCTACGATATCTTGATTTGCTTCGACCAGACCCCACCCGCATGTCATGAGAGATTTTTGTTGCAAACTTCCGAATGAAACTATGGTTCTTAATGTCGTGGTAACTCCAGGTTTCCGAACTACGGCGACGTGCTCACCTCCCATCTCGTAGCGAATTTCATTGAACAAAAATGTGAGGGCATTATGTGATGAAAAACATCTTTTCATTGCGTCTGTGGGCTTAAACTTTCCTTCGAGATGTATGTAACTTTCGGCGATATCCACTATAATATATTGAAAATTAATCTCTTGTATCTAAAGATGGTTTACTAAAGCAACTCGGGTTCTGATGTATAACCGCGACTTATTTGAATTTCCGTTTTCTCCAGTGTTACTTTCGGTGTAGAATTTTAGCTTCAGACCCTTTCAAGTGGTGTCCATGAATCCAGACGTGGTTGGCCGCACCAGATTTTTCTGTTTCTCCTCGAGATGTGTATTATTAATGTTCTTTGATTCTTACGTCTAGAGATCACTTTATTTTGCCAACGTAGGAGTTGCCACATTCACATGGTATCTGATACACACAGTTCTTCATGGCTCTTTGATTTTTTGACCCTAGTGAGCCGGCTGTTCAGAGAGTTATTTGAATTGAAAACAATTTTGATTTTATATCGTTTCCCTATTCTTCTAACTTTTCCTAAATGCCTCTACCAGAGAGGATGTTCAATACTAGTTTTCGTTCTTCGTTTGTTGTCGAACTTGCCCTATTTCTGCGTTGCTACCGATTTTTATCCGCCAGATATAGTAGGTATATGTTAGCTGTCAGGTAATTTTTTATGTAATCTGTCTCTTACATCAAGTTCTCGTTGGAGTTGCAGAGAGTTAAAGCTCTTTCTACGAGATTTCTTATAATTCCTTGTTTAGTGTTGTTGGAGTGATTGGATGAATAGTTTAGGTATTGTCCTGTGTGTGTGAGGATTTTCTGTAAACTGAGGTTCGAATTTGTCTACCATTTCTTTCCACCAAAACATCTAAGAAAAGTAATTTATTTTGTACTTCTTTCTTCATGGTGATTTTAATGGTGGGGCTGATATTGCTGAGATGAGAAAATAAATTTTGAAGTTCTTCGTCGTTTTCATTCCAGATAATAAAAGTATCGTCTACGTATCTAAGCCATAACTTTGGTTTCTTAATTGCAAAAGTCTAGAACCATTTCAGGAAAATATATGTAGCCAGCGGTAGTCCGTCATCCTGAATGTAAAATTTTTCCTTTCCTGGAAATAGGAAGTAGTTAAACAACTACACTAAGTCCATGACGGCATGCGAGATTGCTAAGATCTGGTCTTCTTCAAGTTTCCTTCTTATGATTTTTAGTGACTCCTTAACTGGAACGTTGGTGTATAAGCTTTCCACTTCAAAGCAAGGCATGTGTTGTTTATCGATCTTCTGGAGTCCATAATGATGTAGAGTTTTGATGTGGCGTGTAGTCAACTTAGTTCGGATTCTCTTAGGAATATACAGTCCATGATTCTTAAGAACGCGATAAATTGTCCCTTCAGTTGTAGATGTGGGATCTTTAGTAAGGTAAGTATAATTTTCTTTCCCTAAAACTTCGTCAATTTTTTGATTGCATGTCTCAGCATTCACTACGACTGTGGCATTCCCTTTAACCGCAGGTAGGATTTTAATACAGGAATCTTTCTGTAGGTTAGCTAGGGTAGTTTTCTCGTCTTTGCTGATGTTTGGTTTTTGTAGAGTCTCTCTTACTTTTCACTTGAACTCAGCAGTAAAAAGATCTTTGATGCTTGCTGCGCTAATTATATCGAGAATGGGAGCAACCATGAAGGTCAAATCTTTGGCAAGTAGTAATTTTTCCGCTGAGGTTAATTCCTTGGCAGACATATTAACTATTTTCCTTTGGCTTTGAGATGGCTTTGCTCTTTTTTGTTTGCTCTAGTATGTGGAAAGTTTCTTTTTGTGTATAGATAATTGTTTTGTTCTCAATTTGTCACAAGCAGCGTCAATTTCTTCTTAAGATTGGGACATAGTCTTCTTTTAATGTATATTTTTTAATTTCTTCGAATCGTTGATGAATATCCTCTAGTAGTGTTGCCTTTTTGAAACGATAATGATTTATCTAAGAACGTATTAACGCTTTACTAATATTTTCTAATATCCTGTTTGTCCCTTATCCTAGAACTGAAGATTTTATACGGAAACCATCTGGTATTATTCATTGGTCCCCTGCTTGTCGTAGAAACTGGATGTATATCCCCTCTTTTCTTCCAAATATTAGAGCCGACAAGAACGACAAATGCCATCTTAAAACCAGAGGACAGTAGTTAATATGTCTGTCAAGGAATTAATCTCAGCAGAAAAATCAGTACTTGTCAAAGATTTTAACTTCACAGTTACTTGAAAACAGGTTCTCATTCTTGATATATTTCGGGCTGCGGATTCAGCAAACATCGAAGCAGATGGGTTCAGGTGGAAAGTAAGAGAAACTACAAAAATCTGGAAAAACAAAACCAAACATCAGAAAAAACGAGAAAACTGTCCTAGCTAACCTACAGAAAGATTCCAATAATAAAATTTTACCAGTGGATAAAGGGAAAGTCACAGTCGTAATGAATGCTGAGACACACCATCAAAAAATTGACGAAGTTTTAAGAAAAGTAAATTATACATCTCTTGCTAAAGATCCCATATTTACAACGCGTTCTTAAAAAACATAAACGATAAGAGGACCCGGACTTCACAAACTCCACATTATTATGGACTTTCGACGATTCATAAAATACCTTTACTACCCATTACGAGTTCCCGGAACTCTCCTGCTTCTTTGTTCCAATCCTGAGACCATTACAAGGAAATACATCGTCCTGTGTCAAGAATTCGCAACATTTTGTAGAAAATATAGGTGAAATAGAAGCACAATCGGAAGACCAATTTAATTGCTTTAACATGGAAAGTCTATACACTAACATTCCAGTTAAAAAATCACTAAAATCATAGAAAGAAACTTCAAGAAGACCAGACCTTAGCAGAAAGAACATCTTTACCACCGCACACCGTTATGGGCCTACTGAAAAGTTGACTAATTCCTATTTCCAGAAAAAGGAAACATTTTTCATTCAGGATGATGAACTACCGATGGGATCCTCACTCTAACCAGTGATTTTCATGAAATGGTTCGAGGCTTTTGCAATTGCATCCGCAAATAAGAAGCCAAAGGTATGACTTAAATACGTAGACGATACCTTTATTATCTGGAATGGAAATGACGATGAACTTCAAAAATTCCTTTCTCATCTTAACAATATCAGCCCAACCATTAATCATGAAGAGAAAAGTACAAAATAACCTTTCTTAGATGTTTTGGTTGAAAGAAATAACAGACAAATTCGAACCTTAGTTTACAGAAAATCTACACACACAGAACAATACCTAAATTATTCATCCATTCACTTCAACAACACTAAACTCCAACGAGAACTTGAAGAAGGAGATAGATTACATTAAAAGTTACCTGAGAGCCAACGGATACCCAGTATATCTGGTGGATAAAATTCTGGAACAATAGAGAAATAGGGTAAGATTGACAACGAACGAAGAACGAAAATCAGTATTGAACCCCTTATGTTAGAGGCATTTCGGAAAAAGTTAAAAGAATAGGAAAATGATATAAAATCAACGTTGTTTTCAATTCAAATAACTCTATGCGAAGCCGGCTCACTAAGCTCAAACAATAATTCAAAGGGCAACAAGAACTGTGTGTATCAGATATCATGTGAATGTGACAACTCCTACTTTGGCAAAACAAAGAGACTCATTGACGTAAGGATCAAAGAACACCAAAAATATACATATCGTGGAGAAACAGAAAAATCTGCCGCTAACCACGCCTGTACTCATGGAGACAACATAAAATGGTCTGAAGCTAAAATTCTATACCGAGAATAATACTGGAAAAAACGGAAAGTCAAAGAAACGCAGTTATACACCAGAACCCGAGTTGCTTTAGTAAACCATCTTTAGATATGTTTGGAAACCACTGCTTAATAATTGTAAATTAAAACTAAATGCAGCATGATTGCGCCCATCTCACTCACACTCTACTGCATTTACTTTAGTATAAATAGTTGAAAACGGCTAGAGATAACTACTAGCCGAAACGTCGTGAAATTCACCAAAAAAACATAGACAATGGAAGTCCAACAGATAACTACTACTTCGCAGGAAACATCGTTGTCTATGACCTTCAAACAATCATGCATGATTTGTAGTACTCTAGTATATTTATTATTGATTATATCAGTTGCAATATACTAAATGAGAGCATTTAAAATTTCGTTGTTATTCTAAGTGTATTTTTGTAAACACCTTTCTAACAAATTAGCATCAGTAAATCTATTGCATACCGGCTTAATTACTTTTTGGACTTCTATAGGAAGATCATTTTATGAAATAAGAATCCAAATTTCCAGAGGCCTTTGCTTTTTGATACTCCTACCAGGTACCTCTATCAAAGGTTCGAGCCGACGTATATCCACGTTCACTATTAAATGTTATAACTTCGTAAATAATTTGGATTTTGAAACGGTTAAACTCTAGAAATATTCCTAAAAGTATAAATGATTTATTTAGCAAAAAGAAATCGATTTTTTGATAATACCAAAGTGGTGTAACTTTATAATACATTTAATACACTCATTGCATAATTACTTACCATTTTTTATACATAAATTTTTAATATATAAATAGTGTCTTGGCAATCTCGCAAAAATAAAATTAAAAAAAGGATTTAAAATGATCTTGAAATCTTAAGTATACAACTATAATTTTTCGAATTTTATTCTTGTTACCTCAGAACAATTTTAATTTGCATATAAAAGCTAAAGAATTTTCTTTACGGAAACAAGACTTTTACTATTTCTGCAAATTTCTATTCTTATCATTTATCAAAGTTAACCGAGTCGTCCCAGTGGGAACAGTAGTAGAACAGATAAACGGGAAAAGCTGGCCAAAATGTATTATCCTGAGAAATCTTTGCAATTAAATCCGCAAATGTCGTCTTTCTAAATATCAAGGGATTGGCTATAAGTACGATAGATTCCACTTTGATAAAATAATAATGACGATAGGTATTTCCAATGGGTCGAAAAAGCGGAAACGTCAAAATGCTTGAGGCCTTTTCACAAATCGGAATTATTTTAAAAAATCTTTATTTGGATATAATAGAAAATACATACAAGCAATCCAAAATTGAATACCAAAAACATTAAAATCAAAAAACTACAAATTCAAATAACAGTAGCTGTTTATTTAAAATCAGGTCAGACTTTTCTTGTCTATATGGTAAGCTGCAGTAAAAAATTGTACCTTATATTGATTTCTAAGCCTCACATTTTAGTACTGAGTTAGTAGGGAAGATTGTCCTAAAATAGCATAATCAGTCAAACGACATAGGCAGTGTTTCTGTTCCTAAATGTACCTGTTAAAAGAAACTACCTTATATAAGGATAAGTTAAACAACCTACATTCGGGTCGTAAAATTTTTATTTATATTGATATGTTTGTTTGAACCTACCACATATCTTGAAAAAAACAACTAAGACCAAAATCATGGACCCACCCATTGAACTGGATGTCAAACGAAAACTGGTAGCACGGGAAAAATGCAGCAGGTGCCCAGGACTCTACGGACTTCCAAATATCCATAAGCAAAATTTCATTCTAAGACCCATAATTAACGGTTCCAACTTCTCCGCTCAAAAACTAGAAAATATCTTGCTGGCTTCATGCAACCACGTATGGCGAATGCCGCATCGTACGTAAAAACTCGGAGCTGTTTTTAACTATTCTATCCTCCATAAGAATTGAAATAAATCTCTGCATCCGAGCATACCGGTGGATGAAGCATTGGACCAGATCACCCAAAGAGAGGAGTTCCCGACCAATATCATGGGTCTCACCAGGCATTGCCTTAAGGACGCATATTTCTTGTTTTATGGTTAGATATACCGACAGATAGATGGCGCTGCTATGAGCTCATCACTATCTCCAATCTATTTTGAAACTAAAGCTCTGGAAGAATCCCACCTCAAAGCCAAACTCTGTCGTTACGTTGATAACATACTTGTAATATGGCCCCATGGCAAACAACAGCTCAACTGCTTCCACGAGCTTCTTAATTCTATCCACCCGAAGGTATAGTTCACTATGGAACTTGAGGAAATCAATCAGCTTCTTTTTCTAGACAACCTTATGACCAAAACAATGAGTGGATATCTGCGACATACAGTGTATCCAAAACCAGCCTACACGAATAGATATGCCAGTGCTGATTCTCACCATCACCGATGCTGAATGTTGCGACCTCTATCCTTTGGGTAGCATGCGTTGTCTATTGAGTTTGATATATTTCTATTTTTACTTTACCGTGGCGCCATTACATGGCGGTTATATACAAGGTTGTTAGTGCATATTGCTCTCGTGTTATTGAGTGATTCGTCGAGATGTCCCTATCTTGATCTAGTTACCTCGAAAAATAAATCTTCTGATAAGCCAGTTTTGTTTTGTTTATGATATTGTCATAATTTATATTACATATGTCAACAAATGAACGCTCATATAGAGATATTAACGATAAGAACCTAGCGATAAAGCCTTGAAATGTGTATGAGAAATATTTGTGTCCCGAAAATAAAAAAAATTCTCCATTTTTGCTGGTTCAGTAATAATAAAAAAAATAATGCTTATATTTTTAGGATTTTAAACTCGCTTGACTAATTGTTGCTCTTGTCAGTTTAAACACTCTGCTGTTAATTTAGAATGGTTTTAAGGTTAGACCAGGTTAGTGATATAGACGTAAGAGAAATTAATATTAAATAATATGGACTGCGGATCCTATAAAAGAAAGTTGGCTCATGCTTAAAAAGAGAACGGCAGGAGAATCCAATGACATTTGGAGAATCGTATTTAGCTCCGCCATTAGGAAGATAGGTGCTGCTCTTCGACAACCCTCTATTTTTTTTTAAGCGTGGGCCAACTTTCTTCTATAGGATCTGCAATCTATATCAAGTAATATTAATTTCTCTTACGTCTATGGTTAGTGAATTCGGGGGTTAATTTTTATAGGTTTGAATATTACGCGCCTAGCTGTAAAGGACCTTCATAGAAAACTCAGTGGGTTGCCAGTGTTCTACAATCTACATTTTGTTTTTTTAATGCATGAAAAGCGCTTTAAATACTTAGCTGTATGTACAAAAAAACCACAAAAATTGTTTCCCTCCGTTATTTATTTTCTATTTAAAAATAAACTTAAAAATGAAATTCAATAACAGAAATATGAATGTAGTAAATATTCTCTTCTTACCAGCTTCGTTGTCCGACCATAGATTTTTACTAATTTATTTTAAGTTCTGACCATATTATGGATTGATTTTCAAACAATATTTTAAATTTTTAATTTCTTACTAAGAAATAGTTATCGTTAATTTTTTACAAAAAAATAAGGGATATTTTTTACTTTCGTAGTAAAATATTGTTTCGGAAAGAAAAGTGTAGAAGTAAGACAAATTCTCCTCTTTAAAATTGATGAAAATATGTTTGGTTTAAAAGGAGTATTAAAAAATAACAAAAATGACATTTTTAAAGATGATCTATATTGGGGGAAATTATAGATTTTGTGTTATATACCCTATGATTTTGAAGTAACTCTTGTAAAAATCAGGATAAATAGGGGCATGACAAAATCAATTAACAAAATAAAGCTAATTGGTTCTTTGTTTAAGAACCGAAGGGCGAAAACTTTAGAAAGTGATATTAATTGCATTATGTATCTAGAGAATTTACTTTCTGGCTTTAGAGCTTGCATTTCACCAATAGATGAGATTTCGCAAGTATAAAAACGGACGTTTTAAAAATTAAAATTATTCGTAAACCACTTATATATTTAATTGAAATTTACGGATATCCCCTAATATTTGTTTTCGGTTTCTATGTCTGTAATAAGTATTATTATTACCTCAAATATGTTATACCCTTAAATATGTTATACCATTATTTATAACTTATTGAATCTACAACATTATCTCCTGATAACTTTGCCGATGAAATTTTTTGTTCTTGGCACTCCTAGATGAGATCCTATAATTAAATGCATCGTAAATTGTATAAGATTCGGTTCAAACGTAAAAGGATCTTGAGATCTTGTCTGCAAGATGTGTTGATTAAACCGGCCATTAGGACTTTTATTGCATTCGGAAGAACTTAGATTTTAGGCTGAAGCAAAATTAAAGCGTAAGCCCTTTTTTAAGGATTCATTTGAAAATAATTATGAATTTAAATATTTTAAACAAAAATACTAATAAATATCTTTTTAGTCAATATGTTTATTTTATTTGTATTATACACTCATATACTTATAAAATATTATTTCATATTTGTTTTCAATAAATCACGATTACATTTTAAAATATTATCGCAGATTAAAATGTTTACTAAGGTTGTAAAATGTAAATTATCTTAGATCAGCAGTATGTCGTTTTTTATATATAAATTTGCACCAATACAGTATGTGTCGATTAATTATTCGTCTAAAAATAAAGACTTGTTTTCGCTGGCTAGCTATAAAATTTTTAAAAATATATTTTATTTTGATTGTCCTAAATTGTGGGACATTTTTTAATTTCTACGTAAAAAATATCTTATTATGTTGCATAGCCACAGTCACCTCAATCTATGAAGCGGTGAAATAAAAAGTAATGGCAAAACAGCATGTAGCTAAATTACTTGCCCGTTTATTGCTATCATAATTTTTTTTTTAAACTAGTTTTGTATATTCGTGTATAACACATTTTAAGTGTTAGTGAAATGCATTTCCCGTGGTGATGGTTCGATAATATTTTAATGCGACTATTATTATTTTACGTTGGTTTTTGTTATAACTGTTAATTTGGGGATATACTTGTTCTATGAACCTGGTGTGTATCTGACTCTAAATCGAAATATAGTAAAACCTCCAAAACTGGGGAGCAAGTCGTATTCACGCTTATTTTCCCAAAAGATATCAGATAAATGGTTAAGAACATTTCTGCTCCACTTATAGTCCAAGCCATAGGTAAAAATTAGTGCTAAATTTGACGTAAATTCCGAGATGAATGAAACCTATACAGGGGTGTTGGGGGGCAATGTAAGAACAATTTCTAGATAAAATGGAAAAGTAAAAAATAGGTTGGTCCAACAGAGAGGGTCAAAGTTGGCTAAAACAGGTTTTTTGAATCTACAAGCCAAGGAAAGCATTTTGGAAAAAAAAGTATCAAATAAAAGTTGTAGAGATTTAAAAAATCTACAATTTTAGCTTCTATGCGATTATTTTTGTTAATTTGTTTTTGAAAAAATGCCAAAAAACCCTTAAAATCGGTCATTTTTTGCATATGAGTTATTTATTGCAAAATTAACTTTTTTTGCACTTTTTGGATTTTAAAGGGAATTTTGGAAGGGAAAATTTTGAATAAAATGATACTTTATAATAGTAAATCAGATAATTTGTTGCTGTGATATATTGTTTGTTTATCTCACGACGCAAAATGTTGAGTGCTATAACTTTTTTTTTGGGTGAACATTTTGACCTCCACAAAGGCTCAATCTCTTCGTAAAGGCCTAAATTTCATATCTTGTTAGGGGCAAATGAAAAAATTAATTTTCGGCACCTTAAATATTGCTCTAAAAAAGGGTTGTGCCATATGCATAATTTTTCAAGCTACCCTAAATTACAAAAAACACCTAAATTGGTCCATTTGTTGCCGAAATACGGCGAATTTTTGTCCCTAACAAGATATGATAATTTAGGCCTTTACGAAGAGATTGAACCTTTGTGGAGGTCAAAATGTTCACTCGAAAAAAAGTTATAACAATCAACATTTTGCGTCTTGGAATAAATAATTAGCAATATCTCAGCAAGAGATTATCCGATTTACTATTATTAAATATCATTTTGGTTAGAAAGACGAGGGTTTCTCTTTAAGATCAAAAAAGTACAAAAAAAGTTAATTTTGTAACAGATAATTGATATGAAAAGAATAGTCCATTATGAGGGTTTTTTGACCTTTTTGTAATAACAAATTAACAAATAGGATCGCACAAAAGCTCAATCTCTAGGTTTTTAAAATCTCTACAACTTTTATTTGTAACTTTTTTTCCGAAATGCGTTTCTTGGCTTGTAGATTCAAAAAAGCTGTTTAGGCAACTTTTTGTTTCCACTACATAGGTTATTATCGATCTAATCAAAGTTTCGTAAATTCTTGTATCTAAATATTTGTTCTTCCACATGATATCTCTTAGACGTAAAGTACAAAGATTAGCTGTCACTAACAATGTTATGCCTCTGTAATTGTTACACAGTAAATGATCACCCTTTTTATGAAGATGACATAAGATACCTTAAGCCACTCATCAAGCATGGTCTCTTTTCGCCATATAAGAACATTTAGTTTATGCAGCACTGCGACAAGTTCTTCACCGCCATTCTTATAAAGTTCACTACATATTTCCTGGAGACTTTTTATTTTTAAGCTTAGAGATGGACTGGGGAAGTCTTTCTCTTGTGGGGATTGCGATTCTGGTCTGTTTATTCTCATTGATTCGGTCTTGTTCAATATTATCTCGCTCTTCTATGTAATTTCCATTTAGTGATTCATTGAAAAATTCTACCCATCAGTCTAAAATGGCAATAAACAATATCAACTATACCTGGAAATAATATCATTAGGAAACTTTTAAAATAACTAAACCAAATAAAATTATCAGAAAACTAAATATACATTACCTAATGAATAATGCATAGGAATTATCAAAAGCGAAATAAATTTTTAAAAAATTTGTTGAATGAAAACTACAAAATTATATTTAGAAACATTTTTCTCAAAAATTGACTTGTAATTAGAGGACTTTTACTATATACACTTTTAATATGCTATTTTGATGATTTCTGTTACTTTTTTGAGGTTAGAAAAAGGATCTGAAAAAATAACATTTAAATAATTCCGAATTTAGAATCAGATAGCCCTAAGAGACAAAATTATGTTACTTATGAATACTAAAATTACCATCCTAAGTTTTTAGTACGTATTCTCAAAATACACATATTTTTTTAGGTTAAGTGGAAGCCTAAATCAATCAAATGTCAGGTGCTCATTCGCTGAATCAAAACCTTGTAATTGTACAGACTATGAAATTATGGACCTTTGATTTTCAAAGTGTGTGTTATGTAATGAAAAGGTATGGTAAACTTGCGATACAAATTGTAGAACTAAATTCTGACCTTCAAAATCAAATTGTCAAATTTGATTTGATTATTTTTAGAATTTATTTATTTGAATTTTGATCACTCAAAAACCAATTGTTCAATGTAGCCATAAACGTATTATTATTTATTTTCTTTTTTTATTAATTATTTAATAATTTTAATAAAATGTATCTTAACACTTGTATCAACTAAGTCGGGCGTCTTTTTTCCGTAGAATCAGATTTTGGGGCTTATTTTGTAAAAAAAGTTAAATTGGCAATATTTTGTCTAAACAAATTATTTAAACAAATTAATTTTGCAAAACTAAAAGCAAATTTGAATTTAGCCGTATATCGGACCCTTTAAATTATATATGGCTTCTCTGGGTTATGATTTAAAACCTTATGGTGACGAAAGAAAAAAAAAGACCGGGAAATAATCATGAAGCTCATTGTGAAGTTCATATTTTTGGACGTTAAATTTGCCGCTTTTTAGATTGCAAATGTTAAAAGGTAGAATTTCCATTTAAAAAAGTAAAGTTGACCTTCAGACAACCATAGAAGTTAATATCAAGGTCAAATTCAAAGTCACCATTTGATTTATCATTGAAAATTACTTCAGGTGTAACCTTAACCTTTGGCAAACCAATCATCTCTAAGGAAATATTTAGCTGTTCCGTTACATGTTTACCACCTTTTAATACACCGTCAAGGAGTAGTTTTTCTAAAAGAAGGAGGTTCTCAATTCGTCGACTATGTATGTTTTTTTTATGTATGTATACCGATTATTCCGGAACGGCGACATCGATTTAAATGAACGTTATGTTCAGAAAGTTACTGCGGTAGTCTCATATTTTTTTGGACGAAATATGTGCAGTAATATCCAAGATGGCGCTGATAATATGGCGGCCAAAAAATTAATTTTGTCTGATTTTCTTCAAAATTGGTATGGGGGAATTTTTGGGGTCGTACACAACGAATCTGAAATAATGATGAAAATATTTTTAAAAAATTCAATATCTAATATGGCGGACAAAAAAATTTAATTTTTTCTAATTTTCTCCAAAATTGGTGTGGGGGAGTTTTCGGGGTCGCACATAATGAACCTAAATATTTTAAAAAAATTCAATACGGCGGATCCAAGATGGCGGATCCCGATTTTGTCTAAAATCAGTATTGGGGTATTTTTGTTGGTGCTAATTATGAGTTTAGAATATTTTTTGAAAAACTCAATCTGGCAGATTCAATATGGTGTCCTAAAAATTTTACATTTTTCGATTTTCTCCCAAACTGGCATAAAGGGTTCTTGAGGTTATAAATTATGAATTTAAAAGTATTTTTTTACGATTCAATATGGCGAATCTAACGTAGCGGACTAAAAATTTTACATTTTTCAATTTTATTCAAAGGTGGATCTGAATCGTTTTTGAGGATGTAAATAGCGAATATAAGTCTGGAAATTTTAAATTTTCGGATTTCATCCAAAATTGGTACTAGGGAACTTTGAAGGGTTTACATTTGGATTAGATTAAGACTTAAAATAATTTTTTTGAAATTCAATATAGCGGATGCAATATGGTGTAATTTTTTCAGATTTGGTATAAGAGAGTTTTCGGAGTCGTGTATTACGAATATGAAGTTATTTTTTTACAACTATTGGGTTGATAGGATACAAATTGATATTGTGGAATTCTTGAGGCATATATAAACTAAATATGCAGTATAAAATATATCGACCTAAGAAATTTACATCTGAGATTTTCTAAATATCAATATTGGAAGGTTTTGAGGCCTGTATTACCAATCTAAAATTAATTTGAAATTTAAGATAGTGGATTTACTTACTATGACAGACTACCTATTTGTTTGACACAATTTTACTGGTATTTGGAGAACTCTAAGAACCAAAGAATTTTTAGTGGTTCATTTTAGGGTGATTTACAACTTTGGATAAAATGGGTACTTTTTTGCCACCTTGGAGTCATTGCGAGGTACACTAATATCGATTAGTACTTAGTTCAAATAATTTATAAATATCATAATGAATTTTAAAACTAAAAATAGAAAAATAAAATTTTTATAAAAAAATTGAACCGATTTCTAAAAGTGCGTTAAAAAGTGAAAAATAACTATAAATTTTTATATGAAATTGAACTTTTTGAAGTCGGCGCCAAATTATTTGTAAATGAAATAAATAACTACTAATATACACAAATTATGGTAAGAAAGCAATTGCAAATAAAGAATTTTTAATCTGTTTATGCAAATTACATTTTGTCAGGTATTAGTTTGATTTCATCTAAAATTGTAAATGAAATAAATAACTAGAAATATATACAAATTATGGTAAGAAAGCAATTACAATAAAGTATTTTTAATCTGTTTATGCAAATCACATTGTGTCAGGTATTAATTTGGCACCGACTTCAAAAATTTCAATTTCATATAAAAATTTATAGTAATTTTTCACTTTTTAGCGCACTTTTGGAAGTCGGTTGAATTTTTTTATAAAAATTTTATTATCCTTAAAAGTGAGATATGGCCGCTACAAACAACTACGTGTCTAATATTTTGCAATGTTGTACTCATGTGCTGATTTTTATTCGGTTCGGTGAGTTACACTTGGGTAAGTATAGTTTTAAGTTACTATAAACCCCTGATTCCGCTTTTCCATATCACGGGGAAACGTAAACAGATAAATCCGTGTTGCGTTTTTACTTAATAATTTTGAACTTAAAAAACATCACTCACAGCTATTTACAAAATATTAATAAATGTTAATTGGGTTAATTATCATACGATGATATACACATGACGTGCAGTATATTATCAATTAAAATTTATTTTAAATTAAATTCAATCAAAAGCTAAAAATTGCTGGTTTAGCAATCATGTATCCACTTATCGACTAACGATATTAACTTGTGTCCACTATGTGCTCACAAACGTTTTCACGGCATTTTACGGAGCAAGGAAATAAAACTACTTTTTTACTACCAGTATCTTTTTGACAAAATCAAATAGTGACATTTGTTTATCATACTAACTCTTTCTTGATATTGGTCATTTGTCGAAAAATTAAAGATTGGGTATTTTAAAGTTTCTGACAGTAAATATAGTTCAAACAATTTGATTTAGGAAGTTGAAATACGCAATATTATTGAGTGGAAAGGTATATTGTGTTCCGGTGTGTAGTCATAATATTTTGACTACCATAGCCCATCAAGTTTCGGCGTATAGGTTTTTATTGGAGGTCTAGAGCTCATATGTAGTCGGCACTTTTTATTATATTTGATAGTATTTTACAAGGCCTCGCCCTTTAAATTATAATGGCACGTTGAAATTTTAATACGCGCAATCTAAGCTTACTCTTGTTTTTGGCCTCATGTTCATACTTAGCGAACACATTCTGGAACTTCTTTAAGGAAATGAGGCCATGAAAGTAAAAATAACAAAATCAACTAATGGGTAATTGAGAAAAATTTAGTATGAATATAGTGACGACGAGCTCGAAATTGACCGAGAAAATGACTACGGGTGGGATAATTCTGACTCAGAAATGAGCGAATATTTTAGTGAAGATGAACGACGACTTATAAGGTGGTGATGAAATAAGTGAATGTGATGATGAAAATAGCGATACTCTGCAAAATATACCGCCGCTGGTCATGGAACTTATTTCTTTTACGGAAAACCTAGGAATACCTGAGATAGTTTAAAGACAACAAACACAGTTAGTCCTGCAAATGGGCCCACTGAAATTATTCCAATGACATGTCAGCTGCTTTCCTTCCTTTGTAATATGAAATATAAGTATTGGGAAATTTTTTATAGAACATGGTATATTATCTGAATTTTATCCTTAATGAAAATAATTGTTTAATGAGTTGTTTGTGGGCGAAAGGACAAGTAAACCAATAACATCTGAATCTATAAGTACATACTTATAAGCAGTTGTTTTGTATTTATTAAAAATTATATCTCTAGGCATTTATCTGTCAATGCCATATCGTCTATTGACATAATTTTTAAGTATAATTTATTCAGTGATATAATTTTTTGATTTATGTATATAAGTTTAATTTGTATTAGTTATAGTGATGAAACGATAAGAAGTGTTTTATATGATAGGTTACATTTAAAATTTGTTTAGAGCTTTTATTATTTTGGTAAGTACAAAAATACTGCACTTTTTCATATAAGAAATTATGTTGTCCTACTAAGAAAAATGAATAAAATGAATAATGATCGATAAATGTAACCTTTGGTTTTTTTTTTAAACAGGACAGTTTTTGAATAGGTACATTATTTTTTGTGAATATAATTTATAATTCCCCAATTACTTTTACAGTTTGGATTTTTCTATTTCTAGAAAAAGAAATGTTTAAAAAACGGTAATAAATATTTTTATTATATTAACTCATAGTTAAAGTTATGGGATGATTTTTTTTCTTATTATTTTATATATTTATCCACGTAAATGTGGCAGACGCTGACCTCAACAATTATTTTATCGGTCGGTATTCTCGTTAACAAATATCCTCTTTAATTTTCCTTTAAATTTTTGTTTGAGATTATTTCTGATTTCCTTTACTTTACGATTAACTTTCGATTTAAGTGGAAGTCATTTTCAAATAAAGAATAAAATAGATATTATAACACGCATAACGTTTTCAGGATAAAACAAGACAAACAACTAACTCTTTATTTATAAACCACAAAAAGAACACAGTAACGACTTAACACTAGATAACAATATTATGGAGAGCAACAATTTATTTGTACACTTATATTTATATTCGAAAGTTTATACTCATGGCTAAAAACTGTCCTCTACAGCTCTCCTCGATATTTATATATCAGTTACTGATTATTCTGAACTAGGTGGAATACAAGGCTATTCATCTTGAAATATCTCTCTCATATACGCTTCTTTGAGAGGCATCAGAATGTAGCAACAGCTGCAAACTACTCGACTAACTTGTCCAGTCGGAATTCGCGAGGCATAACGTCGCAGGACAGCCTGTTAAGTGAGATAAACTTAATTGACTTATATACACAGGTCTATGCTGATGATCTGATCATCCAGTGCTCTGGTCGCGCAGTCTGTGATCTGCAGAGACCGATGATGTGGGCTCTCCGGATCGTAGAACGGTGGTGTCAAAAGGAGGGGCTCGGAATAAATCCGAGCAAAGTCGAGGTTGTATTATTCATAAAAAACAGAAAACTAGGAAATTACCCACAGCTATGCTATCGTTAAGAACCCTTCAATATATGGGAATTGTTAAATATCATGGAGTAATACTGGACTCATGACAGCTGAAATATTCATATTGAGGCTCGAGCCCAGCAGGCCATATTCGTTTTCTGAGCAATAAGAGAGCCATTTGGTGCACATGGCTGACACCATGAGTAATATACTGAATATATACCATGGTGATCAATCCCATAATTACGTCTGCCGTTATTGTATGGCGGAGGTGGGAGAATTGCCTCCACTGCGGCGCTGGAGATTCTAATAAATCGCCTTCTCTCCTTACTTATAAAGAAGGAGGCTTTGAAGGCAGTTTACCCCCTTAGTTGCCTGGAGCATCTCGGAGCAGGATTTAGCAGCTATCTGTGTAGATAAGGAAGCATTGTGAAAAGATGCTCACCGCTCCCTACGCAAAGAAATTACATTGTCCCGGTTTCGAAACCAAACTACTCTTTGAAAATGTGTTTACTAAACAAAGAGGATTGGAAGGAAAAGCAAACTCTTCCTAGAAATAGATCCTGGTGGTTTACAGACGGATTTTGGCAGGATGAAAGAGCCGGAGTCCGAATGTTCGGCAGAAGCATTGCAGTCAGAGAGTTTTGTTCTGTGAGATAGCCCACAATGATCTTTTAAGTAGAGTGCTATTTTGCAATATGGCTATCTTTGTGAGAGACATATAAAGAAAATGCAACATTGACCCTGCCTGAGTGCAGAAAGATACTTAACCTAACAAAGAACGGCTGCGCAATTAGACTTGTGTGTATTCTAAGTCACAGGTGAGTCATACGACTCTCAACCCATAATACCTGTTCCAATTACTGCTGGTAAGAGATAACTGAAACTGTTGCTGGAAACCAAATTTTTGAATACTTGGTACTCAACGGACTGAGGCAGAGACATTTTGGGAATACAGTGATGTCACTAAGCAGTCGGGCAGGTTCTGGTAGCGAGGCTGCTTGGATCCGCAAAGACGATTAGCCTCGAATGATCTGCGGCCATAGTGGGATTTAATGGGTACAAAGAGGCCTAAGCATAGAGGATTGCTTATATCCAATGTTATTCATTCATTCTTTCAATCATTCAATGTCGCATATCTCGCATGTTGTCAAGTGTAATTAAATATTAACATTTTATCACCTACCTTTAAATTTTAAGTTTTATTTTGGTTCCTCAAAAATTGATATCCGGCCACCCCCAAAACTACCAATCAACTTTTTTCTTAAATTTAAAGGCACTATAACTTTACACATTACATCTTCTAGTAATTTATTTATGATTAATTCTTCACCCAGCATATTTTTAAGTTGTATTTTTTCTGCATTTATTGAAACTACAATATCATGAACTGACGTAATTATTTAAACATTCTAAGTTTCTAAGTGAACAAAAATAATTTAAATTCATTCAGTTTCGGTGTTTAGCAAATAATCTGTTAATCCAATTTGGTGAAGTGTGTTAGAACAAATTATAATTAAATCAAATAATTAGTTTCCACGTTTTATCACTAAATAGTGGATGGGGCAATGTTCAATACAAAAAATGCAAAGATTTCAAATTCCTGTGAATGAAATACCTTTTTAAACATCTCATCTAAACCTGGAATTAAAGGGGTCTTTTTTGTTATTAGAACCGAACGCGATAAGGTTCTGATAGGCGTCAGTGTCGGCAGAGATCGATTTCGTCAAAAACAATTTTTAAACTGGGAACTAAATCACTTATCAATTTGTTGTAACTCATAAATATTTAATTAGCATAATATGAATAGAAAATAAATATAAACGTGATAATATTTTAAGTTAATTGATAGTAAATTAAAATCGTTTTAAATAAGGAAAGCAATATGTATTGTCTATTATCGTTACATCGTGTTGGCAGACTTTTACAAAATAAGAGGTAATAACATATATACTTTTTAAGTTTGTTCACGCAGAACGTTTGCTTGATTGATTTTGATACAAAATTTTCAGCATATTGTAGGGGATATCTTACAGGGATCCCGTAAAAAATATGTCTACTATAGATTTATTGTAAAGAAATTAACAACTAATTAGAAATGATTGGCTAAAGAATATTATCGCAATTCAGTGTCTTGTGTTTAAACTGCGACTCTTGAAATCTTATTTAAATCAAATTTATTCATTCTTTAAATATTCATATACTGATTTACCTATTTTAAATACTAAAAGCAGCTAAAATAATTTTTTTATAAAAAGATGAACCGATTTTTAAAAGCGCTGAAAAGCGAAAAGTAGCAATATAAATTTTTATATGAAATTAAAAATTTTGAAGTCGGCGCCAAACTGTTATTAAATGAAACAAATAACTATTAATATCAGATACATACAAATTAGCAGTTATAAATAAAATATTTCTTAACCCTTTTATATGAGTCACATTTTGTCGGATAATAATTTGTCGCTGACTCCAAAAATTTCAATTTTATATTCTTTATTATTATCTTATTTATATTCTTTTTCCCTTTTTAGCGCTCTTTTAGAAGACAGTTCAATTTTTTTATAAAAATTTTATATTTCGAATTTTAGTTTTAAATTGAGTTGAACTTCTAAGGTCGCAAAATAATATCTATTTTATAGATTAAACAACAAAAATTTTTTTGATTCTGAGAATTCTCCAAATACCAGTTTTGTATCAAATAAACATTTAGTCTGCTATAGTAAATCCGCTATCTCGAATTTTAACATATTAATTTTAGATTTGCAACTTAGGTTCCAAAATCCTTCAATAATGATAATGAAAGAGTTTGAGACATGTAAATTTCTTAGTACGTAATTTTTTAGTAGTATTAATTTAAGATCCGTATCAATTTTGACCAAATCGGAAAAATATTAAATTTTTAGTCCCCCATGTTGTATCTGCCATATTAAATTGTAAAAAATAAGCTTCAGATTCGAAACCTATGATTCCGAAAACCACCAATGCTCCAATGTTAATTTCGAAAAAATGTGCATAATGTAACATTTGAAACTTACCATATTGGATCCTCCATTTGAATTTCAAAAAATTATTTTTAACCTCTTAATCTAATTTATACCTTTGAATCCCCCCCCCATACTAACTTTGGACATAATCCGGAAAAATAAAATTTTTAGATCGCCATATTACATCGGCGTTATTGAATTATTTTAAACAATTTTAAATTCGTTATTCACACTCTCAGAGACATCCTAGCACCAATGTTAAATTCTTAGTCTTTTATAGTTGATATGCTATATTAATTTTTTTTAAGTAATGTTAAATTAGTAATTTACTTCTTCAAAAACCCCCTCATACAAAATTTTGGACCAAATGAAGAGATGTAAAATTTTTAGTCCGCCATATTGAATTATTAAAAAACTATTTTAAATTCGTAAGTTATACCCTCAAAACCTCCCAATACAAACATTGAATAAAACCGAGAAATGTAAGGTTTTTGATACGCAATATTGGATCAAACATATTAAATTTTTTTAAAATAATTTTAAACTCGTTATGTCCCATTCCAAAAACTCCATGCTAGTTATGGAGAAAATTTGACCAAATTAAATTTTTTGCTCGCCATATTATCAGCGTCATCTTGGATTTTACTGAACCAATTTCGACCAAAATAATATGGCACCATCACAGCCAGTTCCTGAACATAATGCAAAACATTTCATTCAAATTGGAGTCACCGTTCCGGGGTAATCGATGTACATAAATATATAGCGGTAGAATTTAGAGCCTCCTTATTTTATAACTAAAAAATGAAAAAGAAAATTATTTTCGATAAATTGTACTAAAAAAAATTTTGTTTAATAAAAAAATAATTTAAAAATTATAGATTTACTTATTCGCTTATTTTTTTTATCTCAAAGTTTTAGCATATAAATGTGCCACATAAAAACACCGGTGTAAAAAATAGCTCCGCGTTTCACTAGATTGCGGGATCACCTAACTGGGCGGTGCTTAGAGGCCTCCATCATTTGAAGGGACTGCCAAAAAAAGTGTGGAAAGATTTTTTATACTGTACTGTTAAAGTATTATAATTAAATAAATACAAATCTAAAGTTATGAGTTTTAAATCAATTTCCTCTCACACAAACTCCACCTGCAACTCATATCTTGCATACGCTTTTACCAAAGCCCACGATGGCCTCACTAAAGGCTAACCTGGCCCCTTTAGATTATCTTCGGGGTTACTTTGCAGTAAATATTTTTTTATGATTGATTCAGTTGATAAAGTTTGAATTATTAGGTTTTTTTACAAATCAGGATTATGTAAATATTATAGATTATTTATGAAGTGCTTAGAAACTAAATAGAGTAATTTACAGGATACGTTTATATATTAAAATAAGATTAACAATTCTCATGAACATACAAGTTAAAATATACAATTTTGAGAAATATTTTTGTTAAATTTTATTTGTTCACTAGATGAACTTGATTGGTTGCTAATATTTGCTACTAAGAATTGCGTGCCTTATTTTAAAGAAGAGAACTTTTGAAAAATTTGTTTAAAGTCGTTAATTTCTATGAAATTCTTTTTTTTTAACTTTGTTGTGTGGAAACCAATGAAAATCTTCTTTTAGGTATTTAAAAAATCTTTAAAAAATGCAGAAGCTCCTACTCTTGCTGCTTTTTGCAATGACTATATTACCAAAGGCAACATTTGGTGGTATTTTGCAAGCCAGATCATCTGAAACTAGAGAGGTGCTTTCTTTAGATGGATTGTGGTATTTTACGACAAACTCAAGTTTTGTTGATAATGTTGAAGAAGTAAGTACATTAGCCTTTTTAAATCAATTTATATATCATTGTTTTATTTATAATTACTACATAAATGTTGGCGAAAAGAAACCTGAAAGTGCCTATGTAGAAGTTTGTTGAAATGAAAAATAAACGTTATCTCCAAAAGTAATCTTAAGTGTCTCTATTTTTATTCACGTTTTAGGCTGATGATTTGGACATAAATTTAATGCCCGTACCGTCCAGTTATAATGATATTACGACAAGACTTAGTTTGAGAGACCATGTTGGCTCAGTCTGGTATCAAAGAAAATTTTTTGTACCTAGCACCTGGAAAGATAACAAAGTGTGGATTCGATTTGGATCTGTCTGTTATAACGCTAGTGTGGTAAGGGTTCCATGAAGTATTGTAAATATTAACTTATTAGTTTTATCAACTAACGAATTTTTAACAAAAAATGTAAACAAGTTAAATTATAATAACCAAATATTTAAATTTTGCCAAAAATCAGCAAGTGCGATACACGATATCCACCATTTTGAATATCTCCTGTAAAATAAACTGATATAAGCATTTCCTATTACGATGTTCTAGGATGTGCAAGCACTATCTTTCATATTTTACTTTTTCAAAAGCTTTGTAATAAATTTTCCCATAAGGTGAAACATCGCTGTTTCTTACAGATAAAAAAACAAGTTTTGACTTATCCATCATTGCCAGCCATTTGAAATCTATTAGTCAAATTCAAGAAATTATTTGCTTGTAGAACCTATTGTCGTATTAACGGATGATGATGAGTGGTGTTTATTTTCCGAATTTTAGTTAATTTTCTCCAAGGGTCTCTTTCAACTACCTTTCACGATTTTTAACTAGTTTTTGATTTTAACGAGACGTCACTGCACCTCGCCATTATTCGGTATTTTTGTACCCATCTCCAAGAATATGGACCTATTTACCGGGTTTATTGGATAAATTTCATCTTTCAAGAAACGTGGAAGTTCATTTCCGTCGGGATAAATTTATTTTAAGAATTTTTTGCATTATCAACTATTTGTGTAAAACCTAAGTTTTAACACAAATCAGTTTGTTGGTGAAATCACGCCAAATCTCCCGACTAGAATAAAAACTTTAGCCTCTCTTCTCGCTCACCGGGATAGAAGGGGAATGAATGAAACTCAAAGTTCATGAAGATTAATTAAATTTTATTTTATCAAGGGAACACTTCTGAGGAATGAGCCAATTAGGAAGAGTAACACTCGTCCTTGACTCTTAATTAACTTTTGATTCACTGTTGTTTTTAAAATTCAGTACTGTTTTCCGCAAGTCAAGTTCGGGATTATTTTCTCTCCACTGTCACGTTCGGGATTTGGGTATTCATAACTTTATAGTCAACAGAAGTTGACTATTAGTCGCAAAGTCAATATCAGGTTTTCTCCACTTTGTCACGTTCTGGTAATAATGTCAATCAAAGAATTGTAGTTTTAGCACAGTATGGCGTATTATTTAGAGTATTTTATTTAGGGAGTTTTGGGGCAATATTAAATCTGAAATTTAATATTGCCCCATAAGCGTGTATTCACAACACTACCTATCAACTAAAAGTGAAAATAACTCTTTGCTTTATCCTAAAACCCCCCAATGGTCGCGGCACAAAAATTAATATACAGGGTGTCCAAGATAAGGATCCTAAGCATGGGGATCTCGGAAACAGTTGGAGATACGAGGTCGGTTAAATTAGAGAAAAGTTGCGAAATTTAGTGCTAAATTAAACGCAGTTAAAAAAATTTAAAAATTTCAAACACTTCCGGAGATTTCCGGAAAAAAACGAAATTTGGCAAAATCGTTTTTATTTTTTGCAGGCTTTATTTAAAGAGATATCAGAAAATAAAAGGTAGGTTCTCATTGCCACTTTTTATTTTTTATAATATGGTCTAAACAAAATTTAAATCCGACGTTTCGTTTCTGAGATACCATCATGAACTTTCATTTTTTATATGGAACAAAAAAAAGTATCCCATGTATTTGATAGCATTTTTTATTACAAATTCAACGATGTATCATCCTTGCATATCGAATACGTAGTTCAAGTACTTTCCATAAGAGCTCTATGAGAGCGAGAGAGAAAGGTATATCAGTTTTATAAAAGCCAATGAACTACACACTTGATATGCAAGTGTGATACACCGTTGAATTTGTAATAAAAAATGCTATCAAATACATGGGATACTTTTTTTTGTTCCATATAAAAAATGAAAGTTCATGATGGTATCTCAGAAACGAAACGTCGGATTTAAATTTTGTTTAGACCAAATTATAAAAAATAAAAAGTGGCAAGAAGAATCTACCTTTTATTTTTTGATATCTCTTTAAATAAAGCCTACAAAAATTAAAAACGATTTTGCCAAAATTCGGTTTTTTCCGGAAATCTCCGGAAGTATTTTGAATTTTTAAAATTTTTAAATTGCGTTTAATTTAGCACTAAATTGCGCAACTTTTCTCTAATTTAACCGACCTCGTATCTCCAACTGTTTCCGAGATCCCCATGGTTAGGATCCTTATCTTGGACACCCTGTATAGACTGTTAACTACAAATAAACAAGTAAACTCTTGATAAATTATAAATAAATGCGAGTATCAGATTTTTTCGAATTAAAGGTAGTATTTTTTTTCATTGAATTTTTATACCCTAGGAAAGAAGGGTAAAAGTTGAACATCGGGTGGTAACTATGATATAACAACTTATTTTCAAAATTTCGATGCTATGTCAAAGACTACTTACATATCCACGCTGAAAATTTTTGCTTTAGCTCCATTGGTTCTCGAATTTGGATTTTTTATAAATAAGAAAAAATATAGTACTACATATTGCAAATTTAACGATGACCGTACTTTCAAAGGTGTTAAAATGACTCTCAATGGCATTGTTTGAAAATATTTGAATTAATCGTCGAATCCTACGGACTGTCCTACGTGGCCTCCCTATTTGATTCTTTTGGATCATTTTTGTGAGGTTTTATAAAAAATATAGTTATGGCTTCAGCACCAAAAAATTTGAAACATCGGATTCCACAGGCATGTACATTAGTAATCTCCGAAAAGTTAGATCGCCTGCACAACTATTGCCAAAAAATAATTTAATTAGCTTTCTTCTTCTTCTTCTTTCTCAACCCATATTTGTCCACTCGTGGACCAATGTCGCACTCATTGTTTTCCACGTCTCTCTATTCTGTACCACATTTATTCATTGTTTACTCGCTACCCGTTTGATATCACCTACCTACACTTCTTTTTGTTTGTCAATGTCTCTATTCTGTTATTCTATGTACCTGTCTGTTTATGATTAGTCTGTCAACATGTCTAGAATATCTCCAATTTATCCTTGTTGCTTCTTGCGCTATGTCTATGATTTTTGTTTTCTTCCTGATTTCTTAATTTTGTATCCTTTCTCGTAACAAACTACCAAGGTTGGTATATTTCATAGTCCTCTGTGATGTCCTAACCTTTTGAACAAATGTTTCTGTAAGGCTTATTGTTTCTAATCCATAAGTGGAGACTGGTGGGACGCAGGTATTTAAATTCTGGTTTTAAAATTATTTGGGAGTCAATTGTTTTTGAGGATGTGCCTGTGTTTTTCAAAACGCTGAACATGATAGTCTAATTTGCCAAGAGATTTCTGCTTTTTGGTTTTCTTTTCCTAGTCTTTTGTATTTGTTGACCCGTGATTCTTTATACACATGTTGGTGTCTTCATTGGTTATCATTTTTATTTTTCTATAATTCATTTTTAAACCTATCGTTATGGAAGATTCATTCAACTCATGTAATGTATCATTTAGTTCGCTGATATTATTGCCTACTACAACTATATCGTCAGCGAATCTAAGATGGCTTAATCTAATTCTAACAATCTGAACTTTCTTGTTTTTCCATTCTAATTCTTTGAAAACATCTTCGATAGCCAACTAAAACAGCTTAGGGGAGATGGTATCTTCTTGGCGTACTCCTGTGTTTAGTGATATTTAACTGGTAGTAGTTGGTTCATCTATCTTCATATATATGGTTGCCTCCTTACAAATGTTGTCATTTATTTCTGTATATCTTTTAGAAACTCGATAAAAGTTAAATGCATTGATAATTTATATTCCTCTTTTTTCTATTTATGTATGCGTAGTATAAAGGTGGTCGATAGAACTTAATCCCTTTCTACAGACCACCTATCAATATACTGATAAAAATCTAGTTGTTAGTGGACTTGTTATTATTTTTGTAAACAGTTTATATAAATGCGATTGAAGAGATATTAGTCTAGAATTTTCAATAATTGCACAGGTCCAATTCTGACCTCGGATTCAGATTGTACGCAAAAAATACTTTAGAAATTTCGTAGATCTGTGTTGTTTTATTGTTTTTTCTGGGAGTAGTATGACTTCCGAGTTACACCATTTTATTTGCATTTTTCTGTTGTCGAGGTTTTTATTGGGAAAAAGTTTCATCAATCTTTTTAATATTTGTTTAAAATACTCTGATATTTCTGTAGCGATTTGGTCTTCTCTAGGACACCTGTTGTTCTTCATTTGTTTTAGGGCCTTGTCTATTTTCTGTCATGTAATTACAGATTTTTCTTCAAATCCCATATTTAGGATGTGTTTGTTTTCTTATAGTTTTTGTGTTTCAGATGACTATAACTTTGTGTGGAATGTTTCAATGACCTTGATGATATTTTTCTGGTTTTGAACTATAATGTTCCTTTCGTCTCGAATTTTTGTGAATTTTTTTACCGGGGGACTTTGTACTTTTATATTACAGTTGTCATTTATTAATTCTTCTTTGATTTTTGTCTGTACCTTCTGTCATCTTTTGAAATTTATCTCGTCACTAGTTTGTTTAGTTCCCTAACATTTTTTGATGCTTTATTTGCTCTATTTCTTCTTTCTTTTAGTAAGTATATTGAAGTAGGAATTAGTTTCGAGATTTAGTAAGCGTTTGCACACATAACTATTTCTTCTATTGTGTCTGTTTTTAGACTTTGATTTAGCTCAAGTTGGTATTCTTTTAGCTTTAGAATTTCTTCAGTTAATTACAGTTATTTCTTAAGAAGTTTGTTTCTCTTAAGTTAAAAATTAATTTTAGTTTTTATTCTAACTAATCTATAGTCACGTCGGGTATAGAATTTGTGAAAAATAAACACATCTTTCCATGTCGTTTTGTTGTTGGATAGTCAACTTTTTTGTTTTGTTGCCTGGACTTCGCCAGGTTTATTTACGTTTTTCTGGTTTCTTAAATAAAGCATCCAGACATTATAGGTTCTCCTTGCTTAAGTAATTAATTGGAGTTTTTTCTCCTTCATTTCTATTATCCAGTCCAAAGTGTCTAATATATTCAGTGTCCTTTTTCTTCCTTTGACCAACTTGAGTTAAAATCTACTATGACCACTTCGAAATGTGCCGACTCTTGTTTTTTAGCATCCTATAAGTCTTCATAAAAATTCTCGATATTTTCTTAACTTGTAATACTTGTGGCGCCTATGTGTATATGACTTTTATTTAATATAATAATGTGTATTACTCTGGTGGATATATCCTGTTACTTGACAATATTAGGCTTAATTCTCTTATTGAATATTACTGTTATGCCTCCAATGTGACATTTTTTTTTCGTATTTTTCTGAAGTAAGCTGCGGTTTAATTTTAAGGTAGTAGATTTTGTTCCAAGTGGACGGATATCATAGTTTGCAGCAATGTCTCATTATATATATATATATATATATATATATATATATATATATATATATATAATATGTATGTATCCAGAATCCGTGGAGATGACTGTCTTTGCAGTCTTTGAGGCTTTTACTATACTTACCTGGGGAGTTTTTTTTCCATAAATGTTTAAATAACAGGTTATTTTATAACATTTTTAGGTTAATATTTCTCACAGTATTAATTAGAAACTAACTCTGACCATAGATAAATTAGAAGTATACAAGCAATTTGTTGACCTTAAATGGTTTAGTTGGGAGTTTCACTTTGTTGTTTATGATGTTGTTATAATTTGACATACTCGTGTTATCAAACAGACCTCTAAAAGCCAATATGAAAATTTATTATTTTTAACGAACACTTTTAAACGTTTTTCTAGGCTTATAATTTTAAAACTTAAAGCTGATTTAACTAAATAAGTGATAAAAATTAAAATTAAAAAAATATTTATGATAATATTGTTACTTACTAACTATATCCAAAATTTTGCTTTTATTTTATTCATGTCATTCATTGTCGAGCCTGTTTAATTAAATTCTTTATAGTCAGATTAGAAAAGTTTTGAAGTGAGATTAATGAATTACAGAGTACAATTCTTATAGTTAAAAGTAGTGCTGAATCCATTATTTGTAAAAATTTTCAAAAACATGTTTTTAATTTCAGTCCATTAATGACCATATTGTAGTTACTCACCAAATTGGACACCTACCGTTCTTAGCCGAAATTACTTCAGCACTTAATTTTGGAAAAGAAAATACAATTACCGTTGAAGTAAATAATATTCTGACACAAACAACTGTTCCACAGGGATCAGTTAGTACGCTTATAAGGTAAGAGAATTCTTAAAAAAAATTTTGTACTCTGAAATTTGCAGAAGAAGAATGTTAAAATAACCATTTTTATAAACGGTTAAACATATTAAGCGAAAAAGAAAAGCAGAAAAAAACTTATATGTATATATATATATATATATATATATATATATATATATATATATATATATATATATATATATATATATATATACAGGGTGTCCAAGATAAGGATCCTAAGCATGGGGATCTCGGAAACAGTTGGAGATACGAGGTCGGTTAAATTAGAGAAAAGTTGCGCAATTTAGTGCTAAATTAAACGCAGTTAAAAAAATTTAAAAATTTCAAACACTTCCGGAGATTTCCGGAAAAAAAACGAAATTTGGCAAAATCGTTTTTAATTTTTGCAGGCTTTATTTAAAGAGATATCAGAAAATAAAAGGTAGATTCTCATTGCCACTTTTTATTTTTTATAATATGGTCTAAACAAAATTTAAATCCGACGTTTCGTTTCTGAAATACCATCATGAACTTTCATTTTTTATATGGAACAAAAAAAAAGTATCCCATGTATTTGATAGCATTTTTTATTACAAATTCAACGATGTATCACCCTTGCATATCGAATACGTAGTTCAAGTACTTTCCATAAGAGCTCCATGAGAGCGAGAGAGAAAGGTATATCAGTTTTATAAAAGCCAATGAACTACACACTTGATATGCAAGTGTGATACACCGTTGAATTTGTAATAAAAAATGCTATCAAATACATGGGATACTTTTTTTTGTTCCATATAAAAAATGAAAGTTCATGATGGTATCTCAGAAACGAAACGTCGGATTTAAATTTTGTTTAGACCAAATTATAAAAAATAAAAAGTGGCAAGAAGAATCTACCTTTTATTTTTTGATATCTCTTTAAATAAAGCCTACAAAAATTAAAAACGATTTTGCCAAAATTCGGTTTTTTCCGGAAATCTCCGGAAGTATTTTGAATTTTTAAAATTTTTAAATTGCGTTTAATTTAGCACTAACCGACCTCGTATCTCCAACTGTTTCCGAGATCCCCATGGTTAGGATCCTTATCTTGGACACCCTGTATATATATATATATATATATATATATATATATATATATATCTTTAATATTATTATCTCCATTGACTTAATCCTATGTGTATTTGGTAAATCGGTGGACTTTAAGACTTTAATCAATACGTGCAAAGGGTTATTTTTGAAATTCATTACATCTGTTCCTTCATTGCTGACTAATTGCTATAGCTAAGATGATGGTAATTAATTACATATCTAAGAATAAATATACAAAATTACGACCGTAATCAGTGAATCAATGTTCGGTGAATACGATTAAAATTTTTGGAGAGTGCGCATCACTTAACATATGACAAATACTGACAATTAGAATTAATATAAGAATATACATAATAAACATTCAGAATTGCTGGTCTTCAAAAATATTCTAAACTCTGCTATACATAGCTAACATTGTTTTCGATCAGTAACATAGTCATATTGTTCTTGATGTTTATAGCTTAAGGTCTTATATTATTTCCCTCTCGGTTGATGAAATATTTAAATTTAAAATTGACACTATTGTTCTGGATTAATAGAAGGTAGTCTGTAAACAAAATGGTATATATATATGAAATATCCCCGATATGAAAAAAAATACGTGAAACGAATACTACAATTTTATATAAACTTTTTTCATATTGGCCTCCTCTTCGGAGATCATCATTTAGCTTATCCTATCCACAGCTGAACGAAAGCTTCCCTTAATTCCAGCCATCTCTTTCTATTTTGTGTCACTTGTATTCAATTTCCAGCCTCTCTTTTTATGTCGTCTGTCCACCGACTAGGAGGTCGTTCTCTACTTCTATAGGCCTCATGTCTTGACCTCCATTCCACAAGTGTCCATTAGTCATCCTAGCCACATGTCCTGCCCAGTGCCATTTAAGATGTAAGATAGATTTCACCGCGTATCTTACTCCTGTTCGGTTTCTTATCATGTGATTGGGTATTCCATCCCTAAGAGTGATTCCCAATAATGACCGTTCCATTTTTCATTGCATGACATCTATTCTGTTAATGCTCTTTTTTGTCAAAGTAAGTATCTCAGCTCCGTACGTGAGAACAGGCAAGATACACTGGTTAAAGACCTTTCTTTTCAAGCATACAGGAAGATTAGATCTCAATATATATCTGAGTCTACCGAATGCCGCCCAGGATAAACCTACTCTTCGCTGGATTTCGTTCGTCTGATTATCTCGCCTAATACTGATCTCATGTCCCAAGTATTTGCATGTATGCACTTGTTTTAGATTTATGTTTTTAATGTTTAAGGGACCACCACATTACGGGTAGCGAGTAGATACTTCTCTACCATCCCGGTAGGGAATAGATCTACTTCAGAGACGCGACCCTGCCCAAGCGAACCTCAACTCTCTCTCACATACCTTATCTGAGAGAAGATCTGTCCTCCCTTTCTTTACAACTCCTAACCGAACCATTATTTCTACCTATACCCTCCTCCATTTTACAAGACGTTTGGCCAACGTGGAAGTTTATGGCTAAAAACCTCAAACATGACGAATTCTTTGGAGATATGGATCCTAAAGAGCTATAGTTTTTTACACGTAATTATTGAACCATCAGGTCTATTTAAATTTTTTTTAATGTGATGTATGCCAGGTAAGACACTTCAAATTACTTCACTAGAAAATAATGTGAATTACTTACAGCTGCAGGGACGGACTAGCTGTGACACTCATGACCCCATTTTTTTACGCCCGGTATGATAAGAACTTTGAACAACGTTTTTTACGTACCTTTAACTGTTGACTAAAGATTAAGTACTCTTCTTTCATGTCACTAATCCTAACCGTTTTCGAAAAAAAGTCATTTTATTTACATCATATATTTGGTGTATTACGATAAAAGAAACATTTTTGTTCTTATCAAATATTCAATCTTTAACCTTATAATAAAAGAAATTCGATCCAAAATTAGATTTTACCTAAAAACGTTTAATTCTGTGAATTGTAGTTTACGACCTAGGTTCGCAAAAAATGAGCGTTTTATTTTATCAGTACCAAAAACAAAATATTGTTGTTGCAAACGTTCCTAGGTAAGAAATAAATAAATATTCTGCATTTTAGACCTTCTCAACTTTCACATCGCTGACACACTGATATGTATATATATATATATATATATATATATATATATATATATATATATATATATATATGAAGTAAAATACGAACAGTAAAAGCAAACCTCGTTCCAACCATATCCTTTCCGCCTTCGCCGACCTCCCGCCGGATGGCGTATATATGTTTTTGCGGCTTTCACGAATTCCTCCGTGTGAGATGCAATAGCAGTGGATATATCCACATTATGCCGTTGAAGTGCTGAAATCACATTCAACAAACGTACAACTATATGCAGCTCCGTGTAGAAATTAAGTAAAATACGAACAGTAAATGCAAACCTCGTTCCAACCATATCCTTTCCGTGTTAGAGGTTGCACAGTTTGAACAAATTGCTAAGGAACACAATTTATCCTATTCCACCACCATCGAGATGATGGCCCACCTGTACCACCATACCGAGAAGAAAGTCAAAAACTTACCCTCCTCGCCACAGTGATACGGCAGAGGTACATGTTTCGTCTCTATTAGACTCATCAGGGTACCGACATGCACCTGGCTGTGCAAAGGACAGATCGGAAGGAGCATGCAAATACTGAACGCGGCTTCGCCGACCTCCCGCCGGATGGCGTATATATGTTTTTGGAACGAGGTTTTAATTAATGGCTGAGCATGAATCACCGGCAATTTTTTGATTGGTTCATTCATATTGCCGGCACGACTGAATGAAGAACTTTATTTGGAGTTCCCCCAGAAAGTTTTTCATGATTTAGTAGAGCACTTATTACTAGAAACCCGCCGGAACATGCACTAAATGTATGATGGGGCACTACCCCATTTGACTGTTGCTGTGCTGGAGCACCTCAATAACGTTTATCCAAACCGTTAGATAGGTAGAGGACATATTGCCTGGGCTCCTTGATCTCCCAACCTGACGCCGTTGGACCGTTATCTCTGGGTACATCTCAAAACATTGGTGTATCCCACTCCGGTCGATAGAAGGGACGAACTTCTACGGAAAATGATGTTTCATTGTGATCAAATAAAGAATAATTTTGAGTTAATGTGGCGGGTACAGCAGTCCTCAATTCGTTGTGGCCGCGAGTGTATCATACTTCACGGAGCCTATGTTAAACCCTCTTACGAAGTTGTTTTTAACTAAATAATTAGTTTAATTTTTTATTAAACTATGGTGACGTGGAAAATTCCCCTTTTTCATAGTCAACCTGACAGAAGTTAGGGGATTAACAACCCCTACAAAAAAAATTTAAATAAACTTGTAGTATTCCTTTCACGTCTTTGTTTCATATCCGGGAGATTTCCCACATTTTCTCGTACACCCTATATATAAAATTATCATTTTACATTTATATTTTTAAAATTTGTTGCAATTTTAGTGGAAGAGTAAAGCAGTCATACACTTTCGATTTCTTTAACTATGCTGGAATTGATAGACCTGTAGTTATCTACACGACAAGCAGCACAGCACATGTAGATGATATAAATATTCACATTCATCTTAATGGAACTTCAGGTAGAGTTTAATTGTTTATCCACTGTTACACATATGTCTCAAACAAAATTGGTCATTTTAAGTCATCTGTAAATATTTACGGCCAGTGTTTCAATTTTTTTTTTAACAATATAACGAATATTTATATTTTTGTTCAAATTCTTTTCCTTATCAGATCAGATATATTATTTTGTCAGCTAATCATTCATTGACTTGACAACTGGCTCTTTAAAAAATGCTGTGGTTGAATGTGATTTAATGAGGAATTAAATTAATTTTGAAAAACTGGGTGAACAAAATTATCAAAAATATTTCCTAGAAGTAGTTTTTATATAATTTTTACTGCAAATCAAGATTAGCTTACTTAATAAACAGTATCTAAAATACAACTGGTCTCTTGTTTTTTTTTTACATTTTATACCAGATAATTATTTTCTTGTAAGTTTGTGTATTTGTTTATAAGTTCTAAAATTATTTTTTTTTTAATTCGTAAGTACCGTAAAGAGAAGGAAAAAAATCATTAACTTCATTGGACGTATTTATCTTTCAGTGAATACATATTCTCACTTTGGTTTTGGACACAAGCTACACAGATAAATACACAGCAAATTTAAATCTAGGAATCAAGGTGGTCATATTCACTAACTATGTGTTTTGCTCGTTACTATTACACTAAATTCCTTTCCATTTAATAAAAAAAGATCACTGACTATCTGAATTAAAACTAAGGTTGATTGTTTCTGAAATATTGAATACCGACTAGTCAAAATTAGTTTTAGGAACATATTGAAAATTTGTTTTATGAATGTCCGAGATTAATATAAAAATATTTTTCTATGTAGGTCTTGTAACGTATAATATAACTGTAACTGATAAAGATGACTCCATACAACATCAAATTAATATTTTGGATAAAAAAGGAAACATAGTTGCTTCAAGTTCAACACAAGAAACATCAGAAACATTAACGGTGGAAAACGCTAATTTATGGTGGCCATATTTGATGGATCCAAATCCTGGATATTTGTACACTTTTGAGGTATATATCTACTTTTAAAATAATTTTAAGGAATTCCTGTAGTAGCATATATTTACTACCAGCAAAGGCGACAGCATCTACTATCTCCACAAAATATTGTTTTAATTGTAGCAGTGCTATGGAGCACAGTTAAACTTGTAATTTTTTTTTACGTCCCATAAAATCAGATCATGGTTTACTTTTAAATTTTTAAACTCTTCCCAGTAACCGAACTTTTTTGGTTAAATTTAGTGCCATGAAGGTATTACTTCAATAAGTAATGGATAAATAAAAATGAATAATCCTGTATTTTTTAAGACCTTTTTTTTTAAGCGACTTAAATTAGATTTAAAAAAATGTTTTCATTAAAGGCCAAATTGACAGAAAATATGCAGTTGAGGTCTTTTGTTAAAACTTCATTCCTTTAGAAATCTCATAAATATCCAGAATCTTCCAAATTTAATGTTTACAACTACTCCATCGAATTTCGTCTAAAATGTTCTATTAATAAAATTTCTTGAAAATTGCACCTTTTTATTTCCGATTACGAGTACAGAAATGATCAAAAGCCATGAATACGAACAAAACTCAGTACTATGGGTAATAGGCAATAGAAATTTCAGAGGACAACTATGCTGAAAATTAGAATATCTACGTCATGAACTTATTATTAAAAAAAGTAAAATAAAAATATAAATGGATAAGTCCAAGTAAACTTCACAAAAATGAGATTCTTTCTATAATTTCTTTCCACCGTCAAATAACAATGGAAGTCTCAGTGGTAAATTAATTCCCAACGGGTATAACAAGTTCTAGCAAATATTAGCCTGGATACGAAAATGAAAAGAAGGAAAATGATGAAGAAAACACGTATACAAATAGATAATGAATACAAAAGTAAACGCAAATCCATCAGAATCATTTAAAAAAATCCCTGGAACAAAAATATTGACGAAATGGATGAAATGGATGAAATAAATAAAAAAAATCACAGCGGCAGTATTTGAAGCTGATAAAGAAGTATCGAAAATATAGAAAACAAGTAAATAGGACAAAAATTGTTAATAAACTAAAAAGAAGAACAGACTGGGTTAAAGATGGAAATAGAGAAATATGAAAGTATAAAATACTTTGTTAATTGAGAGAAAACTAAAGGTTGATTTAAACAAGCACAACAAGCAACTCACGAAAAAAATTATAAATGAAAACAATAGTTATAAATAACACTAATGGAAAAAAAAACCCACCTTGAATGGGGAGATTGTACAACCTTAAAAGATTGGTAAGAAATACTAAGAACAAAAAAAGGTACTACAAAAGAAAAATCAAAATTCAGCAACAAATATGATAATACCAAACGTAGAGTTACAATAAATTCCGAGAATAACAGGAAAAGAAATAAAATAATTGGTATAAGAAATAAAGGAAAATAGAACGCCTAGAAAAACGGGACAATTACTCTACCATTACTGAAGTTAGGCGACGAAAATATTGTTTTAAAAATTTAAAATAGTACTAAACAAATGCCTCAGAAGCCAAAAAAAGATGATATAATAGAACTAGGAAAAAAACATTGAAAGAATTCAAACTTAAATCATTTTAGGGCTATACATTTTTTAAACCATATATACAAAACTACTAGTAAAGATAATAAAAAATGTCGAAAAATTGTAATACCAATAGTTATTAATCTTAAAAAAGCGTAGAGTGGAATGCGGGGAGAGAACGGCAGAGAGACTCAATATTTCCTATATTGTTCACTCTTGCTATGGAATATATTTTTGAACAATTGAACTGGAATGAAAAGAAAATAAACTAAAAAAGCAATAAATTTAAACACCTAAAAAGTACATATGATGTACTTTTAATCGCAAATAACATCATACATTTACAGGATAAGCTTAATTAGTTGAAACAAAAATCAGTAATTGTATGATCAAAAATACATAAGGATAAAACAAGGATAATATTAAGACTCAAAATGTCAACCTACAAGAAATTAATATAGGTCGAGCTTATTTCGGTATACTCAGTTTTGTACTTAAAGAATGTGTAATATCCGTATTAATGTATGCCACAGAGACATTAATCAATTACACATTGCATACACAAACTAGAGGGGATTCAGAGTAACATGGAAAGGGCGATACTGAATATAGCCCTGAGAGAGAGAAAATCGAAAGAGTGGATAAGGCAAGAAACAAGGATAGAAGGCATAAGAGAAACAAATACAAAATCTAAATGAAGATGGGCAGAAAATTCGTTCGAATGGAAGAATCCAAATGGACCTGAAGAATTACCGTATGGAAACCATGGGAAGAAAGGAGAAGCCGAGGTCACTCTTTAATGCGCCGATGCGACACTAGAAAAATAGCTGGAAAAAGGTGGATCACAATAACACATAATCGAGTAATTAGGGAAAATATTGAAGAGGTGTCCATAAATAGACTCGAAACGCTCTACTATAGCAATTAGAGTCATGACAAAAGAGACTAAACTGTTGTGCAGTAAAATAAGAATTTAAAAAATATGGTCGAAATATCACATTCATTTATCTTTGGTATTCTTTAGTTAAGTTTAGCCTAACGTTTCTAGAATAAAGTTTAGTAATTTAGCCCATGGGCATTTAAGGTAAAAATATTGCAGTAAAATGAGATACGCTGTTTCAAAAAAATATATAAAGGAAGACAATTAGACTAAATAGTCTGAGCCATTGAAATAACATAACTCAGTATTAATTTCTAAATCCTGAAGGAAAACATTGTCGTTAAAAGTGTTAATATCATTAGTAAATTACCTTTACCTAGTACATGATGTACGAAATTTCAATAAATATTTATCACCACACTTTCATCCTCACCTCTACCATCTATAAGAATTTGTATTTTTCACAATTTCCGTAAAATTTTATTTTTGTTACTGATCCATTTTTTCATTTGTATCTTTGTTGGTTAGCTTCACTGAAATAAATTTTGTGTGCTATAGGAAAAGTGATTCGCTTTTGGCGATAATAATGTTGCCGACCTTAAGAAAAATGCTGAAGGTTACCATTACAAAGGAAAATAATTGTCTTGTCCTAACTAGCACGTGCTAATGCTGACTTTTTGATTGTGTGAACGTCGAGAGACCATTGTTGCGGCTTTAAAACAAAAAACTTTAAGACATCGCTATTCGATGTGCAGTGATTTCAAAAATACTCTAGATAGATGAATCTAAGTTTGAACTATTTGATTTATGGTCCCCCGATTTAGATTTATAAATTATAAAAGTTAAAAATGAGGTTAATTTTTTTTTTAGTTCCTGTGTGTACTATTGTTTTTAAGAAAGGATTAATCCCCAAAAAATTTACTCTAAACCACAATTTTAATAATTTGAAACATTTTCTGATATATTGACGTGTGATGTGATACTAAACTTCATAAATCACTTGATATTATTCTAAAGTAAACAAAAATCTAAAAGAGGTTTCAAAAACGGATAGACATTAAATAAAGATGGATACAAGTATGGTGTCAGAACATCTGACCCCATCTCCTGGGCCTCCATGATAACGCACAATAAAAACTGTTGGAGGGAAACGTGTAGGTGTCGATAGCCAGGGGCTGCCGCAGGGTGAGAGGCTATCCCCCCTTCTGTGGGATCTGGTCTACGAGCTCCTGGTAAGTTTCAATGACTGAGGCTCTATACCCAGGGGTATGCTGGCGATATAGTCTTACTCCCTTTGGGAAAATATAGCAATATATTTTCGGAACTAATGCAAGGGGCTCTGACTATAGTGGAGGAGTGGTGTACTAAGTAGAATTTTAGGGTAAACTCTAGAAAAACTACCTTAATATCATTTACTAACAGAAAAAAGTTGGGAGAATTAAAATTACCAAATTTCTTTAATGCACAACTGCAGACGAGCCAGGAGGTTAAATATCTAGGTGTAATTCTGGATATGAAGCTTACTTGAAACTCATACCTGCAAAAAATCACCTCTTGAAGTAAAATGTCCATCATGGTAGCAAAAGGGCACTAACCAAGACTTGGAATCTATGACTCTGCTATATGGTGGACAAAAACCACACAAAGAAAGGCCACTTTGGAGCTCTCTAAACCTTAAAGGCTGACCTGCCTATGCATCACAGATGTCATGAAAAGCATCCCAACAGCAGCCATTGAAACCCTACTAAACTTCTCTCACCTTGATGTAAAAATCAGGGTTAGCAGTCCTGTCATCAGTTTATTCTGTTGTTTACTTAAACGCAGAGTTTCGCGGTTGTGTTGTCGGATGGTTTGCTTTTTAATCATTTGCTATGTCTATGGCTCAATATGTGGTTTCAGTGGATTTGATGTTGATGGTTTATCGACTAGAATACCCGTTCAAGATGGTGAAGTCAAATAATGTTTTCGGTCCAATAAATATGGTAGCAGGCGCGTGTCTTGCAATTTTTTCCGATTTTTTATTGTCTAGGATACCCTTTTATTTTGATACCCACGTAAGAGTAAACTTGTTGTGTTTTCCAGGCTACAAAGATAGTGTCAGATCGGTTAAGATTTTATTTGGCGACATGGAAACGCTTTTAGCACTGCCTAACTAGCGAAAAAAATAAAAACAGTCCTTGTCCGTAATCCCTTGTCTGTTTGTCTCGAAGACATGTATTAATTTTATGCATTTTTGCGCCTGGGGATGGTTTCTGAACTATAGTTAGTTTTGGACACGTCAGTAAACCAGACGAGGTTTCGTGGCGGAGTTAGTAATTGATTTGACTCTGCCTTCCAGTCAGTCTAGAGAGTGTAGGGCCTGTCAAACTTAAAGGCTCTTAACATGATATCACTGCTCATCTTCAACAATGAGTTCGTCACCATGCCTTGCATGCTGCTGCCTTCGGGGGCAGATGCAGTTTGCTAGATCTTGTTTTATTTCAATCTGTATTCCCATACTGCCGTCTCAGTATTGATTTTTATATCAAGGAGGGGGAGATTGGGTATGGATTCCATGGTTGTTGGCGGGGTGCTTCTCGAGTGGTTTCTGTGCACTGTGCAATCAAGCCGTAGATCTTACCACCGATGTTTACAGCCAGTATACAATGTGTGTTTTTAAGCGCCATGTTTCGCCCATTGCTCTCTTTACTGTCATTTGGTTAAACTTTTTATATATTTTTATTACATATATATATATAATATTTTATATATATATATATATATATATATATATATATATATGTAATAAAATATATATAAAAATTATAATCAAATGACAGTAAGTTCAAGAAAGATATAGAAATAAAATTAAAAACTTTTGAAAATGCCTTAAATAAACAGCGAAATGTCAAATTGTTTGAATTTTTTGTTAAATAAAGAACCCAAACCCAAGAAAAGACAAAATAAAAAAAGGATATATATATATATATATATATATATATATATATATATATATATATATTTTTTTTTTTTTTCTTGAACCGTTTAACATAAGCATCAATATGTTCTTTTTGTATTTTTGGGATTAGGTTCAAACGAGGGTGTTAAAAAAACAACGTGTTTTAACGCTTTGCCCTTTGTTTAAGCCATTTTCAAAAAGTTTTTTTTTATAATAATTAATTGTGTTAGAACAGAGTATGTTTGTTCCTATATTATAAGGTTTTTTCAATTGGTTCAGAGTTAAGTTCCTCTTATATAATTGTATTTTATACACCCAACTGCAAGCATTTTGTATCCGCTATTGGTATATATACGGATCGCTACCAGATTATATATTCAGATTGCGTGAAATGCTAGGGGATGGCGCTGCTTGGATAAAATTTCATATTTTGTCTAATGGAAGTTGCTTAAAGGATTTATTACTTCGATCCTGAGGTCCTATTCTGTACTGACGAGAACCAATTAGTTCGAAACCGATCTACAGATGGCGGTGAATCACCATGGAAAAGCCTTCAACCCTTTCCTGATATTCCTGCAATCTGAGATATTGCTTTGTCTCTAACTGACTACGTTCGTCTTTATATTACAAGATTTTTTCAGATGGTTAAGAACCAAGTTTGTCTTCTTTAATTGTGTTATATTATTTTCTTTAATTTAATTTAATAATAATAACAACATTTCCTTTGGCAAAATAACCTAAAATTCAAAATACACAAATTATGTCTAAAATCTTACGCAATAATAGCAAAAGTTAAAAGAAAATTCAAAGAAAACATTTTTTAAAACTCATTTCATAATTGAAAACTTCAAATAATTTTTAAAATATTCAAATTTTCAAATATGTAGATACGCATCTTGAGTTTGCTATTTTTCTTTCGATACTGAAAGATACACTGTACTGATTGTGGTATTGGAAAAACAATTCTTTTTTTATTACATTATTTTTTAAATGATTACTTTTGGAGTCTTTGGTTTTTATAACGATAACATATAAATTTTCTAAGAGGATATTCCATCTATTGACTTTTAAGAGGGTATATTAATTTTTAATAAGATTTTTGTAAAAATGGCTTAGGATACTTATATTAATTCTGTCGTTAATTGCTTTTATTTTAGATTTTCACCATCTCCCGTTCCAGTATTGCTGTATTGTTGTAGTTGAAGGAATGGGCTGTTTCTCTTACATGTTTAGTTATTGCAGTCGTAGCATTTTTCGTAAATTTGTACCCATATAATTTATTTTTAAGTAACTGTGTAGTTATTCCTATATGTTTTTTGGACAATTGGTGTAAGAAATTGAATATACAACTTTAGAGTTATTCATTTTAGGGGCTTTATTTTACTTTTACAGTTTTGTAAAAAAAGAGTTTAACTTAGTTTGGCAGACAGCGATATTATGTTTGTTCAGAATATATTTATTTTTTTCTGAAAGTCCGTTTGTATATGGCAAGGCAATAAATTTCGATGTACCATTATTGTTGAGAGGATTTTTAGAATTTTAAAATTCGTTTATTCGCCCTTTCATAATTTTATCAATGTCCTTGAGTTTAAAGTTATTCCTTAATAAGGCTTCTTTCACTTTTCTTAAAACAGGGGTCTAAATTCAAGGGAAGTTAAAGTGATGGCTCTGACTGCTAGATCAATAATAACACTATTTTTCTGAGGCATTGGATGATTTGAGTGGAAATTTAAGTACTGACCTAAAAACTTAAACAAAGAAAATAAATTTTACTTCTAAATTTGTATGGCTTATTTTAAGAAATCTCTTTTATTCATATATAATGCTAATATTACATGTGATTTGTAGGTTTTGGTAACACAAAATGATATTTTATTGGATCACTACAAGCAGCCTTTTGGAATAAGACAATTAAAATATGACAATAATTCATTTAAAATCAATGGAAAAAATATTTACATAAGAGGTTGGTATTAAGTTGTGTCAAATTTCAATAATCAAAAACGGTATCTCGGGATTAAATTTTCTTTCGGTTCTCCTGGTTATTTTCAACGAAGTTTATTTATTTGTGTGAAAATATTTTAGATAACATTCATGCCTGTATAATCAAAAATTCGTTACATTTATTAGCAGACAGAGAATCATTATTGTCTCCGTGGAAGGAGGATCAAATTTTTATAATTGTCGTTTTCCTACAATAACTCGGTGTCATGCCTTTGGCTATTCTGCATTTAGCTAGTTCTGCGTAAACAGTGTGTACCACAAATTAGTTTTCACTGTGCTATATTTTATTATAAAAATCTAAAAACATATAAAATAACTCAATTTATAAGTTTGTACGTGTATACAAAAAGAAATAGTTGGTTGGGACAGATTAGAAGGAAAACAACTTTCGATTAAGTAAATGTACTTTCGGTTTATAATTCCGAAGATGTAGAGCGTTGTTATTTTGTAATCTTAAACAGACACATCATGAAATATAAATCTTGACAGAACGTTGGAAAATGTATTTTACTTCCAGTAAGTCAGTTTGAAGATATTTGATTGACCACTATTCCAACACTACACTGAACCTATGCAATTTGTAGCTAGGCCGTTATCGAAATAGACGATTGTTTTGACTACAATGTTACATAGTTAAAAATAAAACCAATATTTTTACTATTATATTTTACCTTATATTGCCTCAAAAATGACAATCTTGTTTGTAAACCTTAATAATTAGAAACATCGTACAGTAAGACATTTAAAATAGCGTGATTTTAATATGTAGGATAAGGTGAAAATTCAAGATTAGAAAGTTGTGACTTAAGTGATATCATTTTCTTTTTATTTTTTCTATTCTTTGGTTTAGGTTCGTTATTTAAACAAAAAATCAAAAATAATTTTACGTTTCACCCTTTATTTAAGGTATCTACAAATTTTTTTTTTATTTATTGATGTTCCGACGTTAAACTGATTTTGATATTTTGTTTAAATAAAGAACCTAAACCCAAGAAAAGACAAAATCAAAAGAAAATGATAATCTATGGTTAAAGAATCTGGAATATATATATATATATATATATATATATATATATATATATATATATATATATATATATATATAAATATATATATATATATATATATATATATATATATATATAATATATATATATATATATATATATATATATATATATATATATATATATATATATATATATATATATATATATATAATATGTGGGCTAATTTTCTTTAATTTAGCAAATATTATAAATAATTTCTAACTCGTTTTTACTTTCGCTAAAAATTGGTTTTTGTTTGAGCCTGGTTAAAGGTTTGGTAATCTTGTCTTATCTTAAGAAATAAAAGATCAAGAAATTAGACTTTTAGGTCTAACGATTAACGATGTAACCAGAATCTGACTTGAATTTATACACTATATTGGATTTTTCCCAGGCTTTGGAAGGCACGAAGATTCCGATATCCGAGGAAAGGGATTAGATTTACCCCTAATTATACGCGATCACAATCTTATAAAGTGGGTTGGAGCCAATTGTTACAGAACATCTCATTATCCGTATGCTGAGGAAATTATGGATTTGGCAGATCAGTTAGGTATTATGATTGTTGATGAAGTTCCTGCTGTTAATACCGAGTAAGTACTATATGTCCGCAAGGCTGTATATCAAATATTATTATAGTCATAATACTAAAACCGATCAAAAATATATATTAAAACTGGTTTAAAAATATATTGAAATGAATAAAAAAAATTGTTGCATATTCTCTATCAGAAAAAATAACTTTATTTAGAATTAAATGTTTAAATTTTTGTGGTATTTAAAATTTATTTAGAATGTGAAACAAATTTGTTGTTAGATTGGATTTTGGGGAAACCTGTCGAAATCCTGAAACTTTATAGTTTGTATAACTCTAATTAATAATTGTGCTGAATACTGAGATTTAATATTTTATTAGAAATATTTTAAGAAGATGTTTTGTTCTCAGAGGAGTCTTATTGTCAACATCACCTCAAATGTGAATTTATATAGGTTTAATACAAAAAATAATCCAATATAGGTAAAGTGTTTTTGGACTTTTCTGTTACAGATTTTGATAAGAATTCCTTGAATTTGAACTTATGGTACTGATATATAATTTTGATCACACGATCTGAGAATTATGAGATACAAAATTATGTGACAGAAATTACATTTTATTAAAGTTTTCTAAAAGTTTCTAATTAGATATTTGAGTGAAAACGAAACCCTATAGTTTAGTAGCTTAAATCGTTCAAATATTCCAAGGAACTCCTTATGTCCTTAAAAGAAATCTGTTTTAATTTTTTTCTGAAAGTTTCTTGTTAAGTTTAATGAATAAAATGTATAGATACTAGACCAAATCAAAAAAATTTAATTTAAAAATTATAACACTGATAATACTACGTAAAAAATGATAGTTTTTTGTTGTATTTTTTATGAAAAGTGCCTTTTTTAAGAAATTTTGATTCGCTGAACACAAAAATGAGAATGAAACTTAGTTGCAATTTTCAAGAACAATTTTTTTAAGAACAATACAAATATACCACGTGCAGTTCAGTTTTTTAAGAACAATACAAATATACCACGTGCAGTTTTGCGCTTATATTGTTAATATATAGGGAGACATGACATCACGTATCTCTAAAACCTTGTAACGAAGTTACTATATTTTTGAGCAAGTGTATGTTCGCTGGGATTTAATTAATTTATTTTACATCCGAAAAATCTGATTCTTGCGGGAAAAGATTGCTTAAAGTTTAAATATTACCGGAATATAATTAGATTCACCGCACTATGCCGGGAAATATAATTTTCCGAGATTTTCAGAGCGTCCGACCATAGTAATCACGCGCCGCATACAGCAGTATCGTATGCGCGATCACCGCACACCGTCACACGTCAGCGTAGTGGGAGCTCGAGCTGTCTATTTAAGTCCGAGCAGACCATTATTTCGCGGAGAACTCAACGTTCTCCACCCGGGTCAACAGTCCAAACGGACTGGACTGGGTCGCCTGCTGGACGGCGCCTTCCTGGTCTAGTGATGTAGATGAGGCGAGGCTTGTGTGTATATGGTGTTTACCATACACTTCCTTCCTTACGTCCTACCCCTCTAATGGCCAGCATTGCCGAGGACCCTTATAAGAACGGGCAATGTTGTGTCATCCTACAGTCACTGTCGAGGACCCTTATAAGAACGGGCAGTGACGGTTCCTTTCCTAATTTCCTACCGCTATTGGTCGGCATTGTCGAGGACCCTTATAAGAACGAGCAATGTCGCTCCATCCTGCTGACGCTGTCGAGGACCCTTATAAGAACGGGCAGCGTCAGTTCCTTTCTTTCCTTCCTACCGTCACCGATACACACACGCACTGATGACGTAAGTTTGTTATTGTTTCCGTAATGACCAGGAATGTGTTTACCGCCAGGTGCCCTCCGATGTCCGTTGATAAAGGGCGCTAAACAACTGCCGCCCCGACGCCTATCGCCGCCGCCGCGTGTAAAGACCGTCTCCGTGTAGAGACGCCGCCTATCGCCGATCGAGGCCGTGTTATAGTTACATACCGCGTATACCGCCGTCGGTCGAATTTTAATACGAAGCGCCGTGAACCGTGAACGCGGATTTTAGATACAAAACGCTATAATTTGCATACGAGCCGTCGTGAATAGCGTCGCAACCGTATGGTACGAGGTACGTGAATAGCGTCGTAAACAATGTCGCCGGGTTACCGTCTTTAGCGAAACCGACCAGTATGAGTTACTGTAAACAGCTCTAATACATACTCTTGCCCTCCAGACCGTTTATTTGTTAATATTGTTGTATATCTTAGATTTTAAGTTAGTTTTAGGCCATGTCTTTGTATAAAAGAATGGAATACAGGATACAGGATGTTTTATAACCGTTTGTTTTAATATCTAGTCCCATTTTTACCATTACATGTAACAATTGGCAGCCGGCAGCCAGCACTAATACACGCAATTGACCCCTGGCTTGCCTTTTCTCCACTGTAACAAGCTGCCCGGTGCATAAAGTGGGCCCTCGACCACATTAAATCCCGAGGGTGGCGCCCGAGAACCGACCATTGAGTGGATGTTTTGACCTTCAGGCAGTCAAACCGTTGATCAGTTGAGAGAGCAGGGATATCCCGAATAAAAGTAGATGCCGCTGACCCGATACCCCTGCGCTGAGTATTTGACCGATGACTGTCTGCACGAGAAATATCCACTGACCGATGTTCCGCTGCCGTGAACGAAGAAGAGCCGAAGAGCACGACCTGCTCCCCCGCTTCCCCGCCTACGTAAAAACGCGTCACAACCTGAACTATAATTAAAAAGATAAGGTTAGTTTCGGTTTCAGCTCACCAAAAATAGTAAGGTTTAGTCAATTTTATTTTAGATACATTTTGGCTGTTATCCAGTGTAATAGGATAAAAATTGAAAATAATTTCCAAAAGATATTTTTCTCCATTGACAAAAAGTGGAATAAAAACACAAACACAAATATGTGTGTATTCTAGGACACATTTATCTTTTGTCGTATGTAGGTTCCAAATGACTTGAGAGAACTGTATACAGAATATATTTTTAGAAACAGTTTGATTGACTGGTTGATTGAATGATGTAGCAAGTTATTGTTGCGCAGCGTTTATACTGCAGTCTAGTAACTTATTGTTCTCTGAGAATAAGCCTTCTAGGTTGATCGCTCTTTGAAGGTATCTCCAGTAGGTTCGCTTCAAAGATTATAGAAAAAGTTAAAATATATATGCATTAAATCATTTCATATTTTATATTTTCTATGTCATCTAAACAAGTATTTCGCTGCGAGACTGCTTGCTACGAGCTGTGATGGCAATTATTCTTGTTTCTTGATGGAAAATGATGTTAATGCAGGTCATATTGCCTTTTTTTCTGACAGAGCTCTAATCAATAATAAATTCAGGTCTTGCCACATGGGCATGAGTTTATCACGATAGTAGATTACTAGGGCTCCCGGCAGAAATGGAGACAATTTTTAACGATTTTACCGTAATTCTCTTAAGTTGATCAAATTGATTATTAATTGTTGTAAAACTTTGAAATTCATTGTAACATTTGATAAAAAAATTCGTTACAATCTTATTTTCCAAGTAATTACTTTACAAGCATCCAAATCATTTACAAGCCCAGCCCAGTTATTCATACGTTTGAGGCCAATAACGCAGAATACCAAATTTAAGCATTACAGCTCGCTTGACAGCCAGCAGCGAAATCAAGCAAGCAATCCATCAGTGAAATAAACGTCGTGTGAGCTAAGCTTGAGTTACTGTTAAACATAAGTTTATCATTAGTGAATTAACACCGGCAATATTAATTTTTTTTGGCATTATCATTTGTGACAACATTCAAATGCTTATCTTAAGGAATTTTTAGGGAATTTAACAAGGCCCATATTTTCTCCATTTATCGACGCGGAGTCACGAAAAGCACAAGAAGTTTCTTATACCATTTTTAAGCAAAAATATTCTATAAATTAATAATTTCACATAAAAAAAAATAAAATACGAATTGAAAACAGCAGGATGAAATGTACAGAGTAAAGTTAGGTTTAGTCCAATAGAAATCCGCCTAGAAATTGGGAACACCTTTTTTGCAACTGTTTAAGATGAAATAATCTGTAGCGGTAATCTTTCCTATTTTCATAATTTTTTCCGAAATAATATTGCGGATCGCGACCCAAGCAAGGACTCCAGATTTGAGTCTAGTGGAAAAGCCATTTATCGCATCTATGGGATAAAATAATTTGTGGCTATTAATGCAAACAATTTGTGTTCCGGGTTACTCAGGTTTATACGAGAATGATAAAGTGAACCTTTTGGAAAAAATGGACTTGAACCATATGCTTCCCAGCAATTCTACATGCCCACGTTGGTAAAAGGGAATTAAAATTGTTGCTGGAAAATAAATTTATTGAATCATGTAGAGGAGCTCCTGGAATGAAGTGTGCCATAAGATTGGATTCGTAGATAACCCGACGTGCAAATGGTGTCTGGTGAAAGATGAAACTGTTGACCATCATCTCAGAAAGTGTCCGGCACTCAACGAATTGAAACAGAGATATTTCGAAAATACAGTTTTGTTATCGAAAGCAGTTAGGCAAGTTTAATTAAAGAGGCTTCTTGGATTCGCAAAGGCGATCTGTTATGAATAACCTGCAACTGTGGTAGAATGTAAAGGGCCTAATGAGGCCTAGGCATCGATGATTAAGTATTATCACGTTTTGTTCATTTACTCATTTAATTTGTGCTGATATTCTTTCTTATTTTAGCAATATTTCCCAGAATAACATAGGGGATTGCGATCCAAGCAAGGTCCCTAAATTTAATTTCGGAAGAAACGCCATTTATCACATCTATAAGATGGATTAATTTATATCTATTAATACAAACAATTTGTTATATATGCAAACAAAACATCTGGATAAATATAAAGTTAATGCTGTTTTTGCCCCGTAGTTGAGTAATTATTTTCTACAGTATGAATCTAAATTTACTATTTACGTTATCCAGTCGGGATGAAAATTAATTATGTTTTCAGATATGTACATTTCAATTACAATTTAAGGTTATTAACACGATTATTTCCGCTTTTTCTTTTACTTTAATATTATACGATGAGCCTAACTGATCGAAATGAGTGAGGACTCATTCATTTAGTCCCCCTTATACTTTATGCAAGTGTATCCTGAAATAAAAGTGAATAAAGTCCAATTTTTTCAAAATATAGATTATCATGGGAATGCTTTAAGTAATATGGCGCCTTCAATATTAAGAAATATTTTGTCCTATAATTAATTATATAGAAAATTAAAATATTTGCACCATATTTAATCAATCCATCTTTTGGCGTAAACTTGGACCTATTATTGCTTACTTGTTTGAGTAAACAAAATATTAAATCCATATTGTTATACTTTATTTTTACTAAAGTTATCTACCAGCAATCATTACTAAAATAGATGCCAAAATAATTTTATGAATTTTACGTGACATAATCCAGATAATTCGAAGTTTCAATACCGAAACGACTGTTTGACTCATGATTGAATACCAAAAGATCAGGACAGACGTAAGAAGGTTCAAGCCTACTGCCGATCAATAACTTCATGCAGCTATTAGGATTCATGCAAAGAATGACGTACAAACTCAGAAGAATCGGAATAATAAAGACCGTATCCGAAGAAAACGAAGTGTCAAATATCACAGAAGAAAACAGAAAACATGGAAAAGCAGAAATCCTTCAAAAAAACAAAAGCTCCAACAAATAATAGAACAAAAAGAAAAAACGGAAAAAGCTTCTGAAATGCATAAGCTTAAAATTACAAATTGCAAACCCGGTAGATGAAAGAAACAATGTAATAGCAGAAAAAACAATTACTTGACAGAAAATATGAAACCCAAGCAATAAATGCAAATGCTCAAATACGAAATAAAAAAACTCCACTCATAAATAAAAGAAGAATAATCACAGCCGAAGGACAAACAAAAACAGATATATAAACCCCAAAAAAAAACAACTCGGTAACACAGAAAAAAACCGAAGACATGAAATACATGGAAACTATCGAATCATTAGCAGACCAGAACAAAACAAGAGAAAAAAACACACCATTTCGATAGTGATAAGGTACACAAATGGAACTAGATAATTAAAGGAATATAAATAAGCAATATAAATATTATAAGCACGAAATAAATCAAGTCAGGCATTCAAGTGGAACCAGCCACAGAAGATAGCCACAGAAACCTCACTGAATATCTAGGCTAGAAAGAAAATAGAATTTCACATATATTTTCTACCCGAAGAAAGACACCTAAGCATTACAATCAAAGGACTACACAAAAATATACCAATACAGGACATAAAAGAAGATCTTGAAACAAAAAGATTCACACTCTTGGAAATATACAGAATGAGGATAAGACCAGAAAAAAGAGAATCTCCAATAACAAAGCTCTTTATCTCAAACACGTAAAAAGAAATTTATAACTTAGAATATATTTTACATCTCCCTGTAGTGATAGAAAGCCAGAACTCGAGAAAAAAAACAAGATACAGTGTCATAAATGCCAAAAATTCGGACACACACAACAACGATGTTTTGCTCAGTCAAGATGCCACAAATGCGCAGGGAACATCACTATACCACCTGAAAAAAAAAAAAACAAAATACTCACACTACAGCCGACCACATCCTGCAAATTACAGAATGTGTCCTCAGAATCCAGGAAATAAACAAAAAACAAGACAACAATTGGAACCAAGAACAAGAAAAACGAACCAGGAAAAAAGAAGCTATAATTACATGCAACACAGAAATCAGGAATATAAAACCCAAGCTAATAAAACTACTACCAAACCCGTCTGGAGAAATAAACGCTAAAATTTTTTTCTTTTTGCAGTAGTTCGGATGATTATATACCTCTTTTTCGTATAAATATAATTTTTTCATTCTTCTTCTTCAGCTCACTGTCCACTTTATTGGAAGTTGGCGACCACATCTTTGAATATTTCCTTATAGTTCTCGTTCAAGACATCTGTTTTTTTTTGCCTACTCCGCTTCTACCTTTAATTTTGCCCTCCAGTATTAATTGCAATAATTCTTATTTTCCACCTCTCATATTGTGACCAAGGTAAGCAGTTTTTCGTCTTTTGATTGCTTTGAAAAGTTTCACTTTATTAATTAAATTCAATTTCATAATCCATGATTTAAGACCATACAATAGTACAGATCACACATAGCATTTTGCATATAGCATGCAGAGTAACAGCCGTATTTATATATTTTTTAATATTTTTTCATATTTTATAAACGCTGCCCTCGCCATCTGAATTCTGCATCTGAGTCCCAGTCTGCATGCAGCCAGCAACCTAAGTACTTTATATTCTTTATATTTGTTGGTTATCTATTTTGAGTTTAGCGCTAGTATATGGGTTTTTCTTCCTACTGACAATCATAAACTTTCTTTTTTTGGCCTCGATATTTAATTCATAATGCTTGCAGCTTTGTTGCACATGTTCTGTAGTCCTTCGATGTTGTTTACCATCAAGACAGTATTATCTGTGTACCTGATATTTGATATTTGTACTCCATTTACATTTATTCTCATCTTTTGATCTTGAAGGGCTTCATTGAATATGACTTCGGAATATAGGTTAAATACGAGTGGCAACAGCACGCATCTTTGTCGCATGCCTCTGCGTATGCCAATATTATCCGACGTGATTTATTGTGGAGTTATGTTTGCTATCTGGTACAATACAGGTTTTTTATACATCTTGGGTCCTTTTCATCTACATCTGTTGTTTTCAGGATGAGTTTTTTATGTTGTACGCGATCGAAAGCCTTTCCGCAATCAATAAAGCAAAGGTATGAATCTTTGTTTACGTCTCGACAGTTTTGTACAAGGACTTGTATTTCAAAAAGCACTTCTCGAGTACCCATTCAGCATCTAAAGTCAAACTGATTAGAGTGTGATTCATAAAGCTTATTTTTCATTAATTCATAATGGTTTATGTTAACAATATGTGTACGAATAAAAAAAATAATGATTTGCAAGGACATAGTCGCGATAGCAACATTGAAGCAGAAAAGTCAAACAAAGCATAGGTTTCTTGACAACTTGATTGGGGCATATACCAGAACTAATAAATTAGCTTCAAAAACATCTAACTAAGGAAAATGAAGCCTTATGTCAATTGTGTATGCTGTTTGGAATTGAATGAATGTAGGACTATTACTGTACTCAATCATCCTCCTGATGAAAGCAAAAAACTTTTCAATGTGGTCTTGCTACAAGTTATAAGATAAAACGTTCTTAACATTTTTTTTGTGACAAAGCTTTTCACATAAAGAATAAAAATGTGTCTTTGGCTTAATACTTCTAATATTTAATAAGTCTATGGGATCCTCGCGTGTGCGTAAAAGAAATAAATAGACAGTTTTATATAAAATAATGAATCCGATTTACGATTATCGGTACTTCAAGAACTCTCGTTGTCACCTTTGATTAGAAAGACTAAGGCATTAGAAGCGCTCAGACACAAACTTTCGCTCCTTCGAGCTTGTGGCTGAACTAAATGTTCTAATTCCCGGTTCTTCTCGTACTAAGTCGGATTACTATTGCAAATACTAGTCATCAGGATAGGAAAACTAATTTGCCTCACGAGACACTGATGTTGAGAAAAAAACTTATGGAACAAAATAATAGTTTTTAATTTAAAGCAAAATAAGTTTAGTTTCACTCTAATTATTTTATAACTCTACTCAAATTTCATGTCTATTTCTGAAGGTAGTAGGTATAGTTATATAATATAAAGTCTGTACACTCTTATTTATTATCTGTATACCAAGTCAAAAAAAAAACTTTTACTGAGAGTTAGTAAATATATACGGGCCCTAAGAAACCAGTTTTTTAGAAAAGTAATTATTTTTTTATGAGAAAGATTTGATATAACTAGTGTAATAAAAACTGTCAAAAACACATCTTATTTTTCATTCTGTAAAATTGCTATTTTGTTACTTAATACAATTTTATTTTGAAGCATAGCTATATGTTTATAAAGCTGTCTAATTACTTCGATTTATATTTAGAATAAAATTAAAGTAATAGACAAAATAAATTAAAAATATCTTTCATATCGGAAAAAAAAGGTATTAAGTAAAAAGGAATGATTTTGTATAAAATTAATTTAAACTCTAATGGCTGCTGGATTACATTTTCCTCTGAAATAATAATTTTTTATAAATAAGCTGTTCTGATAAGTTATTAGATATTAATATTGTTAATTATTTTATTAACAGGTTTTTTACTACATAAAATCAGGTTTTACAAGTAAAACTTGCGCACGGTTACAATTTAAAAAACAGACATTAAAAATTTTCTTTGAAAAAGAAAATTTAAACATCTACCGCAATATTCCGAAATTATTGTTTTGTCGTGACAAATTTTAATTAGAAATTTTATAACTACACATAAAATTTTGCACTTAACAGTCTTAGATATATATTTCCTAGGATACAATGTTATTTTATTAGCGTTTTAAATCATGTAATGCTCTTTATTTGAATTTTATAACAATTAAAGCCTTGGTTAAAATATTTAAGTTTTTTTTCTTTTCAAGATTAAAAGGTATTGAATATTTTCAAAAATTAGATAAAAATATTTACTTGACTCTGCCTAAAAATTCTTCACAATTCATTATTTTCAGAAACTTTTACACTTTGTTATTTTTAGAAACTTTAACGATGGACTTTTGGAAAACCATAAAAGGTCCTTAACAGAATTGTATCGCAGAGATAAAAATAGGCCTTCTGTTGTTATTTGGTCAATTGCTAATGAACCCAGAACTCAACTTGCAGAAGCCGAGGATTATTATAGGTGAGTTAAATCGTTTTTAAATAATTAAAACTTTTATGATACATAAGGCAAGTAAAAACTCTTCTTCAATTAAAAGAAACAAAGTACCATAAAGGCACTTCATTTTACACAGACCCGCTGGATGCCAAAACCATAATAAAGGTGTCGTCTTCTAAATGTGAATCACTCAGTAGCTGTTCGACGTATATGATTTATGCTAGATTCGAATTCAATCGAAATATAATGCTTGGAATATAACTACAGTCCTCTTCTTCTTTTCCTTACGGTAAGATGATTTTCAGTTATTTTCGCATTTAACTCTCCTGAGATGATGAATCCCAGCTTTCGACTCATCTTTTTGGAGGTCTTCCTGATGGTCGTTTCGTGTCTGGTTTTTCTGAATTTGACCCATTAGACCAATCTTTCAGGGGTCATGCGATTTATATAATCTTTCCATTCGCGACGCCTTGACCTTGTCTCGTAGACTGACTCCTTGTATTGTTTTGAGAATTTTCATTTCAGTTGATCTTAGCATTCCTTTTGTTTTTGCAGTGTCTGTGCTCATTTCGGCTCCATAGGTAATTATCGCTCTTACACAGGTTTAATATATTTGAATTTTGCTTCCGGTGGTTATATGTCATTTCTCCAAATGATGTCTCTAAAATACCCCCATACTCTACTTGCTTGTGTTTGTACTCCCTTAATTAAGTTTCTATCTGATGATGTTTCCAATTTGAGATGAACTGAACTTCATCACTTGGTTAATCGTTTTGTTATTGGCAAGTTTACATTTAATTAGATAACCACTGTATGCCTTTTGGTTGAGACTATCACTGTGAAGCTATGTGATATTTTGGTAAGTGTAAGATTCATTGTAAGTCATTCTCAGTCTCCGCTAATAGTATAACAACTCTGTTTCCCGTTTTATAATCGGCATAAACTTCTTGTGCATGTCCGGTTATTTTGTCTATTATTATGTTAAAGAATACCGGACTTAAACTGTCTCCTTGTTGAACTCCGGTTGCCATTGATACTCTTAGGTCACCGTATGTTTTTATTTCGGTTCAGTATCTCCATAATTTTCAGTATTTTTCCGTAAATATTGTTTTCGAATGATATTTATGACATGTGTCAACCCAAATCGATCAAAAACGTGTTTGAAATCAACAAAACATAAGTTCTGATGAGTATTAGCTTGAAGCAATAGCCGCTGGGAGCAAAGTTTGGAGAATATGGTGGATACAGATGCAATTTGAAGTGAATTTATGCAGTTTTACCACCGTTGCGATGACATAGTGGATTATCTTTGTAAAAGAGCACTTTTTTTCCCATTTGGGGCCGTTCTTTTACAATTTCTTCCTTCAAACTCACCAATAACGCCATACTGATGTTTTTTTTCCTTTTCGGGATAATCGATGAATATTATACCATGCACATCCCTAAATACGGAAAAACTTTGTAAGCTGACTGTTGCGATTCTGATCGCTTTGGTTGGCTTTCATTTTTCCAACCCATGTTTCATTCATTGTCACATACTGCATGAAAAAGTCCTCCGTATTTGACTTGAACTTGACAGTTCCAAACACCGCTTTGAATCATTTCCAAATGATTTTCTGGATGTTTTTGATGTTTTCCCGCGCAGCAGGGTCATTTGGGGTAGAGAGCTTTCAGTATCATTTGTGTCTGTACGGCAAGTTTTGAATTTGAAATTTGAAACCAGCGACGTACCAGATTCCTTATAATACTTTTCAAATAATCCTTGAGTTTTGACGGTATTTTTTTCAGTCAAATAACAATGCTTTATCAGTGTACGAAACTCGTTTTTTTTTTTGCAAAAGCAATGGAGGAAACTTCTATATCTCGATGCCTAATGATCGAAATGTCATCAAATTTCATTGAAGGTCGGTACAAACTAAAAATCGTATGGATAAGTTACTAAAGTCGCCATTTATATGCCAGTCTCATAACTTTCCGAACAGCTTGTTATTACATAATTGCAGTGTTTTTTTTGAAAATTAAAATTCCCCGTTGTGATTTTAGGACATCAGTTAGTAAATTTTCCAAGCGTGTTCGTTTCCTTTCATTTTTATTGATCTCATTTTTATAGATTTATTTAATTTTTGCCTTAGAGTCTCATCTTATATTATTTGAGACATACATTATTGTGACATAATATAATTCCTTAACTATTATTCTGTGTGGTAAATACGCTATATTTTTGTAAAACTCACCCCTATAAAAAGACAGGGCACAAATCAAGTGTAATAAATTTCTTCTTGAAATATTAGTATTTTTTCAACCATTACCGTTAAAAATACATGTAAAAGATCTAAAAATGTTCTTTCTTAGCTATTAATTAATATAGAAATTGAATGATCTTGAATAATCTATTGCAGCTCCTAAACCTAGAGGTGTTGTTGTATTTTGTTGTTGACACATGAGCGACTGATAACATTGTTCTGTATGTTGAAATTTTTTAAAGCACCGTGATATTTTTTTGGGTTTTTTGTATCTACTGCAATGTGCTGAATTCAGATATGAGTTCGGCTTTTACCTTTCACCATTAAGTTTTTAGAGAAGGGAAAAAATATAAAATTTGAGAAACTAAATTTTTTTACAAAAATACTTGATTTTGATTTGAAATTAGTGTAATACAATGAAATAAATTATTTTGTTGCCTTTTTCGCTTGTATTTGCCAGGATCGGTTTCACGTTTGAGGGTCTAACAGTAGTTCGCTGACATGTTTGAGATCCATTTTCGAGTATTCCACAATTTTCTTCTGAAATCTTTCTCCGTGTTCATCTGAAACTGCACCTAAATTGTCAGGGAAGAACTCCAAATGAAAGTGAAGAAAATGCAGCTTAAGTGATATTTTGCAACCTAACATCTTGTAAGATTGGATAAGTCCTTCAATTAGATCTTTGTAGTTCTCCGATTTCTTGTTACTATCGTATTAATGGATGATGAATTTTAATTTTATTTTAATTTAATTGTGAATATATCGAATTTTTGTTAATTTTTTCTCTTTCAACTATCTTTCGCAATTATTTGGTATTTTTGTTCCCATCTCTGAGAATATGGACCTGCTTACGCACTTACCGGGTTTATTGGATTAATTTTATCCTTCCGGAAACGTGGAAGTTCGTTTCCGTCGGGACTAAGTTATTTTAAGAATTTTTTGCATTATCAATTATTAGTGTAAAACCTAAGTTTTAATACATATCAGTGTTTGTTGGCGAAGTCCCGCCAAATCTCTCGACTAGAATGAAAACTCTAGCCGCCTCATCTTTCTTCTCGCTCACTGGGATAGAAGGGGAATGAGTGGAGCTCAGAGTTAAAGAAGATTAATTAAATTTTAAAACTTTTAAGAAATAAGCCAATTAGGTTATCAAGTAACACTCAACTATTAGTAGCAATGTTAATATCAGGTTATCTCCACTTTGTCACGTTCTGATATTTAATTTTAAGTCAGGACGCGTTTTTCGGGATTACTAAACAAACCCTTCAGGACTGACAAGAAATCTTTTGTTGTTTAGCTCTGCCGAGCATTACACTCGAATCGTAGCTCTTCCTAAACCAAACGTACGATCGCTTTGATTTATTGGCAAGACCCTTACTCAACAAGATATAGTCTCCGAATCCCGAATTATTACCTTTTCCGTGAATGTAAGAATTCGTACGCGCCACTAACCTCGCCTTTTTGTCGATGGTCATTTTAATTTTAGTAACGTAAGACACGTGCACGTTTTTTATTGTCAGAAGAATTTATGTTGTCCAAGACTACCTACTTTAAGAATCACGATTTGTCCTAATAAGGAAAAAATCTCGTGACCCCCGAGAGCTAAACTCAATCGGAAAAAGGACAAGTTGACTCTAAGAGAGCAACCTATAATGTCCTCAATTACGCCGCTGTCTTTTCGCTTTTATAGTAGTGACGACATCGCATTCTGAATTCGGGGAAGCACCACGTCAAAGTGCCACCACTGTTTTTTAATGTCTGGGTTTCCCCGTAATCGAAGAATTGTAGTTTTAGCATTGTATGCCGTATTATTTAGATTATTTTATTAAGGGAGTTTTGGGGCAATATTAAATCTGAAATTTAATATTTTGTCATAAAATAAGCGTGTATTTACAACATTACCTAAGAAGCTGCTACATATATTTTGAAAGACAGTCCACATCTTATTTTATTTTCACGAAAATGCAATTTCAAAATTTTTGTCTTTAAAAAGTTTTTGTATTTGCTGCCCATTGAACATTCCTTCTTTAAGCTTTGCCTCACTTATACGCGCAATTTTCTGTCTCTTCTCTATTTAAGGCTACACAATTTGTTATAAGCCAGAGTTTTATGTTCAGAAAAGGTAAATAAATTTTCTGCTAATCTACTAAGGGTTCATTAAGGATGTTTTTCAGATCGGGCACAATGTTTTCACATAAAGGGCATTCTTTAACGGAATAATGTCGATTTCTGGCTCTGCTATCTCATTCGCATAAAAAAACAACAATATTTGGTGTAAACACTTTGCAGTCCTGTAAGTAATTCAATAACTTCTAGATCGGCACAATATGATTTTCATATTTTATTATACTTTGAAGTAATATACATATATTATCGTACGTTTTTTTCATATCTACAGCATGACCCACGGGAACAGATAGTCGTTTATTTTCATTAAACAAGAAAACTGCCTTTAGACTTATCTTCTAAGTGTCAATAAACAGTGGTCACCGAAATATCATGACGGTAAACTAAGTCATTTGCTAATGAGAAAAATACTGCCAGCATAGAATGCTTTTTTCTAAACGGGAAAATTTTCACTCCTTTTTGCAAAAGCTTCCACTGCTATAAACGAGATTCAAGCAGCAGTTATTTTCTTTTGGGAAGATTCAAATAACGAATATAAGATTGTTCAGCTCTTCCTGAGATATAAAATGGGACTGTTTACTACTACCATATTCGTAATCGTCTTTCTCTTGAAAGCTTGGACCGGTTCAAAACCGTCTAGTCATTCGATTCCGAGTCAATTTCGTATTTTTCTGGAGGATTAGGAACATGTATGCTAGAAGCTTATGAGGTACAGGTCTCATGGTTGAGTGGGTATTAGTATATTCAATTTTATGTTCGCTTTTACCAGAAAACCCCAGGATTTTTATTAAGCAAAAGAATCAGTCATCAACATCACTCTGAGGTCCCGCCAAATCATCGGCACTCCAAACTTCATAGAATTGTGAGTACCCAGTAGTCATCCCGTTAAGCAAGTGTGGCAGCAAATTTTGAGAGGCCAAGTTTTGTCTTGATCGCAAACTTTGCACTCAAAATATAACTCGTAGGCTTTTCTAAAAAGTGTGCTCAAAGCTGTCGTTGAACTTTCAGTGATATTATATATATATATATATATATATATATATATATGTATATATATATATATATATATATATATATATATATATATATATATATATATATATATATATATATATATATATAATAGAAACTGTTCGATTTGTTCACACGGGATCGTGGCGATATAGTTTACACACGGCGAAAATAATAACACAACTACAACTCTATCATTATTCGCTAGTTCTTTGCACTTCGCTCGTATCTTCAATACTGATCCTGTGACGACCGGCCGGCTGCTTATATATCCGTTTCGTACATCTGGTATCTTCTAGAAAAAAAAAGCGTTTACCCTTCGTCGACTACGGGGAATGGTGAAATTTGGAATTACATGGGGTTTATTGGAGATCTCCAATATTTTAAGCCCTAGGGGTTTGAGGTTTCATACATGGGGATCATCCTCAGATGTCCCTCATGTGGTATTGTTAGATTGTACACAATTTCCCTGAACATAAAAATCGTAGATTTGGCAACCTCGTACCCGGTATGCTTTAACAACTTATATATCGCATAGGTACATCCTTGAACCTGCTTTGGAATCAGTCAAGATACGTTGATGTTATCTAGGTTTTGCTACGTGATACGACAATTTACAGGTCAGCGTAGAGGTAGAAATTTTCTCTACTGGCGGGAAGGATTTTCATGCAGCATAAGAAATAGTGGGTGATGTATTTCTGCAGATATAATAATATTAAAATGTTATATGTTTAGAACCTTTTAATATCAATTTTGAATTTAGTATCTGAATAGAGAAAGTCATTTTGGGAGTTTGTGTCTGACCTTAAAGCTTCAAAAGTACCAAAACATAGCCACTACAAAACTCAGTCTTTACTAGCAATGGAAGTATAATTACGAGAAAATTCTAAACTAATTACGATTAAGTTTAAACATATTTTATACCTTATATGTTATTTTAAATTTTAATTTCACTCTTTGCACCCACAAAAACGAAATGTGTATTTTCTAACATGTAACTAGTATTTGTTACGATAAAAATAAAAAGAAAACCTAGAGTTAGTATTACAAATTATAAATAATATTTTCCATAATATCTACTTTAAATTAGTCTCTGCCCATAGCTATTTATATTTTATTTCTTTTCAGACATGTTGCAGCTCATATAAAATCATTCGATACTTCAAGACCTATAACTATTGCAAATATGTACACATTTAATGTGGAACATTCGGTAAGTACAACAATAAAGAGATAATAAAGGTGCTTACATATTTCAAAAAAAAAAAAATTAAAGAGGAGCCTCCGTGATAAAAACCAAATATTTCCTATTATTACTAGGGTATTGGCATAGAAAAAACAAGAAAAAATTTTGGAAAATTGAGAGACTCAGAAAATAACTTTTCTTAGTAAAGAGATTTGCGGAATCTCAAAAAAACTGAAGGTTAAACAATTTGAAAACTAGCACATGCTTTTACCATTTTTTAAAAATAAATAGATAAAAAATTTGACGAGTAAAAGGTTTTAAAAAGTTATAATATATCTTACTAAAAGATATAATGAACATCACGTCTCTATTTTTACCATTAAAACATCTTAAGGATTGATATGTGCTAATTATTGTACATTCTTAGAAAACTCAATAGGTCTGGGAGCGATTTGCTCATGCGTCCGCAATGAACACATGGAAAGAGTCTGTTTTCATCATCTACTTTTCTTTGTCATCCGTTGTTTCCCGCCGTTATTTTTCTCCACTCTGCTTGATTTAGTGTGAGCTATTCCTAGTGGACTTTGGATTTTTAAAATTTTCCAGATCCTGTGCACTGTCTTGGTATTAATTGTATTTAACACTCTGTTTTTCTGCATCTCTTCAGCCGTTCATCATTGAAAGAATCTTAGACCTATAAAATAAGTACTGAGTATGTTGAATAACCTTTCATCCTAGCATTAAAGGACAGATGTACGTAAATCCCCATAAGTCTATCCCCTCTTTCCCATGGTTTTTATTGCACAATTGTAAGACGGAAAAGCACTATTGGTGTCTTCAATATATTTCTGATCAATAAATAAAGCGAACTTTATGTCATTCTAAATTATTTCGATGGCAAGGATTTTCTAAACACAATATTAGGTTATAGTGATGTTTATTATTTTTAAATTATGCTTCATATATAGAAACGGCCTTGTCGCAAAAGTTTATTATTAATCGTACATTAGAAAAATACAAAATTTTGAGGGGAATCTATCCTTTGACAAAAATATGTAATATAACCATGCTAGAGGCAATTCAAAATAATCAATAAAATAAAATCAATTAGGGTCTGCCCATTGAGGACTTTGAGAACTGGGAGATGAACTTGCAAATTTAATATTATTATTTCATATTGATAGGATTATATTCCAGTCATTGCTTTTACGGACCATTATCAGTATTTATTTGATATAATAATCGGTCCAACTCATGCAGTCCTCGGCGACGAATATTTCAATACTTTGGCGACACGATTTTTTCTGTACTTCCTTATTAAAAAACGACGATTTGTAGAATTTTCCTTAATTGTTACTACTGAAAGCACTTTAAGCTTTTTATCTCCATTAAAATACAAGATCAGATTCAAAAATCCATTTAAGATTGGATTTTCTGCTGTTAACTCACACTTACCCTAATATTGACCTATTCTAAATTTTTAAAATGTTGGTAATATTTAACAAAAATAAATAAAATTATTTATGCTAATAGAATGCGATCAGCTAGTTAATTTACCATGTTTTGATCAGTTTTCAGTTTGCAAACAAATAATGACTAGGTATCCTAAATTCGATGATTTTATGGGGTTTCACGTTAACTATTATAGTAAGTAAAATAGTGATGTAGAATTTATCCGCTGTTTTTGGAGATAATTAAAAATGTTCCAAACGGAACCGGACAATTTTTTTTTTGTTTTGAAGATACGGGGTAAAATTATTTATAAATATACCGTAATCTAATGGTATTATCATAATTTTTATTTTATTAAAAGATTATTTATCGTCACTTGGATATTGTAAATACACCATATATTGTAGTTAGAAGTTTTAATTCTTTGTATAACCATATACCACACTCCATATGAAATATAAAGGCAATGAATAAAAATCGAAAGAAAACGATATGACGCATATATTCAAACAACAAATAAACTCATTATTTGTAATAAAAACAAGAATCGTTAAAACTGCAGAAAAGTTTATAAAAATAGAAAAAAAGCATTCAACACAGAAACTTAATTTACTTTAAATAACAAGTTACATTATTTGAAAAATGTCCTAGCGGGGAAGAAACTTAAAAAAGCTGTCATTATTATCAATGCACCTTTGACAATGTTTTCTTACCGATTGTATTAAAATTAAGATATTACCGTTAGATTACTTTTAACTACTATAAAAAAAGTCTTTAAAAATCATTAAATATCTTCTCAAAAAACAAAGTTACGGGGCTTTTTAAAAACCGGTAACATTTGAATTTCTCCCTTGATCTTCAAAAAAGCGCATTATCTTCCCACAAATAAGTTATTAAAAAATTATTTTCTGCATAAACAAAAAAAAAGCAAATTTTAATAGTAGTTTCGCTTTGTTGCAATAACTAATCAACAAAATGAATCGCGTCGTAGCTCAAATTGTAGTTTTTATTTTCCTCACTTTACATACTTATTTAAAGTCTTTTGTCATTATTGAAGACCTGCGCCTTTGAAATTAAAAAAAAAACCGTTTTGTGACATCTTCAAATGCTAATAGTTAATTACTGAATATACCAACCGTCCGTATCAGTCATGGCTAGTTTTGTATTTGTCCTCTGTGTAACCTTTCTACGAAATGTCCAAAATACATTGGACCAATTTTTTACCCATTTTATTAATAGGGCTACCGGAACCAATTAATTTTCAGTAGTCATAAAGTTCCTTTGTGCAAAATTACTATTCTGTAAATTGGTATAATTTACCTTTGTTTTATAAAATTAAGGAATAATTACTTTGATTTCATATCTATTAAACTATACTTTAAAACAAAAAGAAATAAAAATCTACAAATATTTATTATCTCAAAAATTATATAGAATATTATTTAAGAGATTATATTCTTCTTATTAATGATTCCTTTGTGACCTAATAAGCTCCTGTGGTACAGATATTGTCTCGTTTTCGGATGGGACTAGGGACGTAATTAGGAATCAGGACCTTTGATCTGCTAAGATTAACCTCTAAGATACCTTTTAACTTAGTTTATTAATTAAGTATAGGAGAACTGGTAACACCTGACGTAGATATCTGGCTATCTATTCTAATTTAATTGGTATTAAAACTATACACGCTGATCTTGCCGATCATGAAGCTATTATGGATACAATTTCTATGTAAAACAATACAAATACCAATGACAATGAGGCATTTCTCTGTAGTTATTACAGTAGAAACCTAACTAACCTCAAAAATATATTACGGAGTATTAAATTTAAATTAAAATTTACTATGTTTCATAATACCATTATTAAAATAAAATATCATTATTGTTGGATGCCAAATAAAAATACCTATTCTAAATATTATCACCTCCGGGTATTAAAGTTTTAAGCAAATTTACATCCAATTAAACATTTTTCAATTACTTTAAAAAAAAAACATATGTTTCAAAATGGTTATTACCATACTGAAAAAAGGAAATGGTTGAATTTACCAACATACCATTCAATTCAACCATTAATTTCTGTTAAATACAAGCAATAATTTTTAGGCTTTCATTGGAACAACAAAAAATATTAAATTATACTATTTGAATGAAATGTAGAAAATAAACGATATTTTATCACTCTTGAATTAAACAATTCAACCATTATTTTCTGTTGAATACAATACAAGCAATTTTTAGCCTTTCAACAAAAAATATAGAAATCGTTTTAACGATAAAGATCATTTAAAATCAAGCAAAAAAGTGTTTAATTTAATATCACAAGTAAAATGTTAAGTTCTATTTCTTGAATGAACTCTCAGATATGTTACTTGAATCGCACAAGCACTATTAGACAGAGGCTAAATTTTGGTTAATGTAACACTACGAAATGTTTTTACGAGTAGTGTCAGTGATTGGTTTAATTAAACTAATTTTTTAAACTTAATCAAATATATGCAAAGATTGTTTGAAGGATATCTGAATGTTCAGTCAACATTCTTCGTTGGTTAAAATAAACAATATATGATCTACAAAACCATCAATAGGATATTACTTCAAAAAAATACTGTCTTAAAACAATTTTCAATTTTGAATCAATGTTAAAGAATACTTGGCTCAATAACCATCTTTTCATTTTAATAACCAAAAATATTCGCACAATATTAAAATGCGCCTTTTTTCATACTATGTAAACAAGGTTGATCATACCATAACTGACAATAAAAAATATGCAAATAAAATAATATTTATAAAATAATTTTTCAAAATTGGGATTTCCTTCATATACGATTATTAAATTAAAAATGTTATTCTTTAATTATTTGTATTAACATTAATAAACGATATAAATATCTGGTTTGCATGTAGATTTTATATTGGAGAATTTGATAATGTAAATATTTTATATGAAAAAGTCCTAATTCTTGTAAAACTAGTTTAGTAAAAATTTGATGATTGATAAAATTTAAATGAGCATAAGTTTTTTCAATAACCCTGTAACCACATAATACCTAAGGTACTATGATTTTCTGATAATCTTACAACTGTAACATTAAATTTATCTAGGTACCCAAATAGGGAAAATAATTCTGAAGATTCTCTAATAATAATTCAACCAATTTCGTATTTTTCTGCATACCTACAAAGTAGGTATCTCTTTTAAGGACACAACAGAAAATTTATATGTGATATTCGTCTCATTTTCATGTTATTTGCTATATAGGTATTCTTTTAATTTTTTTATGCACAATGCTAATGGCTTGCTTGTTTATTTAATTTACATGAATATTCAAATGTTTGTAAGTGTAAGTACCCTAAAGACATTTAGCTTTAGCAAACTCATGCAACCAAGAAATAAGTAGGTTATAATTTTGGCACCAAATGAACTTGGAAAAGTTGGAAACGTGATGATGCTATGATTTATATCTCATCATATTTTACGCATCATTTTATGTAACTGAGTATACTATAGTTTTGGTTGTTAACAATATATTATAAACAACGTTCATGTCAAAAAATAATGTTAATAAAATTCTAACCATTAAAAAATAAAATGTACTACTTACTTCAATAAATGGAAAACCTGGAACAAGAAAGGTAGCTGGAAAAGTAAAGCTACGTTCACTTGAACAATCACCGGAAAACAATATGGCTGCAGCTTCTTGTTCTGTTTCCCTTTCATACCCCAAAGGAGGCGACATCAGAGGTATAATGAACGGGATTTCAAAAGTTTGAAATCCAGGTCGTTCATTCAGCATTTTAAAATGTTAAACTTAGTTCCAAATCATTTTATATAATATAAAGTACTTATCATTTTAATGTATCTGTATAGTTGTGTTAACTAATAGAAAATGTTGAATTTAGAATTGTGATATTTATCAGAGTAACAACAAAAGAGATCACGGACTAGACTACTTTTTCATGAATAGGCAACTTATAAACACCAACATGTTTGAAGGCCAGGAAAAACAGTCTACTTCGCTATAGCCAGCGGCATCAACTTGCCAAAACTTTTTAGAAACATTTAAAGGCGGGTATGTTTTTAAAGCCAATTTTAGGCACACGTGATGTGACATTTTTTATCACCAATAAATTAACAGTAACAGACACACGGAAAAATATTTAAATCGACACAATGTTAAAAACAGAAATATCATTTGTGATGTGTTTGTCACCCATTCACTAATTACCTACATAGGAAATTACACGAAAGTGAGACGAATATCACACACAAATTTTCTGTTGTGTCTTTAAAAGAAATACCTACCTTGTAGATATGCAGAAAAATACAATATTGATTGAATTACTATTAGGGAATCTTCAGAATTATTTTCCCTAAGTGGGAACCTAGATAAATTTAATGTTACTGTTGTAAGATTATCAGAAAATCATAGTACCTTAGGTATTATGTGGTTACAGGGTTATAGGAAAACTTAGGCTTGTTCAAAAATATAGTACCTATTTACTTAATTATTCAATTTATTTTCGGATTTGGCAAAGTTTTTCAGTAAATATGATGGTATGTTTAAAGATAAGAGGCAACGTAGCTGTAAACTCATTTTGCCAGACTTGAATTTTTTATATGTTAAAATTTTTTTTTTTTCAAAATGGTTAAAAATACTGCATTTTTGAAAACGAAATCCCAGAAAATTAGGTGTCAGTATGTTATTTAAGTATTTGTTAGTCAAATTTAGTTTTGAAATTCTCCCATGCATGAGTAAGGATGGGGCTATTGTGGAAAGTGGCAAAATAAGAAAATGTCATAGAAAATTTATAAAACTTCCTCTATTTTTAGGTGAGGCACACACTTTTTTATTTTATTTTTCAGATATCTTTCAAACAATCTTTGCCTATATTTGTTTAAGTTTAAAAAATTAGATTAATTAAACCAATTACTGATACTACTCGTAAAAATATTTCGTGGTGTTACATTAACATGAATATTTAGCCTCTGTTTAATAGTGCTTGAGCGATTCAAGTAACATATCTGAGAGTTCATTCAAGAAATAGAACTTAACATTTTACTTGTGATATTAAATTAAACACTTTTTTTGCTTAATTTGAAATGATCTTTATCGTTAAAACGATTTCTATATTTTTTGTCGAAAGGCTAAAAATTGCTTGTATTGTATTCAACAGAAAATAATGGTTGAATTGTTTAATTCAAGAGTGATAACATTTACCAAAAACAACTGATTTTAAAGATTAGTTTAATTTTTAAAAATGTTTATAGTACAAAAGCTTTTATTTATAGGGTCAATTTCTTGATATACTTGGCGTCAATCGGTACCAGTCCTGGTATAATTATGTAGGAGAAATAGATGGAATATATACCAGGATTATAGATGAAGCAAGAGGATGGCGCAACTTGCACAATAAACCCGTGTTGGTAACAGAATATGGAGCTGATTCTGTAGAAGGACTCAGTATTGTAAGTTATATTTTAATCAAATCTATGTTTAAAAAATTAGTCTTAAGTAATTATTAAAAATATATCCTTTACCTTTAATTAATAATTGCAATAGATCATGATAATATTAAACTTTGTTTAGCTTCCATCCTATATTTGGTCTGAGGAGTATCATCTTGATGTTATGGAGCAGTATTTTAGAGCTTTTGATGAGTTAAGAAACGAGGGCTGGTTTGTTGGAGAGATGATATGGAATTTTGCAGACTTTAAAACAGATCAAGGTAAAGTACCATAAATCTGCTATTAGCATCAAAGGTTAATATAAACTAATATTTCTTTAAAGTTCAGTTAATGTTAAATTTTGAGGCTCCTGGTGTACGCTTGTATTATTATAGCACTTCGAGATGTTTCAATTTTTTCTTAGCGTTAGTCCATTTTATTCATCACAGGCGTTTTTGCAACTTAACCAAACAAATATAATTACATTATTTAGTAACAAGCCTGTATTTTTCAACACCTTTGTTTTACTACTTACGAGAGATCGTTCTCAGTGAGTGATAACTACCCCCAAAGTTTATGGCTAAAAACGCTTTTTTCGTTGTTTTCAATCAATAAATGTATAAATTTACTTGATTCGGCCAAAAACCCATTAGTTGTATATAAATTTGGAAAATTTAGCTAACGGATATCGGTTCTTTTAACAATAAAATTTATCACGGGGTTAATTAAATACCCTTTTTAAAAAATTTTTACATGTAATGAAAAGTATATTTTTTTTCCAAGAAATTCATCACGAACAAAAATACAAACCATCAGCAACATTAAGTCTTTATAGCATGAAGTGGAAATTTACCATTTCTAAGGGTTAAGCTACCATCTTACAGATCTTTGCAAAAACTTTTGAAAAGTCAGCTTCTGCTTGTGTTTATTTTGTGATTCTTGTAGTATATTGAAGAATATTCGGCACTGATTTTTTTACATCTTGAATTGTATTTCTAGAGAACTACACAATATAAAAAATCTTTTTTTTCAATTATAATTCAAAAGATTTGCATATTATTAGGTTTACGACAAGGGATTGCTACATGTCATTTTCTCAGTAAGGGCTTGCTTTGTATTTTGTTATTACAATTAAATAATATTTTGTTCTCTGTATTCATTCAGCAAATGTATAAATTTACTCAATTCGGTCAAAACTTGTTAGTTATACATGCATTTGGAATATTAAGTGACGGCATCTTTTTTTTACGCTAAAGTTTATTACGGGTTCAACCACTAATTTATTTAAAATGGAAAATAAAAATAATACTAAGTCTGTCTGGTATTCCGAAGGTAAGACTATTATCTGTGTGTTCTTGTATAAATCTGGCTGCAACACTGCTAAACCGTATAGTTAAACTAGTTAAACATCAGCGCTCGTAAATTGAAAACTGAAGAGAGCCACGAAAAGGAAAAAACTCAAAATTTAAATAAAAAAAGAACATCTAAGTCTACATTAAATGTACATATGCGTATATATATATATATATATATATATATATATATATATATATATATATATATATATATATATATATATATACTTTTCCCTTTCATTTTAAATTTAAAATTTGAGGAAAAGCCCAGGAATCGAAGAAATTTTGAAGTATGATAAGAAAAGAAAATATTAATCAATAAGTTATTAATATTTAGATAATATACTGCTTAAACCTGTTGAACTAATAGATAGCTAAGGGTAAAAATATATAAACGTGCAATAAAAGTCCAGTCTGACTCCGGATGATCACCAGTATTTTGTTTAATATAAAATAAACAAAAGATTTACTTTACAAAATAATTCATATTTAATTAAATTTACCCCAATATTCAACTAAATTTACCATCCCATAGTTGGAAATAATAATAAAAATTTAATAGATAGATTTGACAATATATTTAATAGATAGATGTGACAATACTGGTTACTATAAATCCTTAGTTTTATTGACATTAATTACTACCAAACGAATTAGATTCAATATAGCAAAAATAAAAGCAATTTTAAGTATGCTAAAAAGCAAAAATAATAAATCAAAGCATAATACATCTTGGCCTGAACTTTTTAATTAAATCTAAAATCTCTTGAATTTTAACCTAATCTGGCCAATCTCAAATACTTAATCGTAGTAACAAAGCAAAAAAAAAACACGAGAGTCAAACTGAAAGTATTTCAACCACCAGACATACCACGATGCTATATATATATTTTTAATTTTTAATCCAGAGTGAGGCCAAGAGATTGAACACAATTCAGGTTTAGTTTAGAATATATAGGACAAAATTAATTCTTCGATAAATTGAACTCAGGATCAGGATATACCCAGAGAGCAAATATGTACCAAAATATAATAAATTTTACCATAAATGGTACAAGCTACTCTCAAAATTAACCCTTACTAATATACAAAGAATAATTAAAGCATTACCATAATAACAAGGATAAGCAAGGATGTGTATTATCACCACTCCTCTTTAATGCATACTCAGAAGAAATCCTGAAAAAAGCTCTGGAAGGAGAAAGTGCTGGAATAAGAGTAAACGGAGTACCGATTAATAACATTAGATATGCGGACGACACGGTCATAATTGCAGAAAATATGGAGGACCTTCAGAGACTGGCAAACAGAATAGCGGAATGTGGACATGAGTATGGACTAACAATGAAATCAAAAAGACGAAATTTATGAGAATATCAAGAACACAAAGAAACAACGAAAATCTGACAATTAATGGAACCAACGTTGAACAGGTAGAAAAATACACATATCTGGGTACAATGATTAACTCCACAAACGATTATATCCAGGAAATCAAGACACGGATAGAAAAAGCAAGAACAAGCTTCAATAAAATGAGAAGAGTTCTCTGCACAAGAGACTTAAAGTTGGAATTGAGGATTAGGTTGGCGAGGTGCTACATTTTCTCGATTTTGTTTTATGGAATAGAATCCTGGACCCTGAATGCGACATCGATTAAAAGATTGGAGTCATTTGAAATGTGGGTATATAGAAGAATCCTAAAAATATCATGGGTAGACCACGTCACAAATGACGAAGTTATGAGAAGAATGAGTAAAGAGATGGAAGTCCTGAATACAATTAAGGTTAGAAAACTGCAATACCTTGGGCACATTACACGGGGGGAGAGATACGCCCTGCTTCAGCTGATTATACAGGGAAAAATACAGGGAAAGAGAAAAGTGGGAAGAAGGAGAATATCATGGCTGCGTAATTTGAGAGAATGGTATGGGTGTACATCGAATGAACTGTTCAGAGCAGCCGCCTCTAAAGTACGAATAGCTATGATGATTGCCAACCTCCCCCGCGGAGATGGCACTTGAAGAAGAAGATAATAACAACTAACAAATATCATGAAAACTCAAGAAAAATTGATCAATATTCCTAAAAAACAACAAGCGGTCATAAACCCAAAATAAAATTTTATAATAGATTATTGTAGTTAAATTTAAATATACAGGAGAAAATCATGATACCTAAAACAACATACCATGGCCAGATTCAAATGGTCATTAAACTCACTCGTTAAGGATTAATTTTGAGCTCAAACATTAATAATTCACAAAAGCTACAAAAGATTGCTTTAAACTGCTATTAATGGATCTTACCCGGGTTCATAGGTGAGGTTAAAGATTCATTAAAAGGTGCTAAAATCCTCGTCCCTAGTTTTATTCCAATAAAAATAACTCTTTAAACAACAAACAAGTAAAAGTTAAGGTAACTAAATAACCAAATTCAATTACTGGAACAATTGGAACTATTTTTCACCTCAAAATCCCAAAGGATAAATTAAATAAATTGAAATGAAAAATTTATAGCTGCTTTAGTTGATTCAAAAACGAAAGTAGAAGTCAAGGCAAATGGATTTGCTCTTACACAATGATCAATGCCTGCGCACATCACTCCTTCCTCAAGTATGTCTAAAATTTAAAATAGATGACAACTCAAAAATGACTCTATGCTAGTTCCTAATTAACAACAGTCGGTTAAAATAAATTTATTGAATAAGCCAATCCAATATTCATTAACATTTTCGGTTCAAAATTAAGTAAGTAACCCATTACTAATTTTTAAATTGATGAAATACATTTTTCACTGCACCCCAAATGGCTGCATTTCCGACGCAGACTAAGTAATAGATAAATTTCGGGTTAAATTTCTCGCTCTGAAATATTTTCTATATCTTAAAAGTTTTGGGACCCCGCAGACTAGATGTGGCTCGGAACCGAAAGGCAAGGCAAGTTATGAAACGAAAAGTACAACTTGAGAAGCTCCTCGATAGATGGTGTATTGATGGGAAGTGTCAGTAAACACAGAAAAAAATCATTGACAGAGGTGAAAACTAAACTACTACACAATGGATTCAAATAATAAAATCAAAACAGCTCAAAATGGGATAAGGCAACAAATTCTGTCGAATTTGACAGTGATGGAAGTCCTAACCAAGAAGACAACAATATCAAAAACAAAGCAAAATCTACAGGACTGATCCAAGAAATTTCAAGAAAACTGCCATTCGAAAGGATGGAAGAAAGAATTACACTCGAATTGTAGGCAAGAAAACTGAGATTTATTTAAAAAGAAGGTATCAGTAAGTTCAACAATAATAGAAATAAATACAATTACTATAGTCTAGCGAATGCGAAACAAAAGAACAAAAATAGGGATCATACGGTCATAATCAAATATAACATAAAACCGTTATTTTGGAGTATAAGAATGCAGCTAAAATTCAGAAAGATTAAATAATCGAACTGGGAAAGAAATTGACAAAGAAGTAGAATTACGGGTTTTTGTAATAAAACAAAAAAAATGCAACTAATCAACAAATGGTATGTGTTTATTCAAATAATTTATGAGTGTAACTTAAAAGAGATTGTGTTTGACCATAACATGAGCTTTAAGATCATTTGCATATATGAGAACATCACTATGGCATTTATAAAAATATTAAAAAATAATGAAGCAAGTTGGTCTCATTGCGGAATACTAGAGATTGCATTATATTCATTACACATTCTTTTTCTTTAGTTGCCAAAGTTCGCAACTATACGTGACTATAGTTTTTATGATCATATGATATATTAGATGTAAGTTTCTTCTTGTTATTTTTTGATCCAAAAGATTTTGTTCAATATAGAGATAGCCTTTCTGATTTGGATATTTTGGTCCTTCATAATGCAATCCACATATTCATTCTCAGGTATTTGTAAATTCGGCAGGATTTGATAACAAGTCCGTCCTCTAGGAGGAGATTTTGCTGTTTCTGCCGATTCACATGTACTCTGTATTTGAAATGTTTACTTCCAGTCCCATTTCTTATATTCTTAAACCATATGACAATAATAAAATAGCGAAAAAACAACGAGTTCACACAACTTTTTTTCTGAAAACAAAATTTAGGGAGTGATTGTTATTGTAAAGAATTTTTAGAATACGATATAATTTTTTTCTACATCTGAGAACGGAATTATTTCATTATTGATTATAAGATTAAAATTTTATTCTTTAACTTTTTCTACTTGTTTGTTGCCACCAAATAACATAAAATATGACTTACTAACATTAATTTTAAAATTATGGGAAGAAACAAAGTAATTTATAATTTGTAAATCCATATTAATTAAGTGAACTTCATGTGTGACTACCGCGTCATAACTGTAATGAATCTGGGTATCATCAGCGTATCCATGTAATCAGGTGATAGATTTTGAATAAAGATGAAATTTATATACTAAGAACAATAAGATCCCCGACACAGACAGATACCTGAAAATCCCCCAAATATTATCCGAAATTCTTTATTAATGATTAATCTCTAACTATGACTAAGTAGATAATTCTTAAAAAACTTCAACGGCATGCCTTCAAAATCAATATGTTTAAGTTTAGAAATAAGAACTCTATGAACCTCAGTGTCTACTGTGCTCTAATTATATCATCAGTGACATCTACCAATGCAGGGGTAGTACTGTATGCTCTCCTAAAGCTTCACTACTTTTCTGGCAAAATGTTATTATTAGTTAGATATCCAAATATTTTGGGAATACACTATTTTCTGTAAGATTTTAGAAAGATAGTTTAATATGGTCTCAAATTATCAAAGAAAGCGGCTTGTTTACTTTTGATATTGGTTGAACCAAAGCTTCCAATAAGGGGGAAAATAGCCTCATTTTAAACAGGGATTTATTATATGGGCAATTTGTGGCGAAAGACTTGGAACTCAATATTTAATATAGGAAATATTTAGTTCATCGATGCCACTGGCATTAGATTTGATAGAGTTGATGACGCTACTAGTTTCCTCAGTAATACTAACTTTGAAAGAAAGTCGAGCATTAGGATAAAAAAATATTATAATATTGCGCAATGGTATAATTTCCAGCATGATTAAGATAATTTGAAAAATTTCTATGAAAACTATTGTGTCTGTTTTTCTCTAAGCTGTTGTTCCTTCAAAAAAAAAAACTTTTTCGGCCAACGAAACATCAGTTTGTCTATTCTTTTTTAAGTAAGAAGTTCATTTACAAAACCTTTTTTGGCTTAGGGAATTCGGCAATAGATCTTCAATAAAATAACTAACGCATTTTTTATCTTATTAGAGCTAAATTTTGACGAATGGGGAACAACATTTAGTTCATATTTTTGATACAAAATTTATTTACCTAACTAATCTCTAACTTTAGGAGGTTCAAAGATATGCTTATTTTCTGAAAATAGTTTAGCGATTCTTCATTTCATTTTGTGTCTTGAATATCAAAAAATCCTTTCCTAATGCCTACATCAATAATATAGCATAGTCGCTAAATTTCGAGTTTTGTGTTAGACAAAATATGATAAATCCTGAAAAAATGAAATCAATCAAATACAGTAAAACTAAACCGACATTAAGAAACAAAATATACTGGTTAAACAACGGTCGATGATAAAAATATGTATCTAATTTAATTAAAAAAAAGATTGTTTGTTGGTGTTAGACTTGGTAGATTCTGGACTGGGTTTTTAACTTTAACTCTGTAGGTCGGTAACTATAATATCTGTGAAGCCCAGTAGCCCTTATTTAAAGGAATAGTGCTTAACAGTCAGTCAATGTGGCCAATGTGGCAGGGGCTAATACATACGAAACTTCATAGTCTATGAACTTCTCCGTGTATTTCATTAATTACTTGAGGTCTTAGAAATTCCGATGGTCGCATCGCAAGCTGATGAGATACTGAATTTTGCCTCATTGAATTGACACACACGTTATGATTCTTGCTTAGGTTTTTTTTGCAATCTTTTCCTTTCTGGTTCGATACCGACGTGGCTCAATTTTCGGGCTGGTGTCCTTAGAAATATTTTTAGTAGAGGCCATAATTTGTTAATTTTTGATGATGATCCTTGATAAATACTATTTTTACCATAGAAGATTTGTTACGAGAGAATGGGAAAGCAGGTTTTTTGTTTGCAAATAAAACGATTTCGGAAAAATATAATTAGAAATAGATAATTGCTAGCTGGTGCATCAACCCTATAAATTAGATATCAAGGCAATAATTTCTTCATGTAGAGTAATTCAGGCGGTGATTCAAAGGGGAGCGTTTACCCTCTGAATTAGGAATATAGATCTCACTGCCTCTCTCCACCCTCCGCTAATTGATTTGTTAGTGTCACACTGTACTGTCTTGTATATGAATAGGTAGAAGCAATTTCCATATTTTCTTTGCTCTTTTGATATTGACCCCCTCCCACCCCAAAAAGAGAGGCTGGATCCGCCCCTAGAGTCACTTTCATAATACATAACTTGAATAAAATTTTAAACCTACGTTAATGTTTTTACCATCTTAATTATATCGCAAAGTTAAAGTCTACAAGAATGTAATAATTCTTTAAATTTAAACATCCTCTTGGCGCAGTTGTAAGATTTCGAGTATATTGGTTTGAGGCTGGCGAAAATATTTTTCTGAAATGCCTCCTCTGTTGGCTGGTACGGTATCGACCCATAGTCGTTGCGGCAATAAAATAACGATTCTGTTCGAAGTGCTGGGACTGACTGTCAACAGTAACCAGCAACTGAAAATCATCACGTAAAACATAATTTCCTAGTATGGCAGATTAAGTGCAGGTCATATACATTTTGTAATTATTGGCCTTAAATTCAATAACATAATGCACTGATTTATGCTATCAGTGCGTGAAAAACAATTAACTATCGCGTTTTGAAAATATTCGGTAAATTTTTTTTTAATGCTGATTATTTCCGGAATAAAAAATAAGCAATTTTAAATCAAAAGTTAAATTACGGAAAAAAATCGGAAATTAAAAATATATTTTATCATTTATATTTTGAAACATGGAGTTGACAGTCACATTTAAAATAAATTTTCAGTTAACTAGCAAGCTTGTGTACATATATTTTTTTTTCATTTTCAGATATACGAAGAGTTGGTGGAAACAGAAAAGGAATTTTTACTAGAAACCGTCAACCCAAGAGAGCAGCTTTTTACCTAAGAAAAAGATATTGGTCTCTTGCAAATAAATTAGACAATGCTACTCTTCCAAATGATTTAGATAAATATGTGATTGATTCAGACTCTTCTGAAATAAAGCATGATGAATTGTAATACCGTTTAAAACAATAAAATTATTATATTAAAATTGTGGTTCATTTTTCTGTTCTAGTTACGTAAAATGAACAGTAAACCAAATTTTATTTTATCGTTGAACCTTGATCTTTTAAATTTTTATTACAATATATCATTGAATTATCTGGAATCGTTAATATCCAAGGGGAAGTGGCATTTACTTAATATCTAATACATTGAGTCAGAAAGAAGGCAACGACTTTAAATTATGGATACTTTATCGGTTTACTGATATGTCAACCAGTTGCTATTAAAAATTGGTTGATTTTTTTTGGGCGCGTCAGTAACAATGACTATTTGACGTCCGGCAAGTATTTTCTGCTTAGCATTTTTTTCATTAATTTTCATTAGTCCGGAGAATTAGTTCGTTAAGTTATTGTTGGATCTTGTTACTTTATATTCTGGGCAATATACAAGCATATGTTGGACTCTAATTTGAGTGTTACAAAAGGGGCATATGTGGGGAGGTTAGCTCTATAAAAGATAGAAATGGGTAAGTTTAGTATGGCGATTCCAAGTTTTTCCCAGAGTGTACTTTCCTTGCGACTTAGTGGAGAAAAGTAAAAGTGATGATAGAACTGAGTTTAGATTTACATAAATTTGTTGGGACTCGCTTAATTGTCCCAAACTGTTTGGGAAAGATTTTGAATGATAAGAGAAATATTTGAATTAAACTCTTCATGCGAAAATAGATGTAAAGTACCTTCGCGGCGTAGCAAGTTTTGCCTGAGAATCGGTTATTTAGGATATTAAGGGGTGATGTGATATTGGAAGTTTGATAGTTTCTGGAGAGCTCAAGGTATCAGTGATGATTATGAATTTGTCGGAAATTGTTCGTTTAGTTCCTTTACGGAATGTGAAAAGTTCAACTGAGAGAATTTATAAGATATAGGATTACTAGCGACCCGCCCCGGCTTCGCACGGGTGCAATGCTGATACTAAATACACTACAGAAAAACTGTGACTATTTATTTTATTTTTACAACAATTATTACATCGGCCTCCGACGCGCTATTTATAGGCACGCTGCCGCCGCCCCGGTCGGCCAGTACCGCCGCAAGCGCTACTTCCCGCAATTTTAAATCTGTAATATCTTCGAAAATATTCATTTAAATCTTGTGCTGTAAAGGACCATATAGATCTATATTAAATCAACAATGTATTTAAGCTATTTATTGGATAAGGATTAATGCTGTATTGGTTAAAATCGCTTCAAAATTTGCCATTATTTGTCGTAAAAAGTAAATGACAAAAAAATGTTATTGTGGGATATCCATGAGAGATAGACATATACCATCGCGGAGTTTTCTGTAGACATTTTCAATGTGTACAAATAATTAGTACATTATTTTGATAAATCTCGTAGGGTTCAGCCTGCGTTTGCAATGTAAGCGGAAAAAATATGATAATTAACGACATCACATTAGAAACCTCAAAAATAACAGTATTTCTCCACTATTTAATGGATGTTATTATACATATAAACCTTCCTCTTGAATCACTCTATCTACTGAAAAAAACCGCATCAAAATCCGGTGCGTAGTTTTAAAGATTTAAGCATACAAAGGGGCATAGGGACAGAGAAAGCGACTTTGTTTTATACTATGTAGTGATAAGATCTGCATTTGCATTTGATAAGAGAAAAGATGTTCCTAATAATTTCATGAGAAGTGTTTTGTTTATCAAATTGTGGGGGAAGGAAGAGGGGGAGGAAAGTTATGTTGTTGAAAATAGGGTTCAATGAAAGGAATAGTAATATTATGTTAATTGAGAAGGTTGGTCAATCTGTTGTTTGTTCTAAGAGTATATTTGTCTAGGGAATAAGAGTTCAAGAAAATCTCTGGAGTTCTAATGATGGATAATTACTAATGCTGAATAAGCCGGAAATTTAGAGGTAGCCTGACGCTATTTTCCGGGCTTGGTTTTGGGTATTTGGATGGGATTGGGTTTTTTTTTATTAGAGGGTCTAGCCGAGTCGTAAATCAAATTGGCATAATTTAGTGTGGGAAGGATGATTATGGATTCCAATTATTATTGCGTAGTCTGCACCTCAGGTTGTATGGAAAAAACAACAGAGGTATCGTGTAAAGTGAGAGATTTTAGATAGGATATGTGAGCTTCCTAAGTTAGTTTGTTGTTAAACACTAGTCCCATGAATTTTATAGAGTCTTGCATTCGTATTACATTGTTATAAATCTGCACGGAACAGAGTTTGTGGCAGCTATTTTACAAGGATCCGCAGAAGAATTTAAAAAGATTACCTTATGTTACATTTGTCAGATACTCAAGCATTATTATTGATAACACCTGGCATACTTTTGATTGACGGAGTTTTAAATTTGTTTTTGTTTTTCCATTTTGGTACTTTTAATAATTATTTTTGTATGACTCTTGTCTTTTGAAGTAATAAAGTTTTGGTTGGAGGGATTTCTATTAAAGGAAACGCAGTTTTTTGTTCCTTATTGTTTCGGCACATGTTTCTGACCACCAGAGATTGGGGGTTTGTAGGAGGAAAAGGTGATTTTGTTTATGGTTTGGGAGGAGGTAATCTCTTTTCTAGATCAGCAAGATATATGTCATGGTCCTAGAAATCTGAGAAAGAAAGCTTTATAAAGTACTCTGTATAGATCCCAGTATGTAATTTTAATGTCACGTTTTTTAGTAGGTAAAGGGATAGATTAGATATAAAGGACCTTAAGACTGTTGGCAAGTGATCGCTGCCGTACGTAGCGTCGCAAATATTCCAAATAGGATTTCGAAAAATGAAGAGGGAGAGGCTGAAAGGGAGGGATTGAGAGGGGTTTGGGGAGGGGGGAAAGTTGATAAGATTTTTATTGTTATTAAGATCGAATTGGACTATAACAATTACTACTTTGGTGCAAGAGTTCAATACTGCTGACTTGTAGAAGTTGAGAGAGTGCGAAAGGAACATTTATATAAATAACTTTCTGTGTAACTCGTTTCAAATAGAGAAATTATTCAGCACTTTTTCATTAAGGTTTAGGAAAAACGGTTTATTTAGATTTTCGATTTTTGTGGGATGGATAAAATTTTAAGATTCTGTATCTAGCCATTTGAACGTAAAATATTTTCGTCTGTCTATTTCCGACATTTTACCAAAGGTTTTGAAGCACTCGACTTTAAATGACGAAATTTGACCTTTAGAAAGAGCATTTGTCTAACTTCAAAAATGTTCTGTCCTGTACATTAAAAATGGGTATAAACACAATTATGATCTATTGCAAATTGTGAATAACTTTGTCCCAAGCAAATATGTTGTACTTTTCCTCTTAGTAAATTTATTACCATATTTACGAAAACTAAAATTTGTTACCTCCTGTTTAGAGTATTTTATTTGAATAATTGCGGTCGTATGCTGTAAGCTATTATTATCTATACATAAGAGAAAACTGATCCTGTTTGTTTATTGTTGGGCTAATCTCGGAATGAATTTTGATATATAGTAGCTAATAAAGAGGATGTTCTTAAAATAAGTTTGCGACAAAACTGAGGACGCTTTCTTCGCCTACGTTGATATACATGAAATGATGTATGATGTTCGCGTGTTATCTGTTTTTGCTCGTTTTTGGAGGCAAAACTTTTAAGAAAATCTAATAGAAAAAATAACTCGACAGTTCACTTGAATTTACTTCTTTTCCTTAATTATACAGCGTATCTTTCTGCGAACACAAAAACATCATTGCGACACCATTTTCAGTTGAAACTTTACTTTTTCCCCTGCGAAGTTAAGGTCGACTTCTTTAAAACGGAAAATAATTTTTGGAATGTAAAATTATAATTCTACATAGATTCGTATACAAGGTTGCGATAAAAAAAAATAACGGATCAGCCTTGTATGTGGAGAAATGATAAAAAATCTCAGATCCGTCAATTTTTTTTAAATGCATTTTTTAGATAAGAAAATATTAGACAGAGTGAATCAGAAAAGTGTTATGTGTATCAACTTAAATTTCTATAATGAAATTTTTAGATTCTACTATAAATTCGAGACATTTTTCATTAAATGTATATTATACTTTTAAAATGGATTTCCTAAGCCTATCTACGGAGTGGGATTTATATTTATACATTTTTGACATTCCTTCATGCTAAAAAGTTTAGCGGGTTAAGATCGGGCCATCCGGGTATTGTATTTAAGTACTCTCTTTTATGAGCAGTATAATGTAGAAGAGCACAGTCGTGTTAAACCCATAAGGTTATACTTTGTAATTTATGATGATTATCATCTGGAAATGGAGTTGTCGAAGTTTAAAAATCCAGATATCTGTCGCCAGTCAAGCTTTTATCAAAGAAAAATTACCCGATTACCCTAGTTTCAAGAATATATGCCTAGATATTAACCTTTTTATTATACTGAGTGTGATTTTCTAAAATCCAGTGAGAATTTTCCTGCTTCCAGTACCAGTAATGTGTTTGTTTATCTGAGTAAAAGTAACTTCATTAAAAAAACAAATTGTTTGGAACAAAATGGCATTATTATCTGTTAGGTCCATTATTATTAATCTGTAATTTTTGGAGAAATAGTGCTTTATAGGGATGCCACTTATCATTTTAAAAAATTAATCACCGCTGGGGCTGTAAATATTGCTCGTCCAACTAGGGTGTTACAGCTACAATGATCTTTCGATAGTGATAACAATAAGTTTATTTTTTTCTCCTCAAACATACCAGAATGACCATACGGTGACTTATAATCAACAGAACGGAAAGTTCTTCACTTCATTACTACTCTAGACACTGTCGATTGACAAATAGTTGGGCGATTTGGGAATTTATCATTGAACATAATACAGACTTTTCTGTTACTTATAATTATATCTTGAAAGTATAATATAATCACTTTAAATATAGTAATATCGCAGAAAAAACAAATTTGAATAAAAATTTAATTACATTGACTTAAAATTGACTGGTTGATAATTTCAAAATTATAAACAACTTAGATTATGATAAATACAGGTAAATCACTAAGTGACTTTCAAAACCAAAAGTGTATTTCGAAAATACGTTAACGAAATTCAGATTCACTCTGTACAAAAATATATAATTTGAAAAGTTATGAACTTAGATATTTATTTAAAAATAAAGAAGTGCTTTCTAAACTGATTTTATACGTCAATGAACATAGCAGAAATAAACAGAATACGAAAAGTATGTTCTTTGTTTCTAATCTGGAAAATTCGCAGGCGATTTAAATTAAATTAAATTATACTTTAAAGGTTTCAGGCTTATTTCGGTTGCTTTGAACTCTAAGATTGAGCCAACATGTCTTACACAGGTATGCCATTGTAGCCTGTTTCTCTGCTTAATCATTTATTTTCGCATTACCGCTGTTAGAAGCTTGTGGCGACTTCAAAGCAATTTCGTATAAAATGATTTAGTTATAAAACAATTTCCACCAAATTCTGTTTGTAAACTACAGAAGGCAAATATTTTTAAAAGAATGTAAACGACAACATATTTTTGTTCTTTAATGAGCGACTCTCTGTGACATTGAGCACTAAGGAACAAGAAAATTTCTACTGTGCACGTAGCTTTTCATTATGTTATTTGCAGTTATGATGTAAATGAAAGAAGAAAAATCTAGTTCTTCTATTCTGTATCGCAAAACTACTAGTAAATTCAGTAATTGTATGCTATTCCTTTCTTATAGTGTATCATAAATAAATTAACATACTGATAACTGTACGTAGATAGTCCTTTATATTTCGGAAATAACAATTTAAAACCAATATTTATTATTGAAAATGGTTTCATTGCTTTTTAAAATATTTTTGATCAATGGATATGATGATTAATATACTTTTACATGTATTTGGACCAATTCGAAAAGTATTTTTGTCACTATGAAGGGCTATTCTCTAAATAAACTAATCCTAGTAACGCGACTTAACTTCATTAAAATGGGAATCGAGTGATTAGTGGCACTGGCGATAAAATGAATAAATCGCTGAAACTGAGCTATAATCAGAACCTGAGGTTGAGAAACAGCAAGACAATGACATTCGAGACGACATCGCTGAAATCTGGCAACAACAACGACAACAGCAACAGAAAAAACCACACCAAAAGTTCCACGAGCTCAAAATGCTACGAGGAAACCTCAACCAGAGCTCGCTCAAAAAGTATGGCCAAAACAGAGCATGAAATGAACTCATCTAGGACGAGAGACGATCGACTACTGAAAACAACTATACGCCGAATTTTGCAGGAAGTAGTTATACAGGATTATTCTCTCAAATTAACTAATTCTAAAAATACGACTTAATATCGTAAACATGAAAATCTAACTAGAGATCGGAAACACTGATAATAACACTTAACAAATCTTTGAACCTGAGCCACAGCCAGAACCTCAGTTTAAAGAAGAATTAAACGACGATATTCGAGAGGACACTCTACTAGACATTATCCACTGAATGAGTAATGCGGTGCTGGAGTATGTTGATACCAACCCGTTATTCAGGCCAGCACTAACAAAAATAAACTCATCTAAAAAGCTCGGTACTCTATTAGATATCAGTGTTTTTCCAATTTATGTGTCAGGGGCTCATGCGTTAGGATATCAACATATGCAGATCTACTGTACCACAACTGTATCGGCTAGAATTATGTAGATTAGGTTCACTACAAGGCAGCGAAAAGACCGTCAAAAACTACAATCCAGGACTCAAAATGGGAATAAGGCTTAATAAAAAGATTCGAAAATTTTCGGAAAAACATAAGGTAACTGACACAGTATATTGGAGGTGCTAAAACCAAAAAAACTACAGACACGAGTAAAACAAATATTAAATCGAGTCGAATACCACTCGCCACATGATTCAATAAACAACACTACCTAATAATGCATCGATGCAATAAAGCAGAAATTTTCTGGGACTACTGGAAGGTTAAAGGGAGATAAGCAGCAACAACCGAAAACAAGACAATGCCTTTATAAGCGATTGGAAGTCAAACTTTATACCGATCATGGCAGATAATATATACCAGAATAAAGAACAAATAAAAGAGTTCTGGAGAATTCTAGCTGGATCAATGAAGAGCATCAGGTCTGCCAGGATTATGGTCAGATGCAATTCGAAACTATTACCACTGACGAAACCATTAGCATCGTAAATGGACTTTTATAATCGGAAAGCTCCCGGTTCTGACCATTTCAAAAATAACTGGTCTAAAAAGTTTCGGAGCTTGCGCCAACCACTGACTGTTCTAATAATTGATGTTTTGCTTGATCCGCCGAAAATAAACCATTGTTTCTTATACAAGGAGTCATGTGTCGAATATCGGCTAATCAATGGCCTTCTCACATTGTACACACTAATCACATTCTGCACAACATATACGTGCACATCGTGAGCAAAACAACATGATTGTAATTCAGCAAAAAAGATGTTCCAGAGGTGCAATGGGTGGCAAGGAACAACTAATTAAACAGATGGTATGACTAGATTATCTTCTGTATATGGATGATCTTAATTGAACAAAATGCTCAGAATTGTGGAGAAGTTTTCCGATGATATAGAAATGCTGTGTTGCCTTGATAAACCTCACATTTTGAACATATAATATACAACTGGGAGTATTTGAGATAACCAGACCAAGAAGAAGCTTTAACCCTAGCGGCAGAAGATTATTTTACGGAAGCACTGTTATTTTCATTTATTCTTTTTCTATAATTTTGCCTACCTTTGAGTGTTAATTACCTATTTCGGTTTATTGATTATTATCGCTTTAACATAAAGATGGATTACCGGTTGAAGGTTAATTATGTTAAAAAGGAAATGCTTATTAATGAGCTAAGAGTTTGCGGCATACCTGTAGATGAATCCAATACAATGGATGACCTTCGAGTGTCCTTGTGTCCATTTCTTTAAATGGAAAAGGAGAACAGATCTTAAATCTCCTTATAAATTCGACTTTAATGAGGAAAAAGAGTACGTCGTGGATATCTTGAAAAAAACAATAACTTCCATCTGGATTATTGCAGTTTAGAAATAGCACAAACAAAATCGGGTTAATGCATCTAAGTAGATAAATTAACTCCTCAACATGTTGAGATTCGTGCGAAGTTAATCGACAATATTTCATCAGCTTTGGATAATTTGGAGATGATTTGTAGATAAGATCCCAATTTGCATTGTTGGATCAGGCTGAAGCTTCGGAATCAGAGGCATCTTTTACGGAAGATGAATTTCGTCTTTCCATATTTACATTTCGTTATTGACTAAATCAGTAAAAGTCCAGAATATTCAGTTTAGATTTACGTTTACCGAATACTATAAAACTTTATCAGTTTACCGTTTTCTGAAAGAATTTCAGAGTTAAAAATTGCACGTAACGTTACCGATAAAGAGCTGTTTGACTCAGTAATACATTTTCTTGGATAGAAATTATTCCGTGCTAATCGTACCAGAGCACACGATTGGAGGGATCTATTGCAACTATTATACATACATTTTAGCAGTTAGATTATCGCTATCGATTGTTTAGAGTGAGTTTGGAACGTATTCAAGACATCTCAGAAATCATAGTAAACTACATGTCAAGCATGTAGGCATTATTTCTTCGTTATGACTCTATGACCGAGTATATTAAATTGGAAATTATTTCCAGAAACTTGACTCCATTCTCTACTACTCAAATTCTGTCCGCTAAGTCTCTGAGAGAGTTGCAAGAAGCGTGCCTGAAATTAGAAGCCAGGAAATTAAGAGAGGAATATTACGTTTCACCATCCAGAAAACGTCATGCACTTATGAAATCAGATTTTGCATTTATTGGTGAATCGGAATAGACTCTAACTGAGAATCCTGATGTTCGTAAAATGGGACTCAGCATACATCTGCTAGTCGAAGAGAGGTCACCTGTTGGAATTGCCAGAAAACTAGTAATTTAATAAAGATTGTCCTAGCCTTAGGAAAATACATTTCTATGCACGCATGATATCACTGTGAGAATTTGTTCAACGTGTTCTAATTCGGGAAAAAGAATCTATAAAAGGTCGTGAGATAGGCAGAGACAATGTGGGCTTTCATACTTTCCAAACTGCCAAATGTTTGCTGAGCCCCTTTACCTTAGAACCTTAAAGAGATCCTTTAAGTTGGTTATTAAAGAAAAGGTCTCCATTATAAGACCTTATTATGCCCAATATGTATTGAGGGACGTAATCAAAGAAAAATGTCAAAGAAGGAAAACGCACCCAGGCACACATATGTATTACTGTGACTGCTCTTATGGAAGCAGAATTTGTATTACTTCAAATTCATCTTATTCATTCAACCTGAACTCCAGTGCCTATCATCTATTATCAAGATTACAATAAAATATGGATGAAGAAATTTTTCATGATATCCCATTACTGCCGTGTATCAGTGATTTAAGGAAGTGGGAATTTTTTCTTTCCAGCTATAAAAAGGTTCGGGCGCATTAAGGATAGTTTATAGAATATAAAAGCAAGTATGTCGGAAAATAGGATCCAGTCTTTGTCAAATTCTAATTCCAAATTGTACAAGAGTAGGGCAGAGGGATCAACTGTCATAAATTGTATGCTACAAATTAGGTTTAAAGAATGATTATGTTAACGACCAGAATTCTTGTGGATTAGTCCCTCTACAAATTTTGGTTATCAAACCACAGGCCAGATACTTCACTGTACCGTGAGACACTGGATTGACACAGTCATACGTCATGATGTCGTGTTTCGAACATCTGTCAAACTTTAACTCTCTGTCGATTTCCTGCGTAACATCGCCCAAATCTTCGGGTGCTTCTAGTGGCTAAAGTAGAGATAAATTTAATATTTGTGCAACAGTTTGTGTATCAAAATGGCTAGAAGTCCTTGTTCATGGAAATATTTTTAGTTAGAGGATGACCCATAATAATAACGACTTTGACTTTTATTTCTTAATTTTTACCAGGTATAAGAACCGATAGTACCTACAAATATTATGTAAATTCATTTAAGGCCATTTTAGTTATTTATTTTTTAATTGTTTTATATTTCCTGCCAAACTCCTAGAGACAATTGCTACTGTTAAATGATTTTGATGCATAAACAATTACCAACATCGGGATATATGGACATCTAATTTTCCCATATGATGCGTGAATTTTGTGCTTCACTGTTTACTATCGATTCTTAATGTACAATAGCGTTATTAAAAATACGTGAATTAAAAAAGTTCTCCCGTATACTAATATATATTTTAGTGAATTGAATTTTGAAAATTATTCTAAAACGATTAGAAAATACGTCCAGCAAATATTTCTATTTTGGTCTTGATAGTGAGATTGTTTTCTTGAATAGTCTGAGTGGGGCAGAGAGAGAGAGAGAGAGAGAGAGAGAGAGAGAGAGAGAAACCATTCTATACTTTGCTTAAGAAATTGTTTTGGGGCAAAAATAGTAAAGGGTCACTTTCCTAATAGACCAAGCCGTAGGTAAATATGGTGACGTAAATTTCGAGATGAACAGAACCTACTCAGAAGTATTGGGGGCAACGTTAGAACATACCTTACATAAAATGTAACAGCAGAAAATAGGTTGGAGTCAAGAGGGAGGGTGGGGGTCACAGTTGGCTAAAACAGGCTTTTTGAATCTACAAGTCAAGGAACCCATTTAGGAAAAATAGATTTCAAATAAGAGATGTAGAGTTTTTAAAAACCTACAATTTGAGCTTTTGTGCGATCATTTCTGTTAATTTGTTACTGCAAAAAGGTCAAAAAATCTTCAAAATCGGCCATGATTTTCATTTTAGCTGTTTATTATAAAATTAGCTTTTTTGCAGTTTTTAACAAAATAATATTTTATAATAGTAAATTGGATAATTTGTTCCTGAAATATTGCTAATTGTTTATCTCAAGACGCAAACTATTGATTACTATAACTTTTTTTGAGTGAACATTTTGACCTCCACAAAGATTTAATCTCTTTGTGAAGGCTTCAACTTTCGTACCTTCTTAGGCGCAAATGAAAAAATTTATTTTCAACCCCTTAAATATCGCTATAAAAAGGGGGTATTTTTTTTATAAAGAAATAGAACTCACCCGCATGCCAAAAAAATGGAACTCGCAGTTTCAAATCAGCAGCGCTCGGAAAAATTCGTCCTATTTCAGCAATGAATGGACCAATCTCAATGTTATTTTTTTCATTTGGGGAAGCTCGAAAAATTATGAGACTTATGGAGGTCAAAATGTTCATCCAAAATAAAGTTATAGCAATATCTCAGTAAAAAATTATTTGATTTAGTATTATTAAATATTATTTTGTTCAAAATGACGAGGCTTCCCTTTAAAATCCAAATAGTGCAAAAAAAGTTAATTTTACATAAATAATTGACGTGCAAATAATAGCCGATTTTAAGTTTTTTTTTGGCATTTTTGCAATAACAAATTGACGAAAATAATCGAGCAAAAACTTTAATTGAAGGTCTTTAACAGCTCTACAACTCTTATTTGAAACTTTTTTTTCCAAAACGCGTTCTTTGACGTGTAGATTCAAAAAACCTGTTGGCCCAATCTATTTCTTGCTGTTACATTTTATGTAGGGTTTGTTTTTACATTGCTCACAATACCAGTTTCTCAGAAATACGACTTCATTTACTTTGGGGGGAACTACGTGATTAAGTCAAAAAAAATCAACCCCGAAAAAGGGGCGCGCAAAAATTATTTTATCAAATTCGCAAATGTATGAAATATAAGGGAATTAATTCTATTCTAATTAATAAATTTTTTAGAAGTAACTTTTTTAATAATTAAATCATACTCTTTAAACAATGTATGGAATGACTTTTAACAAGTCTTAACGATATTATGAAGGTAGTACAACAGTTAAATCTGTTTTTTTACACCCATTTTATAATAATCATTCTTAATTAAAGGGTAATAACTTTATTCAAACAATGCTAATAGCTTGCCGTGTTTTTTAATCATCAAATTATAAATAATTTAATTAAACAAAAGTGATCTTGGTATGTGGTCTCATCAAAAACCAACACTAATACGAACAAAAACTAATTATTCACAGTAAGCCATGTCAGCAACAACAATATACCGAATTAATTTCCAGCACCAAAGCGTTGTTTCTGTCCGTTCAAAAAAAAAATCAAATTTAATTAAGTTTGACTCGGCAAAATATGAGAGTAATGCAGCATATTTTCTTAACGAAGAAAAATTATCATGTGTTATTAGAGAAGTGGACCATTATTGCATATTTTTTGCTTTATTTTTATTTACAGTGAGTTTGTCTTTATAAAATATCAGAAAACGTAAAGCATATACTCAGTAAAATGATGTGATAAGTTTTATTTGAGTATGAAAAAAATACAGATTCTCTTAGACTCCCAGAAATCATAATAATTGTATTAAAGTTTCTGCTTGAATGCAAGTCTTCAATATAAACTGCTTATTGTTTGATAAATACAATTTTAAATATTTGTGCTTATTGTTCAGATATGAAATGGGTCTAAAAATATTTCGGAATAGGTGCCATATTTTTCTTAGTTTTTTTTTATTGTTTCCCGTTCTATTGCGTATTTTTTGAACAGGGTCATTATATCTATTGTATAGTATTGTGCTATTTTTAAGCTTCAAAGGATTTAAATATTTTATTTTATATCACTTGATATAAAATTGGAAAATTTAATTGACAAGAATAACCACTTTCAAATGTCGCTTGGTCAATTGAAATTTTCTAAAACGGCAACTTAAAAATTTCGTAAAAAATTTCACAGTTTTACAGCGACATTGCAGGATTACCAGCAAAGTGTGGCTGTTTACCACAATTAATGGACTTAAAATATATGCCTCGGGCTCAAAATATTAGCAAGAATACCCACTTTCAAAAGTCGTTTGATTCTTTGAAATTTTTCAAACTGGCGGTCTTAAATTGCAAGAATTTTAGCGTATTCGCTAAAATTAATTATCTCAAAATATATGCCTCGTGGCTCAAAATGTTTGCAGGAATATCTAGTTTTAAACGATATTTGGGCCAGTGAAATTTTTCAAAACCGTGCGGTTTGTAGCGAATTCGTAGGATTGACAACAAAATACGTCAGGTAACGAAAATTAAAAGTATTAAAATATATACGTCGAGGCTACAAATGGGTTAATAGTGCGTATTCCTACGAACATTTTGAGTATCATAGCGTACATTTTAAGGCCATTAGTAATTGTTTGTGGGCCCGAATTATGCTGATTACCAGCGATTTCACTGAAAAATTTTAAAGAGCCAAATCACCATTGAAAATAGCTATTGCTACAGATAGTATAAGCCCCATTACATGGACCGTGAAACTATTTTATTTTTATTTCTTTCTTACCGCTTCGTGGTATATTATAGGTGGCGTTTTGATTACTGATGGTTTAAAGTCTAACGTCTAGTCTGCAGGTGTAATATTTGTAATATCTTACTGATACATTACGGAATGGGTAGTTTAAGTAAGAAGGTGTTTACAGCGAATTTTGCTCTTGATTTATTACAGTTTCACTGACGAGACCACTAGATAGTCTGAATGAATATGGGGAGATGATCACAATGGAATTTGCAGAAAACAAACTGTCTGCCCTTCCTTAAAAGACATTAAGTACAAAAAGTTACTTGCTCTATTTCTGTTGGAGTTGGATTTGACCCATTTCGCGAGGGCCGCTACAGACTACACACTAGATATAAAACAATAAAACTGCAATACAAATTAACTCAGGTAATACCTCCCAACCAACAAGAGACGTATCACAATATTTCCATAAATCTAAAAAACAAAAGAGAGAATCGGTACATATTCCAGAAACTCAATATATTACAGCCTACAAATAATCAATAATAAAAGAATAATCTCTAAGAAACCCAAAGTACAAAATCAACCTGGGTCTCTATTCTGGTGCTTGAGAGAAAAATCCATTGATAGAAAGCGAGCGTGGTTCTTAATACGATTTTTGATGTTTTCATGACAATCACACTCACTTTCTATCAGGATGATCGTTCTCCAGAAAACAAGAATAGGCACCCTGAAAAATCAAGGAGAGTACAAGATCGTATGCGGCACTTGCATTAAAACATGGGGAAGTCAAACTAACAGAAATATACGGGCTAGATTTGAAGAACATAAATTAAGCAAATAAATTCAACAGACATCAGCCCTTTTTCAATATCAGCAAGATACAGGATATTAATTTTGGCAAATTCGAGTAAAACTCCAGCATAAAAAATTATAGGTAAGATTGACTCACGAGACCGCTGAAATTGAAAAAAATCTCTCTGAGTAAGAGTAAAGTTCCTTCTATCTGGAAAACTTTTCTCAGGTGGGCTCAGAGTACTGACACGCCTAAACACATATTGTCATCATCAGCAGCTTCCGAAAGAGGATGAAATCAACTCCAACCATTGGACACGTATTATTACCGCGTATAGAAACACGTAGCCCTTGAATTGATCTTCAGCAGCAAGCACAAAATATCTCAAATGAGATTTTAACAAAATATCTGCCAATTTCTACAAGAAACCGAACAAACAAACGAATGTACTTCCCGGTTAATACAATATCACATTCTACGCTCCGCATTACGGAAGTTACTGTTTATCAAGAGATTATAGCATCTTTAGTAAAAGCAGAGTAAAAAGCTGAATGAACTTTGTTAATTTTCTTTTAAACTACAGTTTTGTTGTAAAACACAGCACCATAAAAAGTGTCGTTACCATCGTTATCAACATGTTTTTCTGCTTTTTACATTGCGTAAGTACTAGAGCGAAGTAGGTGGCACCTAAAATATTGAAAAAAAAATGCATAACTATCGCAATCGGTTTTGTTGTGTACATAGGGATTGACATGAAGCGAAAATTCAAACTGGGTATCACCCAGTATGTGGAAAGTTGACTTATGTAGTCATCAAAAGAGCAATTAAATAAACCACATAAGATTTTTTTCTTATAAGGAAGGTACCTGAAGTGTCCGGCTCCAATTTTAATGAAACTTCAATATGTTGTAGAAGATATAAAAATAAGATACACGTATTTTTTTATCTGCGATATTTCATTATAACGGGTTGAAAATCGCCCCTAAACTTCACCTCTAAAAACAGTATTTTTGAAATATTTCAGGTTCTAAGTGAGATATTTTTACAAAACAAAATGAAAGTTACTTGTAATTCGTAATGATGGTAAACCATATATATTTTCAAAGATATAATCCCTTATTTTTTACTAGGGTAAACCACATATTTACGGATGTAATTTAATTATAAAAATTACGAAATTTAATGGAATTGTTTGAAAATATGTTTTTCACGAATTCCATAAGTAACTTAAGTTGACAAGATTCGAGGTTTCTAAAAATAAAATAGCAAAAGAGGGTGAACCACCCTCAAATACGTTTTTTTAATTTCAAGTTCTAATTGAGGTATCTTAACAAAATAAAATGGAAATTACTTGTTATTTCAAAAGATGTTGAATTATGGTATTTTCACCCTCAAAGATATCATCCCTTATTTCTTATAACAGTAAACCATCTATTAGCGCACGGAATTTAATTCTAAAAATTACGAAATTTAATGAAATAGTTTCAAAGTATTTTTTTCACGAACGTCATGATTAACTCAAGTTGACATATTTTGGGGTTTCAAAAAATAAAGTAGAAAAGAGGGTGAGCCACCCCCAAATACATTTTTTTCAAATCTCGAATTCTAATTGAGACATACGTAAAAAACAAAGTGGAAATTACTTGTTAGTTGAAGTGAGGTTATACCATGTTTTAATTTCATAGATATCATCCCTTACTTTTCATGAGGGTTAATCTTGTAATTAATTTACATAATATAATTCTGGATATTAAGAAATTAAACCAAATTTTTTGATAACATTTTTTTATGAATTTAGTAACTAACTTAAGTTGACGTGTTTCGAGGTTCCGAAAGTAAACTAGTAAATGAGAGTGAGCCACCCCCAAATACGTGTTTTTAATATTTCCAGTTCTAATTAAGATATCTCTACAAAACAAAATTAAAATTACTTATAATTTTAAATGATGTTAAACTATGGTCTTTTCTCTCACAAGGATATTATTTCTTGTTTTTTATAAAAGTAAACCGTAATTTCATATATATATATATATATATATATATATATATATATATATATATATATATATATATATATATATATCATCACTGATTTTTTATTAGGGTAAACCATATTTTTGCGCACGTAATTTAATTGTAAAAATTACGAAATTTAATTCAATTGTTTGAAAATATTTTTTCACATATACCATAAGTCACTTAAGTTGTCGTGTTTCTAAAAATAAACTAATAAAAGAGGGTAAGCCAACCCCAAATACTTTTTTTACATCTCCAGTTCTATAGCATTACGAAGCAAATTGGAAATTAATTGTTATTTGAAATGAAGTTCAACTATAGTATTTTCACCCGCAAAGATATCATTCGAAGGACATCATTTCATAAACGTATAATTATTCTTAAAATTGCAAAATTTCAGTTGATGTGAACATTACAGAGCTTACTGAAATCTTTTCTTTTAATTAATAAGAAAATATAAATTTATGTCATTGGTTAAGCATTGATGTCAGCAAATTATTATAATTCATGAAAAATAGTAATTTCTAATTCTGTAACGTTCATTTAAATTAAAATTTGACAATATATATATATATATATATATATATATATATATATATATATATATATATATATATATATATATATATATATATATATATATATATTGAAACTAGGAATTTTTGCTCTCTAATGAAATCTCAAAATTTTACCATGAAATATAATATATTATTACCAACTATAAATGCCTTACCAAATCCCAGCAACACCCTGTAAGGTACCTCAGTTCAGACTTACCTAATGATTGTCCTAATGCTGACTGGAGTCTACCTATACGCTAGCTCATCTCAGGGTAGATTCGTTGTTTTTATATTTTTCCACTATTTTTAATATATTGCCTGTGTAAGTTTTATAAATGTCTAAATCGGGAAAAAGGCGCCACCAAATTTTACTTTAGAATGAGCCCTAATGATTATACTACGAGCAATTGTAGTAAAGAAAACTTGGAAAAGAATAAATATTTAATATGACATATCCGGGTAAATAAATCGCAGAGTCTGAGTACTTAAAAGTATCCTAGTTTAAAATTATAGAAAATAAAACCAATTAAATAGAGGCCAATACATTTATTCCTCACGTTATACCCCTTCCCAGATATTAAGTACAACCCCTGGAAAAAGTTATCACCATGTGAATTATTGCAAGCTCCTCTAATGGGGCTATCTAATAGAAGTGCGATTACAAATGTTAAATTGCAATAAAAAACCTTGTTGATTTAGTCGAAAGTTATTGTCTCTCTATGACGTAGCAAAATGTGAATATTTAAAACAAAAGAATAAATTAAACTTGACAGTGTCCTGCACAGTGAACGGCAAACCGATCCAAAAAGTAAATAAATCAACTACTACCTTTGGAAGGTTTACGTCGACATAGTCTAGTTATAGAAGAAAATAACACACTCTATTTTAAACTAGACTATGAAGGTCCATAAGCCCAACAATGCAGGAGACTATCAACTTTGTAGTAATAAAAAAAAAGCAATATCAAAAAACTACCAAAAATATCTGCAGAGAGAAAGAATTAGAAAATTGATAAGGAGAGAGATAATGAGTGTTTAAATGACAGTTAATAAAAATATAAGCAATAGAAAATTACAAAAAAAAGTGATAGATAATTACAAAAATTAGATCATAGAAATCAACTTATAACTGTCGCTCAAGTGGTTAAAACCTTAATAAAATTTTACTGAAAAGTATGTTACAAATTTGTACAAAATAACTAGTTTCCAAAATATTCAATTGTTAAGCAATTAAAATTTTCAATAAATGTGTCACCATAATATTCATTATTTTAAACAATAATTAAATGGGTACTTGGCCACTCTGGGACTCTAAAACAGAACCATAAAAAAAAACCTCAATTACAGTAAAATATCGCAAAAATAAAACATTTAAATTTGAGGCTGTAGCGCAACGAAGTCGACTGCGTTTCACCTTACATAGTTTACTGGTTCGCCGCAAATATATGATATGGTAAATTACCAAAAGATAAATATCATTAAAAAACAAATATTAAAGTCCAGATATTTAAAGTCTATTAATTAGAAAGGCTCAAAACCATATACACAAGAATCCCCTACCTGTTAGCCCTCTAGGTAATCGAACAGAAAACTGTGTTTAGATAACTAAACGATTCAAAATACAGGGTTAATACCCATTAGGCTTAACAGTCAGAACCTCCTGTGTACATACTTTGGCTAAAATTAGGCACTTAGCTGAGTCACTTTAAAACAGGTGGTTGAACAAGGCCGGTGACATAGACGGCTTCCCCAGTAAGGACGTTGACCTGGCTCAATGTGGAGATTGTCCCTTTCAGAGGCTCACAATTCCAGAAGTGCAGCACGAAAACCCAATCTGTACATTATAAATATCCATCCAAAAAAAGACTGAAGAAATCCAAAGACATAATTATTCCAAATACATATTGTACTTATCCCAAAGACAATACAGTAGTTATTCCTAAGACATATTCATTCCAAAGACCCTAAAATAAAGAAATAAAAATTCCTACTCAATCAGTCGTACAAAAGGCCTACGCAAAGCCTAGCTAAATTTTGCTTAAACACAAAAACTGATTGTGTCAAAAGAAATATGTACATACCTCGAACTCAAGAAAATGTTGGCATCTGTTAACTGATAAGCCGTTGTTTCTGGCTGGCTGAAGAAAATAATCGCCAAACTGGCTGTAGAGTGAAACGACCAAAATCACCAAAAATTGTTTGCACCCCGACTCGGTTTAGTTACATTAATCGGCCCTTTATGACCAATTCCCTTAACTTGGGAAAGCAGTAGAACTAAAACCACATCTTCACGCTCTTGCGTTAGATAGCCAAAAGAGAACGATTTCTCTCAAATCACTAGCACATTTCTTCCAACGGAAGTTACCAAAAAAACTTTATAAAAACGTCTATCAAAAATCTATCCAAAAAAAATAACCTTAATCTCGTAGCCATAATCTCGAACCCTTGACATTTATCATACAATTTGAACTACTTCCGGAAAATATATGCAAAAATTCTTCTATCTCAACTTTAAACTGGCCAGTACTAAAATTAGACAGAGACAACCAATATATTAATAATCTAACCTGCCTCGTCCTACAAAATGAATACCCAATAACAAACTACTTAATGGGTTCGAAATATTTAAAAATGAAATCCAATTAAGTTCAAATTAGTTCGAACTAGTTCGAGGGTCAAATTTACAATATTATAATTACCAAAAATTCTAACGAGTAAAGTAAAGAGAAATATTCAACTAATAAACTAAAAACAACATAATGAAAAAAAAAATCGATACTATTTTATTTCGAATTTAGCATTTCGATAATATTCAACTGATGGACCATCTTATAGGCAACCCTAAAAACTTTTCAAGAAATTGAGTGGACCTGATTATTTCAAACAGCTGATATGTGACAATAAACAAATATTTTCTGAAAAAGGAAAATCAAATAATAATCACAAGAAAGCAAATAATCCTATTTATTTTATCCAAACATTAAGAAAACGCTTTTCCCAATATGTGATACATTGTCTCGAGGTACCTAATGAAATTTACAAATTATTTATATTTACAGAAATATGTTAAGTTTCGATGTCAATCAAAATTTCAAAATGTAAACAAAAGGAATGATCTGAATATAGATGAAACCAATATTAATGAATGAAAAACAAGAAGGTAGTTTTATAGTAGAAAACATCGTTTACTGTAAATTTACGTACAAAACAAAAATCTATTTAAGACTTTAGTAATTTGAACCTGTAATTTAATCTTGAAAAATGTAAACAAAAATATTTATTATTTAAACCCAATTTTTAACCGTAACAGTCACCCCCTTTTCTAAGGAAAAAAAATTATGAAATAATTTTTTTTTTTACAAATAACCTAATTATCATTGGGATCATAGTATGGCTTCAAATCCTGAACATGCCAATTTCCCTTGGACTTTCCATTCATATCCTGTAACTCATAAACATTGTAACCCACTTTTTTAACTATCTTAAAAGGTCCTTCAAATTTACCAGCAAGTTTAGCTGAATAATAATTTCCAGCATCCGACAATGCAAAAAGTCTTTTCCAAACCAAATTTCCTACTTGAAACTGTACATCACGACGTCTAAGATTATATTGATTTCTTGATCTTTGATGAACTTGTTGAAGACGTTTATTTACAAAATCTCTTAATTTTGCAAGAGCTTCTACTCTTTTAGAAAAATTATTCTGTTTAAAATTTGGATCACCTACATCTGTTACCCTAGAATATTCACTACCATGAAGTATCATATCTTTACCAAAATTAACAAAATATGGCGTACGCCCTGTAGCTTCATGAACGGCGGTATTAACTGCGCAAGCTAATGCTGCTAAATTCTCATCCCAAATTCTTTGATTATCTGAGATAAAAGCTGAAAGCATTGATTTTAAAACCCTATTAACTCTTTCAGTAACATTTGGCGATGGATGATAATTTGGATTAAAAAGTGTTCTAACCTCATACTTTTTTGTTAAACCCTGAAATTCCTGACTTTTAAATTGAACCCCATTATCACACCTAATGACCTGTGGTATACCATGAACCAAGAATATACGCTCCTCTAAAAGATTAACTATTGTTTTCGAATTTGCTTTTCTAATAGGAAAGAAATAATTAAATTTACTAAAAACGTCAGTTACTACAAAAATATACATATTACCGTGTTTACTCTTTGGTAATGGACCAAATAAATCCATGCTAATAACCTGCCAACAATGTTCTGGAATTAAATTATCGCGCAATAAACCACTAGGCAATTTTTGTTCAGGTTTTACTCTTTGACATACTAAGCAATGTTTAACAAATTTGGTAATATTAGCTCTCATGCAAGGCCAATAATATAAACGACAAATTTTTAAATAAGTTTTCTGAACCCCAAAATGACCTCCAATTGTAGAACTATGACAAGATTCCATAATCTCACGCCGCTTTTCCTTTGGGACAACCAATTTCCAATAATCCGTAGTATCACGCAAGTTCGGAAAATCTAGCTGAAAATATTTATAAATCTTACCATTAGTTACTCTCCAACGCGGAAAATTTAAAGGATTTTTCAATATACGTTTCCTGAGGTCAATATACCATTTGTCTTGTACTTCCTGAAGATCAATATTAGAAATCTCCAAGGCATCGCATTCTGGAACAGAACGACTCAAAGCATCCGCAACAATATTTTCTCTGCCTTTACGATGAATGACTTTGTAATCAAATTGTTGTAACCGCAAAGCCCATCGACCTAATCTACCCTGAGGATTTTTAAGATTATCCAGCCACTGAAGACTGTAATGATCACAAACAACAGAAAATTTTGCACCATCCAAATAACATCTTAATTTTTCGATTGCAAAAAGTACAGCTAACAATTCTCTTTCTGTAGCAGAATAAACTTTTTCCTGACGAGTCAAACTGCGAGATATATAACAGATGACGTGTTCTCTTCCATCGTATACTTGATATAAAACTGCGCCTACACCATATGCACTTGCGTCTGTCTGAAGAATAAATTCATAATCAAAATTTGGACAAGTTAAAATGGGTGCTGAAACTAAGACATTTTTAATTTTTTGAAAAGCATCCTCGCAATTTTTATCCCAAGCAAATTTAGCGCCTTTGCGAAGTAAACGAGTAAAAGGTGATATTAAGTCTGAAAAATTTGGAACAAAACGACGATACCATGATAACATTCCTATAATTCTGCGAATGTCTGTTACTGTTTTTGGAGTCTGAATATTGGTGATCGCTTCAACTTTCGAGGGATCAACTGAAATACCATGTCTATTAACAACATAACCTAGATATCTTAATTCTGCTCGACAAAATTTACTCTTCTCCTTATTTAAGGTTAACCCTGCCTTGTCTAAACGATCAAAAACGAGCTGTAAAATTTCTAAATGTTTATTAAAATCGGAAGTGACTACAATTATATCGTCCAGATAACAAAAAACATAAGGTTGTAAGTCAGCACCTAAAACTGTATCTATCAATCTCTGAAATGTAGCTGGAGCGTTGTGCAAACCAAACGGTAACCTACGAAACTGAAAAAGTCCTCGTCCAGGAACTGTGAACGCTGTATACTGCTTACTATTTTCTTCTAGTTCTACCTGCCAATACGCACTTTGAAGATCCAACGAGCTAAGATAACGAGCTCCCCCTAATTTATCTAGAATGGAAGAAATATACGGCAAAGGATAGGCGTCTTTCTGACTGACATTATTAACCTTCCTAAAGTCAACTACAAAGCGCTGTTTTCCTTCTTCTTTGGGCACCAGAAGCACTGGAGATGACCAGGCAGAAGTTGAAGGTTCAATGACCCCGTTTGCTAACATCTTGTCTACCTCCTCGTCTATAAGTTTTTGCTTAAAGGGTGAAACTGGGTAATATCTCTGCTTAATAGGCTCACTATCTGTAATAATTTTATGTCTAACTATCGAGGTACAACCTAAACGATCCCCAATTTTATCAAAATAAGCTATAACTAAATTATTCAATCTAACTTTCTGCTCCTCTGTCAAGTCTGATTCACACTGCATCAAAGAAATCTCTGGACTACCTAAAACTTCAGATGAAAAATGCCATTCGCCTCTGCGCATGTCCGGAACAATACCTAACTTTATCCAAAAATCAATACCTAAAATAAGTTCATGTCGCAATTCAGGTACCACATAAATATCTACAAGTTTCACTATATCCCTAACTTTTACTCGAACAGTTGCTATGCCTATACATTCACAAGAACTATCATTAGCTATTTTACAAAGCGTACTCTTATTTACATCCAATTTAACTCCCAAAGTTTTCAATTTATCCCAACCTTTATTACCTACAAAAATTTTATTTGCTCCAGAATCTAAAAGTCCATAAAAATTTAAACCCAAAATATCTACTCTTAAATAAGGACATTCCCCAGGACCTACATGTGTCAATACATAATCCAAAACAACTTTATCTTTAAAATCCAAATCATTAGTGGTCGATTGTATGTCTGAAGTCAAACCTCGACCTAAACTTGACTTCTTGACCCGTTTCCCTGACTCGAAATTTGAGTACTATTACAATTAGGACACGTTCTCTTAGTGCAGTTCAATTTTCCACAATTAAAACATTTCTTATCTTTAGCTGTACAATTCTTAGCAAAATGATTAGGTTGATTGCATTTAAAACATAAATTAACTCCTGAATCTTTATTTATATTCTGTCTATTATTAGAATTATTATGATTGCTATTACTGTAAAAACGAGAATTATTATTTCTAAAATTATTTTGATTAGAATTACCAGAAGCATTAACATTCCTAACATTACCCTGATTATTTCTGAAATTTTGATAATTATTTTGATTTTGAGAATTATTTCTTAAGTTATTTTGATTTCTAAAATTTCTTTGGTTATGTCCATTATTGTTTTGAAAGTTTTGCCTAACATTTTGTGAATTATTTCTATTATATTGTGAAGTAGAAAATCTATTATTTTGAGAAATATTATTTTGTCTATTATTATTGTTTCTAAAATTGAAATTATTAAAATTTGCATTAGAGTTTTGTGAAAAATTATCAACATTTGAAAAATGAACCTCACTAACAGTTCCACTAGTAGCTGGTTTAGTAAAATCACGTTTTACCGATTGATAATCTAAATCTGGTTCAAGAGAGACATTCCCCTTTTTTGGCGGCTTAAACTCTTCTACCCGTAACCTAGTTTCTTCTAATTTTCTACATAATTCAATCAATTCAAAAGGAGTATTTATTTCATGTAAGCTTAGTCGTTCTTGGTAAAAAGGTAACATATTAGCGCGTAAAACTTTTAAACGTAAACAATCAGATACCTTAGCTGGCATTCTATCAAATAACTGTGTCATTGCCGCAACATAAATACCTATAGGTTCATCTGATCCTTGAGTTCTATTTAAAATTTGATTCCATAATTTATCCCCAAAATTAGCTGGTAAAAATTCATCTCTCATTAATTTTATTAAAGAATCCCAATCAGTAGCATATTTAGAAATTAAATGATAATAATTTAATGCATTTGACTCAAATAAATCAGAAGCTGAATGAAATAATTCTATTTTATTAACACCCCTTGAAATACAAAGTTCATCTACTCGTTGCAAAAATGCATTAAAACTTAACCCTGAAGTCCCTGAAAATTTAATACCCCATTTATAAACTGGTACACTTTTAAAATTTAAATTATTTGTAGAAGACTGATTGCTAACAATATTAACATTGGGTATTGGAGAGTTTTGACCAGAAGCCATTGTAGAATTTGCTAAATTACTAGTACCCGATTGATCTGAAAAATTTGGATTTAATGGTGGCTCTGATCCTGTATCTGTAGAAAGCAGCTTTGTTTTAGTTTCAAAATCCGTTAGAAGAGAAGTTAATTCGACTAATAATTTTGAACGCTTATCCTTAAAAGTAATATCTTCATCTGAAATTCTATTAATTCGACCTACTAAATGGGCAAATTTTGATTCAATTTTCGAAATTTGTTTGCTAGTTCCAGAAAAATTTGAAATAAAATCTTTTAGCTCTGTAAGTTTCCGAGTGCATTCTGCAATCTCCTGCTCATTATCAAGAACTACTGAACTTTGAACTATGTTCCCAGATTTCTCTAAACTTAATAAAGATCTTAAGCACTTTCTTAAGGAATCTACCGTACCGGAAGGATCTATACCCCTAACCTGAACTTCATACTCTAGTTCATCTTTGGTTAAACGATCAACATTTAATCTATACATCTTAATATTTTATATTTACAAAAATATGCCAATAAAAATAATTAAATCAAAAATAAAATATGCTCAATCAAAGATCAATTGTCAATAAATCAATCAAATATAAGACCAATATATCAAATATTATCACTATACCATAAAAAAAAAATGTCAAATCCAGTAAACTTACAACAGCACAATTTACCAAAATCAGCTTTTTATAAAAAAAATAAAAAATCACAATCTATTTAAAAAAATAATGGAAAAAGAAACCCGTGGGCGCCAGTGAAACTAGGAATTTTTGCTCTCTAATGAAATCTCAAAATTTTACCATGAAATATAATATATTATTACCAACTATAAATGCCTTACCAAATCCCAGCAACACCCTGTAAGGTACCTCAGTTCAGACTTACCTAATGATTGTCCTAATGCTGACTGGAGTCTACCTATACGCTAGCTCATCTCAGGGTAGATTCGTTGTTTTTATATTTTTCCACTATTTTTAATATATTGCCTGTGTAAGTTTTATAAATGTCTAAATCGGGAAAAAGGCGCCACCAAATTTTACTTTAGAATGAGCCCTAATGATTATACTACGAGCAATTGTAGTAAAGAAAACTTGGAAAAGAATAAATATTTAATATGACATATCCGGGTAAATAAATCGCAGAGTCTAAGTACTTAAAAGTATCCTAGTTTAAAATTATAGAAAATAAAACCAATTAAATAGAGGCCAATACATTTATTCCTCACGTTATACCCCTTCCCAGATATTAAGTACAACCCCTGGAAAAAGTTATCACCATGTGAATTATTGCAAGCTCCTCTAATGGGGCTATCTAATAGAAGTGCGATTACAAATGTTAAATTGCAATAAAAAACCTTGTTGACTTAGTCGAAAGTTATTGTCTCTCTATGACGTAGCAAAATGTGAATATTTAAAACAAAAGAATAAATTAAACTTGACAGTGTCCTGCACAGTGAACGGCAAACCGATCCAAAAAGTAAATAAATCAACTACTACCTTTGGAAGGTTTACGTCGACATAGTCTAGTTATAGAAGAAAATAACACACTCTATTTTAAACTAGACTATGAAGGTCCATAAGCCCAACAATGCAGGAGACTATCAACTTTGTAGTAATAAAAAAAAGCAATATCAAAAAACTACCAAAAATATCTGCAGAGAGAAAGAATTAGAAAATTGATAAGGAGAGAGATAATGAGTGTTTAAATGACAGTTAATAAAAATATAAGCAATAGAAAATTACAAAAAAAAGTGATAGATAATTACAAAAATTAGATCATAGAAATCAACTTATAACTGTCGCTCAAGTGGTTAAAACCTTAATAAAATTTTACTGAAAAGTATGTTACAAATTTGTACAAAATAACTAGTTTCCAAAATATTCAATTGTTAAGCAATTAAAATTTTCAATAAATGTGTCACCATAATATTCATTATTTTAAACAATAATTAAATGGGTACTTGGCCACTCTGGGACTCTAAAACAGAACCATAAAAAAAAACCTCAATTACAGTAAAATATCGCAAAAATAAAACATTTAAATTTGAGGCTGTAGCGCAACGAAGTCGACTGCGTTTCACCTTACATAGTTTATTGGTTCGCCGCAAATATATGATATGGTAAATTACCAAAAGATAAATATCATTAAAAAAACAAATATTAAAGTCCAGATATTTAAAGTCTATTAATTAGAAAGGCTCAAAACCATATACACAAGAATCCCCTACCTGTTAGCCCTCTAGGTAATCGAACAGAAAACTGTGTTTAGATAACTAAACGATTCAAAATACAGGGTTAATACCCATTAGGCTTAACAGTCAGAACCTCCTGTGTACATACTTTGGCTAAAATTAGGCACTTAGCTGAGTCACTTTAAAACAGGTGGTTGAACAAGGCCGGTGACATAGACGGCTTCCCCAGTAAGGACGTTGACCTGGCTCAATGTGGAGATTGTCCCTTTCAGAGGCTCACAATTCCAGAAGTGCAGCACGAAAACCCAATCTGTACATTATAAATATCCATCCAAAAAAAGACTGAAGAAATCCAAAGACATAATTATTCCAAATACATATTGTACTTATCCCAAAGACAATACAGTAGTTATTCCTAAGACATATTCATTCCAAAGACCCTAAAATAAAGAAATAAAAATTCCTACTCAATCAGTCGTACAAAAGGCCTACGCAAAGCCTAGCTAAATTTTGCTTAAACACAAAAACTGATTGTGTCAAAAGAACTCAAGAAAATGTTGGCATCTGTTAACTGATAAGCCGTTGTTTCTGGCTGGCTGAAGAAAATAATCGCCAAACTGGCTGTAGAGTGAAACGACCAAAATCACCAAAAATTGTTTGCACCCCGACTCGGTTTAGTTACATTAATCGGCCCTTTATGACCAATTCCCTTAACTTGGGAAAGCAGTAGAACTAAAACCACATCTTCACGCTCTTGCGTTAGATAGCCAAAAGAGAACGATTTCTCTCAAATCACTAGCACATTTCTTCCAACGGAAGTTACCAAAAAAACTTTATAAAAACGTCTATCAAAAATCTATCCAAAAAAAATAACCTTAATCTCGTAGCCATAATCTCGAACCCTTGACATTTATCATACAATTTGAACTACTTCCGGAAAATATATGCAAAAATTCTTCTATCTCAACTTTAAACTGGCCAGTACTAAAATTAGACAGAGACAACCAATATATTAATAATCTAACCTGCCTCGTCCTACAAAATGAATACCCAATAACAAACTACTTAATGGGTTCGAAATATTTAAAAATGAAATCCAATTAAGTTCAAATTAGTTCGAACTAGTTCGAGGGTCAAATTTACAATATTATAATTACCAAAAATTCTAACGAGTAAAGTAAAGAGAAATATTCAACTAATAAACTAAAAACAACATAATGAAAAAAAAAATCGATACTATTTTATTTCGAATTTAGCATTTCGATAATATTCAACTGATGGACCATCTTATAGGCAACCCTAAAAACTTTTCAAGAAATTGAGTGGACCTGATTAGTGTTGTAAATATTCGGATGATTTTGATATTCGAATAATACAGATGCGGATGAATGTAATATTCGGATTGTTTAACAATACGAATTGCGGAATGTTGACGAAACATTACGAATTAATACGAATCGAACTCCTCGCGGCTCTAAATAGAGAATTGGACAACAGTGGTCTAGTAAAAATTTAGACATAGGCGCCGCCTCAAATTTTAGGTTTTATATCATGGCTCCCGCACAAAAATCAATCGTTTTTTTTTTGTCAATTCATCAAATAGTAAATTTCCCCTATGTCGGTTGTGTAATCGAAAATTAAAATATTTTAATACTATTGGTAATTTAAAAAAATATATATTTCTGAAATACGTCCACTTCTGTACCATGAAGAAATGAATAAAAATAATGTTACCGATGAGACTCAAGTTCATATTTCAGGTTTTGTTAAACTCCAAGCAGTGAAAAATATCCCTGAAGTTTTTTTTACCAAGATGAGATTCCATGTATAAGCCAATCCACAGAATTAAAAAATAATCCTGGCTCTTTAATTCTTTTAACTATGAACGGAAGTCAGCAGCAAAAAATTTTGCGAAAACGACGCACCACTTCTACCTAAGTTCAAAATTATTGTTTTGTTTACATATTTTACATATTATTTTCAAAGAAAACCATCTTGGATTATTTTTTATTTATGTTCAAATTAAATATTACTAGAATGTACATATATTTTCCTTGATTTATTAAAAACAATTTAAGATATGTTTTTGTAACTAACGTTAACTTTATATGTTTTTATGATATATATTTTGTTTTAATTTCTTTAATAAAACTTTTTTTTGGATATGTATATATATATAGAATTTTTATTTTATAACTTTAAAATATATTTTTATGCTCTGCGTCATCAAAAGTACTTGCACCTAAAATAATAGAATAATAATCATCTCCAGCACTGGTGAACGAACAAGTGTATTCGATGCCGCAGCGTCCGTGACATCCGTTTCCATCGGGCATCGTTCGTTATATAAAAAATCGTCGGTATCATCACATTCCGTATGCCAGGAAAGTGTCTAAATTAATACGTATTAATTTACTATTCGAATATTGCTCGGTTATTTCAATACGTATTCCCACATCACCCGAAACAGTACGAACTAATACGAATGAAACGAGCACCGTCCGTAGCAATCGATCTTCGTTTTCTTGTCGCTCCGAAGACCAAGACATACTTATGCGTTACTACAAACGAAACAAGGATGAAATTATTCTTATTCTGACACTATGTTTCAATTTATTTCAATAGAACCGAAGCACATCACATTCCGAATTCTGCATTCCGGATGCCAAAGAACTATTCGGTTTAATCCGATTAAGTTACTATTCGAATTGTTCGGTTATTTTAATACGTATTCTCACATCACTAGACCTGATTATTTCAAACAGCTGATATGTGACAATAAACAAATATTTTCTGAAAAAGGAAAATCAAATAATAATCACAAGAAAGCAAATAATCCTATTTATTTTATCCAAACATTAAGAAAACGCTTTTCCCAATATGTGATACATTGTCTCGAGGTACCTAATGAAATTTACAAATTATTTATATTTACAGAAATATGTTAAGTTTCGATGTCAATCAAAATTTCAAAATGTAAACAAAAGGAATGATCTGAATATAGATGAAACCAATATTAATGAATGAAAAACAAGAAGGTAGTTTTATAGTAGAAAACATCGTTTACTGTAAATTTACGTACAAAACAAAAATCTATTTAAGACTTTAGTAATTTGAACCTGTAATTTAATCTTGAAAAATGTAAACAAAAATATTTATTATTTAAACCCAATTTTTAACCGTAACAATATATATATATATATATATATATATATATATATATATATATATATATATATATATATATATATATATATATATTCTTTTCAATCATATCCTTTCCATGTTAGAGGTTGCACAGTTTGAATAAATTGTGATAAAACACAATCCATCCCATTCCACCACTATCGAGATGATGGTCCACCTGTACTACCATACCGAGAAGAAAGTCAATACTTACCCTCCCCGCCACAGTGATACGGCAGAGGTACATGTTTTGTCTCTACTAGACTCATCAGGGTACCGACATGCACCTGTCTGTGCACAGGACAGATCGGAAGGAAGCATGCAACACTGAACGCGGCCTCGCCGACCTCCCGCCGTGTGAGATGCAATAGCAGTGGATATATCCACATTATGCCGTTGTAGTGCTGAAATCATATTCAGCAAACGTACAACTATATGCAACTCCGTGTATAAATGAAGTAAATTGCGATCAGTAAATGCAAACTTCGTTCCAATCATATCCTTTCCGTGTTAACGGGAGGCGAGAGGTAGGCGAAGCCGCGTTCAGTGTTGCATGCTTCCATCCGAGCTGTCCTTTGCATAGACAGGTGCATGTCGGTACCCTGATGAGTCTAGTAGAGGCGAAACATGTACCTCTGCCGTATCACTGTGGCGGGGAGGGTAAATTTTGACTTTCTTCTCGGTATGGTAGTACAGGTGAGCCATCATCTCGATTATGATTGAATTGGATGGATTGTGTTTTATCGCAATTTATTCAAACTGTGCAAATTTTCATGAAGTCATTTTACATTTCTGCAATTCTTTTGAAAATTTTTTAAGATCTCCAAATTATGAAAGTTTATGAGTCCACGCCGGACGAACAATGATCTGGGCTTCGAAGCTGTTGAGTAGTTTATTTTTTAAGGTTTCTTTTGAAATAGGATATTTTGGAATAAAAACAGAACTTCTTCAAACAGGAGGAAGTTATTATAAGATCCTGGAATTGCTGACTAACAGTAAGTTGATTACATTGACTTTAATTCGTGTCTTTCTGAAATGTCAAAAAATTTTTAAAGATCTATAAAATGTAAAAAGTTATGAAGGTTTATAGACAAGGGCATATCTACCAAAAAATGACCTGGGCTTCAAATCTGTTGAGTTGCCTATTGTTAAAACTACAGCATTTTAATTTTTTTTTTGAAATAAAGGTAGGACTTCTTTGAGCAAGAAGAAATTATATTATTTATAAAGTCCTGGTTGCCTATTAACAGTAAAGTTGATTCCATTGACTTTAAGTCGTGTAAACAGCGGACTTAAAATTTGTAACTTGTTTCCTGAAAAGTCACTTTTTTCACGATAACTCAAAAACCAATGAGCCGATTGTGATGAATAAGTGCTCTCTTCATTATATCTTTATTTTTCGTTCGAATCAGTAGTATTTAAATCGATTTATTTCACCCCTCTAAACCAAAAAATTTGTTAAAAATAGATTTTTTGTCACAAGGTATTTTTTTATAATTAACATTTTTTAATCATTCTGATCTGAACATAGCCGTATCCTTCCTGATTAGTTTTTCTTTTCAGACGAGTACAATATGGACTACCTTCAAGTGCGGACGGCCCACTCGTGCTTTAATAACTTGTAAAACCTTTTTTAAACAAAATATAGTATACGCGTACCCTAAATATGATTAAAAGAAACTTGAAATTATTATCCTAAATAACTAATTTTTTAACCCCAAAAAAAAATTCTAAAAATACCTGTTTTTCGATTCCTTAAATGAAAATCCCCCTAAATTCATCGCAATAAAACACAGCTTTCAATGTAGTTATTACTTTTAAGTGAATTTAAAGTAATTTCTTTTAAATACTCTATTTTATTTCTTTTAAATTTAATTAATTTTTAAAATGAGTGGCCTCATTGTCACACGAATATTTGATAAACGTTTGAAAAAAATTTAGCTGTCCTCTATATGAATGAAGTCGAATAAAATGTTAGCTAATAAGTAAATCTTTTCAGTTTTTAACTCCCTTGCTAATAAACCTATCTTGTAAATATACTTTTCTGGATTATCTTAAAGAACCCCTTATATCATGCTGAAAATTTCATCAAAATATTTCAATTGTTTCAAAAGTTATATGTAAACGAAGTCGGTTAAAAGTTAGCAAACCAATAATTTTCTTCAGTTTTCTTTTCATTTTTATGAAACTACCTTGGAAAACCCCTTAAAATATGTACACGTTGAATTAACAACCTCCTTTTTGTGAAGTCGGTTAACAAGAACAAATTTAATTACTTTAGTTTAAGTCGGAAATTTTCATGGAGCGATAAATTTTTTTCCTAATAAGCTTAAAATTAAAAATTATTCAAAATGGACAATATTGTTCATTTCAATACTTTATTACATATTTTTTTATCACTGGCTAAAACAAAACCATTTTGCAATAAACTGTGTTGGTAATTATACCTTGTCATGACAATTGCATTTTTCATAACATATTTGACTGTTTAGGCCGAACGACCATTAATACGTATACACTAGCCGTTGATAATTATTTATTTAAAAATTCATAACTTTGTAGTCAATGTGAATTATTATTGTTAATGCAAATATGTTTGTAAATAAATTATGGGGCAACAGCAGTGGAAATTATACAATTCTAGTTATTATTTGGGAAACATATATTTTTAAAATAGTTCAAAGCCGATGCCAATAGGTACAAATTTAAAATAATTCGGATATATGTATTAGAAAGTTTTTTTGACTAGGGTAGTCCAAATGAATTTATATTAAGTGCAATAACCTTAACTTTATAATCAAGACAAAAAATGCATGTTTGAGCAAGATTTTAGAAAATTTACTACTGATGATATTTAACCTTAAAAAATATTAATGTATTTTGAAAATTAATATAAGCACACTGACACTCACACACACACACACACACATATAGGATTTTATTAAGGGTGGCCGGGTATCATATCTCAGGGAGAGATAGTCCAGGAACTTTAACAAAAAGTCCCGTGGGAAAAAGTGGCCAAGAGGAATTTTTGGAAATAATTTTTAAGTTCCTCACTCTATCGCTAGGGGGAGTAATTGCTATGGTTATGTGAAAAAGACATTTTTTTGGAAAATATCCCTATATAAGTTATCAAAAAAATATTACGCTGATAATTTTACTAGAATTTTACATCTTTTTGGTTTAACACATTTTGCTGTAGGATGTAAAGTTAGGGCAGGAGAGGAGGGGAAAATCTACTGATAAAAGTTACCATAAGTTTGGTTCTGCTGAACTGAATTTTTTAAACTTGTTCTTGTTTAAGAAAGGCAGGTTTGTCAGTTAAAACGAAATAATAGCTGTATTAGAATGATTTTCGCGGCCCTCGCTAGAGGAGGCTATTTGGAACCCTTCTTTTTTAAAATTTTATTACGAAATTTTAAATGGAAAGACTAGAAAAATAGATTGAATTTGCAAGAGAAAATGTAACAAAATTAATTCGATATCTTTATTTGTTTCAGAATTATAGCCAAAAGAATAACTGATATCACGTTGACGGGAAAAAGCAATTGTGTTTAAAGGTCCTTAGCAAGCGTGCCATAAAAAATAATAAAAATCTTTTTAAACTTTTTATAAGTGTGTGTTTCTTTACTTTTTATTCCATCCCTGTCGCCTTTAATTTACTTAGCTTTCGTTTATTACAAAATTATCTAATAAGGTATGAAACAAAATTGGCAGATTTCTAGTAAAAGAAACGAGTTGATATATCACATGAATGAAGCTTTGATAAGACAAGTATCTCGTCAAAATTTTATCTTGCATTTTTTGTGAATTTTGATTTTACCGTTATTCAACTTTCGTGTTACATCTTTCAAAAAGTCTTACAATATGCTTGCTATATATTTTGAGTATTTTGAAGATGTAGTATTGCAGCACGTGAATATGCTGTCAGGTATCCTGAACGAATGCCCTACACTAGAAGTGTGTTTCGGCAGTTGACAATACATACTGTACATCCCACTCCAGTGCCCTTCAGGAGACATCCATCAAGAAATATAGAAAACATTAAAAACGTTCTTACGTAGGTGCAAGCGGACCCGCACTGTGTGACGTATTATTTGCACAACAGTGTAATGAATTTTAAGGAATTTTAAGGTGCATCCCCATCATATAGTTTTATACCAGGCTCTTTGAGAGACTGATTTTGACAGACGGCTGGCTTATTGTTAAGATATGTGCAACGAAAATCGCCAATTCCTCTTCCAGATTTTATGGACTGATGACGAAACTTTTACTAGTTGTGAGAGAGTTAATTTGCACAACATGCACTATATGTAAGAAACAAATCCCTATTGTATGCATCAGGTAGATCACTAAAACATGTGGAGTGTTCATCTTTAATGACTATCTAAATGGCGACTCATACCTAAACTTTTTACGGAATTACCTATCTATCCTTTTAGAAGACGTGCCTCTTGATATAAGAAGATATCTGTGGTATCAGCATGATGGATGTTCAGCACACTTTTCTGAAAGAGTCCGTAATTTTTTAGACGCTAGTTACCCAAATCGTTGGATTGGAAGAGGTAGTTTATTTCCGTGGTCATCCAGTTCCCCAGATTTAACAGTGCTAGATTTTTACTTGTGGGAAAGACTAAAAGAGATTGTTTATCAAGCACTACCAACCAGATGGGAGAACAGGATTGAGAAAATTCTAAGTGCCGTAAATATGATTTCACAAGTAAATATGTTTATAGTTTTCACTGTTTTAACCTTTGTATCGTTTTGTTTTAATTTTAAGACTGTTATAAATTTTGTTAATTTTTTATTAATTTTAAATATTCACTTAAAATTATTAATGTAATAAGTATATAAAATAATTACTGTGATATATATTTATAAAAAAAATGTAATTTTCTAGATGAAAGATAGAGATAAATATATCATAACTTGGAAGAAGCTCACTATATAGAGCGAAACGTTAGAAAAATTTTCATTTTTTCTTCAAATTAGAAAACCTATACCGAAGAAAATTTTACAGAAAAATATTAACAAAAAGTTTAAGATACAAAAATAAATTATATGAAAAATATACCGAACTTGAACTGTGAAATTCATAGTTAGTTTGGTTTTTGAGGCTGAATAACGCGACCTCTATCCTTAGAGTAGCAAGTTCGTGTAACGATATATTTCTCTTTTTATTTACCGTCGCGTCACCGCATGGTGGTTATATACAACATTTGTTGATTTGTGTTGTTCTTGTGTTATTGAGAGAGCCATCGAGATGTCTCCACTGTGTCTTATTTACTATTTTTCAACCGTAAAATCTGTTTATATGACCACAGATACGAAATGATGGTTTGTACCGAATGCAATGGCCTGACGAATCCCATACTAGGATAAAACAGCGAACCCGGAGTTTTTCCATGTTCTTGGGAGATCTTTTTAGCATGAGAATAATATTTATCAACGGTCTTTGTCCGCATAGCCGAGAATTTCTTATTTTATTATATTAGTATATATATATATATATATATATATATATATATATATATATATATATATATATATATATATATATATATATATATCAATAGTTTGGTTATTCCGGGTTTCAATCCAGAACTGAAGATCAGTTCTCAGCGAGTAACGAGACGAACCGCACTTGAAAATGCCAAATGAGATTTTGGCGAAACGTCGTGAAAACGATTTTTTGAACGAACGGATTGAAACCCGGAATAACCAAACTATTCATTCTACCATCCGTGAAATCAATTTTCAAACTATATGTATTTATATGGTCCATAAAATAGGGTCAGTACTGGTTCACAAAATCTAAGGCACGCTGACTCTACATTCTTGAAATCATTCAGTTTAAGCTATTTGTTGCGAAATGCTACGTAGCAATTTTACGTGTGAATGAACTTATGTAGATTTCTCATAACTATCTTATTTTAGCATATAACAATTCCCCCTCTTAAAAAAAAACGTTAAAGCGTTGCATTGGTTTTTTAATTTCTCTCTCTAAGTCAGAAAACTTCATTTTCAGAGACTTCCTGGGGATAAATGGAAAGTCTTTTTTTCCTAGGATGCTGGGTAGTCCTAGTCAAATTTGTTTCGTAGCTCACAAATGATTTTAGTAAGTCACATTTTGATATCTTTTTATCAGATATTTTGACTGCACTATTTTGGTGACGAGCTTGGATATATGATTTTGGTTTTAATTTGTTTGCCTTCACATTTTGTTGTCACTGCTAATGGGTCGGAAACAGTAATCATCCAATAAGTTATATTTGACAAGTTTTTGGTAGGTTCATTTTTGGTCTCAGAAGTTGTGCCTCAGACATAGCTTCAGTATCGATAGAATTGGGTAAAACCTCAGAACAGATCTTCTTATCTTTGTTTAAAGGCTCGCTTTTCTCTGTGTGTTCTGTGTTACTGGAATTATATGATAAAGCCGGGTTCGATTATCGAGTAAGGGTATAGGATACATGTGATAGAGTGGATAAGATTCAGTCCTACTAATAAAGTTTGAAAAAAAAAGAACTAGTTTTGGGTTCTACTGATATGGCTCTAATTCGAATACATTGATGTATTTGTGCTTTGCTGTAAGAATAGACAGGCAAGGGAAGATTATTTTTTTAGTGACTGACAAATTTTCTGTAAGGGTTGGATCAAATTTATCGGTGCAATTATCGAGCTATGTAAAATATTGAGAAACGTGAAGGAAATGACGCTTAAACAACACAATAATCTATAGTTTTTATTTGGACGTGATAGAAATTAAGGTCGTTTCTCGTCGCTCTGCAATTTTTTATTATAGAATTTAAGAAATTTCTGATTATTCATGCTATTACCAAAATTGGGGTTTTAAAATATTGGTTGATCAAATCTAACTTTGGTCTTTTCTTTTTGGGTTTACGTTCTTTCTCTAGCAAGTTTGTAATAGTATTCCATGCGGTTGTGAAGGTCCCTTATGCACTTAGATATCAATTTTTGTTAGTTGTATAAAGTATCCGGGGCTACTCCAAAAAGGAGTTATATGGTGTAGATCCATTACTTTGAGTTGTTGTTGTAACATATGGCGGCATAGGGTAACACGTTGAGAGAGAGTTTCTCTACCTAAAAGGATAATATATATATATATATATATATATATATATATATATATATATATATATATATATATATATATATTATCCTTTTAGGTAGAGAAAAGGAACGAATATATACAAATAGTTTATTTTCTACAAATACCACTCTGGTCCTCTCTCCACATGCGTTTCGACCTTATGGTCCCGTCAGTGTTTATACATTTTCTTGCCTTTTCTCTGCCTAAAAGGGTAATACATATAAACAAACGGCAGAAAGATTTCTTTGGGTCTTACTGAAGTTTTGATTTCTTAATAATTTCGCACTACTCCAGTGATTCATAGATGTCGTTCGGCTGAGGATATTTTTCAGTCTGACATCGAAGTCGGCAGGTGGTAGGTTTTTAATGTCCTACCGATATAACTTGGAATGTAAATTTTATGTAGCAGTTGTTTCCTGCGAATGTCGCTTTCGGTTCGATACAGTTCTACCGATGAGACCATAAGGAGAGAAGACCAGAGTGATATTTGCAGGAAATAAACTGTTTGTATATATTTTTTCCTTTTCTATACCTGAAAGGACAATACATATAAACAACTATTTAAATATGGCGGATAGATTTTTTTATTTTTTACTGAAATGTTTACTTTTTAAAAATTTCACATTACTCTGGTGATTCATGGATGTCGTTCGACTGGCGATATGTTTCAATCTGACATCGAAGGCAGCAGGTGGCAGGTTTTTAATATCCTACCGACATACCTTGGAATTTATATTTTATGTAGCATTTGGTTACTCTTGGTTCAATACAGCTCCAGTAACGAGACCATAAAATGGTCGAAACACGTATGGAGAGAAGACCAGAGTGGTATTTGCAAAAAATTAACTGTTTCTATATATTCTTTCCTTTTCTCTGCGTGATAGGATAATACATATAAACAAATATTTAAATACTGCAGATAGATTTCTTTATTTCTTATTGAAATTTGGATTTTTTAAAAACGTTGTAGGGCTATTTGTTAGAGTTTTTGGTCATAATAGCTCTGATAATTTCACAGAGGATTGCATGGAATTTTTCAACTGAACCATTTGACTGTAAGTAGCCTACTCTTGAAAATGCCAATTTAATATCAAAAAGTTCTCATAAGTCTTTTATAAGGATGTTATCGAACTCGCGTCAATAGTCGCAATGGATTCTTAATGTTCCATAGTGCTAAAAGAATACTAGCAGAGTATTTACGATAGTATATACTTTCTTATCATTCAAAAGATGAGGCTGAATGGTAAGTTCGTCATGTACGGTAAGAACATATTTTCTTTCTGAATATTCATAAATGTCAATATTTATTTTCGAGTTATTTTTTTTTGGCTAGTTGTATTCAACTTTGTAAGGGTTGGGTTCGACTCCATCTTTGGTTACCATATGGCCAAGGTGGGCGAGTTCTTTTGTAAGAAACTCGCACTTGTCTGGCTGGATTTTTAAATTAGCTTTTTGTAGACGCTTGAATGCTTCGTTGAATAGCTCCATGTGTTCGTGAATTATGGGAGAGTAAACGATTATATCGTCCATGTAAACTAGTCATATTTCATTTTAAATGGTAAGAAGTATATTGTCTATGATTCTGTGAAAGATTAATGGTACGTTTTCAACCCAAATGGCATAACAACAAATTCGTAATGACCATTATTAATTAAGAGGGTTGCCTTAGGAATATTATCAGGATTAATCTCTATATGGTAAAATCCTGATGCAAAATCAAGCGTCATAAAATATTGGCATTTGTTAAGTTGATCTAACTGACCAGAAATATTTGGAAAGGATACCATCATCAAAGATGATCTCATTTAATTTTTAATAATCTATTATGATGCGCCACTTTGCTAGCTAAAAGCATCTAAGTTTTTGAATGTTACTCAAACAGAAAAAGACCAGGGTGAAGCAGACGGTTGAATAATTCTTTGTCCAGACATTTTGGCAGTTTTGGGTTTTAGTTCCTCTTTGTGATCTTGAGGATATCTATATCTATATCTATATCTATATCTATATCTATATCTATATCTATATCTATATCTATATCTATATCTATATCTATATCTATATCTATATCTATATCTATATCTATATCTATATCTATATCTATATCTATATCTATATCTATATCTATATCTATATCTATATCTATATCTATATCTATATCTATATCTATATCTATATCTATATCTATATCTATATCTATATCTATATCTATATCTATATCTATATCTATATCTATATCTATATCTATATCTATATCTATATCTATATCTATATCTATATCTATATCTATATCTATATCTATATCTATATCTATATCTATATCTATATCTATATCTATATCTTTATCTATATCTATATCTATATCTATATCTATATCTATATCTATATCTATATCTATATCTATATCTATATCTATATCTATATCTATATCTATATCTTTATCTATATCTATATCTAATCTATATCTATATCTATATCTATATCTATATCTATATCTATATCTATATCTATATCTATATCTATATCTATATCTATATCTATATCTATATCTATATCTATATCTATATCTATATCTATATCTATATCTATATCTATATCTATATCTATATCTATATCTATATCTATATCTATATCTATATCTATATCTATATCTATATCTATATCTATATCTATATCTATATCTATATCTATATCTATATCTATATCTATATCTATATCTATATCTATATCTATATCTATATCTATATCTATATCTATATCTATATCTATATCTATATATATATATATATATATATATATATATATATATATATATATATATATATATATATATGAGGATATATGTAAATATAGGACGTGTAACGTTGGTTGTTGTTTAAACCTTCGAGATAAAATATGTCGAGGTAATTTAAACAAAAATTAGTGATTAATTCTTTCTCTTTCTAGTTCAGTTGTTTGGTTCTCAATTGATTTTTAATCATTGAATCCTATCAATTTGAATAGAATTAGGTTCTTTTAAGGAATTACGGTTTATTAATGTTTCATGAGGGATGGAAAGTTCAATAGAAAAATCTGAGGAATATTTTTGGGGATTGCATTAGCATATTAATGATTTATTAACCGGTTGTTCATCATTCTCGTTAATGTATACCAGAGGGTAAGTGGCATGTTAATTTAAAATTTTTCTGGATACGATCTTCGAAAGAGATATTATTTTTATTTTGTTTTGACTTAGAAAGAAGTATTTGCTTTATGTAGGGGAAAGATTATAAAATTAGTAATAAGGCTATTTGACTTCTAATGTAAAATCTTTTGGGCCATTATTAGTTACATTTGATTGTTTCAATAAAGCAGATTCAGCATGATCTTGAAATGTGCTTTAGTCTATGTCAACCAATGCTGACAAAGCTTGTTTATGAATATAAAAACATGTCAACATCACACTTTTAACACTTACAATTCAGTTGTAAGTCGTCGTAATGTTAGTTTAAAAGATCATATTTAAGGAAAAATTTAAAGTTAATTATAAAATCGTTACAGCAAAATTGTGATAAAATTTTTTTAAAGTTATTAGTGATTTTATCAAGATAACAATCGGCGTTATATGTAGAATCTGTCAATATCAGTAATACAAGAGATATTCTAATTGTTGCGACGCCTCGTACTTTAAACTCGTGACGCTATTCACGGTGTTTCGTATTAAAAATTTAACCGACGACGGTACGTTATATATCCCAATATAGGTGGCGGTAAGATGGGAAGGAAGGAACCCACGCTGCTCGTATTTGTAAGGATCCTCGAGAGCGTCGGTAGGATGGAACGACATTGTCTGTACTTATAAGGGTTCTCGGATGGTGGAACCCCATATACACACTAGCCTTGCCTCATCTTCATTGCTAGACCAGAAATGCGCGGTCCGGCAGGTGACCCGGGCAGTCCGTTTGGACTCTTTATCCGGGCGGAGAACGCGCAATTCTTCGCAAATTAATGGCCAGTCTCAGTCTTAAATAATGCTTCCGTTACTCTCACTACGTCGGCGAGTGATGACGTGGGAGAATCGCGCATACAGTACTGCGATATATGGCCCGGTATTGCCGTATATGGACGCTCTGAAAAACAAAAAAAATTATTTCCCGGTATGGCGCGGTAAAACTATTCAGATAACCTTTTCCCGTAAGATCTACGTTATTCTGATGTAGATTAGCTTATATACATTCCAGTAAACATTTTCATACCCAAAAATTTAGTATATATATATATATATATATATATATATATATATATATATATATATACATATATATATATATATATATATATATATATATATATATATATATATATATATATATATATATAAAGTAAAATGCAAACAGTAATTGCAAATTTCGTTCCATCATATCCTTTCCGTCTTAGAGGTTGCACAATTTGAATGAATTGCTACAGAACACAAATCATCCCATATCCCATGACACCACCATCGAGATGATGGTTGTACGTTTGCTGAATGTGATTTCAGCACTACAACGGCATAATGTGGATATATCCACTGCTATTGCATCTATATATATTTATATATATATATATATATATATATATATATATATATATATATATATATATATATATAAATCATTTAAACAATGTAACTAATATTGTAAATTATTTAAGTTATTTAGCTCTAAAATGTTGACCTTGCGATAGGTTAAGTAAATGATTCTTAGAACATAATATATTTCTTTATCCTAACTGATGCAGGTGTTTAGTAAAAACGCTGACTTTATTCAAATTCCAATAACACTTTTCTTAAATATCATTAACAAGTCAGCATGCACAGATATTGCTGAACATTATCCTGTTATTTTCTAAAGAAATTTGATACAGCGTGAGAACGAGAAAATTGCGTTCTAATGAAGATGTAAATGTCAGCACTCGATATGCGCTCCTCAGTGAAGTGAGTGAAGTATAAGTGTAGTAAGCTATGATAAAAAATAAAATTTTAAAATTTAATCTTAAAACTATAAAGTTATTCTTATTCAAAGTGTAACAATCAAGTTTGTAAGAGTCGAATTTAAACGAATAATTGTTAGTGATGTTTTGATTGTATAGTCATAATATGTATATATATATATATATATATATATATATATATATACATATATATATATATATATATATATATATATATATATATATATATATATATATATATATATATATATATATATATATATATATATATATATATGTATATATATATATATATTATCATTTTAGGTACAGAAAAGGAACGAATATATACAAATAGTTTATTTGCTACAAATACCACTCTGGTCCTCTCTCCATATGCGTTTCGACCACCTTATGGTCCCGTCAGTGTTTGTACATTTTCTTGCCTTTTCTCTGCCTAAAGGGGTAATCCTTTTAGGTAGAGAAAAGGAACGAATATATACAAATAGTTTATTTCCTACAAATACCACTCTGGTCCTCTCTCCATATGCGTTTCGACCACCTTATGGTCCCGTCAGTGATTGTACATTTTCTTCACTTTATTCAAATTCCAATAACACTTTTCTTAAATATCATTAACAAGTCAGCATGCACAGATATTGCTGAACATTATCCTGTTATTTTCTAAAGAAATTTGATACAGCGTGAGAACGAGAAAATTGCGTTCTAATGAAGATGTAAATGTCAGCACTCGATATGCGCTCCTCAGTGAAGTGAGTGAAGTATAAGTGTAGTAAGCTATGATAAAAAATAAAATTTTAAAATTTAATCTTAAAACTATAAAGTTATTCTTATTCAAAGTGTAACAATCAAGTTTGTAAGAGTCGAATTTAAACGAATAATTGTTAGTGATGTTTTGATTGTATAGTCATAATATGCATTGACTTTCCGAATTACCAGTTTATTTTAATACATATGTGTTTAAACATCTGTCACTGCAGTTCTTTAATTATTATAACAAAAGAAGGTTCAATAGGAAATAGCAGCCTTTCAAACTCAAACGGTAAACCTGTACTGCTCATTGGAATGCCGTGTTTGAGAAGAATCTCTCCTGTAGCTCGAGCTATTAAAATAGCAGCAGTGATTGCTCATATTTTTGATTTGCATCTTCATGCTTCTAATCTTTCTACTAATATTGTTTCGCACTGTACTCGATATATTTCACATTATATTATCACTCAACTCACACTTACCAAATGAACTACAAAAAATTATTGGTAAACTAAATTTCTATTTCTACGCAATTTGAAGCGCTAAATCTAAATCCGGAGTCCAATTAATCTCATCAACTCGGAATTTTCATAAATTTGCGAAAATTATCCAAAATTGAATAGTAATTCTTACAATTTAAATTACTCATTTCAGAGTAATTTCAGAAAACGGCTCCCCTACTCCTATGTATTTAGATGTGCTAAATCCGAATCAGAGGTCCAGGTTGCCCCATCAGGTCAAAGTTCTACGTAATTCGCAGAAATGATCTCAGAATCCAATGTCTAGGTCTCATTATTTCCATGTATTTAGATGCGCAGAATCCAAATTGCTCCATCAGGTCATTCTTTCCCATCATGATATGATATAAACATAATGGCTGACTACTCTTTGTCATAAACGAATTTTTGATGAGCGATATTTTTTGTGCATAATGTTTGAGTGAAGTATGATGGTTTTAGGTTTTGAATATATTGTAAGAGATACTGACAAGAATGGCTCGTTAAAACTGTCAAAATTTCTCGTTACAGTGTAACAAGTAAATCTACTCATGAGATAGGGAACATACCTTCTAGGGAACTACCACAATTCACGAAAACTATCCAGAGCATATATTAGATTAGTGCCACGTATCACTAATCTTAAAAGTTGAAGTGCTTTAGGGGCTAACTTTCCTCACGACGCACAATCACAGTTTATGATCTAGCAGCAGCTACCAGAGATGTATGATGTATCATAGTAGTCATCTCGACAATTGAAGTTCAAACTGAATATAAGTAGTGTTTAGTATAAGTGTTAGAGTTTGGGTTAAGATGGGAATAGGCGCGGGGAAAGTTTACTTTATTCAGAATGTTTTAATAAACACGAAATATGAATAGCAGATCAGTTTAAAAATACAGAGTTGGAAGAATGAAAAGTGATGACTGATTCGGGTTTCCTTCAACTTTCAGAACTACAATTCTTCTATTCGATTGTGCAATCCATATGCTAGTGACGTCAACAACTGTCAAATAACGATATCATCTATAAACTTTTTAAATGGAACAACCTGTATGTTATCAGTTATTTTAAATCTCCAATAAATTGAAATTTTTTTTATTGAATGACATATCGTATGGGTCAATTCAACTGTTTTTAAAATATTGACAACTAAAGGTTTAAGAATGTTAATCTTTTTAATAAAAAAATAACGAAAAAGAATGGTTTAATTAGACGTTCGAATTATTTTTTTTTTGGTTACGTGACAGGATCTAAACCTTTCTGAAAATTGCGAAAGCACGTTCAACAACTATTAATGAGGGATATCATGCACTGTATTTGATTTATGTTTTCAAGGTCCTCTAAAGAGTTCAGCTTTGAACTACAAACTACAGTCTTTAAATGGTCCAAAAGAGATAAATTTAAATGGGGTAGTTTGGGTGATCTAAGGGCTAACGCGTCATCTTATTGAAACCAAAGGTGTTTTCGTAAAACCAGGTCACTGTATTTGTTAATCATGAAATTAATTAAATCGGGTATAATTCTATGTCATAGCAAAAAGTAGCAAGTAGCCGTTAAATTTTCGTGACGGATGAAAGGTCCTATAATGAACTTTCAAATGATGCCTGCCCAACCATTTAATTTTTAGGAGGTTGCGTATGGTGTCCCATCATTCTATGAGGTTCATGGTTAGACCAATACCGGCAGTTGTTTGTTGACAAAGCCATTAAGATAAAATGTGGCCTCATCAGAAAATAAGGTACGATATACAAAATCAGGTTAGAGGTTTTTAATATCCATTATTTCGAGGCAAAATTGCATACGCTTATCAGAATCTGTTTCTGAACTTACTTTAAAAGGGTGTGTTTTATTTTCTTTGAGGATTTTTCTAATGGATCTTTCCATATTATTCGTATACAAGAGGAATTTTTGGTACGGAAGTCCTCCTCAAGAATTTATTGTCATTGATTTTTATTATTAGAGTTAAATACATCAGATGGGATATGTATTTTGTATGTTAAAAACAAAATCAAATTAAAATTTTAAATGGCAAATGATCAATATGCCAACATGTGATTTTTACATTTTGCTTATACATAATCTATAATTTTTACGAAACAGGCAATTGGAAGAAGTTTTATAAATTCGGCAGGGATCTTTTCTTGATTAAAATGTCATAAACAGAGACAGGAAAGAAAAAAAAACAGGAAAATAAATTGGTTGGGAACAGATAATATTAAATTTTTTTTTACTCTTGTAAAGGAAACGAAAATTGTGTATGAATGGCTGAAAAAAGACTAAGAGTTAGTGATATATTTAAAACATTTGTGGGATTTATGAAAGCAAATTGATTCATAGGAGACTGGAGCCAGTTGGGCGTTTCATAGAAAAATTTTAAAGTCGAGTTATATTTTGCAATTACTACCCTACTACCACTACCACTTGATGTAGTAAAGTATATAGTGAACAATGCAGATAATTATTTGTTAAAAAAAATTTTCATATAAAATTCAATATATATATATATATATATATATATATATATATATATATATATATATATACATACATATATATGAAGTAAAATGCGAACAGTGATTGCAAACTTCGCTCCATCATATCCTTTCAGTGTTAGAGGTTGCACAGTTTGGATGAATTGCTACAAAACACAATTCACCCTATTACACCACCATCGAGATGGTGGCCTACCTGTACCACCACACCGAGAAGAAAGTAAAAACTTACCTCCTCTGTTACAGTGATACGGCAGAGGTACATGTTTCGTCCCTTACTAGACTCATCAGGGTACCGACATGCACCTGTCTGTGCAAAGGACAGATCGGAAGGAAGCATGCAACACTGAACGCGGCTTCGCCGACCTCCCGCCGGATGGCGTATATACGTTTATGCGGCTTTCACGGATTTCTCCGTGTGAGATGCAATAGCAGTGGTCATATCCACATTATGCCGTTGTAGTGCTGAAATCACATTCAGCAAACATACAACTAAATGCATCTCCGCATGTAAATGAAGTAAAATGCGAACAGTGATTGCAAACTTCGCTCCATCATATCCTTTCAGTGTTAGAGGTCGCACAGTTTGGATGAATTGCTACAAAACACAATTCACCCTATTACACCACCATCGAGATGGTGGCCTACCTGTACCACCACACCGAGAAGAAAGTAAAAACTTACCTCCTCTGTTACAGTGATACGCATTTTACTTCATTTACATGCGGAGATGCATTTAGTTGTATGTTTGCTGAATGTGATTTCAGCACTACAACGGCATAATGTGGATATGACCACTGCTATTGCATCTCACACGGAGGAATCCGTGAAAGCCGCATAAACGTATATACGCCATCCGGCGGGAGGTCGGCGAAGCCGCGTTCAGTGTTGCATGCTTCCTTCCGATCTGTCCTTTGCACAGACAGGTGCATGTCGGTACCCTGATGAGTCTAGTAAGAGACGAAACATGTACCTCTGCCGTATCACTGGAACAGAGGAGGTAAGTTTTTACTTTCTTCTCGGTGTGGTGGTACAGGTAGGCCACCATCTCGATGGTGGTGTAATAGGGTGAATTGTGTTTTGTAGCAATTCATCCAAACTGTGCAACCTCTAACACTGAAAGGATATGATGGAGCGAAGTTTGCAATCACTGTTCGCATTTTACTTCATTTACATGCGGAGATGCATTTAGTTGTATGTTTGCTGAATGTGATTTCAGCACTACAACGGCATAATGTGGATATGACCACTGCTATTGCATCTCACACTGAGGAATCCGTGAAAGCCGCATAAACGTATATACGCCATCCGGCGGGAGGTCGGCGAAGCCGCGTTCAGTGTTGCATGCTTCCTTCCGATCTGTCCTTTGCACAGACAGGTGCATGTCGGTACCCTGATGAGTCTAGTAAGAGACGAAACATGTACCTCTGCCGTATCACTGTAACAGAGGAGGTAACTTTTTACTTTCTTCTCGGTGTGGTGGTACAGGTAGGCCACCATCTCGATGGTGGTGTAATAGGGTGAATTGTGTTTTGTAGCAATTCATCCAAACTGGGCAACCTCTAACACTGAAAGGATATGATGGAGCGAAGTTTGCAATCACTGTTCGCATTTTACTTCATTTACACGCGGAGATGCATTTAGTTGTATGTTTGCTGAATGTGATTTCAGCACTACAACGGCATAATGTGGATATGACCACTGCTGTTGCATCTCACACGGAGGAATCCGTGAAAGCCGCATAAACATACATATATATATATATATATATATATATATATATATATATATATATATATGTTTCCTGTGTGTGGACAGTATTGCGTTGTTGTAGTGCCACTGGACTGCAACAAAGTTGTCCATAACATCTTCAACTACCAATTAACAGAATGCGAGAAATTAGTTCCGTCTAAAGGTTTTAATTTTGCCGTAACGTCAAAAACAGTCCCCATAGAAGAAATAATTTCAAATATAGAAGCGGTCCTAGAGAACTTCCCTGAAGAAAATGCCGAACAAGCCAGACAAGACATCACGCAAATTTTGAAATCAAGCCAGCCTCCCAACTCAAACTTAACGCGAGCTGAACATCAAGCCCTCTCATCCTTAAAAAAGAATCAGGAAATAACAATACTACCAGCAGATAAAGGAAATGTCACGGTTGTAATGAACACCAACGAATACATGCAAAAGATGTCAGAAATTCTCAAAGATGCCTCTTACAAACAAACCAACAGAGATCCAACGACATACCTTGAAAAAACTACGAAAGCCAAGATTAAAGCCTCAAAACTAGACCCAGAAACTGAAAAACCTATAATACCAAGGGAAAAATCAAGCAGACGTCCAAAACTGTATGGCCTGCCAAAAATATACAAAACAAATGCACCACTCAGACCAATAGTGAGCGCCGTGGGATCTCCTACACAAAAACTGGAAAAATATCTAGCAAGTATTATGCAACCAAGAGTCGAACTGGCTGATCCCTTCGTGAAAAACTCCGAACATCTGACTAAAATCATCAAAAACATTCACCCCGAAGAAAATGACATCTTAGCAAGCCTCGACATAAAATCGCTATATCCAAGCATACACATACTTCATGTTCAATAACCAAATATACAAACAAACAGATGGCGCACCTATGGGATCCTTGCTTTCACCAGTCATAGCCAAACTTCTTATGATATATTTCGAACAAGAAACGCTATGTTGATGATATTTTTATAATATGGTCACATGGAAAAGAACACCTGGACGATTTCCTCATATGCCGGAACAATATCCACCACAGAATCCAATTCACGCTAGAAATCGAACAAGAAAAGAAACTTCCTTTTTTTGGAGCTGCTATTAACTAGGAAACTCAACAGCACCCTGGGCTTTAGAGTATATCGGAAACCCACGCATATTGACCGATATCTCAATGCAGTGTCACATCATCATCCCTCTCAAAAGCAAGCAGTAGTCAACACACTAGTATCAAGATCTCTCCGCCTAACAGAACTTGACACAAAACAAGACGAAATAAGACACATTTCAACAGCTCTAGAACGGAATGATTTCTCACAATCAGATATAAAGAAAGCCATAAAAAGACAAGAGAAGACTACAACAAAGACCAAAGACCAATATTAAACAAGGAACAAAGCCATAATACCATACATAAAAGAAATAACAGACATAATCGGAAGAATCTTAAGAAAACACAACATACAGCCCATATTTAAACCACATAAAACAATAGCTAACATCTTGGGAAATCCCAAAGACAAGACCAACCTTGAAAATCATGGCGTTTACAGCATTCCATGTGCGGATTGCCATCAAACTTATATAGGACAAACAAACAGGCTCACATCAGCAAGAATCCAAGAACATAAAAATAGCCTCAAAAATAAACAGACAACCTCAGCCCTATTTCAACATCACCAAACAACCGGACATACCATCGACTTCGAAAAAACAAAAGAAATAGCACCAGTACAGAACTACAAGGTACGCGTCATAAAAGAGGCCCTAGAAATCGAAAAAGCGGGACAGCTAAATAAACGAGACGATGCTATAAATGTTTCAACTACATGGAAAACATTAATATAGAATCAAGAAAGAAAACAACAAAAATCAACTTGTACACGAGAGACCAGCATACAAGAACAAAATATATCGCACTCAGCAGAGGGGAGGAGCCTGCGAAGCCGCTCATCCAATCAAGAAGCGAGCCAGCTAAATAAAACTCGAAATTCATCAGAGGCCACCATCAGTTCTCAGCGAGTAACGAGATGAACCGCACTTGGTAATGCCAAATGAGATTTTGAAAGAAACGGATTGAAACCCGGAATAACCAAACTATTCATTTATATTTATGTTGTAAGGTTCAAGAAATGGGAATTAAATTAATAACTTAATAAAATTTTTGATTCGGGCTTGAATAAAGGGAGGGAGAATTAGCAAATCCCTTCAAATTTTTTACTTTGATATTAAAATAACTGCAATATTTGCAAATTTTAATGACATTTTATTATATGAAATCTGGATGATTAAAAGCGTAAAAGTTTATACTTCTGGCTTAATAAGAATATTTTCTAGGCGGAAATATATAAGTAAGTGGGTCATAATGCTATTAAAGTGGTAATAGATTCCTTCTTTATGGATTTTGTGATGATATGGATGACATTTTAGACAACAACCGGTTTCACAAAGTTGTAATTCACAAACTGATTTCAAAGTTTTTAAAGTAGATGATGTATACGAAGTGAATGATCCTTGAAAATCCATCTGTTTTCATGCTTACCACTATGCTTTTGCTCGAAAAAACTTGATACACAAAACAAAATTTTACATGTAAAGTACGTTCGAGTTATTTTTAATAATTTAAAATAGTCAGTATTCTTTAGTATTTGTACCTGAAGATCTTTGTGTATTTTGATATTTGGTATTATAATCTTTATAAAAATCCTCTTCATTTGATTTCTCAGTTTGCCCTTGTTGAAGATGGTCAGATAACTTCTACTTCCAAGCTGGGGTAGAGTTTTTATATTTAGATGTTCCAGTCCATCAAAAAATATTAATTCAAAATGCTTAGGAGTTTAAATAAAAACACAGCAGAAATTGAGGCCGATAGTAAAAGAGTGGTCATGTGTATTTTGGGAAATGTGCCATTGACAAATCCATTTTAAAGCTTGACATTTTTGGCGGCATACGTAGCCAGAAAAAGTCTATGTACACCACTATTTTCAAAAACTAAAATATGAACCTAGATAAAATCAATGTTGCAACACTTTAACAACAGGAAACTTCATACATTTTTTCGAAAACTATTTCAGAATTATTTCAAATTATAAGAAAAAACTGTACATACTTTGACTCGCAAAAACCTAACCACAAATTTGCATTAAAAAGTCCTAGTAAGCATTTTAAATTAAACGAGGAGAACTAAATCAACTAATTAATACTTGACAGGATAACGTCTTAAATCGAATACGCTTTGAAGATGCTTTAACATAGTCTGCACCAACTTTTGTTTTACTTCTTTCCTTAGGTTTTTTATTCATCAACTAAAATTTCTCGTAATTTATTTTTTCTCGTTATTTCATGACATCGAATTCTTCTTTCCAATATATGTCAGATACTCTAGGGGGTATTTCAAACCTGTTAGGAGTGTTATAAGTTAGCCAGTCACGAAACATAAAAGCGGCGTGCTTGAAATCTTTAACTTGCTGAAAATTGTAGTCCCTTTCATCTACTATTCTAGATCTTCCTTTAAAATATCTAAGTAGACATCTTTATCCATTGCTCCTTAATTATTATCAAAGTTAGAACCCCTATCACCACTAAATAGCCCAATACTATTGTACCTTCATCCCTATTCTTAATACTTTTGATAATTACTTTGGAATAAGTTCTTCCTCCGTTATTCGCCCTACTTTTTTAACGCTGTCCGATCCAAATGAGTAGTGAACATAACCCGATTCTCTCAATCCCCCCACTCCTCGACCTTGACCTTGACCTTGCCTCACCCCTCTTTGGCCCCGCCCACATGTCCTTGTCATTGACTTTGAAAGTGCACGTGTGCTTTGGCCTTGGCCTTGTGTTCAAGGTTGTGTGTGTGACCTTGACCTTGACCTTGGTCGAGACGACCTTGACTTTGTTGAAGGTCATCTTGGGTGTGTGACCTTGAAGTAGTTATTTGTGCATTGTAATAGTGTGGGATGATCTTGAAATGATTTTGACCTTGCAAATTGTTCTATAAATTGTGTGAGTCTATTTGCATTCATTCAGTGTGAAATGTCAGATACGGAACTATCTAAAGAAAAAATTATAGAGCAAGTCGGCAGAGTAATTTGTTTATATCAGAGTAATTTAAAAAGTTTGTGTGAAGAGAAGGATCTAGCATTTTTTCCTCTCGAATATTTAAAAACTTGCGTTGATACGCTGAGTTTACGGCAAATTTGGGATAAGCTGCCAGCGTCATATCGGTGTGACAAGGAACTACAGTTAAGCTTACCCTGTTACATTCACTATGAACAAATATATCGTCATTATATAGATGGGCCACCACCAGCAATAAAAAAGTGTCGTGAATGTAAAAATGAGTGAATAATATGAATAGTGCTTTGCAAGAGACAGTAAAAAAATTGGGCGATGCGTTCACTGAAACGGCTAGTAATTATTTCAATGATGCAATGAAGAGTCGAGCAGAATGGGCGTCGCGCTATTGTGATTTGGCTTATGAATATGAAAAGGCTGCGAATGCATGTCGTAAATATTGCAGCAAAACAATAAATTTACAAGACTTTGTTCGTGAGATAAAAAAGTTGGGGTTTAGTGACTGTTTGAAAAAACTGATTAGGTTCATTGCAGATCCTGTTGTGTTAGATGAAATTAGAGTGTAGGACTTAAGTTTAACGTAGTAGTAGTTAATATGGAAAGTTTAGTGCGAGAAATGTACGAGGAATTTCTAATTTCTGCAGCCTGTTCGGAATTTTACGCATATGAAATGCAAGATTCGGAGGCTCAGGACTTTAGTGTATTTTTTAAGTATATGGACCATGCCGAAGTGTGTCTTTTAGCTAGTATAGTTTGTAAGAATTTTCTAAGAAATAAAAACAAACAATTATTATTGAACAAATTAAGGAAATTAGGTTTAGGTAATAATGTTACACGCATAGAAGAATGGCAGAAAAAAATCAATGAATAAAGTACATAAAATGTAGTTATTTGTTTCATTATATTTTGTCCTTGAAGTTATCCTTACACCAATTTAAATGTGTGACGTCATTTGACCTTGAATACTCCTCCCACTATTTCTATCGTTAAGCTACCCCCACCATTGTTACAATTCGACCTTGAAACCTCGCTATAAAGGTTCGTGGGAAAAGAAGTGACTTCAAACAGTCGCAGATATCAGTGGCATAAACATCAAATATTGTGTTCGTGTAGTGTTCTGAAAGTGCTTTTATATTCACGGTAATTTTTGGATTTATATACCATTTTTTCAATAATGAGTATTGCAAAAGAAACTCTAGATGAAATTAATGAAATGTTTAGCAAAGATTTCGAGGTTTTAGAGAGAAAAAAGGTTACCGAAATGATTGTAGGCAAAGTGTATAAAATTGTAAAGATGGTTTCAATGACTACACGATTTGGTAAAACTCTTTTAGTGGCTTTACACGATGACGGTGATAATAGCACATTTGAGACTTTTTTACCAAAACGTGTGGCCGAAACACTATCTGACGATATTGTAGATATTATGAGTAAAACTAAAGATAAATACACTCTAACTTATTTGGGGCAGGGCACTAGAGTTTTTGGAAACAATACTCGAACATTATTACGTTTTGGCTCATTGGAGTAAATTGTATGTAAGTTGTTTGAAAAAAAGGATGTAATTAAATTTAAAATATAGTTGCACATGTCAGAATATTTACGCGTGTTCATTATTTCTGTTAAAGATGTCTGCTGATGCGACGACGACGACGACGACCGCCAACGAATGTGTAGATAGGTACATATTTTGGTTGGGGAGAGAATTAAGAAATAGGGCTCACGATATGTTAGATAGCGTAAATGATTGGTCGCATATTGATGTAACCAAAGATCAATATAAGAACGAGATCAGGGATACAATCAATTTTATGGCTGGGGCACACTTGTGCGACAAATTTTTATATGGTTCCATAGACATAGATACATTTTGTGCTGAAATGGTTGAAGAAGAATTAAAAGAATACCTCGTCAATATTCCACATTTACCAGGTGAGCTTGCTGCAAAATATGAATTGGTTTCTGCAACAGCAACAGCCCAAGACGTTGACGATCGAAATAGTGTCGGATGGGATAGAATTTTGAGCAACGAAAACGAAGACATGGAAAATTAATTTTTTATAATTTTTGTATTTGTGCAATTAAATAACTGTAAATAAATATCTATTAGAATCACAGTTTTATTTTATTTCTTTTATAAACATACCAACCCAGTAGATCATAGTCAGTGTTTCTTTTTCTCAGCTGAAATATTTAATATAAGTAGGGCAAATAAAAATAAAATAGTTTAGTAAAGATTGAAAATGAGTCGAGGAAACAACACAATTGATAAATTTGGTCGTCAGAAATATAATGAAAAATATCATATATTATCTGGGCCACAAGGGATTGGTTTTAAACTTACAGCGGATGGGCAGTATGATATGGGTGGAAAAATCATAACCAACTTAGGCGAACCTAAAGATGATGACGATGCTGTGACAAAACACTTTGTTAATAGAAAGTTTTACAATTTTGCAGTTGTAATATGTGACATATTTAACAAGGATGTCCTCCCCATGATATACAAAAATAATAGTGAGCTTAAAACAAAAATTGAAGTTATGCAGAAAATACTCTATCATCAGCCTTTAAATGACTCATTAAGCGCACTGTCGTACGGCTCGACTTCAAAAAAAATCTAAAAAAAGCAGGTTAAAGAATAGGAGAACACACTCCGAGTGGCATAGCCTTGAAGATAACGTCGTAGTCGTCGGTGAATTGGACCTTCCCTCCAAGAATATTGAAATGTTATTTATGTGTATGATGTTTTATTGTCATTGTTTTTAATAATGAAGATTGAAATAAAAAACTTTATTTTACAATGTATTGTTTATTTATTTTACATTCTAAATAAAAAATATAGTCATACAATATGTTATTTAAACAATATTAGCTTTATCTATCCAAGAGTTGAAGTGGTTGGGAAATCCTAGCCATTTGACAAATAATTGTTCGATGTGATTTTTCTTGCGTTGTCTAAGGACCTTTTCTACTAGATAAACGTCAGGACTGCTTGTTTTTTGTAGTTCTGATTCGTAAAAACACCCTCTTATAGGCTGACCTTCTAACGATTCCAACAAGTAAGTAGGTGGATTTGTAACGTTAACTTTTACAACTTTAAACAATTCGGTTGACCAAGAGGGCGTATATCCTTTCTCGAATAAGCTTTTGTACTTGCTAATACGCACAATGTCACCCATGGAAAACTTAAATTTTTTAGGTACAATTTTTAAATAATCATATGCTTTAATATGTGTTTTTTCTTGCACGTCTGCAGGCTTCATTCCAATGGTGCGATGTTTCGAATGGTTATAGGTTTTTGTTACTGCCGATAATATATGTATCCATTTGTAAGATCCTCTTGTCGAGAATTGTTTATATAAATTATTTTTTAAAGTCCTTATCACTCGCTCAACAATTGCAGCTTTCTTTGTGCTGTAAGTGGAATAATGATTTATATTATATTTTTTCATCAGGGCTTGAAAGTTTGTATTATAGAACTCCTTTCCTTGATCACTTTGCAGATTTGTTGGTGTATATGATGCCTCTTCAATGATGCTTTTCATCGCATTAGTAACTTCTATACCAGTCTTGTTTTTTTATGGCTTTGGTATAGACAAATTTCGAGTAACAATTTATACAGACCAAAATATAACGATAACCATCGTTTTCATCAGCATACTGTTACATTTCAGCCAAATCAATTTGCCACAAATCTCTGTATCCTTTTATTATCGTGCGCCGTCTTACAAAATTTTTTCTAGCCGTTCTATGTAGTTCATTAACAATCTTGATTTTTTCTAGACTGGGCTCCATATTATTAGTAATACTAAAGGTTTCAGATCGAAGGAAGAACTGAATAATATCATTAAATATTGAGCTTAATATATTATATCTTCTTCTCGTAATTCCTCTATGATTGACATAATTTCATTTTCGTGTCCAGTGTGACCGGCCATTTTAGAACTCCACAACAAACGTAAACGATCCACCAACTCTTTAGGTTTGTTCCAGTAGACATCTTGAAATTTTTTCGAAGATAATTTCTTTTTTGTGGGTAACTGTAGTTTTTCCGAGAGATTTTTTCTTGTAATAGTACCACCTAATTTTGTGACCATTATCAGAGGTTTAATAATTCGTAAATATTTGTTCCATCTGGTCTCCCGTAAACCATCACTTTTTTTAAAATTGTTGTAGACAGCACTCGTTGATTCCAAAATTTCCTTGTACGTTGAAAGTACATTATCACTTAATTGTTGTTGTTCCTTGCCTACACTTGGGGGTGTTTTAAGAAATAACAAATCATAAAGTGCCGGTGATCCACCATATTCTGCAATATTTTTCCCTTTTCTGTATAAGACAATATTTCCATTTCGAAAACGCACCTCTAAATTACCAATAAAATTTTTGTTATAATCTGTTTTTGAACCAAAACGTACACCATATACAGTATCGTATAGAGATGGTTTCGAACGTAATCCTTTCAGGTGTGCGTTTAAAGTATCGGAAGTTGTGGTGTCAGCGGATGCGAGAGATGTATTAGTTGATGTCGAGGGTGTATCAAACACCGATTGGCTAATATCTTCTTTTGAAATGCGATGCTGCTGCTGCTGCTGAATAGGTGTGGAGGTTTGAAAGGAATGTGTAGGTTGGGGAAAACATGATATTTGAGTCGACTGCACTGATGTACTGAGACTATGTGACTTTGTAGCTGGATAATGTTGTTGCTGTTGTTGTTGTTGTTGTTGTTGTTGTTGTTGTTGTTGTTGCTGCTGCTGCTGCTGCTGACGTTGCTTAACCACATCAGATATAGTTGTCAATGGCTTAGAAATGGGTTCGTAAAACTTTTCCAATTCCACAACATTAAACTCTTTAGCTGTTTTAATTTGTTTAAATTTTTTTCTGACGGCATTGGTAGCTTCCACTAGTTTACGTTTTAAGTCGATCGCGTTATTCATGATGTTAACAAAGGACGTTTCAACAATCAAATGGGCGTTTTCTCTTATTATTACAGTAATATATAGCTATCAAATCCTTTGCGGTATCTTCCCGATTTCACATCGCTGTCTTTATCAATTACTAAAAATCCATACTTATTATCCCAACATTTTGAGCACATTTCTTGAAATTGAGTAAAAGTTAGATCCGGTGAAACGTGGTCGGAAAATATGTGTTTCATATTCAACTCATCTTGTTTAAACATAATAATAAAATTGGCGTTGTCTCGCACAAGCTGTTTAGGCACTCGCGAATATGTTTGCGCTAGGTAAAAGGAGTCGATATTTTTATGACGTCCCATGCTAAAGTACGATCTTATAACATCTTGTTTTTCACATATAACATCATCAAAGATAAATATAGAGTTTGGTTTTGCATCGGACGGTTCCACAATATTACTGGAATCACTAAAGGCATAGTAGCCTAAACCTTTGATGGGCGCTAAAATTTTCCTTAAATACTCATATTTCGGTTGATACAGAGATTTCGAGTAAATATAGACATTTTCGAAACGTAGCCCAAGGGGGTGTGTAAGCAGCGAAATCATGACATTAGTTTTTCCACAATTGGATGGACCAATTAACAGGCCGCGAATAGAGGAAGGAAGTAGAGGACCGTGTCTCTTCATTATCTTCTTTTCAAATCCAAGTCCGACTTTTTCATCGAGATTGTCAATAGGAAGTTTTTGTTTAAGATCGATAACGCGCATCTTAGGAAAATTTGATATTTTATAGGCAATTTTTCACAAAAACTGTCATTCAGATGCCGAGCGTCAAACGAAGTGGACGGTCTCACGTTTCCAACAAAACTGGATACGGTATTGTGAATTCGTTAATAAATAAATTACCATTCGAGGTACACATTCCTGGTTATCAATATTGCGGACCCGGAACAAAAGTAATAAAACGTGTAACAAGAGGTGATCCAGGCATTAATCCTTTGGATGCCGCATGCAAAAAACACGATTTAGCCTATTTACATAATAAAGACAACATAAGTGCGAGACATCGAGCGGATTACGAGCTCGAACAAAGTGCTTGGAATAGAGTAAAATCGAAAGATTCCAGTTTAGGTGAAAAAACAGCAGCTTGGTTAGTTACAAACATTATGAAAGGAAAACAACGTTTTGGTATGGGTGTACCAT